>OZ010647.1:3070449-4568011 GCA_963932195.1 Empis livida
TACTGCAAATAAAAATTTTTAATTTGGTGAATAAAACTATTTACATAAGTTTTTGAGAAATCAAAATTATCTGAGCAGTAAAACCATAGTTATGGCATGGCCTTTTTTTACCCTCCGATTTTTTATCTGTTTTTTCTATAATTTTTTCTATTTTTATTTGGAATATATATAATTAGAACAGACTTTTGAACACTTTTAAATAATTATGAATACAAATAAGTATAATTAAATAAAAAAAATAGAATAATGTGTCAAGTTTTACAAATACAATAAAAATTACTGATAATCTGATGTTTGTGCAATTTTATTGAAGATGCAATCATTTTTTTATATTATTTGACTTCATTTTATTCAAAATTACGAAAGTTATTTCTATTTTTAGTTACTAATAATTTAATTTCACTTAAAAATATATATATATTTTTTTTTGGTTCTCTCTTGAAAATTATTTTTGATTAAAATCCAATTTAGCTTGCGTACCAATAAAAACTCTTCAAAATAAATTTGATAAAAATAAGAAGACAGACGCACGACATATTTAATTTACAGGTTGAATTAAGAATAAGAGATGTGAACTAAGTTGAATTGTTAAAATTTGGAATTAATTAAAGAAACAATCAAACAATTAATTATTGGATTGAAATATAATTTGTACTAAACTGTAGGTTAGAGGGTAAAATAAGCAATTGTATTTAAGTATTGGAAGTATATTTCTTAATTTTTTCACAAAAAAAATCAATTTATTAACGTTAGAAAATTGATACTGAATTCAACTGAATAAAGTAAACATTTGCTGCAAAATCTGCACCAGTTTCAGTTTCTGTTTCTATCAAAAATTGAATAGAAAAAATTCCCACGATACCCGTGATGGCAGTGTTGATTAATAATTACTAATTACATATATTAGTCTAATTATAGAGTACATATTTTAAAAACTCTTCAATATGAGTTATCAAAAGAAAAGTAATTTTGGATTAGTTTTCAACTCTGTTTTATATTACATTATATTATCGTAATTTTTTTTTATTATATATAAATTGCAGACTAATTTGTTACGCTATAAAATGAGCTAATATTTTGATACAGATTAATAAAAAATTCTCTTTCTGATATTTTATACTTCTCTGTGCAATGTTTATCTCAATTTATTATGCTTCACTTTGAACTTTTCAATTTTTCTTCTATAGATTTTCAATAAAATTTTTAAATTTTCATATTTGCTGAAAAAATATTTTAAAATTAAATATTTTATATATAATTAAACGAAACTGTGATAGACAATCATCAATTTAAAACATTCGCTTTTTTTGGATGTCAAGGACGTTTATATTGGGATCATTGAGCGTACAATTTTTATAAGCGGCTCTAAACTAATAATAATTGTGCAATATGTATATATAAAAACAGACTATCATCTATATTTTTTATATCTATTAAAATTAGTGCTGAGAGAATTGTGTGAATATTCTTATAGATTTTATGAAAAATTATGGTTAGATTGAGTGCCTCAAGCTTTTTTTTTTTGTTTTAGTTTACAGAATATTATAAAAAATAAATAAAATTGCATTTTATTTATAATTTTTAATTAATAAAAAATATAAAAAACTACTAAAAAAATGAATGTAGAAAAATTGAAATATCAAAAACAAGCAATTATCTGTAATTGAGATTATTTATATTAAAAAAAAAATAAGCTAAACTGTCAATTTTAATTAAAATATTAAAATTTGTAACAAAAATATATTTATATAATTAAAATAATATTCATATAGTAAAATTATTTAATATATTTTGACCATAAATTTTTTTATGACTTTTTTTTTTGTAGGTTGAGATAAAATATAGAAATAAATATTTATGTAATTTACATATTTTAATTAGATTTTCATTTTTAATATATATAAATTACTGCGAAATTTATTTTATGAAAAAATTATTGGAAATTTGTATTTTTAGAAATATCAGTTGAAGTCGTAAACAAAAATCATACCGTTGTCTTACAGAGAATATTTTCTGGAATTAATTAAATAGAAAGAAGTCAGCTGATATTTTGCACATTTACTTCAGTTTCTGTAGTAAATCTTTCAAAAACAAAATCACAATTACATTATTACTGATTGCTGTAAATTTATAAACAATACTGGGAAATACTAATCTTAAAATATGCTGCAATAGAGAAATACATTTTTATGATAGTATTTTATGTTCATGGTAATTTTTTTTATAAAAAAAATTTAATCAGTTTCAAAATGCAAAAGACATTTTAGTAATTAAAAATTTCCCTAATGAGGATTTTATTTTTATAAAAAAAAAAAATCAGAAACATAATTTTTCCTTCATTCTTTGTTTTCTCAATCAAATCATGAACAGAACTATTTTAAAAAAATACTAGGGTCTTTAATAAAACTTTAAGATATGAAAAAACTATGTAACATTAAACTACGTACATTTAAAAAACTAAACTGAACCAATCAGCTGTAGCTGACTTCCGTCGCTGCAAATTAATTCGCACTTCTAAAGAAAACAAATTACATTAATCTTTCCTATTCGAACTCCTAAAAATATACTACGAACTTAGGTAAATATTTAGTAATATTTATATCTTAAAACTTTATAAGTGACCCTCGTATCAGTAGAAAATTTATAATATTGTGTACTTTTTGTCCTTATCCTAAAAATGTTCTTCATTTTTAGACTCAGTAAAATTATCCTCGAACTATTTAAATATTAATTATAATTGTAAATTATAAATCATTTATTGATTATCTTTCTGTTACAACTGATTTATTTAATTTATTCATAAAGTGACGGTTCTAATAATCTACAGTCTACGTATTAACCAGACATTTTTTCATGATTTCTAATTTTTGTTTAGGAAAATTTTATTTATTTTTCTTTTTCGTATGATTGTTTTATATTTAGAAAAGCATTCCAACTAATTAGCCAAACAAAAAAAAAATATATTTATTTTAGCTCATTTATCACGAAATGATTTTATTATTTCTATGGTATTTACACTGAAAAAAGAAATTTTATGTTTTTGTTTAAGTAATTTTATTAAATCAAAAAAAATTTGGGTCAATTCAATTAAAATATTTCAATATATACATTTATGCAATTTATCAATATTTAAATTACATGAAAATTTTGTAATTATTTATTCTAATTAACATTAAAATTGAATTAGATTTGTAATTAGTATAAAATATTTCCATATTTATTTTATTACTCATGTAAATTATTGCTGTGGTTACAAAAATTCTAAAATGCGGATAATTTAGTATACCACAATATTTTATAAATATTTATAACACAATTTTATGATAAAAATTGTAAGTTAGAGAGGGTAAAATAAGCAATTACACTTTATACGAAGGTGTTTTTAGTTGGTCGAAAAATACGAAAACTAATTTCCTATAATTTTTACGGATTTTCATATAGCCACTAATATAAACTACGATTCCATAAATTCTTGCAGCCTCCTTAATTCATTGAAGGAGATATTATTAAGGTTTCCTATATAATTCCCTACAATTTCCAAAAAAAAAAGTTATAGTTTTAATTGTTAATTGCTATTCAATTTAGAGTCCGACCTTTACTTATCAGATTTTGAGCGATTTTCGTACTTGTGTTTCATCCAATCAATAATAGACGAACACACCTCTTTTCTTTGTCTAATCTCCTCCTATCCATCTAATTTGTAAAATTGATGTCAATGTGTTCATATAAAAATATATAATTTTTTAATGTTTAAAATAATTTTCTTTTGTGTAAAACCAAAAATTATGGCATAAATTAACAGTTGCATTAATAGCACTATGTTTAAAGTGTCATTTACACTATTAAAATTTATATTTTGATATGAAAACTTGTAATATTAGTTTCTAATGATTTCTTTCTTCTGTTAAAACTTAAATAAAGTTTAGCTCAATCAAAAAATAAGGTCATTTCATTTATTATGTTTTACTGCAGAAATGCAATTGAAAATGTCAGTTGTAATTAAATTTGAATTTCTGAATAAATATTAAGATCAACCTAGAAGATTTACCTAAATAAAATTTATTTGAAATCAACAAAATTTGATCAAAATCAATAAAGTGTGATCAAAATTTGATCAAATATACTAAATACAACTTCAATTTTAACTTAAAATCTGTTGGAAATTAAAGTTAAATATTTTAAACGAAACTTAAAACAAAATATTGAATGGATTGTTTTGAAGGTTGATTCCATACTCTCTGTAATAAACTATACATAATTTTATTGCATAATTCATAAATGTGCGTATAATTAAATTGAAAATATATTTATTTTTTTTGTTAATGGACATAAATATATATATATATATATTTTTTGTGTTATTCTGAAATTGATATACAAATTACTTTTCAACATATAATTGCCAGAAGCGCATGCCACATATTATCATAATACTAACACCGTTTACAATCGCCGGCTTTTAAAATAGAATAAAAAATCTATTAACTATATTTACAATTAGATTTGGTGATGATAGTAGTGTGCGGAGCGAGTATCGGGAAATTTTAATTGACATCATTTAATTTGATGAAATTGAAATTACAAATTTGTTCGCACTGTCTAATCTAAAAGATGACAATTTGACATATTTACTATGTAGGTACTATAATTTTAAATTTAACAACAAAATTGAGAAGCAGTGATAAATTTTAAATGATTTGTTATTGAGACTCTACAACATTTAATTTATTTATTTACTATTAAATTTATTACAGAAATAAATTTATTACATAAAAATGGAAATTTATTTACTTTTAATGCCGCTTAGTAATAATTTATGTGTGAATTATATGGTTGAAAGAATTATTGTACGATAAACATAATTTATGTTTTGGGAATAAAGTAAAAATGTTTATTTTAAATAGAAATTTAAATTATAAAAATAATAAAAAGCCTTATCATCGAACGTGACTGACAGTGGTATTTATTATATGAACATTCTCATAAAAACATGAATACGGACTGTTGTATTTGTGGATTTATATTCTGCTCTTTGAGTTATTCTGACTTACAAAATTTAAACCTGTGATGTTGTTTCACAACAGCATCAACACCACAAACCTCTGATAATTAAATAACGAAGAATCTATTGAAATGTAGTATAATATAATTAGAAATTGTCACTAGAATTGAATTTCCAAAAAGGTATCTTTACGTATTAATACAGTTTAATTTAATTTGGTTTGGCTGAATAATATAATTATAAAGATACTTTCAAATCTAATTCAGACAATGATCTGAGGTAAATAAATCCTGCTACCAGAAATCAAAATTTCGTAAAAATCATGTAATAAATAAAATACTGAAAAAGAAAATATCTTGAATTAAATTTGAAATGAAAAATTAAAGTAAATAAAATTGAGCATGAAAATCATATTTTTTTTGTTGAGGGTACAGAAACCTAAAGGACATAAAAATACCTAATTCAATTATAATTGGAATGTTTTTTTGGGGAAAAATATGACAAAATCTAAAAATATATTTTTTTTATTACTTTAATAATAATAAATAATCTGACAATAGTTTTTATTTCTGTATCTGATTTTTATGTTGTAAGTTTAGGCTTTAAATTACACTGAAATGATGCTGAACCAAATACTTTATGTTTATCTTAGAGCAAAATCATAATTGGAAAAAATGTAATTTTAGTAAATTGGGGATATTTTATTTTATTTGAATGTTGCTGTTTAAGATAAGTTTTTGAAATATTTTTAATAATTTTTCATAAAGTATTTTCAGGTTATTTAGTCTTTGGGAAATTATTATGGTTCAAAGTACCAAATATTATGGGTTCACTTATTTGTGTAGCAGTTTTCTGAATTTGTTTTTTTTTTATGCAGAATGAATTATTTTTCAGTGAGTTTTAAACTGGCAAATAACAAATGTTTTAATGGGTTTTAGTTCGTTTGGAAGTCGTGCTTTCCATTAAAAGTATTAGGGTTTTTTTTAAACTATATGATTATCGTACAAAATATTAAACAATTACGAAAAAATGTTTTGCTGTTTACATAAATTTATGCTATCTAACATAAAGTTTAATTTCAAAGAAACTGTTTGTACTTAGCCAAATTAATGGTAAGACAAATTCAAATAACTTTATGTCAACAATATAATGGTTTGTTATTTTTCAATTACACTTAATAATCAACAGTGTTCCACTAATAGTTTTCAATTGCAAAAAAAAAACTATCTTTAAAAAATTATGCTAAAATATTTTAGAATTCTTTATCAATTAATTATTTTGTAAATTGAAAATAGTCCAAAATAATTAAATATCAGCTTGACAATAAAAACCATTTTTTTAAACAATTTAACATTTTTTTTTTAAATGGAATTTATTTTTAATTTTCTTATCAAATGAAATGAAAATAGTATTCACGTTCTAATTTTCAATTTCCATAAAATTTTTTTCACATTTATCGACATTTCAACCCTCGTCGTAATTTGAATTTCTTTTTATTTTTAGCATTTTTCCGATAATTTTCTAAATTTAGAAAGAAAACTTTTATTTGTTATTTAAATTGTTTTATCGTTTATCAACAATGACATTTTTTTTTTAATTTTACGGATAGTTTTTTGCGTACACACCTGTTAGTAGTATTTTAGCAAAGAAAAGAAAAAGTAGGTCGACATTAATACCAGCATTATTTACATATATTCAAATTTTAGTAAATTACAGATGCTTTTTTTTTGTTGTTGTATTCGAATGATATTAAATTTTCAATCTTTTACGATTAAAAGTGGAATTTAAAGAGAACATTTATCTCACTAATTATAGTTTTAGAAATAAATGAGTTTTATATTTCAATTTATTAAATTTATGATCATTTTTACCAGCATATTAACAGTTCATTTGAATATAAACTTTATGAAAATAAATTTTAATTAAATAAAATTAAGATAATCTGAGAAATTATACTTGAATAACATATTAACTGGAATTTATTTGGTATACTTAGTAAATAATTATCACAATTTTTTTATTTAGCAAAAATTAGTACTGAAAAATGCTTAAAAATGTATAATTTAGTTAAATTTGATTATTACAAAATGATTAAACCTTTTAGCTCCAAAATGATTTAAATATTTGATTAATTTCAAAAAATAGGACAACCCCAAATTTTAGTGATTTAAAATTAAAATCCCTACTTCTAAAAATAACTATTTTCTGTAGATAGCCAGAGCAAGGATATGAAAAAATTTCTGTTCTGTATGTAAAATTAAAGAAATTTCTGTTCTGTATGTAACATTAAAGGAATTACCTTATATGTTTCACCATAAAATTTTGAAGAAATGTCTCAGAAGACGAAATCTCTGCACAAATCAGATTTGGTTACTATTAGAAAATTACAAATTTGTAGCTCTGCGTCAAGATATTAAGCAAAAATTGTGTCTCGTAAAAGCACATTTTGTAAATTATTGAATATTACAAAAAATTGTAACTTCATGGATTTTAATGGTAAATTTTACTGTCAAAAAATAATAATTAATTACTTTTAATCCAATTTCAATTAGAAATATTACGCAAATGTATATAATTCTGGACTATGGCAACATCAGTTGCTTTTCGAAACGAACTGAACATAATTAAGTCAAGTAATTAACTAGAATAATTTTTGGTAATAATTGTAATAACCAAATAACTAAACTTAATTTTCATGGTTAGCTCTTATTTTAACAATTTAATGACTTGTAAAAATTAAAAAACATTAATTACTGTAACGTATTTCACTTATTATTCTTGAAAATGTTATCTTCTACAACAATCATTCAAAAAATTTGAAAATTTAAACGTAATTCGATAAAATTATAAAATATTTTTTCTTACTTAATCAATATTCATTTGATATAAACAATTTCCATTTAATTTCCTATCTAATAATAAAATTAATACCAAAAAAATTATTAGTAAATAAGTGGTGGCACTACGCTAATCCAACAATTTCTAATTTAAATGAAAAACTAACAATCAAACTAAAAATTAATATTTCAAATATGTTGTAATGTCTTGTCCACCTTTAAAAATCGTGATAAGAATTCTGATTTTCTTATAAAAATTATGATTGATTTGAATAATCAATCATATTTTTTCAACATTTACAAAAATATTTAATAATTTATTAGTTAAAAATTTAAGTGTTTACAAATAATTTTTCTTGGTATTTTAATAATTTTTGCAGAAATACAGTAATATTTCCGTTGGCGGAAGAACTTTTAATATCACAACGTCATTTCCTTCACAAACTGAATCTTTAGAATGATTCACATTAAACACAAATCAGGTTTTTTTTTTGTTAATAAATAAATTACTAGTAAATTCTAGAAAATTCATAATTTTCCATTAAATATTTATGTATTCATTTTATTTAGAATGTAATGTGAAATTATATTTTAAGAGGTCCACAAAATACAATTTCAATAGTACATAATTATAAACTTTTAAAGTTAAAGATGTTTTCAAAGTTTTAAAGAATACAATTATTTCCGAATTCTTACCGATAATTTTTACAATTTATATTTCAACAATTTTCATCTTCAAAATTTTATAATTTTGTCTAAAATAAAATAA
Organism: Empis livida; assembly: GCA_963932195.1. Classification (NCBI taxonomy): domain Eukaryota; kingdom Metazoa; phylum Arthropoda; class Insecta; order Diptera; family Empididae; genus Empis; species Empis livida. Next base: position 3,079,058 of record OZ010647.1, read on the forward strand.
AATTTACTTTTAGATTTATAAACTTTTATTGCTGAAAAGGAGACTTTGAAAATGTTGATAAATTTGTTCAAAGAAATTAATGTAATTGAAAGAATTTCAAACTAATCAATCACAAATGACCAATTGTCAAGGACCCCAAGGCTAATAAATAAACCTAAATGAAAAATTTAGAGGTATAATTAGGAATTTTCACAAGAAATATTTTGGATATTTTGGTAAATAATTTTTTCAGTAAAATTTTCATTCGAATACCGACATAAAGTGGTACTAGGCTGTCTTATTTTTCTCTTCTAAAATATATTTTCTTCCCAAATTTTCCAATTTTCTTAGAACCTCTAATTCTGTTTCTTTGAAAAATATAAATGTAGCTAGATTAATGAATTTTCGTAATTTTAACTTTTCTAAGCTTCTCAACTCTCTAGGTACCAAGAATTTAAAACAATATTTATAATTCGAAAAAATTTACAAATGACGAATGGACGACTAAATAGACTACAAATAAATTCATAAATGATTTTTTTGTAACCCATTAAAAATACCCCAAAGCATCTATAAATATTTTTTAAAAATAATTGACAATTTCATTATTAAATTTTTTTTTCTCACTTATTTTAATTAACTTTTTGGACATTTTTCATATAATCTAAAACCACTAATGGACTGTCAAAGTATATTAATTACGAATAATATCCAAAAAATTATTAATAAACTTTTTAATGTCGTTGACATTTTAATTTTTCCATTTAAAAATATTTATTTTGGAAGATTTTTAATTAAAGTTTGGAAAATTGACAAAAACCCCTGATGTATAAAATTTTTCTAAAATATTCATAGATATCACAAAAAAAACTCTTTTTCACCATCCCATTATTACCCTTAATTTAGGGTCCAATTATTGGTAGTTGATTTATTCAGTTTGGCTATTAATTATAAATGTAAAAATATACCTGGACGATTTCTATAATTGACTTGACACGAAACCTTTACCTTTTCCCTTGATTTATAATCCAAACTGTGTCCATGTAAACTGAAATCATTTATGCTTGGAATTGATTTTGAAAAAATTGATAAATTAAAAAATATAAATAAATTTTTCACCACTAAATTGACCTAGTTTTAAAAATTATTTATTCAGGTTTTGTTGTGTTTGCAACAAAATGCATTTTTCTGCAACAATTTTAATTGTAATTACTTTAATATACGAAAAGGGATGTTTTTTCCATTAGGGATGAAATAGTTTTTAGTTAGTTTAATTTATGAGGTTTTGAATTTATGACTTTTTTAGATAATTATTTTTTTTTGTGTTGAAAGAGGAATTTTAATAATATTTGTGATGGTAAATTGTTTAGTTTTTAAAGTCGTACGGAAGTACCGTCATTGTTAATTTGTTAAAATAGTATTACTGGGGGAAAATTCTGATTTATTAAATTTTATAAATTTGTCATAGACTACAATTTAGAAGAATTATTTTATTCAATATATCAACGAAATTTAATACTGATATAATTTTTGTAGCTTCACTTCATTCAAGTAATTCGCTTTACTATATTTTTCATAGTGCAATTTAATGCAGGAAAGTGTCATTATAAAACAAAGAATTTCTAAAATTAATTTTAAGGATTTTATGATTCTTCACTCACAATTTTATTTATCGAATTTCTTTCTTATGTCCATCAAAATTCACATTTTTTTAAATATAGAATTTATGTTTCTATCAATGTTTACTAAATACCGATATTAGTAAATTCTTTATACAGATTATTATTATAGTGAAATTAGGTCAATCGAATCTTATCAATTAGAATTCAAATGGAAGCAAAGAAGAGATTAACGTAACATCTATAAAACTATCTAAATTTATATAACTTGTTATGAAAATGTTTTCATCGTTAATGTGATTATCATGTATAATAAATTTGTAAACAATAAAACTACTATCATTAAATTTATGAGCTTCCTCCTATCCTAGTTAATTATTTGTATTGAAATCTCCTAATCAAATTAATTAAACAAATTGTTTACTAGATTATTTTCGATAAACAATAGTTTTATGAAACACTAAGTTCTCCATGTAAATATCTATTTAGAATAATTGCTTTCAAATTTCAATCTATGAACAAGAATTCTGAATGAAAATATGAATATGTAATAATGACATTTTCATAAATTGATGATATTTCATAATTTTTTTAATATTTAGTGTACATTTTAACAAACTTTAATGATTTAATCAATGAAGTAAATTTCCTCAACAATAAATGAAACTCGTAAGAGATATTTACTCCTGAAAAAAGATAAAACATAATATTATACGGTTCTCCGTATAAACAAGTTGGTTTATACGGTTTATAAACAAGTTGGTTTATACGGTTCTCCGCAAAAACAAGTTGGTTTTGTCCGAAAATATATTAGCGATTAAAATAGTTCGCACCAAATTCTTGGCTTTACATTAAAAATTCACGTTAAACTGTCACAAGGATATTGTGATAGCAAGAAATATTATATCTACTACGACCCCTAAATATAATTTTAAGTAAAATTATTAAGTATTTTTGAATACAGAAAATTTAAAAGCAAATAGTAGACATCTTATTAAATCATAAATCTTCTATTTAAAAAGTCTCACATTTCTATTCTGATTAATTGAATTTTACAAATATTTCAATATGTATTCTATTCAATAAATAATGTTGTGACAATTTATATTTCTATTCCTATTTTTTTCTAACAAAATAGCAATTTATCATAAACTGAATTATTGATACTCATCCTCATCGCTCATAATTTAAAAAAAAAAAAATATATTCGCGAAATAAAATGACGCGTCTAGTTTGAATGCTCATATTTTGAAGATGATAAATAAATTTATTATAAATTTCCATTTTTATCTACAATACGGATATAATTTTTTCCACTACAATAAATTTTATAACCAATAAAAAAAAATAGAATCCTTACTATATGTTAGCAGTTGCCTCCTTAAAGATGTTGTCATATTGTTAACGAAAATAATAAAAAAAAAAACTATCTATAAAATTTTATGTTGAAAATGAGATTACATTTTCTGAAGATCACATCAACGATTTTAATTTTCCTAATATTTTTTTTTTCTTATTGTATGTCATAATCATCGTCATCATTGATGATGTCTTTAGGGAAAATGAAGATGAAGATTATACTCAATTATCAACAAACAAGATGTGTGCACATTGAACGAAACGACTGGGTTGATTTGGTATTGTTAGTTAGTTGTGTTTTTAAGTTGTTAAAACTTGTAAGAAGTACATACGTGGTTGGAGTTTGTTGATAAATAATTTTCGAAAGAAGCACATTAGTACAGAAATGACAAAAAAAACTTTTTGTTTATGCACACTTACCACGAAAAAGGATTAAGTAGTTTATAAAATGTTCACGTACTCTTTAGTAATAACATGATTTTTTAATTATAATATTTCGCTCCAGTTATCGTTGACGGATAAAATGGAAGTAAATTTAAAGTAATCAGATCCGCTTTAATTATAACGTAATCTAAAGCAAATTCGATGGATGTATTTTGTTGAGCTGACCCGAACTGTTGAGTTTGTAAAAGTGAAGTCGACAACGCTGAGCAAATTCTATGCGAATGCTGGGAAGCTGTTCGAGTCAGCTATCTATTTCTAGAAATTGTTTTTGGTCATGCCTGATTGATGATATCGGTTTAAGGACCTTTAGAAATTAAACTAAATCTATGTTTCTTTAAGGAGCAAATCGTTAAGAAGTAAATCTAAGTTTCTTTTAGATATTATTTGAGCCTCACTCTAACCAACCTTTCAATTCATTTATCTAGTTTGAGTTTACCAAGTTTTTTCGTCCGCCTAATTCATTAAGAGTTCCATTAAATTTCTTTTACAATTTAATTACCTTATTACAATCTGCAACTTCTTCATCTTTAATTCATGTTCAAATCATTTTAAAATTTATACCAGTCTTACTGATTTTTTTGTCCTCTTTTCAATTTATATTAATTTATAATCATTTTTCTGCAATACTCTGTAAGTAAGAGAAATGAAAAGGATTATTTATTATGTAATTGAATATAATCTGGACAAATCGCATTAGAGCAGAACGAAATACATTTGAAAATAATTTGTGTAATCTCTGCTACAATGCATTGAACATTGACTAATGAACTAGAGAAAAGTTACGATTAATTTATTATTATATTTTTTTTAAATAAGGATATTTTATTTATATTTATGTAGGATATATAAATGTCATTTATGGTCTGAATGGTCATTTTATAATGTTTTTTTTTTCGTTTTGTGAATACGTTTAGGAGAATACGTTTAGGTAAATCTTTTCTAAATCTACTTGTGGCATTTTTACTATCGCATATAAACGAATTATATAATAAATTATAAATTAAATGTTAAATGAAATTATTAAATTATAAAGATATACTAGTTTATAATTAATTATTACAAAATGTAATTTTCTTTTCTCATTTCCTGGAACGTTTTATGAATTTATTAATTTAATAATTAAATTTCTATTAGAATTATGTTCTAATTACCAATAATGATAATTGCATATTCTATAGTATACAGCTTAATATTCTATTTTTTTTGGATTTTTAATATTTAACTTTATGTTTGTTTTCTAAATTTGGTAATAAACAGTTTTTCCACATCAAATAGAAACCAATTCTTAAGATAAATTAATTTTTAATCTCAGATACTAATTAAATGATTTCGAATAAAATTAATCACCCAAAATTCAAATAAATTATTTGAAAAAATATTTGTAACTATATTTATGACCTTTTTTAGTTTTAAAATAAGGACAAACTTTCTTTTAAATATTTTTAGTATTCTTATATAAATAGTTTTACTTTAATTTAACTTTCGAACCTAGTATATTCAATAAGTTAGAATTATGTAAATATATTCAATGTAATAAATTCAAGAATGCAGACACAATGAATTACAGACACTATAGATTATTTGCAACATATTCTCCATTGTCTGATAAAATGTGTAAATCTCATATGACCTAAAGGACAGAGAATATATTTTTAAAATTACAGTCTTATGGTTATTTCAGCTCAATTATTGAATATATTAAGTTTAATGAACTAAAGGTGGATTTTGAATTGACTTGTGATTTGTATAAATTTGACAAGGACTACATTTTATTGAATTCTCGTACACAAATTCATTACTAAAATCATTTTATAAACCATTGTACAAAAATTACATATATGTATTTGTATTTTTCACAGTTTTTATGAAACTACAACTAATTATTCATTTAAATTTAACACAATTATGAAACTTGTTATAGAACATTTACCATAATCTGTAAATTATTTATATCCTTATTGAATTAATTTCTAAATAAACGATATTTGCATAAAACTTTTCAATAACTTTTTTTTTAAAGTTCCCACAAATTATAATCCTTATTTAACTTGAAAATTATATTTTACACATCAATCCTTTCTGATAATTTTAAAGTTTCCTTTTATTTATAGAATTTTATTACATAATCTTTTTTTAACCATTATCCTTTCCTATATATAAGAAAATAAAAAGTAACTCATGATAATAAAAACTTTCTATTTTAAGGACATCCCAGAACATAAATTATTTTCACACGTTATATCAGTCAGTGTTATTTACACAAAAAACTTTTACCACTCTTCTGACAATGTTGATTTTATGCATTATTTGTTTTTTTTTGTCTATGCCTTTACTATAGTTTTTTCAGGATATTTTATGTTATCACAGTGTCTGTACAATTTGATTTAATTTCTGTTTTTCGTGTGCTAATAGATTAAGGACATTTTTTTTTTAAAATAAAGTAAATGTTGGTTTTTTCATTTAAAATGAACGATAATGGTAAATTAAATTGTTAAATAAATTAATGTTCTAGCAGAATAAGAATAATAATTGCAGACAAGGAAAGTTTTATGTAAAGAAATAAATTAACTGTAAATTGAACCTAAAAATTGGGGACTCTAATTAAAATATAAATTTATTTAAGGTGCCAATAAATTTTTTTTTTGTTATATCTGGGGGACAATTAAATTTTAATGAAAATGGTAGGATGTTAATTCTTATTTATAATATTACGGAAAACAAATTTTAGGGTCAACGTGATGGTGCAAACGTTTTTGGGGTTATATTAGTTTTTTAGAAAAGCCATTTCATTTTTATTGCGGTAAGCAAATTTCCATGTTTTTTTTAGCATGGTGTAGATGTGACAAAATAAATATCTTAAACAGAAATTTTTTGTCCAATGCTGTATCAACATTATTTGCCTACAGTAAAATATAAAATTTAAAAAGGATTTTTAATGAAATATAAAAATAACAAAAATAAATTACGAAAAAGGATTTGTAATTGAAAGAAAATGGTAACATAAGCTTATCATTAATTTTAATTTTAATCATAGATTAAATTAAAATCGATAAAATTAACTAAAAACTATTAAATTTTTTAATCTTAATCTGCAAAAAAAAAGATTATTAAATGTGGTCAGCTGTAAAATTTAATGAATTTGTACATTTTCTAAAAGTTAAATTTAATGTTTTTCAAGTCAATTTTGTAATTTTTCAAGATAAATCCGGGATAAATCAATTAAATTTACATTAAACAATGACGATTTCAAAAGTGTTGAATTGAACTTCATTTTCAACTGCAATAAAATATCTTGACTTAGATAATTAAAATTGGAAAGACCAGCTATTAAAATTAAAATGATTAATCATTAAGATATTCTTTTGAAGCTAAAAAATTATTGACAGAGGGTCAAAAGGATTTGTATTTTTACTTGCTTCACATATTTTTCAAATATCTTAGTTTTTTAATATAATTTATCAATGTCTCTTTAATAATTTGTGATAATATAGAATTACCCAATAATATGCTTTTTATGTTCTATTTTCCACTGTTTTGTATGACAAACAATTTCCAATGAAATTTTAATATACGGTTCCTTATTTTATAAAATATGTTTAAACTGCCTTTTTACCTACATTTACACATATAATTAATTAAGTTACTAATAATTTATTATGTATTTTATTTCCAGAATTTCAATCAAAACAAACACTGACTGTTTAGCAATCAAGAAATCAAAGAAAAAATCAGGAAAATATTTTCAAAGGAAAACATTTTGCGTAGTGAAACATTAAAGACGAAACTAATATTTATGTATTTTTATCACCAATCAAAAATAAATCCTGAACATAATAAAAATGTCAAAAATTTAAAAAATCTACAAACCGAAAAAATAATAAACATTATTTCTGATCATGACTAAGAAATTTCATAATCTTGAAGATTTTTATTAAAGTCAAATAAAAATGAAATCAAAAAAACAGGATATGAAAAATATTTCCAAAAATAAACTTTTGGTAAATTGTGATGTTTAAACGGAAATTCATTATCCTTAGTTTTGTAATAGAATTACGAATATTTTGTCAAGTATATAATAAAGTTTTGAATAAAATATCCTTTTTTTTTCTTGTGTAATTTTTTATATAATGAAAGGAATCGTTGAATTAAAGATTTTATTAAAATTACAAATATTTCTTTTAATTATTTTCAATGTAAAATTTCGAATAACTAATTGCGAAATATTTACATTGGGTTATTTGACTGGTTCACAGAGACGTCCAGGAAATTTAGATTATCAAAAACCAGGTAAATAAATATATTTAATTTTAAATATATTTTGTAGTATTTTTTGTTTCAGGAATTTAAAATTACAATTTTATTCATAATTTTTATCTAGAATAAATACTGAATTCTTGTCCTTTCAGAATATTATTTCATAGCTGAAAATTGTAAATTTATAAATTTTTTTAGGAAATTAATTAGTAAATTTTGGAGATTTACAAATTAAGGAATATTCTTTTTATAATTTCAGGAATTTTAAATTTTTAATCATAATTTATAATCCGTTTTAATTAATTTGAAAGTGCATTAACCGTGGTTTTTCGCCTTTTCCTGGCAAATTCTTCTTCATTCTTATTACAGTAGCTTCACAAACCTAATTGCTTATATTTAGTATATTTGAATAATCTTCAAAATGCTCTATGTTGTAGGAATATAAAAGCACTGCGAACTAAATTTGGTAGATGTAATTATTCTTCTATGCTCTTTCTGCATATTGCCACCTCGAAGTTCAACGCAAAGTTATTCTATCAATTTCGGAAATGAATTAATACCTTGATTAATTTGTTTACAAATTTTAAATCTTTACACAATTTTTCTTCTTCAATTGCTTAAAAGTTGCCTTTATTTCCAAATTTTTTAATTGAATAAATCTGTGTAATATTTATAATGTTAAGGACTTTGTATTTCTAATTGAATTATACACATTCTCTAAATATTTCATAAGCATATGTCCTTTCTAACTACAACAAAACCTAAAAAAAACTATAAAACTTAATATTACACCAATTAAAAACTTTTCCTTCCATTTTTTTTTTTGTTTCCCAGGATTAACCATTTCTGGTGCTATAACTTTAGCTATTTCTAAAGTAAATGGTGAAAAGTTAAAAGATTATGGTCATTCATTAGAATTTATTGTAGCTGAAACATTTGGTGATGAAGTAATTAGTATTCGTCAGACAGCAGCACTTTGGACAAAACAAGTAGCTGGTTATATTGGACCACAGGAGACTTGTGTTCATGAGGGTCGAATGGCAGCTGCATTTAATTTACCAATGATTTCTTATGTAAGTTTTCTTTTCACTCTGTCTCGTTTCACATTATTTAATAATTTTTATATTTATAATTTTATATTTAATATTCTATTCAACATGTATTAAAGTTTTGTACACATCGTGATACATCAATGAAAAAGGATTTTCCAACATTTGCACGAACTCGTCCACCAGATACACAAATATCAAAATCAGTTGTATCGCTATTACTTGCCTATAATTGGACACAAGTAAGAATCAAAAGAAAATTTATAATCAACTTAAAAAAAAAATTGTTTTATTTATTATGAGGATATCCTTTTCAATATCCTGTATTTTTTGTTTTTTTTTTGTGTATCCAGGTCACGTTTCTGTACTTGAATACTGTTAATGAAGAATATAGTCCAGTTGCTGATACAATTTTATCAATTTTAAAAATATCTGGTGTTAATGTACGTCAAACATTAACATGGAATACAATTTATCATCATGGTTTTATGTTAAATCCTTTTGATGATATTGTTGAAACATCATATACAAATACAAGAAGTAAGTTAAAAATTATATTTGTTAATGAATAGGGAATTAGAGATATAGGTGTTGAGGCAGAAAGAGTTCAGTTAAGAAATTTGATTTGGAATTTTTATGACGTCAAATTATTGTGTTTTACATATCTTAAATTGAACGTGTTCCACAGACACGGAGATATTAAGACATTTAGTTAATTTTAAGAGTAACCCGAATAAATTATCTTTCGAACACTAAGCCTTTGAATAATTTTTAGATGTACAACTTTCTGATTAATTAATTATATTTTAATAAATTCTAGTTTATTTAATTTTGGGACATTATTATGAGCATATTGGTTTAATGTTAAGTCTTCATAAAAAAGGACTTTTGGATAAGGGTGAATATTTTGTTGTTGGTGTTGATATTGAACAATATGATACATCATCACCAGATAAATATTTACGTGGACTTTTACTAGATAATATTGATAAAGTTGCTGAAGATGCTTATAAATCATATTTGGGTATATTTCCAACAGCACCAGTTGCATTTGGTAAATTTGCTAAAGAAGTAAGTAATATTAATTAAATTGTTAATTAATTACCTTAATTTTGTAAAATTTTGAAGTAAAATATATATTTTTAAACATGAAAGTTATACATTTTTTTTAATAATTATTAACTAATTTTTGCATAATTTCAGGTAAATAAATACATGGAATTACCGCCATTTAATTTTCCAAATCCTTTAGGCTATTTCGGTGGATCTAAACAGGTTTGTTTAATAATTTGAAATACAAAAAATTATTTAAATTTTTTTTTTCTGTACAATTGTTAATTAAACATAGATTCGAGCTGAAGCTGCATATCTTTATGATGCAATTTTATTATATACTGGTGCTTTAATAAAAGTTATTGAATCTGGTGATAATCCTAAAAATGGTTCAGCTATAATAAATGCAGCAAAGGGAACAAAATATTTAAGTGCAATGGGGTAAATAAATTTTTTAATTATACAATAATTGATTTAATTCTAAAATAGAGAAATAGTCCTTTAAAGGATATAATTGAAAATGAATTAATTTTTAATAGCAATTTTTATTTATTTATAGTTACCACGTTTATATAGATGAAAATGGTGATGCTGCCGGAAATTATACAGTTTTATCACGTGGTCTATTAATAAATAATAAAAATCAAACAGTTTATGGATTAATACCAATTGGAACTTTTAGTGCCCCAAAACTTGATTCATTACCAGTAAGTTTCTTTTATATTAAATAAAAATATATTATTTATTTAAAAAATTAAAGCGAATATTTATATAATATTTCCTTGAAAAATATTTATTTTAATTATTTTCTTGTTTTAAGATTGTACTAATATTATCTGACAACAACTGACATAATTAGATATTAAAATTGGGTCAGGTATCCAATTAAGATATTAAAAACTTTGTTAGGAAAATAATATAATTTTTAAAATTTATAAAATTAATTTATACATTTTTATCAAAAAACAGCAACTTTTCCTTTATTAAATTAATTTTAAATTTTAATTAACTTAATTTTTTAACTATTTTTTTTCTCAAAAATTTAATGCTTTCATTGTGAACTAAATTAGAAATATGTTCAGGTAAGACATTAAGAAAATAATTTATAATACATATAATTTGGCGCTTTCGAATATTCTCACTATAATATTTTTTTATTCTCAATATTTCGTATAATTTTTGCATTTATTTAAAATTAAATCACTTGAATATAACGAATACACCCATAATTGTAGTAAAGAAATTCCCGAAAAACTTTTTATTTCAATTTTTAAACCATTTAATCTACCTTAAAATGAAATTTAATCTTATTTTAAGGATTTGAAAATGTTTCATGAATTTCCATGGATTGGTAATAGACCACCAGTTGCTGAACCATCATGTGGTTTCCAAGGTGAAAAATGTATTAGTAAGTATTTAATTTTATTTTAGTTATATAAATAAATTTTCAAATAATTCACTTCAAAAGGAACATTTTTTTAAAATAAATATTACATTTCTAAATGACAAGAATATGAAAATTCTTACATTTTATAAAATCGCCTAAAAACACATTTTCTCTAATCTTGTTGAAGTGGAAAATTTCATTGAAATACTAAGCGATATTTTATTAAAATTTCAAACATTTTTTTCGAATTCTTTGTAAAACGATTTTTCTTAAAAATAATAAAATTTAATTTACAATAAATTTCAATTTCATATCCTTGTTGAAAAAATATAAAAATTTTCTTTTAAGATTATTTTAAATTTAAATTCAAGTTAAAAACGCTCTATTAACTTTTCAATATTTGTAATAAATTGACAATTTAATATAATTTAAAAGATTTTCATTTTCAATTGCTAGAAAAGAAAGAAAATTTTACAAGGATATTTATTATTTTTCTTAGATTTTTTGTTTTTTAAGAAAAAAATAAAAGGCTTATAGGATATTTTTTTTTATTTCAAGTTGTATTTTCTGTATTATCATATTTAATGTAGTGTGTTAAAAGTTTATGAAATTTATCATGGAGCGAAGTACTAGCCTACAATCAAAAATTTAGTCAGTCAATAAATAAATCACATAATTTAAAGGAGTACAATATATGTCGTAACAAAACGAGCAGTAAATTAATTTGGTCTGATTTATTTTTTAAAAGCGTCTTATGACTACGGCATTCAAAAGCAAATGAATAGTAAATTTAAGAAACATACTTAATATATCTACTCACAACTGTATTTGTTAAATAGAAGGTGAAAGTTTATAATGAGAAACTTTGGCTTATTGTAATATTCTATGGATTAATTTTGATTAATGACTGCTTATGAAGCTGCACAGATAAGAAAACCTACTAGAATTCTAATTGTCTTTCCAGTCTAGTTAAAGACCTGTTGTTTAGTATTATTCCTTAAACGGCCGGGGATAAACTGTTAAATTAAATTTGAAAAAAGTATGGTTTGCATATCTCAACTATAACAATTTTTTTTATATTTAAAGTCCGTTTAGCCCCAAATTATAATTATTCTGTCGCCAAATTACAATAATTACCTTCAGTCACCAAATTACAAATAATTCATGTAGAACATTTTTATGCTGAATTTAATTTTGTTTAGGATAAAAAATATTGAAGGCAAATATTTAGCAGTTTGAACTCGTTCCTTCTTTATTTTTACAATATTTTTCTAGTATCAAGAGAATTTCTCTGTAGGGAATATTATATTTCTTAAACATTTACAAAATGCATTTTATTTTTGTACAAGGATTTAATAAAATATTGCTTAGAGCAGTTATTTCAATTTATTCATGATGTAATTTAATATTTTTTATTATGTAATTTTCTGTTATATAGTTTGGTTAACACACAGAGAAAAGATTTAAGATTTTCTAGATTTATTCTAAGAAATTAGTTTTTAAAGAAATCATATTTAATATAATTTGTTGTAAAAATATTATAATAGGTTATACTGGTGAAATATCAGCTGGAATAGCTGGTGGTGCATTATTATTACTTGGAATTGTATCATTAGTATTATATCGTAATTGGCGTTATGAACAGGAATTGGATAGTTTATTATGGAAAGTTGATTACCGGGAAATACAAATGCATGAAAAAGAAGAAAATACAGGACAAAAATTAACAAGAGTAAGAATACGAAAATTTATTTACAAAATATAATTAAGAATGCATTATTTTTATATTTTAGAATAATCATCCATTGATCCGGACAAGTCAAGTTAGTTTAAGTTCAAATCCAGATGCTGATTTTCGTTATTCAACAATTTTTACTCCAATTGGTTTATATAAAGGTCAATTGTATTCAATAAAGAAAGTTCGTAAGAAAAGCGTTGATATTACAAGAGAAATGAAAAAAGAATTAAAATTGGTAATTTTTTTTTTAAAAATAAAAATATTTAAAATTATTACACGAGAAAAACTCTACACTGAAAACAATTCATAAGAAAATATTGACAAATTCTATTTTGAAGATGTGAAGATAATATTAAAATACTTAGTTATGTAGATTTAAAAATGAACCAGTAGCTACGTAATAGCCAATATTCACTAACCAACAATTGTCAGAAATTAGTTTTTAAATTGTAATTTAATGTCCATAGTAAAATGGCTATGTAAATAGTTACACAGATTAATTACGAAATTAAAATCGATTCATAAAATAACGTAGAAATTTGCACAAAAGCAATGTAGTTTTAGTCTATAAGAATATCAAGATTAATAATTTTCCTTCAGTGTATTTTACGAAAAGTTCAAATATCTTCGACATATTTATTTAAATTTCTATGATGATTTTTTTACTCTCCACTTGGTAACCGCATTCTTTAAATATCCTTTTTTGTATTTTTACAAAAATTTACAAATGTATCCTTGAATTATTAAAGTAAAAAATATTACAAAAATATTAAATAATTATTTTCAGTTGAGAGATTCACGACATGATAATATTTGTGCATTTATTGGAGCATGCACAGATCCACCAAATATTTGCATAATAACAGAATATTGTACAAGAGGTAGCCTGAAAGTGAGTAATAATATTCTTCCTCTTTTACTAAAACAAAACTTCTTAATTTAAATTTTTTTTTAATTGTTTCATATTTTTGTCTAATTTTCATTCTGGTGTGTGTAATGGCAATGAACTCTTTATTAATTTATTTTTCTCTGTTTCCATTAATATTTTCACATAGGATATACTTGAAAATGAGGACGTCAAGCTGGATAACATGTTTATTGCATCTATGGTAGCTGATATTATAAGAGTGAGTGAAAAAGTAACTTTATTTCAATTTGGTTTTTCCATTAAATGAAACACCAAATTACAATTTATTTTGCCAGATTATTGAAAATATTCTATAATGATTTTTAATTATTTTATGTAGGGTGTAATTTATTTACATGAATCACCAATACGTTTTCATGGTTCACTTTGTACATCAAATTGTTTAATTGATTCACGATGGGTAGTAAAATTAAGTGATTTTGGTTTGTTTGCATTTAAAAAAGGATCTGAGGAAATTGTTGATGGTGAAAATATTGTCACAAAATGTACAAGTAAGTAAAATAAAAATATAAAATTACTGATTTCTCATTAAAAAAAACATTTAGAACTTTTGTATCGTGCACCAGAACTTTTACGTGGTGGTCCACCATCATTAGTTTCTGGTACACAAAAAGGTGATTCCTATTCATTTGGTATAATTCTATATGAAATGCATACACGACACGGTCCATTTGGTGAAACTGGTCTTCAACCAATGGATTGTTTAAGAAAAGTTTTACAAGTACAGGATCACATTAATCCTTACAGGTTAACATAAAAATAATTTAGAAATATTGTCTATATAACAAATATATTTCGCTCTTTAGACCTTCCCTTCAACCATTAGAAACATCTTTCGATTGTGTTCGCGATTGTCTAAGAGAATGTTGGTGTGAAAAGCCAGAAGAACGCCCTGATTTTAAAATGATACGTGCTCGGCTTAGACCATTGCGTAAGGGAATGAAACCAAATATTTTTGATAATATGATGTCGATGATGGAAAAATATGCCAACAATTTAGAAGCATTAGTTGATGAACGTACCGATCAACTGCAAGAAGAGAAGAAAAAGACTGAAGCATTATTATTGGAAATGTTACCACGTCCTGTAGCTGAACAGTTAAAAAAAGGAAATAAAGTTGATCCGGAAAGTTATGATATGGTAACAATATATTTTAGTGATATTGTCGGTTTTACATCAATGTCCGCTGAAAGTACACCATTACAAGTTGTAGATTTTCTTAATGATTTGTATACATGCTTTGATTCAATTATTGGTCATTATGATGTCTATAAAGTTGAAACAATTGGTGATGCTTATATGGTTGTATCTGGACTACCAATACGTAATGGTGATTTACATGCTGCTGAAATAGCATCTATGTCATTGCATTTATTAAGTGCTGTATCTGAATTTAAAATACAACATCGACCAATTGAGAAACTTTTACTGCGAATTGGTATACATTCTGGTCCGGTATGTTCAGGGGTAGTTGGATTGAAAATGCCAAGATATTGTTTATTTGGTGATACTGTCAATACAACATCTCGTATGGAATCAACTGGTTTACCATTAAAGATTCATTGTAGTGTACAATGTAAGAAAATGTTAGATAAATTAGGTGGATATTATTGTGAAGTGAGTAAAACGATTATTTTTAAATATGATTTTTGTGGAATTTTTCTTACATTCAGGACCGTGGTTTAATTGCAATGAAGGGAAAAGGAGAACAGAAAACTTATTGGTTATGTGGTGAGGATGAAGAATTTCGTATCAGACGTACCTATGAGCGGGGCCAACGTCGTGGTTCAAGGGCACTAAATAAATATCATCAAGGTACAATATCACAAAATGCATTAACCGAAGCAGGTATTCGTTCATCATTAAAAAATAAAAACATAACACGTACTTCGTTAGCACGATCATCAAGCTTAGAATCACCAAAGAAATTAAGGTTTGCTACAGGAAATTTATTGGAGCATCATCGTTACCACAGGTATTGATGAATTTTCTTTATCTATAGTTAGTCTCCTACAATTTTTCTCTATACATTTTTTATTTAATTTTTATACTTTATCAAATTACATTCCACACAACACAATTCCTAAACAGCTTACGCTGAACTCCTAAATTTCCCTTCTTATACTATTTCTATCTAATTTCTATCTTTTTTCTTATAAAAATTATGTTTTGGTTTTTTTTTCCTCTTTTATACTAAAAAGAAAAATTAGCGAAAATTATTTTTGTAAAAAACTTTTTTCTAAAAACATAAAAAAGAAAACAAAATTTTCCGTCGTCCAAAAGTTTTGTCCATTTCAGTGATGATGCCCTTTTAGAAGTTACTTCAGATTCAAGTCCACGTAAATCAAATGGTCTTTCTTTAGCTGGTTCTGTTGTTGCAGCTACAACTGCAGTCACTGTTGCTGTTTATTCAGATTTGAGATCATCGTGTCCATGTATTGAAGATATAGATAAGAAAAGTCAAAAACGTCCCAGTTCATATCCAACAGTAACAACACCATTACTTGCTCATCATATCGATGTATAAATTTATTAAGAATGTTTATTCGAAAATTTTGTTATTATTTTAGTTCGCTGTTTAAATGTTTATTGGTATATTTGACTCCGATCTTGATTTATCTATTTAAGTGACAAAATATAAAAATTCCATCGATCCTCAAGAATTCTATAACATTATGGAAAGTGAATACCAAAAATGACAATAATGACATTTAAATATAGTTTAGAAAATAAAATGTTGTAATAAACATAAAATAGGAAACACTGCCTGCTCAAGAAATTAGGTCTATTCTATTTTCTATCAAGTGATTTAATTGTATTACTCAAAATTACTGCCATCTTCAGATTAAAGGGCATATCTATAATCGAGGTTTAGTTGTAAATAAAGCGCTACAAAATTTTTTAACAGAGAATAGAAAAGTTGAAGGAAAAGTGGGAGAATAGAAAAGCTGGAGGAATTTGCTTCGCAAAAAGGCTAGGAAATAGGCTAGGACATTTGTTAAGGACAAAATAAATTTTTTGTGGGAGAATGCGACTTACTAATTAGTTCGGCACATTTAACTTTTTTTCAATAAGTAGAAAAATAGATTTTTTTCTAAATATTAAATTAGAATTTTCTAGTTAATTAGAAAGTTATTTAGTATTCTTTTTATTAATTTGACAGATGTTTCTCTAATTTGACATGATTTACATATAACATTATGATTTAAATACGAAATATGTGATTTTTTTTCTTAAATTCATTTAAGTACTTTTTTAAAATTTAAAATATAAATAAATTTAATAGGAGTTATTTCAGGATATTGAACAAAGTAATTATGACTTTTAATGACAATTTGATTTAATATTATAATCATAACTATTAATTTAAAGCATGAATTAATAATTCTGTAGAAATTTTCTAAAAACCTGGTAATTACAATTTTGAAAATTTCTAATTTGTGTTTTTGATACCTAAAATTCAAATTTTCGTAACCAAATAATAACTTGTCGTGGTTTGGAAATTTTGGAAGATATTAATGTCGAGCAACTAACTGATCTAAAAAATACCAAAAATGTAGTTATTTGGTTATGGCAAATTTCAACAAAATTGTCTGATTAAACATTTTTAAAATTTACTTATTATATTATCGAAATATTTTACTTAATTAAATCTGTTAGTTGAAAATTATATACAAAAAATTATTTAATTTATAAATTAAAAATTATATTAGTTAAATAATGTTTTATTTATGTTATTTTTTTTAAATTAATATTTTTATTAAATTATATTATATAATTAAAATATTAATGTACCTAATTAGATTTTAAATTAAAAAAAAAACATGTGAAATATACAAAATATTTTTAAAAAAATACTTAAATAAATTACTGCCAACATATTATTATATTCAAATTTAAATAATCTTAATGTCCATTTTTTTTTATTATTAATTAATAATTAAATTAAATAATTTTAAGATGTAATATTTACAAAAAAGAAACATCTTTAATAGTGATGGAATATTCTAGTCTTTAAAAATATGTTTTTAAATTAATTTTTTTTCCATTTAATTAATTATTAAATATGATTTTTTTTTAAATATTCAAATAAAAATAAATCAAATATTTATTAAATTTAAGATAATAATTATTGTAATTAAATTAATGTCACAACAGGAAAAATAAAATGTGTAAAATTTATGTTTTAAAAAATATATAGAAAATAAATATAAAATAAAATTAATTGTGAAGAAAATGTATTTTTATAATTTTCATCAAAATTATTTAGTCTTTTCAGCAGGAAAAATTAAAATTTTCATTATTTCAACAGAATTTTCATTTGAAAGTAGGTATACTAGATAATTATTGATGGTAGATAGAATTGATCAATAAATCTACTAGCTAGATCTAGAAAACAAATTAATGTACAAACAAAAAATTAAAATTATAATTGAACCAATTATAATCCCGATCTTGTAAAGTAAACTAGATTCTAGTTCTTGTAGCTCGATTCTATACTAGAATGTGGCTGTAAAACTAAAATTCGGGTCCTTATAATCTTTTTAAAAAAGAATCTAGTTTAGAAAATGCATAAAATTGTAGTCACTTGAATTGTAATCTAGCCAAAAATTATTTAAAGATTTAATCAATACTTAATTAAATTAAATAAAAAACCAATTAATTTTATCCATAAAAAAATTATATATTCAATCCAAAAATTTAAAAAAAAATATAATAACAATAAAAATTTTCAATAATTTTTTTCACTTCACTAAATAATTACGTAAATTTTCTATAAAATAACATTAAAATCGAATAAAAAATAGTTAAATAAATGATATTACCTAACCACGATAAAATTTTTTGTAAATTTCTAGCTCTTGGTAATGTTTCATCAGATTGTTTAAGTAAATATTTACGACATCCCCAAAAACCAAATTCATAAAAATCACCACTTAAAGACTATGATAAAAAAAAGAGAGAAAAGTTTTGTGTTAAGAAAAATTAGTTTTTAAATATTTTCATTTACCTCTTCAACATCAACTGGAAATAAAATCTTATCCCGATCATTAAGTAAATCTTTAAATTTACTAAATTCTTTTGATATAAATATAAAACGATTATTTATATAATATTTAACAGTTTGCATATGATAAATAACTTTACGATGAACTGGTAAAATCCTTTGAAAAACAAAAATTAAATTAAATTGGAAGGAAAAAAAATATAAATAAATGTTATTTTACATTGGTCCTTTTCCAATTATAATTAATACTAAATCAGCTAATGATCCAGTTAATATATGATACCATAATTCAAGTAATTTAAAATAATAAATATTTTGTGTTGTTGTATAACCATATGTCATTAATGCTATTTCAAAAGGATATTTTTTTGCGGCACTATTAACTAAATCATAAAAACAAAACAAAAAAAATTAGTTATAAACTAATTAAAAAAATAAATTCTTACTTTTATGTTCAATTTTTTGATACGGATATTTTTGAGCAGTTGTTATATCTTCAGCTAAATTATAATATTTGACTTCATTGAACCTGAAACAGTTTCAATTTTAATTTAATTTTAAAACTTTTTATTAATTAGAATTTTTTTAAAAAAAAAAACACTAAATTTCCATTTCACAATATTAGAATTAATTAGAGTTATTTTAATAGAAAGATTTTTGAATATTTGAATAACCTTTTACACCTCAATTCACTATTAAATATATACACAAATTTATAAAGTTTAAGTCTTTTGAAATTTGTCATTAAAAAATAGTAGTTTAGCAATCTGTATCCATTGCATTGCAACCTGTATCCATTGCATCCGAATTAAATTTTAAAACTGCGAAAAATACTAAGATCAAAGCTTTTTGCTAATTACAATTACTCGTATATATGGAAAGCTAAAAAAACTTAGACCAACAGCAACGCTGACAAGACGGAAATCGTCGACGGTGCTTATATAAATTCTTTAAAATTAGTCTTATACATTAGTCTGATACTAACCCATTAATTGAAGTCTGCCAACCAGTAACAATTAATGCATTTGATGCAATATCGACTGGTATAATATACCTAGGTACTTCATTATTAGCAAGAACAACTTTTAATACACCAAAACCAGCTACAACACCAGCTCCATTAAAACCATTAACACCTTCAGTCCAACCACGTAACGGACCATACGCAGCATTTACAACAATACTTGGTCGAGCAATTGATATTGGAAAATCATTAACATATTCAGATACTAAATCTTCAGCAATTGATTTCGTAAAAACATAAGTATTTTCATGTCGACCAAGCATTCTAAATACCAAAAAATATTATTAATATATATTTTGAATATTTAAAATTTAATATACTTTTGTGATAATGCATTTATTGTATCTTCATTAAATTTCTGTAAAATTTTATTTAAAATATTATGTTTAATTGGCGGTTCATAGGCTTTTTCTTCCATTGGTATTTCAGCATATTGTGAAAATGCTGTTGAACAAAATATAAAGCCACTTAAATTTTTCATATATTTAGCTAATTCTAACATATGCTTAAGTCCAATAATATTTGTTTCTGATATTTCATGTAAACTTCTATCAAATTGTACACTTGCAGCAATATGAAATATTAAATGACAATTTTCAATTAAATCTAATTCATCATTTTCATTTAAATTTAAACCATTTTTAGATAATGATGCATTTATCATTTTCACTTTTTTTAATTGTTCCGGATTTGATGATTTTAATGCATCAAATATCTAAATTAAAAAAATAAAAATAATAATTAAAATATTTTTTTATATTGATTAATTTAATTATAGAAATTTTCTTACAATACTTTCAAAAATTTGATTTTTTCTTTCTTCCGCTGTTTTGCCTTTTTTTGATCGTACAAATAAATAAATACCAGCAATATTTGGACAACTACTTAATAATTTTTCAACTAAAACTTTACCAATAAACCCACTAACACCAGTCACTAAGATTTTTTTACCTGAATACCAATCACCGATATTAGACATTTTTTTATTTATTGATTATAGTAAACTGTTCTGAACGATTTCTAATATTGTACTGACCACAAAAATTTCTTTTCGAAAATAAATATTGGACAAATTTATAAATTTATTTTACAATTATTTATAAAAAATATATTTATCTGAGGTATAAGTGAAAGGAGGAATCAGTAAGAAAATTTATTGAAACTACACGATATCTTCTACGACCTGTATACCACTGAAGATCGCCAGGATTATAATATTTAATTCTTAGTTAAGACCACCAAAATATTTAACCCATTATCCAAAATAGTCAAAAGGTTACATGGAATGGTAAAAATGAGAGAGACGGAATGACAGACAAGATTTTCGATAATCAAGGTTAAGGCTACGTGTAAAATATAATTTATTTTTAACTTTCTGTAAGAGCCACGAGGAAATATTGAATGCTATATGGATTGCTTTCAGATATATGTAAATAAATTTTATCACATCAAACTAAAAATAAAATCTTCTTCAGTTTCATTATTTTTATAACTATTATACAATGTCTTCCCCTACATTTAAAAATAATGCTTTATAATGCTTGTATAAATATATTTAAATTTAATGAACTTGGATTATTTATTTTAATTTGAAGTAAATGAATATTAATTTTCGGTTTTTTTTTCAGTGCGTAACATACGTAATCAATTTTCGGGTGTAAATGGCTTTAAATTGATTTTATGCATGTTCTAAATTAAATTAAATTTACATATAAGTTTGTACAACTATTTTTTTTTAATTATGATTCAAGTTTGAGGTTCCACAACGAATAATTATGACTAAAAATTTGTAAATTTATTTAAAATTATTCTGTTAAATTTTAAAAGCTTTAAATGCTAAACTAAGAAGGTTTCTGAATAGAAAAATTGTCACAAATACGACATTTTTAAGCCGAAAAGGTAGAACGTAAGAAAATGTCACACTTCGCATCACACTTTCATACAAAATGGCGCTCTAAAATTTTACAAAATGGTTTCGTAAAATATTAAATAAATAATTATTAATAAAACTAAGATTTTTTTTTCTTATCTTGCATTGAGGCTAACAAAATTGAACATGTTTTTTATTATTAATATTAATTTTTCTTTCAGTTAACATTTTTTATTTTCTGTCATTTACATAATTTCATTTTTAGAATATGTTTTTTTCACTTTTTCAAAAAAAAAAAGAAATGTTTTTTAATCAAAATTTGTTTTATAAGCAAAAATCTGTTTTTCATTCAAACATAACAATCTTTAAAAATTTTTTTTTCTTAATTTTTGTAAAAATATATACTTTTTATTTATTAATTTTTATTAAATACTATTTAATAAATATTTAAATTTTGTTTAATATTTAATAGTTTTTCATTCTAAAATTTCATTTTCTATTATGTCATTTTAAATTAAATTTATGTTCAATATTATTTTTTTTTTTGCAAAAAGGCTTTTCTTATTCAGACAATTAATTTAAGCTTTTTTTTTCAAATTTTATATAATTTTTTAGCATAAATTTTTATTCTAATTGAGATTTTTTATTTTTTTGAAAATCTTGAAATCTTTTAAAAAATTTGGTTTTTCAGTTGTATGTATTATAATATTTTGATTAATTTTTAAAATATTGCACAGACATTTTTAAGCGTTCAGATTAATTAATATCAATTTTTTTAATTAATTTTATTTATATTAATTTATGAAAATATTTAATTTAATTTATTGTGCGATGAATAAAGAATCCTCAAATATTAAAAATTAATTATGAGATTTTCTTCATTTTAAAATATTATTTATTTTTAATTAAATTGTTTTCAGACATTTTCTAAAAAATTTTATCAATTAGTTTTTTTTAAATTTATCATTAAAAAAAATATTTTAATTACTAATTTCTTTTTTGAAGTGACACAGATTATTGTATAAACGGGCTATTAAGCATAACATTTTTTTAATAGTTTTGGAAATAATTGGACTGGTTCAATAATATTCAACGTTTTAAGCACTATAATGTTTTTTTTTCATACAAAATTAATGGTAGATTGAGCATAGTTTTATGGAAAATTTTTAGTTGTAATTTTCTCTTTGAAAATTACAGATCAGAGATTGTTTAGCAATAACAGAACATTTTGTTCTTAAATTTTAGATCATCTTTTGGTGTCTGAACATTATATCACTTACACTGTTAAGTGATTTTTTTGGAAAATTAGATTTTGTTGTATATACAAAGAAGTTAAATGCATATTAAAATATGTTTATATATTATTAAATATAGATGTTCAGTTCTTTAAAAGCAATTTACTCAAATTGAAAATATCGCTTAAGACTTTCATCCTCTAAAATACAATTACCTCTAATATTATCTTATAATATTATTATAATTATTATAAAATGTTCACATAATAGAAATTAATCGAATTAGATTTAAATTTTCAATTTTAAATTGAAATTAGTTTTTAGAAAACTATTTAATAAACCAAATATTTATACTTCCAATTACTTTTTAACAGGCAGTTTTATTATTAATTTCATTCTACATATTTCAAGATTCAATGCTATTAAAATATTTCATTAGAAGATTCATAGATTTGTTAAAATAATTCTTAATCCTAAAGTAATATATATTTTCAATTTTTATTAAATGGAATAAGCAATTATTTTCAATTTTTTCTGTCTAAAAAAAAATATATTTTAAAATATTATAATTTTTTAACAATTTTTTTGTTCCTTTAATTTTTTATTTATTTTGTAATTCACATTTTTAACTTAATAACAAATATTCCTAATCAAAATTTAACAATTTTAAAGATTTTTTAAATTCCTAAAGTAAAAGAATTGAAATTATTACAATTAATTAATTTTAAATCTAATAAATCAAATCTAAAAATCATTTTTTAATAGCTTGGAAAAATTAAATTATTTGTAGACATAGAAATGTACCTTGATTTTCTTATTCAGATATGAAATAGTGTCCCAACGTAAAATACAAATTAAGGGACAAGTTGTACATTTGAACATAAAAGATTTTAATTATTTTTAACACAGCTGAGTTATACGATTTACTATGAACATTTTTTAATTAACTTAATTAAAAATTCATGTGGTATATTTTGAACCGTTTTGCAAACTTTAACGCTTTCAATACTAAAATGAAACTGCAATAAATATTGCAATTCAACATAAAGTAAATTTGTTTTCAGTAAATTTAACAAATAGCAACCGACTAATTCTAAACACGCAATTCTTTGCAGGTAATTCTATTTTATCTTAATAATGCTTCTCAACAGTGTATGAGGTTTATAAATTATTCATAAATACAATTTACAGTCGTATTGTCAACTGTAAAGCTTTAAAAATCTCAATTAAGAAAAATTTTATGACCGAAAAAAAGTAAATATTCATTTCTTTTTTGCAAAAAAACTATCACTTCATTAGATGTTCATTATGTGCCAAAGTCTACTAATCGGAGCAAAATAATTGTTAATAAATATTATTTTAATTTAATTTACTTCTAAACAATAATGATCTTTTAATACATTTCTCTACAGAGCCAAATTTGGTGAACCAATTTTCATAAAAATTGAATAATTATTAAACTACAATAACCTTAAAAAAAAATAGATTTATAATTTTGAGTATCAAAATTATTTTGAACAAATCTAAAAAAAATTTATTGAACAATTTTCCTTATTTTAATTTTTTTTTAATTATATTTGCTAAGTTTTTACGTAATTTGAAAGTTTTGCACATAGGAAAATTATTAATATAAATGAATAATTTTCCAAAGCATAAATATAACTTTTAATAATAAATGGCTAAATGAAAATTTATAACTTTTTTTTTACTTATTTATAAATAATTGCTAAAAGCTACTAATATCATTTATTGGAAGAAATATAAATATTCTCACCAAAAAAAAACTATTTGTATTTAGTAAATTTTTCTTTAATAATTAATTTTATACAATTTTTTAACAAATTTTTTATAAATCTTAAAATTAATGATTTCATTTTGTTTTTTATTTAAAAAAAAATATTTCTTTTTGGTACTTAAGGCTCAAACAATTTACTTAAATATATAAATTTTTTTTTTAATAATAATTTTAACAAAATTTTCCTAAAGATAATTTGAATTGCCAAATTAATAAGCTAATTTATGCAAAAAATTTTGTATTCAGCTTTAAAAATCTTAAAACATATCAACTTTAACTTTATTCAAATTTGTCGAAAACTTTAGATTAATATTAAGTTTTTATTGCGAAAAACCACTAATTTCGAAACAACAATGTCATCCAATAATTTAATATATTTTATTGTATAAACTAGGTAAATTGCTAGGAAAAATAGACTTTTAAACTGAAATACTTTTTTGTTTATTTATTTAATATTCCCAAAGCAAGAAGTTGGTGATAAATAGACTACAGAACATTTAATTTAGAACTTTTTTTTCGAAATCTGAATTTAGAAAACATTAGTTTCTTTAAGGAAAAAGGAAATAAATGCCCGGTGTTAAATATTGTGATAGTCAACTATTTTGAACAAGAGTTCTAAGATTTTTCATTTTTCTATTTAATAAAAAGAATTATATTTGCTGGCCCAAAGCTACTAAATTAACCCCCCAAAATTAGTCACATATTTGCTGCAAAAAACATTCTCAAACGGTAATTATTCACATTTTTTTACTAATAAAATTTACAATATTTAAAAATAATAAAACTATAATTGAGAAACATAAAAACTTACATTTCTGAAATTTATCAAAAAATGGATATATGCCTTGTTATCATAAACCGCCAGATTATCAGAAACTGAAAAAATAATTAAATTTTACTTTAACAGATAATTATCTAAATCGATGGACCTATTAAAATGGCAGTTTTATTTAACTTTTCACATATTTGATAAAGAATAATTAAAATCAATAAAATTTTATGAAGAGGTAGCTTACCGCGTAGATATCTCAATTGTTCCTTGAACACGTAAAATTCGTTTTAAGAACGGTTACGAAGTGGTAGGACGCTTAACAATAAACTTTTATATTTTTTTTTTTGCTTAATTTTAGTAGTCAGTAATTAAATATCAAGTCAACTAATTTTTTTACAATAAAAATATTGGTCAAATATTTAAGTAGACATTAAAAAATATAAATTAAAATTTTCATATTCACTCAAAGTTTGTATGTAATTTTTTCTCGATAATAATTAATTTTTCTGGATAGTTTTCTTTAGGTGATAAATTTCCCATCACACATGTAACTAAAATCTATTTTTCATCAAATATTTCTTAAAACTTAATAATAAATAAAAATTGTGCCCGCACAAAATTATTTTGTTGTCCATATATTGTAATAATTTATAAATTACTAAATAAAATTATTTAGATTTTTATTTTTATATGTTTTCATTTGTTATTTAATTAACTTTAATATTTTTTTTAGCAAACTAATTTTTATATAAATATTTATGTAAATATATATAATTTAATTATTTTTCTCTTAAATATAGGATTTTTTTTTTTAATTTATTAACTTGTACAAAAAAATCATAAATACTTAAAATTTAAAGATACAAATTTTGAAATATGAAAATTTTTTTGAAGCGTGTGTTTATTTCATTGTCTACAATGAAATTTATGTATAAATACTTAATTTCATTTAAATATACATATAATCTTAAAAATTTATTGAATTTCTACAAAAAGTTTTAAAAGGATTGCTTTAAATTTCGTTCACTAATTTTTTTTCTCTATTATTTTATAATTATTTTTTTACCTTTTTAATTTATAAAAATGTTTTATTATTTATTTGGGAAATTTTCTTATTAAAAATATTATTTTCCCTTTCAAAAAAAATGAAGAAATTAAATTTTCTAGAAATGTTTTATAGCTAATTATATAAATACTATTTAAAAAATTGCTTTTTAAAGTTAACCAGAACAGGATTGTACTCGAAAATAATATGATTCTGATGCGCATTTTTAGATTTTAATATTTTGAATATACAATTTCCAATCAATATACGAAGAATAATTATCATCATTTAAGTTTTGGTAAAATACAATTTCATCTTTGTTTTTTAAGAATATTTGGTAACCTAAAATTATATTTTGATTAAATAATAAATTGTTATAAAATTGCATGTATACCTTTTAAATCCTTTACGTGGACTAACCGGTGGGGTTTGAGCTGGTGTTGTTGGTTGTGAGCCACCTGATGATGAGCAACGCGATGAAATTGACCATGATGAATTTGTTCTAGGTGCATTACAACCTAAATAAATTGCTGAACCTTTATCATCTTTAATATCAACACGTGAACCATGGACGGATGATGGTGCTGAGCCAGCTGGAATATTTCCTATATTTAACTTATTATTAACGGTCTTAATTCATTTTAAAAAATATATAAATTCTACCTGTATATGAATATAAACCAGCTGGACTACTTCTTGGTCTAACTCCCATTCCACTACCAGTACTAATTGTACTACCACTTCTTTGAAGACCTGGTCTATAACATGATTCATCACCAGTATTAGTTGGTGTTGTTGGTGTTGTTGGAGTTTTAGGCGGAGCTGATGACTTCGATGATTGTTGTTGTTGTTGTTGTTGTGGTTCAGACTGTTGCTCTTGAATTTCTAATACTGCATCCTCTGGTATTTTTATCGCTGTACTAACCGAGTCTGTACGAACTGATTTACGATGTTGTAAATGTTTTGGTGATGATGGACATGATTGTGCACCATTTGGTGGTTTTAAACGATTTGAACTACTACGTGTTGATGAACTACTTGTACGTCGGCGGAATATACCACCTTTATTTTCCGTATTACAAACGCCTAAAAATTAATTTTTATTAAATTCAATACCGAAAATTAAGACATTTTATTTATTCCGACATAGAAATAAATTATGTACATATAATAAAAATTGTAATGTTCTTTATTTATTTACGCGACTTTGGAAACTGATTTTAAAGAGAATATATTAAAAGCTCGCCCAGATATATTCTTGCTTTCGCCATTGAAAGCAAGTATTATAATTTTAACTCCATTCAAACTTTAAATACAAGTAATATCCTTGCGTGAATAGATTATTTGGTATAATATTTATTTGAATTGACTATAAATTCAGTAGAATGGCAGCGAGATAATGGTAACTAAATAGCAGAAGCGCTCCCGCGATACACCATATTGGCAAAATATGACCCTATAACCATGCTAAGAAAAAACACTTTGCATTAGGATTTGAAGTTTTAATTCCAATATTATTTTAGAATTCAATTTTATAATCTGTCTTCTACTGACTATACAATTGAGCTACTTCATATTAAAATTTAACTCCTTCCATGATCATATAAGCTGTAATGGACATATGGTATATTAATTAGCCATTTTACGAACCTTTCCGTTTTTTTAAATTCAATAAATTTAAAAAATGAGTTAAAATTAAAATAAATTTATTTCGATAACTAAATTAATTAGAATGTAGAAAATGAATTTTATGAAAAAATAAAACAAATTTAATTTTATATTATTAGTAGGAATAAGTTTAACTAAATCAAAGATTATCAGTCACTCTTCTCTTTAGAGACACTTGCAATTTCTTCTATAATATCAATATTGGTTATCTTATCAGTTATAATTTCCATCTCACTGTTTTTATCTTCCCCAAGTGTTTTCCATTTATCTTTAGTAAAATCAATAAAAAATGAAACACCACCTGTTGGACATGTTTCGCCTCGTGTACAATTTCCTTCACAAATATCTTTATTCTGTAATAGTTCGTCATAATTATCCAATGCCGCAACACATTTTTCACGATCGGCTGATTCTAATGCTGAACTGGGAAATCGTTCACGTAATCGACGTCGTTCCTAAAAAAACAATTTCAAGTTTTCATATTTCGGCAAAAAGAAAATTTAATTTTTCGAAAAACCTCTGACAATTTAAACATTTCAAATTCTTGTAATTGTGTTTGAAAGCCTAAATTTGGATTTGCTACAGCACGACCAGTTCGAACAACTTTTAAAGCATCTTTCCAATTTAAATTTGTAATTGTCATAACGTAAGCAACACAAACAGTTACAGAACGTGACATTCCAGCTAAACAATGTATTAAAACGTTACCATCTCGTAACCGAGCACCATGGATAAAATCATTACAAACTGAAAAATATTGTGATAAATTTTGTTCCGGTATATCAGCAGCCATAACGCATAAATAATGTTTGTCCTGCAAAAATAAAAATTGTTGTGTAACGAATAATTAACTATTTTTATGTAAAATGATTGTTTTAATGTTGTCTGATTTTAGTTAACAGTATTATTGTAAATTTTCATATTTGTAACTTATAAATTTTTCTACTCACCGGCAATAAGCGTCTTGGACTGTCATGAATTGCTACAATATGAGAAATTTGATAACGTTCCAATTGTTGTTGATCCTTTGAGTCGCGATAGTTGCCAACGTATAGTCCTGGCAAGACCTAACAAAAAAAATAGATTTATTTAAGATTTGTGGTTAAAATTTGTCATTACTTGCTTTGCCCATATGCCAGGACATTTCTCATAAGAAAATTTATTTTATGTTTACAATGTTTTAACATTTAACATTTTAGTTTATTTTAATTAAATATTTTGTCAAACAAGAATAGTTAAAAGCAAACAAAAGCTTTAATAATATCCGTTTTATTACTACAGATAAAACGGTTCGAAAGGTATTGAATACTTTATTTAATTTTAAAAATTTAATTAATTTCTTTATTGTTTTGATTTTTACTTGAACTGTCAAAAAATTATTGTAAAATGTAAACAAATAATTTTGAATTGTTATTTTCCTATTGTGAATTGTTGCAATATGTATGATTGTAATTGGAAACCATTATTAAACAAATTTTAAAGTACCACCGCGTCATCTATAAAAATAATAATAAACCGTAAAGTAAATTAGACAATTTTGAAGGAAGAAACGATTTTAGACGGTCTATCATTATCAAATATTCACACCCCATTTAGTTTTCCAATAAAAATGTTAAATTCATTTAAAGTGTTTTTGACACTTGAAAAACAAGTGAAAAAGGTGCTAAAATTAAAATTACACAAAAAAAAAACTTCTCAAAATATTTTTTTCGAAATTTTTAAATATTTTATAAAAAAAAATTATAAAATAATTAAAAGAAATTCAATTACAAAATTTCTTTTATCAAAAAATGTGAGGAAAGAAGAGGTTTCTAAAATTTTTACTTGTTTTCCTACTTAAAGTTAGAAAATTAAAGAATTAAAAGCAGAATTTTAATAAGCTCCACCGAAACTGCATTAAAGTGCAAAAAAAAACCGTTATCAAGACATCCTTTTTTCTTTATCTTATAAAATAAATTTAAATTAAATAATTACTGGAAAAGAATATCTTTCTTACCTTGTTCATTCCATTTCCCATATTTCCACATTTATATAAATGCTATTAGTGCTATTAAAATATTTTTTGAAATTTTCACTTCTTAAAATTTCGTCTTCAAAATTGTAATAAAAATTAATTTCACCTGAAAAATAAAAAATTAAAGTTTTATATAAAAAAAATTTTTTACTTCATTTTTTAATCAAGTTTCTTTCAATTATTTATTAATTGGAAATTAAATATTGAAATAATTCTTGAAAAGTATTTAAAAATCACATTAATTAGAAAAGTTTTAAAATATAATTTCTGATATTACTTTTATGAAATTTGGTCTAAATTTAGTTTAAATATTAATTTCTTTAAAATAATTTATAAAGAAATGTATTAATTATTATTATTTTGTTAATTTCATGTTCTTAAAAGAAATTTGATATTAATTAAAACATTTTATTATAAATTTTAAAAAAATTATTAAATTAAATTTATGAAATAAAACATTAAATAAAAATTCATTGGATTAAAAATTATTTAGATTTAGTTCATAAAGTTTTATCCACAGAATAATTGGATAATTTTTATAAATCCAATTTAAATCTTTTGAAATTTATAAAACGTTAATGTGGTCGGTACATCATGACTTTCATTTATGATTAGAATAATTTATTATGATAAATATTAATAATTAAATAAAGAAAAATGGGTTAAATAAAAATAAATTTTTATGGAGAGAATAAATTATTAATAAATCATCACATCCGGGGTGAAAATATTTTAAACGAAAAACTGGATCAAATTTATTGTAAATTAAATTTATAAACAGTTTTGTATTCATTATAAGTGTTTGGATAAATATAACTTTGAAATGAATTGATACTTCCGGTTGACTGATGTGACTGTTCCAGTTTTTGAAAATTATATACAAAAATGAAATTTGAATATTTTTCACCAATTTCGTAATTCAGAAAACAGATAAATTGATATATTCGTTTATGAAGAAAAAAGGAGAATATTAAACAAAAACTGGAGAGTATTAAGACAACTGATTCACGAACCCACAAAACATGTCTCTAAATATTTTTTATGCTGAATTTAAAGGCTAAAATACATTGAAAAATGCTAAAATACCTTGTAATAGACACCCTAGAAGATAAGTAAACAATAAATTTATTAACCTCACTAAAATCCACTATAAAAAAATTAAATACTGTCAATCGCAATATTTCCAACTTGAATGTGGTGAAAACACTTTTTGTGAATACAGATTTTTAAAATAGCCCGAGTCCTTGAATCATATTAAATAATAAAATGAATATTATTTAATATTTTTGATTGTAAAATTCAATTTATTAATTGAATATGATTCAAGGAGAGTCCTTTATTTAATTTTATCCAATTATTTATTTTCAATACATCCTTTAATCCGCAGTACTTTTTCAGCTGTTCAAATTACAATCAATAAAACAAATCCTTTATATGTATTTACAATGTTAACTCTACATTATATTCGAATCTTTAATAGATAATAAAACAATTTTCAAGGCAAAAAAAAAAGAAAAATGATAATCGTTATACGTTTTCTTTATATACACACATAAAAGTAAACGATTAAGATTTAATTTCAAAAAGAAAGGGCAGTAAAAAAAAATAATATTTGAATCATTTTTTTGTAAAATGCATAAAATTTTTTCCCTTTTTTTTTCTGTACATAATATTTGTTTTCCGTTTTTCCTGACATACATAAAGATTTTTTTTTTTTTGCATAAATACATATACAAAAAAAATTTATTTAAAGTACTTGGCTTAGAGAATAATATATATGTATAATGATGAATAGAGCTTTCCAAAAGTAAAGTGCAATTTAAAGAAACCCATCAAGCTATCAAAAATTTCTTATTTGAGTATACACTTTTTGATCCATCTTCAAAACTTTATAACAGCCTACAGGGTTATTTCTAGTTAACTGGAGGAAAAAAAAAGAAAAACAATTGAAGGAAAATTACACCCACTTTAATATGTTTATCAGGATATTTTATAAATTTTATATACTTTTTCTAATAAACAAAATTTTTCATGACGATAGATAAATTTTATTGTGCTTTGGAAAAACGCATTTTGTGTATGAATCAAAAAAAAAATTTATATATATCTGCAACATGCACACACAGTAAAATAGCATAGTATATGATTTATTTAAAGCATGAGTAAATAAAGAGAATCCTTTTTAAAGTCAGAAATGAAACAATAATTCTTATTCAGTAATTTTTTTTTGTTTTAAATTTCAATAATTTTTCAATTGTATACGTACTACGTACAGAAAGTCTATTTTATTAATGTTACTCGTTTGTCTGTCTATCTGTCTGTTTCTCCAACCTTTATAAGATATCCTATAGGGATGTTAGTAGCCTTTAGTTTTGGAGACTGGTAAAAAATTGAAGAGTATTAATTTATCATAAATTCATAAAACTTTTAAAGGTTAAGGACAAAATTGTCACCATAGAATTGGCGAAAATTACTCTTTGGTTAATAATCCAATCGTAGTACTCCATAGAATATTATAAATTAGTACAATTGCTTACATTTAACTCGAAAAAAGCATATTCTCTGTTGGTTCATTTGTCAGGTTAAAAAAGGATGGAAATACACCCTTTTTGTATCTTGCAATTGAACTTAAAAAAGAGATTTTTATGCCCTATCTAGATATGATTGTAGAATGCAGACAATTAAGTCAAATATTTTTATTTCAACTGATTTAAACAAAAGTTGTTCCACAAAGAACTGAGCCACTGAAACGGAGAAATTAATAATTTGAACTTGAAAATTAACCAATAATAATTTTCCTCTGTCTTCAATAAATATTAACTTATTTTATATTTAAAATTTTCTAAACTTTTATATTTTAATAGTTAATTAATTATTTTAAAATAATTATTCGTCAAATTAATTATTAAGCTTTTGTAAATATTTACAATTTAGAATCCTGGAGAATATTAACTTTAAGACTTGAAAATTTCTAATTATTTTTTGCTATTTATTTAATCTTATTTAAATACACATAAAAAGAAATTGGTAATTAAAATTTAATTTATTATTAAGTAGAACAGCATTATTATATTAAAGGTTATATCGGAAAAATGTGTAGAAGT
The DNA here is from genome assembly GCA_963932195.1 of Empis livida. Taxonomy (NCBI): domain Eukaryota; kingdom Metazoa; phylum Arthropoda; class Insecta; order Diptera; family Empididae; genus Empis; species Empis livida. The sequence continues at coordinate 3,112,403 of OZ010647.1, forward strand.
AAAAGTACCCGACTTTCTTGTATATAACTTTTCGAATATATAACTAATTTTCCTGTCGAAATTATTTTGATTTATTTCCCTTCTAATATTATCATTATACAGTGAACTCTAATTAGTTATACATAATTTTATATCATAAATAGTTGAAGAGTTTAAATAACTAATGAAGTATGTTTAGAGGCAAAGAAAATTTGTTATGATTTGTACATTAATAGAAAAATAATTTACACAAATTAGTAATAATTATTTATAATTCTATTTAACTCAAAAATCTACCACTATTAAAATAATATATTTAAATTACACACATTTACAAAAAAGAGTTAATAAAAATTATAAAAATTTGATTTTACATCATTTTGCGTGTTCAAAATTATCCGGAAATTCCAAAATAAAATTTTCTGACTATTCTAAAAAAGTACAAATATTATTTGTAATAAACCATTAATTAAAATTAAAATCCATTAATAATAGTTCAAAAAACCATTAGTAATTTATTTATCTGATTAATAAAATTTATGTCCGAAATCTATTTGCATTATTATAAAAATTTAAAATCAATTGGAATTTTTTATGTAAACCATCACAAATTTTTTGGTATATTAAAGAAAATCCATTTTGAAATTCCCCTCAGACTCAGACTATGAACTATTCGATTAAATTACATTAAGAATATTACACAGAAAATTAATTTTTGAATTATATAATCATTATTTATGGAAATTAAGTTTACATTAAACGATGAAACTATAAAATGAACACGCAAGTAATATTTTTACCCTATTAAATTATTTTGCCGGCATGTTTTTTTTTAATTGTAGATGTAAGATTATTAAATAAGTCCTCGGATAATTCCGGTTATGTTAATATATCTTTAAAAAATTATAATTAAAAATGTCTGACGTAAACCCGATATGAACTTCTTAGAGTAACATTCAACATTGTAATCGCTCTGGAATAAAGAATATAACAAATTCTACGGAAAAAAATTACTAAAAGACTACTGTATTTAAAAGACTACGTTATGTAAAAGACTACTGTACGTTACGTTAAAATGTTGATGTTTAAAAGAGTTACTTCTGAAAAAGCCTTAGTGGCCTAGTCAAGGCCATCAGAAAAATATAGGCAATTTGTGCCTGCAGAACAGGTAAACACATAAATGACCTAATAAATCAAAAAATTTCGCCATACTGTGCCACTGATCCGCTTATACCCACTAAGATCACAGTAATTAGATCTAACAACACTAGGCTTGGGTTAATTCTCATCAAGTTCTCGAAGTGCTTACTGAGGACACCGATTACACACCAGTATTGGATTTATCGGGTATGGTAAATATTCTTTTAAAATTCATTATGTCTAGTTTTAACAATCTTGTGATTGTTATAATCGCGAGAGAGATAGCGTTTATTCAGTATTCCATACCGAGAATGGATATAAGCCCGATAGCCTTCCAAATATCCACAGATTAATATTCTTTACCAAATCGTCATCAAATTTGTTCATAATGTTGTAACTTAAAAGTTAATTTAAGAATAATTTTAAAAGCTTATAATAGAGAAATATTTAGCAAGGATATAACCTTCGAAAAGGCTGACTTAAATATTAAAATATTATTGTTCAAAGAAATTGTGAATAAATTTTAGTCAAGACGTCTATATAATATTTTTTTAATACCAAAATAATTTAATGTTCAATTAAATAAGTAAATAAATATCAAATAAATACTTAAAAATATTAAGAAGTAATCAAAATAATTATTTTTACAATGTCTTAATTATATATTAAATCATTTTTCGTGCATTTTACACAAAAATATGAAATTTTATGATTATTAATATTTTGGCAGAACATAAAATCAAATTTAATTATTCACAAAAAAAAATCGCAAAATTTTCTTTCGAACATAAATTTTTCTCGAAATTAATCCAAGAAAACTTTTTTTTCGGTAATAATTGCTTTTTAATAAAGACTCTTTTCCGTTGTGAGCCAAAAATATTTCTTCGATTTCGATTAAAGATTTCTGATATTATTCAATTATAAAAATTGGAATAAATTATTTTTTCAAATGAATTTTCAATTATGATGGTTAAAGGTATTAGAATTATATTTCTGATTTACATAATTTCAAAAAATAAAAAAATATACCATTTGGTTTAATATTTCTACGATTTGGAATAATTAAGTGGAAATGAATAATCAATAATGGTAAACCAAAACCTATTTGAATCAAATTCATTTCATTGTTTTTGTGCAATTAATTTCTAATTTAAATATTGTTAAATAATAGTAAATTTAAAATATGTCAATTAATATGGATTTTATTCTAGAAAATTTTGTATTTGACACAAACTGATAAATTTTGATCATAATGGGGGTGTACACACATAAAATTGCTTAGGAAAAGATTATTCAATTTTCAAGAAACCACCTCTACGTGTTAAGGTTGTTTCGTTAAAAGCTTCTCCCTTTACGTGAAGAGGAATTAACGAAATATCTGACTTACGTACGGATGTCAGATATAGAGCTCGGTACAGATTTTCCCCTAATGTAGAAGAGGCAGGATAAATTGAGCCTAATTGATATAGTTCGTTAAAGAAATAGAGTCCAAATTTGTAAGGATGAAGTAGTGATCGCCTGCAGCGTACAACCCACTCAACCTTCCGAAGCGTAAGTGCGAGGGTATCATCGAACTCCTCCTCTGTTAAAGCAAACTAATTTTGGAAATTCCTGTTATAAAACTAACCAATTTGGACAGAGTTCAATTAAACAGAATTAAATATATACACGTATTTCAACTTTGGTTCCACATTATCCTTTTAGAAATTTTGGTTTTTTGTTTATTAGAATGGAATTTATTCAAAAAGTTCACTAATAGGAATAGCTGCAATGTTAATTATAAAATTCTATTTTATGACAAACTTGTCTTCAAATGGCGAGATCTTTTTCGCTTATGACATAACTTGCTTAAATATTTTTTTGAAATTTAAATCAATCAACAATTTCTCCCATCTATTAAAATATTTTACATGGGTAATTGTAACTTTTTAGTAAAAAATTTTATTTAAAATTTTCCTGTAGCTTTTTTCAATTTTCGCGGCTTGTTATTTTTTAAATATTAAAAAGTTTTTTGTTATTTTTCTGGAATTTAATTTTTAATGTATTTGTCAACAAGAATTTTCCATTTAAAAATATACAAACGATAAAAAGTTAATGGCGGACAGGTATAAGGATACCCAGGTGCATATAATGTATTTTAATTTTTAAAACTAAACATAATAAATGAAGTGAATTTCAAATTTGATACTAGACTTTTTTTACAGATAATCTGACAGTAAGTGGCAGTTGATTGACTAAAAAAAATTTTTAAAAATTATTGTAAAATAATGAAAATTATAATAAATAATATGTTACTGTTTTTATGTCATGTTGAATATGTCATTAGCCAAATTATGAAGATTATTTTTCGTTACAAAATATTCTGTAAATTATTTTTTAATGATTTATAATCAAATTTAGATTGTCAAGATAATTTTGAAATTATTTAATGACCTGTCACTATATTTTGGAATTATTGAAAAATTCTTCTGTTACAATTTAACCTAAATATTTGGCCCATAAAGTTAGAGAGGAAAAGGTTAATTACTAAGAGTATTAATAACAATATTTCCTCTATGAATTTTCTTCTTATAACCTAAAAAACCACAAAATTAATATGAGACAAATTGAAAAATATTTGTACTATAATAGTGTTAATTGGAAATTCGTATTTACAGATAAAATTTTCCGTTGAGAAAGTACTGAGAATAAAATTTTGAATATTATTCTTATTCAAGACAAATTTGCCTATTTTAATAAGGAGCACTAGTCTAATAAATTCTTGAGGAGAAATACTCTAATAATGTATAAAAAAAAATTTAAATAATTCAAACAATTTCGTAATTTATTTGTAAGTTTTGTACGAAAGCCATTTTATACTTTTTTAAGTTACCAAAAGTTATCGATAATTTACAAATTTTTTGTTAAGCCAATAAAGTTCAGACACAAGCGAGTTTATTATAGTTAAACTTTTACTTCACACCATGACAACAATAACACATTCGACTGGATTAATAAAGGATTTTCCTTTCAATTTTATTGCTGGATTGCAAAACTAATCCTAAAATATTTGTATTGGCATATTAAATTACATATTATGAATATTACAAATCGAAAATGATAATAACGTATGCATGATATTAAATATTAATTATTGAAAAATTATACACCACCTGTTATAAGCTAAAAAAATTTTCCCATCGGAACATTTACAACAAATTCAAAATTAGTGGAAAAAATAGTGAAAAATCTAAATTATTCAGTTTTAATTTTGCAGTATATTTTATTTTTGAATCAATATTGAAGTGATAATAATAAAATATAAATTTTATTGATCCCAAAATGTATATAATCATAATAATATCCTTGTACAGTCAATTAAATTGTTGTAAAATACGGATATCCTTGTAGATTTATGTCAATAATGTTGCAATGGATTTTATATAAATAAAATATATTTTTTATTTGTAATTTTTATAGAATACTATTACAAGAATAATTTGTAGGTATTCGGGATACCATTAAAAATAATATCTCCATTTTTTTTTATATAAAGATACTTAATTAGAATTTTTACAAAATGATAGTATACTTGACTGATAATACTAATGCACTTAAGTAATTAGGTATTTAGCTTGTTTAACAGAACTAATTTACTAAATTTGAAATAAGGTTTTTTTTTTAGGAAAATTTAATATTTTAATAATGAGATTTATTTGTAATGAAATTAATTAAAGAAAATTTGGTTTAACTCTTCTTCCTCAAAAACTTTTTATTCAAAAATCTGTAAAATAATTCTGAATTCATAGCAAAAATAAACTGTCTATACTTTGCGAAGGCAATTTTACTGGTCTTTAGTTAGCTGGTTATTAAACAACTGAAAGTTTCTGTCTACAATAATTTACAAGAATAAACCATCGATGGTAGCTCTCAAAGGAGATTGTATATTTAACAAAAACTATACAGTAGTTTATCAAGAAAATTCGTATTAGTAGTATAATAAGGACACTTGTAATAATTTTCTAATACATTCTACACAATAACATGAATATATTGCGAAATTCACTAATTTTCATTTATAATTTTATATTAAAATTAAAATTTTCTGGCGCCTTCTCCAAGGTCTAATCTTTGAAACATTCAGTTGTCTATTGCAGTGAATTTTATGCTATTTGAATAACAATAGACATTATTACATTATACTATTTTACATTAATTTCTATTATAATTTTAATTATGAAAAGCTCTCTTTTCTAAATTTATTTAAAAAAAATGCATTTTTTCAAACAATTATCTAGAAAAAAACTATGATGCATCATGATTAAAATAGTAAACAAGGTCATAATTTTTTTTTTTTTGCAAATTTTCTATTTTAAATCAAAATGTTTCTTTTTTTTTAAAAAAAATAGTTTCTTTTCTTATATGATTTATGATTTCCATATTTTTTTTTTCATTTCTGATGAATAATATTCTATTTTATTTTCCTATGCATTAAATTTTTATTATTGTTGTTCATTTCAGATAATTTTCCTTTTCAGAAAATATGAAAAATTGTTAAAAATATGACAATAGTTATCAACATAAAACATAATAGTAGAGCAACAAACAATTATAAAACTAATGTTTCAAATCAATTCAAAAGCGTTACAACAACAAAAAAAGGAAAATTATTATTTATAAACTTATTATTTAGATTTTCCAGTCTTGTTTTTTTTTCAAGTTAAATACATATAAGAATTTTCTAGTAAATAAGTTTTTCAAGAAATGTATTCAGTAGCAAAAAAGGAATATAATTAAAAGTTTATTTCATGATCCAATTGAAAGATAGTTTATAATTTTAATGATTAATTCCACTATCTTTCACTATTGCCATTGGTTTGTACTTTGCTTTGAAAGAATCAATAGAGAATAAAAGGTTTTCTGACGAACTGGAGCCTTGCAGTGATCACTCCGGTTGTGCTTTTATCAATATAATTAGTTGAACTGTCCATTACCCATGTCAATATAACTCTCTTCCCCGATTTTCACTTTTCAATTAACCTATTTCATATCTTCATCATGCCGTTTCACCAAATTCTGACGATGCCTTTCCTTTTCAAAAGTTGTTTGAATATAATTTCCTTGTCCTTATTTCGGGTTTAGTTTTTTCGGTACATAACTTACGGCTTACATTACAATTACATATCTTGTTTACAGCTTAGTTTTTTTTTTAAAAGTGCGGAAGAATAACGGCCTTCAGAATCACTTCGAAAGCCATTTTATCTCAATCTTCTCCACCTCATTATTATTCACTTTTAACATTATTTTTTTCTTGAACTAATTATCTTCAATTTGCGACTTCAGTAATAATATGACCTGAAAGTCTTCTTCGTTGTTAATACGATTTATGATTTCATATTTTCTTATTACCCAGTCCGACCGTTTTTATTAAAATATTGATTTTTAGCCAAAATCAAAGACTAAGTGTTTTCCATTATATTTATGAACAAATTATATATAAATTAAGACATATCCTTTTACAAATTGAAATATATATGCAAACCAAAAACATTAATATGTCATCATTCATTTTTTTTTTTTGTCCATCCAAAATAAAGAAAACTGCTTAGTACTTGCAGCTGCCATCACAATAAACGTTAAAAAGCTTTTGAAAAACTTGAAAATAACAAATAAGAAATATGGAAATATGATTTTTGGTATCGCGTATTCATATCCTTTCTTAATTATCATTAATGGGGGAAAAACGAAACAAAAAAAAAACTAAAATCTTTTGTGATATATTTTCGGTAAGGTGACAGTTTAATGGAACTCTGAATTAAAATATATATTATATTACTTTTTCGGAACCTTCGAAAATATATCATAATTAAAAAGAGGATAAACAAATTATATTGCGAGTAAAATTACTAATGGATGTAATATTAGATTTCAACATAAATTCAAAAAGTTTCGAAAAATAATTTTAACATATAAATTAGATTTATAAAAAAAAATAGAATAAAATTTCAAAAGGAGACGGGTAGAAGTCAAATGGTATGATTGGTAATTTATAAAAATCATGAATCATATTGGTTTACAAATATAAACATACAATAATTAAAAGTTAATCTAATATTTTATGTATTGGAAGAAAGTTTACAAATTTCTTAAATTAATTAAACTTTTAATTATTTGAAATATAATTTTTATGGGAAAATTAAAACTTTTAAAATCTTTTAATGATCTATTTGATTAATAAAGTTTTCTTGAAATAAACTTGGATTGGTATAGTTAATAATTCAAAATCTGTTAACATATGGAATTATATGAATGCGAATGACCTTTTCTTTTCAGTTAATAAATCAGAACCCCAACTGTAAGCATTATTGGAGAGAAAACAAACACTTAGATTATATTATATAAGGGAGTTTAACTTGACATTTAACTAATCTAAACCGAACTTTCCTGTGGTTACCCTTTTAAATAGAGTTAGGTCTATATTTAGACTTCAGAATCATTTTTTTTTTGGTTATGCTATTCAAGTTAGGTAACTGATCTGCAATAGATTTTTAATAGGTAATTAGTTTTGCTCGATAGTTTCCTTTCTTTACCGAATAACCTGATATAAAAAAAAGAGTTAAACTGCTGCCATAGAAAGGTTAATGACTAGAATAGAAAATTAGATCTTCTGTCTTCAAAATCAGTCTAATAACAAATCTAATATAGATAATATTTTATCATTTAAATCTGTTATTTAACTTTTCTAAACCATTTACCCAAAAATTAAATATATTTATACAAACTCTTAAATATTTTATAACTTAAATATAGGCAAAATAAATTAATACTTAAAAACCCATTCAATAACCTTAATTTTAGAAATTATTTTATCCTTAAAATGAGATTATATAGTAGTCCTTAAAATAAGTAAAACTAAATAGTAATCATTTTTAAATTTTCCGGTTTAATATAATTGCTTTCGTAATTAACCACATTAATCGACTACAGAGTCATCATACCATCAATTTTTCATAAAAAAAATGAATTAATCAAATTGAAATTAACATAATTAAAGTGTTGAAATATAATTTACAACCTTTTTTTACGAAAATTTTTTAAATTAAATTTGTTACTAGAATAGAATATCCTTTTTTAAAGTCAGTTCACATTTCACATGTTTTTTTATTTCTGCCACAACAATAAATTTCAATAAACTTTAAATTTTACTTTTTTTTTGGTAAAATTTCAAGAATTAAATAGAACCTTTTTAAAGCCAAATTTACATCCAAGGTTGTTACAAAAATTTTTAAAGCATATGGCCTCGAAGAGTCAACGAAAAAAAAAGAATTAACTTTTTAACCAAATAATTTTGTTTTTTTTTTATGTTTTTACCAAGACTGCCACCCCAACAAAAATATTTTATTATTTTACTGCATTGAAAAAAAAAACACAACATTAAACTAAGGAAAAGTTTAAAAAGGATATTAAAAAAAATGTTTAAATAAAAATATTAACGATTCCTTTCTGAGTAAAAGAAATTTGTTATATTTGTATAAATGATTTTTATCGAAATAAATTGTTTAAATTAATTTTTCGAAAATAATTTTTCTTTATTTTCTATTAAAGTTATTGAAAATTATCATAAATATCTAGTAAACTCTGTATAGGGAATATCGTACCACTTCCTAAATCGTACCATTGCTTATATTCGGAAACTAAATAATATTACTGATATTTATTGTATTTATTTATTGTCACGTTTTTAGGGTATTAGACCGTAGCTTTTATACGGTCTAATACCCTAAAGGGTTTTTGGGTGTTGCCAGGATCTAATTTATTAAACTGTACGTTTCTACTTTTATTTCATTAAAAAGCCTTGTAATTAACGATTTATTGTAATAACTTTAAATTTGCGCCCGGTTGTCTAAATTAGACTGCTGTTGTTACCAATCTAACTAGGAAAAACATTAAATTAATTTACAAAATATATCTAAACATAAAAATACCGGAAGATTGTCACGATTTAGACAGCACTCGCCTACATATAGAAAATATTTTATTGGGAAATTTTTATATGATTTTTAAGGACGATATTTAAATTTACGTTAACCCAAAAAAATAACATATTGAAAATTAAAATATTTCTTGTTTGTTTTCTAAATTGAGTCCTTGATAAAAATGTGATTATGAAATTCAATATTTATATTAATTTTTTTTTTGTGGTGCTATTAATGTGATAATTTCAATTGAATTTCAATTTGTCGGAATTACAAATTTATTTTCAATTACTAAAGAAATATTTAATGAAGACAATTTCTATGTCCTTGTCAATTTTTGATTTTTTTTTTTTCAAATATCAGTTCAGTAAAATTTTAATATGTATATGTGTTTATTAAAATTATCATTGAATTAAATGTATACACGCTATACACCTAATTCAGTGATTATATATTAACAGAGCATATCATTTAAGGATATGTGTAGGATTTTCGGATATTTATTTATCCTTGTAACTTCCTAAATTAATTTTATATTTTATTTTATACCTAGAAAAAAACAAGATGAAAATTATTTTCGTTTTTTTACCGGAAAATTCAGGATATTTAAAAGGAAATAATTTAATGACGTCAAATTAAGCAAAATTTTAGTTTTTTTTTGTTACAATGAAAAATAAATGAAAAAATTTAATTTAATAGGATAAAATGAATTTAATAGGACTTGTTATGTTTTCCTAAAATATCAGAGTTGAGAATTATCAACATTAAAAAACAGAGAGAGCAAAATTATAAAGGCTACTACAATTTCCCACAAAAATCAAAATTGTCAATTAAACAATTGGTAAATTTAACGATTTTAGAGACTCGAAACTTATTGGTTTTCAGTATGGCAATAATTAGGTAATAACTCTAATAATTAACCATTTTGATACAATTTTTTTTCAAATTATTGTTGGTCAACTGACATCACCACATTTTATACTTTTAAAGCCAAACATATTTTTAGGTAATAAATGAAATTGCTATTTCCAAAATCACATATGCTTAAATAATTGTAATTTAAGTTAAATAAACTGAACATTACTACTCCAACTTTACGATCGGAGACCAACTGTTACACATTGAAGGTTAAATTAGTCCGATTAATTAGCCTCGAATCGTAAAAATACATATTTACAAGAGCCTTTTTACCCCAAAATAGAAATTTATGTAATTTGTTAATAAATATTAAAACATATGTTAAACAATTTCATTATAACTTTTTCAAGGATCTCATTTTGTTAAAATTTGGTACTACAAAATTATAAAAATTTCCAACTGCATGACAAAAATTAATCATTAATTTCAGTGGTTTTTTTCGAAATTATTATATCACATAAATAAATAAATTAATTCACATATCATTAAATATTCTAATACCAAAAAAAAAAAATAAAGATAAATCGAAATTTCCCAATGGAACTTAAAAAATTTATTTAGGATTTTATTTTTATTTGTAAATAAGATTTTTCTTTTACCATGTGGAAAAATTTGTGGTTATATTTTTTTCAGACAACTTTAGAATTTTTCAAATAAATATTTCATTAGATCATAAAAATATATTTTTTTAAAAAAACAAACAACAAAATTGTTTCATTTTACTAAAAAATATTTTAAAAGATTTAAAAGTTTTTTTTGCATTTATAGAGTTAATGAATATGTTATTAATATAGTTTTGGGGAAAATTTTTATGACCACCAAGCCAAGAACAATTAATTTCAAAATTTAATTACATTTTTATAGAGAAAAACGAGGAAAATATTTAATTTTTAATGTAATTAAACATATTTTTAATGACATTTTTTAATAAAGAAATTTTGTGTCTGTAGCCGTGGAACTTTAACAGAATTCTAGATATTCTAGCGATCCAGGAAAGGTTAAACGAAGTTGGCATACAATGATCTTCAATTCAACAAAATAACTTCAATTTTAAAACTAAATTTATGAAATAAATTATATTTTCATTTTGGGGCGAAAAGTTTTAGGGCAAAGGTAATTGTCATCCAAGTTTTGTCATAACTATAGTGTAAAATTGCGGTCATGTAGTCCAAAAATTTTAGAGCACAACTGATACGGTTTTTTCGTCTTAGAATTTAAGCATTGTCGTCCAAAAATTTTACACCAACGATTATTGTCGTCCAAAATTTTAGGGAAAATATTATGTTTATCTAATATTTTAGAATAACGAAATTTTATAATAGCTCCAAGTTCCAATTTCCCTAAGGTTGTGAAAAACTCGCTTCACGATTCCTACATCAAGATTTTAAATAAATTATCCTCAGTACAATTGATGTCTGAAAATAATTTCCAACATTTCAAATAAATAACTAATCACTTTTTAAATTCTATAATCCTTTAAACCCTTTATCCACTCCCGCTAATAAAAGTCATATCCTATTATAAAATTAAACCTATTTCATCTATCGAAGCACCTTAAATGTCTATAATAAAATTAATTGACATTTCCCTCTTAAAACAATTTCTAATTAACAACCAACAACACCAAAAAACAAAAAAAAAAATTATCGTGTAAATCTCATATAAAATTCATCATTTCATTTATCCGTTTACCTTTACCTCTAAAGTATTAACCCTTCCAAAAAGTCTTTAAATAAAAAATATCCTATTTCAGCCAAGAACCAAAAAAAAAAGAAATTCATAAATTAAACATCATTTTATATAAAAATATTAAGTTAACCCTTCAAAAATTATTATCCTTAAATTATCTATCGATGTTAATTTTTTTTTTTTTTTTAGAATTATATACGTTTATATAAAAAACGAGGTTAAAATATTAAATGCGTAAAAAATAATTGCGTATACGTATAATATAAGTTCAAAAGGTCAAATATAAAAAGGATACAACAGAAAAAAAAAAACGAAAGTAAATACGTTTTTTGTTGTTGTTTACCACTATCATGTTGAAAGGATAACAAAATGTCAACTTTGAACATAAAATTTGTGTCTTTCTTTGTTGTTGTTGAAGGAAGGAAACCATACTCAATTGTTTTGGTTACAAGTTCAAGGATATTTATAGATTTATAAATAATTCGTAATTTTCTCTACTAACAATATTTAAATAAACACATAAAAATTATACTTTTAATGTTTTATAAAATTAGCTAAAATGTTATAAACTGATTATTCCTAAATTTAAAGAAGATTCTGTAAAATATTTTTTTATTTTTAACCAAAAATAATGGTTAGAATATTAATTTAAATTAAATAAAACATTAAAAAAATGTTGGGTTTAACCAACAACCAAAAAAAAGAAAATTATAAAATCAAATCACGTTTTTACGTAAAGAAAAAATATGAAATTTTCAATTTTATTTGAAAATCATTTGAACGGAAATTTAAAAAAAAAATTAAGTAATCAACTGAAAAATTAATTTCAATTTATTTGTACCACAAAATTGGCAGATCTTTGGCAAATTGCCAAAAAAAAAAATTTATGTATTGGCATTATTAATTTTTATGTTGGACAACTGAACCAATCATATTCATTGTATAAGTTAAATTGAGTTCGTTCAGGGCAATCTAGAATTATAAACTTGTTATTCCGGACCTATAGTTACTGACATTACTGATTGTCATTACTGATTTATGTTGCACTCCCTCAAACCATCGAAATTCATGTTCAAATGGTAAAATTTTTGGTAACCATAAAACAATTTTTATGGTTGCCAACAACTTTGTTTAGAGTAAGTTATGTCAATACATGAGAAATTTTTATCGATCAGTTGAATTTGAAGTACGTTAAGTTGAGTTTAGTGTACATAACCGTTTAATATTTTACGTTCAGGATATAAATTGTTCAGTCAATACTCTTAGTTTATAATAATAATCCAATAAATACTAATAAAAATACTAGTAAAATTTTAGCACGTAAATTGTAGCGTATTGGTTAATTTATAAGTTATAAGCTCTTACAATACTATCCGGTAGGGAACGTAAACAATTATGTAATAGTTAAAATTTTTAAGCGTATAATTACAAATTTATAATCAATTCTCTCTAAATGCATTATGTTTAAAATCAATAAATAGAAAAATTACATTCAACTTATTATTTAAATAATTCAATTATATCTTTTTTTATCATATTTATGGTTAAAAGAGCATAAATTAAATTCTAATTAAAAATTTATTTAGTTATAATTTTTACATTTTATGCAAACAATTTAATTTAAAAAATTATCTAATTGGTTAATATTAAATTACGAAAATAATTTAATGTAATTACCATAATTTTTTAATAAATAATGATTTGTCCTTTCAGTATAAAATTATTGTTTTTAATCAATATAAAAAAAAATTATTAAAATTTTTAATAACTGGTAATCATAAAAATTAAAATAATTAAATAAATCATAAAATATTTAAATAAACATGGAAATATATTCCACAACTTAAGGAGTAAAATTATTTTCCTTTAATTTGTTGAACATATTAAAAGAAAAAGGAGTGTTTTTTGTTTCTGCATTTGTTGATAAAGGAGTGTTTCTTTTTTAACATTACGATAAATGATAGTGTACAAAAATATTATACTAAAAAGATTATTTTTTAACTTCAGTTCAATATATTTCGAAATATTATTAATATACAAGATATCCAACACCATTATGCTTTATATATATAGATATATATCTCATAACACTATACATATAATAATTTTAGCAATAAATATCCTTATCATAGTTCATCTTTAATATACTTTAGGGATATTAAATAGGTCAAAATATTATTATATAGATATACATTATATTTTTTTGCTAGCCACTCTTTTCGAGAATATTGATTTTAAGTACAGAGATGAATATATAGATTACTTTTATAAGTACAATGTCACCCAAGTGACTTTTTACAAATAAATTGTCTTCTATTATTGGACATTCATCAATAATCAAAGAAAATCGAAAGGAAAAAAAAACGACTAATGGGAATTATTATTATTGATAGAAAATTCGTGGTAATTTTAACTTTGATTACTTTTACGTTTATTGTTTTAGAAATATTACAGAAATTAATGAGGATTACGGCATTCAAATAATAATTTATTTTAGAAAGAGGACGAACAAAGCAAAACGAAACTATTTTAACGAATGTATACCAATTTAACGAAAGGAATCATGAAAATTCGACAAAATTGTATAATAATATAAAATAAATTGTCTTGAATCAGAAAAAAAAATTTCATTTCCATCTAAAAACAGTTGGAAGCCAAAAGTCACTGAATTTTTTTTTGGATTTAATAGTCGAGATCTTAATATTTGTAAAAGCTCCTTTACTGAAGAAAACTTCACAGTAAATGAAACAACTTTTTGAACAACATAATATGGAAAATTTGATTTATAAAAAAAGCACCGTGCTTCAAATGAAATTTGTGGTAGAAGAATGTGACGAAGAAAAATGATTAATTTAATGGCGATACTAAAAGATGAAAGCAGTTCAAATTAGTCTATAATTTGTTGACACTTGCATAACCACCTTTATACAAACTGAAAACAGACGAATTTTTAAAGAATAACTCGTTTTCTGAAAAATTATAATTAGTGGACTGAAAGGAGATACCTTAATGGCACCATAAAGATATCTCGCATTGTGGAGTGGCCCCTGGGCCCACCGCAACTTAATACCAACGACGGATAAAGTCGATAATAAAACAAGAGTTTTCAGGTATGGTAGAGAGTTTTCTGCCTATAAATTTTGGAATTCTTGATAATCAACCCTATCAACTAAAATATGATAAAATATGTACGAATGTTGCTTAAGTTCAGTGAAGCGTTAGAACTGCCAATCTGCGTATAATTTTTTTCAGTAAAAACTAACTACAAATTTACATATAATACAGCAAAAAAAAAAAATATTATATTTAAAATTCTTTTCAAAACAAAAACATCTTCAGTTCATTTATAATTTTATCTTCACCTTGATATAAATTTATTACTATATCCTTTAGTGTTTTTTTTTTTATAAAACGCTTCATCCTTTTTCAACAAGAAAATAAAAATCACATTTGTTATTTGTTCTGTGAAGATAAATTTATTTTTAGAATATTTATATCTACTATTATAGTCTATACAACATGTGGTAAATATGTTTGTTTTTGGTAAATGTAAAATGATTATAATTTTGGTAAAAAATATTTTTAATATTTACCAAAAGGAAAAATAAATGAGAAATTTTAATTTGAAATATTTCATAGCAGTTCTGTGATTTACAAAGTAAAGAGTTCTATAGAGCTACCTAAGTTTAATTTATTTTTAAATTATGTAAAATAATTCCTTTTTTATTTATGCACATAGCAACTAAACCACCAAAAAATTTAAGATTCGTAAATATTTATAAATAAGAAAATGGTAATTTACCTGTAATTCATGGTTGGTAAGAAAAATAATTGTAATGAAATTATACTTTTTCTGAGTACGAAAAATAAAGGAAAATTTAATTAAACCAGTAGTTTTTCACCTGTGGTCCACTTAATCAGTAAAATAAATCTTACAAAGGCATTAAGAAATGTTAAATGGAAATAAAAAACGAAATTCTAGTTTTTCTAAATTTGTTTTTCGGATTTAAATCTTTTGGATCGTTTGATACATAAATATAAAAGAGTAATCCACATAAATTCAAGCAATTGTACCAATTTTAATAATGTAAAATCTGTTAAATTACTTTTTCACATTCTTTACCACACCTAACTTTTCCTTGCCATCCTTAAGATCTAATGTAGATCATAAGTATTCAAATAAAGTTTCTGTAAAAGTTTATCTAAACGTCCCATTTAGCTCCCATTTTTCTGAATTACAGCGAAAAAAAATTTAGTTAAATTAACATTTTTTTTAAGAAAGGATATATTTACAAGGACTTAAAAAAGTTCGGTGGGTAAGTTAAAATTTTAAAATCTCTAAGAAATTAACTTATCCTTTTTTTAAAAAAAAAATTAGAATATGTACTTGAATAGAATCTTCCTTTTAAAGGAGCTGAAGCTCCAACCAGACTAGCCTGCTAACAAGAAAAAGAATATCTTTCTAATTATTTATTTTTACAGGACGAAAAAAAAGTGTATTCACATGAAAATAATTTTCCAAAATGTTTCACAAAAATTGGTTTACCTTGTTATTCATGGACACCACTTATCTACAAAAAAAAAAGATTGTTCTAGCCCTGATAAATTCACCAGAAATAATATTTTTTTACATTTCAATTATAATTTAAATTTTATTATTTCTTTGTTTACATACATAAACGAAAAATCTTTTTACCAGCAAATATCATAAACAAAAAAAAAAATGAAAATAGAAAATTTTAAGAAAATTCAACTTCTCCTTCAAGTGACATTTAAGATGTTTATGATGAAGAATCCTTGTTTTAGTAACACCTTTAATTTATTTTGTCATATTAATATAAAAATTTGAAGTTATATATTTTTTCGTTAAGTTTGAATTTTTTTAGAACATATTTTTTGATTAGTAAATATAAAAAATTTATTTTAATTTACATAATTTCTATAAATATACATGTTTATATCCTTTTTTTTGGAGGTCTTTGAACGTTTCCAAGAAAATTGGAGAGAATATTTTGTTTTGTTTTTTTCAAGGTTTGCAAAAATGATTAAGAATTATATTATTTTTAACATTTTAACCATAAAATATGTAAAAAAAAACATAAATATTATACAAAAAAAAAATTATGGTTTTCTATTATATTTAATGTATAATATTTTATTATTAGGTATTTTGTTTGTACACCAAGAATCATTAAATAATAAAAGGATATCTAAAAGTTAATATTAAAATATGGTCACGCACAGAAAGAATAGTAAGTAAAATGGTAATTTTTGGAAAAAAGCTAAAAACCTTTTAAATTTCATCAAAATATAAAAATCTATAAATTTCTTATAAATTTGCAAAAAACATTTTGTTTCTAGAATTAAAATCAGATTAGTCACTATGAAAATTTCTAGAACACATCGAAAGTACTTTTACCCCAAAGGTGTTTTGCAGAAAAACCCAAATGTATTTTTTTGCAGCAAATAAAAGTAGTAAAAGAGGAGTAAAATAGTATTGGAAACAAATTACTTTGCCTTCAAATGATTATGATTCATTCACAACAGAGACAAATTATTTTCTTTATTGAAATTTACGTAAACTTCGTAAATTTTAAGTGAATTTTATTGAATTATATTATGAAACGGTTACCATTTCCCCCGTGAATAAGGACTTACGTAAATCAGAATTTACGTAAGTCCTTATTCACGACAAGTCCTTGTTATCATTTGCCCCGCCTTCAAATTAAACATTTGACAATAATTTTATGATTTTATATACTCACAGTTAAAGTTGAGTAAGTTTAGACCGATATCGATGTCTCGGACGTGAATCGAAATCCCAGCATAGTACACTACCCCTAAAAGTCAGCCAACGATAGATTTACTACGATAGATAAATCAATTTAATATACCAACTGTGAAATACCAAACTGTGAAAGTTCACAGTTGGTTTTGGTTTAAATATTACGTAGCTATAATTTTTTGATTTACCTTAAACGAATATTGGAGTTTTTGTGACCCAGTTTTGATATTTGTTTACTACAAACTAACTTTTTAATACTTGTTCTAGAAACGATTACGAGTACAGTTCACACTAACATATTTTAATGAATAAATATGATTAATATAACATCCATAAAAATATTTTTCCAAAAATATTAATAATTTATGATTAAAACTAGATAATTGTGAAACATATTTAATTATTCAAAACTGGGTCACAAAAACTCGATAGATTAGTCACAACAGAAATGCATTTAAATGTTAAAAAAAAAGAAATATATTAAATTTTCAACAGACATGAATGTGATGTGCAATTATCGATGAAAGTTTAATGTACGTAATAAAACTGGAATATATTTAAAGTTGTTAAATATATTAAAAAAGCTTTTAAATATGATAATATTTTTTTCAAATCGCTAAACAATTTGTTCTGCTTCAACTATAATTATTTACCATACTATTTTTTTCAAGTAATTTTCCTCCTTTAAATTACTTTTTCCCAAACTTTTTTAAATTTTTTAGATTACCTACTTTTAATATTTCTGATAGCCAAATAGAGAGCCTTAAATTTTGGGAACTTTTCCAGTTTTACCGAAATTTACCAGTTTTATAGCCTATCTGATGATTAAGGATACCAATATTATTTTCTTACAAAATAATTTTGTTCAATTACAAACAAATATTCGACATAAGTTATCATAATTTTTTCGGAATTTTCCCCCTGACCCGAGTACCAATTTCCAGGGAATAATTGTCTGTTTATATAGGCAAGTATATAATTTTTTTAACTACAATAATTATGGAAATTCCAAATTTGTAATAACAACAGAAATTATAACCAAATATTTTTTCCCTGCAATTACAATTACCACGCTTGTTAAAACATTCTCTCTGCACCATGTTATTTATATATAAATAATAGTGTCACTTCAAATAAATGGAAAATTGTAATAAAATTTTGGTCAACTGTGTTAACTTTCAAAGAATAATTATCTTAGTATCCTTTAATCAGTCATATTTCAAGAAAATATAGTGTCGACAACACAATATTTATTAAATAAAAATTTCTATAAATTAACTTTTTGGGTAACATGTAATTTCAATTAACTTAGTTTTTTCTTGGAAATAATGTCTTAGATAAAATGTATATTAAATTTATTCATATAATAAAATAAATGTGGTCAGTAAAAGCACCACAAGAATTTCAAATTGTATACCAAAATATATATAAAAACTAGATAGGTACTTAATAATAATGACAATATAATAAATTTGATTTTAACTAAACGTCAATCAAAGTTTTCAATCTAATTTAATTAAAATAATGGAATCTATAATAATATGCTGGTAATTTTAAATTAATTTGTGATATAATTTACCACTGGTTATTTCGTATTTATAAATTGTAGACGTTTTGGTCGTTAAATTTTCTTAAATACTTTTATCTATATAAAATATGGGAAATGGTTACGATGGTCTTCAACTATTTTAAAACAATCTTATTTTTAAATTAATCTGTGACAGTTTTACTATCCTACATTCTCGGTCTGGTCACTATAGCAAAACACCTTCATAAAATGGAACTTATTACGAACAAACTTTGTAGAGCCTAAGAATAAAAAGACGAGATACTTGAACTCATTATCGGTAAGTGAGATCCAGAGTCTACCATTTTGGGTAAGGAACAAAAGAAACTCGATTTTTTTAAGTATTCGCTATCTTTAAATTCTTTGCTTCCGTAAATGTCAATAGTATTTTTTATTATGGGTTATTTCACAAATATGTCAAACTTGTCTAAGCTTTTTAGGATACATCCTAACCAACCCCACTAAATTTTATACTATATTTTACTATCCTAGTTCGCTACATTATTACCTCCCACACCACAAGTCTTCATCTAGTTAATATAATATAATATAACATAAAAATGGAACTGGTGCAGCAATATTGAACTAACACAACCATTGCAACAATTTGCAATATTGAACTAACACAACCATTGCAACAACCCACGTTATTATCCGTACTCCTAGTTCTAATATACATTTATTTTATGAATCTTTGTCATATTTTATTAGCTTATCTAATTAATGGCCACCTAGAACTCAAATACTTTTCCTTTACAAACATGAAAAGTTTGCAAAGAGAAATTAATTCTTCGTCCTTTACAAACACCAAATATAAATTTGTTTAACTACAAGGAAGTCCATAAAATGAGGCAAGAAATTCAACAAAAAATCTGAAGAAGCAGAATATTCGAAGAACTTTTATACGAAAGTTAAAGAAAATAAAATTTAGAAAAGTAACGAAGTTAATCTGTAGTTAAAATATTTTTAAGAAAAGTACATATTGGACAATGCAAACTTTACTAATAGCCTGACCATATTTCTTTAATTACTTAGTATAAATAAATATTTAATCAGTTTAACTTTAATTTTATGTTTCTTTTTTATAAATTTAAAATTTAATGCATTTTTCATGTTATTAACATTTGTTTAATATTTTTTAATAATAATTTCAAAAATATTAATTTATCAAAAGAATTTTATAAAAATGTATATTTTCCATTAAAAACATTTTTTTTTATAAAATTCTTTTTTTTTAATTAAAATTGAAATGAAATTTTCATAATAGAAAAACTTAATTTCCATTTGTATTATTACTACTAATATTTGATAACTTCCATATGGGGAATAACATAAATTATGAAAAAAGTCATGTCCATGAAAAAAAATTCTTAAATTTGTAATAATTTTTATTTTTATGGATTATTTACCTTTTCTATTAACTTTCTAGTTCTTCCATCGTCCTTTCACCACCACAGTAAAATAGTATGAGTATATTTTTGTTAATAAAACGTCTCGTCACTATATTCTCATTTCAATTTCTTCAAATACAGAAAAAAAATTTTTTTTTTTTTGGTTATATACGGAAAAATGATTTAACCTTAATTTTTCCTATTTTCTTTTTTTTTTTGTAACACTTATATTTTCATTTTCTAAAAGAATTTTCTTTGTGGAGGGAGAGATTTGTTTGCAAGGATATTTATCACACCCACCCACACTAAATAAATTGTATATTTCCGTTGATGAAAATTTCAAGAAAAATTGAAATAAAAAAAAAAATTAATTTTCTTCTGTAATTTAATCCTTTTTCAGTTTTTTTTTGTTATCCTTTATTATTTAAATCTATAAATTTAAACATATATGTAAATTTTTGAGTGAATTTCAAAAAAAAAGAAAAAACATTAATGATAACAAAAACCAGGATGCAAAAAGGAACAAACAAAAAAAAAGGATTCACAAAAGTAATAAAGATATTTTTGCAATATTATCCAATTTTTTTTTTTCTTGTTTTGCCTTGTTTTGTTTATGTTTTATGCTTTGTGTATGTTATTATTATCCTTGTGGGATATTTTTAGCACAAACAACAAATAAATAGCAATGAAAACTTTATTATTTACACAGTGCTTTTTTTCTACATACCTTATATCATAAAAAGCATATTTTTAATATTTTTTTTTTACTAATTTACTGAAAAATTTAATTATAAAGGCGATAATTTTATTTGTTTATGATTAAATTAAATATATATTTTTTAATTATATTTTTTTAATTATTATTAAATTTAAATTTTCATTAAATTTTTTTAACTTTATTACATTTATTGCAAAAACTTTAATTTATTTAATTTGTTTTTCATGTGATAACAATATCATTTGAATAAAAATTTAATAAATCCTTAAAATATATTTAAGGCATAACAAAAATACTCCTTTTTTTTTTAAAGTCAAAAAGTCTCCAAAAAATTTTCAAAAAAAAAAAATAAATATAAATAATTTACACACCAAAAAAAAAAAATTACATTTCCCTTTTAGGGTTTGGAATAAAAAAAAATCGTAAATAACCCAAAGGATATTTTTCCTTTTTTTTTAATATTGAGTATTTTTTTTTGTGTACATTGATTTTATATAATAATAATAAAAAAAAAAACTTTTTTAATTGAAAATTGAAAAAACGATATAAAGAAAAAATAAGGAAGCTTAAGACCGAAAGTGAACCGAACTAGAAGTAGACTGAATGGCTCGTTTAGAAAAATTTTCATTATATACAAAATAAAATGGGTAAAAAAAATTTTTTTTTTTTTGTTATTTTGCAAAAAGGCAAAAAAACAACATTATAACAAGGATATTAAAAATAGAATCATAAAAATAAAAACCAGGAGCACAAATTGGAGAGTAGAAAAAAATTTAGATTGAGAGCGAGAGAGAGAAAAGGATATATAAATTATAATATATTGTAATGTTTAGGTGGGTGGATGAGTGAAGTGAAGATTGGATTATTTGTACAAAATATAGGACAAAGAAATAACATGTGCTTTGTGGTCCTGATTGGATAAATTGCAGAGAAAAATATAGTTTTATAGTTATATGGATACTGAAAAGGATTTTAGTGAGACAGGGAGAGAAAGAGCGAGAGATTGAGATAGAGTAAAATTGGGTTACCAGATTTATTAGGAAATTTCTAATGTTTTTTATGTTGTAACTATGTTTTAATTAAATTACGCATTAAAAAAAAATTATCCAGTTATCATAAGATAACTGGATAATACTCTGATGAATGAGAGACTGTATCGCCAATGATTAATTATCCAATAATTTCCTCTGGAGAGTAAGTAACTTATATGGATTCAGTCACTTACTTTGTAATACTGATACAGCTAATAAGACTAGTATTGTGACTACACCGCCACACCCATTCCGACAATAATTTTCTTGTTATTCCTATTATAAATAATTTACTGACCTAAGATATGGTAATTTTCTCCAGAATTTCTCTCATAATAAGTAAATTGTTACAGTTGTACAGAAATTGTTACAGTTGTAGGGAATTGATGATTTGTTGGCATTCCAGTTAAGCCTAGGAACTTGTCAAAGCGCTTGGGTACTTGTTAGGCCTAGGTACTTATTAGGCTTAGGTACTTGTGAATGTACGAAATGTACGGAATGCAGCAGGTATATGAACGTGCTGAATCCCGTACATTTCGCTAGATAGTAATATTATTACTGATTTTGTGGTACTATTTACCTTGCAAAGCAGTCTATTATTTTGAATTCTAAATCTATACCAAACTAGCCTAAATTCAAATTTACTATATATGCGAACTATTATAGGATTTATCCTTATGTTATTCGTTATCTTAAAAAATTTATATTCTCACAAGTTTGTCGACCTTTTGAATACCGAATTTTAATAATAAATTTACCAATTTTCAATTTCATTTATTAAAAATTCTATTTTTCAATTCAATTAAATGATTATTTAATTTTTTACCACCTTAATTTTTTTTTTGTTTTTTAAGTGTATATTTTATTACCAAATAGAAAATGATTATATAACCAAAATACGTTGCATTGTAATATTCGCCGGACATAAAAAAAAGTAGTAAATTCCTTTACAACCACATTTAAATTTCATTGAATTTGGGAGAGAAACCTGCGCATTTAAATGTTTAAATAACAACAACCCACCCTCCAACAATCTGGGAATTCGAAATAGACGAATTGAGTATTCATAATGAAACCATGTGCTCATATTGCTGCAACAGAAATAAATAATATCCTTTTTATATTTTGTTTTGCATACTAAGTGAGATTAATTTTCATGTTATATTCTTTGTTTTCCTTATCCTACGAAATCGCAATAAAATATTTGCTATAAAAAATTAATAGAAAATGAGTGAAAAATTAATTAATACCTAAAAAAATAATATCTTTGTTAGCATGTCAAGATATGAAAATTTAAATTTTCTTTTCATTTACGTGATGTATAATAGAAATTGGAACGTAATTAATATTTGCTTCAGTTAGCATACAACATTTTGGGTAAGAAATCAAGGAAAAAAATTCTTAAATTCGTATGAAAAAGTGGGTCAAATAGAGGTCAGTTTTGAAGAAAAAAATCTAAGGAAACTGGACTATGAATTTGAAATTTAACAAAACTTAAAGTTAGGAACTATGTATAGGTTAATTTAATTTAAGAAAATGAACGAAAACGAATTGGAACCCAATATGGGGTATATTTCCCTCTGTGCTCTGGTCCAAGATTAGTAAAAGTTTCATTTATTTTTCAATATTTAAGTGAAATAGCGAATTAGTGCAAAGTAGATAAGATAGAAGTATAACTGGAATAATGTTTTATTATAACAATTTTCCTTATATGAATTCGTACCCCGAGTACGGGGTGAGATTTTCTCTCTCTCAGTCTATCGATCTATCGAAGAAATGCAGTAAGATAATATTTTTACAGTTGTCAAAAGTCATCGCTGTTATAATTCTATCGTTTTTGGACTACAAAATTTTCGAAAGCTTTACATACAACATTTAAAAACAAATTAATTAAATATTATTTTAGTTCGATAAATTAAAAATATGTATTATTAAATATTATTTTAGTTCGATAAATTAAAAATATGTATTTTTAATTTAAAGAACAGCTTAATTACTTATTTTTCTTCAATTCAAAAAAATATAAGATGAATTTTCCCGCCTTCTAACAAAATATAAACAAAAACTCAATGTCAAATGAAATTATTGTACATAGAAAAAGTTATTTAAATAATATGAAAAACAAAATCTATATTTAGATTTTAGATAAATGTTCTTAAAATTAATTTATTGATCACAAATTTTATGTATATAGCAGAAATGTGTAAACTTTGATTTTGTAAACTTTCCTCTTTTTTTTTAAATGGCACAGTTTTGTCTAGCCAATTGGACGCCATACACTATCATCCTTGTATTTAAACATTTGAAAACATTTAGATGATTTAACAATAATTATTAGAAAGTGCTCAATAACAATTTATATAAATAAATATTAATACTTAGTACAAATAGTTTATCAATAAATTTGATTTTTAATATTTGTGTATTTTAAAATGCTTTTAATTTTTTTTGAAGGACAATGGAGCTTTACTATTTGTAATGGAATGAAACTCGTGCAATTAAATAGTTTTTTTTTAAAGACAATTAAACAAACGAGAAATAGTTGTACGTATACAATTAAGCAAACGAGAAATAGTCTTTTGAAATACGATTTGTAATCTGAAAGAAATGTAATTCTGACTATTTTTAAAAAATAGTTTAACAAAAATATTTATATACATTTACAGTGAATTGTGGTAAATACCAAATTTGGAAAAACTTAACGACAAAAAAAAAATATTCCTAGCTAATAGAATTTTTTATTTTCAAAAAACTACCTCCAAAGTTTTACAAACAGCCCTAAAAAAGGATATATGTATATGTTTTGAAATTTTATATATATATGTATATCAATTCTTTTGTATACATTTAGGCGTTGTCAAATTTTAATAAATTTTTATTATTATTATTTTAGTCAAAGAAAGTAAACAATCCTATAAATATTCAAAATAATGTATACAATGTTATTTAATATAAATTAAGGATATGTGATAATGAGACAGGTCACAGTACAACATTTTGTTTATATTTTGAATTATAAAATTTAAAAATTGATTTTGTCAATATTTATTTTGGCTACTGTCCAAAATATATAATAATTTGAAAAATATTAAGAAGTTATGATATTGGTTTGAATAATTTTTTTATATATAATAAATGTTTACTTAAAATTTAATTTAGTAGTTAAAAAGAATTTATTTAAAATATATCTAACTATTGTTATGATGTGTAAACCTGTTGATAACATTACTTAAACTGGTTTTACTAAAAGAGAAGACCAAATGTGAAAATAAATCTCATTCGGTTATAGTTATGGGATAAAAAGAACATAGAAATATTTTTAATTAAAAAGAAAACTGAAAATCAAGATTTACAGAGGCTTATTAATCGATAAGTATTAGAGAACTGTATAATTCGTAAAATTCAATAAACTTAAAACAGAGGATAATGAGAATTTATAACTTTTTTCTAACATATAAACATATTTCATTACAACCATTTGGCGCAAACCAATATTGCACGATTTTTGTTTTTGGTACTTTTTTGTATTTTGGCGAAGGAATATTAAATTTGACGTGTGGATTGTTTGTGCAGAATTGCTGCAATGTCGTATACAAAACACTTTATGTTATTTGTAAAGTTAAAACAATGGTTGTAATGACACTATAAATCCAAAAAAAAAAAATTCAATATTATGATTCTACTTTACGAATTATGAATACCCCTAATATAATTACTATTAGGCTAAAGTTTCTGCATGTAATTAAGAACTGAAAATTTCCATAAATAAAAGACAATAGAACTAATATAGTTTCACAAGTCCTAAATTTGACAATACTACAGATTTTTTAGTGGGCGAAATATTTCAAGAACAATAATTTTCTGTAGGGCTACATTGTAGCCAACCATATAACAAAAAAAAAATATTTCGATGTCAATATTAAAAACTGACAGTTCATCTTTAACGCGTTTTTTTCATTGTTTTTTGTTAAAATAAAATTTAATTTTCGAATTACCTTAAATTTCAAACAATATATATTTTTTAGATCTAAAACATGTTTCGTATGCCAACATCAATTGATCCAGCTGAGGAGCGTAAAAAAGTCCGTGCTGCGGTAAATTCCAATGTAGCTACTTTTGCAATACTCTGTGCAGCAATTAGAATAAGTAAAAGAAAATTATTATATTAAACGTAATTCTAATTTAATTTGATTTATACTTTTTAGCGCCAATACTTTTACAAAAACTTGGTTGGGAGTAAATTCTCCAAAAACAATAAAACCAACATAACCTAAAAACAAAATATAATTTTTAAAAATGTTGATAGTTAGTCTAAAATAAAATAATTACTTTAAGTTATTGTTTAGTTCAGTTTTTCTTTTCATTTGCTTATACATATATTAAAAAGATTATAATTCAGAAAATTAACTCATTCTATTCCTTTTTTAATTTTTTCAAAAAGTGCTACGAAAATCCCATCTGTATAGTCATATTCAGGCAATGAATAAATACAATTTTTACCAATTCCCTGATACTTTTTATCGCCAGTATTTTTCCATAATTTATTCAATTCCTTTTTGCCATTTAATAATTTAAATTGTGGACATTTTTGTAAACATTTCTGTACAACTTGTTCATTTTCTTCTTCATAAATTGAACATGTTGAATAAACAATACGTTTAACGTTTGGAAATTCTGTCATTGCATGACATAACATTTTAATTTGCATACCAGCTAATTTAGAAAGACGTTCATCATTTTTTTCATCTTCAACTTTTAATAATGACAAACGATTTTGTTGTCCGGAACCGGAACAAGATGGATCTACTAAAATATATTCAATGTCAGGATAATCTTCAGCTTTTAATTGCATTGCATCTCCCTTGACTGGTTGTACTGATTTATCTGCCTTTGAATCCTTAATCATGTCACATAGTATTTTGAATCGGTCAAAATTTTGTTCAATTGCATAAATTTGTCCAGTATTTTCCATAATATTTGACATATGAATTGTTTTCATACCAGGTGCAGCACACATATCTAAAACTTTTGAATATTTTGGTGGATTCAATAATTTTGCTACCAGACAAGTAGCTCGATCTTGTTGAACAACTTTTTTTTCCTTAGTTAATTCATGTTGGGCCCAAAAACTTTTATTTTTCGCTGTGAAAACAAATAACTCTGGTATATGAATATCTGTTAAATATTCGTCATCTTTAAGATCACCAATAGCTTGAACATAATCATCATAATTATCTGTTTCATTACTATAAGGTTTAAATCCATTTTGTTCTAAAAAATCCAACATTTGAGCAATACTATAAATATGAGTATTGATACGGATGTAACGTGGTTTAGGTTTTTTAATAGTTCTATCGTCCTTATTAATGTTAGCAACAGATGCTTGTAATTTGTCATGATATGATAAAATAGTTTGTAC
This sequence comes from Empis livida, assembly GCA_963932195.1. NCBI lineage: Eukaryota > Metazoa > Arthropoda > Insecta > Diptera > Empididae > Empis > Empis livida. Next base: position 3,139,995 of record OZ010647.1, read on the forward strand.
TGGTTTTGATTCACCTTTTAATTTTTTTGTACCAAACATTAATTCTGTTATTAATACACGACACATACTAGGATCAAGTCGTGGATTTTCTTCAAGTATTTGCAATTCTAAAAACGAATTTGGGACGTTATTTGACAAATAAAATTTCAAATTTAATTACTCATTTACTTACCTACGATACAATTTTCGATGATATTTTTATTTTGTGAATATTTATTTAAGAGTGCGAATAAATTTGACACTCTAACATGACTTTCCTCATATATTAAAGATTTAATTGATTTTTTTTCATTCATAGCCTTTCTAAAAATTTGTGCCGCCTTTTTATATTGTGTTGGAACTTTAACGGAATGATTAAAAACCATTTTATTTGACTCTGCTCACGGAATACGTTTTTTTGTTTGTAAAAAAAATACAACACAACACCGTAAGTAGTAAATTAAATAAGCAGATATAACACGTGCAGAATCAATTTCAATATAGATATAGAATATAATATACAAATATAGTACTGTCAAAATAATTAAAGATTGTCATATTGTCAATAAAATACAGATTGCAGAAAAATCCGTAATCACAAAAGTCAAAAATTAAACCTATAAGCCATATAACGTGCCCCTAATCAGCCTTAAACTTATCACTATATTTTATAACCTAAAATTTTCACTGACCTTTGATGTTCTATGATGAATGAATCTCTGTTCTGGCAATTCTTACAAATGATGGTATAATCCAAAACACACAAGTAATAAATATTTAAGCTACATTATAACTAACTTTTTTTTGTATATTAAAATTTTCACAACACAAATATTCTATAAGTTTTAAAACACAAATTTTTATTCACTTAAATACATAAAACAAACACTACCATAAAAAATGATCTAATATGAAAAAAAAATACAGGGCATGCAATTTTGTATAGAAATTTTTGTTCCCGAATATCACTTATAAAATTAAGCAAGCCGCACAAATTATTACCGACTTTATTCAAATATTAATTAAATTCTGTTTTTATTATGAATTTAATGTGATTTTAACAATTTTTCCGTATAAATTTTCATATTTATTGCAAAATAATGAAGAACGAGAAAATTACTTGACACAAAAGTTTAACGCGCCAAAATATACACTGAGAAGCTTCCCCTTCAAATGTACTGTCAAACATTACCCTGCAAGAAAAAAAATACAAAATACCTACAATCAATAGGCACGGATATTTTGTAAAATATTTAGCCCCGTCCACATAAATCTAAAATATTTTAAATTTCTGATTAATAATTTATAAATAAAGAAAATTTGAAAATGATATATTTTCGTTCGGTGTTGTGTTGCCTAGAACACATGCAATATATCGCCAGGAACTCGGCAACAAAAGTCACCATTTTTTGAATATTTTTTTTATATATTGTTGTTGTTTGCAAGTTCAATTATTTTTTTTGGATTCTTACATTTTTTTTTTTTTGTATATTATTTATGTTGCTACATTTTTTACTGCAATTTTTTATTTTGCTTTCGATAGTTTTGTTCAAGTGGCACTATCAAATACCAAATATTGTAGAACACAAGAAGGTTTGCCACACAAACCATAATAGCACTAAATATGGTTCTTTTTTCCTCCAAATATTTGTTCAAGCATAATATTAAAGTCAATTTTTTGAATTTAAAATTTTCACTTTCAGGATCGAAAATATTATATATCTAGAAATACAGCGACAACGACAGGCCACAACATTAATTCTAATCTAAATAATTAAGATACTCATAATGTACATCAGATTATGATCATAATGTACATCGATTATAAAATTTTGAAATTCATAATCAGTGTTATTGTACACTGGGAAAATGCAAATTGCGTTGTCTGTCTATCAAAATACTGTCATGTTGCTGTCAAGATGCTGTTATGTCGCTGTAAATATAATTTGTGTTTGATTATTTTTATTTTGAGTTAAATAAAAATAAATTTAAAATAAATAACAATGAGCCAAAATTCATTTTCAAATATTAATTATCGTTGTGGCGAAATATTTCAGAAGGAAAACCAAGAATTTATTATTATTTGTTTACTTTGTCAAAGAGAATTTTACAGTTTTTCAATATTTACTAATCATCTTATCCATAAAATCTGCTCAACAAATAGTAAACATAATTAAACTTTACTTGATTTTATATTTTAACAATATTTTTTTTCATTTTAGTCCCACATTTGCTACAAGAAACTCTTAAAATTGAGAAAAATATAATTGATGATCTGTTAGTACAACCAAAAATTGAACAAGCAAATGTCGAAAATACAAATAATAAACAAATAAATAATACTGATGAATGCTCGAACAAACTTAAACCGAAAATTGAACCTATAGAAATATCAGATGATAATAGTGAAGGTGAAGGTGAACAAATAAAGAAATCAGAATCCGTAAATAAAAATATGACAATACTGAATAAAAATCTAAAGGAAACAAAAACTAAAAAACGTACTCGAATTATAAAAAAGAAAATAATATGGGATCCTGATGATCCAAAAACGCAATTATTATGCGAAAATTACCAGAATCAATCACCGAAAAAGCAAATTAATAAATTTAAAGAAATTGGTCAACCACCAACACCACCAAAACTACAAATTAAACAGTTGCCAAATAAATTAGATACAGTAAAGTTAAATAATAATAAACAGATATTAATTAAAACCGTTCCGAAACAATCAAGAATTCAAATTACACCTAGAGAACCTGAACAATCGCAACCAAAGAAAATTAAACGAATTAAAAAAGTAATATGGGATCCTGATGATCCAGATAATGATATACATATATATAAATCAAAAACAAATAATCGATAGTAATAATCTCTAAAATTACCACATGCGATTTAATTATTAACAGGTACAAAATAGAATTAAATTTAATTATTTACAGTAATTTTAATTGTGGAATAACATGAACAATTAGTATTAATAAGAAAATAATGAATAAAAATGTAAATATAGTTGTTTTTAATAAAGCTTTTGTAAATCTTGTCCATCAGACTGGACGTAAAAATTTAGAATTTTATTTTTAAATACCCTTATTTTAAATTCCCCCACTTCGATTAAAACACTTAAATTTGAATTATTAAAAATAGAGCTCAGAAGAACTATTGTCTCCTTATTGGATTTTGGTTGCGCTTTCCAAACCCCATTGTTTAATAGCAATAAATATGTAGGAGTCGGTAAGCCAACCGAAGAGTCATTTACATAGCCTAATAGCTAAGTTATGTCTTATAGTTTACTGTGACTCCAAATATATTATTATTAATTTTAATTTCTGGTAATTGAGCAATTCAGAATTTGTAACCAGTTTCATATATGTTCCCAAATGTTTCGATTGTGACTGAGAAACATAAAGAATGTTTTCTTGGCAGCACTGTTTAAACTGACATGGAGCTGTCAATTTGTTTATTTTTGGCGGCAAAATAAGAAAATCTAGAAAAGTATAAACTACAAACTTCTAGTTGAAATTATAATAAATTTATTTTTATAAAAATATTAATTTTGATTTTTTCGTATTAATAAAACGTGCCAAGTGCAAAAACATTTGTAGAAAATCAAAATGTCAAGTCCTATAGATAGAACTCCACAAACGCCAACCAGAGGTAATTTAATTTTACAATATAATTCGACAGTGTTTCAAAAACAAAGGATTATAAAAATTATTTAAATATAGACACTGCTGCTAATGAAGTCGACACACCATTAAGAGTTGGTCGAGCAGGCGCTAATCTCGATAATATTAGCCTTCCACCAACTTCACCAGGTGCTTCAACTATACCACCAACAAGCCCTGGACGTGGTTTAGGTTCAAATATGAGTGATATCGATTTAAGTTCACCATTAAATTATGGTACTCCAAGGTAAATGCAATTTCTTTTAAATACACTTGCATCAATTATAATATTTTTTTTCGATTACAGTTCAATGGGTTCAATTAGAACTCCACGTTCTGGAGTGCGTGGTACTCCAGTAAGAGCTCGTCCAGATATACGAACGGATAAACGTATGAGACAAGTAGCTATTGGTGGTCCAGATTCGGTAAAAAAAATTGATTTTCTTATTTCCTTTTCAACATTTATATTTAATTGCTTTTAGTTGGAACCAATACCAGAACGACAAGTTGACGCAGATCAACTGTCAGAAGTTTCATATGGCCCACAATTAGTTATTTGGGGTACTAATGTGGTCGTAAGCCAATGTAAAAGTAAATTTAAAAATTTCTTATTACGATATATTGACCCATCAGCAGAACAAGATGAAATTTCAGAAAATATTGATGTAAATGAACCTTTATATTTACAAAAACTTGAAGAGGTTTGTACTTATATACTAAAAATTATAATTAAGAAATAACTTAAATACTTAAATTTAATACTTATTTAGATCCATACATTAGAAGAACCATATCTTAATGTTAATTGTTCACATTTGAAAACATTTGATGAATCATTATATCGACAATTAATTTGTTATCCACAAGAAGTAATACCAACATTTGATATGGCCGTAAATGAAATGTTTTTTGAAAAATATCCAGCTGCTGTTTTAGAACATCAAATACAAGTACGACCATTTAATGCTGATAAAACACGTAATATGCGTGCATTAAATCCAGAAGATATTGATCAATTAATAAGTATTAGTGGTATGGTCACTAGATCATCTAATGTTATACCAGAAATGCGTGAAGCATTTTTCAAATGTATAATATGTAGCTTTTTTACAACTGTTGAAATTGACCGTGGTCGTATTGCTGAACCAACTTTATGTACAAATTGTAATACCAATTATTGTTTTCAATTAATCCATAATCGTTCACAATTTACCGATAAACAAATGATTAAATTACAAGAATCGCCAGATGATATGGCAGCTGGTCAAACACCACATAATGTTTTATTATTTTCACATAATGATTTAGTTGATAAAGTGCAGCCTGGCGATCGTGTTACAGTAACTGGTATTTATCGTGCTATACCAATACAAGAGAGTGCATGGGCTAGAAATGTTAAAAGTGTTTATAAAACACATATTGATGTTGTACATTTTAGAAAAGTGGATAATAAACGTTTATATGAAGAAGAAGATGGGTAAGTGAAGACAATATATTAATGTTGATATAATTATTTAATTATACAATTTCCAGATTACATCAAAATATTTTAATAATTTTAAAACTGAATTTAACGTTTTTTTAATTAATATTTTTTTTTTTTTAGTAAAGACCATATTTTCCCACCTGAGCGAATTGAATTATTACAAACACTTGCCCAAAAACCAGATGTTTATGATCGATTATCTAGAGCTCTGGCACCATCAATTTATGAAAACATAGACATTAAAAAAGGAATTCTATTACAATTATTTGGTGGTACAAAAAAGAAACAATCCACTTTGGGACGACAAAATTTTCGGTAAAAAAATTGGATTTAAATTCTTTTCATGTAAAAATAAATAAAAAATTATAGATCAGAAATGCATATTTTGCTTTGTGGTGATCCAGGTACATCTAAATCACAATTATTACAATATGTTTTTAATTTAGTACCAAGATCACAATATACATCTGGTAAAGGGTCGTCAGCTGTTGGATTAACAGCTTATGTAACTAAAGATCCAGAATCTCGTCAGCTTGTATTGCAAACGTAAAAAAAATCTTTTAAAATAACACAAATAAATTTTAATTTATTTGTATTTGTATAGGGGTGCATTAGTTTTGGCTGATAATGGTGTTTGCTGTATTGATGAATTTGATAAAATGAATGATGGAACTCGTAGCGTTTTACATGAAGTAATGGAACAACAAACATTAAGTATTGCAAAAGCTGGTATTATTTGTCAATTAAACGCTCGCACATCAATTTTAGCTGCAGCTAATCCAGCTGAATCACAATGGAATAAACATAAAAATATTATTGATAATGTTCAATTGCCACATACATTAATGTCACGTTTTGATTTAATATTTTTAGTATTAGATCCACAAGATGAATTATTTGATAGACGTTTAGCTTCTCATTTAGTTTCTTTATATTATCTTTCACAACAAGAAGAAGAAGATACTTTATTTGTAAATTTTATTTTATTCCTAAATATATAATATTAAATTTATATATATTTTAGGATATGAGTGTTTTAAGAGATTATATTGCATATGCACGTGAACATATTCATCCAACTTTATCTGAAGAAGCACAACAAAGACTTATCCAAGCTTATGTTGATATGAGAAAAGTTGGTGCTGGACGTGGTCAAATTTCAGCATATCCACGGCAGTTGGAAAGTTTAATTCGATTGTCTGAGGCACATGCAAAAGTTAGATTATCTGAAAAAGTTGAAGTACAAGATGTTGAAGAAGCTTGGAGGTACTAATTACAATTAAAAAAAAAAAAACATTTATTTAATCTTTATCTTGAAGATTGCATCGTGAAGCTTTAAAACAGTCTGCTACTGATCCATTATCAGGAAAAATTGATGTTGGTATATTAACTACTGGTTTATCAACCGCAGCTAGAAAAAAACGAGCTGACCTTGTTGCTAATATTAAAGAGAATCTTAAAAAGAAAGGAAAAACTCCTACAGTTCCTTATCAAAAACTTTTTACTGAAATTAAAGAAAACTCACAAATTGTATGTTAAACTATATTTTATAGCAAGTATAATTTTGTATTTAAAATTAACTTTCTTTTTAGTTAATTACAAGAGAACAATTCGAAGATGCATTAAAAGAAATTCAAGATGAAGGCATTATTGTGGTAATGGGTAAAAACAATATCAGAATTTGTTAATTTATAAATTTCGTTTCTTGTTCTTTATATTATTTCCAATAAAGTGTATTTTTTTTAATCGTTTGTAATGTTTATGGTCTTAATTTTTTTAGCATTTTATAAAATACATTATTTTAACGGCATTTTTAAAAAAATTAACAAGTAAATTTAAATATAAATTTGCTTTAAATGACAAAGGTTTTAATTTCATAATTAAATAAATATTACTTTTCAGATATAGATGTCACATATAGATATAAATATTACTTTTCACATATAGATGTCAGTTATAGGAATATTTAGAAATAAAGTGGAATCGTACGATTATGGAACATTTGACGTTTTTCTAGAAATTTTTCTTTTTTATTTCAGTTTTTGGAAAAACGCTGATCGTTCTCAAACATACCGCAGTTGTTGTGCAAAAAGCATTTTTCATTTAAATTGTAATAAATATTTAATAAAAAAGAAAAATTATTCTAGTTAATCAGAAAATAGTGTCGTGTTTTTTAAATACAATTATTTCCAAATATTTTCTAGAAAAAGTAAAATTATTCAAAATAGGAAATTGCTTTTATCGAAGAAAGAATCGAAAATATAGAATAAAGAAAAAAAATTTTATAAAATTACAACATGTCTGTGATTGGTATTGATTTTGGTAATGAATCTTGTTATGTGGCAGCCGCTAAAGCTGGTGGTATTGAAACTTTAGCTAATGATTACAGTTTAAGAGCAACACCGTAAGTACAAACAAAAAATTATTTAATTATGAACTAATTTTTCCGAAAATTTAATTACTATTTTAATGGTATTTCAAATAAAATGTCTGCTAGTTATGCAGCATAGAAAATAATGAAAATCAATAACCTTAAAAAAAACTGATATACATACGGCGGAAAAATGCCGTCTAATATGAACACCTGCTTTATTAAACAATTCAATTTAGAATCTCTTTGGTAACATAACAAAAAATAATTAAATAATTTGTGAAAATCGTAAAATTATTATTTCTTTTATATTAAATTTGGAAAAAAATTAGACTTATGACAATTTTTCTTGTGTTCATCGTGCATAAAATGGGGGAGCAATAAATACTACTAACATAACCTAACTTATAATATTTTTTTTTTAATTTAATTTTCAAATATTCTTATATAAATAAATATTTTCAAAAGTTCTTTTTTCTGATTTTAAAATTATATTCTTAATTGAGTTATAAGAATACTTTAATTTATTTTTATTTTTACAAAATCCAAGTTATTCAAAAAAAATGTCTAGAAATTTGTTAGGTTATGAAATGATGAATGACCAATATTTTTTTTTTGACATTTAATAAGGGTTCGAAAGTTATAGAATACTCTCGAAATTTCCATGTTCTTTTAATTTGGTGTATGTTTTTGATTGGTAATTGTAATATTTCTTTTTGACTGCGCGATATTTTTTCTTGGCAAAAAAGCCGCATTTTTATAGATAAAAAAAAATTGTTTCATGAAATAAATATTATTGAAATCTAGCATATTGTAATATGGAATTATAATATAGAAGTTTAGTTTCATTGAATTTTCTTCACAAACTTTTTTTTCAATATGTAACCTTCACCTAATTTTTTAAGTGTTGTTTTTGTATTAATGCATTTTACACATTTTTTTATTAATAAATTTTACCATAGGGGATTAATGGGGTTAGAAAATGTTTTTGGTATGCAATTAAATTACTTAATTTAAGTCTAGGAAAATTAGTTTTTCTTTAAATTAATTTGTGTAATTTTAACCTTGAGATTTAATGTTGACCAAAGTGATTATAGGAAAATATAACATTATAATAAATAATTAAATTTGCAGGTATAAATCAATATTTGATTATAGTAAAAATTTATGTAAATTTATTTACGAAATATAAAAAGTTGTAATTATTGATAATAGAAGAGGATATTCTAAAAATTGTTAAAGATAAAATGTAAAGTTGTATGATCATAGCGCCATATATTAATTTAAAATATTGACATATTTGTCTTATTGAATACAAACATAAACTTTAATTGAAATATACTTTTTATCGTATATTTGGACTTTCAATTACTAATTTATTAAACTGATTTACTATTTTTAGTATGATTCCATGAACTAATCGATAGAAATTTTGCAGTTAAATTGAATATTAGTAAAACAACGTGTTCTAGTATTCATAAGATTTCAATCTATGAAGGTGAATAAAATTTAAATTCTATTAATTGCAACAGAAATTAGTATACTATTAATATTTTGCAGGATTTCTGAGAAAAATACATTGGTAAATCTAAAATTTCGCACACATACCTATATCTATAAATTTGATAAAGCCTATTCGTATATGTATTTTAACAAGCCGTTAAAATGTTTCTCGATCAAACCTAAAAATTATGTTAAATTTCATATAAGTTTATTATTACCCTCTGTAAATAGAAAAAAATATATGTGTCAATTTTAGGTTATTATAATTGATTCGTTATAAATACTTAATATAAATAATACATGAATCGTATTTCATTACTGCAACTGGCCTAGTTTTCATGTTTGTTCCACAAATATAAATCGATAGTAAGTTAATCCTTTTTATCTGATTATGTATAACTATATTTTTGTTTACGGGGAAGTAATAATAAATAAAGTGTAAAATGTTACTCGAATATGAATATAAGGTTTAATACTCAAGTTTTACCTCAAGAATAAAATTCTGTTTAGCAATATTTATTATTTGAAATTATTATATATTACAGTGCATTATAAGTTTTGTCCTCATCTTCGAATTATACTAGCTGGAATCGAGCCTTTGTTACGTTTTCCACCAATGAATGTGTAAAAGGTAACAGAGGTTAACATATATCAATTTTTTACTGAAAACATATTTTTCTAAATACCTCGCCATAATCATAAAAATATGAATTTTATAAAATTATTGTACTATTCAATATATTTCTAATGTGAGAGGTATTATCAATTTTGGGGTATGTTTAATATGTTAATTTGCAATTTTTCATTAAAAAAAAAACATGTTTTTAATTTTTTTACAGACTGACGCACAATGCTTTTATAGAATATATTTTGTTCGCAAAAACGCCCTAAAATAAACATGTTCTGAAAATTTAAAAAGACTACTTTTGGCAAAAGATTTGTCAAATGTATTGTAAAATTCAAATTTATATTTTGAGTAAATTTTTTTAATAAATTTCTACTTGTCCCCCAAAATAAAAAGTATTAAATTTGAACATAAATAAGCTCTAATGTGAATATAAGTGATTGAATCATTATTTTGTATCACAGACAACCTAAAAATATAATAAAAGAGAGAAAAAAAATTGTCATTTAATGAAACTTAAACACTAAAACAATCAGTTAACGAAATTTATTTATTGTTTATTGAAAGTAATAAAAAAATAACAAACATAAATCCCACACGATACAAAACAAATTTATTATTATTCTAACATATATTTTATAAAACACCGGTCAACACTAAAGTAAAATTACGTGTAATTCAATTTTGCGTTTTACATTTTTTTTCTTCAAAAATGTGTTATATTTTGTTTTGTTTTAGAAATATTTGATAAACTGTCAATATAGAGATTAAAGATCAAAAGAAGTTATTTAAGAAAATAACTTTCAACATAGTTTTTAGATAAGCGAATTTATTTTTAAATAAAATACAAATTATTATATCAATCCCTAAGTTGTTTTTAGATGTACATAATTTGGATAAGACATAGTGTCTAAGTACGTATGTTACAACAAATTATCAAAGTCAAATGAGAAGCACGAAAGCTAAAATGATTAAAATGGTCAAACTAATGCTTAGCGATAATCTATAAAAAAAATTGACTTGTGATCGTGTAAATTCCTCGCAATTAAATTAAAAATGAATTACTTTTCCCAAGATGTTGTTCAAAATATCTATTTCATTTTTCCTAAATAAAAGTAGTCAACAAATCTTATGACACCCTGTATTTATAGGATGTAATAAAAATAAATTATATTTTCGGAAAAATACTGTGATTCACTTTGTCTCGAATATAAATATTCTTTAAATATACATGTGTTAATTAGATACGTTGGTTCAAAGATAAAATTTTAAATAATTTATGAGGTGCGTATTAGAGTTTTTCAGAAATATTAAATTCCGAAACTTTTTGTCAAATTGTAAATTGTAAATTTTTATTTTTTTAGTGCTTTTAAGGCGGACATATGTGCATAATTACTGATGAATGATCATAGTGCTTTTTAATATTACTACTACTGACAGTATATACTATATAGAAAATATATTGTATGGTATATTTACTTTATATGTGAAACTCCAAATCAGATAGTTTTCTTAGCGCTCTGAAAAGTTAAAATATAAATAATTGAAAAGATTTTCTGAAAAAACAACTCAACTTAATGACCTTAAATGTTGTGCAAAATCTAATAGAAATTTAACTATTTTCGCATTTGCATGTATTATGCACCAGAATGTAATTTAAATTCTTAATTATTTAACTACGAAATTTAACATCCTGTCAGCAACATTGTTACATTTACTTTCACATGAGGATAAACTATACGACATTATTCACCTGGAATTTTTAGTCATTTGGCAATTAATATCAAATTAAATTTATTTTAAACCTTCTTCAATTTATTAAAATTTCATAATTTATTTTAAAACTTTTTCAATTTATTAAAATTATTTTTTCATTATTATCTGTGTTTGCTGTTTTGATATCGAATAAATTTTTATGCTCACAATTACCTAGGCACACAATTGATGATCGCGAAAATGAGACTAACAATATTCAAAACAATTAATATTTATGATTTTGGTCGGCCAAATTGTAAATTTAATTGTATTAAATAAAAAAATCATTTTTTCATTATTTTCTGTAACATTAGAAAATGGTTTTGTTTTATTTATATATTTTTTTAATCTGCATTTGCCATAAATGGTAAATTTCAGTTCATAAACACTATTAAAAACAAGTAAATTAAATGACTCATAAAATTAGGTTTATATAATTTTAATTTTATTGGAATCCCATAAAAATAAAATATAGAAAAATTTTTATTTTAAAATTTTTTAAATTTTTCTTGAATATTCATAATAAACAATTATCTCTTAAATTTTTTTTACTGAACCAAAGATTTTGCGGGGCAAAAGAACACAGTTAAAATTCATTTACTTAGGTATATCGTACTTAAAAAATAATTTAGACTTAACTAAAAATAGAAATAAATTTCTGTATATTTTTATAAATAAAATAAATAAGTAGGTAGTAATACAAACAAAAAAATTTCTATAATTTTTCTAATTCGCATTTTATTATTATAGTTTTTAGATATTAAAATAATCTCTTCTCTCACCCACATTAATTGAAAAAAAAAAATTAAAATGTTTGAATATTCACTTTTAGACTTTTTATTTTTAAATGTATTTGAAAATTTTTATGAAAGAAAAATATATAATGGAAATGTTTATGCTGAATGATAATTAATTTTTTTTTTGTAGAAATTCAAGGTGCAAAAACAAATTTTTTTTTTCAAAAATAGATTTTGTTGCAATAAAACAAAATTTGATGGGGACAAATTATTATAAACAATTCGTTTAATTTACTTACGAACTTTGTCAAAGTTCAATTTCAGAAAAATATGCATTATATACTATTGAGGAAAAGTATGCCACTAGATTGAAAGATTATCTGAATGTGAAAAGGTCTTTAAATCGCAAAATTAAATTAATTTTACCAATTAATTTTCAAAAATATATGTATATTTTAACTGCATTTTTTCAAATTATTTTCGAGTTTTTCAATTTTTTTCCTTGTAAGATTGATTAATAACCAATTTTTTATCAACATATTTTTTTTACCATATTTCTTTTTGTCGCACAGTCATCTTTTAAAAGAGAACTAATTTTTCTATAAATTCAACATAACATTACATCATAGTTTCAAAATGTATATTAAAAGTAAAAAAAAAGAAACGTAAAAAATTATGTACATAAAATTATGGTCTAAAAAAAATAAAACCAGATAAATAAAATAAAATGACAAAAATATGGCTTTGACTGTCTTTTTGAAGCACATTTTATGTTTTGAAAATGAAAACCTCTGGAGATTTCAATTTAATTATAAATTCTACACTTAATTTTAATATAATAAATTTTATAGTTCAATTAAATTTGTAGAATTTCCAAATAGCTATAGAATTGTTGATATTAAAAATATTGTTTTTAAAAATAATATTTGCTTAATATTTTATGAATTTAATAGATTATAAATATAACAATGAAATTTCTTTTTTTCATATATGAAATAAAAATATATTTTAAATTTAGTTGAGTCAATTCTAAAGAACATAAAATTCGCATTCAATAAATCATTTTGTTGATAGCATAATTCGAAACCAATGAATGTGTATTTTGTGTTTTTACTACTATATCTATTATTGTTACATTTACAGGCAATTCTTTAATTAATAACGAGCTCCAAAAATAATTAGACTTAAAAATGTAATTTAAAATAGGAAATATTCTCCAAATTATAGAATAGAGTCTACATTGGAAAATGAATTAAAAGTGAGGAAGCCTAGAAGAAATTTCTGTCATTCTTGTTTCTGATAATCTATTTTAAAATGACTAATGACTAATGACTAATATTTGACGATCTTAATTTTATTTTATTTAGAATAATTTACTAACCATTTTACTACTTATTTATTTATGTTAATTAAGTTTTATCTTTTATGCTCAACTCAACCATTTTTGTAATGAGTCTGCTTCAAATAAATTTAATTTAACAGTGTTCATAAATCGAGAGTAGTCTGTAGTTTTTTTCGCGACCCTCATTCTATATATTTAAAAATTAGTCAATGACGTACAAAATAAAATTCGTATAAAATTAAACCATGTGAAAAAAAAGCTATTAAAAAATTTACACATTTATTTTTCAAGTTCGCTGAGAATGTAAAAAAATTGAATTATTAGTTTTGCTATAGTAACATACAGAATTCTTGTTATCTGCATAACTATACGCCCGATATTAATAAATAAAAATTTAGTAATATAACACTAACTTTAAAATTTGAACATTAATTTTTCTAGAAATTTAATAAGAAATTTAGTTAATTACATTTGAAGATAAGGAACTTAAGAATATTTTTTTAGGATTAAATTTGAATTTCATTAATAGTAAAGTTGTAAATTATTATTGGTTACGACGAAAAATATTATTTTTTTATTCTAATTATTTAGCAAACTCCTTTTTTTAATAATATTTTTTGGACATTTCCTCTGCACAGACATTTGTTCTAATTATTCAGAAAGTTTGTGAATAAACCTATAAATTCCCTGTTAGATTCAATTTTATAGATTTAATTTTATTAAACAATTAAAGTAATAAATATTATTAAACGTACAATTTTAAAAATTCATAAATATAATATCAAAATAAAAATAATCATTTTCTGTAAAATTCTATTAAAAAATTTTATATTTTTATAAATTTTTTCTTTTGTGACGTCTATTTAATTTAATTTCAGTAAAATTTGCTATTTTTATGACATAAATTAAATGAAGATTTTATAAATAGTCATTTATAAAATCTTCATTTAATTTATGTCATAAAAATAATGTGAAATTAATTTATGTCATAAAAATAATGTGTATTACTTTCTATTTCATAAGAAAACACGAGACTTAAGCATTAGAATAAGAATTTCGAGTATTTATACATAGAAATACTCGGAACTTTTGCACAAAATTTTGTTTAAAAAAAAGATTTTGAATTTAAGGAACTTAATTTCATAAAACCCATTACATATTTTTACTTTTAAAAAAATCCTTTACTTGATTAGAATTTAGAATAAATTAGTTTTATTAATTGGGAATTATAATTTATTTACAGATCATTTGTTGCTTTTGCCGGCAAAAAACGTGTTTTAGGTGTTGCTGCAAAAAATCAACAAGTAACAAATATGAAAAATACAATTAGCAGTTTTAAAAGATTATTGGGACGTAAATTTAACGATCCACATGTCCAACATGAACTTAAGACCATTCCATATAAGTTAGAACAACGTCCAGATGGCGGTATTGGTATACGTGTTAATTATTTGGATGAAGAACATGTATTTACACCGGAACAAATTACAGCTATGTTATTTACAAAACTAAAAGAAACTTCAACAACTGCCCTCCAAGCTCAAGTATAAAATTTATTTACAAAAATTAAATTTTATAATATTACTTTACATGTTGTTTTTTAGGTAAATGATTGTGTTATTACCTGTCCAGTTTATTATACAAATGCTGAACGCAAAGCATTATTAGATGCTGCCTCAATAGCTGGCCTAAATGTATTACGATTAATGAATGAAACAACAGCAACAGCATTATCATATGGTTTTTATAAACAAGATTTAGCAGATGATAAACCAAGAAATGTTATATTTGTTGATTGTGGACACGCATCCCTGCAGGTCAGTGCTTGCGCATTTACTAAAGGCAAATTAAGAATGTTAGCTTGCTCATGGGATCAAATTGGTGGACGTGATTTTGATTATATATTAGCTGATTATTTTGCTAAAGAATTTCAAGATAAATATAAATTTAATTGTAAAACAAATGCTAGAGCATATTTACGTTTATTAACTGAAGTTGAAAAAGTTAAAAAACAAATGTCAGCAAATAGTACAAAATTACCATTAAATATTGAATGTTTTATGGATGAAATTGATGTACATTCAAGTATACAACGTACAATAATGGAAGAATTATGTGGACATTTATTTGATCGTGTTGGTGATACATTACGTAAATGTTTACATGATTCAAAATTAACATTAGAAGAAATTGATTCAGTTGAAATTGTTGGTGGTTCGTCAAGAATTCCAGCTATAAAAGTTTTAATCGAGCAGGTAAATATAAATTAATTATTATATTTCATTTTGGGAGTTTTTGTTAGTTAATGGTGTTCTCGGTATAGTTTTTTCTGACCATAAAATTGATAAATCTTAAATATCCATACTTTTTTTGTACAAACATTAAATTTAAATTTAAAATCTTACTTAATATTTCTATTCTTTTTTATGTTAATTTTAGACATTTGGTAAAACAGCTAGCACAACTTTAAATCAAGATGAATCTGTATCTCGTGGCGCTGCATTACAATGTGCTATTATGTCACCAGCTGTACGTGTACGTGATTTTTCTGTTACTGATATACAAAACTATTCAGTTAAAGTTAGTTGGGATGGTGAAGGTAATTCACAGCGTGGTGAAATGGAAGTATTTCCACCATTTCATGCAGCACCATTTAGCCGTTTATTAACATTATGCAGACGTGAACCATTTAGTATGCATGTTAATTATTCACAAAATATTCCATATCCAGATCCTTTAATTGGTGTTTGGAATATTAAAGATGTTAAACCAAACGAAAAGGGTGATGGACAAGAAGTTAAAGTTAAAGTACGTATAAATCATCATGGTATTGTTTTAATATCAAATGCATCATTGGTTGAAAAAAAAGAACTTGAAGAACCAACTGTTGATGGAAGTGGTGAAAAGGAAGGTTCTGCTGAACCAGCACAAGCACCAGCTCCTAATTCAGCTACTACTAATGAACAAACAGATCCAATGGATGTTAATCAAGAGGTAAGTAGTTAAGAGTTAGTTCTAATAAATATTTTTATTTATTGCTCAAAGTTTCATGTTTTTATTTCCTTTTTTTTTTGAGTTATTGTTACAAATAAAATTTTGCTGAGCTTTAAATTTAAAATATTAACTATAAAACGTTAAATTCAATCAGATTATAGAATCAATTAGGAACATTTTTCTTCCAGTAATTCTTAAAAAAAAATTATTTCTATATTACATGTTGTTGACTAATTTTGACAGATTATCAGCAGTTTCTGACAGTTTTTTAATAATAAATTGAATTAAGTCATTTGTTTATTATTAGATAATTTGCGTAAAATTATTAGAATTACACTTTGTTTTTACATTACTTCTTGAAAAATTAATTTAAAACAAAAATTAATTCTCAACCAGTCTCATATAAATATAAAAAAGTTGAAAGAAAACATGAGGGATAGTAAATATTGGTAATTAGTATACATTGGGACGACAAAATATCTTCTAAAGTGTTAGCTTGTTTTAACTACTTTTTTATACGTATTATGAAGTGATTCTATACAAATTTAATCTCGTCTATGAACCTATTTTATTTAATACTGAAGAACAAGAAATTATTTTTATTAGAAAATTGGAAATTGAATTTTTGCTTAATAAATTTTAATTTCCGATTCATAAAAATATTTTATTTTGAGAAATACTAATTGTTACTAGAACATATTAGGATTGGATTTGTATTATTTCCAATAATCTTATGAATTCGGAGAAATTTATATGTAATATGACATAATGATAATTAATTGCAAAAATGATATAAAAACAAAATAATAAGTACACTTTAAAATTTAAGAGGAGATAATATATGATATTTATGTTTTGAAGTTAATAAATTAGTTTTACTTGCCACGGAGATTTCACTTTTTCTTATGGAGGGTATTATTTGAATGAATAAATTTAAAATAATTATAATACACACATTTGGTAGCATTCTCACTACAATGCTGCACACAAAAGTACATTTTACTAAAATATTATATATAATTACATATTAATCAAGTTTATTCCACTAATTAGAATTAATAACTAGGCGGACTTATTCGCTGATTTATTTAATTTTCTATTCTACTATTCTGGAAAACTGCAGAATTTTAATAATATTCATTTACCGTAACAAAAGAATTAACTGATTTACTTTATTGCGGATAATGAATACTGTTTAAAATGAATATTTAAAATAAAATTTTTACTTATTAAAATGCCAATAAACATCAACTGATTCAGCAAAATTCAGCGCGGAATAAATAAAACCTTTCTTAAAATAAAAATTTTTTTCACTGGATAACTGGAAGTAGACATTTTTATGTTTTTTAAGCTTGATTATCTGTCAAAATCGGAAAACCATTTTTAAAAATTATCCGAAATGCGTAATATTTTTTATACTAAAAATTAACTAAAGAAATTTAAATGGAAGAAATTAGTTATAATTTTAATTTAAATACCAAATCGTTACCCAACAAAAAATCATGTATAATATATTGATGAATAAAAAACTGTATGTGTGTAGGATTGTAATGATGGTGACACAAATGATGATAATTATGATGATTCACCAACAGCCTCATCACCTAGAGGACAAGGGTGGGCCCAACGGGTCAAGGGATGGTTTACTTCGGTACGTTCACTTACAAATTAGAAAAAGAAAAAAAAATTAACTTTCAAATAAAATTAAAATTTTTCTTTTTTTTTTTAAGTATAATTTTTTTTTGCAAATATTTTCCTTTTTTTTTGTATTCGTTTATTCATTTATTTTTTTAAATTAATTTTTTTTGTCCCATTATTTAAAAATTAACTTTACTAACGTTTAAATTTTAATAATTTTTTTTTGTATTTGTTGTATTTTCTAAATATATATTTATAAATATATATATATATAGGTTTTATGTTTTGGAGACCGTCACTCTTGTGCCTACCCTGTATACTCCACGAATATAAATTTTTTTTTAAAACAAAAAGAATATGGAAATTTTTCTTTTACACTCGATTTTTATTTATCCAAATAAAGCAAATTTCGCAATTCTATTTATTAGCAAGCTTGAGTTAATTTGCTAGTTTGTTTTTACAGAATATTTTGAAATTTTATTTTTTTCTATATTTTATTTAAAAAAAATAAGTTTTAACATAAATAAAATTAAATAAAAACAAAATAAAAATGGTGATGGATAAAAAGGCGTTTTTGCTGGCTGTTTGGTTGATGATTATTTTCAAATTTAATTTTGTTGTAGTTCATTTCATTATTGATAAAATTAAGTTTTTGCGAGGTGAGGGCTAAATTCGAAATAAAAAATGTTTAGAGGAATGATTTTTAAATTTATATTCAATTTTTAAAAAAGTGGCTTATTCAATTTATTTATTTTTTTTTTGCCTATTTTCAAAACTTTAATTAATAAAATTTGAATTAATATATTATTTTTTTAATTATTTTAATTTGCGAATTTATTTATATAAATCTTGATAGTTTGATAAATTCAAAACTAAAAACTAATAAAAATAATTTATTATTGGTTTTTAGAATATAATATTTAATAATGGTTTTGAAACAAAAATTTTAGTGTAAATCTTTATAAGAGAAAGATTTAATCTAAATTATAAATTCTGAAATAAAGAAAATGTAAAAACATATTATCTACATAAATGTGTGTCAAAATTTTATCTCAATACCAGTTAAATATAATTACTATATAATATGCTTAAAACTTTTCTAAGATTTTTTTTTTTTTGTTACATATTTTATTTCTAGTAACATTATTTACTATAAATAAATATCATGTTTTCTTCAAAAAAAATAATTCTCATAAATTTATTATTATTTTCTTCGAAAATTTAGGGGGGTACTGCTGATCAGAAGAAAAAGAAATCAACAAAATATGTTGAATTACCATTAGAGGCAAAAACTCATGGTTATTCAAGTACCGATATTTCAAAATTACATAGTGAAGAGGCTAAAATGATTGCTAATGATGAATTGGAAAAATCACGTGTTGATGCCAGAAACTCTCTTGAAGAATATGTTTATGACATGAGAGAAAAATTACAGGTGAGAGGATAAAAATAAATTTAGTACATGTTTTTAAAAAAAAAAAAATTTTCAATGTACATTCATATTTTTACGATTAGTTGTTTTCTATAATTATAAATAGAGAGCTAGTAGTTTAAACATAAATTTTAGATAGGTCTTCAACATTATACCTTACTTACTCTAGTTCAGTAGTCTTTGACTTTCCGCAGCCTTTGGAACTCTTCTGGTTGGTCACATTATTTTCGGAACCCTATTTAATTATAAAAATAAATATTAATATCTGGGTTTATTCTTCTAATTTGCAATAGAAATTCATCTTTTGCATTTAATTTATTACTGTATTTTGTTTTTGTTATATCACTTGTTTAGCAATCTCCGGATATTTGCTAAAATTTTGAAGCCATAAATTTATGATATCAACTGTTGCTTTGCTTCTTTTATTGATGCTTGAGAAGTATCATAAGAGTTAACAAAAGGATTTTTAAAGTTTTGTAATTAAATTGAAAAATATTCCAAAAGAGATAAATTTTGTACTTAAATTGAAAAATATTACAAAAGGTTTGAAAAACGATGCATTAGTTTAACCATACTATAAAATCCAGTTTTACAAAATTAGACTGAAATTACAATTCTAGAAACCGTAATCTTTTACGGAATAAAAAATTATTTTAATTACTACGATTGATGATAATTACCCGTTGTAATTAGATTTGATTCGATAAAAAGGGTTTAGCTTAGTATATATCTTGTGTGAAATACAAACAATTCATTCATTGTGCAATGGATTAATTAATTTTGATAAAATTATTTTTTTTTATTATTATTATCAGGAGGGTGGTACACTTTCACGTTACGTTGCTGAATCAGAACGTATATCTATTTGTAATCAATTAAATGATTTGGAAAATTGGTTATACGAAGAAGGTGAAGATTGTGATCGTAATACATATAAAGATAAATTAAATGTATTACATCAACAAACTGATCCAATTAAAATTCGGTGTCAAGAATATGAAACACAACCGCAAGCATTTGATGAACTTGGACATGCTATACAGTTAACACGTAAAGCTGTTGATGAATATCGTGCAGGTGCACAAAAATATGAGCATTTAACTGAAACTGAAATATTAAATATTAGTGAAGCAGCTGATAAAACTCAAAAATGGTTAGAAGATATACTTGGTAAATTTACTAGAAATCCAAGAACATCAGATCCACCATCGAAATTTAATGATATTCGTCATGAATATCAAACATTAACAACATGCGTTAATACAGTTTTGAATCGGGCTAAACCAAAACCACCAACACCACCAGTTAATAAACAAAATGAACAACAACAGCAACAACACAATGGTGATGTAAATAGTGGGGAAGATAAAAATAATCATCAAACAGCTGAAGATTCTACAATGGATGTTGAATAAACAATACGAAAAACATAATAAGAATCATAAAAAAGCAAAAAAAATTTAATTTTTAAAAAAATTAAACAAAAATATATTAAAAAATTTATTTTTATTATGATTAATTTTTAAAATTTAATTATAACAAATAATATAATTGAAAGAAAACATGAGTTATTTTCATAAGCGCGCACCATTTGAAAAAAAATGGAAAAATATATTTAATTTTTTTTTTGTTTTTGTTTTTTTGGTTTTCATAAATTTTTGTTTCTTTGTGAATTTTCTTCTTTAATTTCTCATATATTTTATTATATATAAAAAGAAACAGGACAATTGCGCATTATTCTTATTCTATTTCATTTTTCTAGAAAAGTTTTTACACTTTATTCGAAGTTGTAGAGAACATAATTTAATTATCTATATATATATTTTTTTTGTTCATAGTTAGAATAAATTTGTGACACAATTACACAAAAAAAATTGGGGAAAAATTAACTATTCAAATATGAAAAATTATATTTTTAATTATAGGCATTGATAAAAAGTAAAAAAAAATTGGTGAAGGATTTTTATTTAAAACAAAAAAAATCACTTGTTTTAATTTTATAATTAATGCTGATATTTTTATGAACTACAAAAAAATAAAACAAATATAAAATTACAAATTAAAAGAAATACCACGCTAAAAAAAAATCCTACATTTAAAAATAATTATAAATAAAAGATTTTTTTCGATAATCACAGCACCATTTTTATTATTTTCTAAATAAACATTTTTTTACACCATAAATAAATTATTTGAAAAAATATACACTAATTTTTTCATATTTTTTTTTATTTTTCAACTGTTAAACTAAAAAAATTTAATAAATTTTTTGAAATATGATGGTAATTTTTTGAATAAAAAAAATTATGAATTTGTTTTTTAAAAAAAAATCATAAAAAATGTCTTAACAAATATAAAATAGAAATAATAATTAATAATTGAAATATGCAGAAATTAAAATATAAGGAAAAAAAATATAATTTTTTTTTTACATAATTTTCTTTTAACTAAAAAAAAGAAAGAAATTAAATTGTAAAAAAAAAATAAGAAAATATGTACAAGAAAAATTAATTATAATTTTTGTTTTTGTTTTCAAAGATGCGACAAGTAAAATTTAAATAACAATTTTTACATCAAAGTAATGGAATGAAATGATTTAACTAAAACAAAAAAAAAAAATCTCTGCATAATTTATATATGTAAATGTAATGTAATAAAAATTCATTGACAAATAAAAAAAAATAAAAAAAACCACAACTTTTGTAAGACTTTCTTGTTTAGAATTAAATAGTCTAGAAAGAAATAAGTGCTTACCATTATAGATTTTTTTTATTTACTAAACTACCCCTTTTCTATAAAAAAATGAAGCAGTTCAACCAAAAGAAAGTTATTCTGATCGGTGCTTTTTTATGAAATAAAATGAGATTAGTTAAGTTTGTATTATGAAATAAACAACTTTCTCTGAGATTGATTACACATTTGGCGGAACTAAATATTACACATTTGGCGGACCTGGAAAAAAAATGATTTGAACCAAATTTGAAAAATCAATTTTCTTGCACATTTGGTCACCTTTTCAACACAATGGTCACATTTAAAAATTACATTTCGTTTTTTGAGGATGGAAAAATAGAAATATCAATACTTTTCTGCATTCAAAATTTAAACTAAGAAGAATAAAGGTAATTTTCCTCGACGTCTAGATGTAGTGACTCCAAATTTCTTTGTCAGTTCACTTTTCAGGATCTGATGCTCCGTGAAAATATATAAAAGGAATTAAATTACCGGTTAAATATTGTAATATGCAAAATCAATTAGTAATAAAAATTTTATTTGTATATTAAATTAATGGAACTCCCTGTAATTTGTGCAGATAATTAAACTGAAATGTAAAACTATAAAAAAAATATAATTTTATAATTTAAAAATAAAAAAATATAGAAATTTATTGTAAATAACTGCAACTGTTACCTTAACATACTGTCAAAAACTATAAGTGACATATATGAGTAATAATGTAGTGAGTTTTATAAAATCGAGTGGAAATAATAAAGAGCTAAAAGTAATAAAAAGGTGAACTTTGTTTTGTCTCGAAAATTAAATAAATTTATAAAAACTTTAAATAACAATTTATAAAATCACCTCAAAAATGAATAATTTTAAAAAAAGTAAACCTTTTGTCAATAAAATTAGACAACATATAAAATTATATATTTATTAGGAATGTCAAGTGTTGATTCTATTAAAATGAATTCAGGATATAAAATAGGTAAAGACGATGCAGACATAATAAATAAATTAAATATTCAACCAGAATTTTGTTCTGTTGACGAATATACAAGTAACTATAATATTTCGGATGATGAATCTATGATGCCTGGCGAAGTTAGTGACAATTTAATCATAGGAAAAAAGAAAACCAAATCAAAGCGATTTCTTGTTTGTGAATTTTGTGGTAGACAATATGAAAAATCATCTGAATTGAGTAGACATAAAAGATTGCATACTGGGGAAAAGCCATATAAATGTAAATATTGTGAAAAAAGATTTTCATGTAATGCTAATTGTTTAGTACATGAACGTGTTCATTCAGGTGAGAAACGATATCATTGTGACAAATGTGATAAAAAATATACAAATGCAACATCATTACGATCTCATAAACGTCGACATGCTGGTATAGTATCACATAAATGTGATATTTGTAATAAATATTTTGCTACATATATGAATTTAATGAGACATAAAGAGTCTTGTGCAGAAAATCCAGAATTAAGTATTTTTATACTACAAAACAATTGATTTATTGTACAAGTTACAAGACTATTTAATAAATATAACAAATACATTTATATTTATTTAAATATTCAAATTTACAAGCAATTGAAAATGGCTTTATTAACAAGGTCATAAGTTTTTGACATTCAAAAGATTTTATTTACCTCTGACGAAACAAATAGTACCGAGGTATGCATAATATAATAATATTCACGTTGCATCTATGAGGAATATTAGCTACGAAATAAAAGATATTATCAGCCGGAAAACCTTTTTGGCAAATTGCCATATAATCCTAAATATTTTGTAACATTCTTGGCGATTTTTGCGATATATATTTTTATTAACGTTGATGTCAAGGATGAGTGAAAGGGCAGGGAAAGAATTTATAATTTTTTCGAAAAATTATATACTGCAAAATGTAATTTTGTAATCAAAAAGTGTTTTTATTTTTCTTAATAAAAATATCTTATAATCCATAAAACAAATAAAATGAAATTTAAACTTAATAAAATGAAAAATACTTATTCTATGCAGAAAAATAATTGAAAATTTTGATGGAAAATCCATTTTACCTTGATATAATATTTTTTAATACACAATAATAAACAGACAATTGAGTTTAAAATAGGTTAAGAAAAACAACTTAAAATTCATTAATATTGATTATGTTATACGACATTTAAACTTAAGTTTTTATGTCTTTTTTTTCTTGTTTAAGTAATCGATTTGAAGGTGTAAAAGATACCATAAAACATTTATAGAACATAATTGGAATATAATTTAGTGTATTGAACACAATCCTTTTTAAAAATAATTTGTAATATTTATTTTAATTGTTTTGATTGAAATAAATACAAAAAATCAAGGATTTTTAAAATCAGAAACATTTTTCAAAGTTTTTATAAATTTTCTTTTTTATATGTTTTTAGAAAATTTAAATATTATTAAATTTGTATATCTACATAAAGGTACATAACAAAAACGTTCACAGTTTTAAATTTTCTTTTACTTTTGAAATACTAGTTCCGATGGAAATTTTGAAAAAAAATATCAATTTTATTTAGAATATATTTATAGGAACTAGTTTTTCATATAAAAATGCAATACTGTATTTAGTAAAATTTTGCAGATAATTCCATAAAAGTGAAAAACCTTCTATAAAAGAAGGTTTTTCAAAAGGCCAATAAATTAAACATTTGGATTCTTTTCACGAACTCACAAGAGAGTGACAAAATTTACATAATTCATATATACTTTTTTCTTGTACAATTTATAAGGAAAAATATAAGGAAATATGCTTTTGCATAAATCTAATTATTCATTTTCTGAAATTTAATTATTCGACATAATTTTTACCTTGAAATCTACATAGAATATAGAAATAATATACTTAGTATACTTTCAACAAAAAACAATTTAAATTTAATGTTTATATAAAAATATAATTTAAATACTTAAATAGATGATAGTAAAATGCATACAAATTTATTTAATCTCACAAAATAATTCAGTGACCTCAATTACCATAATAAATATAAAAAAAACTTACATTGTTTGTTTTAATTATAAAATTTGAAGATACATATAGTGTTTCTATTTTATTTTTCTTTGCATAATTTTCATGGAATGTTAATGATGTCACATTTGATACACGTTTTTAATCACTTTACTAATTCTAAATATTTAAATTTGATATTTTTGTCGTGGGTTGTTGGTCGAATTAAGCATTTACAATAATTTAAATTTTATCTTCTATTTTGTTGCTATAATAATTTATCGACATGTGAATTAATTATTGTAGGCAATTTTTATACTTGTTATTGGAAGAAATGGATTATTAACTTTATTACACCTATATTAATATGAATATTTTAAATTAAGATTGTCTAATTAGAAAAATAAATTTAAGACTAGTTAAGAAAGTCAATTGGACAATATAATTGATGTGTATAATATTTATAGAAAATTTTTAGAATTTTAATGAAATAAACTTACGAGTAATTATTTATTTATAATTGCTATGAGTAACAGTTTTTATATCTTTAAATTTAAGTTTTTAATTTGTTATCTAAATTAAGTGGGTTACTTTTATGGCAGAGTGTAATATGGGGTTGAAGTTTTGTTTTTTTTTAGTTTTTTTAACAATTTTATTGAAATCCGATTTAATTTAAATATTACCTACAATATCCAATTATTTTGTAAAATTCATTTAAAATATATTCAAATTACGGTTTCGTTATTATATTTAGAATTGGTATCGTGAAGTAATAATTGAAAATATCCTTTTATTTACAATCAAAAACGAATTCCATAAAAGTTATATATACTTAAAACTAAATAAACTAGGAAAAATTTATTGAACATAATAAGGGAGATACCATAATATTTAACGTTATGGAAAAATAATGTTTTAGCAATTCAAAATACCAATATATTTATTTTAAGAAATTACTTCCCTAAAAATATTTTTCTAACATTTTGTTTTTAAAAAAATTTCCAATAATTTAAATATACATATACCGTATAACACATTTTTTAAATGAATATTTAAATTTGTCATAATTTTTATATAACAAATAAGTAAAAAAAGAATTGATATTGGACAAAATTTTACATTGGACAAAAATCAAATTATTGACTATAACCCTAAACCGTGCTCTTCATTCACTTACTTCAGCACAGAGGCAAATCCTATGCATTATATAAATTTAATCTATGTAGAAATTCGAAGTAGTATGACATTTTATATGATTCTTTTACTAAAATATATTTTTGAAAGTAATATATGTATTTTTACGAAAGTAAACTACTTTATTTAATGATGTTAAAAACTTTCCAAATTAAAATGGTTTACTTAAAAATAGTTTTATAAAGAGATTTTGTGTAATAATAATTTATAAATAATTTTGACTGCAATAAAAAACATGTTTTTGGGTGATTACAAAAAATCTCTTTCTAAAACTATTTTCATTATTTTTTTGGCAAGATATTTATATTCCTGAAATTATTACCAATTTTATTATATTTGAAATAAATAATTCTTATTTAGCTTTTAATTTTTAACTAACCTCCCAAATTACTAAGGTAAAAGAACATCAGTTAAAAACCAGGTTCATCTTAATTAATTAACACAAAATTTCAGTTACTTAATTTTTTTTTATTCATAATTGTGTTTCTTTTATTTATGTTCTCTAACAAATATTTTTTTTTTTCATGCCACATTATAAATTCCACACAAATAAGTATAATTCTTTTGCTATAAAATCTTGTCTAGTTTATTTTTTTGTGTTTATTTATGAATCATTGGCAAATTCAGCTGGATCCTTGCGAAGCAATTGGGTATGTCTTCTTTCAGTTAGATCAAAAATCAAATATCCAATGATGAATGCTATTATAAAACAAATGAAATCATATCAAAAAGAATTTTTAATAAACCAAAATAAATTATAATTTAATGTTTTCAATAAAAAAAATTATGTTTATCTACAAGAAAAATGTATACCAAGGACACTGCGACAAATATAAAAAAAATTAAATCTAGAACATATTGCAATTAAGTATACAAATAATTTAATACTATTTTCATTAAATTTATGAAATTTATTTAGTGAAAAAAAAATATAGTATATTATTTAAGATTTTTTTAAAAATTAACTTACGTGGAGCAACACGAAAAATATTTGCCCTAATCCTTCGAATTATATTTGGTACACCATGACTTATAGCACCAGCAAAAGCTTTTTGTTCAAATGGTGATATTTTATAGGTAACAATACCATGAACTTTAGCCAAATTACCAAAATGTGCACCAAGTACTTTTTCTGTTAAACGCATTTTGCCTTTTTACACGTTCTTGAGCTAGAAAAGGATTTTTAAAAAAATACACTTTGTATAAAAACACAACAAAAAAATTAAACACTTAATATAAAGAAATAAAAAATACAGAAAATATTTTTATTTTATTTTTAACGAATATTTTGTTTCGGTTTTAAAATTTAAAAAATTCTTTTAGCAAATATGGCAGAGAATTTGAATAAATATACAAATTGTAAAAATAAACATTTTTGATTATGTTTTGTTTCTTTTTGATTTTAGAATAAAAAAATATGTTAACTTTATTTTTTTTTTTGATAAATTATTATGTAATTTATGTGTTCAGCCAGAAGAGAGGTTGCACAAAAAAAGTAACCTCAATCTGTTAATGGTCAGAATGAAAATGAAATGTATATTATGAAAATGATGATTTTTAAGTTCAATTTATTAAAACAACAAAATCAGGGATACTTTTTTTTGTATCATTTGATATTTATAGAAATGTAGAAATAGTTTTTGTTGTTTTTTAGAAAAAAAATAATTGTTTTGCCCAAAAATTTGGTTATGTAAGAATTAAAAAAAAGGTATAAAAATTAATACATAATGTAAAATTTAATTACCTGAAGTTTGAAGAATTTTCTTTTTTAGTACACAATCAGCTGTATATGCTTGGTTAAAAAGAAAATTTGAAAAACTAAATTTTCTTTTAATTCGATTTCCCAGAAAATCTATAGAAAATTCTGACAACACAAATGACAGTTTCTATGAAATAGCGAAGTTGGCTGTGATGTATAATTTTTACATAGTAATATTTGTTATGTTGGTATAAATGTGGAAATATTTCTATTTACTAGAAAACAGTTGATCGGATAACTACTAAAAATGGGTAAAATTCACAAAACTAGGAGAAATATTAAGTAATTCCTTAATTAAAAATAATAAAAGTGGTTAATGGCATTCAGTCTTTTAATTGCAACCTGGAATTTTCAAACGACACTGCAACCTGGAATTTTCAAACGACCAGGATTGCAACCTGGAATTTTCAAACGACCAGGAATCATTGTAAAACATCTTCTATTGCAATGACTATTCAAAATTGTGTTTTCTACTTTAAATAAACGTCAAATTGTTTTTCTCATTTACGCATTTCACGAATGCTTATAAAAGTTAAAAACAAACTCTGTAATTTTATATAAATTTACGATTTATATAAAAAAAATAATTATGTCTACTAGATGGTATCCAATTTATCAACGTGGTAATCCACAGCTTAGAGTTTTTTTGCCAAATTTTTGGTTAAAAATTATTCGTCCAACTGAACAACAACCGGAAAATATAGTGACATTTGCATGTTCAATGGAAATGACAAAATATGATATAAAAAATTATTTAGAAAAAATATATAAAGTTCCAGTTATTGATGTAAGGACAAGAATTGGCTTAGGATCAACAAAACGTGATAAAATTGTCGGTTATGTAACAAAGGATGATGATACTAAAATAGCATATGTTACAATGGTAAAGATTTTAAAATTTATGGAAAATTTTAAATAGAAATTAAATTTTTTGTAGCCAAAAACTATGAAATTTACATTTCCTGACATATTTCCTGAAGTTAATAAAGAGAAAAAAGACAGTGAAGAACGTGCTATTGATGATTCAAAGAAAGGATTTAAAAATTTCTTAAATCGAAACAAAAATAGGCCTGGAATACCGGGTTGGTACTCAATTTAAATTAGAATTAAAATTGTAAATTATATATTTTTTTTTAATGTATTAAAAAAAAACTTGAAAAACTTGTAGAAATTTAGAGAAATAAAATAAAATTATAGAATTAATAAAGAAAAAAATACAATATTTGTCATTAGAATCATAGTAATCAATTAAATAATCATTAAATTTTGAAGGTTATAATTATTGCACTTTATTCAAAATTTTAAATGACATCAAGAACGAAAAAAGCAGCAAAAGGACAAAATCGAAAAGTTAAAACCAAAGACAAAATTAAAAAGTAAGTTTGTTTAAAATTTAAAGACAAAAAAAATATTTGACATAATTTTAGAATTTTTTTTATTGGAAGATTTAGAAGAGAATAAAAATTTATTAATTGAAGTATTTTTTTGGGCAAATAAATGCGGAACAAAATTTAATTTATGTAAGGACAATGGAATATTGCTAGAATCTTAGTTCTGTATTAAACACTATCAGGGCTACTATTAATTAAAGCCATTTTTCGTCCCAGAAACAAGGTGTACATACAGATTTTTAATAAATTAGAAGACCTGTTGCCCACATTCATTGGGAAAATTGAGTACAACAATGCAATTTATATACATTTATATAAAAATATTAATTTTTTTGCGGCAAGTGAGACAAAATAGTTTCGGGTGGGCTCTTATTAAGATATTCGACTATGTAAATAGTAGGCTAAATCGCAGATAGAAGTTTTACTTCCAAAACTAGAATAGACGCAGACGAGACGAATTAAACTATACAAATTAGTAGCTGAAGACATAATTTTAAAATTTAATCTGAATGAAGAGCTGCAAGAAGTTGTAATGTCAGGGACTTCGATTCGAAATAATTTATATCGTAGCCTAGGTTTAATTTCAGTAACCTTAGCAACAATATGCTAATAAAATTGATTTAACATTTTCAAATTATTCTCTCCTTATTTCAAATATCTCACATAATAAAAGTGATTTTAGCACACCTAATCTTATGTGTTAACATATACTCAAATAACAGAAAAGTTCCCTTTTGTAAAACGGTAAAAAAAAGAGTATTTTCAACTTTTCTACTTTAAATTTACCCTACTTTTATAAATTTCCATGACTTCTGCTGATCAGAAACGAATAACAACTAATTTAGCCAACATGTACGGAAGGTTTGTGCTATCAATCAATATATAACATTTTTTTTTTCATTTAACCAAAAACCTTTAAAAAAAAGTTAATATTTTTATTTTATGTAATAAAATTTAATATTTTTACTTCATTTCAGAGTTGGACCTACTCATGAACGAATTAAAGTTTGTTTTTGCACAGATGTGGATAAATCAGTATTAGTAAATAATTTTGAAAAACGTGGATGGTGTCATGTTAGTCCTGATAGTGATTGGAATTTTTATTGGGCTGGTACACAAACAAGTCGAAACATATTTAGTGTTGATAGTGGTTACAGAATGCAT
Organism: Empis livida; assembly: GCA_963932195.1. Taxonomy (NCBI): domain Eukaryota; kingdom Metazoa; phylum Arthropoda; class Insecta; order Diptera; family Empididae; genus Empis; species Empis livida. The sequence continues at coordinate 3,170,752 of OZ010647.1, forward strand.
GATAATCAGTAAAAAAAAAAATTTAAATTCATACACGTATAAGAGAAAGTTTTTATTTTTAGAATAATTAATCATTTTCCAAATCATTATGAATTATCCCGTAAAGATTTACTTGTTAAAAATATTAAACGCTATCGTAAAGATTTAGAACGTGATTCTAATCCATTAGCTGAAAAAGCTGAAGCAACACAGCCAGGTGTTGCTAGATATTTGTATTTGGATTTTATACCAATTACATTTGTATTACCAGCTGGTAAGAAAAAAATATTTTTGTTTTAAATTTTTTTAATTATATATAATTTTATTTATTTTAGATTACAATATGTTTGTTGAAGAATATCGTAAAAATCCTCAAAGTACTTGGATTATGAAACCTTGTGGTAGATCACAAGGTGCTGGTATATTTCTAATTAATAAATTATCAAAATTAAAAAAATGGTCTCGAGAAGCAAAAGGTCAATTTCACCCACAAATTGGTAAAGAAGCATATGTGATATCAAGGTAAGTTTAAATTTTTTTTTTTATTATTTAAGTTAAATTTAATTAGTGGCAATAATTAAGATAATCAAAAAAAATCAGACCGATTCTAGCAATATGCCATACAAAAATGCATATTGCTACACAAAATTTTACTTGGCCAATTCAATTAAATATATACGTCTCTTCAAATTGCCTCTATTGGTCGTGCTATTGAGCGGAATTTTCGTAATTAAATTGGTAATGATTTTTTAATTTAATTCCATTGGCTTTAGGCAAATTTAGCGTTTTTGGGGCAAAGTTTTGTAGTGATTGATTGAATTCTCAATTTGTGTAAATTTAAATTTATCAGTACGATCACATTTTGAATACTTACTTTTGAATCGGTATTGTTGAACTTATATAATTAAATTGTGGATCAAAATTAAGTACGCGTTCAACTACATAAGATTTTCTTAAATAAAATTAAACTATAAATATTTATTGTCGATTAAATTTGAGAAAATTAGCTATGACATCTATATATTAATATTTAATATATAGATATAGAGAATAAAAATATATAATAATAATTCCATGTCGTTGATATTCAAAAATAATGTTGCGTTTTTTTATTTGCCTTTTTTAAATTGTAAAAATTTTTAGTAAAGGAAACTTAAACTTTTGTCTTAATTATCTATGAATTGGACAAATTAATTTTCTAACTACACATTTGTATAATGACTCATTAAACACAAAATTTCTTATCACTTTAATTATGAAATTCCCATAATTATAATCACTGATAAGATATATTAAATTAAACAACAATAAACTTGATTAAAACATTTTAATTGCAAATAAAATATTCCAAATTTTCTTTAATTTTCATTAAATTTAACTAATTTAGATAATTTCTTTTATTTTCCATCATTTCTAATTCATGAAGTTGATCATGCACCCATTGTAATAAATTTACAACATTACCAAAAACCGTTGGTACATTTGGTCGACTACATCCTTCTGCCCATGACACAACACCAACAACTTTACGGTTAACTATTAATGCGCCGCCTGAATCACCTTGACATGAACCTTTACCACCTTCTGGTATACCAGCACACATCATACGATCAGTAATTTTTGAATCTCCATAATATTTACGACAATCAGCATTTGAAATAATACGTATTGCTACTGAATGTAATTGAGTTGGTGATGTACCACCTTCTTGCATATTACCCCAACCAGATACAATAGCTAAATCACCACTATTTGCTTCTACAGTTGCCATTTCAATTGGTTGTATTGTTGGTCCATAGTCAAAATTTCTATCTAATATTACAATTGCAATATCATAATCAATTGTTGCCCAACTATAATTTTCATTTACTTCATAATCATTAACATCAGCTAATTCACCACCACTATTTTTATATGATGATCCAACTCGTACTTGTAAACTATCAACAATTGTATCAATTACACAATGGGCAGCAGTTAAAATAACATTTGGTCGTATAAAACTACCACCACAACGATGTGAACCATAATATTGCAATGAAACTTGATGTGGATAATCTTCTATATTTACTGGTTCCCCACCAATTATACGTTCATTTGGAAAGATTCTTTCTAAACCAATAGGACTGGTATCAGCAGTTATACAGATGATTAAAAATGTCGTTAATAAAATTATTTTCATCATTTTGATTGAATGTGAAAATTAAAACTAAATTTTTTTTAAATACTTGGTCATGTATTTATAGTTGGAAATTTTTATGGCATTTCTGTAATCAATATTTTAATCTATTGTTTTTGATTGAAAGAATTGTGTGATTGTAATAATTTTGCTAATTATTTAGCTTTGATTCGATACTAATAGCTTATCTATTAGTATCAAACCGAAGCTTATATGTATTATTTATTATATGAATTTAAAATATAAATAATAATAATTCGGTTAGTCAGATAAATAAACTAGAATTTAATTCAGGGTTGTAATTCCCGTTCTAAGCTTTGAAAAATATAATATAATTGTTAACAGATGAAGAAATACATATAGTACAAAAATTTATGTACCGGTACTCTCTGATATGTCGTTCGACGCAGAATGTAGGTTTGGCTTAGTGGTAGTGTACTAAGCTGTGGTGTGTTACACACTGGGTTCGACTCTTATCGATGTTCATGTTGGTCTACATTTACTTAGCTTTAACCCTTTAAGGACGACTTTTCGGTAATTTTGTTAGTAAAAAACGATGACTAAATCATGTGTGAAGTGATTGATCAATTGTTCAACTAATTTTTGAAGTAATATATCTTTTTATGTAGGATTTCTCTGAACAGAACGGTAAAATTGTAATTAATGTTACATTTACTATGAAAAATATCCCAATTAGCTTGTTGCGATTAAAAAGTTTCTTCACTATAAAGAAACTTATGGTTCGGAATCCATATCAAATTAGTAGGTTCAAATGGTAATAGCATGTTTAGTGGGAGGCCTAGGCCAGATTTGGGCTGTTGCAGTATTGAAGAACTTATACTGTATTATTACAAATAACAGGCTCAAAGAGTGGAATTGCCAATGTCGGGCGACCTATAATCAAAGTGTCCATTTGTTGTTTTTACTATTTTTTTTTTTTCAAATTGATCTTCTCGGGCGCATTTGTATCAAAGGTTTAAGTAATTTTAAACTAAATATTTTTATTTTCCAGATATATTGATAATCCTCTATTAATTGGTGGTAAAAAATTCGATTTACGTTTATATGTTTTGGTAACATCATTTCGACCATTAAAAGTTTATTTATTTAAATTGGGATTTTGTCGATTTTGTACAGTTAAATATGATACAAGTGTTCAAGAATTGGATAACATGTATGTACATTTGACAAATGTCAGTGTACAAAAGCATGGTGTAAATTATATTACAAAAGATATTAATTAGATTTAAAAAAATTAATATATATATTTTTAAAATAGGGTGAATATAATAATTTACATGGTGGCAAATGGTCAGTACAAAATCTTCGTTTATATTTAGAAGGTACACGTGGCAAAGATGTCACTGATCGTTTATTTGGTTTAATATCATGGTTAATTGTACATTCATTGCGAGCTGTTGCACCAGTTATGGCAAATGATCGTCATTGTTTCGAATGTTATGGTTATGATATTATAATTGATAATAATTTGAAACCATGGTTAGTTGAAGTAAATGCCTCACCATCATTAACATCAACAACAGTTAATGATCGTATATTAAAATATAAATTAATTGATAATATATTAACGGTAGTGCTACCTCCTGATGGAGTACCAGAGTAAGTCAAATTTAAAATGAATAAAAAAAATATAATTTCGGTTCTATTTTTTTTTCAATTCAATTGTCTTCTATTTTTCATAATTTCGGTTATTTTTCATCGTTTCGGTTTTAATTTTTATCATTTGTGAATTTATCGATATTTACCAATATTTGATCAGTCCGTAGTGATTTCAGAAGAATTAGTTCCTTCTCATAAATTCAATATTGTTTTGAGAAAATTTTTGTTTTGAAATATATTTTATAAAATATATGTCTTAATTTAATTATATTTATCTGTATTTGAATTATTTTTAGCTAATTAAATTACTTTTTTCGAGTTTTCTTTAATTTAAAGGTTGAATAATTTACTTTGCCATAGTAAATAAGAAATATACAATTCTTAAATAAATTATAGAATATTTAATATAATTTATTAATAGTATTTAAAATATGACCAAAATCTAATTCAAATACTAAAGAATTTAAATTATCAGCAAATATAATTTTTATTAAGTTAAGTTATCAAAAAAAAACCTTTAAAATTAATTATTTCATTTTATTTTTGTGTAAATATTCAGATTAAAAATACTTCTTCGTAAAGTAACTCTCGTGTATTTGAAATTATATTTGAAATGTTAGTGTTTCTGAAATGTTAGTGTTTTTAAAATATACAATCTTTTAAATTTAATTATGTAGTGTACGTTGGAATAAAATTCCCAGCTCTGAAGCTAGAGGAAATTTTGAGTTACTGCTAGATGAAGAATTATCACAAGATGATAACCAAGGAAATACACATAATCCAAAAATGAATGGTAAAAATAGTATTAGCAATCGTTGGAAATAGACAACAACAAAAAAAATGTATTAATAAATATATGATAAATAAAATACATTTTCAAAAAATTGTAATTATTTTTTTTTTTTATAAAAAAGTATTTTTATGTTCTTCAAAAACAAAAAAAAATAATTTTATTTCCACTCTGACTACCTATATAGAAACATCACATTGTATATAAGTATAAGAAAACATAATTATTACAATATTAATTTTAAATATTATGGAAAAAAAATCTAAAATATAAAAAATTAAAAAAAGGAACCTAAGTAAAGTAACAAAATATTTATTATATATTTTGTATTTTTTTTAAAAAAAAAAAAGTAATTTTCCGCACCATTTCTATTAAAAATAATTTATGCTTAATTTATAATGGGACGCCAACGGAACTAAAATTGACGCTGAAATGTTAATTAATATTTAATAACTAAGAAGCGTTTTCATTTTTCGAAATTTTATTCGCATTCTGCACCATATCATATTTTGCAAATTAAAATTAAAAAGTTAAAATTAAGTTGTTTTTAAATTCAATATTTAAATTTATCAGGCATAGCTGAAAATAACCAATTCAATTTGAAAGTACTATAAAAACAGGTTAAATTTTGACATTTTAACTCTCTTAAATTCAACATATTTTGATGTGCACTAATTTTATTGCAATATTACATTTAAATTGTAAGTTAATTTTTTTTTTGATTAGTTCATGCAGTGTCACTTGACGTTAAACAATAGATGATTTTAACATTTCAGCGTTAAATAGTATTGTGAATGAAAAATTCTATTACGTTGGCGTTCATTTAAATGACTTTAACGTTGCACTGTGAATTCAGTATTAAAGTTATTAAATATTTTCATTTAATATTTTAAAATTTATCAATAATTGCGAAAATCTTCATTAAAAAATTAATTATAAATTAAAAAAAACTTCTTATAACTAGCAAAATAAAAAATGACTTAATTGAAAGAATTTTAAATACTAAAAATAAAAATTATTATTATTAATTATAATATTAAAAACTAAAATATAAATTAAATATATAAAAAGTTTAAACAATCAACATACAGTCTCCAAATTCCATATTTCTTTAAAAGTACAAAATATATAGCTTACAAAAAAAAGGACCTAAGTTACTTAAAAATGACTTTATAATTTTTTTTTTGCATTTTTTTTGGAGAGCGACTCTTAAATAAGTGATGATAAAATTTCCTCCATTTTTATTTTTATTAAAAATTATAATTATATTTATATTATTTATAAATGAAAATGAGATTATAAATTTTATATTGAAAATAAATAAATTAATATTAATGTTATATTATTATTTTTATGTTATGTTTATAATTTACAACAAAAAAAAATGGAGAAAGTTTTAAACAAATTTAAAACAATTTGGATTCATTTCTTAAAACAAACAAAAATAAAATTTGTTTCTAACCACTTAAACTATAATAATTTTGTTGATCTTGTTGCCAGGCAGTTTGTACGGTTTTTGCAGCACCCTGTAAATAAATAATATTTCATATTAAAAATTACATTAATTAACGCATAATAAAATTTTCATTGTTTTGTATGAGAAAATATTCTTGAGAATTTAAATAGCAAATCTCCAGGCATAAAATATGACGTAAACAAAAAATCTCGATGTCTCGAAAAATAAAAATTTCGAGAAATCCCAATCTCTAGTTTCGAGAAAGCTAGACATAGTTAACAAAACTTCGTCTCGACAAGGTTCACAACAAGTTGTAGTGTCACGGATTAATTAAATTAAACTGACAGTACTGGCTATTAAAATACAAAATAATTTAAAATAAAATTTATCTTCAACTTACTTGAAATGCTGTCCCTAAAAATGATGTTACAGCTTTGGTAACACCAAGTGCAACTGTTAATAAACCACCTGGACCATCATTACCTAATATACTTGGTGCTGGTGGTAGATCAGCAAAATCATCATTCTGATTTATTTTTAAATGATTGATGTTTGTGTTGATTATTTTGTTTTATTTCAATTTTTTTTTATTAAAATGATTTTTTGTTAGATTTTTTTTTTTAATTGTTGTAACAGTAGGTGTTGTGTTGTATATAGTGAATGTTGTGTCAAGCGCAAAATAATGAAGCAGGTGGCAAAAATACACAACAAAATAGCAAAAATAAAAAAAAAATACAAGAAAATAAAATAAAAAATGTATATAATTAAAAAAAAAGGTAAATTTGTGATAAATAGAAGATAAAAAGCATAATACAAATCAAGCTAATTTTGCAAAGTTTATGGCAAAAATATCTTAAAATAGTAATTGAATGGATATGAAAATAAAATTTAGGAAAGATGACAGAAAGAAAAGAAAAATAAATAAAGTAAAATAGAAAAATAATTTAATTTATTTATATTTATTATTACCCCATCGTTCCCGTTATCGAATCCTTGGTTATTATTATCAAAATTAATGGCAACTGATTGTTGTGGTTTATTACCACGTGTACCACGAGGAACTGGTGCTGTTTGCTGCCATTGTTGCCACAACCATGATAAACCCTCTACTAAAGGTCTTCGTTCTGGTTGAGGTGGTCGTTGACGTCTAGGAGGACGTGTTGTATATGGTGTTGCAGCTGGTTCAAGAGGAAATAGATTCTGAAAAATATATTTATATTAGTAAATATATTTAAATTAGAATATGGATTGCAATAAATTGGTTTAGCTTGAAAACATATGAAAATTTATCCCTAAAAAAAGTAACATCGCCTTGTACCGAATTCTTTCCCTGGATTTAAAAATAAACGTATTTGATTGAATTTCGTAGTAAATAGATTATAATTATGAGAATCAATAAATATTAAAATGTATTAATTCTTCACAATCCCTACTCGCGAAGCCACTGATATATTTCAAATATTAAATTAACTCTATTTCTTTTTTTCAAGCTTTAGAAAATCCAATTTGTATTTTTATGTTTACTGGAATATTATTGTGAGTTGGTCCAATTCCTCTCTGTTTCAAAACAGCAGCTAATAGTGCTTCATTTGATTTTCCATAAACTTCAATATTATCCTGATTGCCTAAATCACTTTTTAATAAATTTAAAATTTCTTCTTTTGAAATTGCTGGTTTATTATCTGGTAATGTCGGTTGATTCAGTTTTGTTTCTTTTGGTATTGAAGGTCTTGTTGTTGTTGTAATTGGTGTTGTTGTTGATGTTGAAGTTGTCGCTTTTGCTTTTCGTCCACCTTGTAATTCTGACATAATTAATGGTAATTCATTAATTGAAACTTCACGACCTAACAATGATGATAGTAAACGTAAATTCCGTTCAACTTCGGCAGCCTGATTTTTAGTCATTGGTGTTGTTATTTGTGGTTTTTGTGTTGTTGTTGGTTTACGAGTTTTCTGATTTGTAGCAATTTCATTTCGTAAATTTGGTAAATCGGTAATACTAATTCTACGACCCAATAAAGAAGATAGTAATGCTAAATCGGCATTTACAGATGCTAAATCTTGTTGATGCTGTTGAAAATCTATTCCGCCTAATGTATTTCGATTTCTTGTCACCGGTGTTGTACTTGTAGTTGTCGGAGATGGTAATGAAACTGTTGGTGTTCGACCTTGTAGTGCAAGTTCGATTATACGATTTGCAAAAGTTGGTGGACTTTGTGTAGACGGATTATTCAGTTTACCAATTTGACGCTTTGAAAAATATACAAATATTTAATATAATTTTTGAAATGTGTAACAAATTTTAGTTTTATACCAAAGAGTTCAAAAATGCCAAATCATCTGAATCTGTACGTAGTGGCTTCGTAGTTGCTGTTGAAGCTGGTCGAATTGTCTGAAAACTATTTAACAGGGCGTCAATATTATTTGGAGCAACTACAATAGGTGTAGGTGTTGTAGTTGTAGTTGTTGTAGTTGTAGTAGTTGTTGGTCTTGTAGTTGTACGCCTAGTAGTAGTCGTAGTTTTTGGCGTTGTACCTGGTTGTTGCTGCTGGCCTCTGAAGAGCAACTGTCGCTAAAAAATAATAAAAATTATAATAAATGTCTATGCAACTTCTGAACCAATTTACCAAATTTTGCAAAAATCGTAAATCATCTTGATCTGATGGTGTTGTAGTACGAGCTGTCGTTGTAGTTGGTCGAAGTGTAGTTCTTCGAGTAGTTGGCCTTGGTGTTGTTGTTGTAGTAGTAGTGGTTGTTGTTGTTGTTGTTTTTGTTGTTGTTCTTGGTGTGGTAGTAGGAATTTCTGTGGTTGTTCGTGTTGTTTGCGGATTATCATTTCTTTTATTGTTAGAAATTTCGCTTCGTAAGCTTACAAGATCTTCTATTTGAACTTTTCGACCTAGAAGAGATGATAGAACATCTAAATCAGCATCTACATTTGTTTCTTTCTGACGCATAAGTTCTTTTTGTGTTGTTACAATCATTGTTGTTGTCGTCAATGCCGGACTATATATAGTAGGTTTATTATTTTTACGATTATTTACAATTTCATTTTGAAGATCTGGTAGATCATTAATAGTTATTCTACGACCCAAAATTGATGAAAGCAGTTCAAGATCAACATTCACAGAATTAGGCTGTGATTTCTGTGTTGTCGTCGTTGTTGTAGTTTGTGGTTTATTATTTTTCCTATTATTGGCAATTTCATTTTGTATATTTGGTAAGTCATTAATGGTTATTCTACGCCCTAAAAGTGATGAAAGAAGCTCAAGATCTGCATTTACAGCATTAGGCTGTGATTTTTGCGTTGTCGTCGTTGTTGTAGTTTGTGGTTTATTATTTTTCCTATTATTAGCAATTTCATTTTGTATATTTGGTAAATCATTAATGGTTATTCTACGCCCCAAAAGAGATGAAAGAAGCTCAAGATCTACATTTACAGCATTAGGCTGTGATTTCTGTGTTGTCGTCGTTGTAGTTGTCGTAGTTACTGGTTTATTATTTTTTTGCCTATTATTAGCAATTTCATTTTGAATATTTGGTAAATCATTAATAGTAATTCTACGCCCCAAAAGTGATGACAAGAGAGATAAATCAGCATTTATAGACTCTGTTGTGGTTGTTGTTGGTTTAGGAGTGGTAGTTGTTGTCGTAGTCGTTGTAGTTGTTGTAGTAGGCTTCGGAGTAGTTGTGGTCGTAGTAGTAGTTGTTGTTGGCCTTGGCGTAGTTGTAGTTGTTGGTGTGGTTGTAGTATGCCTTGTACTTGTTGGTGTTGGGTTTTGTGACTCCTGTGCTCTCCGTGCTAAATTTGCTTGAAGACCAAGTAATTCTTGAAGTAAACGTAAATTTCTTTCTAAATTTACTTCATTTAAAAATGGTGAGGTTGTAGTTTGTGGTGCAGAGTGAATTGAAATTCGAGAATTAGGCTTTATTGTAGTATTTTGCCTTTCAGTAGTTGCATAGTTATTAATAGAAGATATGGTAGGAGAAAATTCAGTAGTAGTAGTAGTAGTAGGAGAAGGAGGAATAGTAGTAGTAGAAATAGTTGTGCTTCTTTCTGTGCTAGTAGTAGTGCTTGGAGTTGTAGTTGTAAAAGGAGTAGTAGTAGTTGTACTTCTTTCAGTAGTAGAAGTAGTAGTATGAGTAGTAGTAGTAGTAGTATATGGAGTTGTAGTGGTTTTTTCAGTAGTGCTGGGAGTTGTAGTTCTTTGAGTAGTTGAATAAATAGTGCTTGGAGTTGTTAAAGTAGACGACATTGTTGTTTCCTCTGCCATTACAATATATGGCCTACTATTTATACCTTTAGTTTTTTTGATATTTTCCTCCTCATCAAAATCAGAAACAGTATTCTCCTGTGATTTTTTATCAGAAACTGTAAATTGCGGTTGTTTCGTTGTTGTTGTCGAAGTTGTGGTTGTTAATCCAGATTTTGTAGGAGTATTTTGAGTAATTGTTGAAAATAATATTGGATTAATTTCAAATGATTTATTTTCTGTATCATCTTCTTCACTTAATGTCTACAAAAAAATATTGAATATTTATAAAATTTCTTATATAATGTTTTTTTTTTGTTTTTTAAATATAAACTTGTTTTACTCGCTCCTGAAACTTACCAACGGATCATCCAAATCAAATTCATGAATTTCATTTGACTCATTATTACCTAATGATGTATTTATTTCTGCCGCACTCATAGGTTTTTTACCATTATTATTATTATTTATAATTTTTGTTGGTTGAGTTACTATTTTAGTATTTGGTATAGATGTTGTTGTTGTTGTGGTTGGTCTCATAGTTGTTGTTTTTGATATTAATGTTTGTTCTGATGTTGTTGGTATTATTGTTGTTTTATCATCAATCATATTTCTTGATGTTGTTAAACTAAATACACTATCAGATTTTTGTGATACATCTGATTTAATATATTTTCGTTTTAGAATATCCAAAAGTATGGCATTCTCCTAATTTGGATTTCAGAATTATGTAAAAAAAAATATATAAATGAATAGCAAAATATAAGTGTTTTGTAATAAAGAAGATTAATTGAAAAAAAAAAATATTTTAAAGTTAGTAAATATATGTGAAATGTGAGTGGAAGTTAGTTTCTTTTATAAAGTGCAATTGTTTTTTGCTTTTTTAGAAATTGTTTTAGTGCCGGATATTTACAAAAAAAATAATGATAATTTTTTAAAAATATTTTCCAAAAATTTTATTTTACTAAATAATTTAATTTTCAATCAACTGTGCAATTTTAGTCGTTGAAATTATATTATTACTATTAAACTTTTGCTATAGTATACAATTCCAGATTTACCAAAATGTATATTAATTTTTTGAATATCTTGAAGGTTCAAAATATTCTCTTTAACATTTTTTACTTATATATGCCTCCATATTCTTCGGAAAAATTAGTTAAAAATTGAATACCAAATTATTATTATTATATTAAATAAGATTATTTTCATCAATAAATCGTCAGCCGAAATCAGAACTATTCTAAGTTAAATTTTACAAAATTTGTAGAAGAACCATTTAAAGATTTAATATTTTTTTTTATATAAGGAAGCATCATAACCCATATAAGAGGGCAGATTGGTAATTACGTGGACTACCTGTGATGCATAAATTGGGTAAAATTTTAGTAGATTTAGTTTCACGCTTAGTACGTCTATTTTCTGGACATAAGTTATTTTTGATGCAACAAGTAAAATTCTCTGGGATTTATCTATTGCATAGCAATGATCTTTGCACTGATTTGTAATAGTATCCTATTGAATACAAATAGGATATCGTGAAAATTGAGATATCGTGAAAATTGAGGATATCGTGAAAATTGAGGAATATTACGGAAATTGGCTTAGAATGACAATTTACAGTATCTAATACTGGTATTTGACTTCCGATTTAAATTCATATATAAATGAAGTGATATCATATTTTAATATATTAAAAAATTGTACAGTTGATTTAATTATACAATAAAATCTGTGCAAATTTGCCAAATTATGATATTTTGCCAAATTATGATACATTTTTGACATTTTGAAATAACTTCTGATATCGATTGCTAAATATTTAAGCTTCAAATTCCAATTTACCTGACAAAAATTTACAAATAGGTAAAGTCTAAATTGGATATTTTTAAAACAAGATAAGTATTAATATTGTCTATTGGCAAATTATTATTGTTGTAGCTTAATTATTTCATTAATTTGCCAAAACTTGACAACTGAATCATATGTAAAAAGTAAATTGACAAATTTTTGTTGACAAATGACAAAAATATAAAAAAAACTATTTCTCTAATTTTAAGAATTGATCATTTTTTATTATGAAAAGTTATCATAAGATTATCTTAAATTTTCTCTGCTGAAAATTTGTAATTATCAATTTTTTTGACAAATTTCCACAGAATATCTTACCGAAAAAGTTTATTAATTCTTCAAGTACATAAGAGGCAAACTCATTACTGATGATTATATTAGTAATTCTTCAATTAGATTACAGAAAACATTACCAATAAATTACCAAAAACAAAAAAAACTAAATTCTCACACATTTGGTACAAAAAATTAAATTCTCACACATTTGGTTATTAAAAATTTCTGTATTATGGTAAAAAAACAAATCCATACCGTATTAGATTCAAAATTTGTAGAACTATTAGATGTTAAATTTGAAATCATTAAATTGGTAATAGAAATAGTGGTAGGAGTAGTAGTAGTAGTAGTAGAAGTTGTATTAAATAAATTATCACTATTAATATCACTTTTCATATTTGTATTATTTACAACAGCATCATTTACCATCATCATTTTATTTACATTATTAACAATTGTTGTTGAACTTATTAAATTATTAATATCATTATCATTGCTATCAGTAATAATACGATTTGTGCTTGTTATATAATTATTATTATTATTATTATCAATATTAATTGTTTTATTTTTAGAATTTTTCAATAATTTGCTTCTAATAGTCGTTCTCCATAAATCACTATATGGATTAAATAACATAATTGGATCAATATCGACTATTTCAAGCTCATCATTAATATTATTTAAAACTGGTAATATTGTACCATTTGGATACTTCCGTACCACAGTTTGATTTTGTAATATTCCATAAACAGCTAATTGATCAGAACGTGATGGTTCTGGTGTTGGTTTTTTACGTACTACAGTATTATTTGATAAAACACCATAAACAGTATAATCACGACGTGGTGGTGTTTCATCAATTTCATCATTATCATCATTAACAGATTCTATACTATTATTTGACATAATTTTTGGTGTAGTAACAGTAGTTGTACTTGTTGAGGTAGATGAACTAGTTGTTTCTGTTGTAACCAAAGTAATACTCTCCACAGATGCTGCAGTTACACGTTCCATTACAGGTTCGGTACTTGGCGCCATTGTTGTAACATTCAGTTCTACAGTTTCTTTACGTGTCGAATTTATGCTATTACTTCCATGTGCAAATATTGTTGGACGATTAATAAATCTTGGACGATAAGTTGTAGTGCTTGTAGTTGTTTTTGTTGTTGTTGGGCTTTGATTTTCTTGTGTAGCATCTAATGGGATATTTGTTGTTGTTTGGGATTGTTTTGTAGGGAGATTAGTATTATTCATTTGGATATTATTAATAATATTAGTTGGGATATTTTGTATATTTAAAGGTCGTATTGTTGTTTCATCTAAAGTATTTGAATCTTGTGTGGAACGTAAATTTGTAATATCATAAATGTCAGTTGTTCTTGTTATTGGTGTTGTAGTAATTGTTTCTAATATTGTTTGTTCACTGTTTTGTTGTTGTTGATTTGTAATATTATATTTAGTATTTATATTATTTATCTGTAATTGTGTTGAATCTAAATTTTGTATATTTATTGTTTCTGTAGTTGCATTTATAATAATCAAAGGTAATTCTTCATTTTTAGAAGTTTTATTTAATTTTCGATTAAATAAATTTTTTTGATTATCATTATTAAATAACAATTGATCATTTTTAGAATATTTTATTGATTTAATATAATCCGATCTAGATGATTCATTTAAATTAAAATTTGAATTATTATTATTTATATTTGATTTTGTAGAATTTAAATTTAATATATTAAAAAAATTACTATATGATTTTGTACTTTGATCTGGTTCCACATAAATGGGATGTATATCAATAGTACTTTCAGTTGTTGTATTTAAATTAATACGTTTTGGTTTTATTGTAAATAAATCTAAAAATGATATTGTTATTAATGGTGCTGGTGTTGTTGTTGCTCTATATAATTTATGAAAAGCACTACTAAATGTTTGTGTAATTGGTGTAATATTTTTTATAATAATAGCAGCATTATCAGTAGTAGCATTATTACGATCATCAATAGCAGCAGCAGTAATAGCAGTATTATTATTAGCATTAATACTATTAAATAATGATGACATTAAATTATCATCATTATTAATGGAAGCATTATTTTGTACGGAAGTATCCAAAAATTCATTAATAGCTGTAATTAATTTTGGTTCTGTTATTAAATCACTACCAGGTGTTGGTAAATGATTTAATATAATTTGTGGTTGTGGTAATGTAGTTGGTAAATTAGTTGGTTCTGTTGTTATTAAATTATTATTATTATTATTATTATTAAGAATTTTTGTTAAATTTAATAAATCTAAATTACTATTATCTGAATTAATTAATTGTGCATTAAGCGATATATTTTTCATTAATTTACTAATACGATTATTAATATTTTTTGCAAAAGCCTTAAAATTATTTGGATTTAATTTTATTGTTGTTGTCAAATTGTCAGTAAATTTTAATAATTGTTCGTTAAATAAAAAATTAGTTTTTTCGTCAATATTGTCACAGTTAGGATTATTAGGATTTAATAAGGATAATATTATATCTGCATTTGTTAAATCATCATTAATATGCCCATTTTTATTATTATTATGATTATTAATTAGATTAGTATATAAATTTGGATTACTAATATTGGTAGTAGTAGTTAAATTATTGGATTCATTATTGTCATCTTTATGATCCATTAAACTACTATCACCATTTATATCCATGACACGTTCTTCAATAACTTTTGATACCTGAATAATATCTGGTAATTCTGTAGTTGTTGTTGTAGTTGTAGTTGTTGGTATTGTGGTTGTTGATAATAATTCATTACTTTCAGTTGTTTTTGATAATATTTCAGCTAATGCTTCAAATATTGATACTGTAGCTGAACCAGCTGGTGCTAATGATTCACCACTACTTTCTATAACATATTCATCATCATCATCATCATCATCATCATTTGATGGTGTATCAATTAATATTTCACTACGCATTAAACCACCAGCTATTGGATCAACCATATTCCATGCACCAGCAAAATTATTTATATCTAAATCCATTGTATTAATTGCAGCTGCAACTTGATTAATTTCTTTTGAAAAATTTAATGCTGATGCTGATGGTTTAATTTGTAATTGTGATTTGGTTGTTTGAATTGACGACAAAGTTGGTTTTGTTGTTTCCGATGGATATCGATGATTTTTATATCTTTCCTATATATATTTAGTAAAATAGATAATAGATATACATATATGTATATATATATAAATATTTATATATATATATATTTTTGGTGTATGGATGGTGTAGTGTGGAACATAAGTTGAGTTGTTTTATTTTTGTTTATATGAAAGTATATAAGAAAAATTATTTTTTTTATTAGTTTATAATTAAAAATTAATGTTTAAGATGAATTTATATTTGTGGAATATATGTTAAAATTTTTAAACTTCATTATTGCAGATATAAATCACTTAATTAACAAGACATATTGACAAGACATATTTATTTCCGAATTTTTGTAGATTCTATATTATATACTTGATCAAATATGTAATATTCTTGGACGCGCGGGTTAGCACGCCTCAGTCACTATACTTTAATTAGCCCGTTCAATTCGATAAAATAACATTTCGAATTTCAAAATCGCGGAAATCATACTAGTATTTAAATTTGCTTGTATTCGGAAACTAAATAATACTAATGATACCAGATTGTGGCAAAAGTAAAATGTAATTTAAAGTTAATTTGCTCCACTTGTGTTTATTTATTGTCAAGTGTGTCAATAGTTTTTATATTCACATTCGAAAGAGTTTTTTGAAATTAAAATTAAGTATTCATTTAAATTTTTTAATATTTTACAACGACAAAAAAAATATTAAACTTTAATATTATTAAAAGACCTTGAAATTTATTGTAGTAAATCTTAATTTGATTCTAGTTGCCTAAATTGGATTTGTTGTGTTGTTACCAATGTGCCAGTATAATTAAGGCAAAATGTCAATTAAAGTTATTTTTTATAGGTACGATTTCGTAAATTGTATTATACTTGGAAATTGGTTTGTAAATTTAACGTATCCATTTTGAATGTAACCCTAAAATAAGTAATTTATATTCTCTTCTAAAATCTCAAAAAAAGTGATTTATATATCTAAATTTTTTTTTTGTGGATTGTGGGTAAAATAAATATTAATTAATAAATTTTAATAGGTTTTTTGGTTTGTCTTTATTCCTAGAAGGGCATTTTTTATTTAAATTTTTTGGCAGCCAAACAATTAGTGAAATATAATATTTTTATGTTTTTTTTTTTCAATTTAAATAAAAAACTTTTAATTTAATTTTGTTTTGAAAAAATATTTTTTTTGTTTTTATTTTTATGTTTTTTTTTTTGTAATTAAAATCTTAAAAATTTAAATAATTAAACTATTTTTTTTTTTTTGTTAAATTAAATATTTTATGCCCTTCCAATTAAACGAATTTGTTTTAAATTTTTTTTTTTTTGTAAATTATGAAAATGAAAATTATGTTAATAATTTTAAATGTTATTAATAAAAATGAGTTTTATTTATTTTTTTTTTGGATTAGTAGTAAAAATGTCAAATTAAAATACCAATAAACCAAATTAAAACAAAATTAAATTAAAACATTAAAAATTTATGAAAGTAATGTATATAAAAATTATTTTGTGGAATGTAAAAAAAAAAAAAAAAATAATAATAAAATAAATGAAAAAATAAATGTGGAATGTATAATAAAAATATATGAAAAAAAAAAAAACACTTAATAAGAAAAAAAAACCAAAAATTGTTTAATAAATTTTCTTTGATGAGAATCGATCATAATTTCGATTAGGTTCCACTAATAATAATGATGACCAAATTGTATCTAAATCTTTTGTTGACGTTGTTGTTGTTGTTGATAATGTTGTTGGTGTTATATAAATTCGACGTTCTGGTGTTTTTATTAATGTTTTATGTAAAGCATATGATGTTGGATGTAACATATTTTTATTTTCATAATTTAAATATTTCTTATTATTATTATTATTAGTTGTGGAACTTGTTAATGAATTTAAACGATCTCGTTCAATCATTTGACGTTGTTGTTGTTGTTGTTGTTGATGTTGTTGATCTTGTTGATATTTATAAGAAAATTTATAATATGATTGTTGTAATGGTGGAATTTGATATGAATTATGATGATGACGATATGCTCTTTCATGATCCAAATATTGTGGACTAAGTGGTGGATGATTTATAGACCATTCCCATCCAAATGCCTTGAAAACAGTTTTTTTTTTTTTGAATTGTTGGGTTTTTTTTTTCGTTTTTTTTTTTTTGGAATTTTGAAAATGAAAAATGAATGAGCGAAAAAAAAAATAATTAAATGAAATAAAAATGAGATTGAAAAACAAAATGAAAAATGAAAACAAAACTAAAATTAATAAAAAAATTTCCACTGTTGGTCGTTAGTCACAATTAATAGTCAAAAAACAAAAAAAAAATATTATATTTAAATAAATTTGGAAAATTATTTAAAATAACAAATTAATAAAATTCCACAAATTATAATCAATTAATATAAGGGAAATAATCAAAATATTGCCAACATAAGAGAATAATTATAATATTTTAATTCTTCAAAAAATTTATCTACCATATTATTTCAATTATTAGTTGATCTGAAAATAATTAAAATGATTGGTTATTGATTCTAAAATTAATTACCAATTAAATTAATATTTAACAAATTAACGTATAATTTCAAAATTACATAAAATTGGTTTATTTATTATAAACATTAATATGAAATTTTCATTTTCATTTCTAATGCCATTTCACGAACACTAAAAAAATGTTAATTTAAAAAAATGTTTACTTTAAAATTTAGAAGAAAATTGTTAAAATTGTTAAAAAATTGATAAAATTGGCTTTAAAAACATATTTTTAACAATCAAACATTAATACAAACCTAATGATTTAGGATATTTATCCTTGATCATTAGGTTTGTATTAATTTGTGAGTTAAAATTTAAAAATTGTAAAACACTGAGTTCAGAATCTTTTACTATTGAAAAAATTGGCTTTAATATATTTATGTGATATAATTTTGTGGAATATCATAATTTATTTATTTTGTGGAATATCATAATTTAATATTATTATTTTATTTATTTGTCGAATTCCATAAATATTATAGTATCTTCCAATTTTGTTGTCTGTCTATAATCAATCAGTAATTTAATATTTCTATTAGTCAGCAACAATCAACAACTTATTTCAATTATTAAACACAATTTTTCTTATAATAATTGTTATAAATTTTTTCTAGAAATGGTTTTTTTTTTTTTTTAAATTACAAGTCCTGGAAAAAAATTATCATAAAATTGTCTTAATGTCAATTTAAATTTTTTATTACATATTAAATTAAAAGTGCGTTACCAAAAAAGAAAAAAAAAATAATTATTACATGAAAAATTTATCTAAAAAAAAATTAAAATCTTATTTAAGATATATAAAAAAAAAATTTTAAAAATATAGAAAAGATATTTAAAAATATGTTTTGTTGTAAAATAGAAATTTTAATTATGTATTTTTTTTTTCAACTATATTTAAAAATTATTTAACTTTTTAATATATACATGCACTAATGTTTGGCTCCAATAATTTCATTAAAAATTATATAAATTAACAAAATTTCGAAAAAAAGTGTCTTAAAATTATAAAAATAAAATTGTTTTTATTTTTGAAATTTATATTAAATTAATATGAAGACTTACCGCTTCAGTAGTCATTGGTGGAACAGTTGGTGTATAAACTGGTTTATCCTTATCGGTTTTACTTTGTGCTCGAAAACCATCACCACGATAACGTGAACTGAACTTTTGTGTTGCCGATTTATACTATACAACAATTTTAAATCAGCATATTTTTTATATTAAAAATACTGGATTAAACAATGAACGCTTTCATTTCGATATTTATTCAGTTTTATTATGCACCCTAAGAAAAGGTACCTAATAAACCTTGTAGTTTTAAATAAATTTAAATTTCCTTTACTGAATGTAATTTGAACCTATACGCAATCTACTTGATTTTGTAAAATGCAAATTTATTTAAATTTTAAGCATTAGTTATAAATTAAATAATAATGTGAGAGTGCCAAAAGTTAATCAAATTTTTTAATAGCTGCTTAATACATTTTTATATATTTCAACATGATTTTAACATTTCCTGCCTATCTCAACCGAAAAGGAAGCGTTTATTGTGAATCCAGTATAACTTTTTTTTAGAAAATACTTACAGAATTTTTAAATTTATTACTTGTTTCCTTGCTATCAATATTTAAATTACGATTTTTCGGTACCGATAATTGTAAATTTTTTGTTGGTTCAGTTGTAAATCTTGAACTAAATTTACCATTTTGTGTTGATTGTAAATTTGATAAAGATCCAATTTGAATTTCATTTTCTGGTGTTGAATCTTCTAATGATTTCTTTTTTAATGACGGAAATTGTAATTTAGAATGTATTCGTGGTTTAAATTTTGTTTTAATATCAATTTTATCTGATTTTTGTGTTGTTGATTCAATTAAAATTGATTTTTTTTCTTGTTTTGTTGGTTTTGGACGATACGGTTCTGCACGACGTGGTTTAAAAAGTCCTTTCATTGAACGATTTTGTGCTGGTGGTATTGGTATAATTGGATTATTTAAAATTTCTTTAAATATTTCATTAGATTTTGTTGTAAAAGTTTCATCACTACGTTTAACATCTTTTGATTTTGCTTTAAGTAAAATTTTAAAATGTTCTGGATAATTTTCATCTTCCAATTGATCTAAATCAATTTTTTCAGAATATTTTTGTGCACTGGTATCATCTTTTCCAGAACCTCTACGTTTTCCTGAATCTCGCCAATTTGATTTTGTTGTGGTAGCAATGATTTGAACAATTTCTGTTGGTTTTTCATCTAAGAGTGATTTATTTTGTCTAGTACGTGATCTAGCTTGTCGTCTTGGTACAGCTACTGGTAAAGTAGGTGCTGTTGTTGTTGTTGAAATTGTTTCACTTCGAATATGTTGTTTTCCAACATTTTCTCCAAATTCAAATACAAAACGTTTTGGACCTTGTCCTGAATCAATATTTCTTGTAAAAGGTTGTAGTTGTTGTTCTTTTTGTTGGTATTTTTGTGGCTGCTGTTGCTGCTGTGGAAGTTGTTGTTTTTGTTGTCTAGTCGTTTGATCTTGAACTATTGCTGGTTGTTGTGAACTAAAAACTCTAAGCCGTGCTCGAGATGTAGCAACTTCTATACGGCCATGATTTTGTTGACGATTTCTGATTGGTTTGGTAGTAGTTGTTGTCGAAGTTGTAATTTCCATTCGGCCATGATCATGACGCCGACTCGCTAATTGTGGTTTTTCTGTTGATGTTGATGTTGACACTTGAGATTTTCGACCACGATTTATAACTCGATTAAGTGTTCTGATTGATTCTTTTGGTGTCACAGCAGCTAATTCGGCTGATATCGGTTGTATTGGTTCGGTGGATCGAAATCGACTTGTCGCTCTTGGTAAAATTGATCCCCTTGATTTTGATGTTTGATCAATATTTTCAATAGATCGTGGTTTATTTTGTCGTGGTGTTAAATCACCTTGACTACCTAAATCATAAAAATCTTTAAGGGTAACTGGTGTAAATTTTCTCGAACCACGATTTTGCGCCTGGAAATAAATTTAAAGTATAGAAAATATTTATTTTGTAATTAAATAAAAAAATTTTGGAATTTCTATTTTTTCATATAAATATTGCATGTTTATTGGGAAATTTATAATAATGTCTATTATGTAATAACAAATATGTTTCAGTTGTTAATAAGGAAAAGGCATAAAATATGTTTTGTTTACATTAAGAATTTTATATAAATTTGATTGAATAAAATCATTCAACTAAAAAGGAAATATTTTATGCTCAGTAGTAATAATAATAAGTACCTCATTGTATACTTACTTCCCGATTATAAATAATTGAAAAAGAAGTCACGGTAGTAATTATTGCTAACAGTTTCAATATTTTTAAGTGGAGACTATTACTATAAATCTTGAAATACACTACTACTGACGCTGAAATATCTGTGGCAAATAATATTTTTCAATATAACTTTGTTAGAACAATTGAACACCAAGTTATCTCAGAAATTTTGTAGTTAATTTTCTTCAATCAGTAGAAAATTGTGCTATTTGTCTCACAATTAACTAAATGATTACCAGTAGTTTTGCATATAGTTATGGGCCATAAATTATGAACCCTGATTTTTCTACAATTTAATCATTTATATTAGTTTTTGTTTTGCTGAAAATAACTACAAAAATAATAACTATGAAAAATAATTAAAACTTTTAGTTAATTATTTATGGTATGGTATGAATTATGTTTGGCATTGAAAATAAGAATTTTCTTGTGTTTCTTTTTGTTGGTAATAAATGAAGTACGCCCAAGATAAAAAATACAAAACAAAATTAAATATGTATATAGTTTAAATGATAGACAAAACAATGTAGTATGATTTTATGTTTTATAATATTACATATTAGAAAATGCTATACATGGCCGCGTGCTCATGATTACTATTATTTTTATAGTTTTTTTTTTGTTTTTCTTTCTGGTGTTTTTTTTTTTTTGCTTATATCTTAACCATAAAATCTGCATTTTTTACGTAAGTAAGTTTTTAAGTTAAATCGTGAAAAATTATAATTTTATGCAAGAAAATTTTGAATTAAAATTTCTTATGTATATTCACATGTTAAATGTTTGTAATAGAGCAATTCGATACGACAACATCATGACACAATCAAGCTAGACAGCAAAAAATGTTAAAGATTAATGAAAAAATGTTAATTTAATTCATAATTTAATGGGTAAATAAAGTTTTAGTACAAGTTTCTAAATAATATTTTAAATACTTATTATAATTGAAATTAGGATACATTCATAAAATATTTTTCTGTTTATACAAACTAAACATTAGTTTAATTTGTTAAAAAAGATATGTTAAATAGTAAAATCGTAGACGAAGTATTTAAAGTAATTATAAATTTTCTTAGGAAATATCGCCAAAAACATATTGAATAAATTATTGGCAAAATATTTGCTGGACATTTTCCTTTTTTTTATTACTGAAACCTAAATTATTATCATAAAAGATATATTAGTTAGAAATTATTCAAAATAACAATTCTACTAACTAAAGTACATAGTATATATTTTATGTACTTTTACTCTTGCGACAAAATAAAAAAAAATATTAAATAACTTCAAAATTACTCAAAAACGTACGAAATCATAAAGATTGTCCTAAAAAATTGTAATAAAAACTTTAAGCAAAACACGATTTATAAAATCAAGTTTGTGTCTTAACACTTTTGTTCTCATTAATAATATTTGATAAAATGTTGATAAAATTTTATTCTTTTTTGTAGTATTATGGCAAATACTTCACAGATTTATTTTTTGATTTACTATATTTTACAAGTTGGTACTCAATCATTTTTTTCCTTTTAGCCGTATTTTAAACACAACATAATTTTTTTTTTTTTTGCAATACTCTATAAAAATTTATTTAATGAATCATTTTATTTTTATAATGAATCTAATAAATCATTTGATTGTACATACCATAAAAATTGTGTACTTTTATTCAATTAATAATTTTTCATGACTTTACCTTTCATAAATAATATAATTTAAATAAATAAATGTTAACAGATGATTTGAAGTTATTTCATGTTAGAAAATATTTTTAAGTAAGTGATGATTAAAAATAAATTTTTTTTAAAATAATGTTAAATTTAAAGAAAATATCTGTTTGTGCATTCATCCATCATAAAATGAAATTAAATTTTTTAGCTTACAACGACTAATCATTTAACTTGAAGCATAATTGAAGACAGTAAACAATAAATAATTTAAAATGCTTAACATAAACACTTGAATGTGATTTTTAGTTTCTTTGTAATATACTATACAATGTTTTCTTACTTGTACATAAAATTATATACAAATAAAAAAACTAAATAAAATCTTTTTGAAAAGTATTTTACTAATCAATATTAACTTTTGCCTATTCAATATTTTTGCTATATTAAAATCAAGTCTCTTTGGTAAACAATTTTAATGATACTAATTTTACATTAAAAAAATAGGTTTGTGTCTTAACACTTTCTATTTAAAAATAATTATTATGTTTTTGTAAAAGATATTAAAAAATTTGATATTTATTTAATTACAAAAAAAAATTAGATTAAAAGAAAAATTAATAAAGCTATACCTAAAAGTCAATAATGTCAAAATGTGATTTATTACTATAGTTATATATTTCATCTGAATATAAATTTAACTATTCATTTCTAGTTAATTTTCCCCTAAAATAAAAGAGAAATCGAATTGTTTAAGTAAAATTTTAAATTACATATTTCAGTATAATTTTTCACCTTAAGTAATATTTTAATAATCAGTCGATTATGGTTATAAAATTCAATGAATATAAATTTACAACAGTAAAATTAGCTTGAGGTTAAAATTAGTTTATTACTTATTGATGATTGGATTCTGTACTTACGAAGGACTTAAATTATTTATTGATTACTGGATTATGTAGTTACGAAGGACTGAATTAATTATTAAATTGTTTACAATTTAACACACTTTAATTTATAATATTTAATTAAAATGTATATATGCATTATAAGTAAACTTGAGTGAACAGAAATTAAATTAGTTAATAAAAATTTATAATTAATTTTATCTAAAATACGAAAACAATATGAAGGTTTCATTGAAATCATAAAATTATTTATTAAGGTTTATTTTTAATTGAGATAAAATTTTGTTACATATTAATGTATAATTGAGTTTATTACTTAATTAATTTGTTTAACCTATTAAGTAAACCAATTATGTACTTTTGTTTGATGTTAAAATATATAAAGTTTCAAAACATCCTAGAAAATGATCTTGAACTAATTTTTTTTTAATATTAAAATTTTTTATATATTTTTCAATACCATATTTTTTTAATTACAGAAAATTGTATAAACTGCTCTATTTCATATAAAATGTATTATTTTTAATCTTAAATTTAAATGGGGTTTAGTTAAATAGTTGTGATTAGAATTATTCTAAGTATAGAATGCAAATTTTCCTTTAAGTTTAATTCTGTATTTACACAATATATTTAAGCCAATTATTTATTAACCGAACAAGTCTACTGATTTTACTTGCTTTATATTTTATTATTATATAATTTAATGTAAACCATTATATCTTTGCACTTGGTTTACCATTCCATTTCAACCATGAAAGATATTAAATTTTAAATTATAAATATTCATGCAGTCTTATATGTCATAATTACGTTTAATTGTAGTACAAATCAGTTAAATTAAACCAAATCAAAAATTATATTAATTTTATTATTTACTTTCGTTTTTACATTTTTTAATGATTTATCAAAAGTACAAAAAATAACTTGATTGTGTAATTATATAAAAATATGGTAATTTAATTTTATTATATGTGGTTTTTTTATATAAATAGTCTGTACAGATAATTATAATTAAATTAAATTAAGTTTGTATCAGTCTATAATATTTTTCATTAAAATATTATTTATTTAGTTTGGTATAGAACAGTTTCTGAATATTTTTCATTTTTTTAGCAATATAATAAAATTAATATACTAAGTATAAGAGAATACCTCAACGAAATACCAAAATCGTTTCACTGTACCAAAATATATTTTACTTTACAAATCAGTTTTATCACAACAAATAATTATTAGTGAAGGAAATTTTTATAATTTATGGGATTTTAATAATAATTTGAGTAATCCTAATCAATGTAGTAAGCCCTGGGTAAAACTAAATAAAATATTGTAGCCAAAAATTGAATTTTTAAATTCGAAACAATTTTTTTTATGTAAATATAATGTTTACGTAAACAAACAATATTAATTTTAATATTAGGTTTCATAAATTTTTAAATTACTATATAATTTTGATTTCATTTTAAATTTTTAAGGTGAAAAGTGGTGTTTATAATGCGGTAACATAAATTACTAAATTCGGCAAAAGTACATAACTTTAATGAGTTTTTAATTTTCAACAATTGTTTATTTCTTCAATAAAAGTAATTTGCTTTATTTGACATGGAAACTTAAATAACAAATTGGACGATATACAAAAATATTAAAAAAATTTAATATTTAACATCATAATTATATGTTATTCAATATTTTTTAATGTAATTGAAATTTAAAATGAAAATTATTTTACAAAATAAGAAACTGTTCGGTTAAAGTTTATCAATATGTAAAGAAAATTTGAATATACTTTCAATTGGCACCAATTAATTTTGTAAATTATATACTAATTGTTACACATACGGAATAAATATAGTTTCTTGCATTCCTGATCCGTAAAATGTGCCATACAGTGTTAAATTCTATTAGTACGACCCAAAAATTCAATTCCTTTTAATTTAATGGAAGTAATCTTAATTTCAAATAAAGAAATTATGGAATTATTTAACTAACTTTCACGTTTTTACAAGTTTTGCAAGTTAATTTAAAATATGAGTAAATCATTTTACTTCCTGGAAATAATTAACCAATTCAAAGTAAGCCAAACTTTTATCATTAGCGTAAAGTAAAAATTCGTTTATATAAAAATTAATATAAAATTTTTATTATTCATTTGTAACTAATTTTAAATTTAATACCAAAATGGAATAAAAAATATAATTAAATTAAATTACATATAATTTGGAATTTAATATTAAAATTTATCTTTCGCCATAATTCAATTTAATTCATAAACAAAATGTGAAAATTTCAAATTCAAATTTGTATTTCAATGAACTGTAAACTCTACTTTTATTTTGGTGCTGTTCCACTAACCGGAAAAATTTGAACTCATAAAAGTCTACAACTTTGCTCTAATTTTTCTGTCAAATTTTGACCAACTTACTTATTTCACTAATGTCATGATCATGAATTATTTAAAACAAAATTTAACTAATTTTTGATTGAATCATATCATTAAAAACTTGATCCAAAAGTTTATTGATGCAAAAATTTTATAAATTAGTTTAACTAATAATTAAAATTATTGTCTCTAATTGAGTTTCGGTTGTTAATACAAAAATAGTAAAATTCTTAGAATTGACTTTCAAATTTCTTAAATGAGTATATAAAGTTTCTTCAAGTTTTTCAAATAAATAATTATTAAAGTTTGAAAGCAATTCATCAAAATATTTCGTTCGAAAATTTATATGTCAAAATTTGTACATTTATGTCAGTACGAAATGAAAAATATAACCGAAACAGGTTACTACTTTAGTCAATAAATTGGTCCATTAATTTAAATAATTTTAACATGCAAAGCATAAAATTTCCCATTTCTAAATATTATTTTTTCACTATATCAACGGCTTACAAACTAACATTAAAGATTTAGTCCAATTTAATAGACATACATAATTTATAACATTTAGTCAACTCAGATCTGTTTTTGCGGTTCATTTAAAAAGAAACTTTTACTTACTTGCATATTCATTATTTTTAAGACTTGTTTATTATTTTTTATTATTATTTTAAGACTGTAATTTTTTAATTTTACTGCCAGTAACAACGACAAACCCTTTTAATGACTTGTTGAGGTCAAAATAAATACCAATGACTGGTAATACTTTTTATAGTTAAAACTTTATGTAAATAGTGCACAAAAAAGTTCACAAATGAAAATAATTAAATATTTATGCATAGTTGCGTACTGCAAAAGAAATAAAGTAAAGAAAGTTTTAAATTTTTATGACTTCATTGTGGTAAAACATATGACAGTCTATTTGCTCAACTATGAATTATAACTTTGTAAATATTTATTAAAATTATTTGTGTCTTTTTTTTTTACAATTGAACTTTTACCTAAACTTTAATTGTCTGTAATTTAATATGGTTAACGAGTTAAATCTAATTCAAATGCCAGAGCACATTTAGTTCAATATTAAAATAATGAAAGTAAAAACGAAATGATCACTTATGATCACTTTCAATGAATTCTTTAAACGAAAACGAGTAGAGATTAATAAACGCAAACAATATTAAGTAATAATCATAATGTAGCTTAAAAATACTAGATTTTTTGGCGTTATCGGTTTATATATTTGATTTTAGGCATACAAACTTCTATGAACATGTAAATTTTTGGTAATACCGCAGTATATAAGCCTTGAAATATATTAATATTGTATTATTATCACGCTAATAAAACTATTTGCGAGAAAAAATCAATGCATTAGCACTTTTTGAAAGAACTTCAAATAGAGTTGTCTGTATTTAAAGAACAGACTGGTAACGTCAAATGACAATTTGATTTGCGGTTGCTGTGGTTGCAGTATTACACCAAAATTATTATTCATTCTAAAATGAAAGCCTAAATGATCAACACTTTAACTATCAAATTTTTACAGCAATTTTCCAATAACTGTAAAATCTAAAATGTCACAAATCTATCAAATTTTTGAACTGTGGTTAATGACAAAACAAAGAATTAAATTTTTCTGTTGGTTGAGGAAATAATTATGTTTGTAAAATAGTTTGACTCAAGCCCATACTTTAGTTATACTCTTATATCAAATTCCCAATAATTATACTGATTTATCCAAAAACTCAAATAACGCTGCCAGTATTTATAAAAATTTTAATAAGAAAGTTTATTGTATTTCAACAAAAAAATATTAAAGACTTTCATAAAACCGAATATAGAAATTGAACAAAAACGGCATTAAATGAAGCCGCAGCCGGATTATCAATTAGTCAAATACAATTATTATTATTTTATGAATGAATATAAGAAAAAAAACCCAAAAATTAATTTAAAAAAATTATTTAATCACGAAAAAAAAATGGTCAAAAATTTTTTATTTTGCGGATGGCAAGATGGTAAATTAATTTTTATAAAGATTACACCGGATTCAATTTTGAAAAAAAAAGTTAAAAAGTTTGCCTTTCTCTTCTTATTTATTGCTTGGCGGTTAATTAGATGAGCGTTTAGATTTTTAATATTGTAGGTGAAATGAACTTACGATACATAAAATTTTATATTACAACTTTAATTAACAAAGTGTGAAAATACCCAATTTATTAATGATTCGACGCGTTTATGTGCTCGTATTACAATGTTTTAAATGCCATTTACTCAATATCAAACCATCTATTAAATTAAAGTCTCATAGTTTCATCAAATTAATTTGATGAAACTATGAGATTTAGGTTGAATATTATTGATTTTTATTTAAAATTACACCTTTTATTTAAAATTACAAATTTTAACCACATTTTCATACAAATATATAATTTTCATGAACCATAATTAAATTAAGTTGTAATTTGGATTAAATCAGTACTTGAGTATCTCTTGATAAGTTTGACTAATTTTCAATTGATTTCTGTTATGGAAATTTTGAAAAATTTCTTTGACGCATATAGTGTAAAGTTATTTGAATTTGAAAATTGATTCAACATTTATTTAAACTATTAACTAGATGCTTAAATGACTGCAACATTATAATTACAATAATCAAATAATTTGAATGAAAAAAATATTTAGTGTCCAACGCTCCAGTTAATATTTACTTGAATTGTTCCTTAGCATTCCAGCTAAAATTGTTATTACGGATTGTTACGTACTTAATTAGTTTGAAAATAAAACAATTCACCTAATATTTAGTTATAGAAACTGTGTTGTAAGTCGGAAAAGGCTGGTAATTAAAATGAATTAAAATAGCAACCTTTAAAAAAAGATTCATTTTATTTTCAACAAAAAGAACTTAATCTAAATAGCTAACCCAATACTCATATAATAATTGTCAGTTCCTCAGATCAAGTCATTTGTCTATCTTAAGCGCCAATTTATTAAAAAAGAAATCAAAATTAACCAATTTTTCTTTGATTTAATTAAAAATTTAAATTTTTTTTTAATAAATTTAATAAACCTGATTGACTAATTTTTCCTATTTTTGTTCTACATTAAGTATTCAAATATAATTTCTGCATACCAAAGGTACAGCATACCAATAACTCTTTAAACCATTGGTTAAGTCATTCCCGGCATTCGTGTAATTAAAAAAACTGGCTCTACAGTATAATTAATAACCAGTCGCGTTTAAAGTATCAATTAAAAATTTGAAAATATCGCACAGTTAAGAAAATTTTAATAGTTGTTTATTAGCTGACTTAGTAGTTGTTGATATTTTAACTGTTGCCAAACTATTTAATCAATTAATTTCTGAAAGAATGTCTGTAAAATTGTAGTTCAAATATTTCGAAATTGAATGAATATTAATACAACAGTTTTTTTTTAAGTGGATCACACACTGAACTCAAATATAATAAATTTTACAATAAATTTACATTTAAATGTTTGAATTTGTCAAAATACCATAAAATAGAAAAATACCAATTTTTTAGTTTAACTTTTTGATCAATTTTTTCATTTAAATTCAGTTTATTGGTTTTCATTATTCAAAGTTGAAATATTTAACAATAAATCACTTGTAAAATGCAATTTAAAATTTTGTTTTCGCTATCATTAAGTCGAATTTATTTTTGAGTGGATTATATTAAAATTTGAAATGTATCTGGAATTATTGATAAAAGTATTTGCATAATTGGCTATAATTCATTTATTAAAATAAATTTCTAATAACTTAATAAGATTGATTAAATAAAAAAAGTGCAAAAACATTTATTTTTCAAAACTGGGTTTTAGCAATTTAAAAATTTATTATTTCATTTGAAAACTGTTCTTAAGATTTCTGCAATATTTCATGGGTAACACTTTTAGACTTTTGGTTACTTTAAAGAAATCTTCTTTCTAGCATTAGCATTTCTTTGTAACAGACGTGTCAAGATCGACTGTGGCTTAGTGGAAGTGTATTGCAGTCAGTACTGAATTCAATTCGCTTCCGATAAAAATTAATTTAGAAACAATTTATCCCTTAATTATTTTCCTAAGAAATTTCTCCAGCAAACTCTTTAGTTTACAAAATTTTGTCTGATAAAAATATGGTTTCTTTTTCTTCTGAAATGTTTAATTGAAATTTGCATAATTCTCTCTTCGTCTATCAAAATAACCGATTATTAAACAAACGTAAAAAATCAGAAGCAGCCACAATCGTCACCAAGGGGGGAATGTCACGTAAATGAAAACGAAACCACAAAATTAAAAAAAAATGTTAATAAAGTGAAGAAAAGAAAGTATTGTGAATAAATAAATAATTTTGGCATTTTTTACTTATCTTTCGTTAAATTTTTTTCAAAAAACTGGTTTATTAATTTCTAGCTTGTTTTTCCTTATTTTCGTGTCGAAAAAGTTCATAATGAATGTGTTTTTGATTATTTTGATTATTAATTATTTAATTTTATTTTTGCGGCTTTCATTTTACTGTTAATATTAAAACTTTGAACTTTGAGTATCAAAATACAGCAAATATAGTTAGCATTTGTTTGAAATTTAAAGATTCCACAAGATGTAAAACAAGAAATTACACCGCTGATTTTACATATCAATTTAACGTGGACTTAATTTTAAGAAAATTGTATTATCAATTTGCGAACTTCAATGGGGATTTGCGAACTTCAATAGGGTTAATCTCAAATTTCTATATGTGAAGACTAAGATAGCAAACAACTAACTCAAAATATAGAATTTCCTAGAAGAGTTAATCAGTTTCTTCGGAATATAAGCGAAAATATTCCAATCAACACTATTTCTATAGCAGCTCTCAATTTATTTTCTATAAAAATTTTATTACTTTTTAGAGATGATTAAAAATCAAAAGTATTTAAAGAAAATGAAAGTTTTTAGATTTTGGTTTTTTGCGGTTTACAAACAAACCAACTTAATTGATAAAACTTTAATTAAACTTTAATTACTACTTAACTTTTTTTTCACTAAATTAATTTCTAAGTTTTTCATCAGAACTTCATATAAAAAATATGATGACATTTAAATCCATAATTATTGGTGATGATTCACGAGTTTGTAAATTAAAATATTTTTCATTCTGCTCCTCATTACTGTGGATTAATGTCCTGTAGTGAAAGATATATTTTAAGCGAAGCAGAAATTTTAATGTAATTAAAAAAGTGATAAATATTATCTAAAAATAGAAATTATACGTATGTTCTCCCTCAACAAAGTAATTTATCGGCTACGCTAACCAATCAAAGCTGTTTACTCCACCAATAATATTGCATTAAAAGATGCCTACGTCCCGCATTATCACATAACATCTAGTGTTGCATTTTCACAAATATTTTAATATTATACGAATGTCATAAATTAGTTGAGATAAAATAATTTTTTTTTTCGTAGGCCGAGGTACTAAAAAAAAAAATTACTAAAACTTTCTAAATAATAAAATTATGTGAAATTTTAAATAATTTACAATATATACAATATAAATTTTATAAGTTAAGTGATATAAGAATTTATATAATTATTTCCTATTAAATTTATGTTTTCAAACTTTTTGATTCCGTAAATATTTTACTTTACTTTTTTTAAACCCATTTACTAAAATAAATCCAGCATAATTTTAATATAAGTATTTATATAATAATCTAAATTTTCTTCAACAATAATTCATATTCTTTCCGAACACTAAAATAGTTAAAAACTGATCACAACGGTTCCAAAAAAATAAATGAAAACTAATTTTAAAATTATTACTCAGCACTCAAAAGAAACTAATTTAGTTTGATGAGATATCGTTAAGGAATTACGGCAATTTCACTTAAGTTTATCCGGTTTAGTTTCGATAAGGTCTTAGCAGAAAGTACTTCTCGTCTTAAATTCACTAAATTCACTAAATTGAATTGGTGCAATAACATTAAATAATATAATAACAAATTTAATTTGATTTGTCAAATAATGATCTAAGCTCTAAATATTTTTTGTTGTACTGGCCTCGTAAATAGTACATGGAAAAACATTTTTAAAGTGACATTAAATTTACCACCAAAACTGATACTTAATAAAAGAAATTAATGAATTTCAAAAAGTTTTTTAGTCATGCGGTGTGACCTGCAAAACGTCTTCATTTTTTTTTATCTATAATTTGTTAATTAAACTCTAAAAAAAATTTATTCAACACTGATGCGTCTGATGTGGTGATTTTACATTTTTTCAAAATAATTCATTTTTCTTTACTGATAAATTAAAATGTGTTGACAGTGAAATTTGCTAAATAATTTGAATCTTTGTGAATAATGAGAAATTTTTTGGAACTTTTATTCAAGTTAAAACTTTCTGAAGATAATGAAGTGAATTGAAAACAATTTAACCAACTAATTTCTGTTCCGTTTGTTCGGTAATTATATTCAAAAGTTTGTAAACAATGGTGTTAAAATATAAAAAAAATGTTTCTTACAATTTTAGTTTCATTCAAAAAATATGGCATTAATAGTTTTGATGCCATATTTGTTAGTTGACTAGGTTCGATAGTAAAAATTTATGATAATATTTGATCTTCACCGAACTTTAGAATTGGAAACCTAATATTTTTCATTATTTTAATGTTTTTTAACTTAAATTTTTTTAGAAATTTTTACAGGCAACAAGTTGCACAAGAAAGTTATTATTCTTCTCAGAATAATATGAAAACTTCCATTTGCATACAGTTTCCATCTTTGTTAATTTGCTCTCAAAGTGTTAGGGAGTTGCCACTATTTCAGCGAAAGGAAATAAATCAATCAAGGTTAAACTGTTAGCTAGCACGCTCGATTACAATTTAAATACAAACATTTAGTTGCCATAATATTTTTGGATAGTGCCATAAATTTCTGTGTACCTATACCTACTTAAAGTCACGATTTTTTATGCTTTAATAGTTATTGTTAAAATATGATTGAAAAAAAAATCGCACATTTTTATCTATAAAATTGTCGATTCATGTTTTTATGTAGCTCGTGTGCTTTATTGTATTTCTGGCATTTTTAGCTTCGTGCGGAATAAATAGTAGATTAGATGCAATGTTAAATAAAATTAATATTTTAATGAGATTCAGTTTGTTGTCCAAAAATTTGAGAAATAATTAAAAAATATATTTTGTTATTAATTGTAAATTTAATGGTCGACGAAGTACAAAATTTAATAAATTAATTGTTGTGCACTTTCAAATTTATTATTTATCCATAAGTTATGGTAAGGTTCTCTGTGATAGATCTTCACTTATTACATAACAAGTATAAAAAGTAAAGATTTGTAAAATTAAACAATAACTCGCAGATTTTAATCCACAAAACTTTTCTAATAAATTTATCAAAAATCACATATCATCAATTTACGTAAAATTCATATTTATTGTGACAGTGAGAAAGCTTAAATCATTATAATTAAAAATTAACTTAATTTAATGTTTCTTAAAATAATCGCCTAATCTAAAAATTAATTTTTGTGTTCCAATTTTCCACTCTCATGAAACTCCACCTTAAAAATATTCATTATTATTTAATGACCTAATTTACAGACGTGCCCTTTGCAAACACACCTTAAGTAACCACTTTCCATCAAGTTATTTGCTCTTCAATGTGAATTAAAAAGAAATGTCCTCAATTTATTTTATAATCACCCTGTCAAGCATATTTTTGAGCAGTTTTCCATTTTTCTTCATGTAATTATCTCTTTAATCAAGGCTTTACATATTTTATTTTTATGACAGATTCAATTTGTGTTATGTAGATCGCTTAGAGTGTACAAGGTTTTATGTTTAAGAAATACAAACTTACCATCCTTTAACGGTACGTAAACAAGTTAATTGTAGCAACTTTTCTGTTTTGGAATACAGGATAATTTTTTATTTTTTTCGAGGTTTTCTGCTTCAAGTCTTAAAACTTTTGCTTTTGATTTTATGTTTTCACTTTTTATTTCTCAGTTTTTCTGGGCAGAGTAAGAAATCGAATTTGTATTGTGAAACAAAAGTTTAATATGATTTACTAAATCAGCTCATTATGTTGTTATACGTTTTTGTTGTATTTAAATTTATTTATTAATTTGCTCACAAATTTAGTGGAGTACATTTTATTTAGTTGGTAAATAATTTTGAATTATAATAAGTTTTAAAATTAATTTTAATATTTGTAAACTTTAAATGCAGTATCCCAGAATAAAGTCATAAGAAACATAATTGTTTATTTCCGATACAATTCTATTTTCTGCACAACAAGTTTTTCACTCAATTTCGTGAATAAAAACATTTATATAAATTATTCGTTTTTATTTTCAAGGATTTTAGATTTTGAAAGTTGTTTTAAAGAAGCTGGTAAATATTTCAGTTCGACCATAATTTATATATCCACAGGTGGTCTTGAGGTTTTTCAGATCAAATTTAGATTTAATATACCAGGACACATTTAGTTTGATATTAATTCAGTTTCTTTTATAAATCAGTGGCAATGACTTTGCTAAAATTTCTGATAATTTTTTAATAACAATTTAATTTTTTTTATTATGTTCTAATTATAATAAATAATCGTGAATACAGAATTAGAGCTTAATTCAAGTTTCATAAGTTCTGCTCCAAGCAGTTCTCCTAAAAAAGTCTGTAAAGTTCTACGCTTACAACATCACAAAGTTGTACGTTATGCCATTTCATTAAAAATGGCACATTGTACTTAAATATAATTAAAATGTAAATAGCTTTAATTATTTTGGCTCAAAATTTATATTTAAATTAGCCAAAAAAAATTTTTTAATGAATTTAAATGCAGATTTCTTGACCGAACAAGAAGTAAGACACCGGAATTTTCGTTTCAAGCTAATAAGGTTTTAATATTTATGTTGTTTAAGTTGTTAATTAATCACAAATTCAAACACCAAAACAAATAAACATTTAAATCAGCTTATTAAAACATTAAATTAATAAACTAAAATTCGCATATTTTAAACAAAATAACATCTGTCACCATTCATTTAAACCATTTTCGATATTTTCGTTTATAAAAAGTGAAAATATATTTTTTATTGGTCCAGATTCGTGAAGAAATACAAAAATATAAAATTTATAAAAAGTACGAGTATATAACAAATTATGTTTCTTACAAAACGATTCGAGAGGGAAAGTCGATCTTTACGTTCAAGGAAAATGTGAAATGATAAAAAAATCATTTGAACCAATTTTGTTGTTTTTTTCAATGAGAAATTAAACTGGATTGATTGTAAATGTACAGATAAAATTATGTGCAAGCCGGTTATACAATTTTCAAAATGAAAATTGAAAAGTTATTAAATTTTCATTTGACTGGTGTGTAAATTATGTTTTACTGCTAATGCATTGATTCTAGAAAAGTTTTAAGTGAGTTTATTAAACTGCACAGTAACCAAAAGTCAGGTTACTGACATTTTCATTTGAAATAAAATTATATATTTTTAATAATAATTATAATATTTTCTTTCAATTTAATCAATAAATCATTTAAAAATATTGATAAATGATCGCAAAATTGTTAAATAAATTGGAGGAAAACTTACATCGACTGCATTGATGATGGCAGTACATGAGAGAAGTATTATTACTGTTCCAACTTTATTATAGCATCTCATTTTGTTGATAGTTTTCAGCTTTTGGACAATTAATTTGTTTGCTGTCCAAAAGAAACAGCTTTACTGAAATATAACCTAAAACGAAAAATATTTACTTCTTTTAAAAATGTCTAAAACAATTTAACAAAAATTAAAAACAAAAATTAAAAAATAAAATAATTTTGCAATTTACGAAAGTAAGAGATAAATACTTTTCTAAGTTCCCAAAATAATTATTGGTTAAGCTAACCAAAAATATAAAAAATTGACAGATTTTAGGTTATTTGACTGACGATTCAGAGGCAAATTTAAGTTAAATTACATTAAATTTTAGTGAGAGTAAATCGTTGTAGAAATTCCGAGTTAAATTTTGATACCAATTGCAAAGACAAATCAATAAAATTTTCAGTAATTATACAATCAGCTTGAATTAATGCACGATTTTTGTCAATCAACTTGTGCACGATTTTTGTCAGATTAACTTAATTAATTTAACTTTTTATTTAATACTAATTAGATTAATAAAAATAAATTATAAATTAATAAAATTAACATAGTTTCCTCTTTTAAGGTGAAAGAAATATTTAAATATTTACTGACCGTATACTTTTTTGAAATCGAGTTACTCGCTTAACATTTTTGTTTACTATATTAAAAGTAATAAAATGTTGTTTGTTTTATTTCATTTATTAAGTTTTTAGTATATTTTTATTAATATTGCACTGCGGAAAATTTAGGATAAAAGCTTTATTATTTGTTTTTAAGGCAGAAAATTTACCAAAATATACATTAAAAAATAATTAAACTTTCACCTAAAAAGGGAAAAAAACTATTTATAAACGATACTGTAATTATTTCTTCGTGGGAATTTTTTTAAATAAATACACAAAAATCATCTCATATGGTGCGCTGATACTATATAAGTTGCCCTGGTAGCTCAACATATAATTTTATAATTAATCATCGATATTGCTCTTAAATTGTTATAAAAATCGATTTAACGTGTTTATGAAGCTAAAATTTGGCAGATTCATCACAGGTTGAATTGTTTACAAATAGCTAGATTATTCATGAACTTCAATCAAAATCATTTTCATTTAATAATAAATCTCAATCATGACTGGGTGTTAAATGATCTTATATTTTCTCGTTATCAAATGTGCGAGTTTAATGAAAATCACGAAATAAATTGATGAACATTATATTAGTATAAAGAATTGATCTATTATGAATTAGTCTTGCAAATAATTAGGCTTTAATTAGCCAGTTTGAGTGTCAAATGAAAAAACTTATATCTACCCTAAGGTTAAACCCTGAAGTTAA
This sequence comes from Empis livida, assembly GCA_963932195.1. Classification (NCBI taxonomy): domain Eukaryota; kingdom Metazoa; phylum Arthropoda; class Insecta; order Diptera; family Empididae; genus Empis; species Empis livida. The sequence goes on from OZ010647.1 coordinate 3,208,096, forward strand.
ATTGATATAATTTATAAAAATGTTTAAAAATGTTTCGTGTACACCTTTGGATAAAAGTAAAACAAAATTATATTACTTAGCTGTCTTTTTAATATTTCATTGTAACTTTAATTGCCCGTTAAAAAAGATGAGCTTTTAAAGTTTGAAACTTAATGTTTTCTTAACTAATTTAGTCAGTAAAAGTACTTTTTTGTTAGCAAGTTCGTTTGATAATATGCCGGTCTTTAAACAAGATAATTGACCAAATAATTGTTTACTGTTTTTCATGTTTGAGTTGGAATTTTATGTAAACATTTACTTTTTGCCGGAATTAAATGTTTTTGCTGTAAGCAGATTATATTCGTAATTTAATTGATGATGTTTATATGAGTTTAAAATTATCGTGTACGATATAATTAACTATATTTGTTTTGTATTTTGTAGGAAATTTATGTAACGTATTAGAAATACAATGTTTTGACAATATTTGTAAATAAATTACTTTTGTTACTTATAGATAAAATCTTTCTTTAAAAAATTGATCTTTGCTAAAGCTATATACTTATATATTCAGATTCTGTAATTTTAATGCCTAACATTATTTCTCAACTTATTTCATTCCTCATAATTAAATTTAAAATTATTTAATCCAGTTTATTACATTTGTTTACCTTAAATTAATTAATGTTGCACTTTTAATAGTAAATAAATAAAGTTTAGTTAAAAATAAAAATTTATTTCCAAAAATGGAAATTAAAATTATATACGGTAATAAATATAGATCATTAATAAAGCTCTTGATTAAAACTACTGTGTTCAGTTACTATTTTAGTCTGTACTATAAAATTATGGCAATTCAGAAAACTGAAAAAAAAATTTTGTACTAAAACGAAGTAATTAATTTTAAATTTTTATTTTGAAAAATATTAATAGTTTCCAATAAATAGTAATACTTTGACAAGATATTTGAGGACCATAATTGAGGACCGTATTTCCTTTGACAACATATTTGAGGACCATAAATACTTAAAGTTTATTTATATTTACTCGCTCTATTTGTCCCAACCCTAACTCAAGTTTCAACATTTATCTGCAATTTGTGCACGTAGAGATAACCAAAAAAACCTCAGTTCAATTTAATGATAAAAACAAGATCAAAATTATAAAATATATGTTTTTATATTTACGAATATAATTTTTTCTGTTCGCCTTTTTATTTCCTACTTTCTTCACAAGTTTTCTTTGCTCGAAACTAGTTTTTTTTCCAAAATTATTTCTTCGCTCCCATAATAAAATTGGTCGAAATGTTTATAAAAAATACTTTTAAATATAATTTAATCGTAAATGTTTTATTTAATTTAAATAATTTAAAATTAGTAAAACGTGAAGAAAGCTGTGATGATGCAATAAATGCGTTGAAAGTTGTTTCGATGCATTATTGTGAATGTGCGTTAAATAGTTGTAAACAAGTGGACGGGTGGTGATTTTATAAATTTTTAATTTAAGTAAGTTTAAAACATTAATGCAAGTTGTTATGTATTAATAAATTGTACTTTCTGTAATCGTAATACTAAATAAACCACAATTTATTTTAGTTATGAGATTTTTATATGCTTATAAAAAAAGTAAAACAATTAATAAGTGAATCTCTTTTTAAAAATCAAGTTATTTAATCAGTTAATCGGTTATGCATAAACTAAGCCTAAAAACCTATAAAAAATTTATTTTATTACTTAGTAGTAATTCGTAAAGCAGTAATTAGTAATTAGTAACTAATTACTAAAGAATGCTACATTTGGTTTTCATCTACAATTCCCCATAGTCTGAAAATATTTAAGTTGCACTGTTATTGATTTACTATAAATTTAAGATACTTCAATATTTTTAGTAAAATAAAATTTCAAATAAATGAAAATTTTTTTGACATTTTACAAATAATCTACATTCTATGTAAATGCTAAGACAGCAACCTGAATTTTACTCGTTTCTTTGTATAAAAGCGTGCAAGTTGCTCTCAAAATTTACTTTATTTGGGTTATTCTTATAAAAATAAACCACAAAATATTAATAAAAGACATTTAACGACTTCGCCTTTTGACACTTTGGATGCAATATATTTTATATTAGTTTTCTTTAAATGAATATTTAAATTTATGTTCATAAGATTAAGTAATAAAAATTTATAATGAATTTTTGTGACTGACTTTTAGGTTTGTTGAAAATTGCATAAGTAATAGGAACAAATTTTTTAACAAAGTTTGAATAAATTTTGTGACATTATTATTTACTAATTAAGTATTTCTGAAGATCTGAAAAATATTTATTGAAAGATATGAATTTGAATTAAGTTTGATCATTACGATCAAATTTAATTGGATCGTAATGATCAAATTAAATTTTAGGCTATTAGAAGTTTAGATGTAGTATTCAATTTCAGATATTAAGATTTCCAAAGAAATAATTATTTTATCTTATGTATGATGAAAAAATTAAATTATCGTGTAGGGATATTAGCAAAGATTCAATTTTCTGTGGATAACAATATTATTACACAAAATGAAGTCTATTAGTCCCTTCATATGTCAAAGAAAAATCATATCGAAACAAATGTAATCGTGGGATAAAAAGTAGTTTTGTATTAAAACGACATTGTTAAGACAGCAACCTGAATTTTGTATAGAAAATTAAATAGTCGCATTAATTTACGTCTACTCTTGTCGAATTTCAAATTAATATTCAATTAATTAGGACAATTTTCGTTAATTCGTAACAAAATATAACAAAATAAATCAATTAAGCGTTTGTTAGGATTTAGATTGGTGACAGATGTCGAATTATTGTCAAGTCATACAAATTATGTTAATGTAATCAGACTGCAACACTGTAACAAGTCAAACAAATTTAGTAAACGAAAATAAATTAAGAAATAAAATATTATTTGGGAACAAATTTAGACATAAAATTAATTATTTTTCTTAATTGTAAGGCCGGCAAATCAAACTTGAAAAGTCGCGCATAGTTCACAAAAAAAAAAACAAAGATATCCTTTCACTTTTTTTATGCAGACTTGGTTTGGTAGCAAAGTAAATTATTTTGTTAAAAAGTTTTTTTTAAGGAAATTTGAAAGAATGAAAAATTGCTTTAACTGCTTGCAATTTTAATTAAATTCTAACAAAGTTTTGATTTGGTATTTTTGATATTTTTTATTATATAGTTATTAAAAAACAAGGACAAATAAGTGAACAGCTGACTGTGGTAACTTTGATAATTATCTATGCCTTGGGTGTTTTCTTATATTATAACACAATCACTTTTGCTATGCTTTAAAATAAGTTGGGGGAGATATAAATTAAATTTTACTGGTGAAAATTATAGAGTAAACTTTTGTTGCTTAAATTTAAATCTAATGTAGTTACGTCGAATTAAATAGTACGTCGAATTAAATTTAAATTTACCCTATGTTAACTAAAAACTTATGTACTTCTCACATTAGTTACGAAATTATTAATAAAATTTAAATACTTGTAGTAACTTCTCTCAGACATTAAAGTTTTAAAAGCACAATATTCCGAATATTACATTTTAGTTGCTAACATTTGTGTGACCTAAATTTTTTGTTTTATTGTAATAAAAATTTCCAAAATATTTATAACAAAAGTACCAATTAAATTATAAAAACACATATTAAAAATCAATATTAAAGATTGATATCAAAAGCGTTTAATAAACAAATTTTATGATGAATTAGCTACCTTTTCATCCACCCATCAAGTAATCTTATTTTCAAAAACCATATATTTTAACAAATTTAAATTAAAAAACTGATAAAAATCTAAATTTTTGAACAGCGTTTTGATTGATGTTAAAATAACTTCTTTTCATTTCTTCCGAAGTTAAACTTTCTTGTTGGTAGACTTTTGCTATTTATTATTGAGTTGATTTCATAACAAAAAATTTGATGACCGGTTATAAAGCTTAAATTACAAAGAAATTAGCTTGTTAGTATAAGAAGATGACATTCGAAAATTTTAATGGAGATCATTACAAAAATATTTATTTTGATGAACTTTTATTGTTGGTATCAACTTTCAAATAGACGACCTTAACATTTTATGAAAGTGAAAAGATCAAATTATACTAATGTTTTTGATACCCGAAATAAATTAGTAAAAAATACTTTAGTTTCCAATTAAAATAAATGAAAATGGGTTATTAACAACACTTATAGCATATCAAAGAAAATAGTATCAAAAAAAAAATGCAATATCTTTAAATTTGAGCTAACAGTAGGGTAGTGATTAAAATAAATTTAATCATTTACTGGAAGTTTATAAATTTTGTGTGATTTTATTTTTAAAGTTTTCAAGCAGCTATTAGTCGTTGTAACTACAGTATATCAAAGATTGAGACTACTTTACTGACCTTCTATTTGTTGAAGTTTTGAAATTGAAAAGAAATTTCTATTAAAAGCTTTTTTTATTGTCGAGTAGAAGAAATTTCATTCGATTTGGTTTTTATTCCAACTTTTAAGTAATTTTTATAAAAACCAAAAACTGTGATGATAAATTTACGTTAAAATATTTTTAATAAACTTACCAATAAACAATTCACTTTTAAATATTTATTTATTGATTTTCTCTTGATTTCCTTATCCACTTATTTGGAGATCGCAGTCTTAATGACAGTAAATATTTTTTTGATAAATTTCTTTCCTCACAATATAATCAAATTTAATTTAGAAATTTTTGTTTTTGATGATCACAACCAGCTTAAAGCTGGAATTCACATAATTTTACACTTTTGCATAAATTAAAGTTTATATTGTGACTACAATTGACACTAAATGAAATATTAAATTAAACTTTTTTTCTTCTATTTTGATTTTATCATAATTTTTTCAGTTGTATATTATCTTCCACATTTTTTAATCCAAATTAAATTAATTGGAGAAAAATTAAATTATAAATAATTTTGCTGAAATAATTTTTTTATATAACTTTAATTTGGAGAAAACTTCAAATTAAGCCAAAAATTGTATTTTTATTATACACGAAAGAACATACAATCTAAAATAAGCTAAAATCTTAAATTATGTGTACTTTTACAGATAAATCATAAATAATAAAAATCAATTAATACTATTATTAAAAAATGGTAACAAAAAAACAACGAATAAAATGGCTCGAGTTGAATCCTCTTTCAGCGCATAATCCTATTTTAACACCGACCACATCGTAGTGCAATTAATTCAATAAAATTTGACATAAATATTTTTTTTATTTAATCTAAATTTGGCTATTAAAGTGAATTTACTACTATACTTTTACAACCAAAACGCACTGTTTATTTAATTAGACTAACTTTAGTTTCATTAGGCAATAGTAACCAATAATTATTTAATTAATTTATTAAAAGATCTAAAAGTAAAAATAAATCAATTAAATAATGAATTATGTTCAAACCACTAAACTCCAATATTCTTTTATTATAATTTTCCAAACCAAAAATAATTAAGTTTTTTTCATTAAGTTTTCTTTATGAAGTTTTCTTGTTGATTGATTATTTCATAAATTTAATTGCATTTAGTTATTGTACAACTAATAATTTTATTAATTTGAAAAATTAATTAATTCTGGATTAATTTACTTTAAAAAAGAAATAAAATTTAAGCATAAAAAAATTGCAGTACAAATTTTAAAGTTACTCGCTTAACAATTTTGTTTCGGAAATCTTTTTTTATTGACCTCATTTACTTTTTCCTTTTGGTTTTCATACATTTTCGTAAATTGATCAGGTGTTATTAATTTTTTCAAAAACATATGTTAAATTTATATTTGAAAAGTCCGAAATCAATTTAACAGTGTAAGTCAGGGGTGCACTAAGTCGTACTTATAAATTTGATTAAAAGGAGTTATTCAAAAACTTCTAAATTTATAAATTGAATATTAAAAAAACTAATAAAATAATAATTTATTATCCTAATAATTTAACAAAAAATGACGACGAATGTATTAAATTAGTATTTTTTCCAATTAAATTTCATATCACACTATTTTTGTTCAAAAAAATTAAATTTTTCCTTAATATTGCTTAAAATTTATTATTCCAGTTTCGGTAATCCAAATAAATCCAAATTTTTCTTCAACAAACTTTTCCTTTTAATCATAAAACTTGTAAATTTTCAAAATATTTCTTAAAGTAAAAGTCACAATTTCGTCACTAATAACAAATTACAAATATATTTTCATAAATTTGAATATTCATCTTACACTACAGATATTTTCGATAGCTTTCAATAAATTCATAAAATTTACATTTGAATATTTAAAAACTAACTTAATTAATAATTTTTTTGAAAATAAATCACAAATCACTTTCGCATCTAAAACTTTTTTAAGCTCTACAGAAAACGCGTCCGCTTTCGATAAGATTGCAAATTGAACTGTCGATTAAAGTGTTTCGGTAATACTTTTACTGCCTATTAGCAAGGTTGATGGAATGAAACTAAAAAAGTTGGAATCCACCTTCCACATTTTGTCTTCATGTATTATAGAAATGGACAGGTTGTTGACTTTACAGAGTTGAGAGTTTTGTTGATCCAATTATCTGTAGACTCAAATAGAGAAAAAAGTATTTTCTCTTAATATGGTGTCAAAAAACTGAATGAATATAGACTATATAAAATTGACTTAATTTTATTTTGCTCTTATTAAGCTTTGGTTGCTGAAAACTTGCTGAATTAAGTTCTAAATTAAAATACAATCCGATTTACGTTGCAGAAAAGCAACGTAAATTGGTTTGTATTTAATTTAATATTTGTGAAATCGAGAAATGTGAGTATAAATCGTAAAAAACTTAGAATCGAAAATGTATATTGATTTTATTAATTGAGTTTTAAATCAACACTGCTTTGTCTTCTTCATGCTACTCATAAGTTTCGATATTTTTATTGCTGTTTAAAAGTCATAGTGGTCATATCCATGAGAATGAATCTTATTCAAAAATAAAAAAGTAATACAAATTCATGATTTGATTATTATCATTCAAGAGCTTTTTGGAATGGACTGTGCAGAAAGGACTTAAAACTAATTTCGTAACTAAATCTGAAATATACTCTTATTAAAAAAATGTTCAGATAATGCTTATAAAAATTTTTTATCATCTTATGGTTTTGCTGTTTGTCAGTTAAATTAGTTATTAAGTATTTTATATAAATTCAGTAAATTTTGCTGCTTATTTTTCCAGTTTTTTATTATTCCTTTATCAATGCTGAGCAGGGAAAAATCTTCATTAATTAAATTTAAAAATTTGTAAGTTTAAAATTGAATCTTCATTTTCCAGTTTGGTTTCTTCATTTCCAAGACATATACTAAAACTTCCAATAAGTGGTAACAAATTATTTATTAAATAAAAAGTCATATTTATTATTTTTTAATAATTTTATTAAGTAAATTCAGTTTCTTTTCTTGTTTCTTTTACAAATTTCATATTTTTAATTTAAAAAATATATAATTTAAATATGTAGTATTAATTTTGATCAAGAAAATGTTTAATTATTTAAATAGTATTAATAATTTAAATACTTTGGGGATAAATTTATATTAACTAAGAAACTCTGAATGTTGATCAATAATTTTTTTAACATAAAAAACATTTTACGAAAATTATAATTACATTAGTTTTACAATTTACATTAGTTTTACAAAATACAAATTCAATAGGTTTTTTAAAAATCTTCAATTTTCATAAATTTACATTTTGTTAAATTCGGTTCAATAACAATATATCGCTCAATTGCAACTTAATTTTAATGTGCATTAATTACAATGGTTTTTTGATCAAGAAAATAAACAAGTTAAGCAGCCTAGTTTAATATTCTCTCCATTCTGCGTATAAACAAAAACAGGATTAGACCTGAATTGAAGTTTATTGTGTAATTTTACAGATGTTCCTCGTACTGGTCGTGTAATATTTATCCATTATATCCATTATGTTTATGACAGTTTAATATGTGGCAGCGGATATTCTCTCTTCTGGTGCAGTATTAAGTCACTTGCGAATCACAACCGGAATTAGGCGGAACTTCTGTTGTGTGACGATTTTCTGTCTGGAAAAATAAAAGTGAAAAGTTTAATTTGATTACATAAATAAATTAATTGATTTGGAAAATATTTATAATTGCATGTTTAAGTGGAATTTAAAATTGTTTCTATGATATAATATTAAATACGTTAAAGTAAATATTTCAATTAAAATATTATTCATATATATTTACTTCTTGTATATTTTATGCTCTATTATGCTACATTATCACGTCCTCTGTTATACTTATTTCCTGATTAGATATAACCTTTTCGCTATAATTTTTTAATGAAAATAAATAACAAATTTGAAAAACCAATCTAGTAATTTTTCAAATTTATTTATGGTACATTTGGCATTGAAAATTGGTTTTTTTTTTGGACAATAAACGCAGTCCAAAAGACAATTTAGAAATATCTACAAACTAGAAAAAACATAGCAATATCGATTATGTGTGCTTCACAATATTATTAACAAAAAAAACTTATACACATGCCCGCGTGTGTTTCTATTATTCACCAAGTTGGGTTAAATTATGTTTTTCAGACTGGTTTTAGTTTTTTTTCAATCAGCGTTTAAAATCACCCAGAAATTATTCACATTTTATGTAAATAATGTTTGGGCTAAATCGTGCAGACTTATAGTCTTATATCAAATTATTTTCTTATGTGAAATCACGTGTTGAATATACTAAATGTTTCATAGAGCAATTTGATTCGACTAAATCGCGTAACAACCAGCCTAACTGAACAAAAAAAAACAATATAAGAAATTAGATTATTGAAAAAAATGTTTATTTAATGTAATACCTTAGACTCTCAGACAAACTGATATATTAGTAAATTAAAATTAAAACCAATTTAAATGAAATTGGTTTTAAATTTAATTTAAATGAAATTGGTTTTAAATTTAATTTAGTAACATATTTAAGTATAAAAATTATTAAATCGAAATTTAATCGAAATCTTTTATTGACTAACATTCTATTTTGTGTTGGGTTTGCATTAAGTAATAAAAGACTATATTTATAGAGCAATTATAATGCTGAATAAGTGGATTTTCCAGTATATATTATCTAATATATATCTATTATCTTATATATTGTCATAAATCTAAGAATATGCATAAAGTTCATAAATTCGAAAGCATACAATCATACAAGAAAACAATTTGACAAATTTATAAACAAGTTTGTGTCTTAACAATTTATTACTTTAAGTACTTTCATATTTCTGATTGATTATTTATTTGTGCAGAATAATTGGGAATGATTTTGCTTAGTCATAAAATTGACCAATAGCTTTAAAATTTATAAAATTATTATTAATGTTTTATAGTGAATTTCATAAATAATTTAATAAATAAAAAATGGCATTAGATTTTATGATTAAAACAGTAATAAATTTTCATGATTAAATCTGTAAGTAAATAAATTCATTATAGAAAAAGTCGAATTTTTGCCTTTTAAAAAATATTGTTAAGTGAAGTTATCGCTGAAAATATTTTAAAAGACTGTAAGATTAAAATATTTTGAACTTTTATAATAATTAATTATTTAATTTAAATTTTACTGAAGAAGCATAACTTGTAAATAGATATTTTAAAAAATCTTTGTAATTTCCTTATACTAAAGATACCAAAATCAAGTTTGTTTTAATTTTTTTTCAAACAATATTTTTATATAATTATTTTTCTATCAAAAACTTTCTATTAAAAATATTAAAATTATTAATTTTCTGAAGAAAAATATGAAAATTTTCTTTTCTTTTAGTTTAGAAAAAGTTACAAAAAAGAGTCAATAATACCAGATTATAATTTATTGCTGTAGCAGTAACGACTTAACTATTTATTGTATGAAAGAGAAATCGAAAAAATGCATATTTCACTATAATTTTCCACCTAAAAATATATTATCGCATTTAAAAATAGTTAAGACAGATGCTAATTATTGTCGTATGTTAAACGAATTACAATTATTACCATTAAAATCAAAATTAGTTTGCTGACGACTGCTGCAGTCATGAAGGACTTAATTGGTTTTTTTAATTGATAGAATTTAACATAAAATATGTAACACGCTTTAATTTTATGATATCTACTTAAAGTAAAATAATAAGTAAAAGTTGATTGAACATACGTTACACTAGTTAACAAATAATGTATAAAAATAATATGTACTATAGAAATTATGAAATTTCCAAAAAGAATTACTTAATGCCATAAAACTATTTATAATATGTTTATAATATAATGTAATTTATTACTTAAATCACTTCTCGAAAATTATCTTCATCTAATTTTATTAGTTAATATATTAAATTAATTATAAAAATGACTGCAACTAAAATCATTAATTATAAAAATGACTGCCAGTTAAATTTTACTTATTTCTAATAGTACATAAGTGTAACGTAAGAACTTAAATTGCTGCAAATTTGTCACTGGCATTATTTTAGTTTATTGGTGATGATAATTTTGCCTTAAGTAGACTTAAATATAAAACAAGTATTTCTTTGAAATGTCCTTATTGGCGAAAGAATTTCTAATTTTGCTACAAAGTAAGGGTATTTAAAATAAACGAATATTTTAAATTAATAATTGGTAAAGTTAAAAAGTTTTAAAAATTCTTTCATTTAAGGTAAAGTAAACTTTAATTTTTGGACAATGAAAAATAAATTTACTTTTACAAAAACTACAGTCATTTAGTAACCGAACAAGTCTAATGCTTAATATTTTATTCTTATATAATTTATAATGTGAACCATTATAATTTTGCACTTGATTTACTATTCCATTTCAAGCATGAAACATATTAAATTTTAAATTATAAATATTCATGCAGTCTTATATGTCATAATTACATTTTATGGTAGTACAAATCAGATAAATTAAACCAAAGCAAAAATTATATTAATTTTATTATTTACTTTCGTTTTTACATTTTTAATGATTTCCCAAAATCGCAAAAGTTACTTGATTGGGGAAATTATATAAAAATATTGTTAATTCATAAATTATTTCACTACATAAATTAATTATATAAGTTTACAAAGGAATTGTGTATTAATTTGCTGGAATTTTCATCAAAATATTATGTTGTGTTGTGTGATAAATTAAAATTTACAAATAATTATTAGTAAAAGTAATTAGCTATAAAATAGTTTGAATTCAAATTTATTGGAATTTAAGTAATCTGGAACAATATTTAATCTAAAAGCCTTATAAAGTTAACCCTGTTAAATGTAATCAAATCAATTTTTAGAATAGTAATCAAAATTTATATTGAAAACTTTTAGATCATAGAACATATCCGTAATTAAATTGAATTTAATACAATTTACTTAACAAAGTAAACTTCATATTAAAATAATAAAGTAATTATTTTAATATGAAGTTTCATAATTTTTTTAAATGCTATTTAATTAAATTTTAAATTTTAAGGCCAAAACTGGTGTTTATGATACATTAAGATTCATGTTTAATAATTCTACTAAATTCGGAAAAAGTACAAAGTTTAATCATTTTTTGATTTCCAACTTTTAATCATTTGTTTTATTTCTTGCATAAACTGAAATAAGAAATTGAGCGATTTATGAAGATACTTAAAATTTAAAATCATAATTACTGGCTATTCAATATTTTCTCATTTAATTTTATGGAAACTGATTTAAAATATGGTTAAATCATTTTTCTTCCTGGAAATAATTAACCAATTCAAAGTAAGCCAAACTTTTATCATTAGCGTAAAGTAAAAATTCGTTTATTATAAAAATTAATATAAAATTTTTATTATTCATTTGTATCTAATTTAAAATTTAATACCAAAATGGAATAAAAAATATAATTAAATAAAATTACATATAATTTGGAATTTAATATTAAAATTTATCTTTCGCCATAATTCAATTTAATTCATAAACAAAATGTGAAAATTTCAAATTCAAATTTGTATTTCAATGAACTGTAAACTCTACTTTTATTTTGGTGCTGTTATACTAACCGGAAAAATTTGAACTCATAAAAGTCTACAACTTTGCTCTAATTTTTCTGTCAAATTTTGACCAACTTACTTATTTCACTAATGATCATGATTATTTAAAACAAAATTTAACTAATTTTTGATTGAATCATATCATTAAAAACTTGATCCAAAAGTTTATTGATGCAAAAATTTTATAAATTAGTTTAACTAATAATTAAAATTATTGTCTCTAATTGAGTTTCGGGTTGGAAATACAAAAATAGTAAAATTCTTAGAATTGACTTCCAAATTTCTTAAATGAGTATATAAAGTTTTATCAAGTTTTTCAAATAAATAATTATCAAAGTTTGAAAGCAATTGATCAAAATAAGTCGTTCGTAAATTTATATGTCAGAATTTGTACATTTATGTCAGTACAAAATGGAAAATATAACCGAAACAGGTTACTACTTTAGTCAATAAATTGGTCCATTAATTTAAATAATTTTAACATGCAAAGCATAAAATTTCCCATTTCTAAATTTTATTTTTTCACTTTATCAACGGCTTACGAACTAACATTAAAGATTTAGTCCAATTTAATAGACATACATAAAATTATAACATTTAGTAAACGCAGATACGTTTTTGCGGTTGATTTAAAAAAAATAACTTTTACTTACTTGCATATTCATTATTTTTAAGACTTATTTATTATTATTTATTATTATTTTAAGACTGTAATTTTACTGCCAGTAATAACGACAAACCCTTTGAATGAGTTGTTGAGGTCAAAATAAATACCAATGACTTTTAATAGTTTTTATCGTTATAACTTTAAGTAAATAGTTCACAAAAAAGTACACAAATGAAAATAATTAAATATTTATGCATAGTTGCGTACTGCAGAAGAATATAGTTAACGAGTTAAATCTAATTAAAATGCCAGAGCATATAATGTAAAATTCAATTAAAAATATGTTTTTCTAACTTCTTGACAAATCCGTAGTAAAAAGTAAACTATTGATTTGGCAGAAATTTAAATATTACTTAGCTTTGAGTTCATATTACATAGATTATAGCAAATGAGCTTTGCTGATTATTTTAAATAATTTATTAATAATGTGACAATTTATTTTAAGACACTCTTTGACCTACTTATCGCTATATATATTTCCTAGTAATTATTTATGGAGCGGCTTCTTAGTACAGAAAACTTTTTGAAATTTAATAAATTTCTACGAACTGTTTTATTTGTTAGGTTATCATGATTTTGAAACATAAAAAATACATTTTATGATTATTAACATATTAAGTACTGGCAGAACATTATTTTTTTATTGTTCATTTTCATAGAATACCATAAATTGGATTTCCGATAAACCTTATCAATTAACAAGTTAATAATTTTATTATTTATTTTCATTTTCAAATTTTTAATTAATTTTATATTTATGTAGTCTGCACTCTGGTATTTGAATTAGATTTAACCTATGCTAAATTTAGACCGACTTCAATAATGCCATGATCACACTCTCACTGCTACCACATTTAAGACTTTTCGAATATTTAGTTGTCGGTCAAAATATCTAACAAAAATAAAATAGAAAATTATTTTGTCAGACATTTCGACCTGACAAAGAGCTATTCTAAAATTGCCTTGTCAGACCCCCTTAGAACATATTTTAATAGACTTGAGAGTCTGACTGTCATTATAGACAAATAGACAACTGATACTAAATAAAACTACCAAACGTTTTTTCAGTAGAAAACATATAACACAAATTAATTTTTCTTACCATAAGCTACGTGCAAGTACAAAAAATCATTACGGTGGCAGCAAATATATTAATAATTTTCATTGTGGCCGTTGTGTACAGTTAGGTGTCAGGTCTTTGTAACTGACGTGGTAGTTAGAGTGCTAAAACAAAATACATTTGTCATATAATTTCATTGAATCATATAATTAAAAACATAATTCAGTCCACAAAATTCGTAGCAACCAGACATTTATTGATGCCAAAATTTTGTAATAATTTTTTTTAAAAATTAGTTTAATTAATAATTAATATATATTAATTAGTTTCATAAATTTTTAAGCTTACCATTTTCTTGTCAAATCCATATTAAAATGTAAACTATTGAAACTATTGATTTGGCAGAAATAAAAATATTACTTAGCTTTAAATTCATATTGCATAGATTATAGCTTTGCTGATTATTTTAAATAATTTATTAATAAAATAATATGACAATTTATTTTAAGACACATTGCTCTATGACCTACCAATCTTTTATATTAATTTCCGAGACAAGTCTAAGAAAAGATGTTTTTGTCAAAATAAAAATCTTTTTCTAAGAAAATTCTACATTCTGATCTTTTTATTAGGTTATCAAAATTTTGAAGTATAAAAATATATTGTGATTATACCTTGTTATTTTAATGTTAATTTTAATTAAATGGGCTATACCCGAAATCTCAAAATTTTTTTGTCAATTGTATTTCCGCTCAAGTTTAACAATTAATGAGTTAGTAATTAGTATAAAATAATAGTATAAATTGTAAAAATAATTCAGTACAATTTCATTGTTCAAACAAAATCGTTGCTCATAATTATTTAATTATGGAAGATTTTCAATTAAAAGTCCTACCAATACTCTTCGTTTCTTTTGTTTTGTTGGCACTTGAAGTTAATTGTCAGTGTGGTGAAGTAATTCCACATTTTGGCCCATCTCTAATTGAATCACCGAGAACAGAAGACAAATATATAACAGTCGAAAATATAATCGATGAAAAAAGTGACCTAAAACCTGGTCAATTTCTGGAATGTGAAGTAACAAAAACGAGACAATTGGAATCTAGTAAATTTAATTCTCATGGTAATTTTAAAATAGTTATCTGTATACGATTTTACTAATATTTTTTTGAGTAGTTTTTACACAAGGGAGCCAAGCTCAGTATTTTTTTTATCCAGTTTCAAAAGAGAAGAAATGTTTTTCAGTACAAATACGTACAAAAGTTCTTCCTTATCTTTTACTTAGTGCTACTCCAGTGATATCAGGTCAAATGTGTCACGTGGTTTTAAGCCATAATGGAAAATCAAAAATACAAAGAAACGATAATTCAGTAGTATCCACAATAGATATGCCGGATATTGTTAATGAACACGAGTTGCGTGGATTTTGGTTGAGATGGCTAGATGATCATTTATTAGAATTTGGTCGAGATACAGATAATAAACCAATTTTATCCTACAGATTTCCTGAAAAATTATTTCCTCATTATATAGGAATATTTGGTTATACAGCGAATGCTGAATGGATAATACATGCAGGTAATAATTATAAACATTTATTTTTATTAAATAAAAGCATATATCACTTTTGTTTAAAGAACCAAAATGCGGTCCGTACAATGTGACTGAGAAGGCCTTAGCTGTAACACAATGTAAAATGGTTCCAAAGAGGAATTTGCAAAATGATATTCTAGAAAAATCACAAATGCACATTTTAAATCTAATTAAAAAACAACATGAAATTTTTAAAACAAGCAAATTTCGATCTGCAGAAATTTTATTAGAATATCAGCAGTTGATAAGAAAATATTTTAGAAACGCTGAAGAAAATCAGAATAAAATTAATGCTGGGGATACTGAAAAGTATTGCCCACTTAAAGCAAAACTTTTCCATGAAATAAATGAAGAATATTTCCAATTTTTGGAAGACCTTCAAATGGAGTTGTCCTTATTTAAAGAACCGTCAGCAAGATTAAGTGAAAATTTGAGTATAAATTGCAGTATTGCACCAAAATTGTTTTAAATCGAAAATTTCATTATTTTTTGTCAACTGTATTTTCGCTAAGGTATGAGATTTAAATCAATTTCGATCCAGGTAATTTTTATAATCAGGCCATAAATTGCAGAAAATATTTTTATTACATGTTAATTTTAAATATAAAATTACAAGAATAAAAATTTATAACTATGCACATCTATGTTTTTATTGTTGGTGCTCCTACTGTTCTGCTATGAATTTTATTTAAATCTAAAATGTCAATCACTATTCTAATCTTAAAGTTACATCATCAATGTGTCAACTACCAAAGTATTAATTCTAAATTAAAAAATAATTAATGTTACCATATCTTGCACAACTTACAGCAGTTATCAAGTAATTGTAAAATTTCTCCAATTTTTGAATTGTGGTTAAGCACATTATTTGAAAAATATATTAAATTTTTTAGGTTATTGAGGAAAACTATTAGTATTTTCTTATTAATATTAAATAATTATTTATAAAAATTAGAATATAATATAAAAGACTTAAAAAAATCGAATTTGAAGATAAAACGAGATTAAGTTAAGCTGCCGCCGGATTATCAATTAGTAAAATCTAATTATTCTGATTGTATGAATGAGTAAAATAGCTAAAATTAATTAAAAAATATTTATTCACGAAAAAATGGTCAAAAATGTTTTATTTTCGGATGGCAAGATGGTAAATTGATTTTTATAAAAATTACACCGGATCTAATTTTGGAAAAAGTTAAAAAGTTTGCCTTTCTCTTCTTATTTATAGCTTGGCGGTTAATTATATGAGCGTTTAGATTTTTAATATTGTACGTGAAATGGGGCCCACGATAATTAAAATTTTAATTAACAAAGTGTTAAAATAAACCCAATATAAATAATTCGACGCATTTATGTGCTGGTATTATTATATTTAAGGACGTTAAATTTTATGCCATTTACTCAATATAAGCCCAACTATTAAAGTTTCGTAAAATTTTGGAATAATAATATTTAGGAATAGTGATCTAATGACATTCTTTTCTAGAAATAGTGAAGCATAAGTCAGGGCCAAAAAATGAGTTATTCTTTTATATTAATTAAATTTTAATATTTTGAATATTTCATAGTTATGGTGAATGGAAAAACTAATTTCCTAATTTTAATGAGCCAGAAATGAATCACTTTGGAATTTTGATTAAATTAGTTCTTCAGGATATCTTGATGAATGATTGATATTAAGTTTAATTAATTTTAATTATGTGATTTTTTGCAAAATTTAATTTTGTGATTTCTATCACAAAAAAACTTCAACAGAAATACTAATCTCCCTCCAATTAGCTTGTTGCAATTAAAAGTCTCTTTACTATAAAGCAATTTATGGTCGGAATCCATATAAAACTATTATTTTGATATGGATTCCGAATATAAATTTCTAAATTCCATAATTGAGGCCCTGTAATGTCACAGACAAATTATAACTATGTATTATTTAAATATTTGGCTTGGTTTTTTTTTCTCAAAAAATAAGGATTTTAAAAAAAATTACAATAAAAATAAACTCCTCCTACTTTTGAAATTATTTAAATCAGTTGTCATTTGGTCGTTGGTTGATTAAGTCGTAGTTAAATAATTTGTTCTCGGCAGTGAATTTTTTTTCTTTATTGATTAAATTTAATATTGAATTGTAATTATTATAAAAAAAGTAGTTTTTTAAATTTAATAGTGTTTTAATATTTAATTTTAAAATGTCGATTTAATTTTAATATTGGAATATTAAAATTAAATCGCGTTGGTTTTTTTTTGGTTTGTGTTTTTAGGTTCAAATTAAAGCTACAGCAACTACTTACTTTCAAATAAGCTGTAAAAGTATTAAATTAAAAGAAATAAATTAATCTTGAAATTTAATATGAAATTTATATTTTGAAAAATTTAAAATTATTAATTAAATAAAGTGTTTTGCATTATAATATGTTTTGTGATTAAATAGGAAATAAAGTTGATAAAAAGGTGTTAATGCTATAATTTTGCTAAAAAAGTGTAATTTTGTATGTAATAATAAAAAATTAAAAAATAATCCTTTATATACTACGATATACACCAGAGACTACAACATAAAAAATGAAACAATCTTTGTCACATATAGAACATCAAAGGTAAAATTTCATCACTATTTTAAATATTTATTGAATTTTCTAATATTAAATTATATATCTTATAAGCAACATTCTTGCTAAATTTTACAGATTTATTGGTTTGTTTTTTAACGTACGGCACCCACGTTTCTTCGAAACTGGCAGTTTTCAAGAAAAGTTTCTGAAAATAAAGTTCATAGGAATAAATAATAAATATTAATTCGGGCAATGACGATACTTTTGCAATATAAAAAAGTTTCCGGATTAAAAATAAAGCAATTCACTTAATATTTAGTTAACTTAAAAAATATGTTGTAAGTTGGAAAAAGCTTATAATAAAAATATATTTATTGAAATCGGAATTTTTAAGAAAACGATTTATTATCAAAGAAAAGGCCTTAATTTTTAATAAGGCCTTTTCATTGAAAATGAAATTTAGTAACATATACTAAATAGCTTAACCGAACACTCATAAAATAATTATTTTAAGCGCCAGTTTATTAAAATTAAAATCAAAATCAACAAATTTTTCTTCGGTTTAATTAAAAATTCTTATCTCATAAACACCAGATTGACTTATTTTTCCTATTTTTTTACTACATTAAGTATTCAAATATAATTTCTTTAAATTATTGGTTAAGTTATTCCCGGCATTCCTGTAATTAAGGTTTCTGAAAACTCGGGTTTTTAAGACTCGACGAGTCCGAGTCCAAAATTAAAAAAACTCGTCGAGTCCGAGTCGAGTCCGAGTCCGGTGTCTTTAACAAAAAATATTACAAGAATCTGATAAAATAATATTATATCATTTTCAATTCAACTGAAATTTGTGCTTTAATGGTCGTGCCAAAAAATTAAAAAGAAAATGTACTCAAATTTATCAATTAATTCATTTATTTTCAAAACTCAATAAGCTTTCAAACTATATAATTGTTTTTAATTACTTTTTCATTTTTTGGTTTAACGTACAAATATTTCAAAAAAACTAATGAATTAACATTAAACAAAACTTTAGTGCCACTAATTGAAAACGTTCTTTCATTTCAAAATCTTTCTTTCATTTCAAAATCAAAACACATTAGTATACCTCACCAAAAACCCTTGGTGAGGTATACTAATGTGTTTTGATTTTTAATTTCATTCATTATTGAGTTTTACAGTCTTCTGATCGTTTTTTTTCTGCGAATTCGTACAAAGAAATTTCTCGCTAAACCAACATTGTAGAATGAATATTAATATAGGCCTGGTTTTCTACCTTGGTGAGGTATACTAATGTGTTAGGGGAGGTATGAGATTTTATTTATTTTTGTTATGTTTTTTTTTTTAAATTAACAATTAAAATTATTTACAAAACAAAAATATAATTTTAAAAAAATTCTTCTGAAATCAGCTCATTATGTTGTTATACGGATTTGTTGTATTAATTTGCTCACAAATTAGTGGAGTACATTTTATTTAGTTGGTAAATAATTTTGAATTATAAAAAGTTTTAAAATTAATTTTAATATTTGTAAACTTTAAATGCATTATCTCAGAATAAAGTCATAAGAATCATAATTGTTTATTTCAGATACAATTTTATTTTCTGCTCAACAAGTTTTTCACTCAATTTCGTGAATAAAAACATTTATATAAATTATTCGTTTTATTTTCAAGGATTTTACATTTTGAAAGTTGTTTTAAAGAAGCTGGAAAATATTTCAGTTCGACCATAATTTATATATCCACAGGTGGTCTTGAGGTTTTTCAGATCAAATTTAGGTTTAATATACCAGGACACATTTAGTTTGATATTAATTCAGTTTCTTTTATAAATCAGTGGCAATGACTTTGCTAAAATTTCTGATAATTTTTTAATAACAATTTAATTTTTTTTATTATGTTCTAATTATAGTAAATAATCGTGAATACAGAATTAGAGCTTAATTCAAGTTTCATAAGTTCTGCTCCAAGCAGTTCTCCTAAATAAGTCTGTAAAGTTCTACGCTTACAACATCACAAAGTTGTACGTTATGCCATTTCATTAAAAATGGCACAGTGTACTTCAATATAATTAAAATGTAAATAGCTTTAATTATTTTGGCTCAAAATTTATATTTAAATTAGCCAAAAAAAATTTTTTAATGAATTTAAATGCAGATTTCTTGACCGAACAAGAAGTAAGACACCGGCATTTTAGTTTCAAGCTAATAAGGTTTTAATATTTATGTTGTTTAAGTTGTTAATTAATCACAAATTCAAACACCAAAACAAATAAACATTTAAATCAGCTTATTAAAACATTAAATTAATAAACTAAAATTCGCATATTTTAAACAAAATAACATCTGTCACCATTCATTTAAACCATTTTCGATATTTTCGTTTAAAAAGTGAAAATATATTTTTAATGGTCCAGATTCGTGAAGAAATACAAAAGTATAAAATTTATAAAAAGTACGAGTATATAACAAATTATGTTTCTTACAAAACGATTCGAGAGGGAAAGTCGATCTTTACGTTCAAGGAAAATGTGAAATGATAAAAAAATCATTTGAACCAATTTTGTTGTTTTTTTTCAAAGAAATTAAACTGGATTGATTGTAAATGTACAGATAAAATTATGTGCAAGCCGGTTATACAATTTTCAAAATGAAAATTGAAAAGTTATTAAATTTTCATTTGACTGGTGTGTAAATTATGTTTTACTGCTACTGCATTGATTCTAGAAAAGTTTTAAGTGAGTTTATTAAACTGCACAGTAACCAAAAGTCAGGTTACTGACATTTTCATTTGAAATAAAATTATATTTTTAATAATAATTATAATATTTTCTTTCAATTTAATCAATAAATCATTTAAAAATATTGATAAATGATCGCAAAATTGTTAAATAAATTGGAGGAAAACTTACATCGACTGCATTGGTGATGGCAGTACATGAGAGAAGTATGATTACTGTTCCAACTTTATTATAGCATCTCATTTTGTTGATAGTTTTCAGCTTTTGGACAATTAATTTGTTTGCTGTCCAAAAGAAACAGCTTTACTGAAATATAACCTAAAACGAAAAATATTTACTTCTTTTAAAAATGTCTAAAACAATTTAATAAAAATTAAGAAATAAAATAATTTAACTGTTTTTGCAATTTACGAAAGTAAGAGATAAATACTTTTCTAAGTTCCCAAAATAATTATTGGTTAAGCTAACCAAAAATATAAAAAATTGACAGATTTTAGGTTATTTGACTGACAATTCAGAGTTAAATTACATTAAATTGTAGTGAGAGTAAATCGTTGTACAAATTCCGAGTTAAATTTTCATTCCAATTGCAATGACAAATCAAAAAAAATTTCGGTAATTCTACAATCAGCTGGAATTAATGCACGATTTTTGTCAATCAACTTGTGCACGATTTTTGTCAGATTAACTTAATTAATTTAAGTTTTTATTTAATACTAATTAGATTGATAAAAATAAATTATAAATTAATAAAATTAACATAGTTTCCTCTTTTAAGGTGAAAGAAATATTTAAATATTTACTGACCGTATACTTTTTTGAAATCGAGTTACTCGCTTAACATTTTTGTTTACTATATTAAAAGTAATAAAATGTTGTTTGTTTTATTTCATTTATTAAGTTTTTAGTATATTTTTATTAATATTGCACTGCGGAAAATTTAGGATAAAAGCTTTATTATTTGTTTTTAAGGCAGAAATTTTACCAAAACATACATTAAAAAATAATTAAACTTTCACCTAAAAAGGGAAAAAAACTATTTATAAACGATACTGTAATTATTTCTTCGTGGGAATTTTTTTAAATAAATACACAAAAATCATCTCATATGGTGCGCTGATACTATATAAGTTGCCCTGGTAGCTCAACATATAATTTTATAATTAATCATCGATATTGCTCTTAAATTGTTATAAAAATCGATTTAACGTGTTTATGAAGCTAAAATTTGGCAGATTCATCACAGGTTGAATTGTTTACAAATAGGTAGATTATTCATGAACTTCAATCAAAATCATTTTCATTTAATAATAAATCTCAATCATGACAGGGTGTTAAATGATCTTATATTTTCTCGTTATCAAATGTGCGAGTTTAATGAAAATCACGAAATAAATTGATGAACATTATATTAGTATAAAGAATTGATCTATTATGAATTAGTCTTGCAAATAATTAGGCTTTAATTAGCCAGTTTGAGTGTCAAATGAAAAAACTTATATCTACCCTAAGGTTAAACCCTGAAGTTAAATTGATATAATTTATAAAAATGTTTAAAAATGTTTCGTGTACACCTTTGGATAAAAGTAAAACAAAATTATATTACTTAGCTGTCTTTTTAATATTTCATTGTAACTTTAATTGCCCGTTAAAAAAGATGAGCTTTTAAAGTTTGAAACTTAATGTTTTCTTAACTAATTTAGTCAGTAAAAGTACTTTTTTGTTAGCAAGTTCGTTTGATAATATGCCGGTCTTTAAACAAGATAATTGTCCAAATAATTGTTTACTGTTTTTCATGTTTGAGTTGGAATTTTATGTAAACATTTACTTTTTGCCGGAATTAAATGTTTTTGCTGTAAGCAGATTATCTTCGTAATTTAATTGATGATGTTTATATGAGTTTAAAATTATCGTGTACTTTTGTTACTTATAGAAAAAAATTTTCTTTACAAAATTGAACCATGCTAAAGCTATATATATATTTTCAGATTCTGTAATTTTAATGCCTAACATTATTTCACGACTTATTTCATTCCTCATAATTAAATTTAAAATTATTTAATCCAGTTTATTACATTTGTTTACCTTAAATTAATTAATGTTGCACTTTTAATAGTAAATAAATAAAGTTTAGTTAAAAATAAAAATGTATTTCCAAAAATGGAAATTAAAATTATATACGGTAATAAATATAGATCATCAATAAAGCTCTTGATTAAAACTACTATGTTCAGTTACTATTTTAGTCTGTACTATAAAATTATGGCAATTCAGAAAACTGAAAAAAAAAATTTTGTACTAAAACGAAGTAATTAATTTTAAATTGTTATTTTGAATAATATTAATAGTTTCCAATAAATAGTAATACTTTGACAACATATTTGAGGACCATAAATACTTAAAGTTTATTTATATTTACTCGCTCTATTTGTCCCAACCCTAACTCAAGTTTCAACATTTATCTGCAATTTGTGCACGTAGAGATAACCAAAAAAACCTCAGTTCAATTTAATGATAAAAACAAGATCAAAATTATAAAATATATGTTTTTATATTTACGAATATAATTTTTTCTGTTCGCCTTTTTATTTCCTACTTTCTTCACAAGTTTTCTTGCTCGAAACTAGTTTTTTTTCCAAAATTATTTCTTCGCTCCCATAATAAAATTGGTCGAAATGTTTATAAAAAATACTTTTAAATATAATTTAATCGTAAATGTTTTATTTAATTTAAATAATTTAAAATTAGTAAAACGTGAAGAAAGCTGTGATGATGCAATAAATGCGTTGAAAGTTGTTTCGATGCATTATTGTGAATGTGCGTTAAATAGTTGTAAACAAGTGGACGGGTGGTGATTTTATAAATTTTTAATTTAAGTAAGTTTAAAACATTAATGCAAGTTGTTATGTATTAATAAATTGTACTTTCTGTAATCGTAATACTAAATAAACCACAATTTATTTTAGTTATGAGATTTTTATATGCTTATCAAAAAAGTAAAACAATTAATAAGTGAATCTCTTTTTAAAAATCAAGTTATTTAATCAGTTATTCGGGTATAAATAAACTAAGCCTAAAAACCTATAAAAAATTTATTTTATTACTTAGTAGTAATTCGTAAAGCAGTAATTAGTAATTAGTAACTAACTAGTAAAGAATGTTACACCTGGTTGGCATCTGCAATACACCATAGTGTGATTTACTATAAATTTTGCAATTTAAGGTAATTTAATATTTTTAGTAAAATAAAATTTCAAATAAATGAAAAAACTTATTGACATTTTACAAATAATCAGCAACCTGAATTTTACTCGTATCTTTGTATAAAAGCGTGTCAGTTGCTCCCAAAATTTACTTTATTTGGGTTATTCTTATAAAAATAAACCACAAAATATTAATAAAAGACATTTAACGACTTCGCCTTTTGACACTTTGGATGCAATATATTTTATATAAGTTTTCTTTAAATGAATATTTAAATTTATGTTCATAAGATTAAGTAATAAAAATTTATAATGAATTTTTGTGACTGACTTTTAGGTTTGTTGAAAATTGCATAAGTAATAGGAACAAATTTTTTAACAAAGTTTGAATAAATTTTGTGACATTATTATTTACTAATTAAGTATTTCTGAAGATCTGAAAAATATTTATTGAAAGATATGAATTTGAATTAAGTTTGATCATTACGATCAAATTTAATTGGATCGTAATGATCAAATTAAATTTTAGGCTATTAGAAGTTTAGATGTAGTATTCAATTTCAGATATTAAGATTTCCAAAGAAATAATTATTTTATCTTATGTATGATGAAAAAATTAAATTATCGTGTAGGGATATTAGCAAAGATTCAATTTTCTGTGGATAACAATATTATTACACAAAATGAAGTCTATTAGTCCCTTCATATGTCAAAGAAAAATCATATCGAAACAAATGTAATCGTGGGATAAAAAGTAGTTTTGTATTAAAACGACATTGTTAAGACAGCAACCTGAATTTTGTATAGAAAATTAAATAATCGCATTAATTTACGTCTACTCTTGTCGAATTTCAAATTAATATTCAATTAATTAGGACAATTTTCGTTAATTCGTAACAAAATATAACAAAATAAATCAATTAAGCGTTTGTTAGGATTTAGATTGGTGACAAATGTCGAATTATTGTCAAGTCATACAAATTATGTTAATGTAATCTGACTGCAACACTGTAACAAGTCAAACAAATTTAGTAAACGAAAATAAATTAAGAAATAAAATATTATTTGGGAACAAATTTAGACATAAAATTAATTATTTTTCTTAATTGTAAGGCCGGCAAATCAAACTTGAAAAGTCGCCCATAGTACACAAAAAAAAAAACAAAGATATCCTTTCACTTTTTTTATGCAGACTTGGTTTGGTAGCAAAGTAAATTATTTTGTTAAAAAGTTTTTTTTAAGGAAATTTGAAAGAATGAAAAATTGCTTTAACTGCTTGCAAATTTAATTAAATTCTAACAAAGTTTTGATTTGGTATTTTTGATATTTTTTATTATATAGTTATTAAAAAACAAGGACAAATAAGTGAACAGCTGACTGTGGTAACTTTGATAATTATCTATGCCTTGGGTGTTTTCTTATATTATAACACAATCACTTTTGCTATGCTTTAAAATAAGTTGGGGGAGATATAAATTAAATTTTACTGGTGAAAATTATAGAGTAAACTTTTGTTGCTTAAATTTAAATCTAATGTAGTTACGTCGAATTAAATAGTACGTCGAATTAAATTTAAATTTACCCTATGTTAACTAAAAACTTATGTACTTCTCACATTAGTTACGAAATTATTAATAAAATTTAAATACTTGTAGTAACTTCTCTCAGACATTAAAGTTTTAAAAGCACAATATTCCGAATATTACATTTTAGTTGCTAAGATTTGTGTGACCTAAATTTTTTGTTTTATTGTAATAAAAATTTCCAAAATATTTATAACAAAAGTACCAATTAAATTATAAAAACACATATTAAAAATCAATATTAAAGATTGATATCAAAAGCGTTTAATAAACAAATTTTATGATGAATTAGCTACCTTTTCATCCACCCATCAAGTAATCTTATTTTCAAAAACCATATATTTTAACAAATTTAAATTAAAAAACTGATAAAAATCTAAATTTTTGAACAGCGTTTTGATTGATGTTAAAATAACTTCTTTTCCTTTCTTCCGAAGTTAAACTTTCTTGTTGGTAGACTTTTGCTATTTATTATTGAGTTGATTTCATAACAAAAAATTTGATGACCGGTTGTAAAGCTTAAATTACAAAGAAATTAGCTTGTTAGTATAAGAAGATGACATTCGAAAATTTTAATGGAGATCATTACAAAAATATTTATTTTGATGAACTTTTATTGTTGGTATCAACTTTCAAATAGACGACCTTAACATTTTATGAAAGTGAAAAGATCAAATTATACTAATGTTTTTGATACCCGAAATAAATTAGTAAAAAATACTTTAGTTTCCAATTAAAATAAATGAAAATGGGTTATTAACGACACTTGTAGGATATCGAAGAAAATAATATTACAAAAATTTAAGGTAAATCTATGGTAGTGAATAAAATAAATTTAATCATTTAGTAAAACTGGAAGTTTATAAATTTTGTGTGATTTTATTTTTAAAGTTTTCAAGCAGCTATTAGTCGTTGTAACTACAGTATATCAAAGATTGAGACTACTTTACTGACCTTCTATTTGTTGAAGTTTTGAAATTGAAAAGAAATTTCTATTAAAAGCTTTTTTTATTGTCGAGTAGAAGAAATTTAATTCGAATTGGTTTTTATTCCAACTTTTAAGTAATTTTTATAAAAACCAAAAACTGTGATGATAAATTTACGTTAAAATATTTTTAATAAACTTACCAATAAACAATTCACTTTTAAATATTTATTTATTGATTTTCTCTTGATTTCCTTATCCACTTATTTGGAGATCGCAGTCTTAATGACAGTAAATATTTTTTTGATAAATTTCTTTCCTCACAATATAATCAAATTTAATTTAGAAATTTTTGTTTTTGATGATCACAACCAGCTTAAAGCTGGAATTCACATAATTTTACACTTTTGCATAAATTAAAGTTTATATTGTGACTACAATTGACACTAAATGAAATATTAAATTAAACTTTTTTTCTTCTATTTTGATTTTATCATAATTTTTTCAGTTGTCTATTATCTTCCACATTTTTTAATCCAAATTAAATTAATTGGAGAAAAATTAAATTATAAATAATTTTGCTGAAATAATTTTTTTATATAACTTTAATTTGGAGAAAACTTCAAATTAAGCCAAAAATTGTATTTTTATTATACACGAAAGAACATACAATCTAAAATAAGCTAAAATCTTAAATTATGTGTACTTTTACAGATAAATCATAAATAATAAAAATCAATTAATACTATTATTAAAAAATGGTAACAAAAAAACAACGAATAAAATGGCTCGAGTTGAATCCTCTTTCAGCGCATAATCCTATTTTAACACCGACCACATCGTAGTGCAATTAATTCAATAAAATTTGACATAAATATTTTTTTTATTTAATCTAAATTTGGCTATTAAAGTGAATTTACTACTATACTTTTACAACCAAAACGCACTGTTTATTTAATTAGACTAACTTTAGTTTCATTAGGCAATAGTAACCAATAATTATTTAATTAATTTATTAAAAGATCTAAAAGTAAAAATAAATCAATTAAATAATGAATTATGTTCAAACCACTAAACTCCAATATTCTTTTATTATAATTTTCCAAACCAAAAATAATTAAGTTTTTTTCATTAAGTTTTCTTTATGAAGTTTTCTTGTTGATTGATTATTTCATAAATTTAATTGCATTTAGTTATTGTACAACTAATAATTTTATTAATTTGAAAAATTAATTAATTCTGGATTAATTTACTTTAAAAAAGAAATAAAATTTAAGCATAAAAAAATTGCAGTACAAATTTTAAAGTTACTCGCTTAACAATTTTGTTTCGGAAATCTTTTTTTATTCACCTCATTTACTTTTTCCTTTTGGTTTTCATACATTTTCGTAAATTGATCAGGTGTTATTAATTTTTTCAAAAACATATGTTAAATTTATATTTGAAAAGTCCAAAATCAATTTAACAGTGTAAGTCAGGGGTGCACTAAGTCGTACTTATAAATTTGATTAAAAGGAGTTATTCAAAAACTTCTAAATTTATAAATTGAATATTAAAAAAACTAATAAAATAATAATTTATTATCCTAATAATTTAACAAAAAATGACGACGAATGTATTAAATTAGTATTTTTTCCAATTAAATTTCATATCACACTATTTTTGTTCAAAAAAATTAAATTTTTCCTTAATATTGCTTAAAATTTATTATTCCAGTTTCGGTAATCCAAATAAATCCAAATTTTTCTTCAACAAACTTTTCCTTTTAATCATAAAACTTGTAAATTTTCAAAATATTTCTTAAAGTAAAAGTCACAATTTCGTCACTAATAACAAATTACAAATATATTTTCATAAATTTGAATATTCATCTTACACTACAGATATTTTCGATAGCTTTCAATAAATTCATAAAATTTACATTTGAATATTTAAAAACTAACTTAATTAATAATTTTTTTGAAAATAAATCACAAATCACTTTCGCATCTAAAACTTTTTTAAGCTCTACAGAAAACGCGTCCGCTTTCGATAAGATTGCAAATTGAACTGTCGATTAAAGTGTTTCGGTAATACTTTTACTGCCTATTAGCAAGGTTGATGGAATGAAACTAAAAAAGTTGGAATCCACCTTCCACATTTTGTCTTCATGTATTATAGAAATGGACAGGTTGTTGACTTTACAGAGTTGAGAGTTTTGTTGATCCAATTATCTGTAGACTCAAATAGAGAAAAAAGTATTTTCTCTTAATATGGTGTCAAAAAACTGAATGAATATAGACTATATAAAATTGACTTAATTTTATTTTGCTCTTATTAAGCTTTGGTTGCTGAAAACTTGCTGAATTAAGTTCTAAATTAAAATACAATCCGATTTACGTTGCAGAAAAGCAACGTAAATTGGTTTGTATTTAATTTAATATTTGTGAAATCGAGAAATGTGAGTATAAATCGTAAAAAACTTAGAATCGAAAATGTATATTGATTTTATTAATTGAGTTTTAAATCAACACTGCTTTGTCTTCTTCATGCTACTCATAAGTTTCGATATTTTTATTGCTGTTTAAAAGTCATAGTGGTCATATCCATGAGAATGAATCTTATTCAAAAATAAAAAAGTAATACAAATTCATGATTTGATTATTAACATTCAAGAGCTTTTTGGAATGGACTGTGCAGAAAGGACTTAAAACTAATTTCGTAACTAAATCTGAAATATACTCTTATTAAAAAAAGGAATGTTCAGATAATGCTTATAAAATTTTTTTATCATCTTATGGTTTTGCTGTTTGTATTTTATATAAATTCGGTAAATTTTGCTGCTTATTTTTCCAGTTTTTTATTATTCCTTTATCAATGCTGAGCAGGGAAAAATCTTCATTAATTAAATTTAAAAATTTGTAAGTTTAAAATTGAATCTTCATTTTCCAGTTTGGTTTCTTCATTTCCAAGACATATACTAAAACTTCCAATAAGTGGTAACAAATTATTTATTAAATAAAAAGTCATATTTATTATTTTTTAATAATTTTATTAAGTAAATTCAGTTTCTTTTCTTGTTTCTTTTACAAATTTCATATTTTTAATTTAAAAAATATATAATTTAAATATGTAGTATTAATTTTGATCAAGAAAATGTTTAATTATTTAAATAGTATTAATAATTTAAATACTTTGGGGATAAATTTATATTAACTAAGAAACTCTGAATGTTGATCAATAATTTTTTTAACATAAAAAACATTTTACGAAAATTATAATTACATTAGTTTTACAATTTACATTAGTTTTACAAAATACAAATTCAATAGGTTTTTTAAAAATCTTCAATTTTCATAAATTTACATTTTGTTAAATTCGGTTCAATAACAATATATCGCTCAATTGCAACTTAATTTTAATGTGCATTAATTACAATGGTTTTTTGATCAAGAAAATAAACAAGTTAAGCAGCCTAGTTTAATATTCTCTCCATTCTGCGTATAAACAAAAACAGGATTAGACCTGAATTGAAGTTTATTGTGTAATTTTACAGATGTTCCTCGTACTGGTCGTGTAATATTTATCCATTATATCCATTATGTTTATGACAGTTTAATATGTGGCAGCGGATATTCTCTCTTCTGGTGCAGTATTAAGTCACTTGCGAATCACAACCGGAATTAGGCGGAACTTCTGTTGTGTGACGATTTTCTGTCTGGAAAAATAAAAGTGAAAAGTTTAATTTGATTACATAAATAAATTAATTGATTTGGAAAATATTTATAATTGCATGTTTAAGTGGAATTTAAAATTGTTTCTATGATATAATATTAAATACGTTAAAGTAAATATTTCAATTAAAATATTATTCATATATATTTACTTCTTGTATATTTTATGCTCTATTATGCTACATTATCACGTCCTCTGTTATACTTATTTCCTGATTAGATATAACCTTTTCGCTATAATTTTTTAATGAAAATAAATAACAAATTTGAAAAACCAATCTAGTAATTTTTCAAATTTATTTATGGTACATTTGGCATTGAAAATTGGTTTTTTTTTTGGACAATAAACGCAGTCCAAAAGACAATTTAGAAATATCTACAAACTAGAAAAAACATAGCAATATCGATTATGTGTGCTTCACAATATTATTAACAAAAAAAACTTATACACATGCCCGCGTGTGTTTCTATTATTCACCAAGTTGGGTTAAATTATGTTTTTCAGACTGGTTTTAGTTTTTTTTCAATCAGCGTTTAAAATCACCCAGAAATTATTCACATTTTATGTAAATAATGTTTGGGCTAAATCGTGCAGACTTATAGTCTTATATCAAATTATTTTCTTATGTGAAATCACGTGTTGAATACACTAAATGTTCCATAGAGCAATTTGATTCGCCTAAATCGCGTAACAACCAGCCTAACTGAACAAAAAAAAACAATATAAGAAATTAGATTATTGAAAAAAATGTTTATTTAATGTAATACCTTAGACTCTTTTGACAGTCAGACAAACTGATATATTAGTAAATTAAAATTAAAACCAATTTAAATGAAATTGGTTTTAAATTTAAATTGAAATTTAATCGAAATCTTTTATTGACTAACATTCTATTTTGTGTTGGGTTTGAACTAAGTAATAAAAGACTATATTTATAGAGCAATTATAATGCTGAATAAGTGGATTTTCCAGTATATATTATCTAATATATATCTATTATCTTATATATTGTCATAAATCTAAGAATATGCATAAAGTTCATAAATTCGAAAGCATACAATCATACAAGAAAACAATTTGACAAATTTATAAACAAGTTTGTGTCTTAACAATTTATTACTTTAAGTACTTTCATATTTCTGATTGATTATTTATTTGTGCAGAATAATTGGGAATGATTTTGCTTAGTCATAAAATTGACCAATAGCTTTTAAATTTATAAAATTATTATTAATGTTTTATAGTGAATTTCATAAATAATTTAATAAATAAAAAATGGCATTAGATTTTATGATTAAAACAGTAATAAATTTTCATGATTAAATCTGTAAGTAAATAAATTCATTATAGAAAAAGTCGAATTTTTGCCTTTTAAAAAATATTGTTAAGTGAAGTTATCGCTGAAAATATTTTAAAAGACTGTAAGATTAAAATATTTTGAACTTTTATAATAATTAATTATTTAATTTAAATTTTACTGAAGAAGCATAACTTGTAAATAGATATTTTAAAA
The DNA here is from genome assembly GCA_963932195.1 of Empis livida. Classification (NCBI taxonomy): domain Eukaryota; kingdom Metazoa; phylum Arthropoda; class Insecta; order Diptera; family Empididae; genus Empis; species Empis livida. The sequence goes on from OZ010647.1 coordinate 3,239,698, forward strand.
AATCTTTGTAATTTCCTTATACTAAAGATACCAAAATCAAGTTTGTTTTAATTTTTTTTCAAACAATATTTTTATATAATTATTTTTCTATCAAAAACTTTCTATTAAAAATATTAAAATTATTAATTTTCTGAAGAAAAATATGAAAATTTTATTTTCTTTTAGTTTAGAAAAAGTTACAAAAAAGAGTCAATAATACCAGATTATAATTTATTGCTGTAGCAGTAACGACTTAACTATTTATTGTATGAAAGAGAAATCGAAAAAATGCATATTTCACTATAATTTTCCACCTAAAAATATATTATCGCATTTAAAAATAGTTAAGACAGATGCTAATTATTGTCGTATGTTAAACGAATTACAATTATTACCATTAAAATCAAAATTAGTTTGCTGACGACTGCTGCAGTCATGAAGGACTTAATTGGTTTTTTCAATTGATAGAATTTAACATAAAATATGTAACACGCTTTAATTTTATGATATCTACTTAAAGTAAAATAATAAGTAAAAGTGGATTGAACATACGTTACACTAGTTCACAAATAATGTATAAAAATAATATGTATTATATAAATTATGAAATTTACAAAAAGAATTACTTAATGTCATAAAACTATTTATAATATGTTTATAATATAATTTATTACTTAAATCACTTAAACTATTAAAACTTCTCGAAAATTATCTTCATCTAATTTTATTAGTTAATATATTAAATTAATTATAAAAATGACTTCAACTAAAGTCATTAATTATAAAAATGACTGCCAGTTAAATTTTACTTATTTCTAATAGTACATAAGTGTAACGTAAGAACTTAAATTGCTGCAAATTTGTCACTGGCACCAATAAGGTGATGATAATTTTGGCGAAACAATATCTAATTTTGGTACAAAGTAAGGGTATTTAAAATAAACGAATATTTTAAATTAATAATTGGTAAAGTTAAAAAGTTTTAAAACTTCTTTCATTTAAGGTAAAGTAAACTTTAATTTTTGAACAATGAAAAATAAATTTACTTTTACAAAAACTACAGTCATTTAGTAACCGAACAAGTCTAATGCTTAATATTTTATTCTTATATAATTTATAATGTGAACCATTATAATTTTGCACTTGATTTACTATTCCATTTCAAGCATGAAACATATTAAATTTTAAATGATAAATATTCATGCAGTCTTATATGTCATAATTACATTTTATGGTAATACAAATCAGATAAATTAAACCAAAGCAAAAATTATATTAATTTTATTATTTACTTTCATTTTTACATTTTTAATGATTTCCCAAAATCACAAAACTTACTTGATTGGGGAAATTATATAAAAATATTGTTAATTCATAAATTATTTCACTACATAAATTAATTACATAAGTTTACAAAGGAATTGTGTATTAATTTGCTGGAATTTTCATCAAAATATTATGTTGTGTTGTGTGATAAATTAAAATTTACAAATAATTATTAGTAAAAGTAATTAGCTATAAAATAGTTTGAATTCAAATTTATTGGAATTTAAGTAATCTGGAACAAGATTTAATCTAAAAGCCTTATAAAGTTAACCCTGTTAAATGTAATCAAATCAATTTTTAGAATAGTAATCAAAATTTATATTGAAAACTTTTAGATCATAGAACATATCCGTAATTAAATTGAATTTAATACAATTTACTTAACAAGTATAATTACTTTTAATATGAAGTTTCATAATTTTTTTAAATGCTATTTAATTAAATTTTAAATTTTAAGGCCAAAACTGGTGTTTATGATACATTAAGATTCATGTTTAATAATTCTACTAAATTCGGAAAAAGTACAAAGTTTAATCAATTTTTGATTTCCAACTTTTAATCATTTGTTTTATTTCTTGCACAAACTGAAATAAGAAATTGAGCGATTTATGAAGATACTTAAAATTTAAAATCATAATTACTGGCTATTCAATATTTTCTCATCTAATTTTATGGAAACTGATTTAAAATATGGTTAAATCATTTTTCTTCCTGGAAATAATTAACCAATTCAAAGTAAGCCAAACTTTTATCATTAGCGTAAAGTAAAAATTCGTTTATTATAAAAATTAATATAAAATTTTTATTATTCATTTGTATCTAATTTAAAATTTAATACCAAAATGGAATAAAAAATATAATTAAATAAAATTACATATAATTTGGAATTTAATATTAAAATTTATCTTTCGCCATAATTCAATTTAATTCATAAACAAAATGTGAAAATTTCAAATTCAAATTTGTATTTCAATGAACTGTAAACTCTACTTTTATTTTGGTGCTGTTATACTAACCGGAAAAATTTGAACTCATAAAAGTCTACAACTTTGCTCTAATTTTTCTGTCAAATTTTGACCAACTTACTTATTTCACTAATGATCATGATTATTTAAAACAAAATTTAACTAATTTTTGATTGAATCATATCATTAAAAACTTGATCCAAAAGTTTATTGATGCAAAAATTTTATAAATTAGTTTAACTAATAATTAAAATTATTGTCTCTAATTGAGTTTCGGGTTGGAAATACAAAAATAGTAAAATTCTTAGAATTGACTTCCAAATTTCTTAAATGAGTATATAAAGTTTTATCAAGTTTTTCAAATAAATAATTATCAAAGTTTGAAAGCAATTGATCAAAATAAGTCGTTCGTAAATTTATATGTCAGAATTTGTACATTTATGTCAGTACAAAATGGAAAATATAACCGAAACAGGTTACTACTTTAGTCAATAAATTGGTCCATTAATTTAAATAATTTTAACATGCAAAGCATAAAATTTCCCATTTCTAAATTTTATTTTTTCACTTTATCAACGGCTTACGAACTAACATTAAAGATTTAGTCCAATTTAATAGACATACATAATTTATAACATTTAGTAAACGCAGATACGTTTTTGCGGTTGATTTAAAAAAAATAACTTTTACTTACTTGCATATTCATTATTTTTAAGACTTGTTTATTATTATTTATTATTATTTTAAGACTGTAATTTTACTGCCAGTAATAACGACAAACCCTTTGAATGAGTTGTTGAGGTCAAAATAAATACCAATGACTTTTAATAGTTTTTATCGTTATAACTTTAAGTAAATAGTTCACAAAAAAGTACACAAATGAAAATAATTAAATATTTATGCATAGTTGCGTACTGCAGAAGAATATAGTTAACGAGTTAAATCTAATTAAAATGCCAGAGCATATAATGTAAAATTCAATTAAAAATATGTTTTTCTAACTTCTTGCCAAATCCGTAGTAAAAAGTAAACTATTGATTTGGCAGAAATTTAAATATTACTTAGCTTTGAGTTCATATTACATAGATTATAGCAAATGAGCTTTGCTGATTATTTTAAATAATTTATTAATAATGTGACAATTTATTTTAAGACACTCTTTGACCTACTTATCGCTATATATATTTCCTAGTAATTATTTATTAGTACAGGCTTTTGAAAACTTTTTGAAATTTAATAAATTTCTACGAACTGTTTTATTTGTTAGGTTATCATGATTTTGAAACATAAAAAATACATTTTATGATTATTAACATATTAAGTACTGGCAGAACATTATTTTTTTATTGTTCATTTTCATAGAATACCATAAATTGGATTTCCGATAAACCTTATCAATTAACAAGTTAATAATTTTATTATTTATTTTCATTTTCAAATTTTTAATTAATTTTATATTTATGTAGTCTGCACTCTGGTATTTGAATTAGATTTAACCTATGCTAAATTTAGACCGACTTCAATAATGCCATGATCACACTCTCACTGCTACCACATTTAAGACTTTTCGAATATTTAGTTGTCGGTCAAAATATCTAACAAAAATAAAATAGAAAATTATTTTGTCAGACATTTCGACCTGACAAAGAGCTATTCTAAAATTGCCTTGTCAGACCCCCTTAGAACATATTTTAATAGACTTGAGAGTCTGACTGTCATTATAGACAAATAGACAACTGATACTAAATAAAACTACCAAACGTTTTTTCAGTAGAAAACATATAACACAAATTAATTTTTCTTACCATAAGCTACGTGCAAGTACAAAAAATCATTACGGTGGCAGCAAATATATTAATAATTTTCATTGTGGCCGTTGTGTACAGTTAGGTGTCAGGTCTTTGTAACTGACGTGGTAGTTAGAGTGCTAAAACAAAATACATTTGTCATATAATTTCATTGAATCATATAATTAAAAACATAATTCAGTCCACAAAATTCGTAGCAACCAGACATTTATTGATGCCAAAATTTTGTAATAATTTTTTTTAAAAATTAGTTTAATTAATAATTAATATATATTAATTAGTTTCATAAATTTTTAAGCTTACCATTTTCTTGTCAAATCCATATTAAAATGTAAACTATTGAAACTATTGATTTGGCAGAAATAAAAATATTACTTAGCTTTAAATTCATATTGCATAGATTATAGCTTTGCTGATTATTTTAAATAATTTATTAATAAAATAATATGACAATTTATTTTAAGACACATTGCTCTATGACCTACCAATCTTTTATATTAATTTCCGAGACAAGTCTAAGAAAAGATGTTTTTGTCAAAATAAAAATCTTTTTCTAAGAAAATTCTACATTCTGATCTTTTTATTAGGTTATCAAAATTTTGAAGTATAAAAATATATTGTGATTATACCTTGTTATTTTAATGTTAATTTTAATTAAATGGGCTATACCCGAAATCTCAAAATTTTTTTGTCAATTGTATTTCCGCTCAAGTTTAACAATTAATGAGTTAGTAATTAGTATAAAATAATAGTATAAATTGTAAAAATAATTCAGTACAATTTCATTGTTCAAACAAAATCGTTGCTCATAATTATTTAATTATGGAAGATTTTCAATTAAAAGTCCTACCAATACTCTTCGTTTCTTTTGTTTTGTTGGCACTTGAAGTTAATTGTCAGTGTGGTGAAGTAATTCCACATTTTGGCCCATCTCTAATTGAATCACCGAGAACAGAAGACAAATATATAACAGTCGAAAATATAATCGATGAAAAAAGTGACCTAAAACCTGGTCAATTTCTGGAATGTGAAGTAACAAAAACGAAACAATTGGAATCTAGTAAAATTAATTCTCATGGTAATTTTAAAATAGTTATCTGTATATGATTTTACTAATAATTTTTGTTTGAGTAGTTTTTACACAAGGGAGCCAAGCTCAGTATTTTTTTTTTCCGGTTTCAAAAGAGAAGAAATGTTTTTCAGTACAAATACGTACAAAAGCTATTTCTTATCTTTTACTTAGTGCTACTCCAGTGCAATCAGGTCATATGTGCCACGTGGTTTTAAGCCCTCATGCAAAATCAACAATAGTAAAAAAAGATGGTGGAGTAGTATCCACAATAGATATGCCGGATATTGTTAATGAACACGAGTTGCGTGGATTTTGGTTGAGATGGCTAGATGATCATTTATTAGAATTTGGTCGAGATACAGATAATGGACCAATTTTATCCTACAGATTTCCTGAAAAAATAGTTCCTAGTTATATGGGAATATTTGGTGCTACAGCGAATGCTGAATGGATAATACATGCAGGTAATAATTATAAACATTTATTTTTATTAAATAAAAGCATATATCACTTTTGTTTAAAGAACCAAAATGTGGTCCGTACAATGTTACTGAGAAGGCCTTAGCTGTAACAAAATGTAAAATGGTACCGAAGAGGAATTTACAAAATGATATTCTAGAAAAATCACAAATACACATTTTAAATCTAATTAAAAAACAACATGAAATTTTTAGAACAAGCAAATTTCGATCAAAGGAGATTCTTTTAAAATATCAAAATTTTATAGACAGATATTTTAAAAATGCCGAGGAAAATCAGAATAAAATTAATGCTGGGGATAATGAAAAGTATTGCCCACTTAAAGCAAAACTTTTCCATGAAATAAATGAAGAATATTTCCAATTTTTGGAAGACCTTCAAATGGAGTTGTCCTTATTTAAAGAACCGTCAGCAAGATTAAGTGAAAATTTGAGTATAAATTGCAGTATTGCACCAAAATTGTTTTAAATCGAAAATTTCATTATTTTTTGTCAACTGTATTTTCGCTAAGGTATGAGATTTAAATCAATTTCGATCCAGGTAATTTTTATAATCAGGCCATAAATTGCAGAAAATATTTTTATTACATGTTAATTTTAAATATAAAATTACAAGAATAAAAATTTATAACTATGCACATCTATGTTTTTATTGTTGGTGCTCCTACTGTTCTGCTATGAATTTTATTTAAATCTAAAATGTCAATCACTATTCTAATCTTAAAGTTACATCATCAATGTGTCAACTACCAAAGTATTAATTCTAAATTAAAAAATAATTAATGTTACCATATCTTGCACAACTTACAGCAGTTATCAAGTAATTGTAAAATTTCTCCAATTTTTGAATTGTGGTTAAGCACATTATTTGAAAAATATATTAAATTTTTTAGGTTATTGAGGAAAACTATTAGTATTTTCTTATTAATATTAAATAATTATTTATAAAAATTAGAATATAATATAAAAGACTTAAAAAAATCGAATTTGAAGATAAAACGAGATTAAGTTAAGCTGCCGCCGGATTATCAATTAGTAAAATCTAATTATTCTGATTGTATGAATGAGTAAAATAGCTAAAATTAATTAAAAAATATTTATTCACGAAAAAATGGTCAAAAATGTTTTATTTTCGGATGGCAAGATGGTAAATTGATTTTTATAAAAATTACACCGGATCTAATTTTGGAAAAAGTTAAAAAGTTTGCCTTTCTCTTCTTATTTATAGCTTGGCGGTTAATTATATGAGCGTTTAGATTTTTAATATTGTACGTGAAATGGGGCCCACGATAATTAAAATTTTAATTAACAAAGTGTTAAAATAAACCCAATATAAATAATTCGACGCATTTATGTGCTGGTATTATTATATTTAAGGACGTTAAATTTTATGCCATTTACTCAATATAAGCCCAACTATTAAAGTTTCGTAAAATTTTGGAATAATAATATTTAGGAATAGTGATCTAATGACATTCTTTTCTAGAAATAGTGAAGCATAAGTCAGGGCCAAAAAATGAGTTATTCTTTTATATTAATTAAATTTTAATATTTTGAATATTTCATAGTTATGGTGAATGGAAAAACTAATTTCCTAATTTTAATGAGCCAGAAATGAATCACTTTGGAATTTTGATTAAATTAGTTCTTCAGGATATCTTGATGAATGATTGATATTAAGTTTAATTAATTTTAATTATGTGATTTTTTGCAAAATTTAATTTTGTGATTTCTATCACAAAAAAACTTCAACAGAAATACTAATCTCCCTCCAATTAGCTTGTTGCAATTAAAAGTCTCTTTACTATAAAGCAATTTATGGTCGGAATCCATATAAAACTATTATTTTGATATGGATTCCGAATATAAATTTCTAAATTCCATAATTGAGGCCCTGTAATGTCACAGACAAATTATAACTATGTATTATTTAAATATTTGGCTTGGTTTTTTTTTCTCAAAAAATAAGGATTTTAAAAAAAATTACAATAAAAATAAACTCCTCCTACTTTTGAAATTATTTAAATCAGTTGTCATTTGGTCGTTGGTTGATTAAGTCGTAGTTAAATAATTTGTTCTCGGCAGTGAATTTTTTTTCTTTATTGATTAAATTTAATATTGAATTGTAATTATTATAAAAAAAGTAGTTTTTTAAATTTAATAGTGTTTTAATATTTAATTTTAAAATGTCGATTTAATTTTAATATTGGAATATTAAAATTAAATCGCGTTGGTTTTTTTTTGGTTTGTGTTTTTAGGTTCAAATTAAAGCTACAGCAACTACTTACTTTCAAATAAGCTGTAAAAGTATTAAATTAAAAGAAATAAATTAATCTTGAAATTTAATATGAAATTTATATTTTGAAAAATTTAAAATTATTAATTAAATAAAGTGTTTTGCATTATAATATGTTTTGTGATTAAATAGGAAATAAAGTTGATAAAAAGGTGTTAATGCTATAATTTTGCTAAAAAAGTGTAATTTTGTATGTAATAATAAAAAATTAAAAAATAATCCTTTATATACTACGATATACACCAGAGACTACAACATAAAAAATGAAACAATCTTTGTCACATATAGAACATCAAAGGTAAAATTTCATCACTATTTTAAATATTTATTGAATTTTCTAATATTAAATTATATATCTTATAAGCAACATTCTTGCTAAATTTTACAGATTTATTGGTTTGTTTTTTAACGTACGGCACCCACGTTTCTTCGAAACTGGCAGTTTTCAAGAAAAGTTTCTGAAAATAAAGTTCATAGGAATAAATAATAAATATTAATTCGGGCAATGACGATACTTTTGCAATATAAAAAAGTTTCCGGATTAAAAATAAAGCAATTCACTTAATATTTAGTTAACTTAAAAAATATGTTGTAAGTTGGAAAAAGCTTATAATAAAAATATATTTATTGAAATCGGAATTTTTAAGAAAACGATTTATTATCAAAGAAAAGGCCTTAATTTTTAATAAGGCCTTTTCATTGAAAATGAAATTTAGTAACATATACTAAATAGCTTAACCGAACACTCATAAAATAATTATTTTAAGCGCCAGTTTATTAAAATTAAAATCAAAATCAACAAATTTTTCTTCGGTTTAATTAAAAATTCTTATCTCATAAACACCAGATTGACTTATTTTTCCTATTTTTTTACTACATTAAGTATTCAAATATAATTTCTTTAAATTATTGGTTAAGTTATTCCCGGCATTCCTGTAATTAAAAAATCTGACAATTTGAAAATATTTCACAGTTAAGGAAATTTTAATAATTGTTTATTAGTTTACTTAATAGTTCGTAATTTTGAAACTATTTAATCGTTCAATTTCTGAAAGAATGTCGACAAGATTTTTAACGTTGATACAACAGTTTTTTAAGTGAAAAAATACCAGAAAAAGATCAGACATTGAATTCGAACAAATTTTACTTTAAATTTACATATTTGAAATCAAAAATGTAAATTTAAAATAAAGTCAAAATATGATAAAACTGAAAAATATCAATTTTGAAAATTTACTTTTTGTTGTCATTATTCAAAACTGAAATATTTAACCATAAATCACTTGTTAAATGCAATTTAAAATTTGATTTTCGTTATCATTAACTCGATTTTATTTATATACTAAAATTGCTTGTGGAATATATTAAAATTTGAACTGCTATCTCTGGAATTCATTATTGACAAAAGTATTTACATAATTGGCAAATACTTTAAATTGCTAATAAATTAATAAGATTTCTAAGACCAGAAACAATTGTTTTTCAAAAATGGATTTTAGCAACTAAAAATTTATTGTGTCAGTTGAAATTTGCTGCTAACACTTTTTAGTATTTTTGTCAGTCTAAAGAAAAAGCTAAGTAAACAAGTTATCCTTTAATTATATTCGGAAAAAACTTCTAGTTTACCAAATTTTGTCTGTTAAAAATATGATTGTTTCTGAGATGATTATGAGTGACCCATTTTAAGCTAACGCAGCTGCAGTCATAATTTTATCAAGGGGTGATTGTCACGTAAATGAAAAAAAACCCACAAAGTGAAGAAAAGAAAGTATCACAAATAAATAAATAATTTTCGCATTTTTTACTTTTCTTTTTTAAAATTTTATCAAAAAAATTTCTAGCTTATTTTTCCTTATTTTGGTGTCGAAAAAGTTCAGAATGAATGTATTTTTTGGTTATTAATTATTTAATTTAATGTTTGCGGCTTTCATTTTACTGTTAATATTGAAACTTTGAACTTCGAGTATCAAAATACACCAAAAATAGATGGCATTTGATTCAAATTTTCCACAAGATCTAAACCAAGAAATTACAGCGGTGATTGTACATCTAACTTTAACGTGGAATTAATTTTACATATTTAACAAAATTCTTGTGAAATTTTGTTGCCTATATTTATATTCCATATTTATAATTCCACTACTCATTACTGTGGATTAATGTCCTGAAGTAAATTAAAATGTATGGGCAGAAATTTTAAATATTTTTGATTTTTGATTTTTGATCATAAATTTACTTAAATTAAAGATTAAACAAACGTTTATCAAATTAATTTCTATCTCATCAAATTAATTTATTGTTTAAGCCAACGTATTGAGTTTTATTGTACCAATAATATAGCACTAAAAGCCTACATTATCACATAACACATTATTAACAAATATTTTAATATTATATGAATGTCATAAATTAGTTGAGATAAGACAATTTTTTTGTCGTAGGCCTTGGTATTAAAAAAATTACTAAAACTTTCAAAATAATAAAATTATGTGAAATTTTAAATAATTTTAAATAAAAATTTTATGAGTTAAGTGATACAAAAGTTTATGTAATACTTTTTATGTTTTCAGATAAACATTTTGATTCCGTAAACATCTTACTTTACTTTTTTTAAACACATTTACTAACATAAATCCAGCATAATTTTAATATATAAATATTTATATAATAATCCAACTTTTCTTCAACATTAAATCATATTTTTTCCGAACATAAAATTAATGAAAAACTGCCATTAATCGAAAATACCAATAAATTTAAATGACTATGAATAACTCTATTTCCCACGAGGGACCACAACGGTGGCAATTAATACAAAGTGAATTTAATTTAATTTTGATGATTTCTTTAGCTGAGATATAAATGACACTAAGAGTTTAAGATACGAGTTACGTCTCACAAAAAATATTGGAACCGAAACAAAATAATGATTGGTTTGTATCGTCCAAAATTACGGCAATTTCATTTAAATTCACTTGGTTTAAATTGAATCGGATAAGTTTGACTCTGGGTATATTAGAAATTAAACTTCACTAAATAATGGCATGATTTTCATAAAATTGAACCAGTCAACTTAAATATTATTATGACGAGTTTAATTTGATTTTTCAAACGTGAATATAATCTCTAAATATTTTGATACTGGACTCATCAATAATACACGAAAGAAACACTTGTAAAATGTGACCAACAAAAAGTCTTAATTTGTTTTGTCTGCAAGATTTTAATTTAATTAACATTGATATGATGATTTTGTATTTTGTAACTTCTAAACTGAGTTAGTAATTAATTTTTCTTTACTAAGATGAAGAATTAAAACGTGTTAAAAGTGAAATTTTGCTAAATAATTTGAAATTTTGTGGATAAAGAGATTTTTTTTTGGAAGTTTTATTCAAGTATAAACTTTCTGAAGAAGCTGAAGTAAATTAAAACTAATTTACTAAGCAAGTTTCTCTTGTGTATATATTGTTTGGCAATTGTATTCAAAAATTTGTAAACCAAAACGTATTTAGCGTGCCACAATTGTGCTAAAATTTGTTTAAAGTTGTTTAAAACAACTTTCCTTACAATTTGATTTTCATTCAAAAATTATAAGTTTAGTTAATAGTTTTATTCACAAAACTTATATGTTTAATTTTCACAAGTACGTTTTGAACAGAAGGTAAACTCAAATAATTTTTACAAGGAAATAATCAATATTATTAAGTTTCAACTTTCTCAGAATATTGTCTTAAGATCCATTTTCCTCCAGTTCTCATATTTTTCGATTACCATACAATTGATTTATTTCTTTTCAGAGAAAGAAAACAATTTAATCAAGGTTAAACTAATAGTTAGCACGCTCGATTAATATTTAACTATTAAGTGTTAGTTACCATAATATTTTTGATTAATAACATAACTTTCTGTGTACCTATACCTACTTAAAGTCACGATTTTTTATGCTTTAATAGTTTTTGTTTAAATATGATTGGCAAAACTCGCATATTTTTATCTGTAAAATTATCGGTTCATATTTTTATGTAGCTCGTGGGCTTTATTGGTTTATTGTATTTCTAGCGTTTCCAGCTATCATGCGGAATAAATAGTGGATTGGATGCATTGTTAAATAAACTTAATATTTTAATAAAATTTAGTCTGTTGTCGAAATTTTTAAAAATAATTAAAAATTTATTTTGTTATTAATTGTAAAATTAATGGTTTTAAAGTCGAGGCAGTGCAAAATTAACAAATCTATTGTTGTATACATTCACAAAGTATCACAAATTTACCTATCATCGATATTTAACATTACTGTAGAAATCAAAATTATTATAATTAAAACTTAATTTTATTTAATGTTCCTTTAAATAATCGTCCAATTTAAAAATTTATTTTTGGGTTCCAATTTTCTCCTATCACAAAATTGTAGCTTCAAAATATTCGTTTAATGACCTAATTTACGGACGTGACCCTTGCAAACACACCTTAAGTAACCACTTTCCATCAATTATTCAAGGCTTTATTGATTGTATTTTAATGCCATATTAAATTTGTGTTACGTAGATGTCGTGGAGTGTGTATGATTTTATATGGAAGAAATATTACTCTACTATCCTTTAGTGGTAAATAATGAAGTTAATTATAAAAACTTTTCTTTTTTTTGGAAAACAGGATAATTTTTTATTTTTTTCGAGGTTTTCTTCTTCAAGTCTTTAAACTTTTGTTTTTGATTTTATGTTTTTAATTCTCAGTTTTGCTGGGCAGAGTAATAAATCGAATTTGTATTGTGAAACAAAAGTTTAATATGATTTACTAAATCAGCTCATTATGTTGTTATACGGATTTGTTGTATTAATTTGCTCACAAATTAGTGGAGTACATTTTATTTAGTTGGTAAATAATTTTGAATTATAAAAAGTTTTAAAATTAATTTTAATATTTATAAACTTTAAATGCATTATCTCAGAATAAAGTCATAAGAATCATAATTGTTTATTTCAGATACAATTTTATTTTCTGCACAACAAGTTTTTCACTCAATTTCGTGAATAAAAACATTTATATAAATTATTCGTTTTTATTTTCAAGGATTTTACATTTTGAAAGTTGTTTTAAAGAAGCTGGAAAATATTTCAGTTCGACCATAATTTATATATCCACAGGTGGTCTTGAGGTTTTTCAGATCAAATTTAGATTTAATATACCAGGACACATTTAGTTTGATATTAATTCAGTTTCTTTTATAAATCAGTGGCAATGACTTTGCTAAAATTTCTGATAATTTTTTAATAACAATTTAATTTTTTTTATTATGTTCTAATTATAGTAAATAATCGTGAATACAGAATTAGAGCTTAATTCAAGTTTCATAAGTTCTGCTCCAAGCAGTTCTCCTAAATAAGTCTGAAAAGTTCTACGCTTACAACATCACAAAGTTGTATGTTATGCCATTTCATTAAAAATGGCACAGTGTACTTAAATATAATTAAAATGTAAATAGTTTTAATTATTTTGGCTCAAAATTTATATTTAAATTAGCCAAAAAATTTTTTTAATGAATTTAAATGCAGATTTCTTGACCGAACAAGAAGTAAGACACCGGCATTTTCGTTTCAAGCTAATAAGGTTATAAAATTTATGTTATTTAAGTTGTTAATTAATCATAAATTCAAACACTTTTATAACCAAAACAACTAAAAATTTAAATTAAAAGATAAAAACATTAAATTAATAAACTAAAATTCGCATATTTTAAACAAAATAACATCTGTCACCATTCATTTAAACCGTTTTCGATATTTTCGTTTAAAAAGTGAAAATATATTTTTAATGGTCCAGATTCGTGAAGAAATACAAAAATATAAAATTTATAAAAAGTACGACTATATAACAAATTATGTTTCGAAACGATTAGAGAGGGAAAGTCGATCTTTACGTTCAAGGAAAATGTGAAATGATAAAAAAATCATTTGAACCAATTTTGTTGTTTTTTTCAATTAGAAATTAAAATGGATTGATTGTAAATGTACAGATAAAATTATGTGCAAGCCGGTTATACAATTTTCAAAATGAAAATTGAAAAGTTATTAAATTTTCATTTGACTGGTGTGTAAATTATGTTTTACTGCTAATGCATTGATTCTAGAAAAGTTTTAAGTGAGTTTATTAAACTGCACAGTAACCAAAAGTCAGGTTACTGACATTTTCATTTGAAATAAAATTATATATTTTTAATAATAATTATAATATTTTCTTTCAATTTAATCAATAAATCATTTAAAAATATTGATAAATGATCGCAAAATTGTTAAATAAATTGGAGGAAAACTTACATCGACTGCGTTGATGATGGCAGTACATGAGAGAAGTATTATTACTGTTCCAACTTTATTATAGCATCTCATTTTGTTGATAGTTTTCAGCTTTTGGACAATTAATTTGTTTGCTGTCCAAAAGAAACAGCTTTACTGAAATATAACCTAAAACGAAAAATATTTACTTCTTTTAAAAATGTCTAAAACAATTTAACAAAAATTAAGAAATAAAATAATTTAACTGTTTTTGCAATTTACGAAAGTAAGAGATAAATACTTTTCTAAGTTCCCAAGATAATTATTGGTTAAGCTAACTAAAAATATAAAAAATTGACAGATTTTAGGTTATTTTACTGACGATTCAGAGGCAAATTTAAGTTAAATTACATTAAATTTTAGTGAGAGTAAATTGTTGTACAAATTCCGAGTTAAATTTTCATTCCAATTGCAATGAGAAATCAAAAAAATTTTCGGTAATTCTACAATCAGCTTGAATTAATGCACGATTTTTGTCAATCAACTTGTGCACGATTTTTGTCAGATTAACTAATTAATTTAAGTTTTTATTTAATACTAATTAGATTAATAAAAATAAATTATAAATTAATAAAATTAACATAGTTTCCTCTTTTAAGGTGAAAGAAATATTTAAATATTTACTGACCGTATACTTTTTTGAAATCGAGTTACTCGCTTAACATTTTTGTTTACTATATTAAAAGTAATAAAATGTTGTTTGTTTTATTTCATTTATTAAGTTTTTAGTATATTTTTATTAATATTGCACTGCGGAAAATTTAGGATAAAAGCTTTATTATTTGTTTTTTTAATAGCGGCAGAAATTTTACCAAAACATACATTAAAAAATAATTAAACTTTCACCTCAAAATGGAAAAAAACTATTTATAAACGATACTGTAATTATTTCTTCGTGGGAATTTTTTTAAATAAATACACAAAAATCATCTCATATGGTGCGCTGATACTATATAAGTTGCCCTGGTAGCTCAACATATAATTTTATAATTAATCATCGATATTGCTCTTAAATTGTTATAAAAATCGATTTAACGTGTTTATGAAGCTAAAATTTGGCAGATTCATCACAGGTTGAATTGTTTACAAATAGGTAGATTATTCATGAACTTCAATCAAAATCATTTTCATTTAATAATAAATCTGAATCATGACTGGGTGTTAAATGATCTTATATTTTCTCGTTATCAAACGTGCGAGTTTAATGAAAATCACGAAATAAATTGATGAACATTATATTAGTATAAAGAATTGATCTATTATGAATTAGTCTTGCAAATAATTAGGCTTTAATTAGCCAGTTTGAGTGTCAAATGAAAAAACTTATATCTACCCTAAGGTTAAACCCTGAAGTTAAATTGATATAATTTATAAAAATGTTTAAAAATGTTTCGTGTACACCTTTGGATAATAGTAAAACAAAATTATATTACTTAGCTGTCTTTTTAATATTTCATTGTAACTTTAATTGCCCGTTAAAAAAGATGAGCTTTTAAAGTTTGAAACTTAATGTTTTCTTAACTAATTTAGTCAGTAAAAGTACTTTTTTGTTAGCAAGTTGGTTTGATAATATGCCGGTCTTTAAAAAAGATAATTGACCAAAGAATTGTTTACTGTAAAATTTCATGTTTGAGTTGGAATTTTATGTAAACATTTACTTTTTGCCGGAATTAAATGTTTTTGCTGTAAGCAGATTATCTTCGTAATTTAATTGATGATGTTTATATGAGTTTAAAATTATCGTGCGTGATATAATTAATTATATTTATTTTGTGGAAATTGTGTAAAGTATTAGAAAAACAATGTTTGGACAATATTTGGTAAATATATATTACTTTTGTTACTTTTTGTTTATTTACTTATAGATAAAATCTTTCTTTAAAAAATTGAACTTTGCTAAAGCTATATATATATATTCAGATTCTGTAATTTTAATGCCTAACATTATTTCTCAACTTATTTCATTCCTCATAATTAAAATTAAAATTATTTAATCCAGTTTATTACATTTGTTTACCTTAAATTAATTAATGTTGCACTTTTAAAAGTAAATAAATAAAGTTTAGTTAAAAATAAAAATGTATTTTCAAAAATGGAAATTAAAATTGTATAATAAATAATTATCACTAATAAGCCTCTTGATAAAAACTACTGTGTTCAGTTACTATTTTAGTCTGTACTATAAAATTATGGCAATTCAGAAAACTGAAATAAAAATTTTGTACTAAAACGAAGTGATTAATTTTAAATTGTTATTTTGAATATTATTACTGGTTTCCAATAAGCTGGTGGTATTTGTAAAAAGACATATTTAAATAGTAATACGTTGACACATATTTGAGGACTATAAATACTTATAATTAACTAATAGTTTATTTATAATTAATAAATTAACGCGCTCTATTTGTCTCAACCCTAACTCAAGTCTCAACATTTATCTGCAATTTGTCCACGTATAGAATATAGATAACCAAAAAACCTGAGTTCAATTTAATGACAAAAACAAGATTAAAATTATAAAATATAAAATTTTATATTCGCGGATATAATTTTTTCTGTTCGCCTTTTTATTTCCTACTTTCTTCACAAGTTTTCTTTGCTCGAAACTAGTTTTTTTTCCAAAATTATTTCTTCGCTCCCATAATAAAATTTGTCGAAATGTTTATAAAAAATACTTTTAAATATAATTTAATCGTAAATGTTTTATTTAATTTAAATAATTTAAAATTAGTAAAACGTGAAGAAAGCTGTGATGATGCAATAAATGCGTTGAAAGTTGTTTCGATGCATTATTGTGAATGTGCGTTAAATAGTTGTAAACAAGTGGACGGGTGGTGATTTTATAAATTTTTAATTTAAGTAAGTTTAAAACATTAATGCAAGTTGTTATGTATTAATAAATTGTACTTTCTGTAATCGTAATACTAAATAAACCACAATTTATTTTAGTTATGAGATTTTTATATGCTTATAAAAAAAGTAAAACAGTTAATAAGTGAATCTCTTTTTAAAAATCAAGTTATTTAATCAGTTAATCGGGTATGCATAAACTAAGCCTAAAAACCTATAAAAAATTTATTTTATTATTTAGTAGTAATTCGTAAAGCAGTAATTAGTAATTAGTAACTAATTAGTAAAGAATGCTACATTTGGTTTTCATCTACAATTCCCCATAGTCTGAAAATAAATTATTTTAAGTTGCACCGTTATTGATGTACTATAAATTTAAGATACTTCAATATTTTTAGTAAAATAAAATTTCAAATAAATGAAAAAACTTATTGACATTTTACAAATAATCTACATTCTATGTAAATGCTAAGACAGCAACCTGAATTTTACTCGTTTCTTTGTATAAAAGCGTGCAAGTTGCTCTCAAAATTTACTTTATTTGGGTTATTCTTATCAAAATAAACCACAAAATATTAATAAAAGACATTTAACGACTTCGCCTTTTGACACTTTGGATGCAATATATTTTATATTAGTTTTCTTTAAATGAATATTTAAATTTATGTGCATAAGATTAAGTAATAAAAATTTATAATGTATTTTCGTGACTGACTTTTAGGTTTGTTGAAAATTGCATAAGTAATAGGAACAAATTTTTTAACAAAGTTTCAATAAATTTTGTGACATTATTAATTAACTTTTTCTTAAGATTTTAAAAGCTTTCATTGAAAGATAGTTTTTACGAATTTGATTTAGGCTTGCGAAATTTCTTTGATTAGTAATGAACAAATTAAGTTTAAAACTGTAAAACTTAAAATGCAGTATTCAGTTGTCAAATATTCTGATTAGCAAAGATGTAAAAAAATTTATCACTTAGGAATATTACCAAACAGTTAGTTTTCTGTGCATAATAATATTATTACACAAAATGAAATCCATTAATCAATTCATATGTAAATTAGTAAAAAATTGTCATATAAAAAGTATTTTTTTAAAATTAAATAAACGCATTAATATCCGTCAACTCTTCTTAAATTTCTAATTAATATTTAATTAATTAGGACAATTTTTGTTAATTCGTAACAAAATATAACAAAATAATCAATTAAGATTTGGATTGCTAACAAATGTCGAATTATTGTCAAGTCATACAAATTCTGTTAATACGAAAATAAATTAAGAAATAAAATATTATTTGGGAACAAATTTAGAAATAAAATTAATTATTTTTCTTAATTGTAAGGCCGGCAAATCAAACTTGAAAAGTCGCGCATAGTTCACAAAAAAAAAAACAAAGATATCCTTTCACTTTTTTTATGCAGACTTGGTTTGGTAGCAAAGTAAATTATTTTGTTAAAAAGTTTTTTTTAAGGAAATTTGAAAGAATGAAAAATTGCTTTAACTGCTTGCAAATTTAATTAAATTCTAACAAAGTTTTGATTTGGTATTTTTGATATTTTTTATTATATAGTTATTAAAAAACAAGGACAAATAAGTGAACAGCTGACTGTGGTAACTTTGATAATTATCTATGCCTTGGGTGTTTTCTTATATTATAACACAATCACTTTTGCTATGCTTTAAAATAAGTTGGGGGAGATATAAATTAAATTTTACTGGTGAAAATTATAGAGTAAACTTTTGTTGCTTAAATTTAAATCTAATGTAGTTACGTCGAATTAAATAGTACGTCGAATTAAATTTAAATTTACCCTATGTTAACTAAAAACTTATGTACTTCTCACATTAGTTACGAAATTATTAATAAAATTTAAATACTTGTAGTAACTTCTCTCAGACATTAAAGTTTTAAAAGCACAATATTCCGAATATTACATTTTAGTTGCTAACATTTATGTGACCTAAATTTTTTGTTTTATTGTAATAAAAATTTCCAAAATATTTATAACAAAAGTACCAATTAAATTATAAAAACACATATTAAAAATCAATATTAAAGATTGATATCAAAAGCGTTTAATAAACAAATTTTATGATGAATTAGCTACCTTTTCATCCACCCATCAAGTAATCTTATTTTCAAAAACCATATATTTTAACAAATTTAAATAAAAAAACTGATAAAAATCTAAATTTTTGAACAGCGTTTTGATTGATGTTAAAATAACTTCTTTTCCTTTCTTCCGAAGTTAAACTTTCTTGTTGGTAGACTTTTGCTATTTATTATTGAGTTGATTTCATAACAAAAAATTTGATGACCGGTTGTAAAGCTTAAATTACAAAGAAATTAGCTTGTTAGTATAAGAAGATGACATTCGAAAATTTTAATGGAGATCATTACAAAAATATTTATTTTGATGAACTTTTATTGTTGGTATCAACTTTCAAATAGACGACCTTAACATTTTATGAAAGTGAAAAGATCAAATTATACTAATGTTTTTGATACCCGAAATAAATTAGTAAAAAATACTTTAGTTTCCAATTAAAATAAATGAAAATGGGTTATTAACAACACTTGTAGGATATCGAAGAAAATAATATTACAAAAATTTAAGGTAAATCTATGGTAGTGAATAAAATTAATTTAATCATTTAGTAAAACTGGAAGTTTATAAATTTTGTGTGATTTTATTTTTCAAGTTTTCAAGCTGCCATTTTATTATTCATATTTTTAGTCTAATCTCTCGCGTTATAAGTCGCTGAACTAAAGTATATCAAAGATTGAGACTACTTTACTGACCTTCTATTTGTTGAAGTTTTGAAATTCAAAAGAAATTTCTATTAAAAGCTTTTTTTATTGTCGAGTAGAAGAAATTTCATTCGATTTGGTTTTTATTCCAACTTTTAAGTAATTTTTATAAAAACCAAAAACTGTGTGATGATAAATTTACGTTAAAATATTTTTAATAAACTTACCAATAAACAATTCACTTTTAAATATTTATTTATTGATTTTCTCTTGATTTCCTTATCCACTTATTTGGAGATCGCAGTCTTAATGACAGTAAATATTTTTTTAATAAATTTCTTTCCTCACAATATAATCAAATTTAATTTAGAAATGTTTGGTTTTGATGATCACAACCAGCTTAAAGCTGGAATTCACATAATTTTACACTTTTGCATAAATTAAAGTTTATATTGTGACTACAATTGACACTAAATGAAATATTAAATTAAACTTTTTTTCTTCTATTTTAATTTTATCATAATTTTTTCAGTTGTCTATTATCTTCCACATTTTTTAATCCAAATTAAATTAATTGGAGAAAAATTAAATTATAAATAATTTTGCTGAAATAATTTTTTTATATAACTTTAATTTGGAGAAAACTTCAAATTAAGCCAAAAATTGTATTTTAATTATACACGAAAGTACAAACAATCTAAAATAAGCTAAAATCATAAATTATGGGTACTTTTTACAGATAAATCATAAATAATAAAAATCAATTAATACTATTATTAAAAAATGGTAACAAAAAAAAACAACGAATAAAATGGCTCGAGTTGAATCCTCTTTCAGCGCATAATCCTATTTTAACACCGACCACATCGTAGTGCAATTAATTCAATAAAATTTGACATAAATATTTTTTTTATTTAATCTAAATTTGGCTATTAAAGTGAATTTACTACTATACTTTTACAACCAAAACGCACTGTTTATTTAATTAGACTAACTTTAGTTTCATTAGGCAATAGTAACCAATAATTATTTAATTAATTTATTAAAAGATCTAAAAGTAAAAATAAATCAATTAAATAATGAATTATGTTCAAACCACTAAACTCCAATATTCTTTTATTATAATTTTCCAAACCAAAAATAATTAAGTTTTTTTCATTAAGTTTTCTTTATGAAGTTTTCTTGTTGATTGATTATTTCATAAAATAATCTTATTAATTTGAAAAATTAATTAATTCTGGATTAATTTACTTTAAAAAAGAAATAAAATTTAAGCATAAAAAAATTGCAGTACAAATTTTAAAGTTACTCGCTTAATACTTTTGTTTCGGAAATCTTTTTTTATTGACCTCATTTACTTTTTCCTTTTGGTGTTCATACATTTTCGTAAATTGGTCAGGTGTTATTAATGTTTTTCAAAAACATATGTTAAATTTGTATTTCAAAAGTCCGAAATCAATTTAACAGTGTAAGTCAGGTGTGCACTAAGTCGTACTTATAAATTTGATTAAAAGGAGTTAATTCAAAAACTTCAATATATGAAAAACTAATAAAATAATTATTTATTATCTTAATAATTTAACAAAAAATGACGACGAATGTATTAAATTAGTATTTTTTCCAATTAAATTTCATATCACACTATTTTTGTTCAAAAAATTAAATTTTTCTTTAATATTGCTTAAAATTTATTATTCTAGTTCCGGTAATCCAAATAAATCCAAATTTTTCTTCAACAAACTTTTCCTTTTAATCATAAACTTATAAATTTTCAAAATATTTGTTAAAGTAACAGTCATAAATTCGTCACTAATAAAAAATATCAAATATATTTTCATAAATTTGAATATTCATCTTACACTACAGATATTTTCGATAGCTTTCAATAAATTCATAAAATTTATATTTGAATATTTAAAAACTAACTTAATTAATAATTTTTTTGAAAATAAATCACAAATCACTTTCGCATCTAAAACTTTTTTAAGCTCTACAGAAAACGCGTCCGCTTTCGATAAGATTGCAAATTGAACTGTCCATTAAAGTGTTTCGGTAATACTTTTACTACCTATTAGCAAGGTTGATGGAATGAACCTAAAAAAGTTGGAATCCACCTTCCACATTTTTTCTACATGTATTAAAGAAATGGACAGGTTGTAGACTTTACAGAGTTGAGATTTTTGTTGATCCAATTATCTGCAAACTCAAATAGAGAAAAAAGTATTTTCTCTTAATATGGTGTCAAAAAACTGAATGAATATAGACTATATAAATTTGACTTAATTTTATTTTGCTCTTATTAAGCTTTGGTTGCTGAAAATTTGCTGAATTAAGTTTTAATTTTGTGCAGAAAAGCTACGTAAATTGGTTTGTATTTAATTTAATATTTGTGAAATCGAGAAATGTGAGTATAAATCGTAAAAAACTAGAATCGAAAATGTATATTGATTTTATTAATTGAGTTTTAAATCAACGCTGATTTGTCTCCTTCATGCTACTGATAGCTTCGATATTTTTATTGCTGTTTAAAATACAGTTGTCATATCCAAATTTTGTAAATTAGATTAACTAATAATTAAAACTATTGTCTCTAATTGAGTTTTGGTTGGAAATACAAAAATAGTAAAATTTTTAGACTTCCAAATTTCTTAAATGAGTATATAAAGTTTTATCAAGTTTTTCAAGTAAATAATTATCAAAATTTGAAAGCAATTCATCAAAATATTCCGTTGTAATGATTTTTTTTAAAAATTAGTTTAACTAATAATTAATATATATTAATTAGTTTCATAAATTTTTAAGCTTACCATGTTCTTGTCAAATCCATATTAAAATGTAAACTATTGAAACTATTGATTTGGCAGAAATCAAAATATTACTTAGCTTCTAATTTATATTACATAGATTATAGCTTTGCTGATTATTTTAAATAATTTATTAATAAAATAATATGACAATTTATTTTAAGACACATTGCTCTATGATCTTTTATATTAATTTCCGAGACAAGTCTAAGAAAAGATGTTTTTGTCAAAATAAAAATCTTTTTCTAAGAAAACTCTACATTCTGATCTTTTTATTAGGTTATCAAAATTTTGAAGTATAAAAATATATTGTGATTGTTCCTTGTTATTTTAATGTTAATTTTAATTAAATGGGCAAAACCCAAAATCTCAAAATTTTTTTGACAATTGTATTTCCGCTCAACAATTAATGAGTTAGTAATTAGTATAGAAAAATAGTATAAATTGTAAAAATAATTCAGTACAATTTCGTTGCTCAAACAAAATCGTTGCTCATAATTACTTAATTATTATGGAAGATTTTCAGCTAAAAGCCCTACCAATAATTTTGGTTTCTTTTGTTTTGTTGGCTTTTCAAGTTAATTGCCAGTGTGGTGAAACAATTCCACATTTTGGCCCAGCTCTAATTGAATCTCCGAGAACGGAAGAAAAATATTTAACAGTCGAAAATATAATCGATGAAAAAAATGACCTAAAAACTGGTCAATTTATGGATACCACTGTAGCAAAATCGTTTTAAAAATCTGTTCTGAAAAATCTCAGAATAAGATTTCAAAAGTATTAAATGTGATCATACTTGATCTTTTAAGTACAATTCGAGTACTTGGTATTATTTGTTAATGTTAAATAGTAAACTATAATCACATTAATAAAATAAATTTTTTTAAATATTCACCCTGATTTTATAATTAATCAAATTTTTAAAATTATATATTTATATGGTATATTATATTTTTCAGAATGGGCTGTTTATTTCAAATTTTTTAATTATAATCACAAAATATTTTAAAAATTTATCAAAAATATCTATAAAATAAGGTTTTACAACGTTTTTTAAAACAATCACAAAGTTGTAATAGTTTGAAAAACATTGTAAGTGCCTTGGAAACCTTTTCCAAAGCTTTTACAACGTTTTCAAAATAATTACAACGTTGTAATGGTTTGAAAAACGTAGCAATTTCTTTGGAAATGTTTTTCAAAACTTTTACGTTTTTTAAACCAATTAAAACGTTGTAATGGTTTGAAAAACGTTGTAAGTTCTTTGGACAGGTTTTTTAAAAATTTTACAACGTTTTTTAAAACAATTACAACGTTGTAATTGTTTTGAAAAACGTCGTAATAGTGTTGAAAAACGTTTCTCAGACATTTACAACGTTGTTCAAACTATTACAAGGTTGTAATGGTTTCAAAAAAGTTGAAAAATTATATAAATACAACCTTATTTATATCCTTTTTTTAACATCCATGTTATTTTGTACAGATTTTACACATTTTAATTTTCAGATTGAAGAAAAACATATAAGTACTTATCTGATCAATAAGTTTTATACCCCAAAATATATATCTTTATTTGCAGAATCAGAATTAATAAAAAAAATACTGATTAAAAAAACATGGACCTTGGTGAGTACAGAAAATTCCATTTTAAACCTATAACTTTACAGATTTCAGTATCTTTTCCAAAACTTTGAGCATTTTTTAACATTTTAAAAAAAACATTTATTCTAGGATATTGGAAATTAAATCTCCTGTAGATTTACAATCCTTGTTGATTTAAACACATCTTCATTGTCAGGTGGCTGAAAAACATAAATAAAGTAATTAATTCCTGAATTTGGTCTTGCTGAAAACAAACGGATCGTCAATTTTTACAAGACTGGCAAATAAAAAATCACCAATTTTCCTAAACAAAGTCATAGGATTCAAAATTATATTTTTATTTAAAATCATGTTAAATAAATAAAAATATTAACTTTGCTAAAAATATCATCAATTTTCATAAACTAACTCATAAGATTCATAATTATGTTTTTAATGTAAAATCATATTAAATAAAAAAATATTAAATAAATAAATCTTTGTTTTTAATTTCCAATACCCCTCTCCCTGTAAGAAAAGTTTTGAAAAATGCTGGAAATTCCTCCAAAAATATTCCAAAAAACATAAAAAATCTGAAAAACCATATTTTTGGGCCAAAAAAATATCCTTCCTTATTTTTCATAAACCAAAAAATTATTAATTTTGAGTTAAAATTTACTTTCTGAGATTTCTGATCGCCTGGTATTTTTTAATAAAAATTTCAAAATTTTTAAATTTCATGACACAAATTTACAAAAAATATTTTTCAAAAATATTTACAAATTTGACTAAAAATACCAGGCGATCAGAAATTTCAGCAAGTACGAATTCCAAGTCAAAGTTTTAAAAATGCTGGAAATTTCTCCAAAAATATTCCAAAAAACATAAAAAATCTGAAAAACCATATTTTTGGGCCAAAAAAAAATACTTCCTTATTTTTCATAAACCCAAAAATTATTAATTTTGAGTTAAAATTACTTTCTGAGATTTCTGATCGCCTGGTATTTTTTAAAAATTATAAAATTAACTTTAAAGTGTTTTGGGCGTCATGGCGCCATCTATCGGAATATGGAAAAACTAATAATAGTTTTTGAGGAATTTTCAAAAACATTTACAAATTTGACTAAAAATACCAGGCGATCAGAAATTTCAGCAAGTACGAATTCCAAGTCAACTTTAAAAAATTTTGGGCGTCATGGCGCCATCTATCGGAATGTGGAAAAACTAACTAAGTTTTTTGGCCGTCATGGCGCCATCTATCGGAATGTGGAAGAACCAAAATATTACATTACTAGTTTTTCCACATTCCGATAGATGGCGCCATGACAGCAAAAAATATGTTTAGTTTTTCCACATTCCGATAGATGGCGCCATGACGCCCAAAAATTTTTAAAGTTGACTTGGAATTCGTACTTGCTGAAATTTCTGATCGCCTGGTATTTTTAGTCAAATTTGTAAATATTTTTGAAAAATATTTTTTGTAAATTTCTGTCATGAAATTTAAAAATTTTGAAATTTTTATTAAAAAATACCAGGCGATCAGAAATCTCAGAAAGTAAATTTTAACTCAAAATTAATAATTTTTTGGTTTATGAAAAATAAGGAAGGATATTTTTTTGGCCCAAAAATATGGTTTTTCAGATTTTTTATGTTTCTTGGAATATTTTTGGAGGAATTTCCAGCATTTTTCAAAACTTTTCTTACAGGGAGAGGGGTATTGGAAATGAAAAACAAAGATTTATTTATTTAATATTTTTTTATTTAATATGATTTTACATTAAAAATATAATTATGAATCTTATGAGTTAGTTTATGAAAATTGATGATATTTTAAAAAAAGTTTATTTATTTAATATTTTTATTTATTTAACAAGATTTTAAATTAAAAATATAATTATGAATCCTATGACTTTGTTTAGGAAAATTGGTGATGTTTTATAAGCCAGTCTTGTGAAAATTGACGATCCTTCTGTTTTTAGCAAGACCATATTCAGGGAAAAATTATTTTATTTATGTTTTTCAGCAACCTGACAATGAAGATGTGTAAAAATCAACAAGGATTGTAAATCTACCGGAGATTTCATTTCCAATATCCTAGAATAAATGTTTTTTTTTAAATGTTAAAAAATGCTCAAAGTTTTGGAAAAGATACTGAAATCTGTAAAGTTATAGGTTTAAAATGGAATTTTCTGTACTCACCAAGGTCTATGTTTTTTTAATCAGTATTTTTTTTATTAATTCTGATTCTGCAAATAAAGATCTATATTTTGGGGTATAAGACTTATTGATCAGTTTCCTGGCAATGTGGAAATTAAGATGTGTAAAAAACTGTACAAAATAACATGTTTTTTTGTACAGGATATAAATAAGGTCCTTTTGATTAGATTTTGAAAACATATTAAAAAGGAATAATGTTTTCCTATATACTCAATATACTCGATTAAATATTTTTGAAAAATATTAAAAATTGCTCAAAATATGGAAAACTTACTAAAATCTGTTAAAATAACAGGTTTAGAATAGGATTTTCTGTACTCTCCAAGATCCATGCTTTTCTGAAGCAGTACTTTTCCACAAATTCTTATTCTGCAAATAAGACTCTTTAATTTGGTGTATAAAATTTATTGATCAGATAATTTATAAGTTTTTCAGTAATCTGCAAAAGAAAATGTGTAAAAAAGTGTACAAAATCCAGATGGGTGGCATGAAAAAGGACATAATCCTTTTGCTCAGAATTTGAAAGAATATAGAAAAGGACTAATACCTTGTCATAAACTTAATAAACTCGATTAACTTTTGTTTTTAAATATTGAAAATTGTTCAAGATATGAAAAAATACTAAATTCTGTAAAAGTTACAGATTTAGAATGAGATTTTCTTTACCATTCATGCTCCCACTTTTTTTAATTTGTTTAATTTATTATTATTCTGCAAATAAAGATTTTTAATTTGGTGAATAAAACTTATTAATTAGATAAATATTTATAAGTTTTTCAGAAACCAAATTTTTTGAGCAGTAAAATCATAGTCCTCTTTTTACCCTCCGATTTTTTATCTGTTTTTTCTATAATTTTTTCTATTTTTATTTGGAATATATATAATTAGAACAGACTTTTGAACACTTTTAAATAATTATGAATACAAATAAGTATAATTAAATTAAAAAAATAAAATAATGTGTCAAGTTTTACAAATACAATAAAAATTTCTGATAATCTGAAGTTTGTACAATAATTTTGTTTATAAGGAAAATATTTTATTTTTAATTTGATAAAAATAAGAAGTCTTGTCACGGCATATTTCATTTACAGGTTAAATTAAGAGTAAGAGATGTGAACTAAGTTGAATTGTTAAAATTTGGAATTAATTAAAGAAACAGTCAAACCATTAATTATTGTGGATTAAAATCCAATTTGTTTGCGTAAATTGAGTACATGTGGATTATATTCGATGATATGGCTAAATTTGTTAATTTAAAAATTACAACGTTTTTAAACGTTGTAATTTTTAATGTAATGGTTTAAGTCAAATTTAGTAGTTCGTGCCGTCAATTATATTTATAAAAATAAAATAACATATTGACCACAATTACCTAGTTAAGTAACAGTTTGCAAATTAATATTCATTTTAAAGTCTAATCTATTTCGAAAAATGTTGTACAAATTATAATATCTAAATTACTAATAATCCCAAAATATGATACTAAAAACTCAAATTAGAAAATTAATATAAAAGTAGAAAAATATTACTACAGGTATAGATAATATGAGGAATTTAATATCTTTATGTTTCGTGTTCATAACACAATAAATCAATTTTCGGGGCATAATTTTAGGAGTTAAAAAAAATAATTAGAAAAGTTTTACAACTTTTCATTTATAATTAATTCCAACGTACAATTGAAAGTAAAATTAATAATATATAATATACGAAAATTTGATGTTGACAATATAGATATTTTAAATAAATTTAAAAAAATTGTTATAAATTAAATTAATCACAAAAGTTTTATATTAACAAAAATTTTTAAAAAATATGCTAATTACTTATAATCATTTCTAGTAAACTAACAATTTCATTTTATAAACCAGTTTGCTTTTTAGAATCAAATCTAATTAAATATTCAATTTTATAAATGAAAATATATGTAAATTTATGTTTTTAATAAACTTGATTTTAAAATTCTTAAATAACAAGCATACAAGTTGATATTTAATAAAACTAGTTTTTAGTTATTGATTAAATTTCATTCAGATCACTTCAAATTTCTAAACCTTTTTTTTCATAGTTTTTAAATCAGACAAAGAAAAAAACATGCCAAAAACTTTAAATCGTAATTGTTTAAGTGCTAAAGATCAAGCTGTACTTGATTCAGTATTTAATCCTTTACAACTTGGTGGTGATATACCAAATATATTTGATCCTGAAATTTCACACGAACTGAAAGATAACGATGAACAAGAAACTATACAAAATGTTGAATCCAAGCGTTTAGAATTAGAAGCTATTAAAATAACTGAAAATGGTGATTTAATAAGAGCATTAGAGTTATTTGAAAATGCTATTAAAATTGCTCCAAATCGACCATCACCATATAATAATAGAGCACAAACATTTCGTTTAAAAGGGAATGATGATGGTAAGTAAAATTGGAATTATTATTAATAAATGAAGAGCTTTGTGGGTAAAGATGTAAAATGTGATATTATTGAAAATATGAAATACATACATATTAAAATTGTATGAAACGTAGAACATGTTGTATTTTTCCTTGTATTATTGATGGTTACTTTTTCCTGAAATAATGAAGAAGTGAGATTTATTTATTACTAAATTTTTGGAAGAAAATTTTTTGAATGCTATTTGAAATTATTTTAGAATAAACTTTAAGTTCTAATCTGTACAAAAATAACAATATTCGCCTAAATATATGTAATTTAAGTAAATCGTCCGAATTGATTTGGACTGGAAAATCTAGAAATTTCTTGAACGAACCAAAGTAACGAATGAAAGTAATAATAATATCGATATATTCGTTAGTGTCATTCATAAATGTTCGTTACTTTTGGGAGACTTTATTTTGAGGTACTAAGATAATATTTAAGAAATTATTTTGTAGTCACTGACAATTTTTAAAAATAAAATATTTGCGATTTTTTAAGCATACCGATTTATTAATTTGTAGGTAATGGATTCTTTACATACGAGATATCGGTATCAATCTAAATTTACTAAGCACAGCGTAAACTTATATTGACATCGATGTTTTGAAAGTTGCCCATAATAAAATTATAGCAAAATCTTTAATTTGAAGGATTGTCTTTATTTGCAGTAAAAGTAATTCTTTTTCTGAAATATTTACTATTTACCTCCAAAATAAGATCTTTTGCAATAAAGAAAATTTTCGTTGTTTAAATATATATTTGGCACTTAATTAACTCTGTGATCTGATCCATAATTACAAATTGTAAAGCAACATTTTCTAGATCAAAATTTTAACATTTTATTTTTTTGTCGATTACTTTAAGTGTAAATTAAAATCACGAGTTCTAAATAAAATTAACTAACTTGTATTTTATTATAGCTGCTTTTGCTGATTTAAATAAAGCAATTCAACTATCATCATCAGAATCAAAACGTACACAATGCCAAGCATATTGTCAACGTGGTGTCCTGTATCGAAAACATGAAAATTTAGATGAAGCACGTCGAGATTTTGAAGAAGCAGCAAAATTGGGTAGTAAATTCGCTAAAACTCAGGTAAAAAAAAATTAATATAAAACTAAATTTTTATTTAACTTAAAATATAAATAATTTTTTTTTTATTTCAGTTAGTGGAAATAAATCCTTATGCAGCACTTTGTAATCAAATGTTAAGAGATGCATTCGAAAAACTTTCATAATAAAAAAAACCTATCATACAGTTCTCTGTGCTTTAGCCGACAAATAGTCAAGTTTTACAACTTTTCAAGTACCAGAACACTAAAAATTTAACATTAAAAAAATGACAAATTAAATAAATTATAAATACCGAAGTAATAAATAGTTTTACCCAAAAATAATTATTATATTATTAAAAAGTACAATGAAACAACAAAAAAAAATCACCTGTTTAAGTTTTTGGCACGAGCGTTTCACCCCTGCTTGTCCAACTCACTTTGTAGTTCAAAAGTCAGATATATAAGTACGATTATTGGCAAATTCTCTGAACCACAAAAAACTGTGAAAATCCAATGACAAAAAGATATTTTTTTGGTATCAGGTGGGTAATAAAAATGGGATTTTTTTTTTGGTTAGTTCTGTTCATGGTTTATATTAGTTTATAAAGCGTCATATAAGAGTTAAATAATGCTTGACAACAGGTAAAATTGATAACTATTTAAAGGTGAATTAAATTTTTATTTAAAAACTAACTTTTTTTCGGTCTTAAGTTTTATTTGACAATTAGTTGGTAAAAGTTATGAACTAATTAAAGTCTTACAATCATTTTGTTCCCATTTACTTTCGTAAGGAACTAACTTGATTCAAAGGTACATGAATTTTTAGATCCGGAACATTTTCAAATTTTCCAAAATACGATAAGTTTATAATTATTCAAATAAAATAATTCCGTGCTTTGGCAAATTAGAATAGTTTACCAATGGAAATCAAATGGCAATTAAAATATTTTTTGAAAAATTTCTAAAGAATTATCCTTTAAAGGAAAATATTTTTTTATGCCTTTGGTTCATAATAAGAAATTGCAGCTTTGTATTAACGGAGTACCTACAATTTTGGTCGTAAGTTTAAATACCAGCAGAAGAAGCAATCCGATAAAGAAAATTTAATTATCGTATTTGTAATAACACTGTATAATAAAAATTTAATCGATCATAATCTTTCAATGGAAAAATTCTTAAAGAAAGGACAAATTAACAAAAATTATTTAACGGATATTTCAGTAAAAAAAGAAAAATTACTCCTTTTTTACTCAAGAAAATTATAAGGGCGCCAATATATTTTTTAAACTATCCTTTTCCTTAAGGATGTCTGTGGTATAAAATTATAATAGGAAGTTAAAATGTTAAAATGTTCAAAATGTTATTTTTCTTTTTCAAAGAAATAAATATTAGAGATTAGTCTAAAAAAGTGCGGGATAACCGTAGAAATTTTGTAAAAAAACAATTTAAATATAGGAATTTGTATAAGGATTTATTATATGGGGGCTAATGTATACAGGTGCAAAATAAAAAAAAAATTAACATAAAATTATATTAATTAAAGGTGTTGTTCATGGTATTTATAGTTAACACATGATTGTGGTTAACTAAAAATTTTTTTAAGGATTATTTAAAAATATTAAAATTTTAGAATAGTTTTTTTTTTTAAGTAAAAAAGAATTTTTAAATTTTTTTGTCTATATCCTGTTTTAAATGAATTCGTTTTTAATCAAGTTAATGTATCCTGTAACATGGTCAAAAAAATATTCATTTTGTTGAAGTAAATTTTACAAATTTTACAATGTAAATAATTTAGAAATGTAACATTAAAACCAAAATTTTCCCAAGCAGTAATAATAATGAAGTACTTTAAATTAATCATATCTGGCACAGTATAAAATATAAAATAATTTTTGAATTTCCTTTCATATTACTACGCACCAGATTTATTTTTTAACCGACTCTATTTTCAAATAATCACGATTGGGGTAAAATTCTGTTAAAATTTGGTATAAGGAATAATTTGGCAAGTTTTTTGTAAGTAATCTGGATTTTCGGGTTGATTTGCTGCAGGAGCTGCAGTTATTTTATAAATCTTAATTTCCGAGTATGACTAAAATTAAATTATTGAGCATTTCAGATAGCCACTAATGTCATAATTTATTAATAAAACTACAAATTTCTATACGTTCTCTTCAACTAATTCAATTTAACTTATATTCTACGTTGACTTTTCAATTTTAATTTCATTTAGAAATCTAGGAATT
This sequence comes from Empis livida, assembly GCA_963932195.1. NCBI lineage: Eukaryota > Metazoa > Arthropoda > Insecta > Diptera > Empididae > Empis > Empis livida. Next base: position 3,271,908 of record OZ010647.1, read on the forward strand.
TTTAATTATTTAAAATTTCCATAATCTGAAAATAAAAAAAATCTACAAAAAAAAAAAACTTCTGGCTTTCCAAAAGCCACCAAAAACGTACAAATTAAATTCAATCTAGTTTCATGCACCTTGCATTATTGTCGTCTCGTCTGAATCAAAATTCTATAAAATTGACCTTCCTTAACAATTCCATTAATTTCTTCTTTTTATTTTCCTGTAAATTCAACAAAATAAAATTGTCTATGTCCTTAAATACAAGGTTATTCCTCTCCCTTGTATTGTACAAGAAAGAAAAAAAAATACCAAAGGATCCATTCAACTGTTTTTTTTTTTAATTCCTTATATTCCACAGCATAAAAAAAAAACATTCATCAGAATCGAGCAGGTGAATTTTGAATATAAAATTCCTTTTACACCTTTACAATAATATAATAATTACAAAATTTTGTAACCTAACGTAAAACCATGATTAAGGATAATTTTCATATATAATTAATAACAGAGAAAAGGAAATTTTAATAAATTTTTTTAAAAAAACTATATTTTTCAAAATGATTAGATCGGAAAATTTAGATTTGATAGTGGAATCGGAAAATTTCTAAGTATTTGAAGAAAAGTCCTGTTTAATCAGTCTTTAAAATGTTGAAGATGCCTTGTAAATTCACAATCAAACGTTAAATTAGAAATATTGTAACAAACATTTTAGGTTTTTTTTAAATACAATCAAAGATATATCTAAATGTGAAAGCATCTTCTTTGTAACTGTAATTAAGTATGTCTGTGTGCATAATTGGACAATGCCCTCAGATAAATACTCCGATTTTTTAAATGATAAATCAAAAAGGATATAATTTTTTTTTTTCTTTTCTTTAGAATTTTTGAGTTTGATTCAAAAAGGGCACCTGCACATTTTAATTGGAGTTTTGATTTTAATCTTTTCATCATTGACTGTGATATTTATAAAGAACTCAACATTGTATGTTGGTGTTGTGTGGTAGTGCACTACTCTGTGGTGTATTAGGTCTCATATTTGATTTGTGTTAGATCCTTGCAGAAATTGGTTTAAATGTATTATAGTTTGTTGACAATTATAAGTTTCTTTCATTTCAACAAACTTGTATAAGAATGTCGTTGATGGTGTGTGGCTAGTGCATTATTCCGTGGTGCATTTGATCTCAAGTCTGACGGAGATTTATAGATATTGATTTAAATATTAAAAATTGAGCTTTTATTTTCTACAATTTGGGTTTTAAAAGATCATATTTAGAGTATTAGTCTATAAACTGAGAATGGCGCCTAGTAATTAAATTAAAAGATTGTTATTTACTGAAATTTTAATAAAGAATTATTTCTTTAAATGGAAACCATAATTTAAATTAAATATCAAAAGCTTATAATTATTTTTATTAAATTACAAATATTAAACTAAAATCAATAAAGTCTAGTCTAAAGGAAATAAAATACTTATTTTTTTAAAAAAAGTTACAATCTCTTTTTATTCGAAATAATGTCAGTTTCGATACGCAATTTTAATTTTAATTTTTATACAACCATTAAAGACAACAATGGAGGTTAATCCGATTTATCAATCTAAGAATAAATATATCTAAGAAATTTACAGACTGGTATAGTAGATTATGGCATTTCTAATTAACTTAATTCAAAGAATACGAAATTGTAAAGTTTTTCTATCATAAATAAAAATAAATTAATGTTGAATTGAAAATTTAAAAGCCTGTTTATTAGTAAATATAAAATTTTTAACCCGTTTATGTATTCGAATTTTTAAATATCATTTGATTTTAAATATTTAGCAGAATTTAATATTTTGGAAACAGATTTTCGGGTTGAAATTCTGGGCATTAATCTAAGCGTTAATGCCTTGTTTTCTTCGGTTTTACTAAGACTTTTTATTAAGGACAAATAAACCTTAATTTAATTCAAAACCAAATTTACTAGTAGTTTCTTAAATAACTTTGAATGGTCAAATTTCATTTTTTTACTGAAGGACGAGATTAAAACGGAAATTTGGGACGAAATATATGAAACATCAAAAAAGTATGTTTTTTTGCATAATAACATAAATTATCTTGTCAAATATTTCATAAAATAATTTACTTCTAACTTAGTTTTTATATAGAATCTAGTAATTACAGCATCAGAGCTCAGTACTCTTCCAGCAAACCACCGCTGGTAAATTCCAAAATAATTGAACTTCTATAAACTAGAAAATAAGGAAATTAAGGTTTGTATTTCCATTTGAAGATTAATCTTCCCCGAAATCTTATAATTTTGAACTGTACAGATTTTTGACTGTTAACCTCAACGGGTAAATTTTAATAACGAACCAATAATAAAATGAAATTAACAAAATTTCGAAAAGGTTTCGTTTGAATATTTTCTTAGTGATTGCATTTATTTATTTATTTTTTTTTTGCATTTTGGATTTTGTTTAGATTTTTTTACGATTTTTCAATTTCTGTTTCTGTGAACGCGGATTTATTTTTTTTTCCATTAATCAAAACAGAAAAACATGAAGTGAAATGAAAAAAAAAAAAAAAACATTTTTGAAATTAAATTCTTTAATACGATTTTAAAAGGAAGCTTTTTTAAGGTTTCAGATTGACAATTTTAATTCGTTTCTAAGGGTTGAATTTATTTAAATAAAGTTTTATCAATTTTCCACCCTTTAAGAGGACATTTTTTGTTTAAATAGAAATTTGATATTATTTGATTTTAAATTGTGTTATTTTTTAAAAAAAATGGTTGACAGTGGTTAATAATTATTGGATAAATATTTAGGGTTAGTTTACAAAAATAATTATTATTGGATTGGATTTTTTTTTTTGGTAAATTTTAATATTTTTTTACCTCTCAAATATTCCAAAATTATTGCAATAGAATTGAGGTCCAATTTTCATAAAATCAGTATGATATCAGTTTAACCGAAAGCCAATTTTAAGGGTTTGATTCTATATCTGTCCATAGTATCCTGTGTGGAAATCAATGAAATATTAAGTAACTCCCCAAACCAACACGATTCTTTCACAGCGGCAGCGCAACGAATTATTCATAAAATTTAATACAATGGTGACTCATGTGAATGAAGAAACCAATGTCAATTTGAAACAAGATGAAATTCGCCAGGTTGAGAAATCCTTTATTAAGAATTTTACATTAAACTTACTTAATTGCTACGGTTTAGTACTAGAATCTTAATTTTTCTAATAAACAAAATTATTTACCATTTTCTCCGATAACCTAAATAATATTTTTCATATGAAAATAAATTAATTATCAAAAATTTCACTTGTACTTTTTTTTAATTTAATAAATTTGCACAAAATATTGTCAACAAGTACCAAAAGACTAATAATTCTTGTATAATTTTTTTTTTTAAACTTTTTGCTTTAACACCTTAAATGGTTAATGATTTATCACTTAATTACATTTAAGGATAAAATACCCTCTAGGTTAAATAATGTCATTTTATGTTTTTTATCATTTCTTATTTTTTTACAAAATAAATTGTTTAAGAAAATCTTTTGAAAATAACCGATACACTTTACAACAATTTTAGATTTTATTTTTGGTATGAAAGAAAATTTCACAGTTTTGCCTGTAGACATTTAATCTCTTGTCCAATAATTATCTATCTTAAAAGTTTTAAATATAAATGGTAGTAAAGAGGGCGCCAACAATGTTATCCATTTTTAGTTTTATTTAGATTTCCTTAAAAAATTTCCTGAATTCAAATTCAATTTGAATTACGAAACTATTGTTAAATTGTTAAAGAATTGGTTTTTTCTGACACATCTACACACTAAAAAAATAACAACAACAATAAAAGTAGTCATGATGTTCACTTGTTGTGTATTATTTGACTGTAAAACATTGCAACATTTTTATTTTTATTGAATTTTGTTTTTTTTTTCTGTTATAAAACATTAGGTTAACAACTCCACCTAACTCCATATTTGATTTAGTTTTATATTTAAAAATTTAGACTCCCAATAGAGACAATTTTCAGATACAAAAATATAAAAATAAAATCATGTTTATTATTTTGCTAAAAACGTTGTATTTAGAGATGGGAATGAGAAGCGTAAAACTTTCATTCTTAATTATGGGTAATTGAAGTTTGGAAAAGTTTTAAATTGTTTTAGATCATTAAAAGTGTGTAATATTCAAATGTGCACAAAAATTTCTTCACGAAAATCGAAGAATGTTATGAAACATTTTGTTGTATTGTTGAATCTACACTAATTTAAATTTTAATTTAAACCCTGAACCATATGTTTCTCTTTTGGAAAAAATCCGTTTAATAGTAAGAAATTAACATTTATTATCGGCTAGTTTTCCCAATTATTAACATTTTACGGTCTTCATTGAATAGACTGTGTATTTAAATTAGCGAGACAAGCTGGATTTACTCATTTGCCGAAAAACCGTGATTGTCGATTCTAGGCAAATAGAAATGTCAGACTGCAACTAAATTCCGGCACGGCGACGTTTTGAATCAACTTTATTTATTCCGTCGCAGGGGCTACACACACTACAGAATTCGTTTTGACAACTAACCATTAATTTTTTAATGATTTCCATTGCACGAACCGTCCAAAAAAGGAAATAATTCAATGTGCTTAGGTGGAAACCGTCACAAAAGTAAATTGCTTTATAAAAACCATCTCAGAATTTGTCGAACGTTACGGGTTTTCAGAAGATGTGTCCATCTTTAACGATTAAAAACCAATAATTTTTATCAACCGATAACCGGAAACGAATCGATTAATGAAAATATTGGTGAACGGATCAATATTTTTTTCCATTTATTTCGCTCTTTTTCCGGTTTTGTTTTATCTTCTTTTCAAATTCTCGTAACTGATTTCCTTTCAATTAAAACATTTATCTACCCGGTTAAACAACTAATAATCATAAGAAGAAATCATCAATTCTCTAGCTAGTTGAACTCTCTAATTTGTTACACTCAGTTTATACATTTCTTTCATTTTCTACATTTCTTGTTATTTATACCTCGCTACACATCACTATTCAATTAAACAATCATGCTGAGCAGAATAATCTCTTCTGCATAGTAAATAAGTTTTAGTCTAAGCAACGGACATAGTTAAAATTATTTCCAATTTAAAATCAAATAAAATTTCAATATAAAATTCACCACATATTGTAAAATCAGATTTAAAATTGTGTAGCTAAGAGTATCTTTTATGCAAATTAAATTCAGATTAAGAATACTAATTTTTATTGTAAAGTCGGCATATTTTTTTTGTTGTTAGTTAAAATGTTGTTTTCTTTTGCTGAATGAGAGAAATATTAGTGCAAACAGATTTTTATTTTTTGTCTGTTTGAACATTTAAATAATGCGTTCATAGTTTTAAGATAAAACATAAAAAAAACATTAAACTTCTGTAAGAGTTTTTTTTTCATATTAGAATATAAACGATTGCTTTTGTCAGCAAAATTTTATAGATTAATTTGATATTCAAAAGATATTAATTTTAAAATGTAAAAATAAGAAAAAAAATTACCATTGAGTTGGAAATAAAATGAGGAAGCTAAATTGTTATAATAATAGGAGGTCTTATCATATTTTTCTTTATTCAGATTTTTTTAGTTCTTTGTTGTTCTTGTTCCATAAAAAGTGAATCATAATTTTAAAAAATATGTTTATCGGTTTTTATTTTTTGGTATTGTGTTTTAATTTGGAATTAATTTGACATTAAAAATCTGATAAATTTATCTTTATTGTGTATAGTATTTGTATTTGTGTAAATTTTTGGTAAAATATTGCTATTAAATTCAATCTAGCCGAGAAATATGTTTGAAGTTTCAATATATTTTAGTGAGACGATTATAAGACAGGAAAACTTGAAGGAAATACACAGACTAAAACTTAGCTACGAATCCAATCAATTCGGTTTGAATATTCTTGCAAATCAATTATAGGACGAAGGAAGTGTTAGATACAAAAGTAATTTCCAGCAAAGGATTATTTATCAACGTTTCAAGACATTTAAGTTAAATGCAAAAATATTTTAAATATGTTAAATTTTTCACTACAGAAATAGTAAATATTGTATCCTATATTTTGCTAAAAAATTAATTGAAATTATTTTAAATACAGGCTAGAATGTTTTCGCTGAAATTCGGTTAAATGTGATCAATATTCTTTTAAATAATACTATCTACTCAAGGCTAACAATTCCAAATTATGTAAACTGTAAAAATTATATTATTTGACATTGAAGTTTAATTTAATCTTTAAAAGGTTTTAAAGTTCCTTCATTTACCCAAAAAAAAATAATGTTAAGTTCCAGTTTTGACATTTAATTGCAAAAAAAAACACTATATCACATAACAATAGTAAAATTAACATTAAAAATTTCACAGTACTTTAAAAATTAATTTATAATCCAACATAGCTATTTGATTACTCCAAACCCACTGTCCACCTACATTAATAATTAGAATTAATAAAAAATCTCTTAAGAAAAATTAAAATTGAACAAACCCCTTTAAAAATCATTAAAACTAAATTATATTTAAATACAATATATTTCAAAATCTGTAGTTCAATATAGATGATCAACCATAAGATAACCAGATTTGTAAACATTGTATAATATTTAGTAGATATTTTTTTCTCAATTTTATTTCAATGAAAAATCATAAAATAAATATAATTGCAATTTTCAGAAAATATACAAGAAAATTTAAATTATTACTCATAGTCAAAATTATCAAAGAATTAAATTGACTTTGTTTAGTGGTCCATACAAAAATTTCTACATAAAATGTACATAAAAAACGAAATATGAAAATGACAATAGAAAAGTATATTTTACTGATAATATTTTTCTTATGCTTTTCAAATAAAGAAATTTTTCCTATATCAAAAAAAAGAAAAAACATATTTAAAGTGAGTCAACATAACGAGACAAAAAAAAATTATGTATTTCGTTAAAAGACAAAAACGATAAATATTTTATTTATGGTTAAATGATTTCGCGCTACTGAATTAAAATTAGCTTGTATAGAGCGACAATAACGCATTTATGTTTTGCCAATTGTTTTAATAATAATTGGTGAACCAGTTAAAAAAATATTTAATCTATAGAAATTTAATTGAATTTTACTTTATAAGTTTAAATTTTTTTCGAAAAAAAAAAATAACCCTCATGTGTAGATTTATCAGTTCATAGTTTTTATATTTTTTCCAGAGTTGTTGTTTAGCGCTGATTGGAAAAAGAGAAAATATTAAAGGAATACATAACCCAGACAAACTAAAAAAAAAAAATTGAAATCATAAATTGTCGTGAAAATCCATTTTAGGTTAATCTCAACTAATTGATAAGAGGAATAAAATTGTTGCTCTTTTCTATCTGAGGGCAATTAAATTCAAGTTTTTTTTTTAATTGAAAATTTTGTTATACTGAAACATTTGTTGACCTATTTAAACTATTTATTTTCGTTTTTGGTAATCATATTTTTAGAAATAAATTTAAAAGTTAAAGATTTAATTTAAGTTAAATTATTATTTTGTTTAGTTTAATTCACCCGCTTATAGGGTTTGTTATGAGAACCCGTCATATATATGTGCCAACAATATTTTGTCTATACAATAATTATAGCCATCATATGCTGTCACAGAAATTTTAAACTATAGCGTATGACAGTTTTTGTCGCGGTTTTAATTGTTTGATTTATCTCAGAGTTTAAATTTTAGGCTTTCTATTAGCTAATTATCGGCTACCAGAATAAGGTTATTTTTAATTTTATAAATAATCTGACCAACTACGGTGATATGGGTCAAAAACAATTTTCTACCAAAATTAAAAGGTCGACCAAGAAAAATAGGTGTTGTGGAATAACAAAGAAAAAGTTAGGTAGACTAACCCATTAAAATTAAAATGTAAATTTTGAGAAAACACTTTTAGATTATTTTCATCTGCAGTAGATTTGATTAGGAACAGAAGAAAGGGAGTAATTTAATTACCAATATGTACATAATTTTACTAATATTTAATATTGAGCTTGTCACCGAAATTTACTAAATTACCTTCCAAACTATTCTTCATCTTCACAATATTTTTACCATGAACAAAATTGAACAAAATTTTCTACTAAATTTTATACACTTTTTCACTGGTTATGAATAGAATCACAAAAATTCCATAAAACTTAAAAACCACCTGGGTTATTTAAAATACTACCAGTGAAAATATTATAATTTTTTTCTTTACACAAAACCAAAATTTTAACACCTTGCGTAAAAATATTCAACCATCAGAAAAATTAATATTGCACCACTGGTGCCTCGTGCTCACAGATAAACCCTAAAAAAAACTTTTTAAATAATCAGTAATTTTTTTTTTGTTGGTTAAATCATTTTTCCGCGGGTGCAATGTTTTTTTTTATTAGATTTATCGAGAGTAAAAAAAACCATACTAAACCAAAATACCACAATTAACAACATCGTGCAAATCGTAAAACTTTTTAATATGTGTATGAGCGCCAAACGGCTCTATTTAAATACAATAATCGGAAAGTGATTCAAATATAATCAGAAAAAAATTGAATAAGACCCGCATTTGTTGGTAAACAAAAAGAAGATAGGCGTTAGTTTACAGTCCATTAAAAATTAAATTTTTAGTGTTGTTTTATTTTTAAAATCGATGAAGTGATTATGCAAATTATTTAATTGTATAAATACTATTTAGTCAGGTTGGGCTTAAGAGATATTAGCGTTAGATGAATGTAAGATTAAATAATAGATAAAGCTACATTAAAAGACTATCCTGGTGTCGGAATAGATAAATTCGACTAATTTCAAATTCAACGTAATTTCCTGGCTACAGAAGTACGTTAATTTCATCACGCACTTTCAATTTACAAATTCATCTAATTAACATTCTAGATTATAAGAGACATTATCGCCTAAACTATAAGTTTTATATTGTAGGACGAATCACTGCACCCATTCGGTTTATTCTCAGTGATATCCCTTCGTAAATGAAGCCACTAGATGTACTACAATTCCGATGAGTTATATTGTACCGGTCTGGAAATCTGAGACTTGCGGAGCTGTGTTGTCCACGTGCTCGCAATTGTTCTGTTTTTTTTTCTTATTTATTAGACGATCGTTTATTTGACAGTTTAATGACGAAGAACTTAGACTGACATAAACCACATATAAAGTACTATGTAGAAAAGAAATATACAAGATCAATTTTCAATTGAAAGTCTTTGTACTTCATGGTTATTAAATTTTCCACTTAATGAAGCTTGAACTATGAAAGCTAAAATTCACAATAAACACGATAGTTAAAAATAAATCATCTTTGTTAATTGCTATTGCAAAATATTCTTTATTTTTTATGCTGAGATATTATTTTTGATTAAATATTTCTTGAGTACAATTTCTTTAAATTAGTTTTGTTGTACGAGAAACGTACCATTAAATTATGAAAAAATTTGAAAAAGAATCCTAATTAAGGAATTAATTATAAAGTATGAGGTCTCAAAAAAAAATTAAATTCTTAAAAACAAATCTGTATTTTCAACAAATTGAGAAAAATAGTTTATCTTATTATCTCATTCGTATCATATACATCTAATATAAAGAAAACAAAATTATTATAATTATCCTTGTACGTTTAAAAAAAATTACTTAAACCATAAGTGAGCCCATATAATTTTTAACTTTAAACCAAGAATAAGAAATAAAAAACCACGAATAAGAAGAACAATGACACTGGACTTGATCTGTGTGGCATGTGTTTACAGAGTTTTTAATTTGAATTTGTTTTTTTTTTATAGGCTTTCTGTTTGACGTCATATGTTCACCCTTACGACGATATATACTTATGTAAAAGTTAAAAGAATTTATGAGACATCACTTTAGGCTACAGCTGGTCACCATTTAAGAAAAATGATTGTATAAAAGGGACTTCCTTCAAAAATTGGAATTTATAAAAAAAATACAGAAAATTTTTTTTTTTAACTAAGACGACATCTTATACAATTTTTTTTTCATTTATTTGTTGTTAAATTATTTTTTATTGATGTTATAAAATTGTCACAAATTTTAGTTTTTTTTTTATTTGTTATATTTGAGTTTTTTTTTATGCTGTTAAAAAGTTTATGGTAGCACAAATATTAGGGTTTCTGAAAACTCGGGTTTTTAAGACTCGACGAGTCCGAGTCCAAAATTAAAAAAACTCGTCGAGTCCGAGTCCGGTGTCTTTAACAAAAAATATTTCAAGAATCTGATAAAATAATATTATATGATTTTCAATTCAACTGAAATTTGTGCTTTACTGGTCGTGCCAAAAAATTAAAAAGAAAATGTACTCAAATTTATCAATTAATTCATTTATTTTCAAAACTCCATAAGCTTTCAAACTATATAATTGTTTTTAATTACTTTTTTCATTTTTTGGTTTAACGTACAAATATTTCAGAAAAACTAATGAATTGAGAGATTCTTTCATATCAAAATCAAAACACAATAAAACACATTAGTATACCTCTTTCATTTCAAAATCAAAACCTCACCAAGGTTTTTCCCTTGGTAAGGTATACTAATGTGTCTTGATTTTTAATTTCATTCATTATTGAGTTTTACAGTCTTCTGATCGTTTTTTTTACGTTGAAAAATAAAAGTGCCGTTGTTCTGCGAATTCGTTTTTGGTTTAACGTACAAATATTTCAAAAAAACTAATGAATTGAGAGATTCTTTCATTTCAAAATCAAAACACATTAAAACATATTAGTATACCTCTTTTATTTCAAAATGTTTTTCCCTTGGTGTTAGGGGAGGTATGAAATTTTGTTTATTTTTGTTATGTTTTTTTTAAAATTAACAATTAAAATTATTTACAAAACAAAAATATAATTTTTAAAAAATTCTTCTGAATTAATTATGCTGGAGGTAGGCGTAAGCGACAATGAAATTTAATAAATCGATTGACGTTTTTTTTTTTAATTTTAAAAATTTGGACTCGGGACTCGTCGAGTATTAGAGTCGAGTCCCGAGTCCGCGTAACTACCCAAATACTCGACGAGTCCGAGTCGAGTCGAGTCGAGTCCAGAAACCCTAACAAATATGTTTTGTAAAAAGGTGAAAGACATAATAATAAAAGGAAGAGAAAAAAATGTATCAAATTAATTTAGATTTTTTTTTGCTAAGGATTTGCAGAATATGGTCTTATAGTTCAAAAGAAATTTTAGTTTTAAATTAATAATTTTCATAGTTGTAGCTGTTTAAGAGTTTTAGCTGATATTTCGGTTTGGAATTTAATTAAAAACTTAGTAGAACCAAAATTACAATTTTTTAGAATAACAATTTAATTGGAAATCAAGGATAATTCTTTAGTAATTTAATTTATTAAATCCTTAGTATGTGAAATTATTCCATTTTGCAAAGATGAAATCAAAATTCATTGTAAATTTTATATATTAATTTGAAAATGAACTAACGAGTACTATTTGAGCACATAATCCGTTGACTTGATTTTGAAAAAACCAACTTTAAAGTTAAAAGCTAAATTTTAAAAAAAATAATTGTACGATAGAATTATTTAAACTAGTCACTGCAAATGAAGCAATATCTAATTTTATAGACTTACTGATATTTCTGTATAAGGTATGTAAATTTTTCTAGGAGAACACTGTTACTCGATATCCCAAAAAATGTACCTGATATCAAAGCACGGATTACTCTAATAGAAAGATCAAACTTTACAGTTTAATTCATTAGTAAAAAAACATTAAAATTACGTATAATATCCAAAACTGTACCCAGTCAATGAAACATCAGCACATATGAAATTACTAGTTACAAATTATACCTTTCCGAAATTATAACTTTTTTTTTTTGATAAATCATTAACTGAAAAATATCAAAAATGTAAGCATAAGTAAAAAAAACATCAACCCCAAAAACTTGAACCTACCAAGAATTTATTAATAATTACACATTGATTATTTGAAAATTTTCAATAACAAATTTCATTCTGTACACAAAAAAAATACTTCTACAAAAAGAATTTTAAAATTTTTACTAATGAAATTATATGTACAAACAAAAAACAACACATAAAATCTTAAATCTTAAATTGTATATAGATAAATATGTATTTTCAAACAGTTATATTTTTTATCAAAAATATTTCATTATAATACAACAACAATAAAAAAAACCAAAAAAAAAAAAAAATTAAGAAGCTATATTTATAAGAAGGGATTTAAGCGCACCTTTACGACAGGTGTAGCCTCAATGTTTTCATAAAAACATAAATATTGAAAATACGTATTCGTATGTATATTCAATGCTTTTTTTATTCGCTTTGGAACAAAAATAAATTTTTCTTAGTTTTCAGATTTTAAATACGTAAAGAATCCCAAAATTTAAAGAAGATTTTTGAAAAATATTTTTTATTAACATTTTAATTAGAAATATTTTAATTGGAATAAATTATGGAAACTAATTTATTTATTTATCTGATAAATATAAATATGTAAGAAACTTAAATATGGATCTCATTTAATATACTGTAACAAAAATACATAAATATTAACAGAAGAGCACAAAAAAAAAAAAATATTGCTTCAAAGACAACGCCAACATATGACGTTGAACACGAGCTAATAAACAATGAAGGAAAAAATCTTGTATTTACAATTAATAAATTAGAGAATTCAAATTTTTAATTAATTTATTTTGAGAAAAAAATGGCTTGTATTTAAAAATAAAAAGGAAATATTTCCGTATACAAAAAAAAAATTGTTAAACGAGTAACTTGATTTTAAAAATTTCAAACAAAAGTGTTAAGCGAGTAACTTGCTTTTTCAAATTTCAGATTTATGATGCAAATTTCACTACGATATAAAAAATATTTTTGTAACAATAATTAAGATGATATTTTTAAAATTTAGAAGGATTTATTTGACTTTTGATTATAAATAAAATAATCATATAAATTTTTGATTTAATTTCACTTGTAAATCCAATTAATTAAGCACTTTTTTCAATTCTGATTGAATGTTGTATTTTTTTAATAACGCTATTTATATTTTATTTAATCAAAAACATATAATCATAATTTGTTGTATTAGTGGACCCCTATAACCACAAATCCAAATACCCTATTATTATTTATTATTTATATAAAAGAGAGGGTTGAAAGATGTACGTCTGGTGCCTTGTGGTCTTTTAGAAATCCCATATGTCAGCAATGATTTCTTTTTAAACTAATTTTTTTTTATAGTATTTTCAGCAATATTTCTGTTTAAAAATACGAGTAAAATTTAATGTTAATTGTTAGTTTGTTCCATGGAAAACTGTAAGAATGACTGCAATCATAACGGCTATAATATCTAAATGTGTAAATTAGATGACTATATCAGTGCAGAATTTCAATGATTTAGATTAAGTTCAAAAAGTATAAATAGAAAAAAAAAACTTTTAAAATGAATTAAATTAAATTCAACCAAACTTAGTTTTAATAAAACTAAGTTTGGTTATTTAAATTTGTCAAAAATTAGTGCAAAATTTCTAAATTAACCGATTTCTTAACATTATTAATAAACATATCTTAAATTATTCAATAAATAATGTAAAATATTTTAACATATACTTCGTAATATTTTTATATAAAATAATATGCAAAAAATATATTCCAAAATGTTGTGGTCAATCAGATTAAATACAGAAGTGAGATTTATAATATTTTATAATAATAAAAAAGATTTAATCGACTGAGAGTTTTGATCTCCAGGCTAATTTTTTTATTTATCACTTTTATGTTGTGGTTAAAAGGCTTTTAAATTTAAATTATTTAACAGAGTAGTTAAAATTTCTATTTATTTGGACCAATTTAATTTTATTATATGTATTGCGGTTGCGTCTAAAGGTGCAACGTGCGCCAGTGATCTGATATTATCTTTTAGTTACTGTTGATCGCCTTATAGTGATGATGATGATCATCATCATCTTTGTCATCTCCACCGTATGTCTGAGTTTTATTAAAAAAAAAATATTTTTTTTTATCTGATTCATGAAAAAAAGAAACTTGTATTTCTCTTCGATTTTTATAATATGTATTATCAGATGAATAAGAACGTACACCCGGCATCTGGTGTAATCAAATACTTGTACGTAAATTTGTTTTTATTTTTTTTTTTTGTAAGAAAAAAACGCATAATAATAAATATTTAAAGTTAAGGGCTAATTGTAAATTATTTTAGTATTAGTGTTAAATGGAAATGAAGTAGTATTTAAAGTAAGTGATTTCTCTTTTAAATTATTTTATAGAGTGAATGGCACGCGACGAATAATATTAAATGAAAGATATTAAAATTTTGATTTAAAAATATTCTAGATTAAGATATAAATATCTTTAATATAGAATATAAAATAAATAAATAGCACGAAATATTAGGTTGAATTTTTGACTTTAAATATGTTTTTAACATTAAATTAATAATTTGATAGTTTATAAAAGAATTAAATGAAGTTCTTTTAACGAAAATTTTCCTTATTTTACTTGAGATAAAAAACATAACGAATATTTATTAATTTATAAGAAAGAAATTGACTACATATTTCAATCAAAAATTTTTATTCAATTGTTAAATAATTTAAACTCAATTCATTGTAAAATAAACTATTTTTACTTAATTATTTATCAGTTGATATCATTTTCAACGATTAGAGCCTGGATCAGAGACAGGATCAGAATTCGGATCTGATCCAGCATCATGATAATTTTTTTAAAAATTTTATTTAAAAAATTGGTTAAATTTAAAAAATTGGTGAAAACAATGAACAGTTTTGTAATTTTATTTTGTATGAGAAAATATTCTAGAAAATTCTAGAGTTTTCCAGACATAAAAAAGAAAATCACGAAATCTCAAGATATAAATTATGACGAGAAAAAATATCTCGATGTCTCGAAAAATAAAAAATCTCTATTGTTAATCTAAAACTTGTTAATTTATAATTAAAATATGTTACCCTGAAGAATTTTAATTGATTTAAGATGAAGAAACTTAAATATGACTCTCATTAAGGATATTTTACCAAGAAAATAAAAAATATTAATTTAGTTAAAAAATAATAATTTTAATTAGTAATTGAGAAAAGTGGAAATTTGTTTAATAATATTTCCACATTAACATACGAATCAAAAATGTTAAGCGAGCAACTTGATTTTAAAAATTTAATTTATTTTGATTTTAAAAATGAGATTTATATTTAGTTTCGTTTATAACTAAAGAAATATATGCTTCAAGGATTATTCCATATAACAAATACATTTATTTCTTGCAAGTCAATGTACTTTTACGCAGATATAAAACCTTAGTTGGAATTCGATGACTCAAAATTAAGAAAAACCACCCCTACTTTCATATCAAATTTAATTTAATTTTACAAATTTTTTTTTTATCTACCCACCTGCTTTATTAATATTATATTATTATTTTTTATTTTATAATTCAACTTCTCTCTTAGTAAAAATTTTTACAATACATTCGGAATAAAAAAAAAATACAAAATACGTAAATTTTTCTGTAACAAAAAGACAGAAACTATAACCAAGTAAATATCATCATTGCCATCGGCTTTTTAATGTTTTACAAAACGTAAAAATTATGAGTTTGACATTTATTAATTGCTTCTTTAGTATTGTAACATGGTTAAAATTTAAATTGTGTGTACCTACTGTGCTGATATTATTGTTAGTTCACTAAAACCATTACATTTTTTTTTTCTTTTAACCAATTTTTTTTAAAAGTTACTTGGTTCATTTACAATTCAACAAAAAACCAAAATCTAAAAAAGATAGTGGACTGTCAAAACAGAAAAAAACCAATTTCTTTTTTATTAAATAAAAATTCCTTTTTTTTTTTGCCCACCACCTATTGCGGAGACACCACGCAATAATTGTACTCGGATTTCTTATATAGTACATAAAAATTGTGATGGATTTTTTTTTTCTGTTGTTGACCAGACTCAACATTTTATCTAAACAACAACAAATTTCCCTTATTTTTATGATTTTTTGTTTATGCTTTTCTCTCTCTGCCCATTTACATATTTTTTTTTTTCATATATGATTAGTATACGTTTTGGTTGCGGATTTTTTCCCGATTTACTAAAAGCATAAAAAAAAAACAGAAAATTTCTTGAATGGAAGTCTAAATTATGCAACAATGAAACTTTTTATCATTCTAAAATATATTTTTTTTATATATGTTTTTAAATGGCATTCATATTTGACAGAAAAAAAAATTTTAAAATATTTATTATGGTAACATGCTGCGGAGTACCAGAAGCTTTGAATATTCTTATATATATATTTAGGACATATACATATATAAATTTGTGACACAAATGCCGTTAATTTTATGCAAAATTATGTTAAGAATATCATAATAATGAATTTTTTTTTTTGTATAATAAAATTATCTACGAGGATAGCAGTTTTTTTTTTGTGAGATTTTTTTAGAACTGTACGAGAATGCTTTATAAATAATTTTGCGTTACAATATTAAGTTTTAAAGTTAATTTAATGAAATTAATAGTTTAATTAGAAAAACAATTAAATCTACAAATAATTCATTCAAAAACTATTTATTTATTTAATTTCAAACATCAAATATTAAAAATTAATTTCGCTAGCCAAATTCTTTAAATAAAATAAAATTCCAAAAATGCATTTATCGTAAAAAAAAAATATTTATGTCAGTGATAAATATTTAAACGTATATGCAACTAAAATTGTTAAACCAAAATTATAAATTCATTATTTATCAATTTACGAAAAAAAAAAAAAAATCAAAATGAAAATTATATCTAAACTAAATTGGCTCTAAAAAAAAGATTAGAATTTCTTAAACACAATATGCTTTGAATTTGAATTATTAGTGATTCTAAAATGCATTGCACCACCCTGCTTGCATGTACAATGTATTTATTATGGCGAGTGATACGCAAATATATAAATGTTAGATACAATAGAAAAATTTTCTGTATACCAGATATAATTTAACTTTGGTAAACAGTTTTAAAGAAAACACTTTATTTCTGGTTAGTAAAAGTTTTTGGTAAATTCTGACAAAATTTATTAAAATAATATAAAAAAGGAAAGAAATTAGTTGCATAATATTTAAATTGATATAAAACTTCGCTTTGAACACGTATTATACTCAGCCCTAAGTTTAAGGTTATTAATTTTTAAAATTGAATTCCAATAAATACTATTCCAGTTCTTGAAATCGATGTTGGTCTAAATTTACCTACATTAAACTCGGAGGATAAAACTAGCTCCATGGGAATTTTCTGGAAAAACTGGAACCAAAAGTTTTTCAGTAAAACATAATTTTTGAATTTACATTACTATTAGTATTCACTGAAATTAAACATTTTTAAAAAAAACACGTTTGGATTAAGTTTCTGTCTAAAATTTAATAAGCATAACATCAGTGTAGTTCTTGGTCAATGAAGAATGATAGTAACATATATACAACTTTCAGTACTGTAGCTAGAAACAGATTTAAATTAAGAGTTTCTTCACTAGAAACTAAT
The DNA here is from genome assembly GCA_963932195.1 of Empis livida. Lineage (NCBI taxonomy): Eukaryota > Metazoa > Arthropoda > Insecta > Diptera > Empididae > Empis > Empis livida. The sequence goes on from OZ010647.1 coordinate 3,289,513, forward strand.
TTATGACTTAACTAGCTTCAAATTTTAATAAAGTGTTTCGAGATATTTAATAATTTGAGGATGGAGGACGAATTTGAAAAAAATATTAATCTTCAACAAATTAATATTCAAGATTTCTCTATAATATCATACAAAAAAAATATTTAAATAACAATTTCTATTATAAAAATAAATTCAGTGAGTAAATTTTGCGTACGACTTAAATTTTTTATTTTTTTGTCATACTGGGCGGTCAGGCACCCTCCAGAGTATGACAAGATTTTTTTTTTGTTAAAACTTTCTTTTGAACTTTTATAACATTTATTTAAATCTATACTTAAATGTTAAGTTATTTTTCAAAAAAAAAAATTCGTATTTTTCTTGTTTATACGAGAAGAATTTTTTTCCAAATGCGGTGCAATAAACACATAACTTGGTGACTTTATTGTTATGTCCAAATAACTATGATTCTATGGTAAGTTTTTTTTTTGGCGGTACCAAATTGAGAGCGCCACTAAGAACATATTTACAATTGAAAATTGATTTCCTTACAACGTAAACTTAAGATTTTTTTTTTTTTTAGTTTGCGTTACAAGCGAAAAAAACTAAGAATATATTCAATGTTTAACTTTTCGAATATACGAAGAGATAGGAGAAGAGCATAAGAAATAAAATAAAAACATAATTTACGATTTATGCTAAAATAGGAAAAAATTAAACTGAAAGATTTGTAAAATATAATAGAAATAAAGTAATTTATTTTTAAAAGATGTTTTTTTCATGTTTGTTGTATTAATTTTATTTACAGATTTGAAAGTATTAGGATGAATTTTGTGGAGGAATCACATTGAGTTGAGAAATGTTGAACTAAAGTTTCAAAATTTATTAATCGTATTTTCTGCTGCTGATATAAATGATATAATATTTTTTATAAAATGAATAATAAATTTACATATTTTTATTAAAAAAAATTACGAGTAGTTTATTGATTTTGAAATGTGGAATACATTACGACTATTAGAATATTTTTAAAACCAAAATATGCTCTTACTTAAATCAATTAGTTTTAAAAATTAGGAACAATAATTGTCAATGCTCGTTTAATAACACAATTTACAATTTGTTCCATAATTCCGAAACTGCTGCAATTTTTTCCATAATTCCGAAACTGCTGCGATAATTGTAATACAACTACAGGTGAAATCTCTTTAATTCAAATTCTCATGGGACCGAAATAATATTTGAATTATAGAGATCTTTGAATTATTGAAAATTGATCAAAGTCACTAATATCATCGGACTTATTTTGAAATTTAAAATATAAATACTTTGAATTAATGAGATATGCATTGTTAGCGATATTTTATTGCAATTTCTGCTAAATTTTATACATTTAATTGCAATTTATTTCTGCAATCTGTGAAGAAAAGTGCAATTGTAGTTTTACCTTATTTTCAGTGAATAGGCCCAAATATTAGGATATTTCCCTTAAATTAAAAAAAATTGTTAATATACGTTAAAAATTTTGTACTTTTGTTCAATACAACACCGTGCTTTGTATAACACTTAATTGTACCATTAAATAATTATAAGATTTATACAAACAATTTATTTAAATTTTCTTGTAAAATCTGTAAAAATGTTAACCCTTTAATAAACTCTAATTTTACTTTTACAAGACGTCTTCCCTTAAAATTACCACAACAATTCCATTTAAAAATCCCAAATAAAAAACTTTCAGCAAACCACAAAATTTCTCAATTCACTTACAAATTTACTGTAAAAACCGCAAAATAAATTGTCCAAAAACGATATAATTTAATAATAAAATCTGTTTCAACCAAAAACCCCAAAAAAAAAACCATAATAATTTTCACATTTCTTTTACAAAACATATACAATTTTCTCACCTAACTCCAACAACAAAAGATCCTTAATCTTAATACAAAAATAATCAAAACCAAAATCAATTCCTGTAATTATTTGCATTTTATTTTTGTACGTACATCTTTAAGCATATGTGTTGAGTAAAACTATAAAAACTACAAAAAAAAAATGTTTATTTGGCGCGCGCGTTATGTCTAAAATATATTAAAGACCGGCCGGCATGCAATATTTACGGATCTCATCATCAGTTCACCCAACACAACAACAACAAAATACACAGCACCATAAAATTAAAAAAAAAACAAAAAAAAAGGAATTTTTAAAACATTTTTCTGACCAATTTCTTTAACAGCCCCCAATAAATTTAAGATGAACTGCATGCCCAAAACGATACTAACAAACTTACTACTGCTCGTAATATTTTGTTTAGTACAATGCACCTGTCGGCATTTCAATGACCTAATTTTTTATTTTTCCTTCTCAATCTGCGTTAACAACAAAAAACCAAAACTGTTTCTTATAAGTTTTATTATGGGTGGCATGCTTCCACAAAACGGAAAAAATTAAGCAACCACAATACAAGAACATACAAAAAAAAAAATGATGAACCAAAACCAATCTGTTCGAAGAAAATTAAGTTGAGGAAGGAATAACCAAAAAAATAAATAGTTTATTGAAAAATTTAAAGGGATTTTTGTGTTGTTTTTAGTTTCAGTTTGGTTAGGGATTTAATGTAGGGTAACGTTACGATATACCAGTAAAGTATATGTCAAAATACTAATTAGTTTATTCACGAAATCTAGGTAAAAACAATTCTTAGTAGTATTTTCTTAAAGTATCAAAAAAAAACCACTTATTACTAAAATTTGACAGTTGATCAGTAATATTTGACATTAAGTTTCAATCATTTTTGCAATTTTGACTAATATGAGCAAAAGTGTAGAAAATCTTTTACAGTAGTATTTATAATTTCGTTACATGATGCAAATATAGTGGTAATATGATTGTTAAAATGTGATCAAAAACATTTTATCAGCTATGTCAATTAAAATACATCAATTGTTAGTCTCAATACTCATCTCATTGTCATTTTTTTTTAAATCATTTTTTTTTACTCTACAAGGCGGATCTTATTAAATTTGGTTTAGAGAGCAACCAGAGACGTTTTATTCGTCTCTTCGTTTACTGTGAGACATGCGTATATATCGCCTTTTATTCGAGGAGGAAGACACTACTAAGTAGTGTCATTCTCCTCCAATAAAATGCGATATATTGGACAATGTGAAAAAATAAATGTACAGGAAAAGGACACAAATATTTTACAAAGTTGATAATGATTCCGATACGGTGAAATTTCGCGACATCTTAATGTATTTATATTATATGTTCATATTTCATACATTTTATTAAAATCATCAAATTATTATTTCGAACATTTTCCATCACTAATTAAAAAAAAATATCATATTTTAATTATTAAGTTGTTATTTTATAAAAAAGAAAATTTCTATAAATTTCGTAATGAAAGCAAAAATATCCTTTGTAGTTCATAAATTTTCTCTCAACTACCTTTAAATTTGACAATTACTAAACCATAAATTATTAATTACAAAGTAATTTTATTTTTTCTTGGTGGTGATACTTGATCACATTATCTTGTTAAAGCTTATGGTCTTTAACTTAATTACAGACCTTTTTTTCTGAATGGTTTGTGCCAAAAACAAAAACCCGAACATTTTTATTAACTTATATATGTAATATTTTATAAAATTTATTATATTCGTACCAATTATTTCGTTGCAACAATGTAGCTACGAAATTATCATTTTAATTGAACTTAAAAGTTAAAACAAAATATTAAAATTACATGAAATAATTTAATGGTTTTGTTTTTTTTGAATTGCATATTTTTTTTTTTGGGAGGAAATTATTAATATGGAAATTTTAAAAGCACCTATACAAAGTATACTTGATTGACATATAATATTGATAAATTAACAACTGATGAATTTAAAATAAGTGCAAATATACAAGAAATCTGATCCAAGCATAAGTTGTGATTAATTTTGAAACTATAAATTATAGTATTAAATTTTAAAAAAATTATTTATTATTGGTATAAAGTTGCTGAAGTGATTATTTAAGATAAATGACAATGTTCGATCTGGGGAAATTTATAAAAATTTATTGAAGATAGTCAGAAAAAATTCCTTTTAATTTCATGATAATTATATAGCATTTACAAAGAGCAAATTGAAAGGAAAGTTTATTTTGGAAGTTCGATTTATTAATTTAACTTCAAATAATAAATTTTGAATTAGCACGTTTCATGAATCTCAATAGAATCTTGAAAGTAGGGTAATATTAACCCTATCAGAATAAATTCATTTGGAAATCAAAATGAGATAAGTTAACGTGCTTCTGAGAAAGCGACTGATAATGTAATTGGATGACTTATTAATTTAGTACTTCTACTATTTCGTTACACCCATCTGCTACATCACTTTGTGATATTCCGATATGGAAAGCTCAAATAAATTAAGCTTTCTGAAAAATTTGATGGAAATGTTTAAAGCCAGAGAAAATTTTAAATTTAACCAGGCTAATATTAAGCTATCCAGAATAAATTTGTTCGGAGAAGAAATGAGCTGATTTGGCGTAATTAAACAACTGGCAATAGAATCGTACAATATACCGTCTTGGTTCCGTGCAGACTGAGAAGCTTTATTGTACAATTTAATCATTCTTTCCATTAAATCAATTGACGCAATTTTGCTTGTCAAATACGATTACACCGATTCTATTGGCGAAAAATAAATTTCAAAAGCTTTTAAAGACTCCTAATAAAAATAAACGTTCACAGATTATATTAAATATAATTAACAAGACCAAGACCCTAAATTTAGTATCTTCAATTCTATTGTAATTAAACAATTTTTCATTGTAGAAATTCGTAATTAGATAACAAACTAAAAATTTGTACCATCTATATAACATAAAATCATATTTTTAAACATAATTTAATTATTTTTCATTTCATTTAAATTCCCAGAAAATATTTATCTACAAAAAAACCATAATCTTTATCACAGAACGATACCAATCATCGATTGTTAATCATTATAGTTAATCAATCAAGAAATCCTTTTTGAAAAATGCCAAAACAAAATCAAAGATAATTCAATTGACAACTCAATTTTTCTTTTAATTTTATTATCAAAACCAGAAAATAATCAACATAAAAAAAACCCATGTTTATATGCAAATTTAAATAAACTGGATTACCAAACATGATCAATCACATCCCAAAATTAACGAACAACAAAAACAAAAAAAGATTCTACCCAAAAATAACCTGAAATGAAATTCCATTTAATGGGAGACAAGTCAAAATAACAAAACCAGATCTTATTTTTTTTTTTTTTGCAAATCAATTTCCAGAAGACAACGAAACAAAAAAAATTAAATTCCAATCGATCAAATTTAAGATTCAATCACGTCTTCATGGTTAGTGCCACTAAAAATAATTCCCATGTTATATATGGGAAAATATTTTTATATTTATATACTTGGTAAATTTTGAAATTGAATCTGTGACATGGACATATGTCGTATATGTCGAAAATGTCACATATTTGTAAATTTTCAATCAAATATATACATAACATCATAAATTCCACAGAGATTTTCTTGAAAATATTGACATTTTTTATTTTATTTTTATTTTTTTGAACCTGGGTTAATGAGTTCAAAATGGTATTTGTTTTTGGATTCAAATAATTGTTTTTGGATCCAATAATAATGATTGATATTATGACCAAAAAAAAATCCTTTTTTAATTTTAAAACCAATTTCATATATTAATGATTTAATTTTCATTAATTTTACATTCAATATTCGAATTAATGTAAGCACCGCAAAATGTCAAAATCTGTGTTGCCAATACAATTAGTTGTCAGTAACCAAATTTATTGATTGTTGAATAATAATTTTGTTTAAATATAACAATAATATGTGAAGTAATTATTAAAATTTGTCAAAATTGTGGCAAATTGTCGAAATTATTAAAATTTTATTAGAATTGTCAATAGTCTATTGACAAATTTAAAAAAATAATTATAAAATTGGTCAAATTTGTCAAAATTGTTTTATAGACTGTCAGAAAATATATCGAGATTGAAGTAATGCAATACTTAATCAAGTTAGTAAAAATTTGAACAATATTTTGCTCCACTGATTAGACCACTATGTAAGAAAATTTCAGTACGTGATTTTTTAATTAGATGACAGACATGGCAGAGGAAAAATAAATTCTAAATGACAAGATTGTATTAAAACAAATCTAATACTCCAACGACGGAAAAACTGAAACTAAACCCAATCATATTTTATGGAAAACTGTGTTGTATAATAAGTGAGTTTTGTCAATCGAATTTGCTATAAGTCATAAAAATATGAGTGAGAGTTAGAGACGAGCTACGCTTAAAAGTATTTTATTGTGTTTCACAAACATCATAAAATGTATTTGGAAATAATTCGAAAATTGATTTAAATTTCATAAATTAAAATAATTTCATAAATTAAAAATAATCACTAAATTCAATCCTATTTCAACTTCTCCAAAATTCTATCAACTGCGGTCTGTCTTTTTCAATAATACACCAAAGCTTAATGAATATCATTTAATTTTTAAATTATTATTACATCAACCAATTACAGTAACAAAAAAATACAGCCTCCTACTGTGCTGATATGCAGCTTTTGTTTTGACATGTGGTACTTCAAAAAAAAAAAAAAAAAACCACAAAACTTAAAATTAAAATTTGACAAAAAAAAAAAATCTTTGAAATTTTTACGCGTAATGAAGCAAGTGCACATTTTATAGTCCACGTAATATATGCACATAAAATTACAAATCGATATTGATTATTATATTTGCGATAATTACATATAATCATTAAATTGATCAATTCTGAAATTTATATAAAAATTCATGAATCGGAAATGTGTTAATAATAATTTTTTTTTTCGCTGGTCACTATATTACTTGCCAGAAAATTGTATAATATAACACTAGTAAGTAAGTGATCTGTGCCGGCAGGTTAAAACAAGTATTAATATGGTGTACGGCAAAAAAATAAAAAAAAATGAAAATGAAAATGAAAATAAATAAAAAGATTAAATTACCAAAAGTATGGTTCGTTGGAAGATTATCATCGGGTAATATTTTTCTTAATCGGTAGCACCTGAATAACACTCATATATGAAAAGGTGTAAAATTGAATTATTATAAATTATATTTATATGTAGACAAGACTATTTTTATATGCGTACGCACTTTAATAATAATTTAATAATTATTACGCAGAAATATATTTTAGTCCTTGAGATATTTTTTTTCCTTGGTTTATGGTGACATTTTTTTTTATTTAATATAAATTAATGGGTAAAAATATTTGTGGTTAACAAGTGCACTTAAATACTTTCTTCAATTATAACATAAACGTTCTCTCTAGGCTTGGACTATTGCATAAATTTATGTTGTGGACACCAAATCTAGCCATAATTATTTCAGTTAATTAATAATTAGGAGTTTTTTTTTAATGACAATAACTTTTAATGAGAAATTATAATTCTACGAAGCATTGCAAAATTATAATATCTACATAACTACAAATTTTCAGCCGTGCAAATTTTAGAAAATTCGATGGTAACTTGAAATGCCCAACTATTGATATTACAACAATGTTTTTGTTTTGTAGCTGATTCGTAAAATAAAATTTGTAGAGGAGATTCAGAAAATTTGTGGAGGAGACTGTCATATTTTAGAATTTACGAATTTTTCTCTGGTTTATACAAAATAAAAATTTGTCAAGAATTGGTAAATTTAAAAATTAAATGTTGCGAAGTCGAGTTTACCCAAACTAAAAATAAATGAATAATAACCATCAGTAATTTTTTGTAACGTAAAAATTAAATTTTCTTAACACTTTTTAATGATTTTCTTCTTTATTTTTAGTAATACCCTTATGACACTGGTTTTATGTGACTGAAACAAATGTAAATACATCTAAAGTTAGAAAGATGTAATGCGACTTAAATTCTCTTTAATGCAAAAAAAAAAACATAAATTTAAAACAATTACAGACAAATGACTGATTAAACGATTAAATCGTTTAATCAGGATTTTCGTTGTGGTAAAGATTAACAAATATTAGAAAAATTTGTCCAAAAAACTTGTTAAAACATCATGAATTTTAAATAATTATAAGTATAACTTTCAATTTTCATTTTCCTTTATTGTATAAGTGAAAGTATTTGGTAACCAAAAAAAAAATCAATCTTCTGCTTACACTCGGGGTATATTTTTGTTACTAAAAATATGTAATTTTTTTTGGTATTTTTCAATATTATAATTAAATTTTATTACAACATTTAAATTTTTTCATCACCGTTCTTTTCACAAAGTAGTAAATGACAATTTTCAGCTGCCTGCCTGGTTTTTTTTTTTTTTTTTGAGTAATTTCTTATTTTTTACTACAACAGCTACTACAACAAAAAATTAATTTAATAATTGTTATGATGGAATGGCACGCGCTGCTTAAACTTCTTTATTTTCATGTTTAAAATTTCAAAAACTGAAAAAAAAAAATGCGTGTGCGCGCGTACTCTTAGTCAGTGTAAACAGGTAAAAAAAAAACCAAAAAACAAGGTCAGTAATGCATACTAATTGGAAGAATTGAATATATTTTTCTTAACTTGTTATTATTTTCGCTGCGGTTATAAAATGAAGACTTAAAGGCATAAGGACCCCATTTTATTACAAGTCAAAATAATTGTATTATAATTTTTTTTTTTTGGTAATCATAATATTTTCCTACCCTACCACAACATTGAAAATTTTATGTTCAAATGATATTAGATTAAAAGATTGTTATTTTCATTATATTTTGTAATGGAAAGTATTGCTTCAAAATCACTATTATCATTATTGCATCTGACCGAAAAGAATCTGAAAATCTGAGTGTGGATTCGCATGAAATGGAATTTTTAGAAACTATTTAATTGGAGAATCATAAAAGAAAAGAACTTAGATTCCAAAGAAAGTTATTTTGGAGGTTTTTGATATTGTTATCCTTTAGTTGATTTTAAGTAATCTTCCGAGGCAAACTTCGTAAATATTTTCACAATATCAGCAAATCTTACCAAAAAAACTAAAGATGTAACAAAAAATTGCAATTTAAATCCATAAAACAATTAAACATTTAAACCTCTTTTAATGAAAATTTTGAAGAAAATCAATTTGTAATTAATTAAAATAATTTTGCATTCCAGCTTCTTCAGTGTCATTTTCTGTTTTTCAATCAAAAACTTGAAGCTACTATAAGTGCATAAAACCACAAATTCAATTTCTGTCCAAAATCAGAAAAGTTATTGCATTGATTTTTTAACGGAAAGTATTGTCGAAATTCAGAGAAATTTTAGTATCAAATGATTGGAAATTTTGATCAAAAATATTTTCCGAAGAAAAATCATGTTTTAAAACAATATAATCCGATTTCACCTCCCTTAAAGAACTAACACTTTTAATTTAAGTACTTATTTGATCTCAGTTTAGTCATAACTTTAAAATTACTTCACTTAAAATATTTTTTAGCAACGTTTTTACTTTAATTGCTCTTAGTTAAGAAGTCTGCATAAAACTGACGAAATAGTCAGACAGACAACTTTTATATAATTAAACTGAAAAATTGTCTTGAAAAAGTAAAATAAATTTATATTTCTTCAATTATTTAATTAAATTTTAAATATTACGTAATAAAAATTTGTTTAATATTGAAATTTCTAAAATTATTATGATCCAAGTCATTGAAGAAATTTAACAGCCACAACTATTTTCAATAAGGACAATATTTATCTGTATCATATAATTCTATATAATTAATATTTTCATGGTTATACCCTTTTTTAATGAAAATTTTCAAAATAAAAAAAATTAGCTTGTAATGAGTTAAATTAATTTTATATTGCAACTACTTCAGAATCATTTTAAATTTCTATATTCGCACCAATATGCGTGGAAACATAAATTAAAGTTCTTTCGAAAATTATAAAAGTTGAATTGGTGTTTTTTGCACGAAACATTTCATAATGAATTTTTTAATTCAGAAAAAATATCCTAAAAATATCATGAAGAGAAGAAATCACTTATAATATAAAATTATTAATAAGCGGTAAACACGCTCGACAAATTGAAATAGTTAATAAGTAAGTTTTGCCAGTATAACTATAAATTAAGCCCAAAACTGAATACAGACAACAACAAGTAATTTTGTAAACGAAGTTAATTTATCTCATTATAATGTTAAATGTAATTAAATTAATTTCCAGGAGATTAAATTTGATAACAAAATAATATATTTTTTAAAAAAACTTTTAAAAGCTTTTTAAACTGACACCAATTTTGCGCACAAAAAAAAATTATAATTAATTTTTTTGTCCATAATTACGTAGAAAGTTATAGTAAATTAATATTTTTCATTGGTGTCATTGAAAAGTCTCAGCTACTGAATTTATTTTTCAATAATTTGTGTAAGTTTTTTTTTCATTTTCAAAAAAATAAAAAAATGTTGTGTAAAATAATTCACCAAAAAAACCAATCCAATACCAAAATCACCAAAAAAAAAAAACAGTGCTTAATTATAAAAAAAAAATATCAATTGATTTGCCGACTTCTTTTGAACTTCTTTACCGGCAAATAATTTCATTGATCTTTTAGCGGTGATCGCGTGAAAGTATATATAAATCAATTTTGTAATTAAAGTTTAAATTCTGGATCAAACTTTTTTTTTTTTTTCGCCATTAAACTACAATAACATAAAGTCCTTAAATTAACAAGAATCTCGATCGAGATTTAATATAAAAATTTCGTATTAAAATTTGAAAAATTTACCTCCAAAAAGGAACTTAAAAACAATTGCAATTTGTGTAAGACAATCAAAAAATTTAATTGAAAATTAGCTGAAATTTCCATTAACAGAGACACTTTAATTTTGATGGTTTTTCAATCTTTCCGACTGATGTTTTTTTTTTGTTTTTGGAATTTACAAATCACCATCGAAAGTTGATTAATTTGGAAAAAAATAAATCTTTTGGTTTGGTTTTTTTTTTTGGGCGCAAACTGGAAAACTATTGAAAAAGAAAAATATATCCTTATTTGATATGAGAAAGAAGGATGAAGAATATTGACAGAAGAAATGTAATGGCGTAATTATGCCGCGCGACATATAACTAATTGAGCACTTTCATTGATATAATTTTTACCGAATTATTTTAAAAATTCATTTTTCGGTTAAATAATTAGCGATAAAAAATTAGAAGCAGAGGGGTGGAAAAAATATATTGAAGAATTTATGATATTCGAGTGATTGATGCCGACAAGATTTTAAATTTGAAATGATTTTTTTTTTTAAAGTGGTTCATTTAAGAAGGTAATTTGAAATGAAATCCTTGATGAAATTAATATATTAATAAAATTGAATATTTGAAAGTTATTTATTTAATTTCAAATTTTAAGCCAATTCCCATTAATTTATCTTGCTTTAATCATCCAATCTAGAAGACTGAAATAAAATAGATTTACTGAAACATGCACAGTGGCGATTAATAAATTTAATTTAATTTGTTTAAATTAAAACTATGAATCACAGGGATGAGAAAGAAGAAATCGTCTGCAAAATTATATAAATATTTAAATTACATTAAAAAGTTAAACCTTATTTATATTAAAGTCAAATAAGTTAGCCTTTTTGGCGGCAGAAAAATCTTCTCTAGGAATCACTGATATAAACTTTATTTATTTGTCTTACAAAATAATTACAAGTGGCTTTTTATCATAAAAAAAAATCGTGGAAATTTCTGTCAGCACATATTTTGATTATTTTGCGTGCAGACCGGTCTAACAACTTTGTCGATAACAAATTCGGTAACAAAGTTGTTAGACCCGTAATTTTACCAGATCATAGGTGACCTAATTAGCAAGAAATCTGAATTTACATATTTCAGTACCAGATTCTATGTTACCATAAATTCCACAGCTACCATAAACAAATTTTCGTTAAAAATAATCAATTTCTCAGTGCAGATATCAGCTATTAGACTATAGATTGTTTGATTATAGAGTCAATTTTTCAGAGCCTGATTAGAAGTAGAATTCAAATTTTCAAATAATTTGAAATAGTTTGCATAAGAAATTAACAGAAATTCATAAAATTCGTCCCAAAAAAAACGCTGAATTCTAATTTTCAATTAATTTTTTTTCTCCAATTATGTAGAAAGGATACAAAGAGTTTACAAAAAGTAATCAACTATCACCTGTCATCTGTAAATTTATACATCCTATTTAAAAATTCAGAAACTAAGTATTTGAATATATTAGAATCACTTAAAAAAATGAATATTAAATGTGTTGTAAAATTAATAGAGTAATGAACATAAATCTACCAAAACTCCTAAATTAAAAGCTTTTATTTACATATTAAATTCTACTTTTAAATAAATATTTCCTACAACGTCATTCAACTTGATTGTAAAGCCAGACAGTCTCACAAAAATAAACTAATTTACTAAAGAAAAACAATAATAAATTTTCCATTTTCTAAATTTTAGTCGTTTTTTTTTTAAAATTAAATTGTAAGAAATCTTAGCTTTTAAATACCAACAAACTAATAAAAAAAACTTGCCAATGAAAAGTTTTTTAAATCTCCATCAGCTTTAAAATATGTTTTTTTTTAAATTACATAATCAAAATCATTTTTGTTTAGCATAAAAAAAATCTGTTTATGTACTCAAAATATTTTCCATTCAATTGACAATTACACTTTATTTTCAATTACACTTTATGCTTTAAATAAAATTGTCTCATAAAACTAAAATATACTCGGAAGAATATTTTTACATAGAGTAAGGTCGAAATTTTTCAATTACTTTACTTGAAAAAAAAATTCAACCTTACGTCGGCAAAAATCTTATATTTTTATCCGACCTATTCATATTTAAAAAAAAAACATATGTTTCATATTTTAGTGACCTTTTCTACATAAACATAATTTAAAATATAATACAGAATAATATAAATTAATTTAAAATTATCACAAATTATATAATGAAATTGTTTCACTATTTTTTTTTTTATATTAGTTGGATGATAATTTAAATTGAAAAAGATCGTATGTAAATTAAATCTGAGGTAATTTTAGATTTAGGGAGAATTTAAATTAAGTTTGTCACTTATTATTTTATGAAATTTTCAAGGGGCATATGACACTTTAAAAATTTTGATTTTTAGAAAAAATCTTTAACAATCTGTAAAAATTCATAATCGCAATAAAAAAACGTTTCAGAACATTTTGAATAATTGTTTGTAGGACTTTGACATTTCAATTTTAGTGCTTTCTGATTTCAAAATGAAATACTTCAATATTTAAGTTGGAAACGGTCCTTTAGCAAACCGAGAACTTAAAATGTGAATTACTCAAAATGAAAAAGTCACTTAGTACCTAACAATTATTAGATCTTTATTAAATTACGCTTAAGGTGAGTTAATAAAACTGAAGACATTGTAAAGCTACATTTCGATAATGATCACTGAATTTTGATAACTTAAACAGATACTATAATTTTCCAATATGACTGGAAACAAATTTAAGAAATTAATTAAATTAAATTGAATTTTAAAAAAATGTTGGTTATTTTCAAGGAAACAAATTAAAATCATTTTGAATTGAGCAATGATATTTTAAGGTCAATTGTTGTCGAGATTAATTTAATAACGACTTTCACTAACTTAAAGAATATACTGAAAGTTTTCTTAATTCATTTTAACATCATTATGGTTAATACTATTAATATTTGATAACATTGTTTTAACTGTCACTTTAAATAAAATTTAATATTGGTAACACTGATTCTGACATTTCAATGTGCAATAAGTCACCAAATATTTATTTGGTTAGTCAATAGTTGAATTTGTGGAAACAAATCAGTAGTTTTTTTCAATCTTTTTAGAAAGTTTACAGATCACATATATCTTAAAATTTACTACCCATTTAAAGTGCTATTTGTTCGATATTGTCACATACCTCTTAATAATCTATTAAACTAGTTATTTTTATATATTTTATTTAAATATATAAATACGCACTAAACTTAACTTATATAGATTTAGATTGAACCAATTTAATATTAGCTTAATAAAAATGAAAAAAAAAAAAACTTTGCAATGATTTTATGGAATACATCAATGAAGTTTGAAGATGAAATCTCTCACAAAATAAACACGAGGCAATTATTCAATAAATTATTTAGCATAAAAACACAAATATGCATAGCTTAATATAAATAGAAATAATCTTTTTTGTTGCGTTCATTGATTAATATGACGTTCAGAATCTTAATTCAAATAGGGGGGGACGCGGACTGATAAAAAAGGCTAATATTTTTATAGGAGGAAATTAATTTATCAAAGTACAAAGTCACTCAATTCTATAAAATAAAATTGTGTCTTGGTAAATAATATGCAATCCATTAACTATTTAAATTAAGATATTGTTTTTTTTCTTCTCAAAAAGTATTATAGAACAATACAGTAGAATCCTAATAATTCAGAAATTATGGAAAAAAAAATTTGGCTAATGGAAAACATATTTATAACGTTAAGTCTTCGTTCGTCTGTCATTCCAGTGAATATTTTTACAAAACGATAGTTAATGAAGTAAATGTAAATTTTTTGTCCCTGTCATAATCTTTAATGTTTGGGCTAATTTTTAGTGAATTAGAATGACACAGGTGCCAAGAAAATTAACACGAATCGAATATAGGTGGCGCGATAAACTCAACAGCTTTCTATTTATTTTACAGAAAAAATACCATATTTCAAGTTATTTTTTTTTCTAACACCAAATTAGCTCATTCAACTGAGTTACTAGAGCTGAATATTTGAATAGTCAAAAATATGTAAAAAACTTATGTAAAATTTTATAGTACCAAAAAAAATTTTAATTAGTTTATTTATTATTAAAATTATTTACGGCTGGAAATATTCGTCATACCTATTATCATATTTTTTTAAATATAGGCATAATTTAGCATTTTCAGGCAAATTCTTGTCAATAAAAACGTTCGAAGCGACAAGCTGGTTCGAACTAGTTTTTACTGAATCATTTTTTTACGTCTTTTATTAAGTGATTTTTTTTTTGTGAACTGGTAAAAAATTCTTCAATTTGAATAAGCGTTATAAAATTTACTTTTAATATCACATATTCAATTATATTACTTCATTCGGGTCATACCTGTGAGCAATCTATAGTAATTTAAAGTATCATAAAAATAAAGATTTAATTGGATAAAAAAAAACTCCTACGAAAAGATTAAATATGTTTTTAGAAAATACACTGTTAATTTGAAAAATTGAAATTTAAGTGATATTTTAGAAACAAAATTTCTTCGTACCGTAAAAAATTCAGAGCCACTGATATTAAACTGTGGACCAAAGTTCTTATAAAATTTATAGGTGATTTATGAATTACGAGTAGTATACAAATGAAGATCGTTTTCAAAATATAAATTTGATTTAGGGATTCTATTTCAGGGTCAATATTAATGAAACATATGAAATATAGTCTAAAATTTAAATATGTATTATCAATGTATTCGTTTGTCTGGCTAGTAAAACACTTGTTTTGACAAATTCTTCGTTCTAAGATCAATTATCAATTTAATTTTATAGTAGTTTTCATATTTTAGTTTTATGGATTGTTTAATTATTATTTCAAAAACCTAATATCAAATTTATGTCTGGAATATAATTAATATTTTTTAATAATCATTATTTTTCTATAAACAATTTTCTTCATTTTATAAAACAGATTTTTAATTCAAAAATTTTCCATAAATATTTTTATACATATTCTGTTTTATTTATTTTTTTGTAACTAATTTCCGCGATCCTTTTAAATTTAAATTTAAATATCGTCAACACTAAAAAAATACAAATAAAATCATCATTAAAATAACTGATTGGTCAAAGCTACGATTATTTTGTATTTAATTAACAATTTCGTCAGAATTTACGACACAAATTCAGAAATTTTAATATTCAAATTTTTAATAGTATTTTTATTTTGTGTGTATCTCAAACAGGCAACCGTCTGATTCTTCTCACTCAATATCTAAAATTCTTCTCAATTTTTTTTATTTGACAAGGAGAATTGTATTCAGAAAAATTATGTGAGTAGAATTCTGACAAAATTAAAAAAGCTGTAAGTTTGGAGTTAATAAATTTATACGAAAAAATTTTCATTTATTCAAGATTTTGTGAAATTTTCTTTAGGCTAGTTTATGACTTTACTGAAAAATTAGTTTTTATGACATTTTTAAGAACACTTTATATTTTTATATATTATCCATATATAATTTCGTGACAAATTTGATTTTGGTAAAAATTTATGTCATTTGTTAGACAAAATATTTTGCTAACTTAAATATTTTTAACAAATTGTTTTGTGCATAGCAGGTATACTTTTGTGCCAAATGAAATTCTGTGAAAATTCATGTCATTTTTAAGATAAAACTTTGCTCTATATTTAGTCATCAGTTTTGCCAAAAATTGTCAAAAACAAATTTAAACGAAATTCAATATTTTTGTTAGTTTTTTAATTAAAATATTTAAGTTACCACAAATATTAAATTTTGTTTAAATTTTTTTTGACAATGTTTGGCAATATATACTCTTTGTCAGAAATCCCATTAATTCATTAATTAAAACAAATGATTATTTATTGGAAATAATAAATTCATATAATTGTTAAGATAAAGTTATGCTACCTTCAATTGCTTTTGAAATATTTTTTGTCAAAAATCAGTTTTGCCAAAAATTGTCAAAAAAAAAAATTTAAACGAAATTCAATATTTATTTTTGATAATACAAATATTTTTAATTACAAAACTAATAATATTTACATATTATATACAGATAATTTCTTAACAGGTTTCAAATTTATCGCATTTCTAGTTTCACCTCGAATAATCTTTATTTAATTTTTTTTTCGACAAAAAATTATTTATTGTTTAGAAAAACATTCTCAGTGCACACGAGTTTGTACTTTTTTTTGTGATTTTTTACTTAAAAACGTGTGATTAAAAAGAATCTACAGTGAAAAAATTACACTAATTTTATTATTTTCTTTTTTTTTTTTTTTAATTTTCATATATAAATATCTGTTTAAATGTAATTTATTTAATCATAAAATAAATTGTTTAACTCAACACACAACTTTACAAAAAAAAAAAAAAACATTAATATCAAACTTTTCAGTTAAAAATAATAAAGTCCGTCAAGCAAAAAAAAAAACATATTTATTTATCAAAGTTTAGTTCAGTTTAGTTGTTCGTTATTAGTGGTTAAACTTGGTTGATCCACCAAAAAAAAAAAAACAAACAACAACAGCATAGAATTTAAATAAAAACTTTCAAATAAATATTTTATTTTTACGTAAATTCCCGTAAAAAAATTTTTTTTTAAATAAATCAAGTGATTTTATTTTTCATAAATTTTTATGTTTTTAACTGTTGATTCATTGTTGGTTCATAAATGAACCATAAAAGAAAAAGAAAATAATTTAATTATTGTGATTTTAATTTCAATTTGTTATTAATTTAATTTTTCAAAAAAAAAAAAAAATGACTGGTCTAAATGTTGATCAAGTTAAAATTACATTACAAAAATTTGGATGGCCAGATTATTTAGTATTTTTAATAATGTTAATATGTTGTTCATTAATTGGAATTTACTTTGCTATTAAATTACGTCATTCAAAAGGAAAATTATCAAAAGATGCTGAAGAAAATTATTTAGTTGGTGGTAGGACAATGCAAATATTTCCAGTAACAATGTCATTAATAGCAAGGTGAGAATATTATTAAGGTATAGATTTAATGCAGTGATTTGATTGTCATTTGGTTAAATGAATGTTTTTAATATTTTTGAAATAGTAGTGGAAAATTTTTTAGAGCTAATGAAATAACTGGGTTAGTAAATATATTAATTAATGTGTTAATTAATTAAGTGTAAATAAATAAATAGTTAAAATAAGAATTATTTTCAATTAATGTAAACAAATTACGAATTATTTTAAATTATATGTTGTGTTCTTTAACACAAAAACTGACAATTTACATAAAATTGTTATTTAACTACTTGTTGCCTGCAGTTGGCAAAAATATTTCAATATCATTTAATAATAAAAACATTACTAATATCTAATTTCACTAATTTCCTGATTTTTTCAAATAAAATTTTTCTGAGCCCATATTTTCTGATTGTCACTACAAGTAAAATATCTGACTTTTTAATTTCACTCTTTATAAAAAAAAAAAAAAAAAATAGTGCAATTATTTAATAAAATAATTAAATTAAATATACACAATTGAGGTTAATTTTTGAAACAATTTATAACCTTATTCTAATAATTAACTAAACTGACTGAAAAACTGCTGCTTTACTGATTGATTAGAAAAAATTTTCCCATAAAATTCATTTTTTATTGGAAATAATTTAAAGTTTTATAGTTTGTTTTAAATTCGAATTAACATTTTATTGAATTATGAAATGTAATAGTTAGTAACTTCATAGCATAGTTGTTTACTAGGAATTTTAATGTTGAATTAAACGAATTACTTTTTTTTTTTAGTATTTAAAGATTATAAGTTAATTTTCAATTTCTATTAATATTAAATTGAATTACGATTGTACTCTTATTACAGAAATTAAATAGTATTCAGTGGTATTAAGTAAGTGATGTAAAAGAGAAAGTATTGTGAAAATTATGAAAGACTAATAACAAAAATTTCGTTTTACCCTAAAAATTGAAAAAAAAAAATAAGTTAATTTCTTTTTAATTATTCCCAGACAAATTAAGAATATATTTTAAAAGAAATTAATTATTAAGAGATTATTTTTACCACACTTAATTTTAATTTACCACTCTTTTCTTTATGATTCAAATTATATTTGACATTTTAATGACAAATAATATTATCCAAAAATAAATCCATTTTTGTAATAGCATAAAAATGATAAATTTAGCTTCCCAAAAATAATTTTTAGCTCAATTTTTTTTTCGCTTTAGTGACCTTATCAATAAAAATAAAGCAGCATAAATTAACATTAAAATATCATAAATTAAATAATAAAATTGTTTCACTTTTTTTTTGATTTGATATTAAATGATAAAATTTCAACTTAATGGTTCGCAAGTATACACATATTAAATTTCATAAATTTTGATTTAGGGAGAGTATTAATATTTTTTATTAAATTTTAAGGGGCTGATAACACTCTGGAAAATTTTTAAAAATCTTTGGGGATTTTCACAATCAATAAAATATAAGTGTTGGACAATATTTTAATAAATTACTATTAATTAGGTGGGTGCTAATTTTGAGTAAAAAAAATTAATATAATGTAATACTAATTTTGACATTTCACTGTACCATAACACGTAAAACCAGGATTTGATTAGAGAATATTTGAATTTGTAAAAATATAATTAATATTTTTTTTTCTCATATTTAATTAGTAATTATGTAATAATTAGATAATAGTGCGAAAATTTATTAAGTATTAATACTTACACCCCTTGAAATCAGTCAAACTAGATAAACTTCTTTATCACGAAACTTGCTTTAATCTTTAAAAAAAAAAATACTCATAATCAAATGGAAAGTGTAAATTAAATTTGTATGTCAACTTTTAGCTACAATAAAATATTCACAGACATACAGTCTATAAATTGAATTTTCGAAAATTGATTAATTTTATTAGAATTTCGCTTAATAGTTGGTTTCAGAAATTATTCAATAACAGCTGTTCTCTTATTATATATTCACTAGTAAGTGATTCAAGAGAGAAATTATGCGACTGTAATTTAAGTAATTTTATTGCATAGAGCACGTGCCATTTAATTGTAAAAACTTTGCTCTGTATTTTCGAATTCGGATTAGTTACTATTCGTCATTGCGCTCAGATTTAGGTGTAAATAGCTCAAGAATAAATAATTTAGGTTAATATAGTTTCTGTGGAAACTCTGTGAGATGAAGTAATGATTGGTTTCAGTTTGAAATTATCATTTAAATTTTTATCTGGACTTTTTAAAGTCCAGTATTTATAAAATTTCTGCAACACTTTAAACACGAATGAAGTATTAAAATCAGTAGAGCCTTAGAATATCTGGTATAAGATTATTGGAAATGAGAAAAATTGTAATTAATAATTCAGAAAATGAGTAGTGAAGTAGGATACTAATAATTTGTTTGGATCAGCGAAAATCAGCATAGAAATGGTTAGTATGTCGTATATTAATAATTTAAAAGACATTAAAGATTTAAATTAGTTTTATTCGGAGTGAAAAAATTCTTTTTAATTTAATTTTGTTTCCAATTTCCTTAGATGTGAACAAAATTTAACTCTATGCAACTTTCTATAATTTTTGTCCCTGAAATTTAATTTTTTTGCAATACATTGGCCCTGAAATTTTTGTTTTCCCCATATCTAATTTCTTTCTCCAAAGAAATTAAATTCCTTATCTATAAGGTCAATTTTGCAGTTCAAAATTTTGACAGGAAAAAAATGAATTTCCCAGTCATAAATTATTAAAAAAAAAAAAACCTTGTTCCTTATCACTAAGCATAAATAATAATGAAAATTAACTAATTTAATTTCGAATTAATTGAGTGTTAAATTAAATTGGAGCTTATGTTATTATTATTTTGTGTTAATATTAATAATTTAAATTAATTTTCATAACAACACAAATTTATAAGATTTTATGTTATCCGAGCTTTTTTTTTCTGGCTATAATAAATAACTTAATTTAATTGGAAATTATTAAAATATTAATATATGATAAATAAAAAATATGCTTTTATGTGCGGTTAAATCGTTTCGACAGACCATAAAATTGATTATTAATCTATTTTTTATTTTTTTTAAATAAATTAATTTGTAACCTTGACAATCACAGCTGAACATTTTTAATTTTTCACCGATCGTTTGTGTTTTAAACTTTTTAACATGACTATAGAGCTAATTATGCTATATTATATAGAGTTAGTTAAAGCCGCAACAAAAAAAGCTATGTAAAAATAAAACAATACAATATTTAGATAGCCAGGAAATTAAATTTATGATAATTTTAGCGGGAAAAGAAAATTATTTTTTGTTGTAATTTTTCGAAATAAATATAATTAAAGTTTATTTTAAAAGCTTTTTGGTGTTAAACAGAAAAATTATTAAATATTTTTTTAAATTAATTTAATTTAAATTAATAAATATACGAGGTGTATATGGTAAATTTATAGAAATTTAACTGGGGAAGTTGAAAATGACATAAAATAAATGATTGGTTAAAATTGTAGTTTATATTAATTTCGTCAGAATTTATTACAAGAATTTTTAATTGTCGAATTGTTAATTGTAATATTTTCACTGTATTTTATTTTACTCACTATATACAAGACTTTTGGAAAAAATTTTGCCATTATTATTCATAGTTCTTTTTAAAAAATCATTGTTTCGACTTCTGTTAAAATTTTGTACCAGACTGCAAAAAAATATGGGTTTCATCTGTACAACAAAATTAAATTTTGGTCACAATTGCCCAAAATTTTTTAACTATATTTGACATATTTTAAAGGCTAAATGTGTTTTCTTGGCAAATTCTTTTGCCACTGCTCGTGCGAGAAATGAGACAAAAAATACAAGACAAATAATCGAGACAGGATGGTCTAGCCCCTTCGCAATGTTATTATTCATTAAGAAAGTCGGATTGGTCTTTGTACCTCTGAAAAGAACATTAATTGGGACAACGAGCTTAAAACAGTCCTCGCGCAGTAGTTCTTCCTACGAATTTCCACCTTCCTCCTACAAACCAAAAATTTTCATTCGGATATGTCATGATTATGACATATCCGAATGAAAATTGATTTATTTTGAATTTGACATAATTATATCTTTGTTTTTTTTTATCTGATAAATTGTTGCAGCTTCATACAAATAGCAAATAGTAATTATTTACTTTAAATTTTACATATTTTTTTTATTTAATTAAGCATTGACTGACAATACTTATAATTGGGATCTAATTTATTAGCCTACATGAATATTTCAATAGATTATTTGTTTTCGCAATTAAAGTTAAAATAAAATAAATATATTTTAATGAATCATAAAATTTGTGTAACCCATATTTTTAATTTCAAGTGTAAAGTTAAACACAGCAGAAAGCTATTATAAAGAAATTTATTGACATTTTGTATTTTAAAAGTTTTAATTTATGATTGCAAAAATATATACTTTGTTGCAAAATTCTGTATTTAAATATTATAATTTTATGGCACGTAAAATTGAAATTTTTTAAATATTTTTTTAAAAATTTTTAAGCTGAAACAATAATAATTATAAAATTATTAGAGTTGTGTAAATATTTAAATTATTTTGCAAAAAAAAAAAAAAAAATTGTAAATTAAAATAGATTAGAAGTAATTCACTGATTGTAATTAATTTTATATTTTTCTCATAATAATGAAATTTATAGATTAATTATGAAAAACTTTTAAATTATTTACTTAAAATTTTTTTAGTAAAAATTCACTTGATTCTAATTGTAATACACCTGAACTTATCATAATGAATTTAATTGAGATGAAATTATATTTAATTTGTAAATATTTAATTCAGATAAATTAATTTCACTTACTTGTTAATGTTGATAGTTCTTATTACAATGTTACTGCGATTGTAAATATTTTAGATGGTTTCTTTAAATTTTAGATAATTCCACTGGCAATCATACTTATCTTCCCATTCAATGTAATTGATTGGAATTTCTATAAATTTGAAGAGTTAATAAAAATCACATGATTAACTAAAGCAAGTTAAATTGTTTGTAAATAAGATTTATGAAACAACAAATTATCATTTTCGTATTGAGGCACATTGGTCCATAAGTCATAGAATATCTTAGTGGATAATATTAATACGATTATAAATTATTATGAATTAACATTTCCAAATTGTATTTTCAACAATTTTCAAATTTCTAATATGTTTCAATAGAAAGTTAGTTAGACAAATAGAAAGACAGTGATTAATATTACAAATACTTTCAGTAATAATTAATAGCATATATATTAACCTGCAATAATTTTTCTGTATTTTGTGTTCCTTAAGAACCAATTCTTATTCATATTAACTGACCGTGTTAAAGAATCCAAATTCAGAAAAACAAAATTCAAAAATTGACAGAAATCTCCACATAAGGCGGATTCTCTCGGTTGATTTTAAGTAATTGGGAGAAACCGAATATACAAAACGAAGAAAGTTTCAAAAAATACAAAGATAAATGGTCAAAAAAGCCTAGTACTGAACATTGCCTTTGAAAATATTTTATTTAATAAAATAGTGTGAAGAAGCAAACATTATTTTCAATTTATCATTTTTTGACACGCTTCATTACCTTAAAAGAAAATCGAGTTAAATTTTCCAAGAATTTGTTTTCCGAAATTTTATGGTTTTAATTTATTTGGACTTCAGTTTCTGGAATTTTGGTTTATCTCTTTAATTAACCACAGAGAACTGTGATTGTGTAAAATTATTGCAATTCTTTGGCCAATTTAACTGTCAAAAAAGGAAATATTTGGGAAATTACAAAAGGGATATTCGTTTATTTATTATTACGAAAATGATGATTAAACACATTATTTCATTTTTAAAATATACCATTTTTTTATTTTTCACAGTTTCATATCTGGTATAACACTTCTTGGTACACCAACAGAAATATATTTATATGGAATTCAATATATGTATGTAATTGCTGCTGTTATAATAATGGGTTTTATTATGTCATATGTTTATTTACCAGTTTTTCATGATTTAAAATTAACATCAACATATCAAGTATATTTACAAAAGTATATTTATTTAATATTTTTTTAAAAACATCTTTTTTGTCACAGTATTTAGAAACTAGATTTGATAAACGTATGAGATTATTTGGTTCAATAATGTTTGCATTTGGTTCGGTAAATTGTTATTAATAAAAAAATAAAAATAAAAATATGAATTTTATTTTTATCATTTTTTTTTTATTTCATTTAATTAGATGACTTGGCTACCAATTGTTATTTATGTTCCAGCTTTAGCATTTAATCAAGCGACAGGAATAAATGTTCATTTAATAACACCAATTGTTTGTTTAGTCTGTATATTTTATACATGTGTGGTAATTAACATAAATTTTCAATTTATATCTTTTATGTTAAATAATTTTTATGCTTTTGCTTTTGGATTTACATACAATTTGTTTGTGTTTTTTTTCTTGGTGTATAAACAGGGTGGTTTAAAAGCTGTTGTTTGGACTGATGTTGTACAAACATTTTTAATGTTTGGGGCTATGATAACAATTATGGTAAAAGGTACTATGGATGTTGGTGGAATTGCAACTGTTTGGAATCGTGCATGGGATAGTGGACGTATTGAAGCACCAAAGTATTTATTGATAATTTTTAATAATACGATATTAATGTGATTTTTTTTTTTGTATACCGTAGTTTCACTTTTGATTTAATGGAACGACATACTGTTTATTCATTAATAATTGGTGGTGTTCCACATTGGTTAAAAAGTCAGGCTGTTAGTCAGAATATGATACAAAGATATTTATCATTACCGACAATTGCTAGTGCGAGAAGGTAAGGAAATTTAATTTTTAGACACTTTTTCTAAGCAGAGATGTCGACTCGTAGTTTAAGAAATTTGTGAGGTTCTTGTACTTCAAAATATAGTTGACATTATTCTCAGTTTTCAGAAATATTGTGAAAATGTACCTTTGTTTGCTTTCAAAATATGGTTCGCAAAAGTAATGGCTACTTTTTCAAAAAAATTAGACAGATTTTTATTTCAACTTCAATGTATACACTTTCTTTATGATCTGTTGTGGTTCATTTACTCGCATGGAGCATGAGGATTCACAGAAGGTAAACTACTTAAATTCCTCCGGAGAGTATAACCAAAATTTTGATTTACCTGTCTTTAAATTTTGCTTCAACACCTCTTTTAGCAAATTATCAGTGATAATTTGTTTCTTCCTTAGACTAAATGGATTACTATAAATCCATTACTAAATTACTACTTCGCAAAAAATTTTGTCCTAAAAGTAGCTTGATTTTTAAAGGATCCAATTACACATCCTACTTTAATATAGCAAATCTCTAAAATACATCATTTTAGGTCACAATAATACAAATTTATTTTTTAGAGCTCTTTGGTGCTTCATATTTGGAGTTTTACTTCTCTTTCTGATCTGCGGATATAGTGGCCTATTAATATATGCAAAATATTATGATTGTGATCCACTCACAACTAAGGTAAATAATTTTCTTTAATTTTTTTCATTCCTTTTCGATCGAATTTCAATTACTTTTTTTAAAATTTTAGTTAGCCAAAGCAAAAGATCAAGTTTTACCATTATTAGTAATGGAAACACTTGGTGATTTCCCTGGTTTACCAGGTTTATTTGTAGCTGGTGTATTTAGTGCAGCATTAAGTTCTCTATCAACTGGTCTAAATTCAATGTCAGCTGTTGTATTACAAGATTTTGTTAAATCATTTATAAAAAAACCATTAACTGAACGTCAAACAGCTATAACAATGAGAGCTGCTGTTGTAATATTTGGTTTTATATGTGTATCATTAGTATTTGTTGTTGAAAAATTGGGTACAGTATTACAATTATCAGCAAGTATGGGTGCTGTATCAAATGGACCATTATTAGGTATATTTACAATGGGTTTAATGGTACCATGGGTTGAAGGCAGGGTAAGTTTTATTTTTCAAATTATCTCTTAACACAACTAAAAAAAATTAAAAAATTATTTTTTTGAAAGGGTGCAATTGTTGGTGGTTCAATTAGTTTAGGTTTAATGGCATGGTTATGTGCATCAGCACAAAATGCTATAGCTACTGGTGAATTAAAATTTCCAACAAAAACATTATCAACAAATGAATGTAGTTATACGTTTATTGAACATCAGCCAATGAGTATGTTAGCAATTAATACATCATTACCAATATTATCAATTACAGATTATTCAGAGTAAATTTTTTTTTGTAAAATCGAAAATGAAATAAATTTGATTTTGAATTTTTATTTTTACAGAATTGATGATTCATTTAAAATTTATCATATATCATATTTGTATTATACATTCTTAGGATTTGCAATTACAATTGTGATCTCAATAATTGTATCATGTATATTAGGACCAAATAAACCAAATGAATTAGATCCAAAATTATTAGCACCATTTGTACGAAAAATGATTGGTGAAAATAATTTTAAAGATAAATCATTAATAAAGAATCAATTAAGATTAGAACCAGTTGGTACGGAAGATAATCCAGTATTTTGTAGTACAATAGATTTAAAAAAATTAAGTGAAAATGATGTTATAAAAAAATAAAAAAATATATGTTTGTTTTTTTTTGATAATTTTAAGTTATTAAATTTAAGGTACAAGGACATTTTTTGTTGTTTGCTATTTTTTTTTTAATATTATTATTATTAAGTTAAGTTTGTAATAAATTTATATAAATAAATACGAAACTTAAATTAAAGAAAAAAGATTTACTTTGATTTTATTTCAATTTCAGAAAAATAAACCTTTTTGTTTCAGTGAATTTTTATTTTAAAGTTTGAAATGACAACTTTCTCACAAAATTCTTTCTCACAAACAATAGTTTTTCTAATAACCAATAAATTTTTAATACAATTATTAATAATATGATGGAACTCGCTGTTTTATTTAGGTGCGTCTAAAATTGTTAAAACAAGCCATGTTTTTACCAAAAACATGGCTTGATAAATTATGACTTTGTAAACAAATATAGTATAATTAAGAGCCTCGGCCTACTTAAAGGGTTTCACAACATTCTATTGCAATTTATAGCTTCTAATTTTTATATAAACTATGAACCATAAATTTCTCTTTAGTAAAGGAACAAGCTTTATTAGTGAGAAATTTGTTGCTACCAAATTGTCTCAATAAGTTACCTTTTGGTACTGAAGTCTTAAAATTATATTTTGTTGTAATTTTATTACTGGTACACAATTAAAGCTAAGCAAACTTAGATTAAGAGGAAATCAAACCAAGTACATACCGCACCAGAGTTTAAAACACAACTAAAAGTAAAGTCACAGAAAAAAGAGATGTTAAAAACAGGTAGGCAAATTTTAACTTATATAGTTTATAAATCTGTAAATTTGGCGAATACTCTGTAAACTAAACCGATTTTCGCCAGTTATTGTAATACGTTAAAAGCTGCACTAAAGTTTTCTCCTTGCAGAACTTAAATATCTGAATAATCTTGCTGAACAGTCATCATTTACTGGAAATTTTCTAATAGTTTAACTGCAATCATTGATAGAAGATTACAAATTTATTCCGAAAATCACTCTTAATTTGTGTTTCAAACAATCTGTTTTGATTTCAAACTCTTGATTTCCTTTAGAGACCTACAAAAAATCTTAATTTAATTAAAACAATTTTTAATAATTTTCTTCTGTTTAATTTAATGTTTTTTTATTACAAAATTATTTAAACAAAAAAAAAAAGAAGTAAATTTATGAAATTAAAAAATATTTTAACTTAAAAAACTATAAAAATAAAAATTATAATTAAATTAAATTATTAAATTTTTTTATAAACTA
Organism: Empis livida; assembly: GCA_963932195.1. NCBI lineage: Eukaryota > Metazoa > Arthropoda > Insecta > Diptera > Empididae > Empis > Empis livida. The sequence continues at coordinate 3,317,205 of OZ010647.1, forward strand.
AAAGCGTTTTATTTTATTTATTTATTTTATGTTTATTTTATGAAATTTTATAATATTTTTTTTAAATAATTAATTAAATAATTGTTTTTAATTTTCTTAAATATTTAAGAAAAATAAAGAAAAACAAAAAAGAATACCAAAAAATTTATTTAAAATTTTCCTAATTTTAAAATTATAAATTAATTTTTATGTTTTTTTTACAAAAGTCTCCAATTTTATTTTTTAAACTAAATCTTTGGTATTATTAGCTGTTTTGGTGTTGTTTAAAAAAAAAAATTAAAAATTAAGATGAATTTATGCTTAAAAAATGTTAACTGACAGTAAAAATTTTACTTAAAGAGAACTTGTCTTGTGATTCAAACTAAATTATCACTTAAACGACTGTAAACTGTTTAAGTTGCTAATTTAAATTGTCCTGCGGTACAAATTTAAATAAATAAATTTCAAATTTACGTTGTTAATTATAAAAATTTACTAATTCAGTCAAATTAGTAAAGATATTTCCTAATTTAATGACATTTACAATTTACACTCGACACGAACTTGATAAAGAATTACAAATTATTTACCACAGAAGTTACAATAATTTTCAGAAATTAAAAATCGATTACATAATAAAACGTAATCAGTTAGATTATCAGAAAATCAGAAATTCATTTCTATTACGGTACGGTTTTCGTTACTTGACGAAATACAGTATAACTTTGATAAAATTACAAAAATTATTACAGTATACTTAAAGAACTAAGTTGCTGCTTTTTAAAAAAAACCGTGATTTGTGACCGTAATATTAAAAATTTGAATTAAAAATTGAAAAAAAAAATAATCATTCAATTAAAATGATTAAAAATTACTTACAAATGCAATTAAACTTATTTGAAGCCATTAATAATTATTACTTTTGCAGCCTATTGACTGCGTCGTTTCTTAAATTCCACGACTGCGGCCGTCAAACTACACTGATTTGTAGTTTATTAAGTAATTGTGACATTTAGTTGACACTAATTTCACAACGAAATTACGCATAAGGATAACATAAAAAATTAAATAATTGTATATATTCTTAAGAATATTTCAAGTAAAATTTTTCTGTTTGTTAGTAATTTTTGTAACACGTTAAATCCATCCTTACATTTTTTTTTTTGTATCCTTAAAAATATGAACAAAAAAAATTGAAATTAAAATTAATTATTTTGTGTGTAATTTTTTTTTATAAATGTATTAATTAAACTAATTATTGTTTTAAATTAATGTCCTTTTTTTTATTAAATTTTCTTCTTAATTTTTGTAATTTTCCATCCTAAAGACTAGACACTCAATGAACATCTCTTTGAAATTTAAATTATTTAATATATTTTTGTTAAAATTCACTGGTTTTTTTAACAATTTAATTTTTAATTATTTACAATATTTTTTTTAATAATTTTATTTTATACTTTGGTTGTTTTTGTTTTATGTTAATTATTTTGGATTATTAAAAATTTTAAATTTTTCTAATTTTTATTAAATTTAATATTTTTTTAAGGCTGGTATTTTTAAGACACTAAAAACGATTTTCATGAAAATTTAACAATTAATTTATTAAAAAATTATATTTTATTTACTTTAAGTTTAAGTTTATATTTTAATTTTAATATTTTTTTTTGGTAATTTAACAACTGCTTGTAACTTCAACTTTTATTGGTGTACCAGAAAAATTTTCTTCATGACGACTTTCACGATGTCTCCGTAAATCGACTTTCCTTTGAAATGATTGATCACATAAACCACAAGCAAATGGTTTATAACCAGTATGTTTACGCATATGGGTAATTAAATTTGAGCTTTGGCTAAATGCTTTTAAACAAACTGTACATTTATGTGGTTTTTCACCTAGAAAATTTAAATAAATAAATAAAAAAAAGAAAATGATTTATTAGAACAATTTCAGTTATGGAAACTTAACCAAATAAAAGTTTAATTAATTTTCTTATATGAAAGCACAATTTTTATTTTAAAAAAAAAACTAAATTATTTATAATGAAAACATTGTTTTAATCAAATTTTCAATTATAATTAAAATTGCAATTTCCCCTAATTTTCTTTAGCAATTAAATTGCAATCAATGTTACTATACCACATGTCAAACAACAGAATTTATAGTGCAGAAGTTTCATATTTATGAGCTTTTTTAATTGTCGACAGATAGATATTTCTACTCTTTTAGTTTTAATTAGGTTGAAGAATTAATTAAAACTATTTTGTACTCTAAGTGCCACTAAAATCCATGTTTAAATGTCAGTTTGACAATTAATATAACCATATTTTAGAATTCAGCGCCTCTCGTGACAGAAATATGAATTATAGAAGAGCTGTATTTTATTTTACCCTTGGTCTTTTACCAATTTAGGTAATATTTATATAATTGTGAAATTTTATTGAAGGTAGATTGATAGAAGGTTGATATAATGCAATACACTAATTGCATTAAGGCAACTTGGCCGACAATTTCTAGTTTTTTTCAGCACTTGCTTAACGTCTTTGGAAATTCCTTCAACCTTTCCCAATCAATGGTCTACTAAAAAAATACAATTTACTTGTATATTTTCATTTCCTTTAATATGGACAGACAAACAGACTGACTGACAAAATTTCCTACTTTCTCTATTAAAACTTCATTAAAGTAAAATTCAATCAAATTAAATTTTACTACATTTTAATATTATGATTTTATGCAATTTTTTTTTATCTTTCTAAAATATTATTTACAATTTTTACAATCAAAATAATTTTACTAATAAAGTCACAATAATAATAATAAAAAAAATTAATCAAATCATTTTCAATTTATATGTTCAAAAGGAGCATTAAAAGCTCATAAATGATTTATACTAAACAAACTTTGACTAATAAAATGTTATTATGCAAATGAATCAAATTGATTGCTTTTAATCTGATTTAATTAATTTAATTGTACAAAAGTGTGTAAAAAATTATAAAATAAAAAATTCTCAGTCATTAAAATGTCAGTTTTGAGTGTAGTTTATTAAGAACTATAAAAAATACAGTTTTTAAATTTGTGATTAATGTGTCAGTCTGTCTGTTTATTGTTAGCTTAACACCTTAGCTACGTAATTACAAATCCGACGTCGACAAGGACGTCGAAAAGAAATTTGAAAATATCAGTTAACAGAATAAATGTTTCCTGTAATAACCGATGTTACCTGAAATAACCTAGGCTGTTAGCTTCTAGGTTGCAAACGTATTGAAATATTGAATAAAATTTAATGTAGAAGTTTATAACTTCGTGATACTAGTGTCAGTCCATCACTGAATATATTTGAACATTTCCACTGACGCAATTCACTGGAAATGTTCGAAAAACATGATAATTACTTATCATGTAAATACTTTTTTACTTATCATGTAAATACATAAGCTCGTTTTCAAAATGTCTGAAACACGCAAAGTTTTTTCGAAAATTTGAAGATTGGAAGTTTAGCAACCAAAACCAGCACTTATTTAAAACAATTTTCTAAAGAATTTCTAGAACAAATTTCTACAGAATTAACTTAGCAAATTGTTACTTGAAATTTAAACTTTAAAAACAGACTAAAAAGCGAAAAGATTATTCAAAACATTTCTTGAAATATTGCAAGACCTTATTATTCAAATCATTGTTTCAAATTTTAAAATCAAAATCATTTTGAATACCAACTTCCCAAACAAGTATTCGCGAAGCTATTACTAAGAAATGGATAAATTATGGAATTTGTCAAATATTCTGAATTATGATTTCAAATTCAATAAAATCGATATATAAAAAATCCTTGAAGTTACAAAAAATATTTTTACAGATTTCAAAAATTTTAGACTGTAATTAACGAGAAAAATTAATTATAGTTTTTACAACCCTTTTGCCCTAAAAACGGACAAGTTATAATTAAATTTTATTTGAGAAATTCCCTAAAATTTTGATTCGTTTCAAATAAAAAAAAATGAAAACCCAAAATCAATGTAACTAGTTATTAAAATATTTTGATAGTTTTTTCAATCAATTAAAAACTTTTATTATCCTTTAAACCTTTTTTTCCACCCTGATAGAAAAAAATATAAATTTAATAATATATTTTAGTTGTCACAAAAATATTACTTTAATAGACCATGTCGGACTCTTAAATTATCAACAATAAATATTTAATTTGTTAAAAAATCAATTTATTTTCATTTTTATTTATATTATTTTAACTGATTTCTTATGTCAAGAAATGTAATATTTTCATAAATTAGGGTGAAAATTTTATTGTAAGTGAATAATTAATAATAAATTTATGGGGTTTGCTTGAAAATACAAATTAAATTTCAGCTTTATAGGTTTATTAGCCAAAAGTTTTAAAATATAATTTAAAATTTTTATGATAAACTTTGGCTGTCTTCAAATTAGTATAAATTATTCTTCATATTTCTAAGTTCGATATATTTTAATTGCGAAATTTTGAAGCCAATAAATTCTTCAACAAACTTTAATCTTTGAAATTATAGTAATAATTTATTATTTAATAAAACTTACCAGTATGAATATATGTATGCTTTTTCATATCAGATTTTTGATGAAATCGTTTACCACAATATTGACAAGGATATGGTCTTGTGTCACTATGTATTAATAAATGTGTTGATAATGTTGATGAACGTTTGAAGGTTTTTCCACATTGTTTACACTGAAAAAAAATAAAATTTTAATTAATTGATATTTTTTTTGTATAAATATTTATTAAATTTTCTAAATTTTAAAACTACAAATATTTCATAAATTATGTAAATAATGCTTTTAATTATTAATAAAATTTTTGCTAATTAGATAACAAATTTACACTAATTTAATTTGTAAACTTTTTGAAGGAATTAAGTTTTTAAGTAATCAATGGATTCAGCATATATAGATAGATAGATTAGTTCAAAGGATTGAGCCCGAAAAACCAGTGTGGCCAGATTGTCATACACTAATTCTAAGAGTCTTTAAAGGAACTTAGATTTTCAAGAAATTCTAGAATCTCTTTGGTGAGGAAGAAACAATATCTTCAGGTTTAGCGAACATTCTAGAAATTAATATCTGATTCCAGCCATTAACCTGCATTTGATAAGAAGTGCTTGAGTCTTTTTATCGTCTCTACAAATTCTACAGTTCACATTGATCTGTCAATTTCTTTTTTTAGATTGTAATTAGTGGCCTCAAAGAAATAACATAAAGATTTGAATCAGAATTGTTTTGAGGTTCAGATATAATTTAGTTTTTAGCTGTAAAAAAAGGACACATAAAAACCAGGCTTTAGAACTCAAAAATAAAATAAAACATAAAAAAAATACCCTTTTTTCGTCACGCATTTATGAATCCTTTAAAGTGTGCAGCAATTTATTATTTGAAAAACAAAAAAAACCTGAACCCTTTTTCAATAATAATAATTACTATATAATATTATATGGACTCTTGCCCTCAATTAAATAAAATTTCCCAATTTTTTATAACCCTAACTGAAAACTTGGCACACTTTTTAAGTAATACAAGTATTTAAAGTCCCTACTGAATAAAAAAAAAATCTTCAGTAAATTATCTGACCAAATGATTTTTTTTTTATAAAAAACGGACGTATGACGTGCAGTTTAATTTGTTATTTTTATAATATTTAGATCGTGTGACAAAATGTTTATTCAATGATCCTTTTAATTATGACATTAAAAAAATATTAAGAAAGAAATTACATAAATTCATAAATAAATAAGTAAATAAATGTTTTTATGACATTCTTGTCCAATAAACTAATTATTTTTAAATGTTTTACAAAATTTTACAAATACTGTAATAAAAAAAATTAATACTTTAACTAATCAAAAATGATTTTGAGAATCTGACATTAAAATTAGCTACAAATATTATTAGAAATTCTGACATTTCAATATGGAAAATGATTGATTTAATAGTAAAGAAATATTATAAGAATTGTAATTGTAAAAAACTAGTATATTTAAATTTTGTTGCTTAATACATTTTCGTGAAAATTAATCAATATTTTTTAGTTTTCTAATAGTAGAAATTGTACAATTTAAGAAGTGGTACGATTTAGGCAACTCTCACCTAAAATTCAAATGTACTAATTAGTAATATTTCTAAATAAATGTTAAAATGTTGTCGTTAAAACAATCTTTAACAAATTATTTAAAAATTCAATTAAATATTAATAAATAAATTATACAATTTTGATTAAAAGATTTCTATTTAAATATCAATTAAAATTTTATTAAATAATTTCGAATATTTTTATAACAATTATTAATTCCAATGTACAAAAAATTTGTCAATTCTGACATAAAACTATACTATCTAAAATTATCTTGAACTATGTATATAATACCTTAAAGATTTCACTATTTAATTCTCAATGACAACCCTCCAAATTAAATGCACGAAATATTTCTTTGGGAAATGTAATCATTAAATTGAAATATGAAAAACTATAATAAAAAAGATTTGATAAAGAAAAAAAAAACAAGGATAATTTATATTAAAGGACAATATTTACCAAGGGTTTGATGATCAGGTCATAATAATTTTGGTAATAATTAAAATATGAAATAACAAAAAAATAAATTGATTAACACGCAACATGAAAATTTTAGAAAATAAAAATATTGGAAAAAAAAAACAAGTATTTAAATGATTTATATTTTTATGAAACATAAAAATTAATTAAAGTAAATTAAAGGTGATAATAAAAAAATTATCTTCAAATAATATTTTCATAATTTTATTTAGAAATACCAATTAAAAAAAAAAGGCAATCAGTAAATTTTTTAATGATTCAAAATTATATATTTTTTTGCACTGGAATGATTCAATTTTAGAGTAGAGCTTCCTTCATTGATTAGATTCGAAGAAGTATTATTAATGTCTATCAAAACTATAACAGCGTGGAGTGAACTATTCTTAATTTTTGCCAGAAGTTTTGTTCTCCTCGAGTCTAATTTACTAAAAATACTTTATTATCAAGGAAAGTCAATATCTCGTTCAGTAGCACAGGAACAAAATTTCGATTAAACCAGAGGACATAATTAAGTAAAAAGGGTTTGATCCCAATATGCAGATTTAGAGAAAAAATATGACTTTTATTTTGAAATTTTATTAATTAATTAAGGACCATAAATGTAATAAATATTTTTAACCCTAACAACTTTTTTAAGAAAAAAGGATAATCCAATAATATTCTTTTTGAATGAATATTATGCGATTAATTAATTAATTTTGCATAAAAGTTGCCAACATTTGCACCGTGAAAAATTTCAAATCGTCCAAGACATAGTTTGAAAATTTAAAAGTTACTTATATATTTTAGACAACTCATTAAAGTATCAAAGTATTTGTTCAAATATCAATTAATCATCACCAATATTCACTAAAATAATTATTAATATTTCATAAAAAAAATCTAAATTTTTTAAATATTTTATTTTTGAAAATAAAAATCTAATTTGTCATATTTAAACTATTTTAACATCTTAAAATCTTATTTATAATTTTATCAAAAAAACACATTTTTTTTAATATATATTTTCCAGAATTATTAATTATGTCAATAAAAAAAATCTTTCAGATATTATATGTTTCTAAAATATTAGAATTTTAATATTCACAAAATGACACACATAGAAAATATTTAATTTAATAAGACAATAGCCTCCAATAACCAGAGTGTCTGAACCATCTAATCAAATAATATCATTAGATCATAGTCCTCAATTTAAATAATATAATATATCTTTTAATCTAAATTTATAATTATTAATATTATTAGTTTTTTTTTTTTTTTTTGAAGTTTCTGTTGTCACAATTATTTTTTGCATAAAAAAATTTTATGATCAATTTTCCAGTTACTAATTAAACTAATTTACAAAAAAAAATTATATTAATTATATATAATTTTAATGACAAATTTTAATAAGAAAAATTGTATCTTATGATTCGTAATTTGTAAGATAATATGTTTGAAATGAATAAAAACTTTGATAAAATTAAAGAACTTACTCAGAAATGTACAACAAAATAAAATCAATAAAAAATAGAAAAATTATAAAAACAATTTTATAAATCAATAATAAATAACTAATCAGTAATATTTATTATTTAAACAATTGTTAAAAAAAAAATTGAATTAGAAAATATTTACGACCCAGTCAGTAATCAGTATTTTCTAACAAAAAATAAAAAATAGATATAGAGTCATAAATATTTGAAAAGACGAACACATAATAAATGGTTTGTGGTACTTTCATAAAATACAATTTAACACAAAAACGTCCTACAACTGATCCCCTCAATATCGATAGAGTTAATTATCTTATTATTATTATAGATCAAAACTTTGTTCAATTTTTTCACCGAGACCGTCATAAATTTTTTTCACAGCATTTTCATGTTTTTTGTCAGGACACTAATTAAATATAAGAAATGTGACACATATTTAAGTCATCCACATATTTTGAATACGCTTTTATATCTAATTAATCAAAATTTCGTAAAAATTTGTTGCTCAGGAGCCATTAAACAATGAAAACTTTTTATATATTTAAGGACCTACTCTCATAAATAACACAATTCAAAGACGGAGAAATAATTCGATAAACAATATCGAACAAAATAGAAGTGATGGAATTAAAATCCTTGAAACTTATGCTATTACTTAACAACATCATCATCTTTTGAATTCCATCAACGTCTCAAAGAATTAAAACTAGGAAAATCAATTAGAAGATCTGAATTAGAAATTATTACTATCAATCGAATAGTGAGTAGAGATGTGGACCATGGTAATAAAAAATGAACATTATATTAGAAGACAAAACTCCTTATAGAAATGTGTCATTTTTTAGTCAGCAGATGTAATTTATAAAAAATTATGTACTGAATTATGTATTATGTACTGAAGGTTAATCCTATTTCAAACCGAATTACCATAAGACTGGTGCTGGGAAAAAATATACAATACTATTCTCCGGTCTTCAGGTCTGTAATTCTATAAAAAGTAAATTAGAATATGATTTCAATACTGACAACATACTTATTCATCGTACAAATCTTATAAAGACGTGGACGAAACTAGGATATTGGAATAGGTTTTTATAAAGATATTTAATATCATTAAAGTCGTAATTGAGATAGTGTCATTTAAGTTTGAAAGGAGTGGAAATTGAAATATGAAATAGAGCTTTTTTACAACTTCATAATTTATGTAAATAAAATTTTTTTGTCAGTAGCACATCGTTCCATCACACTCTCTTAATGAATGATAGGAATTAGAGGGGCCTGGAGTTGCCTATTTCTACCTTCTCGCACCATAGTACAGTGGCATAGGACATATTAAATAGTTATAACTACTTTTCAACTGAATCAAATTTAATCAACAGAAATTATTACAAATAAGGACTTGTAATTACCGGCTTTCTATTTACTCTTAAACTAGCTACAACTAATCATAAGAAACTGCAATTATTATTTAGGAATCCATTCGAATCCATACTACTAAAAACAAAATGAATTGTTCAAACTAAATTAGCCTAATATTTATTTAAATAAATTGTATCCAATATAAAATTAGTATTTTACAATGTATTATTACAAAATAACATTTAAAAACGTCTTTATTTACATGTAATTAAATTCTATTAATTGTTATAATTGAAAAGAAAGTTTATATTTACAGATTTTTTTTTTATCTTGACTCCCCCTCCCCCAACAAACTACAAATACATTGAAATTTTTATTGCATCTTCTCTCTTCAATTTATCTAACAACAATAAACATATTTTTTTTTCCTTTTAAATTGGTCCAACAACGCATAAACAAATACCTATTTAGTTATTCAAATCATGTATCCCTGTAAATATAGCGGCGACACGATTTATATTGACACAAGTGTGTAGTATTTTTTTTTGAAAAAACAATTTATATACATATATCTATTGGAATGAAAAATACTAATATTCACTCGTACAATAATACTTTTAAAACTCCATACCCGTTTATAAACTCATACCTTTTATAAAATGAGCACAGAAAATTTTTTATTGAAAATAAGATCACTAAGTTACAGAAGAAAAAAAAATATGTTTATTATTATGTTCAATTGTATCCGTACATTCTATAAACACTCTGACACAATGTTTCATTAATGAAGAGAGTTTTTAAAAGATGCAATTTTTTATATATTTATTCCGGATGTCAATATTCTTCTACAAAAAATAAAACATAATTTTTGTAAATGAAATTCTATGAAAACATAAATGTAAGCGCGGCATTTAAAACTTTAAAAGCCACAAAAAAAAAAAAATAAAAAGTGATCTAGTCAATCAGGCTAAATAAGTCTCAGAGCATCATTAAGTAACAATGTAAATTATTTGTATATTTACTACCGGTGCGGATGATTTATTGAAGGAAATATACATTTTGGAATCGGACACGTACTAATTTATTTATTGACAATTTTTTTTTTTGAAAATTAATATTATGTTTTTTTTTTTTGGGGATTTCCAGACACTGTTTAATTTTCTTTAAATATTAATTTTAAGTTGTTTTTTTTTTTTAATTTTGTAGATTTGTTTAAATAAAAAATATTAAAATCAATAAATATGCGTCAGAAATTGGTTTCGAATTTTTCTGTAGACATTTTCAAATTACAAATGATTTTTATTAAAAAAAAAAAAAAAGGTCGAAAAAATTAGGAATAATAAGATTCCTAAAAAACATAATAATTTCTTGGGTTTTTTTATCTGTTTTAAGGCCGGAAATTTAATTTACTCTTTTAATTTCCGATTGATTTTGTTTGTTTGTTGGAAAAAATAAGGTTATTTATTTTAAGTGATCGTAATGATCGAGTTGAATTTAGTAATGTGCTACGATTCAATGATGAGTCGAATTGAATGCTAATTAACATCATTGGAATTAAGTTAACATTTGGTTACTTCCTTTTAAAACTCATAGATCAACACAAACCATAGAGTTGATGGAAAAAATTATGATGGAGTTGATGGAACTCTAAGAATTATAACAATATCTCGATTAATTTATCGTACTCAGTATTTTATTAAAATTATTCATTTAAACACTGACTACGATGAACCCGTACGTCTTAGAAAATGATTAACTTAGTCTTCCTCAGCCGCAAGACGATAATCAATTATTTTTTTCTCAAAGCAGATCCGGATAATCAGTAATAATACGGTTTCTAAAATGCATTAGATGTTTCCCTCCATTTTAGTATCTGTTTAGTCTCAGATATCCTGATCTGTTTCAGAAAAGACTTAATCCTACTGATTTGCAAGTTTAATTATTGTCATGAAGTTCAGGAAGACAAAACGTTTAACAATATTAGAGAGAGCAGACAATCACTAAAATCCTTATAATCCAGACAAAATAATATACTACAGTAATCCCCCGATTTACGAACAGGATACGTTCTGTGAAAATGTTCGTATATCGAATATTCGTATATCGAGCCCAATATTAGTATGGTATTCTATTTAAAATAAATAGATACGTTCCAGCGATCGAAAATATTCGTAAAACGAGATCAATTTTAGTATAAGTTTGTGTTAAAACTACGTAGATGCGTACCCAAAATTTTCGTTAAACGAAATCCTATTTTTAGAAATATTTGAAACAAAGTGATTAGAAAAGAAAAGAAAAAAGAGTTTACTCATTTCAAAAATATAATAAATATTACACAAATTGCGCACTAAATAAAATTACACAAATTGCATTACACTAAAGAAATTTTTAATGAATGAGAGAACTTAATTTATTGTTTTCGGGGAGTTCCAAATTGAATTAAATTGTTCGTAATAGCGAATTTTTCATTCGTATAACGAATTTTATAACATTATGAAATTGTTCGTAATAGCCAATTTTTCATTCGTATAACGAATTTTATAACATTATGAAATTGTTCGAAATAGCGAATTTTTCATTCGTATAACGAATTTTATAACATTATGAAATTGTTCGTAATAGCGAATTTTTCATTCGTATAACGAATTTTATAACATTATGAAATTGTTCGTAATAGCGAAATTTCGTAAACCGAGCCTTCGTAAATCGGGGGATTACTGTAGTTTATTTTTTTTAATATATCCACGGAAAAATAAGCTCTAAATTGCTATCCTTTATTAGCTTTGCACCAAGTTCACAAATATATCAAAGAATTACTACTGATTTATAAAATCTTTCCTTCAAAAGTATTAAGAATCTTCCAATCTTTGAAAATTTTAGTAATTAATTTGTGCTTTTTTAATGAAATCTAACGAAATTAGCCTTCTTACTGATTCAATTTGAGGATAACACAGTATTTATTGGTACACAGACGTGTATTACAAAAGTACATTAAATGGTAATCCATAATTTGTAAAATTTAATGCACAAAATGGAATAGATCAACACGGAGGAAGAAAATCATAAAATTTTAGCTCTTAATGAAGAAAAAGGACGTGAATCAATAGAAGCAGAAAAAAGACATACATCAATGTAAATTCTCACCATAAATTTACAAAATAGTAGTTGTAATAGATAACCATCTTTTTTTTTAAAGAATCGAGTCAGTCATATTAATTTTGATTGACCAAAAAATTCATAAGAATCTTTTTTTTGTTTTGCGTAATCCTTGAAAATCATAATTAAATAAATTTAATGTAATTTAGTATTTTCATTATAATTAAATTTTATTGACGATATTACAGATTGCATGTTTCCTTTAACAAAATTTATTATAATTACGACAATTTTTTTTTTTTTGTAATTCATATCCTTTTAATAGATAAAAATTTGTCAAGTTTATGACAATCAATCAAAATAAAAATCGCGATTACATAAATAAAAACCACGAAAAGTAATACGTAATTGATATTTTACATTATTGTTGATTTTAATAAAATTATGAAAAACAAAACGCACTTCCTTTTAATTGATTTTTTGTGTGTTATTTTTGTCAATGATTTTATAAATTAGATTAATTAAATTTTGAATAACACTTAAAAGATACACGCAAATAATAAATTATAATTGAATTTTCTTCTTTTTTTTGAATCATGAAAATATTTGCGTAGTAAATTTTTTTATTATTATTATAACCAAAATTTTAGGTTAAATTATTTTTTTTTACTTAATTACATAAAATATTGAAAATATGTATTTTTTGAATAATCGAATTAAATTTCGAATTTCGTAAAAGAATTAAATTGAAAAATTAAATCGTAATAAAAAGAAATGAATCGCAGTTAATTTTACAAAAAAAAAATCTTTAATAATTTATGTGGTGAATAATGTTAAATAGTATCTATACAAGGTTACTAGTTTATTCACCCTTTTTTTATAAAATATTTTAATAATTTTTTTTAATAAAAATTAATTCTTTTTCACATGTAAATATGTGTACAGCTGAATAAATTTTAAAGTGTTATTAAAATTTAAATATAAAATTAATTTAAAATTTGATTTAGCAACGTTTTACAAAATTATTTTTTGCGAAAACATTTTTAAAAAATAAATAAAAATAAAATAGGAAAATTGGTAAATAATTTTATATGGCAACATTAGTACGAGAAAATGTTAAATACGGTTTCTTCTCATATTAATTTATTATTATATCATATTAAGTATTAACTCAAAACTTTCAAAAAAAAAAACTAATTTTCTTTCTATTAGAGCCAGCAATTAGTCACAAGAATTTACTACTGAAATTGGACGAGCAAATTATGACGGTAGGTAAAATATTTGATTAAATGTTATATAATTAAATGATTTCCAACCCAGTAAACAATTTCTTTAATTAACAGAAAATTCATTTAGAATTGGTTTCACAACAAACAAAATGGTCTCACAACATTCCAATGAGACTCAGAATAAACGAATTAATTTCAAAACCAACGAATTGGCCTCCCAACTACCGAAATGGTCTCAAAACAAACATTCTGGTTATTTCTTTGATTAGTTTTAATGGAATTTATAGCTGAAATCAAGACGACAAGGGCTTAAATTCGCTGGAATGCCTTTTTTCCCTACAAAAAGTCACACCAATCTTGCCAACTGTAATTTGTTTGTCATAAAAATATTTTACTAATTTAGGAAAGTTGTCATTAATTTAGGCTAATAAGTTTCTTAAACGTTGATCAAATATTTAAATTTAAAATCAATTATGAAAATTTACTAAATAACTACTCTAAAAATATTTATACGACAAGTCCTAATTGAAATACTAAAATAATACTTATTAAATTATTATAATTTTTCATTTTTCACTTACCTCAAAACTTCTTTCTCTCCTTTTATCATCATCTCCTGTACATTTACCTGTACCTGTATGAAAATCACCATGTAAAAATTGTGCTGTTGAATCAGGACGCTGTAAAATTGACATTTCTTTTTCACGTTTAATTGTTAAACTATTTGATTCACGACAAACATTATTATTATTATTATTTCTATTTTCACTATAATTATTATTATTTTTATTATTAATATTATTATTAATTATATTATTATCATTATTATTATTATTATTATTATTATTATTATTATTAAATACAAAAATATCAGTTCGATTTTGTCGTAATATTTCAATTTCACGCTGATTTTGTGTTAATTTTGTAAATATTTCTAATTCACGTTGATGTTGTTGTGCTGCTGCAATAAATGCAGCTGGATGCTGTTGTCTAGCTGAATAAATTATACCATTATTTAAATCATTATTATTATCATTATTTAAATAATGTTGCTGATGATTTAATTTTAAATCATTACAATTATTATCATTTATATCATTAATATTATTATTTATACGATAATTATTTGTACGACGTTTATCATATTTAAATTTTTTAACAATTGGATCAAAATTTGATTCTTTTTCACACATACTTGCCGGTGACCATATTATAGCACCACTAGAACTACCACCACCACCACCATTCGACGATTGATTATTTTTATAATTTTTTAATTGATTAAATTTAGTATTTATTATTGGTAATGTTGCAGATGGTGGTGGTGTTGGTGTAATACCATTATGATAACGATCATCATCATCTTCTTCACTTTCATGTAATAAATATGGTGAACTATGTCGACTAATATTTGAATTTATATCTGGATTTGATGATGTTGATAATGATAATGTTGGTTTTGTTGATAAATTTAATGGCATATCATCATCAATTTGAATATCTTCTTTTTCTGGTGTTAATGCATATTCACGATGATTATCATCGGTATGATTATTTGTTGTATAAATTGGTGAATGTGGTGTAGCGGGTGTTGATGGTGTTGTAATACCAGATGTTGATGGAAAAAAAAATTGTGGCCATAATAATGCACTTGAATAAAATAATGGATTATAGAGAAGTGGTGAAATATCTGCAAGTAAACAAAAAATTTATCTGAAAATTTGCTGCTAACGTAAAAGGAAATTTGAGTTAAACAGGATGAAAAACGAAGGAAAAAATTGAAAAAAAAAAATTGATATTTTTTTTATTTACCTCGACCATTTAATTTTTGACCAGCTGATGCTGCAAGTACTGAATTAAAAGCAGATGCTCTTTGTATCCAGTTTTTTGGTGTTGATAAGTTCATATTATGTGCTGAATTACCATCATCAATAAATTGTTGATTAGTTGTTAGTGTTGATTGTGGTGATGGTGGAGGTGATAAATGTTCCATTTTATTTTTATTTTCTAAGTTGATAAAGTAAATCTGTAAATTTATTAAATAAACTAATGTTTTTTTTTTTTTTGTAATTATTCTGCAAAATAGAATTAAGATTTATCAACTTTTGACCGATTCTTCCTTTTGCAGTTAATGCTTTAATTGTAATTTATTCCAAATACTTTAGAGACGTTTTATGGACAGCAAGAAAATTCCAATTTTAGTCATTAATTTCCTCGACGATAAAAATTCGATAAAAGATAACTATAATTCCATAGCAGAATTTGAAAATTTGGAAATGTAGACTGGACAAATGTGATTTAAGAAATAAATTTAGATAAAAAAACTTAATTTTGATAAAATATTAAATAAAATGATTATGATAAAAGTAGTTTTGTTTGCTACAACAATATGCTACAAGTACTCAGAAATTCAGATTTAAAAACTACAAATTTTGCGAAATTAAATTTTAATAATAATACTCAATTTACCATGGTATTTCTCAATTATTAACTGAAAGTAGACAATACTAATTTTATTCACAAAGTTGGGAATCGAACAATGTTCGAAAAATTTCATAAGGTTTCGGAATCTTTGCTTTTTTTTTTAAATGTATTAATTCAGAAAATCGTTTAATTAGGCAATAATATTTTCGAATCATTTAATTTTAATATTCATTTTCATAGATTTCCTATTCGTTTTAACAAAATCACTGATATTATTCTACAAATTTTAAGAACTTTTATTTTATTTTAATGAAAATTCAATAATTCCTCATCTGTGCTACACACTTTATCACCTATTTACTAATACAAACATAAAATTATGCTAATTCTAAATTATTAAATTTATGTCATTAAAAAACTTAATTTAATTTAAATTCGATTTTCAATATTTTTCATTGAAATTGCTTACGAATAAAAGATTGACGTTAAAAACATTTATAAAAAAAATTTTTTAATATTTAATATTAATTAATAAATTAAAATAACAATTATATGTAATTAGTTTTAAAAGTAATACAATTTAATTAGAAAATTAATTCCAAGAAAAACAATTAAATAAATAAAGTTGTATATTTATTTAATAAAAAAAAACTTAAATCTTGTCATTTTATTATTATCTGTCATTTATATAAAATGTAAATTTAAGTAACTTATTTACAAATATTTTATTTATTTATTTAAATAAATAATTTATAATTAAATAATTGTTGTAAATAAACAGAATCAAAATATAAAATTATATTTTTAAATAACGAATCACAACTTAGTAAACGAAGGGGGCGCAAAAAAAAAATATGTATTCATTTAAAGTTTGATTTTTTAATGTTTTTTATGTTTATTGGAGAAAAATTTAATAAAGAAATTATGTAAATACATTTTTGATAAATAAATAGCATAGATTTTGAAATTACAATTAAAATACATAATAAAAGTTATGAAAGTTTATAAGATTTACAAACTTACAATTTACACAAATTGAGGAGAAATCAAAATACGTCATTTTAAATTGGACTTTTATCTGTACGATAGAAAATTTCATAGAACTATTACAATTTATTTTAGTAAATGTTTACCAGAATTGAGTAATTGAACAGGCCTAGTCTCTAAATCAATAATTATGGCAACAAAATCACAGCAAATATTTGGTCAACTTTTTGGTCAACAAGCCAAACTTAAACTACACGTTTTCTTAAAATATGCTAACTCCGCTAATACAGATATTCCAGCTATTCGACAAGATTTTGGTAAATTGATTAGCGATGCAAAATATTGAGTATGGAAAAGCTTGGAACTAAACTAAGCTTTTGGTTAAAAAAAATATTAATATACTAAAATTAATTTTGTAAATCAAATAAAATTTTAATATTTTAGTTTAATTCGTTTATCCGTTTCAGGATTTTTCGAAAAAAAAGTAGATTTTAGGAAAATACAAATATATTTGTTATTTTGAATATTTTCTAAGGATTTTAAAGATCAAAATCTATTTTCCTGGTAAACATACTATTATTTACAAAAATCTAAAAATCTATTTTCCTGGGACAATCTGTTTTTATGTTTAAAATTATTTATGAACTAATCATAATTTTTTTTTCAAAATACTTATACAATTTAAAATAATTCTAGGATAAATTTATTAGAATTTCCTTAAACGTTATGATTCTTGGACTAAGAATTTTATTCCTAATTTTGTCATAAATTTTCTCACTAACCAAAATAAAATAAAATTTACAAGGAAAATGTCAATCAAACTGAATTGTTCTGAAGTATTTCATAATTTCGTGTTTTTTTATTACAGCTCTAACTTTTCAAATCTACCCTAAAATTGTTACAAATAAATTATTTGGGGGTTCTTTTATTAGGGCAAATTACTTTAAAAAAACACTATAAATACATAAAAATATTTAATATTTTGTTTAACAATTATTTTATTAAGTGATATGTTTAATTATGAAAGTGGTTTATTACTAATTAATCAAATATTAATTAAATGATTCACAATTAAAATAATAGACTAAGGTATTTTTTACAGAAATTACATAGACATATAATTTTTTTGAAATTCGATAAATTAAACAAAATCCTGAAAGAACACATAATTTTTTTGTAATTGAAATAGAAATTCTTGTATGGAAAATTAATTTATAATTTAAAAACAGTGAATTTACTTCAAGGATTTGTAAAAATTGACTAATTAAATTATGGTATTGACTTGTTGAATTCTGCAAAAAATTTAAAAATATTTTGCAGAATTCAACTATAGTCGAGACCATAATTTAAATTAAAATCATCAAAGAGAAACTATTTAACCCGAATTTGAATTGGAATCTGTAATTAGTACGTAAAATCCTTAAAAAGAAATAACTCTTCAAGCTAACCAAACATAAAAAAATCCAGAACTACAGAATTCTCTCAAAACTTTCCTTACGAATTAGTGAAATGAAAAGAACAACAGGTCTGATTAAAAAAATTACAAATAATATGAAAAATTACAAAAATATCCTTATTACATTTCGCCACTCCGTTGATAAATCTTACTAATTAATTATCTTAGAAACTCACCTGAGTCTTGAATTGTTAAAATGATTTCCAAAAAAAAAAAAAAATTATATTGCTGTAACAAAAAAAAAATATTCAAAATAATCCAATAAAATATCCTTTTTTCTTGCACAATTTCCAATTTTTTTTCTATTTGTTGTAAAATATCCTTAAAGGCACTTTAAATTACACAATAATAATTATCTTTTATTTTAATTAAGGCACTCGTATATAATTAATCCTTTTTACATTTACATTTCACAATTTTTCATTAAAAACTTTATTATCCTTAAAATAATTTATTAACAAATCCTTTAAAGAACTCAAAATTGATCAACTTTAAATTTTTGTATCACGTAATAAACTCAGAAAAAATATTTATAACCCTTTTTGTTTCTTTGAAAAATCACATTTCTCAAAATGTATTAAAATTTTGAAAAATTAAATCCACAAAATTTTCCATTTATTTACACATTTTTGTTAAAAACATTAAAGAAAATTATTTTCACAAAATTGAAAATTAAAATTAAAAAAAAAAAAAAAATAACTTATAAAATCGAAATATATGCGCAAACGAACCGTTTGGTACGGTGCTTAGCACCTGACTGAATTATTCAAGATAAAACTCCATTCTAAAAAATGTTAAACACAAAAAATATTTTTCAAAGAAAAACAAAAAAAAAAAAACAATCCCAGGTACAACAACAAAAACAGATACTTACCACCAGGTAATAAAAGAAAATGAAATCAAATTAACTAAAAAGAAGAAAATTGAATACACAGTCAAATTAAATTTGTATTAGTTAATTACTAATACTTATAAATATTTTTTAAAAAAATGTTTTTTAAAAAATTGACCAATACAAAACTCGTTAAATAAATTTTTTCTTTAAATGTATATGTAAATTCACCTTATATTTTAATGTATATATGAAATTGAATTGTGTGGGGGAAGATAGTGTGTGGTGAATTTTATGTAATTTTTTTTAATATGATTTTTCTAGATTTTGTTTATTGTTTTTGAATGTTTTTAGTTAAATTTTAATTGAAGAAAACTGTTAGATTTTAAAGGGATTCACCTTAATTTATTGACCATATGGTGAGTTTATTTAAAACCGTAAATTTATTCATTTTAGTAGGGTTTGTTTTAGATCAATTATTTTTTTTTTATGAATAATTTTGATTGTTATACCAATCAGAAAAATTAGATTTAGCCGTTAAATTTGATGTTTTTTTTAATTGAAATAAAATGGCCATTTTTTAAATTCAATTTTTGAAAAATGAAAATAACATAAAAATCTTATGCTTTAATATATATTTTGAAAATGAAATTTGTTTAATTTATTTAATTAAACTTGAAAAACTGAATTACAATGTTCAGTAAAAATATGTTTTAACTCGCAGCGAGTGTAATTAACTATAGTGAATTAAAATAATTAATTATGATAGTCAATTTCAACTTTAATTGCAAGGTATTAGAGGTGAAATTGACTATCATAATTAATTATTTTAATTAAACTTTCTTAAATTATTCCCATATACTAGTTTTGACGTTTACGGGGAAAATATTAAAGCTGAGAATAGTTTAGCAAATAAAAGCTTTGATTTGAACTATTCAATGAGGACATTCAAGATTGTCACGATTAAAATAAATTGGATTTCTTTACAAACTATAATAAATCATTAATTAAACCCGTAAAAGCTTTATAAATTAAGAAAAATAATATCTTTATAGGAAAAATTTAGTTATATCAGGAAAATTTATTCTTACTTTCAATCAAAATTTCATTTACTCATATGCTGCAGATATTCTGACCTGTGGCAAGTTTATTTTTTGTTTCTATGATCCATAAAAGTTTTTGCAGTCGAATTTAAGTATCATTGATTCATAAAATATTAAACTGAATCGTAATTTAATTAATTAATTTAAAGGAATAACGTATTGAAAATTTAATCCAAAATATTTACTGGAATTTAAACTAACTAAAGTGGAAAAACTTTATAGGCATTAAAATTATTTACTACGTTAAAGTAGTAAATCTTTTTCCAATATAAATGATTATGTAAATTTAATAATCTAAAAATACATCAATTTATTCTATTAATTAATTTTAAAAGTTTTTGGCGGGAAATTTAATAAATGTCATTGTTCCCCCATAAACTAATCTTTATCAGTATAAGAATTTAATTGTATAAAGAAAAATAGTCTCCTGGTATGCACGTGCCACAACTTAAAAGCAATTATTGAGTCATTTTTCACTCCCCTTCTATCTTCCCCCCAGACTAGTTCAAAACTAATAACAATCAACAAAGGATTCAATTATGCATAATTTAACTTGGTTATAAAGATATGCAATCAGAAAGCGGCTGCAATTCGTTTTGGTTCGTTTGACGGGGGAAAAAATAAATAAATATTATATTTTTAATATATTTTAACGGTCTTACCGTATGTTCTTTGTCCATCTTTTTACCTGTGTGACAATCTACAATAATTTTTCACTATGAAACTAAAAATAGTAAATTTTTTTCAATTTTTAATTTCGAGTTTAATAAAATCTTCTATTTTTGCTCCTCCCCTTATAGTCGACATTATAAAATCGCGGGAAATCAAAAAAGCTTTAATATTTTTATTATTTATAAAAGTGTGTGTGCGTGTGGTGAAATTATTTTTAGTTACCTGTAGATTTATCAACAACTAAGAAAAAAAGCAAATCAGGCGGAGTCATGCGCAAGTTACAAATATGTTGAACTATGTTTAGGCTACGAATATACATTATTAAAGTAAATTTTTATGTTTATCTGATCACAGATCGAACTTGTGTTAAGCACGTGTTGTATGGCACGAGCCAATATAATTTGGGTTGCAACTTCGACTGATTAAGAAAATAATTGAATAATAATGAAGTTAGCTATAATTTTTAAATCAAACTTGTTCGATGAGTAAAGATTTGTTTATAGAAAGTTTGTATTGATTTTTTGAAAACTTAAATCAAAGTCTGAGTTTGAATTAAGCTGAAGAAATTGTGAAAGGACCATAAACATTTTAGTAATCGCAGACTCTGGATGTTTTTTGCACAAAATTAGTGGTTTGATAGAAATATTAAATCAAACTAAAAAATATAAATTTGAGATTGTAAAAAGTAGCAATAATTAAACTTCTGAGTTTGAGATAAATGATCAATGCTCTAGCTACAGCCTAGACAGTGGTCAATTATATATTCACTCGACTGAAAGATCAATTGCAACACTTTGAAAGATCAAGGGTGAAATACTCTTGTAAGATGTACGTACAAATATTTGAGTGTTACGTCAGTGTTGTAATTGTAGAGAGACTAGTTACACACTTAACTAAACTATCCTATCCAAATTTCTTGAACCTGGAAAATGCAATTCAAGTGTTAATTTCTTTCAAACTCGACGAGAAATATAAAAATCCATTCAGTTATTTAAAAAAAATATATTACAGTGAGAAATTATTATAAAAATTTCAAAATTTCAAACATAAATTTTAGATCCTTTATTAAATCTAATCTGAATTTTTATATTACATTTTATATGAACCATTCTGAGACAGATGTTCACCAGTAAAAATCATCCCCTACGAAAAATTATTTCCTAAAAAAAAAAAAAAAAAAAATGTATATATGCTGATATATCTATCTGTACACCTACGAAGGCAATAAACCTAAACTATAATGTATAATAAAAACCTCTAAAAAAACCTAATTTAGTGCCGTCCACTTTATTTATTTATTATTTTTTTTTTTGTATTTTCAACTATTTTTGTAGAATTATCCCGATTCCATTTGCCGCTAGCACAAAAATAAAAACTATATATATAAAAAATGGCATTAAAAATTCAGGATCTTCTACTAAATTATCGAAAAAAAAACCAAAAATTTCTGTTGGTTCCTCCATTTATTTAAAAGTTAAAGGTAATTTGTGATCGTACGCCAAAAAGATTAAATCAGAAAAAAAGTCCTTTGAACCTTAATCAATTGTGATCTCTAGACTATGAAGAACTGTGAGAGAGAAAAAAAAACGAACATATATTTATGTGTATTGGATATTTTTTTGTATATTTGAAAGGACCATAAGGAGAATTACATAAACAACATTGTATATTTTTTTTTGGAAGAATAATAACAAAAATACAAAAGCAGGAGCAAAAAAAAAAAAAACAGAAGATGTGATCTAAAAATGTTATTCTAGACGAGGTAAGGTGCATTGGCCTCTTAAAGTTCATATACATTTTTTGTAGTGATAGTATTTAACCCTTAGGACGTTTGTACATCAAAGGATATAGATTTTATTAATTTTTTTTATAATGTTAAGAACTGTTTTGATCAGATTTGTGTAGAATTTGAAAGTATCGTCAGATTTATGGACCTAATTAATTCTGTAATTATGTAAATATCGAATTCTATTTTAATAATAAATTGCTAGTAAGAATTACGTTAAGAATTGTTGAATCAGAAATAAATTTTTCTGCAAATTTTGCAGTTAGATTAATTTAGCATCAAGAATTCGGATTTTGAAGGATTAGAATAGTCAAATAAAGTATTTTTTTTTATTTTGGTGGATAAGCAAAATTTAGCAAGCTAAAATTTCCATCAAAGAAAATAGCTATGAAATTAGGAAAAATACTTAAGTAAATAACGTATCATTGAGGAGGAAGATTTTGTGAAACTTGATCTTCCAAATATAAATTTATAATAAAAATTTTAAAACAATTTGAAAAGTTTCTTTCAATTAAACGTCGAAATTAATGTCCTTAAAGACTTGTGGCTAATATTATGTATACAACGGTCCACTCGCAACAGTCCAGCTTATCCAATTATCATTTAATAACAAATTCCCGTTTATAATTCCTCGGACAAAACTAGAAAACTAATCAAGAAAATTAAATTTGAGAAAAATCTGTTTGAACTGGACATCCTGTTTTCCACTAACCACAATTTTCATTTTAGTTGCTTTTTAATGTGTTTTTGCTGTTCTTTTTTAAGGATTCAAAAGCAAACAGTCCATTTAAATAAAAAAAAGCAATAATAAGACAGGCCATAAACAACAACAAAAATTATTTCAGGACTTTTGCACATCCCAAGCAATCGATCAATAGTGACGATAATCGGATGAACGGAACTTGATTAATGATAATAAAACTTAACTGGATTTAAAATTAACAAATTTTTACAGACAAATTTTACCTCTGTATAACCCAATTCCGAGACTTAGGGTAATTTAATTTTTAATTAAAAAAAAAAAAGGATATTGGAATTTTTTTTTTTTGGTGAAACAGTTGTAAAACGATAAACCAAAAAAAAAAGAATTAAATTTAAACTTTAAAGAGTAAAAAAATTAATATTAATATTTGAAAAAAAATAAACTTTATGTATTTTGAAAGAGTCAAGCTGCTGTTTTTAATTTAATCCTTATGGATTTTTATGTACATTTTCCTTTATTGAAATAATTTTAACAGGTTTCTTTCACCAAAAAAAATCTCTTTTTTAGGGAATTTTTGGAAGAAAAAAAAAAATTTATTTTAGGACTTTGTCGTCTGTCTGTCCGTCCATCTGACCATCCGTGTGCGAACTATTTCAACTAATGATTTAGTATAGTACATGTATACATAAAATATTGCCAGAAACGTCATAGCAAAACTTAAAGAATTTGCTGTCCGGTAGACTGCGTAATTTAATGTGCTGCGGCTGCTGGGCATTTTCTGCGACTAACGCACACAATTACATGAAAATGCAATATCATATACTATAGTTTTGCAAGTTTTTTTGCCACTAGAGGGCAGTACATTTTAAAATTATTAATCTCTTGATTTTAAATACAATTTTCGTAAGTAGTTCAGTACAACATTTTTATAATTGATTTTACATTGACATAAACTGCAAGTGTCCGCACTCAAAAAATCCAATTTATATAAAACTACTGCACAATAATTCTTCTGCGCAGCATTTTTTTTTTACTTAACTTTGGGATATGAAAATAATTTCTTTTATATTAATTTTTTTTTTTACATACGTTTTGAATGAAGATACGTAAACTTGGTTGCAGGTACAACACAGACGACGTAAAAAAAAACTGTTTATAAGAAATTTTTTGGAAGTATATATGCACCTGTCTTAATGACATACGGTTATAAACCATTTAAAAAGAGCAATCGAATAATAATAATAACAACATAAAAAAAATCTACTTACGTTTTTCGTATTTTTTTCTTGGTTCGTGCCATTGAAGTCAAAGATGTTTTGATGTATCTGAAAAAAAAAAAAAATTTTTTATTGAAGATCAAGAAGACAGAATGAATAAGAAAATAAAAAATTGTGGATCATAAATTGTGAAAAGAAATAAAGGAAATAAATTGTGTTTTGTGACGAGACGATTTAGGTGTTGAAGAAGAGGTTGTGAAGTGATAAAGGAAAATTAGATACAAATAAGAATTATTGTCAAATTTCCGGAAGAAAAATATTTCAATGAAAAAATCTGAAATATTTAAATTATTTTTATTTTCAGGTTACAAATTAATTTGTATTCGATTTAATTATAGTCATAATACAGTTGGTGAAAAAAAAAAAAAGCAAATAATTCAACTTGAAGGATAAAATAAGACTTATTTGCGTTATAAAGCTGCGTATTTTGTATTTAAATATTTCCGATTACCACAAATTTATCTACAGTGAAGAAAGTTTTAATTTAAATAAGCCAACTGATTTTAATAATGTGACATTTTTTGTCATTATGTAGAATTTCTTCTAGAAATGAGCTTTAGTTTGCTTTGCAATTATCATCCAACAATTTGTATCTCTTGCAGTCATCAACGAATTTATAATTAATTCATTTGTTGCGATACTTTCAAAGTAGTCATTTAAGCTGAGTAAGACACAACACAACATTTTGCCACACTCAATAATCATTTTGTTTCTGAATTGTCCTTTCTTTAACAACATTTTGGGCTACATGAAAATCAGGCCGCAATTGTAATAATTAAAAATTCCAAATTATCATTAACACTTAGTGTAGAACCATTTTAACTGCTGTCATCCTGTAGAAATATTTTTAATTTTATACCATTTTATGCTACGTTGTTGATTTGCTCAAAATTATGTAAATTGATTCTTGGATTCCTAATTGATATTACTTAGCAAGCAATTAAAAATTTATAATAAATATTATCATGTTTATGACTTCCCAAATTTATTTAAAAACTCTTCTAGAATTATCAAGTTTGGAGAATATCGTCAAATTATTATAACTATTTTATTTTTTTGGAACACCTTTTTTTAAAAACTATTTTCTTAAAATCCATTTACATTTTATCTATTCAATCTTAATCCTAGATGAAAAAAAAAACCCTAACTCCCAAAAATATATCGTCATGTGTTATTTTTTGTCCCCCCCAGTTCGTAAATTTAAACACGTGCTGAATATCCTCGTGCCATAGTTAAATGTGATGTAAGCACCTTGTCATATTATAATCTCTGGTTTAAAAATAATTTATACCAGCATCGACATCTCATGTTCGACTGTTTTTATTTAGCGGTCAATTGAATATCGTAAAATCTTTTAAGTTAATCGTTATTTCATTTTCATTTTATTCTCTGTTTCTGGATGATATTTTTTAGGAAATTCTTTAAGAACAAACAATTCATATATCATTTTAAAAATAAACAATGTTAGTAATTTGTTGCCAGTCTGTCTGTCCTAATAAGTAAACGTCTTGTGGTTAATTAACATAGTAAATGAATAAACAAATTGTTGCTCCGCCACTCGTTGGAAACTCTGAAGAATTTTCTATCAGATAAAATTGATAATCGGCTCGGAATATTATTCCTTCTCGCAAAATTATCCTTTTCTTACTGAAAAATTTGAATAAAACATAGTTTAAGAAAAATTATGATGAATACTGCACTGGAGAACTAACGAAGATTAAAATAAAATTTTCTAGTTCAAGTTTTTAGATTCCAGTTACTAGTAACATAATACTGGTTTTCCAAGCACTTATACTGTGTACTATGTTTCTTTTTTATAAACATACTTAAATATAACTATAAAGTCTATAACTATGCACCTACTACATAAAATTTCTGCTGCGCTACATTTATCCTTTTTTAATTCAAATTTTTTTTTCGATTCCCAATTAAGAAAAAAGGTTCACTAAAATATGATTAAGATTAGATTCTTAAATGTGTCGTAATAATGCAAAGAAAAAACTCTAAAATTGCTTTACAAACGATTGGTGTTCATTACGTACAATCAGTAGCTAATTAAATTGGCGCGAAAGTTTATAAAAATAACGGATTCAATTATAATCTGGGTACCATTAATCCCAGAGTAAATTTTTTTTGATTATTTTAAAACATCTGCCATTTCACCAAACAAAAAATCATTTCCCCAGCTTCAACTAAAATTGATTATCCAAAACAAAGAATATTTTAAATTGAATTTTTTTTTTTTTGGGATTTTCCAACCTAATAATTAGGGGATATAATAAAAAAAAATTATATTTATAGTGAAGACTACAAAATTCTTTAATTTTCAACACCTATAAAAAAAAAATGTTTGGATTTGTTGGGCGCGCAGTCACAGAAAAAAATCCCAAAACAAAATTTTTATATATTTAGGTTAAAAATCATCTGTGGCTATTAACCGAGTGAACAATTTTTGTGGGCCACAATTCACACAAATTTTGTATTTTTTTTTTTCGATGATATGATTAGTCAAAAGAAAATTTCGATTAAAAATTTTGTTTGGTTGAATATTTTTGGTTTTTTTTCTGCTTAATCATTGAAAATTGGTTTTTTTTTTTTTTTGTT
Source organism: Empis livida (assembly GCA_963932195.1). Classification (NCBI taxonomy): domain Eukaryota; kingdom Metazoa; phylum Arthropoda; class Insecta; order Diptera; family Empididae; genus Empis; species Empis livida. The sequence continues at coordinate 3,344,789 of OZ010647.1, forward strand.
TAGTTATCCTATATTTTTTTGAAGGTCCTGGTTAAATCTTATTAACTTAGATCACGCAAAACGCACGCGATCATTTTTATAAAAACTGAAAAAAAAACTGTTCATTATTTCTGAAATTTTGTGTTTCGTTAGTTTTGTTGATCGATTTAAAACTGACTGACCGATCAAAACCGGACGGACAGATAGATGGATGGATAAACATCAAACATATGTTATGCTAAAAACAAAAAATTTATCTTCCTTTTTATTTCAGAAAATATATATAATGATAGAAAGATTTTATTTATCGCACGTATTTTATGTTTTGTATCCTGAAAAAATTATGATTATAAGGAAATAGGATAAAAAAAAATTTATTAAACATTTAGCATGAAAGGATACAGTATGGTAGAAAATAATGTATTTTTGGAGTAATGTATAGATTTATGATTTGAAATTAAATATCCAGTTTGTTAGCAGGATACTACGTAAAATTTGTATATTTGGGTAATGAAGAAAACGAATTATCATCAGTTCGGTGACAGAAAATGATTTTATGATATTTAACTAATAGTTTCATGTACAATTTCACCTGAAATAGTCTTTTTTGCTTATTTTAAGGATGGTATATCGTTGAGTTGCAATGGAATCACCATAAAGAATCACTTCTACATCCATTTTGCTAGATATTTTATTTACAAATATTTTCTATTTGAAATTCTATCGAATTATTTCTTTAACTGAAATTCGATGGAACACTGAGTCTTGCATTTCTTATTTTTTGATGTAATTCTAAAATGGTAATGGGTACCTTACCTATATGTTGAAAAAATCAATTTAGTAGATTACAATGGTAAGTTAGGCATTGATTAAATATATTCTTTTACGCTGATATAAATTTTTTAACTAATTTGAAAACAAGATTCTAACTAGTTTCATAAAAAGTTGATCCAAATAATTCAGTAACCCATAAGACCCATAACATTCTTCAGGGAATTTCGTGAAATTCGTGTAATTCAAAGATTTCGTGCAATTCAAAGTTTCTTCACTGAATTTAATGTTCAGAATAAATAAAAAATTATGATGGCCAAAATTAAAATATTACGAACTCCTGCATTATTTAAAATATCTGCATGTTTCAAAAACACTTAAAAGTGTATAAAAATTTGTATACGCCACATTAAAAATGAAAATTTACACCCCATACTAAATATTTAACATAAGCCGATCATCCTTATTTTGGCATTTTTCAATTAATTTTGTACAATAAATTTTTACAAAATTCGCCAAAAAATATTCACGTATCGTTCAAATTGAAAATGCCAAAATATAATTTCGTACCGTTAATTTTTAACCCTTAAGGATCAAAATAAACTGAAATTATATAACTGCACAATTTTTTTTGTTGTTCTTTGACGATTATTTATAAATAAATTGACTTTTTGATCAAATTTTATAAGGACGAAATAATATCATTTGTACACAGGTTGATCGAACAAAAAAAATTATATTTACCGTACTCGGTATACGTATAATACCGTCTGTCACTATAAGGAATTGCGGTTTTTTTATATCAATTTATTTTTATTCCCTTTTTATAGAAGGACGATTTTTTTTTTATTTATATGTTAATATACCAGGATTCGTTTTTTACAGTTTTTTTCCTTTTTTTTTTTTTTAATCGAAAAAACGACAGCCGGCACGCGTTATATTCATTCTAATGGAACATTGGGTGAACTCTTCGGATTTTGTTATTGTAAAAATTTTATTTACAACTTGTTTGACAGATTTTAGTTTCCAAATATGTTAAAATGAATTCGGAGAAGAATTTTAAAATATTATGGAGCAGTGGAGGTGATTATTTATTTATTCTGAGCCTGGAAAAATTTATTTAGAATTATAATATGAATTTTGTGAACGATTTTGAAGACGGGAATGAGAACTTGATATTTTGAAGAAGTTAGCCAAATTTAAGGATTCTATGAAACGCGTCAATAAATAAAATCGGGATTATTTTATCCTGATATTAATTAAAAATAGAAAAATCTTTAAGCATATTTTTAGGAGCTTAATTAATTTTGAAGAGATTGCAAGACAAATAAATATTGAAAAACTATTATCTTTTAAATTTCTAATTATAATCAAACTATAAAAAAAGTTTAAAATGAAATTAAATTAAAGGACACACAATATTATATTAATAAATCTTAAATATTTGCAAAATTATTCTAAGGATTTTTCAAATTTTCAGCTGAAAAAAAATTAATCAAATACGAATTATTTCAAGTAGATTAAATATTTTTATTAAATTATTTACGAATACTTAATCAATTGATGATTATTCCACAAACATTTTCAAGTTTCCTCAAATTTTCTAACTGTTCGAAAAAACTTGATTAAATACTGATTATTACAAGATAATTTCCAACAAAAAAAATACTATTTTGATCAAATTTTCTAAAAAGTTCGATTGATAAAACTGAATCATTCTTCCTAGCTGATTCTTCCTAGAAAATAACTACTCAAATTTCGGTTTAAAATCTTAATTTACTGCTGGTTATTCTATGAAAAATACCGTTTTCCTTTAAATTTTCGACTTTCAATTGAAAAAATTTATTTTGTAGCTGATTAATATACGAAAAATTTACGATTTCCTAAAATATTCGATTAAAAATAGTTTTTAAATCCGAATTACATTTTATACAAAATCTATAAATTAACAAACTAATATCTGGTTCACTCTCCTTTTTTTTAAAAAGAAAAACCTGGCAGGTTAACTAAAAATTTTATATTTTACCCCCATATATAAAAACGATCTTTGCAATTTGAATCACAATAAAAAAAAAATACTAAAAAAAAACTTTAAAAGTCAATAAAAAAAGATAATTTTTATTAGATAACAACAGCCGGGCATCCCTTTACAAAATCCTACACAACATATTTAAATTAAAGGTTTCTACCAATAACAATGAAAGAAATATACATCGTACTCATCGCGCTTATCATGGAGTTTGTATGTGTTTGCTCAAATTTTACCTTAATTTTTTTTTTTTTTGAGTATATTTTATAAAAAGTCAAGAAGACCCTTAGGCTATTATTTTTGAACAAGACAACAACCAAAAAAAAAAAAAAAAAGGAAAATATTATAAATCCACTTTTTGCGCGAATAACTTCATATATAAAAAATAGAGGAGAAAGTCAGTTGGAATTTTTATTTCTTTTGATATTTATAATGAGGGCCTCAACATTGGTCTTGTCATTTTGTTAAATTTTTGAGCTTACATTTATTTACCAAAATGATCAATGACTTAGAACGATGAAAATTCACCCTTATTTAATATTTTTTTTAAAAAAATTAAAAAAAAGGAGCGCAACAGTCTTGTCCTTAGATCAGGGTATTATTTTTGTAGATTGATTGACAAGCTAGGGGTGGTAAAACGTATATTTGAAGTTTCACTATTTTAATGAAGAAAAAAAAATATATTTATTTGATCGAATTTTGTAAATAATTGAAGTTCACTTAAAAGTTTTAAGGCATACTATGACACTCCAAACAAAGAAACTGATCTTGTCTTTAGCTTTTGATTTTTTGAAAAATAGCAGCCAAATTCTGTTAAATTATATCAATAATACTACAATTTTTAACGTCAGCTTTTTCAATAACTTTGAAAACATTTTTTCAAATTGGCTACAAATTTTAACACTTAGGTCATTATTTATTTAAATATTAAATTTACTGTGCTATTAAATATTTCAAAGAAAAACTAGGTTAACTATAGCATAAGATTCATGGATAATATTGCTGGCAGTTGTGTCTGGGCTTCAAAATTGACATTTGTTATTGCCAGTTTAATGGAAATTGCTCTGCATTAATTATGCATACATTAAATAAATATATTTTGTTAAAAGAAACTTACCGCATTTTATTTATAAAAATTAAGCGGCCAAATTAGAATTACCACTGTGCTGGTTGGTTAACCTGCCAAAATCTCTAGGACTATACAACTAGTTTTAACGGATTGTTCTTAAATGGTAATTTTTCTCAAATAACTCAAAGTTATTCTCGGATAGCCCGTTAATTTGTTTTGTTATTATTTAGTAGCCCTAAGTGCTTTGAGTCTTCTTTTCGTTTTTAAAGTAATTTAAGTGAAAATTAAAAATAAATATGTATATGTATAATGATTCATACATCAAAATTCCATACTATTGCAATAAAATTTTCTTTTAATATTTTGCTGACCATAACAAGCATTCACTACTGACGTAAATATTTCGGCAATATACCATTTAATATTCCCTAGAATTAATAACCAATTAACTCAACGATTACTTTACTAAAGCTTCTTTAATGTTTAATCAGTATTATCAGTAATAAACAGTAATCAGTACTGTACACAACACTCCATAAAACATTGTACAAGCAGTCAAAATTATCAGAGCTTATCAAGACAACTATTTGGAAAATCAACATAAGGTATAATAGATAACTTAAATCAAATATAATTATTTATGTACTTTATTGTTTGTTTATTTACTTGACTTCTAAAATGTTTTATGAAGTGGCGTGCGCCCTAATCTTAAATATGTATTCTGGTAAGATAAAATATGTTTAATAAATTAATTAACTATTAATTATGAAATATAATATTTTACAAAAATTCATATCTTATCTATAAATCACATTTTATACTACAAAACATTAGTACGACTAATATTAACATATATGTATCGTTCGAAATATAAATTAGAAAATTTGATAGAAAATTAATTCGAACCATTTAAGCAAATGGAGAAATTCCAATACCCGTTAGTTCTAAAAATATTTCCAAAAATATATCCAATGGATTATAAAAAATCAAAACTAGCAAGGATAGGCAACGAAAATAATTAGAAAATATTGCAACAAAAATATCAGTAATTGAAAATATACTCATAAATAATATCTATTACTGCTAAATAAATGAAAACAACAACATAAAAGTCTAAAGAAACCAAAATTTTGTACAAAATAATATACTCACATCACAATTGATTTTGATATACTTAATGAGTTGTTCGTACGATTGACCACTTAAAAAGAAAATTTATAATAAAAAACTATTCCGAAACAGTTTTATAATAAAGAAACTCAATTTCATTTACATATCTCTGAGGTATGAAAGATAGAATTACCGAAATTGTATCTTTTTCAACTACTTAATAGAAGAAAAAAATTATATTAAAACTAAATTAAAAAAATTTTAATTTTTACTTAGAAATGTCCCATTAAGAGCCAATATAATATATTCTCCAAATTTACTATATTCTCTAAAAGTTGTATACTTAGAAAATAAACCACTTAAATATAGGCCAACTAGGAAGCTAAAGGGTCCGCCATCTAAAGTTTTTTTTTTCAACTAGTGCTTATTTCGTGAATGGTAATACTTAGCTCATGTCTGATTTGACAGATAATTAGTTTTATCCTTCCGCTGAACGAATATGGTTGTGTATACGCGTTTTCGCTTCGCTGAGTGGGCCTGCGATCGACTTACAGAAGATGCCGATTTTGCCAAAAAAATCATCTTTTCGGATGAAGTTCATTTTGATCTTGGCGGGTATGTAAACAAGCAAAATTGTCGCATTTGGGGCACAGAAAACCCGCACGCATACATTGAAAAGCCGGTACACCCAAAACGAGTCACTGTTTGGTGCGGATTTTGGTCCAGAGGCATAATTGAGCCATTTTTCTTCGAAAATGAGCAAGGAGTGGCCGTTACAGTCAATGGCGATCGTTATCGGGCCATGTTGAACGAATTTTTGTTCACAAAAATTGAAGAGGAGGATATTGGCAACATTTGGTTTCAACAGGACGGCGCTACGTGCCACACAGCCGAAGCTACACTCGATGTTTTGCGCCCTGTTTTTGAAGATCGCATTATCAGCCGCAGAGCTGATGTCGTTTGGCGACCTCGGAGCTGCGATTTGACACCGTTGTACTATTATTTGTGGGGTGCCCTCAAAGATAAGTGTTACGCCGACAAGCCAGAGACAATTGACGCTTTAAAGGACAATATTCGTGAAGCCATTGGTGAAATACAGCTGCACACAATCGATAATGTGCTTAAAAATTGGACCGATCGTGTAGGCTACTGCATGGCCAGCCGAGGCAGCCATTTGAATGAAATTATTTTCCATTATTAACCGGAAGGATTGTACTTTCAAATAAAAAAAGAAATTTCAGAAAATATTCAGTAATTTTTTTTTATAGCATTTTCAAAAAAAAAAGTTATTTGGCGGACCCTTTATAAATTCGAAAATATACACCTTTTTTTCGACAATTAGAAATATTGATAAATATTAAGAAATTGTCATGCCTAAAATTATGCAATAATTCTTTGTTTTTTTTTATATATTCTAATAAATTTTTTGTTAATTTAACTAAATATAATAAGAAATATATAATATGTTTAACACATTCACGGACGCAAATTTGATGATACCCGCTGAGGTCACCAATAACTCAACTGTTTGATGACTTGGAGAAAATTTATGAAGCAAATATATTTTGATATGGCTATAATAACAATAAGTGAAATTAAATTAATGTTGAATGACTATATTCGTTCAAATTTCAGCTAAAAATTCTTGCGGCGCATTTTTCAATTTGTCGGTTATAACCGCGAATGTGATCCCAACTATTTTTATCGAAGGAATAATTTTTAAGCATAAATCTTTAAAAGAATATTTTTGAAAATAATTCAGTATTGTGGTACTAGAATTAAGTCACATTAGCGAATTAATTCTTGTACCACATTGCTTCAACACTTTATGTTTTGAAAAAAAATTAATAGAATTATTTACATCAAAATAAATTATATTAATGAATGAATATGATTCGAATATAATTCATAAAAAATATGATTCGAATATAATTCATAAAAAATTCTTGGAATTACTTTCAGATTGATTTTATATCACAAATGTTTATCATAAAATATTAATCAATAAGCTAAAAATAATGATAAGAGATAAGATAATTTTATAAGAATTTTAACTGAGGTTAAGTTTAACATAAAAAATAGAGTAAATTAATCAAATTATCATGTTATGCATTTTATTAGAATGGAATATAATACAGATTATGTTGTAACTTTCAAGCTATCTTGTTTACATTTGTTCTAGTTTACATTCTGGTAACTTGAAGGAGATCACCTGCATCCATTCTTGAATCTTCTTCTATAATGAAGAGCTTCAAATGGCGTACTATTTTATGTGTTTTGAATAGAATATTTTATGAAAAAAGTATCATATTTTACTTGACTATTAGGTTATTCTGCGATGCTTTTTATCCTAAAAAGTAATTTTACTTTGTAGAATGTAATTTTTTTATAAAATCATTATAAATCGGTGATAATAACTATATAAAATGTAATGTAAAATTGTGAAATACCTTAAAATATCTCCTTCAAGCATATTTACTGATTAGATAATACAAAATTAACTAAAAGAATAAGTAATTTGTTTCAGTAATTTAGTATAAAATCGCTTTTTAAAGGCATTCAATTAAAATTTTATAATTCCTCTCAGCAACGCAATTATTTTTTCATAGATAGAAATAGAGCTGCCGCGAATCACTAATTTTATAATTCGGCCGAATACCGAATCATCGAAAAAAAATTGCCGAATACCGAATATTCGGCCGAATCATTATATGTAAAATATATTTATTGAGACTATATTTTGATTAAGTAAATCCTTAACTATAAATTTATTAAAACAAAATAAAAATAAAGAAATAAGATGAAATCAAATTGTTATGATTTTATTCAATTTTAATGAAAAATATATAAATTTAATAATCAAAATTAATTTTTGCCAAATTGTGATGTAAGAAAAAGAGCCGTACACAGTTCGCAGAATTAAACCGCCGAATACCGAATCTAACCGAATCTTAAAAAATGGTGTCGAATCAACGCTAACATCTTAAGTAAGTTTTCCACTAATTTAATTTAATTAATGATATTGTGTATTTTTGGATCAACCATATTGAAGAAAATCGCTTTATCTGTATCAATTTCATTATCTGGAAATAAGATTAATTGCTTATGTGATGATAAATTTCCAGATAATGAAATTGCACAGTAGATACGTCGTTTCATGAAAAACCGTGTAAATTGAAACCGTCTAAAGATACAGAATGCATATGAAATGGTGCTTGGTTCTTTCTTGAAACCGTGTGAATCGAAACAACGGTGATTTAAACGGTGATAAAACGGGGGTTGGTTTTATCACCGTTTAATAATAAACTAATGTGGTAATATGAAGAAAAGTCGTAGATATGTTAAGAATAACCGTGTAAAACGAGTCAAACATTTAATGAAAAAAACGGTTATTGGTTCTTAATAAATTGATTTAATAAAATTTTAAGCATAAAATAATACTATTCCGTACGAAATAACAACAAACAAAAATTTATATGAGTTAATGATATGAGTCATTTAATTCATTAAAATAATTTTTTTTTGCAAATTTAGAAACCGTGTAAAAACGAAACCTTGTAAATCAAGTACCGTGCAAGTCATTTTAAAATTTTAAATTGATTCATCAGATAAATTAAAAGCTTTTCAAAACACAATTTAGCTCTATTCGGCGATAGATAGCTCTACAGTCTAGACTTTGATTTCCTTCACAATACGTATCAATTTTGAACATATCTTAAAAGAATTTAAAATATTTGAATCGGTAACTTAAAAAATATTAGTACATCAAAAATTTGTTTTCGAAATGAAGTCGTTAGCTTATCGCTACATTTTAAAGTAGCTTTATAGTTTTATACAGTTATTATGTGCAGTTATAATTTCGAAATTGGAGTGTAATTTTTTTATACAGTTTTTTTTTGTAGCTTAAAATTATTCTACTCCGTTTATTGACATTTTGTCAAAATCTGAGCCAATTTACATGATTGATTTTACTTTTCTTAGTTTTAATTGCTGGACATATAGTTGTTTCATTTATGTGAGAAAGAGAAGAAATTTGATCGCAAGAAATGATAAGAAATTAAAAAATTTTATGTGTAAATGTCAAACCAAGTGAAGTTTTTATTAATGACACAAATGAAAAATAAATATTTTAATTGGTAGGCGCCTAATCTTTGTACATTGACAAAAAATGTTATTTGCAAAAAATGTGTTTGACAGTAATCGACAAAAAAAAATCTACTGTATAGATCGTTTCAATAACTTGTTGTCTGTACATTTAAATATTTTTTTATAAGCAAGTAATTTTTTGTTTTAAATGTTTTAAAGAATTGGAAAAAATATTATAGTAAAAAAATTCAATTAAATTTATTTTAATAAATATATTTTAAAAATGATAACCAACATATTTATGTTATCGACCATAATAAATTGTATAATAGGAAATTACGCAAATAATAATTTCACAAATTTATATTGTTTGTATCAGAAAATATTCCATATATCTAAAGCTACTAATATTATGTATAATACAAGTATAATTCAATATGATACAACATTTATTCAGAATTTAAATTTAGAAATTAATAATTATCAGTTTTTTGGTAAGATACTTTCATATTATAGAGATTGTTTTTTAATTTCTTTAATAATTATTTCAGATTGGAATGTTCCAGATAATTTCCAAAATAATATTCAATATTCTTTAATATATGCCAATATATTAGTAGTAATTTTACAAATTTTAATAATTTGGTTAGTAAATAAAATTATAATTTCATTTTTTCATTTAAATAAAAAATCATTTATTTAATAAAATCTTCAGATTAAATGTTTAATTTAATTAATACCATAGCTGTGTTTCAATTGGTTAAAAAATATTGGTTAAAAATTAAAAACAATTCCCCCATCAGTTGAAAAAAAAAACAATTGTCTCAATTGGTTAAAAATTTGACAGATAAATAAAAATATTTTAGATCAAAATGGACGATTCAGAGAAATATGTTTTTGTAATATTAACAGCATTTTCGGAAAATTTTCTCTGCAATATTATTATTTTCCATAATATTTAATAAAATAAGTTTTAACTTAAATAATTGTTCCTGCAAAAGTAAAAATTGTAAATTTTTTTGGTGTATCGGATAAAAATTTAGAACTTGTTTAGTGCCAGCATGTTACTGATATTTTTTATAATATGGTAGACAAATTTTTCTTAACACTAGATTTACGAACACTCAAGATATAACTATTTTTCCTGAAACCCGTCATTTGACGAGTACATTAAGAAGTCTTTTATTCGTTGCATAAAAAATTCATTAATTAAAATTTCTTTAATAAAAGTACAAACTACATTTTAAATAAAAAAAAAATTTTTTGTGGAATTATTTAGCACCTTTTTCTGCAGATTAATTCCATTTCCGGTGTGCATTTGTCACAAACATACTTCTTGCATTTAGCGCAAAATGTACGACATCTAACCTTTGTTGGGAATAATTATTCGTCGATGGTAATATTTGCATCAGGCTTATAACAGGATTGGCAATTTTGAATAAATTTGTTCCACGGTTGAGAAATTAATGCAAATTTATCGGTTTGTAAACGTTGACTACGTTCAGCTATTTTTTCGAATCGTACAAATCGAGGTATTTTCATAACTTTGTCTCTCGTCATTGTTTGTGAAAAAAAGCGGGCCCCCACTTTTTAGACCATAAATATGAAGCTTTCATAGATTTTGCTTCATATCCAGCTCTTGCATAAAAAATTGGTATAAAAGATCGTAATTGTGGATTTGTAATTTTCCAATCTGATTTAAGAACCCGCCATGCTTCAATTTCATTGCAAACGTGTATATGGTCTAACTTACTTTTATCAATTATTAAATCAAACGCGCTGCTTACTTTACCGAGCGTAATGTTTCGTTTGGCATAGGCAGTTGGACCTGAGACATCTTTGAATATAATGTAAGCTGGCTGCCTGCATCTATTTTGACCTGGTTGCATAACTTCCCAAGCAGTCCCATCATCAACATAATCGCCATACGCCTGGTTGCATAACTTCCCAAGCGGTCCCATCATCAACAATTTCTCTGGCAGCATTATCACTATGTAATTTGGATGTTATCTTCATTTTCAGAATATGAAAGAATACGCATTCTTTTCCGGCTGCGGTGTGCATTATAAACATGTTCATTTTCACTATTTGAATCCGAAAGCTCACCTTTATCGGAATCCGAAAGCTCACTTCCAATGCTGCTGTCAAAAAGTTTGGATTCGATATCATCAGAATTGCTATCAGAAAAACTTTCATCCAAACTGGTTATTTTTTCTAGCAATTCATTGTTTTTTCGACACTTGGCCATACTAACCCTACTTCCTACACAATAATAAGGAAAATCAGAAAATATTTTATTTGAATATATTTTCAAATTACCGTGAAAATTGACATTTATTTTCGAAATATAATATAATTAATATATAAAAATATTTTGTAATTTTATAAAAATATCGGAAGTAACTTTTTACTATAAAGCATAACTTTTCAACTTCGCAATCAATGCTAATTTGTCGAATTATTAGTATTCTATTTCTATTTATTTTCTTTTTCTCTGTACTAAAAAATCAGGGAATTCCCTTTTTACATGAAATATGTTTTTTAATATTTTTCAAAGACAATCTCCATACGCCTAATTTTTTGTAGGGCAAAAAAATACAGATATATGGGGAACTAAATGTAAGATAAAAAGAATATGCGAAATTGTTTTATTTTTTTTTCTATTTTGCTATAAAATCAGTCGAATGCATAAAATTAGGTTTTCAAGATGATCTGATTTTCTCTCTCTTTTTACGTTTGATTTTCAGGGCGAAAAAACCCATTTTATTACTATAAATATATTATTTACACAATCCGTCATTTGACTGGTTTCAGGAAAAATAGGTATACCACATATAGATTATCAACATTGAAGGGTTTGGATTCTTTAATCTATTTCATTATAAGTTTTTGAGTCTAGGCAATTAATTAATGTATTCATTGGCAGATTTAATTGATTATATTAATTATTGGTTTGACACATATCAAAATAGAAATTATAGCTGGGACAGTAGTAATAAAATTAAAGCTGGTACCTGCTATAATTTGTGTAAGAATATTAACCACCAAAAGATAATATTATTAATTCAAATATTCACGAAATTTGATGCATTCTTAAATTTTACTTAGGGTTTCTGAAAACTCGGGTTTTTAAGACTCGACGAGTCCGAGTCCAAAATTAAAAAAACTTGTCGAGTCCGAGTCCGTTGTCTTTAACAAAAAATATTACAAGAATCTGATAAAATAATATTATATGATTTTCAATTCAACTTAAATTTGTGCTTTATGGTCGGGCCAACAAATTAAAAAGAAAATGTACTCAATTTTATTAAGTAATTCATTTATTTTCAAAACTATTAATTTTACTTTTACTGACTTACTAACCTATACTAGCTACACTCTTACCACGTATGAAACAGATTTGATTTTTAATTTCATTCATTATTGAGTTTTACAGTCTTCTGATCGTTTTTATTTACGTTGAAAAATAAAGGTGCCGCTGTTCTGCGAATTCGTACAAAGAAATTTCTCGCTAAACCAACATTGTAGAATGAATATTAATATAGGCCTGGGTTTCTCCCTTGGTGAGGTATACTAATGTGTTAGGAGAGGTATGAGATTTTATTTATTTTTGTTATGTTAAAATTAAAATTATTTACAAAAAAAAAAATAATTTTAAAAAAATTCTTCAAAATTAATTATGCTGGAGGTAAGAACATCAAATTAAATATTCGGTGAGGTATGATATGATATAAAAAAGGTTAAGAAACCCTGATATAGGCGTAAGCGACAATGGAATTTAATAAATCGATTAACGTTTTTTTTTAATTTTAAAAATTTGGACTCGGGACTCTCTAGGTTTCTAACATTACATGTTTTATTATGTTTAATAAAAATTGTAAATGAGTCATTAAACATGCAAAAACAAATGTAAATAAAATATGTTTTGTTTGATAAATTGTTCTGTAATCAAAGCTAAGATTAATTTAATCTTATCGTACGGCTTGGACAAAGCTTTTAAACAAAAACACCCGTTTAAAAACAATGAATTTACTTAAAATAAAACTATAAAATGATAAATTTTCAGATTTCAATATACATTTTATCTCAAATTTTAATGGTTTTATCTTAAATAGAAAAACAAAAGCTAGAGGACATGTTCACCTGTAATCAGTATTTTCTTTCCACGATTCAATCATTTTCGTTCAAATACAATCATTTTCTTTTCAATTACTATAATTGAATTCTATTAATAAACTTAAACAAAACACTAATATTTTATGTGAATATTTAATAATCTCAACGACAAATTAATAAAATTAAAATAATTCCAATTTTATTAGTATATATGTAATATTTCTGCGGTATCATTTGTGATTTCATCAGATTTCATCATCAGTTTTATTGCTAAATTTCATTTTAAATTAAAGTTTAATTATTTTAACCAAAATCAGTGGTCACCCCCTGATTTCTATTTGATTTAAATAATTTGATCACATTTCTGTAGAGAATTTCAATTGTAAGCAGAAGTTAAATGTTTAATTCACTGCTCGATATTATTAAATATTTTTCTATCAAAATCATGTGGAGTTTTCCAAATAATAAACCATATTGCATAAAAATATTGTATAATTTAGTTCAATAAAAATAAATTAGTTCGCAATCAAATTATTCATTAATATTTATTTTATATATGATTACAAATTAATTGACAGTTTTACTTGAATTACAGCTTCAATATAGGAGTTAAAAAACAAAAAACATTGCGAGGTAAAAAACATTGTATTTGTTTTTATAGCACTACATACTTCAAAGTTTAACAAATCATATTCAGTTTAATATCAATTTAATTTACGTTAACTTATTTCGTTAAACTAAAGGAAAATTTAATTCTTTCTGTTTAAAAATTAATTTCGGTTAGTAAACTATTTCGAGGTTTTAATAATTTGAAGAAATCTAGATTCAAATATTCAATTATTTTTAATAAATCTAGATTTAGAAATCTAGTTTCATTTTTAAAATACACACAATATATATAAAATTAATTTCTTCAAAATTTTAGAGAAAAAATATTAAAATGTAGAACTGGTAGAGCTGCGCTTATTTATCATACCAAAATGTATGATGTCATCTTAATGATGGCGGTCTGAAATAAAAATTATAGATAATAATTTTGCAATTTGTAATAAGGTATATTTTTTTCGCCTTACCCCAATAAGACCCATCAATTAATCCCAAATTTAGGTAATTGATAAATTTTTTCATTTCACTTTTTTCTTTTGGTTTATAAAAGGACGAATACATCGAATATAAATTTTTATAATTATTATTTTCGTAATACGTTATTATGCAAATCATAAAAAATGATAGCAAAATTATATTGCGTATCTTCATTTTTCAAAATTTATATTTTTTTTATTAAAACAAAAAAAGTTTTTATTTCACTGATTAATTATTATCTTTTAATATAACTTATTACGCTGACCGGTACGGTACAACTAACTTTTAATTCGTTATTGTATAGCTAAAGAAATATACGCGTATTTTAAAGCTTTTCTATTTTATCGTCTTTTTGTTTTAACAATATGTATTCTGACACGAATTGCTCAGTTTTTGAAGTTCTAAGAACGGCTCAAAATTTAGTTAATCCTTAACCCTTAAATGACCAACTGGTCCGATTTCGATAAAAGTATAATTTTTAGTAAACAATTTTTTTAAGCTAATTTTTAGTAAATACATACTCTAAATTTTGAGCCGTTCTTAGAACTTCAAAAACTGAGCAATTCGTGTCAGAATATTTGGGCATTTAAACAAGTCACAGTTTTATTTTTTTTTTGTGTTTTATAAATATGAAAAAAATTACATTAAGTATAAAGTTTATTTTTATGCAAAAATTATTCTTCGCAAAAAAAATTCACTTGCACAATTATAAAATACAAAATTATAATAAATTTTAAATGGAATTATCATTAAATGGATCTTAAAATCCTGCACCAAATTAAGTAAAAGTGAGAAAAAAATAGTCCAACTCAAAGGAAGTTTGAAATTTTTAATAACAATTTCAACTGAATTATATTCTAATTATATTGCTGAATTTTAAATGTGACATTTAACACGGCCGTTCTCTGGGGCACTTAAGGGTTAAATTAAAGGAATATCATAATACATTTTCAATACTTATTCTACGACTAATAAAAAATTTCATTTACTTTGTATTTGTAAACTACCCCCACTATTTAAATATTTCTATAAAAATTATAATAAGTAAAAAAAGGTGCGGCTTTTTAATATGAGTTGAAAACATAAATAATTAAGTTGTTGATAAACAAATCAAACAATTTTTTCAAGGTTTTTAATGGTTTACAATTTTATAAATAAATTAATAAAATAGTGAGACATTCCCACAATTTTGAAAACATGCAAACACAATTGCCAAATCATCAAAAAATTAGCAATATATTATCAAAAATTTTCTTTGACAACAAAATTAGTCAATCCAGTTTGATAATAAGCCTAGTGGAAACAATGAGCCTAGTTTTCTTTGAGCCTAACTAAATTAAACCTCAATTTTTATGATCAAAATTATCATCAATTTTTTTTTTTCATTAATTTGCCGACATAGTCAGAATTAGCTTATAGTATGAGTAATTGTCGTGTTATGGTTTACGGTAGACGAAAAAATAAATAATCGTAAAGTCGTCATATTATATTTCTTGCAGTCTGAAATTATTACTAAATGAGTACATTAAATTTTCGATATAAGGACCCTGTAATAAGGAATTATTTTCGCTTCAAGGTTTTATTTTTTGGATTTAATTGTATAAACAATTTATTAAGTATTTTTGCACACATAACTACCGATATACATATATACAAAAAATTGGATGGTATAATTTGAGAGTAGTTTAGACTCTCACTGGTATAATTTGAGAGTCGTTAGACTCTCACTTTTTTTTGTTTTCAAAATTACCAAATAAGGTAATTAGAAATAATGTAATTGTATTTTTTGAACATTTAGTAAAATGAATTGGATTAGCCAAATAACATTTTTTAAACAAATCTTTTTATAAATAAAAAATATCCGAAAATAAGGTCATAAATTTTTTTGTTTTAATTTTTAGATCTTTATAATTAAACGTTATTTTATCTAAAAAAAGAAATTTCAAAGATAAGATAAATAGTTAATTTTAATATATGATAAGCAAATTCTAAAAATATTTAATAAACGGTCGATCTTATTAAACTCAATAAAATTTAATTAAACATTTATGATTGAGAAAACCAAATAAAAAATCGTTCTTATCAAATTATTTCTAAGAAAAAACATATTTATAATGAATATTTATCAACATATTTATATTGCGAAACATTATAATTTGTTTATAATAACAAATTATAAATATTCTATTTTTGAAAATTGTTATTCGTTATTCTTCTTCTCTTTGCCGCTACAGCTCGTGAAGAACCTGGGCCTCCTCGACCTACTAATTTTATATGGATTCCGAACCATAAATTTCTTTATAGTGAAGAAATTATTAATTGCAACAAGGTAATGGTTTTATTAGTGAGACATTTGTTGTTAGCAAATGGTCTATGAAAATTGCAAATGGTCTAGCAATTTTCCCAGTCTTAAATTACATTTTATTATTTTTTTTTTTTCCTTGTTTACTCCACTTGAGAGCATAGGGCTTCTATACAGGCTTTCCATCTGACTCTATTTTGTGCTATGTCTTTTATTTCCGTCCAAGTTTTACCAATTGTTTCTATTTCTTTCATTATTGTTCTTCTCCACGTATTTATTGGACGTCCAACACTTCTAGAACCTTGAGGGTTCCATTCCAATGCTTGTCTTGTGATTGAGCTATTTGATGATCGTCTCAGTGTATGACCTATCCATCTGCATCTTCGTCTGCGTATTTGTTTTATGATAGGTTCTTGTTCTGTCATTCTCCAGAGTTCAATCTTCGTTATTCTTCTGGGCCAGAATATTCTGCATATTATTCGTAAGCATTTGTTAATGAATACTTGGAGTCTGTGGATATCCTTTTTGTTGAACATCCATGTTTCACTTCCATACAACAGTACGGATTTGACGCATGAGTTGAATATCTTAAGTTTTGTATTTCTAGAGAATTGTGCGGACTTCCATACTTTGTAAAGCCTGCTGAATGATGATCTGGCTCTACTGAGTCTATTGTTGATGTCTTCACTTGTTCCGCCAGTTACTGATACATAGCTGCCGTGGTAGCAGAATTCCTGCACGTTTTCTATGTTTGTTCCATTGATGGTTAAATCTTCCGTGCATCGACTGTTTATACGCATGCTCTTAGTTTTTCTGATATTAATTTTTAGGCCAACTTCTTCCGCATACATGTTCAGGTCGTTCAATTTATTCTGCATGTCACTGCGTGAGTGAGCCAGCAACACTATATCATCAGCATAGTCCAAATCCTCCAGTCTTTTCAGTAGTGACCATCTTATACCTCTTGGTCTGCTACTTGCCTTTCTAAGTACATCATCCAGTACTGTGATGAACAACAATGGTGACAGGGTGCAACCCTGTTTAACTCCGTTCTGAAGTTTGAAAGCTTCGCTAGTCTGCCCTTGATGTGCAACAACACTCTCCGCATCTTTGTACAACGCCTTTATTACTCTGATGATTTTACTGGGTATTCCCTTATTGTGTAGTGCTTTCCATATTGCTTTCCGTCTTAGTGTGTCAAATGCTCTTTCAAAGTCCACGAATACCATATATAGAGATGAATTCCACTCGATCGATTGTTCTGTTATTAATCGTATTGTGTTTGACTGATCAGTGCAACTTCTGTTCGGTCTGAAACCGGCTTGTTCATCTCTTAGTTGCCTCTCTGCCTCTCTTGTATTCGGGATAGTAGTATTATTGTCAAGATTTTATTTACTGTGTTGAGCAATGTAATTCTTCTCCAGTTTCCGCACTCTTTTAAATCGCCTTTCTTTGGAAGTTTTATTATTATTCCCCTTTTGCACATATTTGGTACTTCTTCTTCTGTCCAAACTTTTTCAAGTAATGGTCTTAGTGCATTTGCTGCTGTAGTCAAGTCCACTTTGAGTAATTCTGCAGGTATGCCATCCATCCCAGCAGCTTTGTTATTTTTAAGTTTCTTTATGGCTGCCGTAATTTCTCTGATTGTTGAGGAGTTGACATTAATTCTGCTGCTTCTTGCATTTTCTTGGTGGTCCGCTTCTTCTTCTTCCTCTTCACCTGGCAAGCTGATAATTTTTATTACTGGTACTCATTTAAAGCTGAGTAAACTTGGAGTTGAACCCAGTATCCAATGCACCATAGCTTAGCACACTATCACTTAAGCCACCGTCGGTTTGACGGGGGCTTAAAATTCGATATTCACTTCTTTTTCTAAACCAAAAGAAAAAAGTGAAATGGAAAAATTTATCAATATTAAGATTAACTAAATTTCGGATTATTTTATGGCACTTATTACTGGGGTAAAATTTATTAAAAAAAAAAAAAAAAATAATCATAGAATTGAAAAAAAAATAATTTCCTTTGGAATTTTATTAATCTTAAAGAATAATAAAATCATTCTATAAGATTAATAAAATCTAAAAAATTTCAAGCTTTTAGTTTTATCACCAAATTTTGAAAAAAATTATGAATCCCTTTAAAATAATTTATTGAAATAATGTAAAAATTGATAAATGATTCATCATCATCATAAGAACACTGAATTGAAAGTAAAATAAATTTATCAATTTTATGAATTTAATTTTACATAAAAAATTTAGAAAAAAATAACTAATTTTTTTAAAATAAGTAATTAAAATATCAGTTCCGAAGGATATAAAATAAATTTTTTAATTTTCCTGGATTTAATTAATTTTTTTTTTCGATATTTTTTTTTATACTTTAAAGTCAGGAAATTTAGTTGAATATAAGTGAATCTAAATTAAATTGATATTAAAGTTAAAATAAATAGTCAGATATTTAATTATTTATAAATACTAAATGAAGTAAATTATAATAATTAAAACAATTCACTATAAAATTTTAACCTATAGAAGTAGTAATATAACCAGACTCAACAAAGATTTGGTATATGAGCTCTTATTAATATTCTTTATAATAAAGTTGTTATCATAATCAAATTGTAATCTTTTTATTTTTGAAGTCTCGAACTACACGGTTTCAAAGAATACTGAACCAATTAATCATGCTCTTCGGGGATTACCTGTGTAATCTAAATTAAATTAATCTAAATTAAATTGGATTAACTTATATCATTGATTAAGAATAATACCAGATGTGTTTTTTCTATATACTTTTTTTTTGTACATATTTTTTTAGAAAAATTTAAATATTCGAGTTAGTTGTATTGTGTCTCATCATACAATTCATATTAATATCTATTATGATTGTATTTGTGAATACATATATGTATACAGTATATTGTTTTTGTTATATTAGTTTTTTATTTTGGTAAATCATTAATAATTTAGTTAATTTTAAAAAATACCTTTTCTTTATAACAGAATTTTGAGTAGAAAATATTTTAAAATTTAATAATTCTATATAATAATTAATTTTTTAATCTAATTTACCACAATAATTATTTGTAAAGGTATAAATATCATTAAAATTGGTTTTTTGACCAAACCTACAAAAAATTAGTAAGCTGCTAAAAAAATATTATAAAAATCCACAGAAAGTAGCCAAGAAGAAAAATAAAAAAATAAATATAATTGATAATTTTGGATCCATAAAATCTTTATCAGGTAGGAAATTAATATACCAAAAACAATAAAACATAGTATTCACAAATACAATCATAATAGATATGAATATGAATTGTATGATAAGACACAATACAACTAACTCCAACCAGAATATTTAAATTTTTCGAAAAAAAAAATGTCCAAAAAAAAGTTTATAGAAAAACAAATCTGGTAGTATTCTTAATCAATACTTTAATTTAAGTTTGGTTTTGCAAAATAAAATTTTATAAAATGAGTCCGAATCAGCTTATAGTATGCGTATTTGTCGTATAACAATTCACTATCGAAAAAAAAAAATTAATTAACACTAGGAAAATTTAAAAATTTACTTTAGTATTATAATGATAATACCGCGTGCATATCGTTTATCTGGAAATAACAAATAAAAAATTATCTGGAAATTACAAAAAAAATATTAATATAAAGAAAAAAAAAATGAAACGTAGTATAAGATTAAATTGAGTTTTTTTTAAAGGTTTATTTTACAAATGATGTAATTGTATTTCATTGCAGTTGAACATTTAGAAAAATTAATTGGATTAGTCACATAATAGTTTTTTAAATAAATCTTTACAATTGCTTGAGAAGAACGTGTAATTGGGGACAGTTACCGAAATTGTACCCCAAAGCACTTCTTAAAGCGTCACTATTACTTTAATTCAACAAGTATATAACATTAAAAATATATATTGATGGAATATATATTTTTAATGTTATATACGGGGTGGGCCTTGACCTCCTTTACAATTTGTCTCCAACGGTGTCTATTTTGTGCAGCTTATTTCCAATTTTGTACTCCCATAATTCTTAGGTCTTGTTCAATGTTGTCTAACCATCTTTGTCTGGGACGTCCTCGATATCTTGTATTTGTTGGTACTGCATTAAAAATAGATTTTTGAGCTCTTTCCTGTGGCATACTTTTTATGAATCGACCTATGTTCTCACCATCGATTAACTCTAAAAGTTCGGCATTTGTTCTTATGGTATAAATTCCATCCACGTCTACTCTTGGCCCATAGATTTTCCTTAATATTTTTGAAATAATAAGTCGTTTATTGAATATATTATTTTATATTGTTTGTTTTAATCCAACTGATGTAATAAACGAATAAAATATCATAACAAAACATTAATAACAAAATGCAGATTCTACATTTCCGTATCTAAATGAATGACTGTCACACTACAAATATATTGGAATAAATGTATTAGGGCCGAATTAATAAATCACACTTGAATTTAGTTGGACTTAAGTGTATGATTTCGTATTTATAAACAATACTTAAGAGCCACTTAAGTAATGATCATAGCACGCTTATGAGCCTCTTAAATGTCATTGGCAGTATTGTCAGCTTTAAATAATAAAATCTGACACCTGTAAATTGTCAAATTAAATAATTATCAAATAATTATTAATAATTGTCAAATAAAAAAAAAAAATTTGTCTAAATTAAATTTTTAAAAACATATATTTTTTACCTGAAATAATTTAATCACTTCTGCTGTCAATTTGTTTTCATTATGACTGATTAATTTTTAGATTAGTGTTATCAACATAAATAGAAAAATCATATTACCAATATTTAAATTTAAAATTATGTCAATACTACCAACAAAACTGAACAAAAATTTTACAATATAAGTGTGCTTTATTAATACGAAAAATTATCGCAAACTTAGTCAAGTATTTACTTAACACCTACTTAAGTGTGATTTATTAATTCGGCCCTTAGTCTTGTATTAGAATCATCATGATCGATCCCAAATTTTCCATTATATTGAATAATACGCAGTAAAATTTCTAAACCATATAAAAATGTACGAAACGAGAATTCAAGTTCAGATTGTAGGACCGTTTAAGTTTTTAAGAAGTACCAGGCATTTTATTATTTTGATTTTGAATAAAATAAAAATAAAATAAAGTCCACTATATTACATTCTTAGATATCCCTGGAAAAGTCATCACGTCATTAAGGAAAAAAAATGTAACATGTAGTAGGAATATTAAAATAAAATTGCAAAACCAGTCATTTTGACTGGTCTGGTAATTCTAGTGTTAAAGGTCTTTAATGATATTTTAGCTTTGCGTAAATCATGCTTACAGTTTGATTTACGCAAAGCTAGTAGTATATATTTCTGGATAATATTTAAATAATTTCAAATTATTTAAATACCATCCAGAAATATAATAAACAGCATGGAAATTTTCAAAAATAAGAATGAATGAGGTTAATTTATCTCATCTCCTCAATATTTCAAAAATATATTGATAAATATTGATGTACAAACAGACGCACCCATATCAAAAATTTACTTTAATACAATTTCCTGTCATACAATTTTACGCCCACACAAATTCATTCATAAATCATTTTGCGATTAAATTTCTAAAAAAAAGCGCCAAGCTTCACTATAAAATTTATTTAAAAATGATTCCATTCAAAGCTTTTTTTAAAAATATAAAAGTATTTCAAATTAAAATAAAACCCATGCTTTTAAAATTATGATAAATATTTTTTTTAGATTAAAGTTCATTAAATGCTGTTAAATATCTAAAAATAATTTAAAAGTACATATATGAATTTAAACCTATTTCCGATTCGTTGAAAAAATATGTATAAATGTTAAAAGAGCTTTCATAGAAAGATTAAATTTTTGTGTGACGACGGTTAATATCTATTGGTTGAAATAAAATACGAGGTAAATGTTATTGGTTGAAATTAACTTTTCATGTTATTGTTTTAATTTATTAAATTTTCATAATATAAATAGTTTTACCAGTCATATTTTACTAATAATTAAGTTGCAATCGTTCTAATTTAAATCTTGAATGACTTAGTCTAATTCTAATTCGTTATTTCAAAACACAAATCCAAAGAAAATGTGTATAAGAATTTAAAAATTATTAAACTTTTTGCTATAAAACTTAAATAGTTAAGACAACCATTTTATAAAGATATAAATGGTGAGGGAGAGAGATTATTAAATAATATATAATTCCAAAATTCTTAATCATAATCAAAACATTTATAAATTTATGTATAATGACCTAGTCTAACTATAATTTTTTTCGCAATCTGTTATAGGATATCAACTTTATATGTGATTTTTAATTAGATGTTTTTGATTAAAGCAGAATTGTCTTCACAATTAATCCTGAAGGAATATTCACTTGGATTGTAAAAAATAAAAAGGTGCAGTAATTTTCCATTAAAGGTAATAAAAAACATTGTTCTGAATTTTATTGTTTATAATACATACATATATATTATTATTTTAGATTTGAAATTTGAAAATATGGCTTGGAGAACATTTATGTCACAATATCAAAAATATGTGAATTACTGATGATGTCTCTATGCTGAAAAAGTAATATTTACAAAAATTTTTATTTTTTTCTTCATCAACTGAAATGCTGGAAGAAAATCGTTGATCATCAACTGAAATGTGGGAAGAAAACCATGAAATATTTGGTGTAAATACAACATTAAGGATAATTACACCAATGTTTATTGATAAATAAAATGACAACAAAACTGAAGAATAAATTCAAATATTTACTAATAAAATTTAGATAATGATTAAAGGAATTGATTTGATTTTTATTTTATTTGTTCGTAAATTTGGTGAAAGTTCAAATTAAATACCAGGTTTAATTTCGAAATACGACTGACTAATCTAAAAAAATGATTATATTTTGACCGATCAATAAATGAGATATATACAGATATGCTTTTTATTATCAGGCTAATAAATTTTATATTTTAATATGGGTGATTAAAACAATTTTTTTATTAAAAAAACAACAATTTATCTCTTTTTTATTTTTAAAATATTTCCAAGGGAAAGCAAATTATTTTAATAGAAAATATTTAATTTATTTCTTTATAATTGTTTTGATTTTTGTCGTATGGTAAGAAATATTCTTTACCCAAATTCACAATCGTGGCAAAACCGTTGGAAAACCGTGTCAGAAGCGTTGGTATTTGCACTTGTAATTATCTTTAATACTTTTTTACATTTTCCTAAATAAAATTTATTAGATTGCCATTTTTTTAAAACAAAAAATTCAAGATTGATGCATTATGTAATGAAATTAGTATATTTTTTTAATATCAATTTTATCTCTCTTAGTCATAATTTAATTATAATTATTCTGTTTCACATAGAATTTTGCACATTCAATTTTCTCTTCGTTAATTATTTAAAACTATTGAAAATATTAAAACACGAAAATTTATTTTTAAAAAAATATATGTATATAAAATACAATAAAATATTGCCTACTTTTAGGTGATAATTTAAGTGTAAACAACAATTTTTATGAAATAACTTATAAAGTTTTAGATTAGATGATAAAATGCAATAACCTATTCGGACACAAAAAGTTAGTCTATTTATATAAAATTAAAATTATTGCTGACCTTTGTAGTTCAACAAGGAAAACAATAATCCGTTTTGGTTAATCCTTAATATAATCCAAAGTAGTTAAATATATTTTTTTTACACTTTTCACTCACATTGAATATAAAAACTGATACACCCATCCCTCGCTTAACGAAGACTGTTTATACGGAATTTCGATATAACGGTTAATTATAAAAATTTTCGGAAAATTATAAAATTAAATAAATTTACTTAATGTCGCAATGTTTTTGCAACAATATTATTAAATACAATAAAAATTTAAAAATAAAATTATGAAATCAATATATTTGGTATTAATATTTGTGTTAACCTCAAATAAATCCTCCATCACCACCACCGGTGCCAACTCAATAATAGTTTCACAACAAAATTTATTAGTTGATTCACCTGAATGTCAGGATATTAAATTTAATTGTGCTCATTTAAAAGCAACAGATGATTTATCAATATTAGAATGTATTCAATCATTTCAAGCATCTCAAATTGAAGCCATTAGTGACCAGTGCCAACATACAATTTGGAATCGTACAATAGAAACCCTTAAGGATCGAAATGTACTAAAGTTAACTGAAAAATTATGTAGTTCATCAAAAACACGTGAAAAATTTGCAGATTGTAAAGTTATTGATCATCAAGTTGGTTTTTATTTAGCCTGTTTAACTGAGAAATTAGATACATTAAATGATGTATCACAATGCCGTGAAATAATACAACGTTTGGAAGGTATTGCATTTACAGATTTTCATTTAATTGGTAGTGTTATTATTGATTGTGGTCATGAAATTGAAAATTTATCATGTGGTCGTTTAAATCCGGACCATGAACGGGTATCACAAGGTGAAACAATAGCATGTTTACAAGATAAAATTGATGCATTAGGACCAGTATGTAAAAAACGAATATTACGTATTGCCCAACAACAATCTGATAATTTAAAATTAGATCATCAATTCTTTTTGGCATGTGATAAAGATGCTATAAGATTTTGTCCAAATGATCGCCCTGGTACTGGTAGTATATATAAATGTTTAGTTAAACATAAAAATAGTCCAGAGTTAACAATGAAATGTCGTGATCAAATTATTAGACGTGATAAATTATTAGCACATGACTAAAGTAAGTCGAGGTCTAGCAAAAAAATGTCGAGATGATATTAAAATAAATCATTGTCGCAGAGGTGTATCCGAAAAATATACGTTTAGCACAAATTTTATTATGTTTAGAAATTGTTATTAAAAATGGTACAAAAATTACAGAAGAATGTCGTGCAGAAATTAATGATCATCGAAGAATGTTAATCATGGATTATCAATTATCACCCGAAATATTAACAGGTAATCATTTATTCAAATCAATTTTAGATAATAATACTAATAAAATCTTATCTTTTAATATTTTGCTGACCATAACAAGCATTCATTACTGACGTAAATATTTCGACAATATACCATTTAATATTCCCTAGAATTAATAACCAATTAACTCAACGATTACTTTACTAAAGCTTCTTTAATGTTTAATCAGTATTATCAGTAATAAACAGTAATCAGTACTGTACACAACACTCCATAAAACATTGTACAAGCAGTCAAAATTATCAGAGCTTATCAAGACAACTATTTGGAAAATCAACATAAGGTATAATAGATAACTTAAATCAAATATAATTATTTATGTACTTTATTGTTTGTTTATTTACTTGACTTCTAAAATGTTTTATGAAGTGGCGTGCGCCGTCATCTTACATATGTATTCTGATAAGATAAAATATGTTTAATAAATTAATTAACTATTAATTATGAAATATAATGTTTTACAAAAATTCATATCTTATCTATAAATCACGTTTTATACTACAAAACATTAGTACGACCAATATTGCCATATATGTATCAGCTATATCGTTTAATATAAGTTAAAACATTTTAAAAAATTTGAAAATTAATTCGAACAATTTTAAGCAAGTGGATAAATTCCAACATACGTTGGTTATAAAAATATTTCTATTCCAATGGATTATAATATTAATTAAATTCGGTTTTCATAAAAAACTCAATTATGCCAAATGATTCAGATATGTATATGTATATAACAGAGATGGCCATAACGCGGTTAGCCGCTAAAAGTTTGGTTGATAACCTGTTATGGCAGTTCGCAACAGCTCAGTTAAATGCTTATTAGTTAAAACAGACCAATACTTATTTTTAACAAATTTAAGTGTTGAATACAACGACTCGCAAGAATACGAAGTACCGAAAATAGATATAAGGCACAATCTTTGATTTTAGGATATTTCTGTCCCGGAACCTGTTTCCAAAAGTCAATAGTTGAACAATTATTCTGTTTTACTTGCTTCAACGCTTCATCTTGTTGCAGCTCCAGTAGCTCTAATCATATAGCTGCTATATCCGAAGCAATTGGCGGTAATACAGGACAACCATTCTTCAAAATCTCAACAAGGAAAGGATTTTTCAAAAATATAAATGATGGCTTAAGTACTGTTAAATCACGGAATCTATCGGTGATATCATCTCCTAGTATGTGAAGCTTGCATACATAATCTGTAACTATTAGGTCAAATTCGGGTAAAGTTTGTAAAGTTTTACTGACACACGTGAAGTGAATGAAAGTTTTAGAAACCAGATCTCTCTCGAACAGTTTTGACCACAACTTAACTAGAGAAATTTTAAAAAACTATTGAGTCACACACGTACGCCTACTAATTTACACCAGCAAAAAAGTTTAACTTTAAACTGATTCACTTTAAAATTACATTAACAGTTAAATTTAAACTGACTCAATTTAAAATTAGATTAATCCTATATATATGTATTGTTTTTAAGAATATATATAAATGGCTCTTTAAAATATTAATTCATAAATGTGGCTGCCAAAGTTAATATAGCTGGCCACCCCTAGTATATAACTCATTTCGCTAAACTGATAAATCTATATTAAAAAACAATAAGTTTAAAGCTACGATTTAATCGAAGAAGATCATGGAGAAAATTTATCTGAAGAACCAGAAATAGAAATAGTTTTCTGTTCTATGAAGGCAAAATCAAGAAATTAGTACCAAATGACGACCATGGCTTTTGTGTATCAATGTTTTAGTAACAATTATATTATCTAATATATAATTGTTAATTATTAATTAAATAGTAAATTTTTAAATTAATATCATAAAATTAGCTACTTTTAATTTTAAATCATTTTTAGTGTAAATTTTGGTTATTTGATAGTAGAAAAACAGACACGAAATAAAAATTCTTAAGTTTCAAATTATTTCAATATTTCGAATTTTTTTCTTAAATAATTTTATAAATTATTGATCCTTAAAGTTTGATTATATATATCGTAAAATTATTAGAAATTTTTAAGGGACTAACTTCTACTAGTATCAACTTGCAATTAATTTATCTCGAAATTAAAAAGTATAATACACACATATACAAATTTAGCTTCATATATATTATATGATGTATAACAGCAATTACTTAGTCTTATCAGTTACATTTCAGAATAATTTACTTCTATAACAGAAATGATCTGTCGTTTAATCAGGAGTAGAAAAAGTTTTATATAATATACTTAGAAAATATGTAAACCACTTAAATATAGGACAACTAGAAAACTATAAATTCGAAAATATATACCTTTTTTCGACAATTAGAAATACACTCATCCCTCGCTTTACGGAAACAATCCGTTCCTGAAAAGTTGTCCGTAAATCGAAATTCCGTAAATCGAGTTTTTTTAAAATGTTTGAAACTATGTACAAATGTGTATGCAAATTTTTTATTTTCAGTAAATCGGTCGTTGTTTGTTTAGTTATCATTCTGGAAAACCAAAAAAAAAAAAAAAAACTGAAATATTGTAAAATGCAAGGCCTACTAGGTCAGCTTAATATTTTCCGTAAATCGAAATTTCTTTCCGTAAACAGAAACCAAGAATTAATTTTTCAATTCCGTTATAGCGAAATTCCGTAAATCGAGTTTCCGTAAAGCGAGGGATGAGTGTATTGATAAATATTAAGAAATTGTCATGCCTAAAATTATGCAATGACAATTTCTTCTAAAATCTGCTAGTTTAACAAAATAATTGAGAAAAAAAAAATATATTTATTTTTATACATTTTTCAAAATAAAAACATTGCTCTAAAATGTTAAAACCAGTCAGTAAAATGTCCAAGTAAAAAATCTTTTAGGTCATTTACGTCTAATGAATAATTAAATAAGTAGACTAACTGTAAGATGCCATGTCACGGTGTATATTTATACTGTTAGGACGTGTCAAAGTAGTTACAACATAAATCAGAAACAATTATTTAAGGAACAACCCATGTCGATGCGTTTATTTCTAAAACTAAAATCGAAATTGAATAAGGTTTGTTTTTGGAATTGAACGTCTCATATGTCCACAGTACGAATATGTAAAATGAAACATTTTGCTTACAGTGAATATAATAAGAAATATATATATTTTTAAATTAAACTTAACACACGTCACTGCTAAATTTGAATTTCGTGTGGATAAAAACGAATTTCGTGTGTTGATACGAGGGTTAATTGATAATTACGTGGACTGACACAGAAAACACAGTATTTTCGGTTTTTTTTTTATTATTTTCAGCATGGTTTTATCAACACACGAAATTCATTTTTATCCATTTTTAAAAATTCATTGAGATTAACTTGTTTAAAAGACTGTTACACGGAAACTAAATAAGATATCTACTTGAAATTTTATATATAGCCTAGTAAATGATTTTAGAGGTAAAACATACCTAATTCATACCTGTGCATTACCTGCATCACAGGTAGTCCACGTAATTATCAATCTGCCCTCGTAATTGTAAAATAATTCAGAAAAAATCTTGGAAAAAATTTCAGATTGATTTCATATAAAAAATTTTTAGCGTAAAATATTAATCAATAAGCTAAAAATAATTATAAGAGATAAGATTATCATAAAAAATAACATAAGTAATCAAATTATCACGTTTATGCAACGTGATAATGTCTTTATATTTGAATCAACAAATCATGATCATTTATTTATTAATAATATTTATTTGTTATGATGGCCCAATACTTTTGATTAATCACCTATTAAGTATTCCAAAGGATCATGCCAAATTTGCCAAAAGTTTATGTTGTAACTTTCAAGCTATCGGATTTGTTCTAGTTTCTATGCTGCTCATTGGAAGGAGATCAACTGCACTCATTCTTGCATCTTCTTCTATAATGAAGAGATTCAAACAGCGTACTCTTTTATGTGTGAAAAAAGGATCATCTTTTACTTGACTATCAGGTTATTCTGCGTTTCTTTTTATCCTAAAAAGTAATTCTACTTTGTAGAATATCATATTTCTATAAAATCATAATTAATAACATCAAATGTAATCTAAAAAATTTGCCATGTGGCAAATTTACTGATTAGATAACAAATTAATTTCTAAAAGAATTAATTTGTTAAGAATATTTTAGTATAAAATAATCCTTCGTAACGAGTGATTTTTAATGAATCAGTTTTAAAATTTTGTTAATTTTTTAGTTTTGTTAATTAAATATTTTCTGGTGCTTGAAATTAACACGTTCGCGCTCAATTATAATTCCTCTCAAAAAAGCAATTATTTTATCATATCCTTAAACTGTATTAACATTTTGACGTCTCCAGCCGTAATTTGAACATGGATAGAAACTACAACGATGTTTTTATGTCGCAATTCACGCGAACATGTTAAGTAAGTTTTCCACTAATTTAATTTAATTAATGATATTGTGTATTTTTGGATCAACCATATTGAAAAAAATCGCTTTGTCTTATTTCAATTTCGTTATCTGGAAATTTGTCACAGATACACCGATTCCTCGATTTGCAGATTTGCACAGCAGATACGTTTCATGAAAAACCGTGTAAAGACACAGAATACATATGAAAAAGGGTGCTTGGTTCTTTCTTGAAATCGTGTAAATCGAAACAACGGTGATTTAAACGGTCGTTGGTTCTTAATATGAAGAAAAGTCGTAGATATGTTCAGAATAACCGTGTAAAACGAGTCAAACATTTAATGAAAAAAACGGTTATTGGTTCTTAATAAATCGATTTAATAAAATTTTAAACATAAAATAATACTATTCCGACGAAATAACAACAAACAAAAATTTATATGAGTTAATGATATGAGTCATTTAATTCATTAAAATAATTTTTTTTTGCAAATTTAGAAACCGTGTAAAAGCGAAACCGTGTAAATCAAGTACCGTGGACATGAAGAGATGGGTGTATCTTTTTTAAATTTTGAATTGATTTATCAGATAAATTATGAGCTGTAGAGCCATCTATCGCCGAATAAAGCTATAAAACACAATATAGCTTTATTCGGCGATAGATAGCTCTACAGTCTACACTTTAATTTCCTTCACAATACGTATCATTTTTTAACATATGTATCTTAAAAGAATTTAAAATATTTGAATCGGTAACTTAAAAAATATTAGTACATCAAAAATTTGTTTTCGAAATGAAGTCGTTAGCTTATCGCTACATTTTAAAGTAGCTTTATAGTTTTATACAGTTATTATGTGCAGTTATAATTTCGAAATTGGAGTGTAATTTTTTTATACAGTTTTTTTTTGTAGCTTAAAATTATTCTACTCCGTTTATTGACATTTTGTCAAAATCTGAGCCAATTTACATGATTGATTTTACTTTTCTTAGTTTTAATTGCTGGACATATAGTTGTTTCATTTATGTGAGAAAGAGAAGAAATTTGATCGCAAGAAATGATAAGAAATTAAAAAATTTTATGTGTAAATGTCAAACCAAGTGAAGTTTTTATTAATGACACAAATGAAAAATAAATATTTTAATTGGTAGGCGCCTAATCTTTGTACATTGACAAAAAATGTTATTTGCAAAAAATATGTTTGACAGTAATCGACAAAAAAAAATCTACTGTATAGATCGTTTCAATAACTTGTTGTCTGTACATTTAAATATTTTTTTATAAGCAAGTAATTTTTTGTTTTAAATGTTTTAAAGAATTGGAAAAAAAATTATAGTAAAAAAATTCAATTAAATTTATTTTAATAAAAATATAAAATAAAAAATATTTTAAAAATGATAACCAACATATTTATGTTATCGACCATAATAAATTGTATAATAGGAAATTACGCAAATAATAATTTCACAAATTTATATTGTTTGTATCAGAAAATATTCCATATATCTAAAGCTACTAATATTATGTATAATACAAGTATAATTCAATATGATACAACATTTATTCAGAATTTAAATTTAGAAATTAATAATTATCAGTTTTTTGGTAAGATACTTTCATATTATAGAGATTGTTTTTTAATTTCTTTAATAATTATTTCAGATTGGAATGTTCCAGATAATTTCCAAAATAATATTCAATATTCTTTAATATATGCCAATATATTAGTAGTAATTTTACAAATTTTAATAATTTGGTTAGTAAATAAAATTATAATTTCATTTTTTCATTTAAATAAAAAATCATTTATTTAATAAAATCTTCAGATTAAATGTTTAATTTAATTAATACCATAGCTGTGTTTCAATTGGTTAAAAAAAATTTCAAATTAAAAACAATCCCCCATCAGTTGAAACAAAAAAATTGTCTCAATTGGTTAAAAATTTGACAGATAAATAAAAACATTTTAGATCAAAATGGACGATTCAGAGAAATATGTTTTTGTAATATTAACAGCATTTTCGGAAAATTTCCTCTGCTATATTATTATTTTCCATAATATTTAATAAAATAAGTTTTAATTTAAATAATTGTTCCTGCAAAAGTAAAATTTGTAAATTTTTTTTTGGTGAATCGGACAAAAATATTGAATTTGTTTAGTGCCAGCACTTTACTGATATTCAAGTGCCAGGACTTTACTTATAATATGTTAGACAAATTTTTCTTAAATATAAGTTGGTTTTTGCAGTTTATGCTTTATTCTGTAATCTATTTCATTAAAAGTTTTTGAGCCAAGGCAATTACTTAGTGTATTCATTGGCAGATTTAATTGATTATAAAATGATACTGTATTTATTATTATTATTTCAGTAATATATGGCATGTATTTATGTAATACACTCATCCCTCGCTTTACGGAAACTCGATTTACGGAATTTCGCTATAACGGAATTGAAAAATTAATTCTTGGTTTCTGTTTACGGAAAGAAATTTCGATTTACGGAAAATATTAAGCTGACCTAGTAGGCCTTGCATTTTACAATATTTCAGTTTTTTTTTTTTTTTGGATTTCCAGAATGATAACTAAACAAACAACGACCGATTTACGGAAAATAAAAAATTTGCATACACATTTGTACATAGTTTCAAACATTTTAAAAAAACTCGATTTACGGAATTTCGATTTACGGACAACTTTTCAGGAACGGATTGTTTCCGTAAAGCGAGGGATGAGTGTAATGGTAATGGCCTTCTATAGGGCAAATGGCACATTCTAAGAATTTTATTTTGAAGTGTTTGCAATTTTTAAAATGTATTTTAGCAGTATTTGCCCAAATTGGGCTGGCAAATGTTATTATTGGACGGATATATGATTTGAATATATATAACGTATTTGTAATAGAAACTGAGTTATGTTTTTTAACAATAGGATATAGGATTGAAATAATTTTGACCCCCTTTTTTAATGGTTTGATTTATATGTGTTGAGAATTTTAGTTTTGTGTCAAGCAGAATTCCAAGATATTTGACGTTTTGTTTCCAAGTTATATTAATTGTTATTTACTTTTAAAGGGTTTTTGGACTTCCTTTTTTGCTATTCTAGAGTGTCTAAATATGATGGCTTCTATTTTCTCATCATTTAATTTTATTTTCCATTTATGGAAAAATAATATTAGTACTATGATTCCATTTCCTAGAGTTTTTTTTTGTATAGATTGGAATTCATGATTGTGTTTTGTGCAAATTAGAGCAGTATCATCTGCATATATAGCTAATTTGCAATGTGTAGGTGTTGGAATATCATTTATGAAAATATTATGTAAATGAGGAGATAGTGCAGAGCCCTGAGGAACTCCTGCAGTGGGGTGAAAGTATTTTAATTGGTTTGATTAATTTGTTTCTATTGTTTAAAAAAGATTTGATAATTTTGATTCAATATAATAGAAAATTGTACTGTAAAAGTTTGTGTAGCAATCCATCATGCCAAACATTGTCGAAAGCCTTTTCAACATCTATAAGTAAAACACCTGAGCTATTATTTTTGTTGAAGTTAGAAGTTACTTCCTCACATAATCTTAGAATTTGATGAGATGTCGAATGTTTTGTCCTGAAACCGAATTATTCCTTGATTAGAATATTTTTTACATTTTTAAAATTTTCTCAAAATTTTGAAAAAGACCATAGCAGCTGTTATTGACCTATAACAGCTGCTTGATAACAGCTATCAAAAATATTAATGATATTTGGTAATATCTATTTTAATAAGAAGAATCCAAGCCGAAAGATAAGATTATATTAATTGTTGGTTTGACACATATCAAAATAGAAATTATAGCTGGGACAGTAGTAATAAAATTAAAGCTGGTACCTGCTATAATTTGTGTAAGAATATTAACCATCAAAAGATAATATTATTATTAAATTCAAATATTCACGAAATTTGATGCATTCTTAAATTTCACTCCTAGGTTACTAACATTACATGTTTTAACATGTTTAATTGTCTTGTAAATGAGTCATTAAACATGCAAAAACCAATGTAGATAAAATATGTTTTGTTTGATAAATTGTTCTGTAATCAAAGCTAAGATTAATTTAATCTTATCGTACGGCTTGGACAAAGCTTTTAAACAAAAACACCCGTTTAAAAACAATGAATTTACTTAAAATAAAACTATAAAATGTTAAATTTTCAGATTTCAATATACATTTTATCTCAAATTTTAATGGTTTTATCTTAAATAGAAAAACAAAAGCTAGAGGATATGTTCACCTGTAATCAGTATTTTCTTTCCACGATTCAATCATTTTCGTTCAAATACAATCATTTTCTTTTCAATTACTATAATTAAATTCTATTAATAAATTTAAAAAAAATTAATAAAATTAAAATAATTCCAATTTTATTAGTAAATATGTAATATTTCTGGTTTCAGTTCTGATTTCATCATCAGTTTTATTGCTAAATTTCATTTTAAATTAAAGTTTAATTATTTTAACCAAAATCAGTGGTCACACCCTGATTTCTATTTGATTTAAATAATTTGATCACATTTCTGTAGAGAATTTCAATTGTAAGCAGAAGTTAAATGTTTAATTCACTGCTCGATATTATTAAATATTTTTCTATCAAAATCATGTGGAGTTTTCCAAATAATAAACCATATTGCATAAAAATATTGTATAATTTAGTTCAATAAAAATAAATTAGTTCGCAATCAAATTATTCATTAATATTTATTTTATATATGATTACAAATTAATTGACAGTTTTACTTGAATTACAGCTTCAATATAGGAGTTAAGAAACAAAAAACATTGCGAGGTAAAAAACATTATATGTATTTGTTTTTATAGCACTACATACTTCAAAGTTTAACAAATCATATTCAGTTTAATATCAATTTAATTTACGTTAACTTATTTCGTTAAACTAAAGGAAAATTTAATTCTTTCTGTTTAAAAATTAATTTCGGTTAGTAAACTATTTCGAGGTTTTAATAATTTGAAGAAATCTAGATTCAAATATTCAATTATTTTTAATAAATCTAGATTTAGAAATCTAGATTCATACACACAATATATATAAAATTAATTTCTTCAAAATTTTAGAGAAAAAAATGTAGAACTGGTAGAGCTGCGCTTATTGATCATACCAAAATGTATGATGTCATCTTAATGATGGCGATCTGAAATAAAAATTATAGATAATAATTTTGCAATTTGTAATAAGGTATATTTTTTTCGCCTTACCCCAATAAGACCCATCAATTAATCCCAAATTTAGGTAATTGATAAATTTTTTCATTTCACTTTTTTCTTTTGGTTTATAAAAGGACGAATACATCGAATATAAATTTTTATAATTATTATTTTCGTAATACGTTATTATGCAAATCATAAAAAATGATAGCATAATTATATTGCGTATCTTCATTTTTCAAAATTTATATTTTTTTTATTAAAACAAAAAAAGTTTTTATTTCGCTGATTAATTATTATCTTTTAATATAACTTATTACGCTGACCGGTACGGTACAACTAACTTTTAATTCGTTATTGTATAGCTAAAGAAAATATACGCGTATTTTAAAGCTTTTCTATTTGTATCTTCTTCTTGTTGTTTTAACAATATGTATTATAGTTAAAAATCCTTAACCCTTAAATGACCAATTGGTCATTTAAAATTTCGATGAAATTATAATTTTTAGTAAAAAAATTTTTAATAAGCTAATTTTTTAGTAAAAAATCTAAATTTTGATCCGTTCTGGATTTAGAACTTTAAAAAACTGAGCAATTCGTGTCAGAATATTTGGGCATT
This sequence comes from Empis livida, assembly GCA_963932195.1. Taxonomy (NCBI): domain Eukaryota; kingdom Metazoa; phylum Arthropoda; class Insecta; order Diptera; family Empididae; genus Empis; species Empis livida. The sequence continues at coordinate 3,380,562 of OZ010647.1, forward strand.
TATACAACTCACAGTTTCAACTGATAGTTCTAATTATATTGATTAATTTTTAATGTGACATTTAACACGGCCGTTCTCTGGGGCACTTAAGGGTTAAATTAAAGGAATTTCTTAATACATTTTCAATATTTATTAATATAAAATTACTAATATAAAATTTATTTTATATTTGTAAACTACCCCACTTATTAAATATTTATATATTTCTATATATGCGACTAATATTATATTTATTTACTTTGTATTTGTAAACTACCCCCACTAATATAATATTTAAATATTTCGCGAGTTTATTTAAATACAAATAAATAAAAAAAAATAATAACAAGTAAAAAAAGGTGCGATTTTTTCATATGAATTGGAAAACATAAATAATTAAATTGTTGATAAACAAATCAAACAATTTTTTCAAGGTTTTTAATGGTTTACAATTTTATAAATAAATTAATAAAATAGTGAGACATTCCCACAATTTTGAAAACATGCAAACACAATTGCCAAATCATCAAAAAATTAGCAATATATTATCAAAAATTTTCTTTGACAACAAAATTAGTCAATCCAGTTTGATAATAAGCCTAGTGGAAAAAATGAGCCTAGTTTTCTTTGAGCCTAACTAAATTAAATGTCAATTTTTATCATCAAAATTATCATCAATTTTTTTTTGTCATTTTGATCGTCCTCATTTTCTAAATTTTCAAGGGGCGATTGGTTTTTTTTTTTTGGAACCATAGAGCATTTTGTGAATTAGAGAGAGAGAGAGAGTTAACTGTATCAAAAAAATCAATCAGCAAATATAATTTATTTTTATCATTAATTTGGCGACATAGTCAGAATTAGCTTATAGTATTATGAGTAATTGTCGTGTTATGGTTTACGGTAGACGAAAAAATAAATAATCGTAAAGTCGTCATATTATATTTCTTGCAGTCTGAAATTATTACTAAATGAGTACATTAAATTTTCGATATAAGGACCCTGTAATAAGGAATTATTTTCGCTTCAAGGTTTTATTTTTTGGATTTAATTGTATAAACAATTTATTAAGTATTTTTGCACACATCACTACCGATATACATATATACAAAAAATTGGATGGTATAATTTGAGAGTCGTTAGACTCTCACTTTTTTTTTGTTTTCAAAATTACCAAATAAGGTAATTAGAAATAATGTAATTGTATTTTTTGAACATTTAGTAAAATGAATTGGATTAGCCAAATAATATTTTTTAAACAAATCTTTTTATAAATAAAAAATATCCGAAAATAAGGTCATAATTTTTTTTGTTTTAATTTTTAAATATTTTTAATTAAAGGTTATTTTATCTAAAAAAAGAAATTTCAAAGATAAGATAAATAGTTAATTTTAATATATGATAAGCAAATTCTAAGAATTTTTAATAAACGGTCAATCTAATTACACTCAATAAAATTTAATTAAACATTTATCAAATTATTTCTAAAATATTATGAAAAAATGAATATTTATCAACATATTTATATTGCGAAACATTATAATTTGTTTATAATAACAAATTATAAATATCCTAATTTTGCAAATTGTTATTCGTTATTCTTCTTCTCTTTGCCGCTACAGCTCGTGAAGAACCTGGGCCTCCCTTAAATGGTCTCCTTAACAATTTATTGCAATTTCGACCTACTAATTTTATATGGATTCCGAACCATAAATTTCTTTATAGTGAAGAAATTATTAATTGCAACAAGCTAATGGTTTTATTAGTGAGACATTTGTTGTTAGCAAATGGTCTATGAAAATTGCAAATGATCTAGCAATTTTCCCAGTCTTAAATTACATTTTATTATAATTTTATTACTGGTACTCATTTAAAGCTGAGTAAACTTGGAGTTGAACCCAGTATCCAATGCACCATAGCTTAGCACACTATCACTTAAGCCACCGTCGGTTTGACGAGGGCTTAAAATTCAATATTCACTTCTTTTTCTAAACCAAAAGAAAAAAGTGAAATGGAAAAATTTATCAATATTAAGATTAACTAAATTTCGGATTATTTTATGGCACTTATTACTGGGGTAAAATTTATTAAAAAAAATTGATAAATGAAATTTATGTAAAAATTGATAAATGATTCATCATCATCATAAGAACACTGAATTGAAAGTAAAATAAATTTATCAATTTTATGAATTTAATTTTACATACAAAATTTAGAAAAATAATAAACATTTATAATAAAATTGTTATCATAATCAAATTTTATGTGCTTAAGATTACAAAACAACTTGATTATAAAGCATGTTAATAAGAACACGTTTCTTGAACAAATAATAACAACAAATAATATAAATCATAGATCTTAAATTAAACTGATTTTTTTTTAAAGTTTTTAACATTCAAATTAAATATCAGTTTTAAATTCGTAATAGAAATGATGTATAATTGTATTTTCTTACAGTTGAACATTTAGAAAAATCAATTGGATTAGCCACATAAAAGTTTTTTTAATAAATCTATACATTTGCTTGAGAAGAACTTGCTTGAGAATTGGGGACAGTCACTGAAATTGTACCCCAAAGCACTTTTTAAATCGTCACTATTACTTTAATTCAACAAGTATATAACATTAAAAATATATATTGATGGAATATATATTTTTAATGTTATATACGGGGTGGGCCTTGACCTCCTTTACAATTTGTCTCCAACGGTGTCTATTTTGTGCAGCTTATTTCCAATTTTGTACTCCCATAATTCTTAGGTCTTGTTCAATGTTGTCTAACCATCTTTGTCTGGGACGTCCTCGATATCTTGTATTTGTTGGTACTGCATTAAAAATAGATTTTTGAGCTCTTTCCTGTGGCATACTTTTTATGAATCGACCTATGTTCTCACCATCGATTAACTCTAAAAGTTCGGCATTTGTTCTTATAGTATAAATTCCATCCACGTCTACTCTTGGCCCATAGATTTTCCTTAATATTTTTGAAATAATAAGTCGTTTATTGAATATATTATTTTATATTGTTTGTTTTAATCCAACTGCTGTAAGAAACGAATAAAATATCATAACAAAACATTAATAACAAAATGCAGATTCTACATTTCCGTATCTAAATGAATGACTTACACACTACAAATATATTCGGATAATTGCATTAGTCTTAAACTGTAAGCATTTACGAAAAATTTTGAATATCTGTATTTAAAAATATATCTTTTCTACAGCAGAAAACAACGTAACTAAAAACGTTCATATTTATTTAAAACTACATATTTGCAATAATATCGAATTTTTCAGAAATCTCTTCAATTGTAAACTATGACATCGTTTTATTTATTTACAAAACATATAATACAAAATTGTAAATATGAATCATTTCAAATTATTTAAATACCATCCAGAAATATAATAAACAGCATGGAAATTTTCAAAAATAAGAATGAATGAGGTTAATTTATCTCATCTCCTTAATATTTCAAAAATATATTGATAAATATTGATGTACAAACAGACGCACCCATATCAAAAATTTACTTTAATACAATTTCCTGTCATACAATTTTACGCCCACACAAATTCATTCATAAATCATTTTGCGATTAAATTTCTAAAAACATGGCGCCAAGCTTCACTATAAAATTTATTTAAAAATTATTCCATTCAAAGCTTTTTTTAAAAATATAAAATTATTTCAAATTAAAATAAAACCATTGAAAAAATGCAGATAAATTTTAAAAGAGCTTTCATAGAAATTAAACGTCAACACATATTCCGTTTTTGTGTGATGACGTTTAATATCTATTGGTTGAATTGAAATACGAGGTAAATGTTATTGGTTGAAAGTAACTTTTGATGTTATTCGTTATTTCAAAACATAAATCCAAAGAAAATGTGTATAAGAATTTAAAAATTATTAAACTTTTTGCTATAAAACTTAAATAGACAACCATTTTATAAAGATATAAATGGTGAGGGAGAGAGATTATTAAATAATATATAATTCCAAAATTCTTAATCATAATCAAAACATTTATAAATTTATGTATAATGACCTAGTCTAACTATAATTTTTTTCGCAATCTGTTATAGGATAGCAACTTTATATGTGATTTTTAATGAGATGTTTTTGATTAAAGCAGAATTGTCTTCACAATTAATCCTGAAAGAATATTCACTTGGATTGTAAAACATAAAAAGGTGCAGTAATTTTCCATTAAAGGTAATAAAAAATATTGTTCTGAATTTTATTGTTTATAATAGTACATATATATTATTATTTTAGAATTGAAATTTGAAAATACGGCCTGGAGAACATTTATGTCACAATATGAAAAATATGTGAATTACTGATGATGTCCCTATGCTGAAAAAGTAATAATAACAAAAATTTTTATTTTTTTCTTCATCAACTGAAATGCTGGAAGAAAATCGTTGATCATCAACTGAAATGTGGGAAGAAAACCATGAAATATTTGGTGTAAATACAACATTAAGGATAATTACACCAATGTTTATTGATAAATAAAATGACAACAAAACTGAAGAATAAATTCAAATATTTACTAATAAAATTTAGATAATGATTAAAGGAATTGATTTGATTTTTATTTTATTTGTTCGTAAATTTGGTGAAAGTTCAAATTAAATACCAGGTTTAATTTCGAAATACGACTGACTAATCTAAAAAAATGATTATATTTTGACCGATCAATAAATGAGATATATACAGATATGCTTTTTATTATCAGGCTAATTAAAACTTTATATTTTAATACGACTAATTAAAACAATTTTTTTATTAAAAAAAACAACAATTTACCTCTTTTTTATTTTTGACATTTTAGTTTCCAAGGGAAAAGCAAATTATTTTAATAGAAAATATTTAATTTATTTCTTTATAATTGTTTTGATTTTTGTCGTATGGTAAGAAATATTCTTTACCCAAATTCACAATCGTGGCAAAACCGTTGGAAAACCGTGTCAGAAGCGTTGGTATTTGCACTTGTAATTATCTTTAATACTTTTTTACATTTTCCTAAATAAAATTTATTAGGTTGCCATTTTTTTAAAACAAAAAATTCAAAATTAATGCATTATGTAATGAAATTAACCTCTTGAGTGTGAATGACGTGTCTCGCCCGCCAAAATTTTTTGTGCCAAACTCAGCTTTGACGGGCTACGCCCGCCTCATATTTTAAATATGTAGAAACCATGCAAGAGTCTAAATTTCAATGTATTTGTAAGAGAGTAAATTGAATTCACATAGTTAATTTTATATTTTTCTTAATTTTTTGAATGAAAGATAACGGAAATTAGCGTATAGCGTAAAACAACATTGCGCTTTAATTTTTTTTTTTGTTACCTCATTTACTTATTCTTCAAGCATTCAATTATTCATTTCAGCAGTAAGGTTACTTAGCTTGTTTCAGCAGTAAGGTTATTTAGTAATATAGCTATTATTTTATAAATAAAAAATAAATTCAGACCTTACTAACAGTGATAAAACTAATCTGAAACTGGCAAAAAGTATGGAATTTCATTGTTACTTGAAGAGTATTTTTTTTATTTTATTTTTTACATTTATATCATTACCTTATAAAACTGTTATAATACAAATACAATATGTCAATATATACACGAATAAATTACAAAAAGTCGAAATATTTTAGTTTTTTCTTTAAATAAAACGCGCACGCTGTTACTGTAAAATTAAATATAGTCGGAACTGGCGCATTTTCTAGAAAATAATTGGTAAGGCAAGAGATTAATATTTTTTTTTAATATCAATTTTATCTCTCATAGTCATAATTTAATTATAATTATTCTTTTTCACATAGAATTTTGCATATTCAATTTTCTCTTCGTTAATTATTTAAAACTATTGAAAATATTAAAACACGAAAATTTATTTTAAAAAATATATATGTATGTATATAAAATACAATAGGTAGAATAAAATATTGCCTACTTTTAGGTGATAATTTAAGTGTAAACAACAATTTTTATGAAATAACTTATAAAATTTTAGATTAGATGATAAAATGCACAAAAAGTTAGTCTATTTATATAAAATTAAAATTATTACTGACCTTTGTAGCTCAACAAGGAAAAAAATAATCCGTGTTGGTTAATCCTTAATATAATCCAAAGTAGTTTAATATATTTTTTTTACACTTTTCACTCACTCACATTGAATATAAAAACTTATATTTCAAAATAGAGGCCATAGATTACAAATTTCAAATTATTACACTAAATATCAACATATATTTTTATCATTTTTAATTTATAATTTTTTTTATAGCTTCAAGCCTTTTTATATCAATTTGATTCACAACATCATTTTCATACACAAAATATTTAATTTACATTTTACACTTTTCACTCACATTCAATAGAAAAACTTATATTTCAAAATAAAGTCCATAAATTAGTAAAAATATTAAATTTTTACATTTTTAAATTACACTAATTTTTTCACTAAATTTTTACATTTTTAAATTACAAATTTTTTTTCGTTATAAAAAAAGCTTTTTTATTTCACTTTAATCTCACTTTTTGCCAATAAAATTTATATTTTAATTATTAACCCTACACTGCATTTTGTAGCAAATTTGCTACAACACTTTGCAATTGCAAATAAATAAAACCGAACCAAAATTTTCCTAAACTGCTCATTGTATCATATTTGCTACATATTTTTGTACCGCAATAATCACTCAATACTGACTACCAACAACTTCCGTTGGTTTTGTTGAGTGAAACATTAATCAGAGTATAGAACAAGTGAATCGTATAAGAATTGCAATTAGAATTTAGTTTATTTTTAAATATTCTGCAATTAATAAAATTTTAAAAAGTGTGTTTTTGATAAGCAAAAGGTAAGTAATAGTGTTTTAAATAATTTTATTTAGAAAAAATAATAAGAGATATAAATAATAGAACCATAAATTTAGTTGTATCACATTTGCTACATAGCTGTTAAATTGATATTTTTTATAGAAAAATGTATCTACCGAAAACTTGTCTAACTGATGATGAAATATGTGTATTTCTCGCTAATTTATCAGAGAGCGAAGATGATTTTGATGATGATGATTATGATTTTGGTGATGAAGCTGCAGAAATAGCAAATAATGCTGAAATACATAAAAAAATCTTCCTGTTATGATTGAAGCTGATGGTAATTTAATGGATTTAAATGAATTACTTGTCTGCTCTGTAACAACAAATCCAATTTCCACATCTTCAACATCAGAATCATTCATCGCTTCTTCACCAAGAGATTCAAAAAAAGAAGCAGAAGAATTAAAACAAAAATATTCTCGTATTCTATGGAAACAGAAAAGTTTAAAATTAGCTGAAGAATCAAAAACATTTATTGGTGATTTATCTTTGGCAATAGAAATTAATAAATTAGATACTCCTTATAGTTTCTTCAAGTATTTTTTTGATGATCAACTTATTAATAAAATTGTTGATGAATCTAATCTGTATGCAACGCAATTGACAACAAAATCGGCTGCGTTAAAATCTGATGATATAAAAAAATATTTAGGAATTTGAATTTATATGTCAGTTGTTCACATGCCAAATACACGAAGCTATTGGTCTACCAATTCTGGATACGAACATATTAAAAAAAGTATAAGTCAGAAAGAATTTGAAAGAATTAGAAGATTTTTGCATTTCAATAATAATGATAATATGTTGCCAAGAGACCACCACGCGATCAGCAACAACATCTTTTATTCCACCTAAGGAAGTTAGCATGGATGCAACTAACCATTGGCCAATATACGAAGATAAAAGACAAAGGTGCAAATTGCCACTTTGCACAAATTTTTCTTCAGCAAAATGTTCAAAATGTAATTTACATTTATGTTTTAATAAAAACAATAATTGTTTTTATAAATTTCACAATACCTAATTTAATATAAAAAAATTGCAATTAACTTTTTTCTAACATTATATATTTTATATTTTTAAATGAACATTTTATAGTTTTAAATGAACTTCATATTTTTATATTTTTTTATAAAAAGAATAAAATTAATAATTATATATAGCAACAAATTAAATTAATATGAACTATTTATTTTTCAAACCTTATATGAAAAAACTGAATTGCATTGTCTCATTTAACGCTATGTATCAAATTTGCTACATCTCATTATTTTTAATAAAACCATATTTATAATTAAAATTAAATTTTTTCATTATTTTTGCAGAGTTCCTTGCATTCTTTTTAGTTAAAAACATATTTCTTCACAAAAAAAAAAAAAATCGCGCAGTGTAGGGTTAAGCACCAACTTTAAATATAAATTATAATTTTTTTATAGCTTTACGCTTTTTTTTTCAATTTAACCTCATTAATCTCCATATTTAATTTATTAAATTTTATATTACACTTAACCACAAACACAACACTAACAAATTTTATTCAACTAAGGATATTTTAATACAAAAAAAAACAGAGGCTAATGTATCGCAGATTACACCAGAAATTCACTTCGATTATAAAATTTCAAATATTACACTTATTTCTAAATTTTATCATTTTTAAATTACAATTTTTTTTATCTTTAACCTCACTTTATTTATTTTTTTTTCAATATAACTTTATTTTTATATGCAAACCATAAATTTTCATCAATTAAAGTAATCACCATATTTAATTTGTTAAATTTTATATTTAATTATAGCTTTCGCATCTTAATAACACAAACACTAAAAAAAATTTTATTCAAGGAAGCATTTTTTTTACCATTTGAGTTTCAATACGAAAAAAAAACCATCACACAAGTTTGTCAATGTACCGACTTTTTAAATTTTCTATTTTCCTATTTAAAATTTAAATTATCTTTATAAATATCTACGAAATTTAATTATTAAATATTTAAATTATATTTTTTCACTATTTTATTTTATTCTGTACGATATTTTACCGGAAATATGATTTTTTATTACAAATATTCGCGAAGAGTAAAAACCAAATCATCAATCAACTAAAAAATAAAACGGTAAACTTGACAGCTAAGAATTTGAGGGCGACAAATTTGAAGACGTGAAGCTTAGATGTGGCAAACAAATTTAATTTATATTTGTTAAGTTGGTCAAAGTGTAATTTACAATGCAAAAACGAATTCGCTTAAAAAATAATATTATTTTAAATAAATAAATGCAAAAATAATCAGAGTAGATCTAATGGTATTATTATAAAGAAATAATGCATTTTTTGAAACAATTTTAACCATAAAATTGCAAGAATTCTATTCTAAAATCGCAACAATGAAATCAATTTATGAAAATACAAATGGTAACCTTAAATTTATGTTTGTAGCTTGTCACTAGATGTCCATTTAGCTGTCAAATTTCTGTTAAGAAACATCAAAAAAAAATTTTTATTATTGCAAGTCGCAAGCAAAAATAATATTTAATTGTTTTTTATTCCCCATATAATAGAAAAGTTAATTATAAAAATTTTCGGAAAATTATAAAATTAAATAAATTTACTTAATGTCGCAATGTTTTTGCAACAATATTATTAAATACAATAAAAATTTAAAAATAAAATTATGAAATCAATATATTTGGTATTAATATTTGTGTTAACCTCAAATAAATCCTCCATCACCACCACCGGTGCCAACTCAATAATAGTTTCACAACAAAATTTATTAGTTGATTCACCTGAATGTCAGGATATTAAATTTAATTGTGCTCATTTAAAAGCAACAGATGATTTATCAATATTAGAATGTATTCAATCATTTCAAGCATCTCAAATTGAAGCCATTAGTGACCAGTGCCAACATACAATTTGGAATCGTACAATAGAAACCCTTAAGGATCGAAATGTACTAAAATTAACAGAAAAATTATGTAGTTCATCAAAAATACGTGAAAAATTTGCAGATTGTAAAGTTATTGATCATCAAGTTGGTTTTTATTTAGCCTGTTTAACTGAGAAATTAGATACATTAAATGATGTATCACAATGCCGTGAAATAATACAACGTTTGGAAGGCATTGCATTTACAGATTTTCATTTAATTGGTAGTGTTATTATTGATTGTGGTCATGAAATTGAAAATTTATCATGTGGTCGTTTAAATCCGGATCGTGAACGGGTATCACAAGGTGAAACAATAGCATGTTTACAAGATAAAATTGATGCATTAGGACCAGTATGTAAAAAACGAATATTACGTATTGCCCAACAACAATCTGATAATTTAAAATTAGATCATCAATTCTTTTTGGCATGTGATAAAGATGCTATAAGATTTTGTCCAAATGATCGCCCTGGTACTGGTAGTATATATAAATGTTTAGTTAAACATAAAAATAGTCCAGAGTTAACAATGAAATGTCGTGATCAAATTATTAGACGTGATAAATTATTAGCACATGACTATAAAGTAAGTCGAGGTCTAGCAAAAAAATGTCGAGATGATATTAAAATAAATCATTGTCGCAGAGGTGTATCCGAAGATAAAAATATACGTTTAGCACAAATTTTATTATGTTTAGAAACTGTTGTTAAAAATGGTACAAAAATTACAGAAGAATGTCGTGCAGAAATTAATGATCATCGAAGAATGTTAATGATGGATTATCAATTATCACCCGAAATATTAACAGGTAATCATTTCTTCAAATCAATTTTAGATAATAATAAAATTGTACTAATTATATGACTAAAAAATAACGTAATTGAAATGACGCGTACATAATAGAATTGCCAAGTAGAGAAATTATATGAATAAAATTGGTCATCGAGGACAATTGTGCAAAATTTTATAACAATTTTTTAAATATTTTTGTGACAATAGTAAAACAATTTATAATTTCTCATAATAAAATTTGCCACTATTGATTAAAATTTGAAACGTGTGATATTAATAAATTTAAGATATTATAACATAAATATTTGTATTATTTCCTATTTACAAAAACTTATTGTATGTACAGTTGATAAATATGGCTTTTCCGCAAAATTATCAACAAAACATATCTCGGCAACCTGCAATGTTAATAATTATTTAATATTTTTTTATTAAATTAAATAAGAATAAAATTGATTTTCTTTTACATTTTAATATTAAACTTTGAATAAAAATTTATAAATTATTTCCAAAAAATATAAGTTCTATGTAAAATACACTTAAGTCAATTTTGACTAGTTTTTGCGATAGGAGTTTCATAGAATCTTAGATGATTAGATCCATTTATAAAAAAAAAAAACTTTGCGACAACTAATTAAGATGACACAACATATTTATTGATTATATTGCAATATTTCCTCCAGCAGTTACAAAAATAGAAATAAACTCTTCAGAAATGTTATTAAATAAAATTATTTCTTCTAAAGGTTGTTCTGATGATATACCGAAATTTTGTGGTGATGTTGAAGTACAAAATACAGCTGGTGGTGAAATAATTCATTGTCTAATGGAACATGCTCGGCCTAAACGGCGTCGTGATCGCCGTTTAACATCAACTTGTATGCGTGCCGTTGAACAACTGATAAAAGTTTCAGATGTTGGTGAAGATTGGCGTGTTGATCCAGTGTTAAGAAGAAGTTGTAAACCTGTTGTTGATATTGCTTGTCGGGAAACTGATGGTGGTGATGCACGTGTCATGTCATGTTTATTAAACCATTTGGGAACACAAATAATGACACCAGAATGTGAACAATCATTAATGCTAATACAATATTTTATTGCTAGAGATTTTAAATTAGATCCACAATTATTCAGAAATTGTAATGAAGATGCAATACATTATTGCCATGCAAAAAAAACATGGGATGATATAAATAGCGGACAAATGGATCCTGAACGTGGTCCATTAGTATTACCATGTTTACATCGAATTGCGTTTAGTGATGCTAAAGGTGAAGAATTGAAAAAAGAATGTTATCAAGAAGTTAAACGTGTAATGAGACAACGAGCAATTTCTGTTGATTTAATACCAGAAGTTGAAGATGAATGTTTAGATGATTTGGCAGCTTTGTGTTTTGATAAAACTGAAAAAGGTGCTGAGATGCAATGTTTACAAGATAATTTAGAGAAATTGCAGGGAAAATGTCAAGTAACTTCAAAGAAATAACTATTATATATTTTATAATAAGTATTTTATAATCTTGAATTTTTTTAGGTAGCTGTATCAAAATATACGGAAGATGAAGCTGCTCATATTGAATTAAATCCAATTATAATGAATGTTTGTCAAGAAGCAATGAAAAATCATTGCGATCATGTTTTTAAAAAAAGCAAAGATCAAGGTTAGTATTATTGAATTTTTTAGTAATAAGTTTATTGAAGTTAAATATATCAATAATTATTTTAAAAAAATTAATTTTAAGGTGATATGATGGACTGTTTAATTTCACATAAAAATGACCCTGATATGCGGCAAGATTTAAAATGTCGTGCAGCAATTGAACATTTTCAAATAATATCATTAAAAAATTATCACTTTACATATAAATTTAAAGAAGCTTGCCGTCCATATGTATTACGTTTTTGTTCACTTAGTACAACAAAATATGATGTTGTTGCTTGTTTAAGTGAAGTTATGCGTAATGATACAATCCGTGGTCAACGCCATACAATACCAAAAGAATGTCGTCAACAAGTGAAAGCCCAATTATATCAGCAAAGAGAAAGTTTAAATTTTGATCCAAAATTAAAGAATGCTTGCAAGAAAGAAATTATGGAATTTTGTTTAGATGTACAAGGACCCGGAGAGGTGAATATAAAAAATGCAAGTTTTTAGCCATCAATTTTGTTTTTGTATTTTTGGCTTCCCTATAAATTTTTTGAAACAATTTTATAACTTAAACAAAATTTTTATATTAGTTTTAAATTTCATGTCTGTGGTGATGGCAATTAATTTTTTTTAAATTAAATTTTAATGCAAATTAATTCTAAAAATTAATATTTCAGGCTTTAGAATGTCTTCAAACGAATAGTATACGTTTAGGTAATTCATGTCGCCATGTGTTATTTTCTATAAAAAAATCAGAATTAGATGATAGCTCAACGGATTATACATTAGTGAATACATGCAAAGAAATGTCATTTCGATATTGTAAAGATAAGGAACCATCAAAATTATTAGAATGTTTAAAAATATATAAAGATGAACCATTATTTGATCCACGTTGTCATTTGGTTGTTGTTAATCGTATGATTGAACAAAATACTGATTTTCGTTTTAATCCATCATTACAAAATGCATGTGGTAAAAATATAAATCAATATTGTTCAAATATTGTTGCTGATGCAAAAGCAAATGAAGAATTAAATGGAAAGGTAATTAAAAATTAATCAATTTCAAATTAACTAAATTTACTGGTGTAAAATCAAAAATTATTTACTTTCTTATTTTTGATTACTAATTTTTAGGTAATAAATTGTTTAAAATTAAAATTCCGTGAAGCAAAATTAGAACATCAATGTGAACAAAAAATGATTGAAATATTACAAGAACAAGCATTAAATTATAAACTTAATCCATTGTTACAAAATTTTTGTAAACATGAAATTGATATCTTATGTAAACCAAATGGTAATGATATTGAAGAACACGGTGAAGTTGAGGAATGTTTAAAAAATGCATTTTTGCAACGACGAATTATTAGTAAAGAATGTAAAATTGAAGTAGCTAGTTTAATACAAGAAGCTAAAGCTGATATCCATGTTGATCCATTATTATATCGTTCTTGTACAGTTGATTTACTTAAATATTGTTCGAATGTTAAAAGTGGTGATGGCAGACGTAAGTATAAAGTTTTCATTTCATGATATTTAATTGTATTTTACCATATTATTTTTCATTTCTATTTAATAATTTTGTTATTTTTCAATAAAATAAAATTAAAATATGTTTCTTTCCTACAAAGAACTGAAATGTCTTCAAACTATTCTTCAGGATGAATCAAAAGCAATGGAAGAAGATTGTCGAAATAAATTACTTAAACGAATGGAAATGTTCAGAAATGCTGAAACTGTATATAAAATAAAAATTAATTATATTTATTAATCAAATTTAATTTATTTCCAAATTATTATTTTTACTTTTAGATTTTACAATATCCACCGGAAAATATTGAACAACTAGTTAATCAAGTTGTTACATCGCCACAAAAGAAATTCTTTTTATTATTATTATTTTCATTTGTTGGTATGATTTTTATTATGGGTATGTTTATGGGACGAATAACAAAACGAGCTATTGCTATAAAAAATAAATAACTATTTTAAGTCTAAAACAAAAATATATATTAGGAATTGCTTAAGAAATTGATTTTTTTTATAATGTAAAAAAATGTATCCTAAAAATGTAAAACTTGTTAAAAATGTTAAATTTTTATACAATATTTTTATGTTTTTCTTCCTAATCCTATAATTTTTTATTTACTTTTTAAATTAATAGGGTATGCCTAATTATAATGAAATTTAACTAAATTAATAAAAATGTCGTTCATTCTTTAAGGTACCGAAATTGAATTCCTTTTGACCAAAATGTAAAAACTTTACAAACTTAAATATTATTTCTTAAATTTTGTATATTTTAAAGAATATTCTGCATTTTGCGTAAAAAACTTATTTCTGGTTTTCTATAACGTCTAAAATGATCTCAGTTGGTCAGTTTTTTTCCACAAGTTGTCCATTTTTTTCCAAAGTTAATTATTAAACTTCATATACCAGTCTTTTCTCAAGTTGGCACATATTTAGCCCTAATGTTGTTACCAAAAAAATTTAAACTAACATTAAAAAATGTAATTTTTATTTCGTATTACAGTAATTAACTAAATTTATGTTTTCGAATTATTCTTTTAAATTTTGTAAATGTGTATAAAAAAGAAGAAACAATTTATATAAAATATTTACTAACTTTGTTCAATATTAGTAAAATATGAAGAAAGTTTTTAAGAATTTCCTATAAACTGAAAATTAATATTATAAAGTAAACGTACAACTAAAATTTTATATCTATTTTTTTTTTAAATTCTTAAACGAATGTCCATGAATGTATAAGTTTTTTTTGTGTAATATTTTATTAGATAAACAGAATAAAGTGATACTTTTACAGAAACTGATTTAAAATATTTTTTATTTGAATTACTTTATTATTACTTTAAATATCAAAAATGGAATTCGGTTGATTCCAATGTATAATATTTATTGATATTTAAAACTAACATTTTGCTTTCATCCAGATCAAAGACGGACAATGATTCAATATATTAAAACAGAAATGTAGAAGATGTCCCAGCACAATCAACAATAATTATTTGAATCATAAACTATAATTACTACAAAAACGATCGGCAGTTTGAGACAGCCATTTTTTGCAGAATGTTCCAAAATCAAAACTTCTAACAACATAATTCGCCAGCACCATAAATCTCAGAATTTTGAAAATCAAAAAAATTAAATTAAAAAAATTCATGTTTTTTTTTTCAACAAACGTGAGACAAAATTTAAAGGTTCATTTAAGAGTATTTCCAATTATCTAATTGGGAAATTGACTATAATATATAAATATTACGATGCTCATTAAGAATAATTACTGATTACTTTTATCTAATCAGTAATTTTGTTGAACTTTTCTGAAATAATAAATTATTTTTGTTGGTATTTCCCAGATGTAGTTTTACCCCAGAACATTTTTAATTTATTTAATATTTAAAATCACTAATATTGCAATATTTTTAAGTATATTGGAAAAAGGCAAATTTTTTATAGTGTAATATTTAATCTAACAAATGTAATAATTAGCATATAAATAGCGGCTTTTAGATTTATTTAAAATAGTTGAGCAATAATATTGCACGAAATTAGACGCTAATTTCAAATTTTATAATTTCTACAAAAATGAAAGGTATTTTTAAAAAATATATTTTAATTAATTTTAAAAATTATTTTAATAAATTTGTTTAATTATGATTGAATTTTAGAATTTCTATTACTTTTCACAATCATTGAATTAATGGTACTAATTTCTGGTGTACCAGAACGTTGTGTTAATGATGGTGTTAAACATTCGTATCCTGGTGATAATACAAAATTTGTAATATGTGAAAAGCATATACCATTAGCAAAGAAATGTCCAATTGATACAACATTTAATCAAAATTTACAAGTTTGTAATTCACTTGATAATAGCGATAGCGATAGTAATTCTAGAAATGTTATCAGAACATCTAGAGCTGCTACTCGTCCTCGTCTTCGTCCAGTAAAAAAACCAATCAAACCGAAAGTACAAAAACTATCTTCAAGTAATTCTCCAAATAAAAGATTTGAGCGAATAAATGTTAATCAACATAGTTCTAAACCAAATAAAAATTATAGTCAAGGGCAAAACAACAACAACAAACCACAACATAGCAAACCAAATAAAAACTATAGTCAAGGCCAAAACAACAACAACAAACCACAACATAGCAACACTGATTTTGATAGTTATGGTAATGATCATCAAAATATCAATTCTGATAAAGGGCAATGGTTACATCGTGCTGTTGATACACTCGTGCATATGCACGGACAACACAACTACAACAAACAACAATACAGCAACAGTGATTTCGGTGGAAATTATGATCATACAAATATCAATTCTGATAATGAACAATGGTTACCAAATCAAAATCAGGATTTAGAACAAGGGTATATTCAAGGGCAATACAACACCAACGAACAACAAGCAAGTAACAGTGATTTTGGTGGAAATTATAATGATCATAAAAATATCAATTCTGATAATGGATGGTTACCAAATCAAAATCATGGTTTAGATTTAGATGAAGGGCAATACAATAACAACGAACAACAAAGCAACAGTGATTTTGGTGGAAATTATAATGATCATAAAAATATCAATTCTGATAATAGATGGTTACCAAATCAAAATCATGGTTTAGATCAAAATCATATAAATTTAAATGGAAAGCATGGTTCTACAGGACATTTAGCAAATAGTTGTAATAACGTTCCTCCTGGTAAACATATTTCATATCCTGGTGATTGCACTAAATTTATTGTTTGTATGCCATATGGTAATACTGTTGTTAAAGATTGTGGACTAGGAACACATTTTAACCCACAAATACAAGTTTGTGATTGGCCACAAAGCGCTGGTTGCCGTTATTAACCTATATTAAAAGTTAAACGTTAAATGAAATAAAAAGGTGTTAATAAAGTACAAAAAATTAAATTAAATTATTATTTCATAATATTAAATTTTAGAAAAATTGATAAATTTGTTATTTTATTTATAAGTTTTACAAAAATAAAAATAACTTGTTAAAAAATAAAAATAACTTGTAAAATTGTATATAAGCTATAGATTTCAGTTAAAATTAGAAAATCAATTAATGTCGAAATTATTTTTAGGTCAATATAATATGGAAAATTTCACACCATATGAAAATTTCATTTAAGAAGATTAGGTAATATTGAAGATAAGGCATTTCTAGCGAGGGAAAATTTTATCGTGTAAAGTAACATTTTATATATTTTACACAGTAAATGTACACATCTTCGTTTTCATTTGTACAAATATAAATATTTGTAAAATGGCCGCATTAATCGACAAACACACTTTAAACAAATATCCTGGGTTTAGTCAACGAAAATACGTTCTTTGTAAACATTTTTAACTTTGTGAATAAAATACTACACAAAATTAAAATTTGTTAATAATTTTAAACTATAATTTTGTTAATTCAAATAATAATTTTGTAAGGTAAATTTTGTTTGCATAAATTTTGGTTTGAATAATTCGCCAGCACCATAAATCTTTTAAAATAAAAAGTATTTTTAATACTGTGTCCAAAATCGCCCAAAAAAAGTTGTCAATTTTTGAGAAATTTTTCATAATGCAAAAATGTAAAAAAAAGCAAAATAGGCCAAAAAAATGAATCAATAACTGTTTAAAACAATTTTAAATGAGCCATCCAATAAATACGCCTCATTCGTGTAGGAATGAATATATTCTTTAATAAGATTTATGATTTTTTCCGAAGAAAAAATACAATATGTATTGTCTTAAGAAAATATAATTTTATTTGTTAGATATTGCACACCACGTTTCATTCTCTTATAATTTAAATATTTTGATGCGTCCTGACCTGATCAACAGATGAATATTTGTATAATAAAAACGGTCTTGAATGGCCGCATGTTTAGGAATTCACTAATTCAATCCGCGTACACACTTCTCCACTATCGTTTTAATATATTCATGGTCAACTCAGCAACGATTGATAACATTTATTTAATTCGTTATTAATTACAATTTATTTTTTGTGATCATCTTAATAACCGTTTCATAATTGTTTTCCAATATTAAATCATATAATAAGAAGACAATGAAAGAAAAATCACCCAAAATAATTTTTTGTAAATAGTCCAAAAATAAATTAAAAATAGCCCCAAAATTTTAATAAATTTTTTTGGGCGATTTAGTTTTGATCCATTTTGCGCACAGCCGTATTTCATGTTTTGTTTTAAACGTTTCAACAAATTGAAACAAAATTTAAGCTTCATTTCAGAGTACTGTATTTCCTATTATCTAATTGGGACATTGATTATAATAAGTCAAAATATTTGTGTATATATATATTTCAAAGTACGATGCTCATCAAGAACAATTACTGATTAGTTTTATCTAATCAGAAATTATTCTGCATTTTTCTGAAATAATAAATTATTTTTCTTGGTATTTCCCAGATGTAGTGTTACCCCAGAATATTTTTAATGAATTTAATATTTAAAATCACCAATATTTCAATATTTCTTAGAATATTGGTAAAAACCCAACTTTTTATATTTTAATATTTAAATTCATATCATATAATTACTAAATCCTTACAAATGCATTAATAATCAGCATATAAATATCGGCTTTTAGATTTATTTAAAATAGTTGGGCAATAATATTGAACGAAATAGACGTATAATTTCTATAATTTCGAATTTTATAATTTCTACAAAAATGAAACGTAAAATAAAAAAAAATTATTTTAATATTAATAAATTTGTTTAATTATGCTTAAATTCTAGAATTTCTATTACTTTTCACAATCATTGAATTAATGGTATTAATTTCTGGTGTACCAGAGCGTTGTGTCAATGATGGTGTTAAACATCCGTATAATGGTGATAGTACAAAATTTGTAATATGTGAAAATCATATACCATTAGCAAAGAAATGTCCAATTGATACAACATTTAATCAAAATGCACAAGTTTGTGATTTACTTGATAATAGCGATAGCGATAGTAATTCTAGATTTGTTATCAGAACATCTAGAGCTGCTACTCGTCCTCGTGCTCGTCCAGTACAAAAAACCCAAAAACCAAAAGGACAAAATGGAGGATCTTCAAGTAGTTCTCCAAATAAAGAATTTGAGCGCAAAAATGGGAATCAACATCAAGGGCAAATCAACAATAACAACAATAACAAACCACAACATAGCAACAATAATTTTGGTAAATATGATAATGATCATCAAAATATCAATTCAGATAATGGAAATTGGTTAAATAGTGCGTTTGATATACTCGGGAATATACACGAGCAACACACCTACAACAAACAACAACAACACAGCAGCAGTGATTTTGGTGGTAATTATAATGATCATAAAAATATCAATTTTGATAATGGATGGTTACCAAATCAAAATCATGGTTTAGATTTAGATGAAGGGCAATACAACAACAACAACAAACAGCAACATACCAATAGTGATTTTGGTGGAAGTTACAATGATCATAAAAATATCAATTCTGATAATAGATGGTTCCCAAATCAAAATCATGGTTTAGATCAAAATCATATAGATTTAAATGGAAAACATGGTTCTACAGGACATTCAGCAAATAGTTGCAATAACGTTGCTCCTGGTAAACATATTTCATATCCTGGTGATTGTACTAAATTTATTGTTTGTATGCCATATGGTAATACTGTTGTTAAAGATTGTGGACTAGGAACACATTTTAATCCACAAGTGCAAGTTTGTGATTGGCCACAAAGCGCTGGTTGCAAATATTAAGCAATATTAAAAGTTAAATAAATAAAAAAGTACTAAGGAAGTACAAAAAGTTCAATTACATTATTATTTCATAATATTGAATTTTAGACAAATTGAAAAATTTGTTAATGTATAAGTTTTACAAAAAAAAAATAACTTGTAGCTAAATTATATATAACTTATAGTTTCAGTTAAATTTGGAAAGTGTCGATATTATTTTTAGATCAAAATAATATGAAAAATTTCACGGCATTTCATTTCACGCCACGAAAATTTCGTTTTAAAAGATTAAGTTAGATGGAATATAAGGCATTTCTTGCGAGATATTTTTTTATATATTTTACACAGTAAATGTACGTCTTTCTTCCAAAGTAGTCACTTTGTACAATATCTATATACGTCAATATTTCATGGACGAATTTAAAAAGCCGAAAAAATATTTTTTTAATGATTTTATTCTCAGATTAAATAAAGAAAATTAAATATGGAAAATTATACAAAATTCATTTTCAAACAACATTTAGGGTTAGATAAAA
Organism: Empis livida; assembly: GCA_963932195.1. NCBI lineage: Eukaryota > Metazoa > Arthropoda > Insecta > Diptera > Empididae > Empis > Empis livida. The sequence continues at coordinate 3,401,142 of OZ010647.1, forward strand.
AACTTTAAAAGTCATATCTTTAAAGGATTAATTTCCACGAAAATATTATTACTACAACATAGACAAAGAATATTTCAAATTGATAAATTCTATTTGAACAATTAACATCATTTTCAGAAAATTCATCCATATAATTAGTACCAATTGTGATTGGATCATCAATTTTAAAATATGTCATAGCTGAACCTAAAAAGAATACTATATTAATATCCAGAATAAGCTTAAAAGATTAAATAGTAACTAGAACTATTCACTGATATCAATTCAGGTCCATCAAGGGCCACTGGTATGCCATTAATTGCAAAACTTGTCCATATATTAACCATATTTTTAGCTATATCCAAATCTTTAGCATTAAATGTATCAGTTGGCCATGGGAAAATATATTGTAAATCATTCCAATGACTTGCTCCACCAGAAAATGGATATTGACCATCATTTAAATTAAGACGTGTATGTTCACCTTCATAGTCAAATGTAAAAATATAACTTGAATTTGAATTATTTCGAGAATATAATTCAATGAAATTAAGTAAAGGTGCTTTATAGTTGCACACTGATACGGCCTAGATTGGGTGATATAAAAATATTAGTTGCAATAAAAATGATTTTCTAAAAATTTAAGTAATATAATTGTTAATTCTAAACATTTTGTTGCTTAAAGAATTTATGCTTTTCTATCACCTATCCAAATAATTAAATTACGAATGATATTGGAGCAAAAAACTAATAAAAGAAAATGATACAACATTTTTTCGTAGATTAGCAGTAGCTATTCAATTAAATTCTGAAACAAGAATTTTATAACCACCGAAGAACCTAGACGCAGTTCTACTCGGCCCAATTCTAATTATGGCAATTCCATTCTCTAAAATTACACCATAATTTAATTTCTTAAAGCAGCCTTAGAATCGAATTTTATCATATTTTAGTAATCACTTACATCAATCATTCCTGGCCAAAGTTTTTCATAATCTCTATCTTCTAAATCTTTATCATTAAATAATGCTTTTGCTGTCAATTCCAATACTAAACCAGATTCATCATTTGGGCCGCAACCATCTTCAATAAGAATTTCTAAAAATGTTTTTGGATTTATCTGATCAATTGGTTTTCCCAGTTTCTTTATTTCATCGTAAATACCTTAAATTAATTATTTTATTTTTTGAAAAATATTGTAAAAAAATTAAAAATACTTTTCAATATCACAGTTCCTTCATGTTTAGTTGTACCACCAATAATTGGATATTTATATTTAATATTTTTCATTAATTCTTTTGGCATATCTGGTAAAAGACCATTTTTATCATTAATTGTTAAACCAATTGGTATATTACTCTGAACTAATTTTTGTACACTGGCATTTTTTAAACATTGATTTATATCTGAAATTTCTATACATTTTTCACAACCAATTTCTTTACATAATTCCGCCGATTGATTAATTGGATTTGATTGAATAATATTTGGTTGTAAAACCGTACCTGAATGAAATATTGCACGTTGAAATAAAGCTATTGGTACAGCTGGACTTATTAATAATAATGTTGTAATTGATGCTCCAGATGATTGTCCAAATATTGTTATATTACTTGGATTACCACCAAAATGTTTAATATTTGTTTTAGTCCATTTTAATGCTAATAATATATCTAAAATTGCAATATTTCCGGATATATCATTAGTTTGAGTTGATGCAAAACCCAAATGTCCAATTCGAAATTGTGGTACAACTAAAACAATATCATTTTCTAATAGATAATGTGGTGGATATAAATGAGCATCTTCATATTGAAAATCGCCACCGTGGATGTAAAACATTACTGGAAAGTCACTAGTTAGCTAAAAAAAAATTTATTATTGAAACTCAATTTGGTATCTTCATATCTAGAGGGGATATTCTAATGAAAGAAAGTACGCTGATTCTGTTCACATAATTTTTTTGACAAATTTTTTCTTTCACCATTCTTCTCCTGTTCTTTTCAAAAATTCTTATCACTTATTTTGCACAACTATTCGTCTAAATTGTCGATGTGCATTGAATAAGCTATTTATCACTTGTTCGTTTCCATACACAAAATAGTAAATATTGTACTTACACTTTTTGTAAAAACACAAATATTCAAGCAATCTTCTAAATCATCTTCCATTAACTGTGTTTCATTTAATTTAACCAATGATTCTTTAGATGGACAGACACGACCATAACTTTTCGCATCCCGAATACCATCCCATTTTGGTATTGATTTTGGTGCCTAATTAATATATATAATTTAAATTTTATATTAAGAAATGAAAAATGAATTAAATTTTTTACCAAAAATCTATTTTCATGGCTAGGTGATTCAGCATAGGGTATTCCTAAAAATTGCATAATGATTTGTTTGGTCCATGATGTTTGTGCTTTTGAACCTTGCAATTTACCAACATTTGGTATATCAGCAATAATATCAACACCATTAACTAGATTTTTATTTAATCCATCAGTATTGATTACCACAAAAAATAATAATAATTGAGTAATTTGTTTCAACATCATAAATATTTCTGAAAATTAATAAATTTAATTATGTGATTTTTCAATTTCGACATGTTAATTAAACGCTAATTAAACGTAAATTTGCAAATAATTAATTAGATTTATTTTTTATACTCATCTACTTGAATAAAATCGATAAAATTATGATTTTGTATCATTTTAATTCAGTTTTGGAATACTTTTTGTTATTTTAATGGACATTTCCAGAAAATATAAAATTATGAATAAAAATTTCCAGTTAACAAAAATAGTTGAATGGTAAGCTATTTATTATAACTATGATAAATTTGTATTTAATTAAGTATATGATATTCCACAGAAATTTTAAGATATATTGATAACCAAAATTTGAGACCAATACTAGATAATTATAAATATTGAATCCACATAACTTGCTTTATAATAAAAGTAAATATTTAGCTTCATAACATAGTATATTCGATCATAAGATAATTTTAGATCCCAATGTTGTCCTCGAATTACAAAATCAAATAAAATCGTAGCAATACAGATTTTTTTATTTCAAAGTGAAAATTAATAGAATTTGAGTTTTTAAATTTGATTAATAAGTAAATAAATATAATTTTAAAAAAACTCAATATATAATAATTAGGTTTAAATAACTCCAGACAAATAACCCAAAATAATATTAATTAACCTTGATTAGTAGTTAAACAATATAAAACCTAACTAAATTTCTCGAACTGTATTTATATTCCTTAAAAATATCAATCAAAATTCAAATTTTCAAATTCAAATTTTCAAATATGAAATTATTCTTAAATCAGTTTTCCAAATTGAACGTAATATATTAAATATGCAATAAACGAGTTCAAAGAATATTATGGGTATAATCAATTAGTCTGTCAAGAACACCAATAAAATATTATATAATATCTTTTGTCCACCTGTCGACTTAAAAATAAATATACGTTAATAATATTAACGTATACCAACCTGTACTATAAAAACATTTGTACTATTTAAATTATGGTATGGAAATGCCTAGAAGATAAACAAAGAAAAGTGATTGGCAAGGCCATCTACAAGTTATACAAATATAAAATTCAATTATAATCATTACTATAGCACTCTACGACAATATTGAACTAATGATTTTTAAACTTAAACCGTATAATTAGGAAAATTAAATGTGAAATTATAATCAAAAAAAAGTGTTTATTTAACATTATTAGAAAATACTTTTATCAGATTAAAATTTTGAAATTAATAAATTTGTTTGGATGGAAAAAAAATGTTTAAATATTCATTCGAATTTTTTAGTGTTACAAATGTTAAACTGCGATTGAATCGTAAGATAAATCTTTAAGCTATAATAAATTCATTATCAAAAATGAACTTTTAGAGTGTAGCAGTAGCAGTAATCAAATCCGAATCTTCCAAAATAACAATTCACCATGGTAAGTTTTATTTGAAAGAATAATAGTACTGAATTTGAGACCAATATCTTTAATTAGCTTTCTAACTTCAAACATAGCATACATTACCAATTTTTAGGAACATTTACTATGCTAATTTAAAAATTTTCGTAAAAGAAATATGAATTGAAGAAGCAGTCGGGCATATTGACTATGCTATCAAAATCCATCGACAGGCGAACCGCTTAAGTTCTCTTTCCTTAGTACCATATGCACAATATTTTTATAAACAACTTTTTGTAGATCTCTTATCTTTTACAACCCCATTTCTAGCGTTGGCTCAATTAACTAATCAGTTTTCATAAATCTTTTTATATATAAGACTTAGGCTATAATCAGTCAAAAATAAACTAAAAGTGAAGCAGTAAACAAATCAGAATCTTACAAAATTACAATTCACCATGAAAACTTAAACTTTTAAGATTAAGAGTACTACAAAAAGTAATTGTTACGTGAAGTTTTATACTTTTTAATAGTAACATTGTAAATTTGATGCTCTTCCTTCTTAGCTATTGAACATCACATCTATATTTCCAATTTACTACTCTTTACGCAAATTTTCGCATAAAAAATATATGAATGGAACAATCTGCGGGCATCAGTTTGGTGTATTGCGCAAATTTGGTGTATTGTCAAAATCCTTCGGCAAAGGCATCGTCTATTTCTCTTTCAAGAGTAATATATGGAAAATGTTTTTTGTTGACTTTTTTTTTTTATAAATCTCTCTTCAATCTTTTTATATCTTAGAAGCTATAATAAATTTCTTATCAAAAACCAACTCAGGGTGTAGCACCAAATAAATGTTCCTGTTATTTAAGTAAAATATAATTAAATAATATTTTCGACAAACCTTACAAAAAGTTATGTCAAATTAGCCCAGCCTTGTAATTTAATGATTACAATTACATTATCACAATTTATTTACAAATGGAAATTATAGAAATCTGCAAAATCGTACTACAAAATTTATTTATATTTTGATTACCGTAATATGTATACAAAACAAAGAATATTTTTGTGTAATCAAAATTTATCAGATTTACTAAATTAGGTCATTACGAAGGTCACATGAGAATTATTTTTGTTGATTTATTTAATAAATATAAAAATAAAATCTTCAAAATGTATATTTTTTTTTTGCATAGTTTATACTTTTAATATTAACATTGTAAATGTGGCAAACAATAATAAAGCTTAATAAGCTTTAAGATTAAAGTTGATTGTTATTTAATAATTTGCAGTCCAATAGTGACGACAATAGGCCAACAAAAATATGGAAACGGAAAATTTGTATAAAGTTAAAATATGCTCCATAAGTTGGATATTTTTTTGCAATTTCATAGTATTACAGAATATATACATATATTGATAGATTTTCTAAAATTATAGCTTTGAACGCTAAAAATAATTGTATTTAACACGTTCGCGGACATTAATGCATTAATTTTCATAATGATGCAAAATGACGTGAATGCTATAGCACTTAAATTTTAAAACCAATTTTTATTCATTTAAAAATATTATCTATATCGTCGTGGATGCTATAACATTCATTCTAAATAAGGGTTAAAATACGATGTTCTGACTACTCTTATAATATATGTCTAATCAGATTTCGGATATTACAACTAGTTTCAAAAATAATTGCCTGTATATTTTTGCTGCTCCCTGAAATTTTTAGCGTCCGCGAACGTGCGGACGCTAAAAATATGAAGTAATGTAAAATATTCTCGTAACGTCATATTAAGCTACCCAAAGCAAATATAATATAAATTTTCCATATAAAAACAGATTAAAATTGTAGGAAAAAACCCCTCTAAAAATGATGTGCCGATCACTGTACACGAATACATAAATAATCTTTTTTAAACCCGAAAAATTATCATCAAATTCTGTCAAATATCATCTACGACATATTTAAATTATTTAATTATTATTAAATTCATTTTAGTACTACACCTAGGGTCATTAATTATTTTAAGCTTTACATCGAATTGTAAAATATATGTAAAATGCTAGCTTAATATTAAACTATTTTCAGTCTCTTAACAATGCTATGTTTAGTAACACAAAAAAAATATATTTGATTAGTTTAAATAAAATAAAAATATAAATATTTTGTTTGACTTAATTACATTTATAATTAACTTTGACTTATTGCTTTAATAATATATTTTATTAAACTAAATTCAATATTTTTTTTTCCCGATTATATGACTATATTAAACCAAATTTTAGTCCTGCCTTAATAAGAATATACTTTCCGGTAAAGTGGCCTTCATAATTTTTCTATAAATAAGAATAAAATTATTATATCAGTTTTGCTTTGCCACCAAATTTAGTCCTTCAAATCAACAAATTTTCTGGCATTTTTATATTTCACAGAAAAAAAAAATTGATGACAAATAAAGGTCAAGTTCAATAAAAGTTTTTCAAAAAAAGTAAAAAGACCAAAATTAAAATAAAATACAAGATAAAAATTACCGAAAATGGATATTTTTTGGTGAAAATTCGAATTTTTTAAAGAAAATTTCAAATTCTATGTTTATAATAACGAACAATTTTGAAATATTTAAATAATTTTGAAATTTTAAGTTTAATTCCACGGTTTTTTTTTTCAATTTATAGAAAGTTTGAATAGATTTAATTAAATTTTCTAACAAATTGAAAATATTGGTCAGTTTTTTTTTTAATTTTAAAAGAAAAACGTATCTTAATTGTAAAATAAATTGTTTCATATATCCTTAAATAAATTTTCAAACTTTCAAAACTCTTTTTGACAAAATTTATATTAAATTTAGTTTAAATAAATAACTTACTATAAATTTTTATAATTTCCAATTATTTATTTTGTACTAAGTCCTTAAGACTACGAATCCGAACTAACAGAAAAGACTGGAAAAAAATAATTTTTTTTTCTTTGAAGAAATGTTAGAAAATAACTAACCTGTTTGCATTATAAAAAGCTTTTTGAAGCATTGGACAGTTTCTGTGTGTATACGTCAAATAAAAATGTGTCTTTTTTTTGTTATTTCTGTTTGTTAATTACCTGCTGTGGGGGTGGGCAAAAGGACACAAACAAACTAAATAAAGGAAAAAAAAATCAGAGAAAAAAAATGTATAAGTACAAAATAAGTAGATTAATGATCTAAAATACCTCATAACTATTTTTTTTTGTGTTAATATGCATATATATAAGAAATGTTATTATCATAACTTTAAGTATATAATTTTAATGAATTATTAATGCTCACACTTTAGTTTTATTAAATCCGCACCCTTCCCTTCTACTCACCACACCAAAAATTAATTTCAAATTCTTTTTCCACATTTCCTAATAATTTTATTTTTTTTTGGAAAAAAAGTGAATAAATTTTTAGTTGTTCGTTTGTCTGTTGGAGAATATGCTCATTTATCTTGTGATCACATTTTGTCTTGTGACCCAAAAAGACAAATTATTATATTTTCTGTACGAAAACCAATTTAAATGGCCATTGTTGTTACCAATAAAATGGATTTTATGTCGTGCGTGACCAAACAATATTTTTGGATTAATAAAGGGACTACAATTGTTTATCTAATATATGTCATGTAGTAGGGGAATCAATGATGGACCCACTTAATCTTCAAAACAGCACTTAAGCGATTAAAATAAAAGCAAAAATTACAAAAAATTGCTTAATAACTAATTAAAATTTTAAAATTGTTTCTGAAAAATGTCCTTTCAACAAAACTTTAAGATTTTACACTAATCTTTTTTTTTTTTTGTTATTATTAACGTCAACATTATATTATCAAGGACAAAATATCTTTTTCATGTAATAAAATTTATTATATATTTAGTATGTTAAATATTTTTTAAGGCACGGCTAAAAAAAAATTTATAACTAATTTTAATTTCTTTTTGTCTCAACATTTTTTTTAGCAAAAAAATTTCATGTTGATTTAAGTAAATAATTTATAAAAATTAAAACACAAAATATTACGTCACTTAAAATTTTTTTTAAATTTGTACAAAAAATAACAAACTAAGCAATTGTTTTAGGAAAATTTTAATGAACTTTAAGTTTGATTTATTTCTATTTTAAAAGAATTTTAGTAAAAAAAAAGACAACATTTATCAAAGAAACACAATACGACTTCGAGAAAAATTATCGATCTTTGAAAAAAGATTTAGTACAACAACTTTGAATGACTTTGATAATGTAATAGATATTTGGAAAATTACTCTTAAGGAGGATCATACTTTTCAAAAAAAAAATAGCTGGAATTTAGTAGAATAATTTGTGGTCATACTAGGATAAAAACAGGAAAGAATAATAGATCCACCGTAATTTTTTGTTTTGTGGAGGATCTGCTTTTTACACCCTTAAAATGTATCCTTGCTAATGTAGAACCAACGTTGGTTTAGAAAAATGTAAAAATGTAGTTTTCTAGATATCTTTTTATTAATCTATTAATTCAAATAGTTTTAGTCACCAATAAGTGATATAAAAGCTAGTTTTTTTTTTGGAAGGCAATAAAATTTAATCTTATATTATGAATATAAATTTAACATACATATATAAGTTTAAAAACCAAAACTACCGTTTATATAATAAGATAGTCGATTTCATATTTATTTAGATTATTTTATCTAAATTTTATTTTATTTTCTTATCAAAATTTAATTTATCATTTGAAACATCTTTTTGGTATGTGAATAACTAAATCCGGTTACAAGCTTACAAATATGTGAAAAATTACTATTTGTGTAAATTGGTGACGTGTTAAAAAAACTTTTATCACGTCACCAATTTAAACAAATTCTCATCAAAATATAAAATATAAAAATTATCTCTTAAAAATTCCGACCAAAAAAAAGACAATTATTTTAAAATATAAGACACATATATTTTAGTTTTGGTGATTATATAATTCTAAAATTTTATTAATATATTTTTGCAAATTTATACAGAAATTTCAAATTATCATTAAGAGGTGAAAAAAATTTAAACTTTTTGTGTTTCAAATCACCAAAAATGATTAATATTTCTAAATTATTATTTTATTTGAGTTTCAATGTTAAAATAATGATGTTTTATCAAAAATATCAACCAACCAACTTTCTCAATGAAAACCAAATAAAAAATAATGTAATATTACAAGTTATTTTTATTTAATTAAAATTTAATTATAATTCTGTAAAATATAGACAAATAAGGATATAAGATTATTTAATAGTTTATTATTTAGAACTAAATTTAATTTGTTTTTTAATAATTAAAATTATTATAATTATAAAAACTGTTCAAAAGTTAAAGCTGGAGAATGGTGGTTTAAAACCGAATTTAAAACCTAGGTCTTAAGTTAAATATTTTGTGCGATTGCCCATGCACCTCTACACAGATATCATATAATAAAGATGAAGAACAAAACATCAGAAATAGCACTTTGCAAAATCCAATAAAGGCGCGCAATACAGAATAGAAATCATTGAACTACCACCAAATGGAATCCATGTTATACTCGTAGTAATATGTACCTCTGCTATCTAAAATCATTTAATTATTTAATTGTAATTAATAAAGCATATTAAATAATTCTAATTTATATTATGCTTTGGACAAACTCATTAAATTACATTTAACAAAAAAACTTTAATAAAATCTACAGAACTATCTATGTAAATAAGAGGTTTGTCTGCTAAAAGTCATAAACATATAAATATCTTTATTATTTAAATAAAATCTTTAAAAAAAAGAAAAAAAGATTATTATTTTACTTTACGTACAAAAAATATTAACCTAAATATTCAAAAAATTTTCATAAGCAATCCATAACAAAAACGCCACCTGAATAATTGAATATTATTTTAATTAAATAACCCAGCTGTTTAAAGTTTTTTTAAAGATGGATAATAATCATAAAGAAAATAATAATAAAAGCAGAAAATCTGTTTGGTATCAATCAGTTTATAATTTGAAGTCATCAAAATTAGTACAGAATATTAAAAAAATTATATTAATTAAAATGTTTTATAAATTTTCATTATTAACAACAATTTTTATACTATTTATTGGTTTTATAATATTTTGTGATAGTAAAAATATAGATTTATTGGTTAAGTTACCAAATTTAGGTTCAATTAAAGGTGGTATAAGTAAAACATCATGGAGTGGCAAAGAATTCTTTCAATTTTTAGGAATACCATATGCTGAATCACCAAGCAATGATTTAAGATTTAAAGTAAAAAATAATATTTTTTTGGTTTGTTTAATTTAAATATTAATATAAAATTTAAAGCCACCCGTACCTCGTGCACCGTGGAATAATACTTTAGATGCTACAAAATATGGCCGAAGTTGTCCAATAATTACATCAATTTTGTCATTAAGTGAAATTGAGCTAGAAGAAGATTTGGAAGATTGTCTTAATTTATGTGTTTTCACTAAAGGGGTAAAAACAGATTTTTTTGCAATTGTAGTTTAAAATTTTTATTTCTTAAATTCACATTTAATTTATCCGTTGTACATCATATAGTTAAGTGGTAATCGTCCGGTTATGATGTATATACATGGTGGTGGTTTTTATAATGGATCAGCTGCAGATTATCCACCAAATTATCTTTTAGAAAATGATATTGTCTTAGTTGTAATACAATATCGAATTGGGATTTTTGGTTTGTTATCAACACAAACAAAAGAAATACCTGGAAATGTGGCAGTTTTAGACACAATTTTAGCATTGAAATGGATTCAAAAGTATATAAAATATTTTGGTGGTGATCCAGACAATGTTACAATATTTGGTCAATCAGCTGGCGCTGCAATAACAAGTCTATTAACAGTTAGTCCAATTGTACCACTTGGTTTATTTCACAGAGCAATTGTACAATCTGGTTCAATATTTAGTCCATGGGCTGTTGATCAAAAACCAATTGAAAAAGTTATTTATACATGTCAAAAATGTGGTTGTCCTGATTGTTCAACCGTATTTACAATTAATAATTGTTTAATGACAATGAAAACTGAAAATATAATAAAACAACTAGGAGTTACACCAACTTTAGCAATCAGTTTGAATGATTTTAATGGTGTTTTACCGGTAATGCCAAAAGAATTAGTTTCAAATAGAACTAGAAACAAGTATGCTATAATGGCTGGAGCAACTAAACATGACGGATCATATCCGTTGCAAGGTAAAAGTTTTTAAATAATAGTTTTTCAGTTTTCAAATAATAACTATTATTTTCTTTCAGTTTTCTATGACAGTTTTAATGTAATTTTAGGTGTTGATTTCTTTGTCCTTACACCAAGTGAAAATGTACAAAATATGATTACTAATTTTCAGAAAGCTGATAATACTGGAATTATAAGTAACTTAGCTAGAAAATTACTATTTCCATCTTGTGAATTAAAGGGTAATAATAATACTAAACTGATACCCAATTATATTGATGTATGGATATTTATTTCTATATATTCTGTAAAATTTTATTAATAAATCTTTCAGTTAGCTTCAACGATAAATTTCAAATCACCAATTTTACATCTAATTGATTTAAATTCACAAAATAGTGATTTAAAAAATTATTTATATACATTTGATTATAGTGGTCAATATACACGATTTGGTTATGAATCTGAATTAGGTACAGAACGTTTTCCATTTAATGGTGGCGTACATCATTCAGATGAAAATTTATATTTATTTCCATATCCATATAGTCATTTAAATCAAAATGATAAGAACATAGCTAAAACAATGGTAGATATATGGACATCATTTGCTACCCATGGTGAACCAAAAACTAAAAATGGACCAAAAATATTACCTTTTCAAAGTAAGTAACGATGAAATTTATAAAAATGTCATTTTAACATGTCTTATATTTTAATTAGCGGGCAGTGAACCATATTTTAAAATTAATAAAGAAATAATCATTGAAGATGATTTCACAAATGAATTTTTAGCAGCCACAAATGATCCGGATAATAGTAAATTAATCAAACCTTCATGGAATTGAAAATATTCAGGCGTTTGTAAGTGGTATGGGAAATTTTAATTTCAGTATAATCTTTGATCACATTAAATTAATAAATAATTATATATATATGTACTTACAAATTTTTTTTTTCGTGTATATTATTATTTGTATCTGCCTACGATACTTTAAAACAAAGTATTTTTATTCTATTTTCCAATTTGTCTAATAACTACCATACACCACTTTTTCAGTGTTCTAAGTAACATTTTTTTTAACCAAAATTTTTCATTCCAAGTTCGATTCGAACTAAATAAATCCGTTACTTCTTCATCTTCGTATTTTGTAGTTCATGATGAAAAAGTTTGTTTTGTTATGTGAACGCGCTCTAATAGAGGGCGGTGGCTTATTTTATGTTTTGTGTTTCTGGTTCACTACAATAATAAATACCCGCAAAATTGTGATTAAATTTTAAAATGGTTGAAAATAATTTTCGACATTGAGGTAAACCTAAAGTAGAAAATTTTCGACATTGAGGTAAACCTAAAGTAGTTTAATATCATTTACTCACTGTTACTGTTATTCCCCACAAATTTCTTTAAAATAATAAAACTAATGATACCAACCACAAATTATATTAGAGAGCTACAACTTAATAATTGTATACAACCCTACAAAAACATGAAATTCAAATATACAACAACAAAAAAATGACAGTTTATTTCTGTGACATTTAAAAAAAAAAAGTGTATATGGCGTCTTTATTTTTACGATTTTTTCGTGTTTTATATATTAAAAAAAATTTATTATATTGAAAGGTTTTTCTAATTTGAAAAATAATTATAAATATTTATTTTAATAAACAATGTCTATGTTAATTGATAATATTGGAGACAAAATCCAGGTTTGTTCATTTTAAAAATTGATTCCAATAACATTATTTTCAAAACAAAAATATAAACAAATTAAATTTCAGGATTACGAGGTGTTAGAGTTATTGGGAAAAGGCGGATTTGCTAGTGTTTATCGTGCAAAATGTCTAAAAACAAATTTATTTGTTGCTATTAAAATGGTAAATTAAAAAATAATAAATTTTTAATTTAACTAAAATGTTTTTGTTTATTTTTTAGATTGATAAAAAATTAATGCAAGCTGCTGGTATGGTAAATCGTGTACGACAAGAAGTTACTATCCATTCACGTCTTAAACATCCATCTATACTTGAATTGTATACGTTTTTCGAAGATATAAATAATGTATATTTAGTTCTAGAATTAGCACATAATGGTGAACTACAACGTTATATGAAAAAACATAATCGTTGTATGCAAGAATATGAAGCTGCAAAAATTTTAAAACAAGTTGTTTCTGGTTTATTATATTTACACTCACATAAAATTTTACATCGTGACATGTCGTTATCAAATTTATTATTAACGAAAGATTTACAAGTTAAAATTGCTGATTTTGGTTTAGCTACACAACTAACTAAACCTGATGAAAAACATATGACTATGTGTGGTAAGTAAAGCATATTTATATTTCATGATAGCTTTGTTCAGTCAGAGCATTCGTGTAGATTCTAATAAAATTGGATTGTCCAAAACGATCAATTAATAGACTGCACAAACTATAGTTTTTTGTGTGTATAGTTCAAGAGAATTAATTACTAATTTAAAAAATCTAATTTAACCAAAGCTTACGAAAAACTAATCTCTTTCTAAGGAACACCAAATTATATTTCACCTGAAGTTGCGTCCAGATCTTCTCATAGTTTACCAGCTGATATTTGGGGACTTGGTTGTATGTTTTATACATTATTAGTTGGTCGTCCACCATTTGATACAGACGGAGTCAAATCAACATTAACTAAAGTTGTTATGGCTGACTACCAAATACCATCAAATTTGTCATATGAAGCAAAAGATTTAATTGATAAATTGTTAAAAAAAAATCCAATTGAAAGAATAACATTAGAGAACGTTCTTAATCATCCGTTTATGGTTAAATATACTACAGTTCATAATGTACAAATAACAAAGGAATCAAATAATACAATAGCATCAGTTGATAGTGGAATAACTACATTTTCAAGTGGTAAATCTATTTTTTTTTAAATTAAATTTCACGGAAACAAATTATATTTTATGTTTTAGGAAGTGCAAGTTTTCCACGTTCATTAACACGTTCAAATTCCGCTGACCGTTATCAAAATAAACTTGATCAAATTTATGAAAATCAACCGTATTCAACAAATACTCCAAATTTTCGAGCAAATTATTCATCATTTCATGAAAGTCCATTGAAACAATTAAGAAATAATCAATTGAATGACAATTCACAATATACAAACTTACAAAAATCTAATTCAATATTTCAAGAAAATCATATTAATAAAAATAATTATTCAACACATTCGAATAATATTTTAGATGATTTAAAAATGAAAAAGTCTGATTCAATTTATAGTTATAATGATCCAAATGATATTGGTTATAAAAGTGGCCATGATGTAAAAAAATTTTATCAACAAACAAAGGTCCCAGATAATAGGACTAATTTTATTGATAAAAATTTCTATGAAAATGAAGAGAATATAAATTTTTTCCCAAATAGAAATCAAGTAAATATAAATTTTTAATTGAAATTGTTGCAAAAAAGTATAATTTCTTATTTTTGAGGAAAATTTAGAATATCAAGGACAAACTAATCAACAATTACAAAATTTTGGACCATCACCTTGTCAATCACCACCGCTAGAATTAATACCATCTACAGAAAATTATTATAAATCACATTCTGTACAAAAAGTATCGGCAACTATTTTAGAGACTCAAGAGAAGTTAAATATACCACGTTTTTCAACCGAACGTTTATTACCGACACGTCATAAAACTAAAAATGCAATTATGAGTATTTTAAGAAATGGAGAAGTTGTTATTGAATTTATAAAATATAAAAGTCGCTGCCATGAAGATCGAATTGTTGACGTTTGTTGGATATCATGTGATGGTATGAGAATTATAATTTATCAACCAGATCCCGGAAGGTAATTAATAATTTAATCTATTTTTTCGAACGTTAGAACTAATTAAATCTTACAATAATTTTTTTCATTTACTAGAGGAATACCAATTCGTGATGAACCTCCAGAAATACCAACAAATGGTGCAGATAGTATATTTTGTCATGAGAATTTACCATCAAAACATTGGAAAAAATATATTTATGCTGCACGTTTTGTTAACTTAGTGAAAGCTAAAACGCCAAAAATTACTTATTATAGTACAGAAGCAAAATGTCAGTTAATGGAGAGTTTGGAAGATTTTGAAGTATGTTTTTATAATGGTGCTAAAATTACAAAATCTGCTGGTGATCAAATAAAAATTATTGATGAAAAAGGTTGTTCGAAAAATAATGGCCAATTAAATGGAACGGTTAAAAATTTGTTTGAACATTATGAAGAATGTTTAAAACATTGTCAGACAATTGAAATGACTTTAAATAAAATTCATACAAGTGGTAGCTGTTTTCCTTTAATTATTGGACGGAGACCAAATTTAAACGGAAAAGAAATACATAATTCGGAAAAATCAAATATGTATTCAACACCAAGATCAAATGGGGTAATCAGAGAGATGAAATATGAAGCAATTTTAAATAAGCAAACTTTTTGTTTTCTAGCAAACCTCAATTAACTTTTCAGTTAGTACAATCTCATCAGTAAGACCGGCTGTAAGCAATTTAGCACGGGTGGCAATTAATTCTAATATTCCAACGAAAAAAGTTACTGTCCCCGGGATTGGAATTGCCACACAGGTAAAAAATCAAAATCTTAATATCTTAAATTATAAAATTATTTCATAAAAGATTTATTTAAATAAGTTATAATAAATATAAATACATATCTTATGTCGAAAAATTGATACAAAAATACAATGTATTTACTATTCTAAAAATATATTTTTTTTGCTTCCAGTTATCGCAAGGTGTTATACAGGTACAATTTTATGATGGTACACATATTTCAGTAATTCCACCCAATCAAGGTGGTGGGATTACTTTTACTCCACAAAATGGCAATAGTACACATTTCCCACCAAATGAAGAACTTCCAAGCTTTGTACGAGAAAAATATGCACATATTTCTACAGTTTTAAAGCATTTAAATAATATTGGATCTAGTAAGATCGGAAATATCAACCGTTGCACAAATAATAATATTAAACAATTTAGATAACTAAAAAATATGTTTTTTATAAAAAATAATTTAAAATTTTTATTTGCTATTAATTGTAGTATTCTTTTTCGAAAAGTGTTCAAAGTAATCTATTTAATTTAATTTTGTTTTTAAACGAGAAAAAAAATATATTTTTTATATTTAATAATAAAGATTAAATTTAATAAAATTTAACAATTTAATTATTAATTATAATGGGAAATTAATTTGTAGTAAAGCAAATAGTATGTAATTTAATTATAGAGTAATAAAATTATATATTAATTACAAAATCCATATGAAAGTTTCAAATATCTACGTACACTTTACAAATGCAGTCATATTTATTTAAAAATTTACAATTTATCATTTGAAAATGAACTAATTTTTTAACTCTAGATTCAAATTACCCATTTAATTGTAAAATCATTAAATGATACTGATTTATTTATGAACTAAATATTTTTTTTCGGGATTTTTAGTACTATAGTAAAATCTTCCAAAGGGTCCTTGTTTCGAGAAATATATTTGACATGGTCTTTAATTTAAAATATAATTTACCTTGCATACTAAATGGTGCTCTTGTCTCAACTGAAGTTCTTTGGAAAGACAATAAATATTGGAATAAAATAATTGTTTGTACCTTTTTTTTCTGGTACCAAAGTCGGTGCATTCTAAAATATATTTATATTAATGCTCAATTTTTAATATTTCACAAAAGTGCATTTGTAGGTATACTTATGTAACTATAGTATAGTAGTAGCTCGTCTGCGTAGTATTTTTTTAAAATGAGACCACTGTAAAAAGGTGGAAAAAAACTAAAAACAATATTTGTTATTTTCTTATTATAAATAATTATATTTGTATTTATACATTTAAAAATATTACATAGATAATAGTTATGTTGTAATTTTTGAAAACCATTTGAATATACATAGTATTTGTAAAGACCTTTTGATGCGTGTTAAACAACAATATTTAATTTTCTAGCTGACATTTATTTAAACTTTCTACTACACATATTATGTGATTATAACATATTTCTTTTATTTATTTTTTCAAATTAAGATTTTTTAAATTCATTAATTTATAAGCTCAGCTAAAATGATTTTATTTTGGACAATTATTTTTTTAATATTTTATAGTCTTCTGTATTTACTACATGATAATTTATTATTATTGATATAAATTTATTGAATAATCTGTAATATAATATTTATATTTGCATTCCTGTTTCAGATTTGTTATTACAAAATATTAAAAATTTTTAGAGAAGATTAGAATAATAATTTTGGGGCATACAAAATTTGCTGTACAAAGTAATTTTATACGTTTAATAATTATGGTACCATTAACAATTTATTTTGAACGTTAAAATACATAGAACAAAATTGAAAGCAAAGGCGATCGAATGTAAGAATAAGATTGCAATTTGTTAATTTTAAAAATTAATGTATTCGTCTCATAAATACGGTTTTAAAAGAGTCTTGAAAGCTGAAAATTGCTTCATTCTCACAGCTTTTTTGCTGATAAAAAAAATTTATAATATTAACATTTAATGGTAATTACATTTTGAATGCATTTTTTACAATATAATTTTTAGAGATCATAAGCAATTTTTTAAGTGTAGCTTTTTTTTTTACCAAATCTATTGCGAATTATTTTTTATGTATATATTTACTATAATAAAATAATTTTCAAATATTTTAAAATTTAATTTTTAATTTTTATATAATTTTCATCAAACATATATGTTTTTTTAGATTTCTAATATTTTTCTTAATAAATTATATAACTTTTTTTTGTTTCTTTATATATAACCATATTTTTTGTAATCACATATTATTACTATAAATACTAAGCGTTTAGCTTATTTATTAAAAATTTAAAAATTATTATTTACTGACAAAAAAAATAGTGGTAAAAAAATATTAAAGAAGATTTATACATTTTTTTAAATATAATATTTTGAAGTCTTGCATTTTTTGTTAGTAGTTTAATAATTTTATTTTATAAAAGTCAAATATATTTATTAGTATACAATTTCTATAATTAATTGGTAATTATTATTTTCATAAACATAATTTATTTAGATAAATTTATTTATATTAAGAATTAAAATTGAGATAAGATGTGTTTATGATTTTTGGAAGATATTTAAACTACAACCTGTGATAACAAAATAGAAAATTTCTAATCGTTATAATGTTGATATATAAATATAGTTTATATTTAAAAAAGTATTTAATATTAAATATATTTTTTTGAAATTTGAATTGTAATATATAAATGAAATTTTAATTGCAATTAATTTTTAACATCTATTAATACCCATCTAGTTATTAATATTATTATTAATTCGTTTCAATTGAAGAACAACCCTGTTAAATTGGGTTTACTAGAATAGGCCTACAAACTTTCAATGTAATGAAAATATAATTTAATTTTTATAGAATGATATATTTTTGCAGAAACTTATTATCATAAACAAAACTAAAAGGAAAGACGAACCTAAAGTGTTATAAACTTGGAAAAAAAATGTTCGTTGTTTGTCAAGGATCATATTGCAATTTATTTTTATACAATTTTTCGATTTAAAAACTAGCATGGCTTATTAAAATAAACTTTAATTTATTTAGTTTCTGTAATAGACAGCAAAATATCATATGGTATAATTGAAAATATATCAGCGTACCATTCATATAAAATAGTTAGTTCTGTGCTACAGAAAAACGAAAGTTGCCTCTATTTCATTAAACATATTTTATAATAAATCAATTATTTATTCCAAACTGAAAATATTATGTGCTGTAGCTTTATTATATATATACTGTAAAATTTTCAAACTCGTTAGGTAAATTAACTAAAAATTTAAATCTTTTTTTTATTTTAATTTATTATTTTCAAATTATTAAGCCTAATTTTAGTACTACATGCACACACTTTATAATATAATTATATAATTCGAAAATAGAACTAATTTTGGTGTTTTTTATTATTATTATTAATATTATTATTTTTAATTGGAAAGAAAATGCTAATTTTATATATTTAATTATGAAAATATTAAGCCAAATTGTAAAATTTTGTAATTTTTGAAATATAATTTATATATAATTTTGATTATTATTGAAAGTATTTGATTTTTTCCAATTAAAAAAAAAAAACCCATTTATTAATGAAACACAAGCGAAGATATAGTCACATCATATTTTGAATATTTTTCTTAAAAAATCCAATGATTTTTGTTTTTTTATTTTATTTTATTATTTTGAACACAACCACTAAATATTTATTTTTTGTAATTTTATTTTACTATAACTGCTAACGTATATTAATTTATTTTGTAAAATATATTTTTTTATAATAATTAATATTTAAAAGTACACATTTCATATTTTATATAATATATAATTTTGTTTTAGATATAAATTAATCACCATTAAATATTTTTTATTTATTACTTTTCAAAAAGGCTTTTAAACATATATTAATTTTTTTTCATATATATTTTGATTATTTATAAGTTTATATTTAATATTATTAATGAGAAATAAAAAATTTATCATTAATAATCACAACTTTATCGATCAGAAAGATTTTGAGAATTGAACGATTTATAATATATATATATAAAGAAAATGTATTTATATAGAAAATTAAAAATATTTGAATAAATTATTAATATTATCGGAAATTTTGTTAATATCACTACTTTAAGATATGAATTAAAAATGAACAGACTTAAATATTTGGGATAGAACTAAGTGAAAAATTGTAATATGTAATCAAAATATTTAAAATTTTGCATTCATACAATTCAAATTATTCATACTAATGCCATTTTCCTTTGGTTTCACACTCATATATTTTCCAGAACATACTTTTTTTCAATCGAGCATTAAAATCCAAGTCAATGGAAAATTATATAAAGTTTGTGCACTGAAAAGTTTGTCCTTTTATTATTTTTTTATTGCTTCAGGTTGAATAAGACAAATAATTGTTAAAATTAATATTCAAAATCAATTATTATTCCTCGTTTAATAGTATCGATTAATTATTTCTGTTCTCTATATTTAATTATATTGAACACTATACTATATTTTAATTACACAATTTCAATATAGTGTGATTTAATACACTTTTTAGCAAAGAATAAATTTAAATAAAAATTGACCATAATTTAAACTTAATTAATAATTTTAAAAATAAGATTTTCTCACTATATAATTATATAAAAAAATATATTTATTGAAATTGATTTTTATTTGTTTATTTAGGTCTTGTATGATTTTACTTTATTGAACTTAAAATTTCACAACATTGAATACCATAAACTTTAATTATTAAAATTGAGAATTTTATAATTGCAAACTAAAAACTAATTGTAATTACTTAAGATTAATTTACTAAATTTTAATTTATTATTTGTTGGGTGAACATATAAAATTATTATGATTACAAATTAATTTTTATAATTTAAAAATTTTTTTTTTTCAATTTTTTATTCCCATTTGTTTGATTATTTTTCAGAATACAAATTTCTAATTAATAAAACGGATTGTAAATAATTGTTAAATGGGAAAAATTAAGTTATACTAAAAATTAAATTACAAAATTTAATTTATAAAAATCGCAAATATAATAAAAGGTTTATTAAATAAAAAGCTTCGGAGCACAATAGCATGATTCCGCTGAATTACTTCATTTTACAATTAAGCTTTGTAGAATTTCATTGTTTCCAAACTATTAAAAAAACTTTTGTTTGTAAGTTTTGTCCATCCACTCAAAATGAAGGTAAAATGAGTTTTTAAAATGGAATAATTTTCTTTTAATTAGACCACGTTTGAAAATTTTTGATTCTTGTATGCGTATTTTTAATATTAAAATGTATACAAAGCAACGAAAACAATATTAAAGTAATTTAAATCAACAAAGAACTTTTATTTCCAAATCGCCTTTAATTTACGTTGGCATCTTTGCATCTCATTGTGAGTAATATTTTCATATATTTTATATTGCTTTGAGTCACGTTAGTATCGTTTGTTTATGAGTAATTACAAAACTTTCATCATTTTATACGCACAGTCTTTTATAACCGAATTGTCGATAATTTTTATATTTTCTCCAAATTGCCAAATGTCAGCAAGTAATTTTTGTTAGAATAATTGGTGCAATTCAGCCGTCCATAATATTTCTGAACCGATAAAATTAATTCAAAATTGAATTATTAATTTCTTTAATCAGGTTTAATTATGTACACCATTTTTATCCGATAATTTTTAAATAAGGGCTCCCGTCAAAGTAAATGCCATTGTTGGTAAAAGTTTTCCGAAATTTTGACAATAGACTTTGAACGAATCAACAAACTCGCTAAAAATTTCGTTTAAAGTATACTCCAAAAAAAATCAAACTTATATTTACAAATTTAGTATATATATATTTATAAAAAAAAAAAACCTATTAAAAACTTAAAATATGAATGTGTTTTTTTTAATGTACGTTTAATAATTATTACTAATATAAGTGTAATACAAGTTTTAAATTGAACAAGAATTATTAAATTGATAAGTTTAAAGATTTAATCACATATTTTCTTTTAATTTTTTTTTTGTATAGTTTTTTATTTTTAAATATATTTTTTATTTATGTTACTTAATAAAACTTATATAAATTTGTATTTATGTAGGTTTTAGTTTTTAATAAACATTAATTATATATTATCGTTTAGTTTTTTGATTTCGTTAAAAAAAAAAAAAAAGAAGAGTTCAAAAGTGAACAAAATTTTATTTAAGAAACTATTAAGATTTTGTTAATTCAATTCTAACGAAATAAAGAAATTAAAAAAAAACACTTAATCATAATTATAACAAAAGAAAAACACTGGTAAACAGAAGAAAAATATGTTTTTTACAATTTCTTGATTTTTTAAACTAAAAAAAAAAAACTTAAATTTTAAGTAGTAAATTTTTTTTTTTTATTTATATAAATATGTAACAGAAACCAAAAAAATGAAAAACTAAACATTAATTCTTTAGTAAAGAGAAATTAGAACTAAGATTATACACAGATAAGATGATAAGGAACTTTGACAATTTAAAGTAGTAATTGTGGAATGTATAAACAAAAAATTGCAATACCTAAAAAAATATTTTTCATTTTTTATGTTTTTCACTATAAAAAGTATTCTTAGTTTATTTTTTTTTTATAACAATTTATAATTTGTTTTGAGAGGAAAAATTAAAAGTTAAATTCAGATTTTATGTAGAATTAATTATCTGAAAAATTGAATAATAAATTCAATTTTTGTTACATTTTTTAATTAGATTATTTTAATTAGCTGTTTGTAAAGTGCTCCTATTTAACCACATTAATCTTTATTTTCGTTAAAGTTCCTTTCATCCATTAAGTTCTACATAAGACTAATTGATTTTTTTTAAATATATATATATATGTATTTTTAATTTATTAGGCGGCTATTATTTTACTAAATATTTAACAAAAAAAAAAAAAAAAATAATGATATTCACAGATAAGTTTTTAATGATTAATAATATTTTTTTTTAAAATTGAGGATATTAATGGTTAATGGAATTTTTCAAAATTCATTAGTTTAAAAAAAAAATGTGTGCCTCGAAACAATTTTATTACAGAAATAAACATATTTTTTTTTTGATATTAATACACAAAAATATTGCTTTTTTTTTATAAATATTTTGAGAAATTATAAAAAAAAAAAATAATTTATAAAAAAAAAAAAAATTTTTGACAAATTTACCTTTTTTCTTTTTTTTTTTTTTACATTTAAATATAAGAATTTTTCATAAATTTTTTTAGTTTCTATTTTTTTTTTAAATATTAGTTTTTTTTTTGTAGTAAAACATTAGATTATTTTTTTTATCTTATTTGTTTTTTTTTTATTTAAATTTAATGTAAATTATATTTTTTTTTCCAATTTTTTTTTATTATTATATTTTTTAAATAAATTTTACTATTTTTTTTTTTTGTAATGGGGTTTTTTTTTTATTTATATTTAAAGGTAAATTTTTGATTGTTGCAACCTAAGGTAACTTAATAATTAAAAAAAAAAAAAAAAACAATTTCTATATAATTAAAAATAAATGGTTAATAATTTTACAAAAAAAAAAAAAAATTTATGAACTTAAGTCGGTTTTTTTTACACATTGAATTTTTTTTTTAATTTAAATATTTTGTGAGGTGCTTTTATTTTTTTAGTTTAATTTTGTTTTTGGACTTTTTTTAAATACGACACGAAATTTTTTTTTTTTTGTTTTTAGAAAATTTGTGATGAAAAGAACATTTGAAGAAATATATTTTTTTTTTTTTTTTTTTACTTTGCGGTTTAGTTTGTTTTTCGCATATATTTTGTTTTTGTTTTTTAATCTAAATCTTCTGACCAATCTGAATCTTCACTGTCTTGAAGATTTGATATGAATTCAATCCATGAAAGGGGTAATCCACCTCGATTATCAATAAATTCATATAAAGAAATCTAAAAACAAAAGGTTTTTTTAAAAAAAAAAGTTGAAAATGTCCATTTTAGTGTTTCTTTTATTGATAAAATGATTATATATAATGATTTAGAAACGATTTTAATAGAAATTTGAATAATTCAGCTGATTTAGAAACGATTTTAATAGAAATTTGAATAATTCAGCTGATTTAGAAACGATTTTAATAGAAATTTGAATAATTTAGCTGATTTAAAAATGATTTTAATAGAAATTTGAATAATAGAACAATTAAAATTTTTAAATCAAATACCTTAAAATTATCTAGTTAAGTGATAGTAAATTTTAGATAATTCAGCCGAATAACCACGATTTCAATCCGGCAATAAAAGTAATATTTTTTCCGATAATTAAATACAGTTTTTCTCTTAATATAAAAATATGAGAATTTCGTGCTTTGATCGAAAAGATCGTGATTTAAATTTAAGAAAACACATCCATGATCATAAATGAATATAAAAATATATTCCATTGATATCAAATAATAAAATATTTAAGTTTTTCAGTTATAAAATGGTTTGGTTAAGATAAATTAAATTACTTACATCAGAAAATAATTCCATAATTCCGACATCTGGGAATATTTTTCGATGTTTTTGTGGTTGACCAACATCAACTGTAACACCATTTGGTAGTGCATGTTTATAAAAACATTTGTTTCCGAATGGACATTTACCTTCACCCTAAAAAAAAAAATATTTTCTTATTAAAAAATATAAGATTTTCAAAATATTTATTTTAATTACTTTATTAAAATATTTACAGTCTTTATCATTCAAAGCTGATTTATATTCTGTTATTAATTTATCTTTCTCATCTTTGGTATCAACCCAAAAGGCACTAGGACAAACAAAATCTGATGCAATACGACATTCTGGACAAGATCTATACCAAAAAAAAAATAAAAATAATTTTATAATTAAAAATATAATTTTCTTTAATTAAAATTTTGTAATTTAGATAATAATTTACCTAGTTATTTTATTTTCAAATTGTTTTGCTTGTCGCCATTTTCTAATACATTCCAAACAAAATATATGATTACAATTTGGCAATATACCAAAACGTTTTTCTCTACCCGATTTTTCCATAATTGTATCAAAACAAATACCGCATGTTTTATTTTGTGATCTAGCAATTGCAAATGATAATTCCATATCTTTTTCATGTTGCTGTATACATTCTTTATTATGTTTTCTACGTTGTTCTTTATCAGTTGGATGTAAACAATATCTGCCACACATATCACATAATTCACCATGTTGTTGGTATGTACAATAATTACCATATGGACAACCTAATTCATATGGGCACATTAATTGATTTTGCCCATTATTACTACAACCAGGTATTGTATTTCGTCCACCACCAGCTATTTCAGCATAACTTTTAAAATTATTAATATCAATATTAATACCACCACCTCCACTATCACTATCAATTATTTCTGTTATTGTTGATGTACTACCATTATTATTTGTATTATATGATTTTGGTATAAAAACTGGTGCCATTACCCAATTTTGTGGTTCATTATTGATATTTTCTTTTAATGTAATTGGTGTTCTTGTGGTTACTAGATGATTTTCATTATTATTATTATTTTGTTGTTCTTGTTGATCATGATATGATGAATCTATTGTTATTGGTGTTATATCGTTAGGATGTAAAAAACGGCACATATCACCAAATCGACATATACCACGTGTATAATATCGGCAAACAACTGTTCGGTTACTCATTTTTTTTTGTATTTAGTTTAATTTTTTTATATTTTTTTTTTATAATATTTTTAATTGAAATTCTCCAAAAAAAACCAAAAAAAAACAATTATTTTAATATATGTATATATATATATATAATTATATGATTTTAATGTTTACAAAAAAAAAAAATGAAATAAATTTAATAAACAAATTTTTTATTTTTTTGAATATTTGACTTTAATTTAATTTCGAATTTTTTATGCAAAATAAATAAAAATAAGATAGAAACAAAAATTTTCTGATTACAATTTTCTTTTTTTTTGTGTTGTTGTTGTTTTTTTTTTCTAGTATTTTTTTTTTTAATTTTATATTTTCTTTTTTTTGTTTTTTTTGCGGAAAAATATAATATTTTACAGTAAATTAAAAAAAAAATTTTTTTTATTTATTTCTGGAAAAGACAAATAAGAAAAAAGAAAAGTGATTAGAAAAGATGAAAAATTTTTTAACTTTTAAAAAAATATAAATTTTATTTTAGATCTAATTCTATATTTATATATATACAATAAAAAAAAAATTAGTTTTTGTACAAAAAAAATTTTGTATTTCAAAAATAATGAATTTTTATGGAATTTGATTGATTTTTTTCAAAATTTAATTAAGGGTAGTTACATAAATAAAAATAATAATAATTTCGAGAATACTACTAAGATAAAAACAAGAAATTAAGATGTTTTCAAAACTATTGTAGAAATGTTATACATTAAACAAGAAATTCGGAAAAGATGTTATTCGGTTAAAAGAATTTTCCAAAATCTAAATCTTCACATAAAAAAATAGAACTGTATCATAACTCTTAAAAAATGTCAAAAGGTAAGTACTTGGCTTAGAAAAACACAACTCTTATAAACTAAATACAATTAAATTTATTGATTTTCGAAAACTGGTAAGGTAATAAATTACAAAAATAATATAAGATATTAAATACAAAGCTATAGGGATCGATAAAAAAATAAACTAACCGTTAAGAAACGACTGAGAATTTATACCGGTCTTCTCCAATATTCGAACACTTGCCTTTAAATTAATTGAAATATTCGAAATAAAAATTGTTATATGAAAATTAACGAAGAACAAAGGATTATTTAAATTTAGGCTTTTTAATGTTGATAAAAATAAATTGCTCCAATTATTTTAAAACATAAGGATCCATTACATAAAGCAAATTTAATTTCTGGAAAAAAATTATTAATATTAATTCATAAACTGAATATTCTGTATATTAATAAACATTACCGATAAAAACGGCAAATAATAGAAAACAGTGTTAAAATTAAATTTTGGTTATGTATATTTTATCCTAATATCTGAACGAAAATTTTCAAACATTCATTTCATTAGCAAATTACTTTATAAAAATTACTTTTTATCAATTATCCTTCTAAAATTGACTAAAAACACCTATATATTCGTTTTAATAAATCTAAATGTTTAACGGAAATTTTTCAAATACGATCAAAACTTTTATGAAAACGTGTTTTACTTTTTTTTTTTGTTGTGGTTATTATTTTACAAAGAATTAAAAGGAAATCATTACCGGTAAAAAGTTAAACAATTAAAATATCTATTCTTAAAACATTATAGATATATATATATATAAAAAGATTTATGTAATAAACCAGAAAAATGTATCAAATGCTTTGTAAACTCTTTATAGTAAACCACCCTCTTTACCGCGCGTTTTTTTTAGTGTCAAAAAAAATTTAATTTCTTTTGTAAATATTTACATAGTAAATATTAATTTCCACAACTTCACAATTTTTGAAGAAATCATTAAAAGGTCATTAGTTTCTTGATATTAATTAATCAGAATATTTATAATAATTAGATTGTTAAATTTTAAAAAGAATAATTTCATTGCAGGCGACCTCCACAAACTTAAAACACGCCATTTTTTTAACAATATTATAAAATATAAAAAACAATTTTTTTCTTCTTAGTAATTGATTTTTAAATGAATTTGTTATTAATTATTAAAATCAAATTGAATTTATTTATATTTTTAATAGTTTAATTATTTTTTTAATATATTTTTACCTGAAAAATACTATATTTTACGCT
The DNA here is from genome assembly GCA_963932195.1 of Empis livida. Taxonomy (NCBI): domain Eukaryota; kingdom Metazoa; phylum Arthropoda; class Insecta; order Diptera; family Empididae; genus Empis; species Empis livida. The sequence goes on from OZ010647.1 coordinate 3,428,661, forward strand.
TTTGCGACACACACAAAATGATTAGGTATTTTCTTCTTATTTTTTTCAATATGGGTAGAGTGAGATGAATATATTGTTTGTTAATAGATAATGAAATGAAGTTAGTTATGATTTAAATTAAAATGGAAACTATTAAATGTCCCAAATAGTCATTTCGGAGATGCTTTATGACATTTGGTTTACATTACAGAAGAAAAACAGAGTATGTATATTTGTAATTTAGATGCGGTCTCCATTATTCACAATCCTTTCATATGGCTATAACAATACCTTAGATTAGAATATGAAAAATGGATTTTTAAAAAGAAAATGATCATTAACTATATATAATGTCTAATAAAATGTCAGATAGGTATTTATTTTGTACATTTCGCTATTTTTAAATGCATTCTCGTTGGTTGTCATATTTTTAAATCTAATCCTACTTCAAAATTATTTTATATTTCAGTTCACATATTAGCTGAAAGATTGACAAATTAGACTTTTGAAAGATTGACAAATTAGACAAATTAGACATAATAATAGATGAATGTATCGCGTCTCCAACTTTAAATGTTTCGCGTCTCTAACTTTTTTGAATAACTTATAATTTACAATAATAAGAAAAGAATCAAAAAGAAAACAATCAAGCGGTTTTGAATTTAAATTTTCCATGTCACGAATGTCACGAATATTCGTTACGAATTCTGAATTAGTTTTTTCTATTGGGTTGATCAAAGCCTTTCACTTTTATAACGTTTTATTTTTCTATTCGCTCTTCTGCACAGAAATGTAAATGTCAATGAATTTGTTTGTTTCTTTGCTTTGTGTCTGTCAAAAGTGGTTTTTTATTTTTTTAAAATAAATTCTGAATAAATATTTAGATAAGAAATATGCAATTAATATTTTAAATTAGTATTTAATAATAATTATATTCATTACAAATATAAATAACTAATTATTTACGCAGAAATAAAAATTTAATTTCTAAATATATCTACGTATATGTAATTCAGCTGTACGTAAACAAGCAAATTTATTATCTACTTTTGCAATTCCTAACTTCAATTAATATTTTTTTAAAGGAAAAATTTAATGAAAAATGGGTAAGTTTATAATCAAATAAATATTTTCATATAAAAAAAAAATATATAACAAAATTAGATTAAAAGTTTTTCTGATTAATAAATTAATCAGATTGAATGGTAAAATTTCAATTGGGAAAAAAAAATCTATGCTGTGTGAGGTGGGGCCCCCATTATTTTTTCTCTTCGTTGCACTTCAATAAATTGAAATAAACTTTAAAGACAGAGATAGAATTAATTAATTTTTGTTTACTTTGAATGAGAATCGTGTATTTTTATTACTTTTTATCATTTATTTGAAATTCAATTTCATTCTAAATTTTAATCAAACAGAACATTTAAGTGGTAAACAAAAAATTTATTAAAAAGATATTTTATTTTAACTACAGCTGATAACTAGAAATGTCAAAAACTAAGACGATAATATAAAACTTAAATATAATTATATTATCGTCACGGAATTTTGTATTTTATTTACCAAAAAATTTATTATGATTCATTATTAATTAAGTATAATTGGTAAAGAAAAAAAATTTACTTTTAATTGAAAAATTCAAAGGGAGTGACATACATTTTTTATGCAATTAAAAAAAAAAGTTAATTATTTTTAATTTAATCTAAAAATTTATATTAAAAAAATCTTCATTTATATTATGTATAATTTGACATTTTTAATGTAATTTTAATTTAATTTATTTGTATATTAATAAAAAAAAAGTGTAATTTTTCTAATTGACAAAATATAAAAATAAAAATTTATAATTTTGAATGTATATCGACGAAGACGAAGAAAATATTAAAATGTTAAAAACAAATAATCGTGATCGTGTTCGTGATCCACGTGAAGAAATCCTTTTAGAAACAAATTTTGATGATGATGGTATATTAACAAAAGCATATAATAATCATCAACCAATACAAAATCGTCGACGAAGTCATTATAAATCAGATCGTTCATTGGATCGTTATTCAGAACATTCATTACATGGTATACGAAAAGGAGGTAAAGTATTTTTGTTTTTAGGTGCTACGCTCTCTCTGTGAAATAGTTTTTTTTTTTATTGCTTATATTACACCAAAATAGACAAAATTTATTTAAAATTATCATCGTCCTGTACAAAATACTGAACATTTTTTATAAATATTTTCTAGAGGTCATAGAAAAATGTAATGCATTAAAAAAAAAATTGCATTTGTATAATATTTGTTTTGTCTTATTATTTTATTTTTATGTTTGTTGTTCTTATGTTTCTGCTTATTACACAGTTAAGTTTCATAGAAAATATTCAGAGTTCAATTTACATTGTTTTATTTTTTGAAATTTTTAAATATACTTTTATAGCTCATTTTACATTTCCAACTTGTCACTTAAAATATTAGTAATCCAAATTATAATCGAATATTACATTATACTTTATACACAAATTCTTATCAACAAATGATAGAAACAGAACTTTGATAACAGAATTTATAAATTATCAAACATGTTGAAATTTAAATAATATTTTTATAAATAATTTTTAAATTTGTATACAAAACAGACAAATTTCAAAACAGATCTCCACATTACTAATTAAAAAACTTAATCAATTCATTTTATACCATAATTTGAGTGAGAGTTATATTATTAAATTAAATTGTTTTCTCAAAAAAAATAAAATATTTCCAGAAAATAAAGTTCATAAATATGGTACTAAAGCTTAGGTTCCAAAAAAAAACAGTACCATTTTTGCATCTTGTAAGGACTTGTAGGGACTGATACAAGCTTAATGCCAATAAACAGAAAATATAATTTTCAATACATTGTTCTTTAGAAATCATGAAATTAAGCAAAGATATTTACTTTCCACCGTGACGGACTAGATAAGAATTATTGAGTAATTTGATGGATACGTGAATCGTAGAATATATCACTTATTTGAAAATATGTGATAATTAGCTAATTTTTCTTGACTATGCCATATTATTGGAATATTTAACAGCAAATATGTTTACTCTTTGAATATAAATAAATTTGTACATAACAAAACACTGAGTAAATATTCTTGCTACATATTGTTCACTGCAATTCTAGACCTTTTACATCGAAATACATTATTCATTGATAAATCTTTTGTTTTACTTTAATTGTTGTAACAATTTCACAATTTTTATTTAAGAAAATAAATGTGACCACAAATGTTTAGTGCAAATTTGTATAAAATATTTTCTTCTGCTAGCAAATAAATTATAAATGTATTCTGTTTTTATTTATATATATATTTTTTTTAGGTGACTGTTGTCAATCCTTTATAACCCGAATACCATATGCTACATTAATAGCCACCCTTATGTGTTTATTAGGGGTTGGTATATTTTGTGGTACAATGTATCGTGGTGCTTCATTAACTATTATAATGTTGGATGCAGTATTTCATCTACGACTTTTATGGTACATTTTTAATCGACTAAATAAACATACATATTAGCAAAATTATATTACATAAAAAAATATCTTTCTAGGATTGAAGCAGTTCAAATGATTTTTGTTATTGTTGGAGCAACAATGGCAGCTCTTGGTTTTATGATTTTATTTGTTGGATTTTTAGCAACTGGTGCTACTCGACATAAAGTTTATAGGGCGTGGAGATCAAGAGTTGGTGGTAGAATATCATGTGCAGTGGTAAGTAAATTTAAAATTTAATAATTATTTGAAGGTAATTTTTTGATTAAATTATTTTAAAAAAATTTTTAGTTAATGGGATTAACATATTTTCTAAATTTTGTATGGATGTTAATTTTTTGTTTTTTGGTAATAATAACATTTATTTATACAATGTTTTGGAATTTATGTTCAAGCGTTGAAAAATCCTTGACTTGTATTGATTTAACACAATTTCGTAAGTTAAAAAATTTTCTTTAAGTATTTTTATTATATAAAATAATGTATTTCGATATTATTTTATTTTTTGTATTGTAGATTTTATGTTTCCAGCAGTTACAAAGCAAGAAGATATGAAAATTTGTGAAAAATATGAAATTAAAGCATTTTGTAAAGATGCTGTTGAAAATGCAGAGGTAATGTTTATTTTAGCAACATTATCATCATTATTAGTAATATTAAGTTTAATACATTATTTAATGTGTTTATCGGCTAATTATGCACATATTCGTGATCATGAGAAATTCCAAGAATTGCAGGAATTACAAAATCTAAATGAAATTGAATATAGTGCATCATCAAAGGATAGATTCTAGAATATGGCTCAGAAGATTCATTTTGAGCAAAGAATTTAGATTAATCGAACGTGGAGATAATTTTATTTTACTTTCTTTGTTTTTTTTTTGTTATTCATAGCTTCATTAGATATAAAGTTTAAAGGTTCGTAAGCACTGCAACCATTTAATAATTCTTTAATTTTAATTATTTTAACATTCCTTTTCAAAAGAAAATATTTTATATATTTTTATTCAATTTATTTTATATTACTATTTTTTCACTACTTTTAATTTGTTGTCAATTAATTTATAAATTAATTTTATAAATGTGTGTAAAAAGAAGTTTTAACATTAAAATACCAACGGAGAATTTAATACCAATTCAAAAATAACGAAATAACTTTTAATGTGTAAATTAGTTTTTTTACTATTAATATATTTAGTAATTTATTAAAACTACAGAACTGCAAGAAATTGAAAATTCTAGTTAAGTTTATTAAATCACTGCCAAAAAATTCATCCACATTTATAAAACAAATTATTATTTCAAAATTATCTTTGCTCTGTTTTAAAATATTTAAAGAATTATGTTTTTAAATTATTTTAATTTTTCATATGCATACCAATTGACCAAATAAGAATAAATCAGCAAACATCCCACCTAGTAAATAAAAACTTATTAAATATATAATTAAATATTTCTCCAACAAAAACTTATTAATAATTTATATTATCCAAGGATCTTTAAAGTCCGTCCGTGATAATTTGTTTTTCGTAAGCAAATTTATTTTTATTATTATATTTTGATTTTACAATTTGTATTAAATTTATATATTTTAAGGTATCGCTTTATTAACAGTAATTAAATCTTTTATAAAACATAATTTTTGCTATAAACACACGCTCCATATCACAAAGTTAATCAATTTATAATTTTTGCTCAAAAAGATTCTTCTGAATTTATCTGTAAATGAGTCTTATAATCCAATGTGTCCTAAATATCAAACTGATAATTAAACAAATACAACTGAAAAAAATTGCTATAAAGACAATGAAAAAAAATTATGAAAGTAAAGAAATAAGAGTTAAATATCTTCTAATTTTTTATATTAAATAATAAAAATTATTAAATTTATTAGTTTATAAATTTAGATAAGAATGAACTTTGAAAATATTGGAAACTAAATGAAATTAACGCTCAAACTTTTTTTTTTTTTTTTTACAAAATGAACAAATTAAATGATTAACAACCATTTTTACAAATTAAGAAATAATAAAATAAGAATTTTTTTAATTGAAATAATAAAATAATTTCAAATATTATAAAATAACGATTTTTAATGTAGTTTTGTATAATATTTTTATATCTATGTAAAAACTAAAAACAAAGATTATATAACTATAAAAATTGACGAAAACAAATGTATATTAAAATATTTTATCTAAAATATTTACAAAATTTTGGATACATATAATAAAAAAATATTTATAGAAATAGAGGGTGTGGTAAAAATAATTAAAAACTGTGTCGATATAAACAAAAAAGAAATAAACATAAAAACATTAAAATAAAACAAGTTACAAATATTTCAAATATTTTAAGTTTTCGGTTATATTTTAATAATTTTAGTTTATTATTTTTGTAACTTTTAATAAAATAACTCATTAAAAAGCAAAAATTTTAAATATGTTCGATTTTAAATTGACAATGAAATTCAACACACCCTCCTTTACAATTAATTTCACTGTGACAATTCTACTTCAGATATAATTTCACTAAAAAAAAAAAAAATAATTTTAATAACAATTAAATTTTTATCCCTTTGATCATAAAATGTGGAATTTTCACATTAGAAATGGAATTGTAATGTACATTTTTTAGTTGAAAAAGTCTAGAATCAAATATTCTACTTATTTTTTAAAAACAAGAATATGAGATAGTTGGCATTTACATTTATAAAACCTATCTTACAGATTATAAGGACAATTTAAAAAAACTACTTTTAAATTTATATTACACAACAGAATATTTGAAAAATATTTTAAGTTATACTAAATAAGCCTATATTTTAACATACATTCATCTCAATTTATTTTTATCTTCCACACAAAAACTTATATAATAAATAAATAAAAAATATGGTTCTTTTTAAAAGTTACATAAAAACTTAGTATTAAATCATAAAACGTTTTAGTAATTATAAAAAAATTAAAAAATTTAATTTGATTTTAAAAAAATAATACAATAAATATAAACAAAATTGAGATTTATTTTTTCTAGAATTAAATAAAACATAAAAAATGTATTTTTATAAAATATTAAATATATAATAATAAACAAAATATTATTAAAACATTTATAAATGTAATTTTTATAAATCTTGCAAGTAGGCAGGCCTATTATATATTAAAAAACGAAAAGAGAAAATGAAAAATATATAATTAAAACATTTTATGAATTTATGAATTTTTATATTTTATTAATTTATTTAGTTTTTATACATTACTTTAAGAATTTTTCTTGTGTATGTTAATAAATAAATGAATAACTTATATAAATTCAATTTACACCAGTTATTTACTTAGTAGCATATCAAGAAATTTTAATAAATGTTTCGATTTTTTTTTTTAAGTTTTCAATCTTTTTAGAAAAAATTATAATAATTTTTTTGTTACTTTTAGAAATTAAATTCTAAATCATACAATTAATAGTTATAACAAAATTCAAGAATTTAATTTCTACTTTTAGAATTTAATTTCTACTTTTAGAAATTAAATTCTAATTCATACAATTAATAGTTATAACAAATTTCACAATAATATAAATTAAAAAACAAGAACTTGAGATAATCTTAAGAAATAAATTATTAAAAAAAAGATACAAAATGAATTGCCTAAGTTAAACAGTAAAATTTTATATTTAAATAAATTGAACTATACAAAAAAATTATAATTTATATAAAAAAATAATATGTAATTATATATAAATAATATATATAAACATTTTAAATTTATTATATACAAGTATTTTAAATATATTAATATTATAATAAAAACGTCAATAAAATTTATTATTAAATTACTAAATTTATAACATCGAAAAGGTTTTATTAACAGATGGGAAACTTGCACAGTTTTTCAATAAAAATTAAAATATGCGGTAATTTTATTTTCATATTTGAGCTTCCTATAGCTTCTTATAGACTCATGATTGTATTATTATTTTTATGCAACGTTATATATATATATATATATATTAATCTATGTTCTATGATCTATGGTAGAACGATTCATTACATTATGTGCAAGTCCATTTGTTAAAAAAATCGATAGAGTACAATAGATATAATATAACTTCATCTTAATATCTGTAAAATGAAAATATTAAAAAGAAAATAAATTTTGATTATATTTTTAATTCGTAAATATATCGGTAAGATAGGTTTTGAGCTTACTGATTAAGATATTTTATTTCTGGCGCCAAATTTTCCTGAAGGGCTGTCAGTTTATGTAGTGATATAGTCGTTGACAAAATAACCTACCCATTAAACAAATAATAACAAAATACCCATTAAGCAAGCAATAATCGCCGTGACAGGCTTGGACGATTAATCTTCAGAATATAGCTACTTTATATGTATCTTAAAAAAACCCACTTTGATTATATTAAATTTGTCCGCTAACCTTGCATTTTATTTACATTAGTCATTGGTTTGACGTAAATTATGTGTTATTTTTATATTTCTAGAAACCTTAAGAATTTTACTAAATTAAGCGATTAAATATACCGGCCACACCGACAATTTAAAAACTGTTTAATGAATTTTCCAAAATTTTCAAAATTACTTGTGGTTACCTAATTTGACTACATAATTTATCTTATAACAATGCATCGGCTCCGAATACAACTCGGTGTATAAATTATAAATTTCCTCCAAATTTAACTGAGCTGACAACACTAAATAACGTTAATCTAGCATATTCTCTGCTCATTTTATTTTTTCGCCATCATTCATTCTGGCACGAAGAATATTTTTTTTTGTCCTACAAAGAAAAGAATTTTCAGACATTTTTTCCATGAATTTTTATGCGAATTAAAAAATCAAATTCCTCGCGAAAAATGTAAAAACAATAAAAGAAATTTTAATATTTTTTATTAATGAATCCACAGTCGAATTACAATAATAAAATTAATTTTTAATATAGATTTATTGGCAATTGGAAAAAAATAAAAATATAAAAATTCCGATTCGGAAGGAAAGAAATAATTTCGCGTTTTTCTGACGCAGATAAATTTTTTTTTTGTACAAATTTAATTTCTTTTTATCCTCGATTTTTTTTTTAAATTATTCAATTTCAAATTTTAAAATGTGAAATTAATTAAAAAAAAAAGTGCTTTTTAATGGAATTAAAAAATATATAAAAAAAAGTGTGGCCCCAATTAAAAAAAAAATTAGAAATTAGTGACAAGTGAATTGAAAAAAAAATTAATAATATTACTCCAGCAAGTGAAATTGTGAGAACAACTTACAGGAAAATATTAATTGTGAAATATTGCAAAACAAAAACTAAAGAAACATTATTTTTTTGTATTGTGAAAAATCAAAAATCGAATTTTTTTTTTTTCTAATTTCTATTTTTATGAAAATAATTTTTCCTAATTATTTTTGACAAGTTGTGTCGTCGTCGTTGTCGCTCTGTTGATAATTCATAAAAAAAAAGAATATTTTTGAAGTATTGTGTATTAGTGTGTTTGTGTGTACGACGAGAAAATTTACAACACGGACGCCCAAAAAAACTACTATTTTTAATTAAAGAAAAATAAAATATAATTTTTCTCTTTGATTTATTTTGACAACTAAAGAAGAATTTGAATAAATATAAAAACAAGTAAGTAAAAATTTTCAAATAATTAAAATTAAACATATTAAAAATCATTAATTAGAAAAAAAATAATCATGTGTAAAAATTTAGTTTTTTTTTTAATATTATTTTTGTAATAATACATTTGACAGATGACAATATAACCTCAAAAATAATAAATAAAAAATGTATGGAAATATTTATAATTTCAAGAATATATATATTTTTATATTTAAATAAAATATATATATATATATAATTTTTTTACTTATTCTGTTGGAATTCTAGCAATTTTTTGTAATTTAAAATTTCGAGTATTATTAAATTGTTATTAATTGCGACCGAAATTCCACAAATATTTAAAAATAAAAATAATTTGAATTATGATTTGAGGTAGAAAATTATTGATATCTTTTGAACGATTTAGTAATATATCAGCATATTGTACCTCTTGGCTATTTTAAATTCATGTTATCAGTAGTTTTGTTAATTCACGTTACCAAAAAAACACATTTCCATCGACCAATGGAACTTAAAAAGTGTTTAGAACAAGAATAACCAACAGCAAGAAAGGTTTAATGTACAGAGCGTTTATTTGAATTTTAAAATAAAATATTTAATTCTTATACAATATTTTCGGACAGGCCGGACTATTCTGATATAAAATTCAAAAATGTATGCCCATATGTAAAATTATCTTTTAATTACAAGAATTCAAACTATAATTGAAATTACCTTTAATTAGTTTTCATTATTATTTAACTAATTCTCGTACTAGTTCTAATATTAATATATGTTTATTACAGATTTTTTCTAATTTAAGTTAATGCTAAATATGTTACAGAATTATCTAAACTGGATTATGATATTCTGTACAATAATAGTACTCCAGGAAGTTTAAAGGGTTAAACTGCAGTCTTAAGATATACTTACAACTCTCTTAGAAAATTTATTTACCACTTTAGTATTTGTTTTAGTTTCATATTACTATATGTGTTTAAGATATGTAGTAGAATGTCCTTTTTTTATTTATTTAAGACATCATCAAAGTTTACACTTTCCAAAACTAAAGCAAATAATTTCTTAAAATATTTTTAATATTACAAATAATAATTAGAAAGAAATATTTTTGATATTTGTTGCTAATTTACATATTTTAAAATAAGTGTCGTACTTTGGGCTAGATTTCAATTTAACAAATCAATAAAAATTTACATAATGGAGAAATTTGAGTAATAAAATTGTTTTCTTTTCATAATTACTGCGATTACATTTAATGACACTTAGAAAAAAAATTGGTTATATTATTCAAATTTCATTTAAATTTTTGTTATCTTTTTGTTAAAGAATATTTCCTTTCCTTTGCAATATAAATAAAAGGAATCAAAGAAATTTCAGAGCTTTATGACACTGTTGCAATAACATATCAAAATGCCACGCAGTAGAAATATTTTATAGTGGTTTCGTATTTTAGGCTTTTTGTATAACATGTACTCTAATCATTTGAAAAATCAATTTTGATCACAATTTATATTTTATGGATTTTATATTATTTTGTTGTGATTCAGCAATCCTAATGACAGCATCTTGTACAATTGCTATTGTATACCTCTCCTCAATATACGTAATATGAAAGTTGAAAGTGCATTAGCAGAAACTTGAATTATACCAATTGAGATACGGTTCCGGATTTTAGCTATAATTCGAATTTATAAAATTTGACGACATTCGAAGCTCCTTATCAAGTTTAGAGAATAATGTACGATATTGAAATCTAATCTAAAAGTGCAATGTCTATGAATAATTTAGATATATATATTCATGTATACTGTGTTAAAAAACAACACAATTTGAGAAGTTTATGTAGAAAGGACTGACTGACAAAAATAATTTTGTTTCAATAAAAACGCTTTATTAATTTTTTAGATTTGTTCAAGTGAAATAAACTGAATCTAAAAAGTTAACAATCTATAACATTGTTTTGAATTCATAAATTTCAAAATTGTAAATTAATGGCGAAAAACCTAAACTTATATCTATATTTACTACATACAATTTCTTAATTTTTTATAACAAAAAAAAAATTGTATAATATCTATTTCGTTTATATAAATATGATTAAAAATAATTTCAATTACAAGTTCAGTAATTAATTATTATTAAAATAATAAAAATTATTTATGAAATATTTTATTAATAATTAGTTCAAGTGCATTTCCATTTTCTAAAACAAGAAATTAACATAATTTCTAAAGATTAAATATAATAAAATTGATGGAAACGATATGTGTTAATTAATAACATGATTTATTGATATTTTAAAATTTTAAAAAACAATGTATAATTAATATTTTAAAATATTTTACTAAGTATATAAGTTGTGGATATTTTATTTTAATCATTTTATTTTTTATATGAAATATGTAATCTATTTCTAGCACATTTATGCAATTACGATAAAAAGAATGTGTTAAATATTTCTCATCTTATTTTCTTAACATCCAATTTGTATTGAAAAAAAATTAGATTTCTTATCCAATTTGGTGTTGTAAATAAAAATGTTAAATTCGATTTAAAAAAAATATGTTAAATTAAATTCTAAAAAAATATTAATTTGGTCATTACATATCTTCCCTCACTTATACAACGAAATTATATTATTTTTGTTTGTTTGGTCGGGTGGTTAAAGTGAAGAATCCCATACAACGGCAGAGGGGGGGGGGGGGGGGTGGCGAATTAGCGTACTAGTACCGTTTTGCTACCCAATTATGTAACCACCTACCTTGGTTTAATTAAATAAATTTGTTGTTTTTTGTCAACAAAATACATAAACCACAAGAAATGAATTATTATGATTGATTTGAAAAATGAATCAAATACATATTAATAATTAATTAAAATATTCGGAAATTTTAGAAAAAAATTTCTAAAAGGTTTAAGGTTAAAGATAATAATAAAATTTGAAAATCTTTAAATTTTTTATTCTCTGAAAATTATTGTAAAATACTAGCAATACACAATATTTAATTATTTAAAATTTAATAGTAAATAATTTTTATTTAAAAATATATAACTTATGTATTTTGTTAATTATATTATTCTGTTTTATAATTTTAGCTCACAACAAAGAATAATACCAATCAAAAATGATTTAATTTAGATTTCTAAAAAAAAAACTACTTAAAAATGATTAAAAAATAATTATTTATATTAAAGTTTTAATAGTAAAACTAAAAACTTATTTGTTAATATAAAAGTTGTTAAGAAAGTAATAAAATGGATAAAGATTTGAAATATAGTAAAAGTAGTAGCAGTGGTAGTAGTCGTAAACGTTCCAAAAAAAGTAGTAAAAAATCACGTAAACGTAATCGTTCAAATGATCGTCGAACATTACCAATACAACCAATTGTTGAATATTCTGATGTAAGTTCTGAAGATTTTTCTGATCCAGAAGCTGGTGAAATAGATACAGAAGAGAGTGATTCAATTGCAACAAGTGGTAATGATATTAGTTATATAACCTATGCTACTGTTATTGTGATTAGTTTCTTGGTAGTAATTTTATCTTTGGTCTTAAATATTATTTTTAAATCATGATATTACACAAATTTGCCAATAAAATTTATTTACATCGAATAAAAAATAAGTAATATTTAAGATAAAATTACTATCGAAAAATATTTTGTCTTTTGTAAAACAAATGTAGAATATTTTGTGTGTTGTAAAAAATAATGATTAAAAAATTTTTCTTTATATATATTTTTTCTCCTAGAACGTAATATTACAGCAACCGGCATTATAATTAGTACAAATATTAATAATAATAATAATAATAATAAAAATATTAATAATAAACATAACGAACGTTTTGCAACAATTACACCAATTTCTATAGCATCACATTCACAATCGAATAGTATAATTACAATGCCTGATAATGACGATGAAGATGCCCAACAAGCACATAAAGATCGTTTAGAAATTGAAAATAAAATTGCAAAAATGTCACCAGGACAAGTTAGACGTATGATTATTGGTTCACCAATAAATTCGTCATCAAATTCATCATTAACACAACAAAAATTTGATACAAAACGAACACCAGTACAAGATGATGATGACGATGATGATTTAGAAGAAGACCATTTACGCACTATTGTTAAAATTAAAAATGATCGAATTGATAAAGATCGTCATTTAGTTGATGATGATTTAATTGCAACAGATTTAATTGATGATGATTTTAGTATGTCAGATAGTTTAGAATTAGATGACGATGATGATGACGACGAAGATGATGATGATGAAGAAGAGGAACGTTCTAGAAAACGTAAAAAGAATAAAAAAGATAAAAAACATAAAAAGAAAAAATCAAAAAAACGTAAAAAGAAACGTCAAAAATCAATATCAAGTATTGAAAGTATTTCAGATAATGATTCAATATTAGATGAAACAAATTTTACACCACCATTACATAGTAGTGGTGGTGGTGGTAGCAGTAGCAGTAAATTACGAAAATCACCATATGCAACTTATACACCAATTAAAGAATCAAGTCCGGTTTCTATAGGAACACCACCATTACGACCAAATAGTAAGTATAAACAGTTTTTGTTTTTAAGGGCATTTTTATATACCATTAACGAGTTTATATATCTAGAAAAATTTATCTAATAAAGTTTTATGTTTTAATTTATTTCCCTGTTCTTTTGATGTGTGTTTCTAAATAATTATTTTTACATAATTAATTTTGATGGTTTTGTTTTAATGATTTAAGTTCAAATTAAGAAGCAATCACATAATTGCCAAATTTTGTAATTAACAAATTTTACGAAGATTTTTCGGAATTATAAAAGAATTATTAATATGCCTTGTTGAAATTCTGAATTATTCTGTTAATTTATTTAAAAAAAAAAAAAATTTTGAATTGTAGGTGGAAATATTGGCGGTAGTAGTAATATATTACGCGGTAGACCAACAACACCACCTTTATTACCACATCATCACCATCATCATCATCATCATCATCATAGAACACCTCCAATTCGTAATATATTAACAAATCCAAATAGTGGTAATAATTTAAATTCAATACAACATGGATCGTCAGCATCTGTTGGTAGTATGTTAACTGGTAATAGTAGTAATACAAAATTACGTGGTAATTATAATACTGCTTCACCGCATACTCCACCATTAAGTGGTAATAATAATAATAAAATTTTATCATCGAAAAATTATTTAAGTCCAAATGTTGATCATTCAGCTGGTGGTCATCATCATTACTTACAAATTGATGTTAATAATACTACAGGTCGTAGAAATATTTTGTCACCTGGTACATAATTAAATCTTAATGTTCTTTTTTAATAATAGTATTTATTTATTTATTTATTTTCAATTTCTTTTAGATCATCGTGGTAATTACCAGCAACGTACAACGCCACCACATAAAAGACGAAAAAAAGAAAAATCATATGATCGAATGGATAATATTCCGAGTAGTAGTAGTAGTAGTAAATATCATTCACGTAAAGAAAAAGAATTTCGTGATAGAGAATATCGTGATTATGATAAACATAGAGATCAAACGAAATATTCAAAACGATATTCAAGGTAATATTTAAAAATTAAATATTGTAAAATGAGTTATGATATAAACTAATGTTCAATTTTTTTTTGTCTTGACAAAATATACATTTTAGAGGAATAATATTTATACTTATACTTAGTTTTTCTAAAGTGTATCATTTTCGTTAAATGTTAGACAAGTTTGTCTATCGACAATATTTTTATTCTTTTACAAACTAAATATACTTATAAAAAAATCTTCATTTCCTCAAGGTCAACACTAAAAGTTACTTCACAAAAAAAAATGTTTTTTTTCTTTTTCAGAAGTCCCAGTTTAATAAAAAGTTCTCATAGAAAAAGATCAAAATCACGTACAAAATATAATAAAAGACATATCATAAATAGTCCATCACCAGATCATCGTTCGCGTTCAATATTAAAGAAAAGTCGATCACCAGTAATAACACATCGATCATCTCGTAATAATTATGGTTCATCACCACAATCACCGCCATCATCTACATCCAAATATCGACGTTCACGTAGTTATTCACCACCATTATCACCAACAGCAAGTGATATAAAAAAAAAACGTTTAGATTATAATAAAAAAATTAGTGAAACAAGTTTATTTGCTGAATTAGTAAAAGATAAACATAAGAGAGCAAAAGCATTACAAGTAACTATTTTCTACAAATTAAAAAAATTTATTAAAATGTTGTATATTAATAAAAAATATATTTATAGGAAATCATGGAAAAACAAGAAGAAAGTAATAGTAATGGCGCATTAGTAAATGATAATAGTTTATCAAATGATTGTGTAATAACCGATATTAAAACAATTAAAAATGATTTTTCAACAGCATCAAATGGTTTACGTTTAGGAAATAATTCATTAGATATTACAAACATTCCTATACCAATCAATTCAGATTCAAATAAAATTGATGATTTAACACCAAATTCAACAATTATAAATAAAGATACAATTGATGGTGATATATCAATTATAAAACAAGATATAATAGTAGAAAAAGTTGATGATAATAATGAAATATCAATTAATAGTAATAATACAATAAATTTAATTAATTCAAATATTAATAATAATAATATTAATTCAACAATGAAAGATACCACAACAACAATAAATATACAAATTAAAGATGATTTATTAAAGACCAAAGTTATAAATAAACCGAAAAGCCTTACAACATTGCCAATGCCACCAGGTGTAAATGTTGATGATTTTGTAAATGCACCAACACCAAGTCCTCCATTACAAGATGATGAAATACCATCACCATTACCAACATCATCAACAAATCAAAAAAAGGATTTATCAATTAATAATACTGGTACTAATAATAATAATACATTAATTGCCACAAATAGCAATAATAATAATAATAGTACAACTAAAAAAGGGTTACTCAATTTACCAATGCCCCCAGTAATACCTGGCACTGATGATTTAAGTGGTGATGATGATATTATTGGTAGTCCAATTAATAGCATTGTTAGTGGTAGTAGCGGCATTGCTGTTGGTCAAGATAATTTAACAATAAAATCATTAAATTCTAGAAATAACTTAAATAATAATAATAGTAGTAATAGTAATAGTAATTCAAGTACTAAAAGTACAACATCAATTATAAGAAAACGGCCCACAATATTAAATCGTCGTGGATCAAGAAGCAATGTTCGTGATTGGGGTGAACGTTGTGTTGATGTATTTGAAGTAATTGCACAAATTGGTGAAGGTACTTATGGTCAGGTATGTAAAATGAATTTTTAAGGTGTTTTTTTTATGTTAAAATACATATGTAAATTATGAATAAAATATAGTGATATAAATAGTAAACAAAAGAATATGTATCATGTTATATTATAATTAAAGGAAATGTTAATATTAATTTTTTTGTCAATATAGGTCTATAAGGCTCGTGACAATCATACTAAAGAAATGGTAGCATTGAAGAAAGTACGTTTAGAACATGAAAAAGAAGGTTTTCCAATTACAGCTGTACGTGAAATAAAAATTTTACGTCAGTTAAATCATAAAAATATTGTTAATTTACGTGAAATAGTAACTGATAAACAAGATGCCTTAGAATTCCGCAATGATAAAGGTTCATTTTATTTGGTATTTGAATATATGGATCATGATTTAATGGGTTTACTTGAATCTGGTATGGTTGATTTTAATGAAGAAAATAATGCTAGCATTATGAGACAATTAATGGATGGTTTAAATTATTGTCATAGAAAGAATTTTTTACATCGTGACATTAAATGTTCAAATATTTTAATGAATAATAAGTAAGTAAGAAAAAGAATTATTTGAATTCAAATTTTTCATTTTTATTTTCTATTTTTTATTATTAGGGGTGAAGTCAAATTAGCAGATTTTGGTTTAGCACGTTTATATAATGCTGAAGACCGTGAACGGCCATATACAAATAAAGTAATAACACTTTGGTATCGTCCACCAGAATTATTATTAGGTGAAGAACGTTATGGTACATCCATAGATGTTTGGAGTTGTGGTTGTATATTGGGTGAATTATTTTTAAAACGACCATTATTTCAAGCAAATACTGATATGTTACAATTAGAAACAATATCAAGATTATGCGGTACCCCAGTACCAGCTGTATGGCCAAATGTTATTAAATTACCATTATTTCATACATTAAAACCAAAAAAACAACATCGCCGGCGGTTACGTGAAGATTTTGATTTTATGCCAACAGCAGCATTAGATTTATTAGATAAAATGTTAGATTTAGATCCAGATAAAAGGATTACAGCTGAGGAGGCATTAAAATCACCATGGTTGAAAAATATACGACCTGCTGAGTGAGTAAAGTTTTAAAAATTATTATTTTATTATTAAAGAAATTTTTATTCTCTACCAAATAACTATTTTAAAAAATTAGTATTCATTGTTTCCTAATTTACTATAACGAATTTATTTATTGTTCCCTGAGTTACCATAAAAGGTTTATTCATTGTGTCCCAAGTTACCATAACTAATTTATTTAGTTAGTATAAAGAGTTTACCAAACATAATAGCTTTTATAAAAAAAAATTTAGTTAAAGATTGTATCATAGAATCACAAGATTAATTTATATTGAACATTTAAAATGTATTTTAACTTAGTAAATATACAGCGAGATTGGGTGAGAATTATAAATATAATAATAACAACAGTGCATTTTTATGTTTCGTTCGTTAACAGGCGTCGCAGATATAAAATATATATTTGAAATAATTTCTAGAATATCTGAGGAATTTTATAAATTGAAGAAATTGTACCTTAGTAGTTTGTGATGACGTTTTGTATTTTAATATATTCGTCCAAATTCAGTACATTTTCATATTCGATATATGTTATTCAATAAACTTAAATTATAGTTTAATTAAATAGTTAAAATTATTGTTTAAGTGTTTTATTTAGAATTTGTTAAGTATATTCTCTTTAAGTATATGAAATAATTGTTCAAAAAAAAATAATGTAAAATTCTATTACTTTTTTTTAATAATTTATTAATAATAATTTCCCAAATAATAGCATGCCCACTCCAAGATTACCAACATGGCAAGATTGTCATGAATTATGGAGTAAAAAACGACGTCGTCAATTGCGTGAACAAGAGGCAGCTTTAGGTGGTGTACCAGCGGTTAGTAATAATTGAATGAAACAATAAATAATTAATAATTAATTATATAATTATATTTTAAAGTGATAACAAAAACTAACAAATTTTGCAGCAGGGTTCCAATAAAACAAAAATTTAAAAAATATATAAATATAAATAAAATTATCAAAAAATGTGAAACACAAAGAAAATTTTCACGAAAATCATAAATATTTTAAAAATTTGTGTTTTTTTTTATGCATAAAGTTAATTAGTTTTCAATTTTAAGCATTTCTTTTCGTTTTTTCTACAATTTTTCTTTATATCCATAATTTGTTATGTTAAATAATTTTGTTTTTTATTTAAAATATAAAAAAAAAACTTATAAATTTAATTTAATTTAATACACAAAAAAAAAATAGTAATATTTACTACAAATGTGAAATATTTAAATATATATACATATTTATAAAAAAAAGATATATGAAAAATAATATTTTGAAATAAAACATTTCTCATTTTAAATATTATTATATTAAAAGATTTTTTTTTTAGAATTTTCAATAATATAATTAGAAAAGCAAAACCAATAAAATAATAGTGTGCTAAAGCGTCCTAGAGACTGAGAATATTAAATTAATAAACCAGCGCTACAAAAAGTTTCTCAATATATTAACTTTTTATGTATAAAATAATTTTGAAAAAATGCAAAAATTTATTAATTATTTTTTTTTTAATCATTTAGTTTTTTATAAGTTTTTCTTCTCATTATTAAAATTGCTATTTTTGTAATTAATAAAAAAAATAATATTAACTATATATTATTAAATATCAATAATATTTGTAAAATTACCAATAAATACCATTAAAAAATATAGTTTTTGGGGTTTGAAAATTATATTATATAGAATAAAATATTAATTAAAAAAAAAAGTAATTATAAATTTGTAAAAAATTAAATAAAAAAAAAAGGAAAACAAAAAAAAAAAATTAAATAAATTTTATATAATATTAAGAAATTACAAATATTTAAAATGTTAAAATTCTAATGGAAAAAAAGGATACAAAAAACATTAAAAAAATTAAATAAATATATTGATAAATATAAATATGTATTCGGATATAAATATTATAAATAAATATATATATTATTATATAATCAAAAAAAAAAAATCAAATAAAATAAAGAAATTAATAATAAAAATGAAAAAAAAAAAAAACTAATGGAAATAATTTACTACATAAAGATACAAAACAAATATATCGTTTTTTTCTTTTTAATTTAATTTAAGTAATTATCAAATAAATTTTGGAGATTTGAAATATAAATTTTTAATTATATTTAACAATAAAAATAAATTATAGTTAATAAAATCAGGTAAATAAACATAAATATATTGTTAAATTTTTAATTATTATTTTTCAATTTGGTTTCATTTTTAGTTTTTATTAATAATATTAAGACTAAATCAATTTACTATCAACTATACTAATACACCCAACTCTTTTTTTACACTGTCTTTTTTTACACGATTTTGAAATAACACGATCCACATAAAAATAACAAATCTTTTTTTATACGAAATATTTGGTTTAACATGATTTCCAAAAAAAAAAAAAATTCTTATTAATTTTATTTATGTACTACTCGGGGAATGCCCAAATTTTATTATATGTTGTATAATCAAGAAACTGAAGTCGCATTTTCTATTTTTCAATTTAAATTTTATTGTTGTGTTCAGTTCGTGGAAAAATTATGTTTTAAATATTTATTCTTTTTTTGCACGGTTTTTTAGAACAACTTATGGTTAATTTTTCTATTTTACACGGTTTTTTACAATAGTTGAACACATCCTCAGTTTAGTATGGTTAGCATGTCTTTTTTTTACACGATTTTAGTTCGAACGTATCTACCGTGTAAAAAAAGAGTTGGGTGTATATTACTTTGGAAATGACGATATAAAAACATTTTAACAAATCTAAAAAAAATAATACCGAAAGATTTGATAATTTATTTATTAAAAATTGATTTTTTTTTGACAAGATTAATAATATACTTAAGGTAAGTAAAATAAAGAAGTTCTAAAAGAAAATTATAAACAAAATCAAGAAATTCTATTATTTATTGGTACAAAGTATATATAGCAAATAAAAGGCGTCTTATTCCCATTTCATCATTGGTATCTTAACACATCCATTTCTATAAGACAATTTGAATCAAATATATTTGATCTACGGGACACATAAGATAATATTGTCATGAAATTTTTAGTTTAAACTTTTTTAAGTACTAATTTTAGTTTAAACTTTTTTAAGTACTAATAAAGATTATTATAAGTTTAATAAAAAAAATTTGTTTTGATTTTATTTTTACGAAAGTATAATGTTTATGACAGTATAATGTTTTCGTAAAAGTTCTTTATTTATTAAAACTTAATTTTTAATGAATTTTCAAAACAAAACTGAGTATTCTCGGGTACAAACCATTTAAACTGTTATATACATAACACTATAGCGTATTTTTGGATATTCGGATTAAGTGAATTGTGGTTTTGAGTTTTCCAAGGCAGCATTGACGAACTGTATAAAAATAATTACAAATCATTTTTATTTATGTTATTTTATTTTTAAATATATAATTTTAAATAATTTCATTTATTTTATATATTATGTATATAGATAATATTTATAATTTTAGTATAATTGTTGCTTTTAAAATTGTATTTTATTTATATTTATTTTTACATATATGTATATAGATAAATTTTTAATATAATTTTATTTATATTTAGTAATCTTTTTCTTTTAAATATATTTTCTTTATTATATAATATATGGCAATAATAATAATAATAATAATATTTTATATTAATTTAAATATTTATTAAAATACTTTGTTCGGTATGCAGGTTCAAAATATTATAGTTAGTTTTATAACTTTTTTTGGTAGGTAGTGTTTACTTTTATCATTTTATATACATTCAAAATATTTCCCAAAAAAAAAATTTTTATGTATATAGTTTATTATGATCGAAATAAATTTTAATTGAAATTATGTTAATATAAGTTAATGTAATTTAAACTCTTTTTAATATCGTCACTTGAAAATTTATTTTATTAATGTAACTAATTTTTAATTTATAATATTTTTGTGTGTACATTTTTCTTTCTAATGGCCTTTTTAATGTAAAATATATTTACTACTGTCGTAATTTACATAAATTAAATTATCGAAAAACAAGTTCCATAAAAAACCAATTGACTGCCCTCTAATTTATTACATGTGAAAATAATTATTTGAATTATATGATGTAGCTATCGTCTGAAAAAAGCATATAATCCAATTTTGACAATTTTTTAGTAGATGATGTTTTTTTAAATATTTTTTTAATTGTTAGTTGAAATTTTGTAAAGTAATTGACTTA
Organism: Empis livida; assembly: GCA_963932195.1. Lineage (NCBI taxonomy): Eukaryota > Metazoa > Arthropoda > Insecta > Diptera > Empididae > Empis > Empis livida. Next base: position 3,450,429 of record OZ010647.1, read on the forward strand.
GATGTTAAAATAATAACGAAATGGAAAAATTCTATTCATACCAATTGCCCAGACGACTCAGTAAAATAAAATTACAAAATTTGGGAAATTAATATTTTATTCCCATGATTGAACATAAACATTCCCATGATTGAACAATATTTTATTTTTCCAATAAAAATTAATATTTGTAAAATTTTTAGAAATACAACGACCGACAACCATTAACATTAGTAGAAAAGAGAAGTGCTCGCTAGACTAAAGTCTAGAGAGACAAGTAACACTAATTAATTAAAAATCCAAACTATCCAACTAAAAATTCCAAGAACAACGAAATTTTATAGAAAATTAAAATCTCAAATTTATAAACTATTATTTACAATAATTTTAATTTATAAATTTTCATAAGCAAAATATCTGTCTTTTTGTGTGCATTAACAAATTTAAAATAATTCATATGTATTTATGAAAATATATCATTGTATTAGCTACAAACGTTCCAATTACTAATTATAATCTTTGGGGCTGGTGCCAAAGATTAAAATGCAAGAGAAACTATTAATTTTATGTGGTTTTTTTTTTTGGGAAATTTTTTAAAATTATTTTAGAGATTATGTTTCTAAATAAATTTGAATAAACTTTGTCTTATTAGTTTAGTTAGTATTAAGACTGAGATCTAGCTCAATTTCACTTATTGATTGAATGTTTTACTCAATATTGTTGACTTCAATATAGTTGACTCAAATATATTTAACTCAAATGATAATATATTGGAGCCAAATTTTTAAATGAACTATTTAAAAATTACATTTTATTATGTAGAAAAATAAAATTGTAAGGAACATATTTCACTCAATTATTAATAATAGTTAGAAAGTTACAATAAAAACTTTAAACTAATTGACATAAAATGTGATAAGTTTGATTTAAAAAAAGAGAAGAAAATTTAAATTCACGTTATAAAATAGAATGTAAAATTATTATTAAAAATTCTCATGATATGACTCAAATAAAAATATTTAATTTTTATATTCAAACTTAATAACTTTTTAGGTATTTTATTGTATCAAAAATAAAAATTATGTCAGAGTAAAACTTTGTGTTTGACTTTGAAATAAAACGAAACGTTTTACACTAATTATAATTAAATGGAACACAATAGTAAAAATTAAACTTCTAACTTATAGTAGTGGTTCATAAAAAAAAATTAATTTAAGGAGTAGAGAGAAGAGTTCTTGCAGTAAAGACTAAATTAAGATCAAAACAAAAATTAATTCATTAAAAATGAATTAATTTTGTTTTTGTTTAATCAATTGCATTTTCCATTTTTTTACAATACCAAGAATTCTCATAATTATTATTAATATTTAATTTATATTTCTCTACTCCCACCTTACACTACCTAGGGTTCCTCATCAGCTTCTTCCAATACAATTGGTTTTTTATCATCTGATTTTCTTTTACCAGTAAATCGTCTCAATGCTGATGCAGCAACTGTTGAACCCCAATGTCGTCCTCTTTTTGCTTCCGATGAAGTCATTAACATTGAATATGATGTACCAATTTCACCTTCTTTACTATTATGTATACCATACAAAAAATATACTAACATACCAATTGATACCCATATAAAAAATCTTAACCATGTTAATACACTTAAATGTACCATTAATTCAATATTACAAAATATACTTAACGCTGGTATATATGGTACAAGTGGTACTTTAAATTGTAATTCACGTGTATTTTGATGATGTACAGCAATTACAGCAACACATGCACCAGCACAAAATATCATAAAACCATATATAATTAATGCCCACCATGTACCATGATACAATTCATTCCATGATACCTCCAATTGAAAACATATTGAAAAACTTAATACTGTAAATAAAAGTACAGATGCTGAACATGCAACACCAGGTTCAAAACGTCCCAATAATGGTTCTAACCAACGAAATTGTGGTCGTAAACGACCAGCTAATGCTTCACAATCACTTGTTGGTGATGCAGTATCAATACTAGATTGCGATGTATTATCATCATCTTCATCGGGTGTATCAGGTGCATAAACAACATTTGATTCAATTGGTGGTGGTCGATAACGTAATATTATTACACATGCACTAACTATTGTATAAGCTAATAATGTGCCGATTGACATAAATTCCACTAATTTTTCTAAATCAAAAAATAATGCCAATAGTGCACTTAAAAATCCAGATACAGCTAAATTAAATAGTGGTACTTGTGTAGTGGCATTTACTTTGCCAAAACATGCAAATAATAAACCGTCAGATGCCATTGCATACATACATCGTGGAAGAGCGAAAAGGGATCCCAATAGTGTTGTTGTCATGCCACACAATGCACCTATCGAAATAATGTATTTGGCCCATTGAAGATTTAATGAACCAAAAGCTTCTGGTAATGCTGCTGCTGGATTTATTTCACGTATTGGTACCATCAGTGTCAATGCCGCACTAACTAAAACATAACCAACAGTAACAGCACATAAAGATAATATAGTTGCAATTGGTATTGAAACACTTGGATTTTTAGCTTCTTCTCCGGATGTCGCTATACTATCAAAACCAACAAAAGCATAAAAACACGTTGCTGCACCAGCTATTACACCACCAAAACCGTATGGCAAAAATCCACCTTCAGTTTCAGACCAATTCTTTGGATTTGCATATAAAAAACCTAACACAACAGCCAATGTCATTACACCAATATTAACCAATGTTAAAAAACCATTAAATACAGCTGTAGCTTTGACACCAACACCTAATGCTGCTGCATATATTATGCATACAATAAATGCCAAAAAATCTGGATATTTTGCAAACAATTGTTCATGCATTTCACCCGTTATTAACATTGTTTTATTACCAATCCAACCGCCTAGCATTGAATCAACATATCCACTCCAAGCTCTTGCTACTGAAGCAGCGCCTAACATATGTTCTAATAGAATATTCCATCCAATAACAAATGCCCAAAATTCTCCGACTGATATATAAGTATAAACATATGCTGAACCAGCTTTTGGCACTCGAGTTCCAAATTCAGCATAACATAATGCTGCTAGCATTGAAACAAAACCAGCTAATATGAATGATAAAACAATACCTGGGCCAGCCATATCTTTAGCAACAGTACCAGTTAGTACATAAATTCCGGCACCAACCATATGACCAATACCTGAAAATTAACTTGTATTACTATTTAACAGTTTTGGGGCATTATTAATAAACTTGAAAGAAAAGTATTTTAAAACATTAAAAAGAACTTTGAATTAAGGAGATATATAAGAAGAAATTGTGGATCTTTCTTGTTATGTGGCCTCGTTCTAATACAGATGATTTATTGTTTATATTATATTGTATATTCCATTAGTTATTTACATTTCATTAACATGGTGCAGGACATTTGTATTCAACTTATTTGTAATGGATTTCATTCATTTCTCTTTGATGGCAACGGTCAAAAACTGAATAACTGCAATAAGACAACTGTAAAAAACTGAATGACTCCAACAATACAAAGTAGTTTTACATGCGGACAGAAATTGCTGCGTTAAGCAATGACATTAACAGGAAAAGAGAGAAATGAAAATTTTAATAAAACGAACAACGTTTTTTTTTTTTAAAATTTTATCAAAGTGGACGTCTTAATTAGACTTCAAAACGTGTTTTCATGGAGACATGTTAACACAAGAAAATAGGAAAATAATAGATTTAATTAAGTTCAAATAGCAATTGTCGGTCAGATACCAAAAAAGTTCCGAAGATCCAAAATTATATTTTTTTTCCGATTTCTTACCTAACATTGTAATATCAAATGTATTTAAACATCGACTTAATGGTGTTTCCATAACATCAGCTGGAAGATGTTTTGTACGATTCATACGGCTGCATAATCCCGACATAACATGTCCTAAAATTAAACGTCTTGTGCTAGGCATATTGGAAGAATGATTTTATATAAATTTATGCCTTTGGGATAATACTATATTTTTGACACGTTATATTGTGCGTATCCAGAATAAGAACTAAAATTATATTAAAAAATTTTTTTTTTACAGTATTTATTTATTAAATCGATTTTTATTAAACTTTATAAACTATGCAAACCATATGCTATTTTATATACTTTTACTCCTAAAAATATATTGTATATACTTTTAGGCGTAATTTAACTAAATTATACAGTTTTGCATAACTTTAGGGTGATTTTTTAAATTAATTATTTAAATTTCTTTGATTTACCTTGTTTTTCTTTTAAAATATATTTATATTTATTCCAAAATTACAAATTCTTTTCTAAAACACTTTTTTCAGCCCACACAAGAAACTTATATACCACAAGTACAATAAGAATTTTTTGTAGCAATGAAACATATGGTATTTGTGTCAAAATTCAATTGAATAGATAGAAGATATAACATTTATTATACATTTTTAGAAGATGATATACAACATTATTCTTTTATGTACTTCTTAAATATACAAGTCTTTTTTTCTGCTATCTATTCTACAAAACGTTATAAAAATATTGAGCTTTCATATTAGAAGAAGGATAGTAGAGGGTGGATTTTGTAAATAAGAGTTATTTATTTATTACGAAAAGTTTTATGCAATAAAAGGATAATAATGATTAAAGCGCATGTTTATAAGAAGTCAATGACAAAATAACTTGTTGATTTAATTATATATGATAAGAGATATTATCATTATCAATAACTTTCACAAAAATAATTCTTTTCTATAAATAAAAGTGATTATAAAAAGCTAAAATATATAATTATTTTACTATAAAGGAAGTAGGTTAAATAAAGTTAATAGCCCCTATTTTTTGCTATAGTAATTACAAAATGTAATAGCGCAGTAAAAATAGAGATAGAATGAAATAAAAATGTTTTAATTACTTTGTAGAATTAATTAAATTTTATGTCTATTCAAAATTTTGTAAAGACCTTGTCATATTAAACATTAATATGTTCTGTAAAGAAAATCCCCCAATCAGTATATTCTGCAAAGGTATCTTTAGAGAACACAAGATAATTTTGCACATAAAATTTATTTCATGATTCTATTATCTTAATAATATTAATGATTAACAAATTATCTTTTAAATCCACGGTCAGTCTGCAAACATTTTCTTCGATAAATTTGCAAAGGTAACTTTGCATTACAGAGCAAATATATTGCAAACAAAAACACTTATTAATATTAACGAATAATATTTTTATATATTGGTAGAAAATCAAGCGATCAGATCCATCTAGAAAGGTATCATTGCTGAGCGAATACGCTGGAAAGGTAATTCGTGTATATTCGGTTGTGTAATTCGTGTATATTCTCCTAAATTTTCTCGAAAAGTCGGCAATACTATCTATGGAATGTGAATAGTTCATGAAAACAGTTTTGAAGATAATGAATCGAAAATTTATAATGAATCCAAAATTTATACTGAGTTTTATAATCAAAACTACTACATATTTAAAATTTATTTCATTATTTATGATTTGACGTAACAATCATCCAACACAACAACAACATTATTCTCTTTTAATGAAAGCTCAACTTAATTTATTGTTGACATTTTACATTTTTGATTCAAACCCCAGTAAAACAAAACAAAAATTAAACGTAGAACAAGTATTAAATAAAATTGTATCAAAACTTAACATTAATTAAAAGAATTATAAAAATATATTTCCATTACTAAATACAAAATGATTGCGGGTGGACATGGTGATCCAAATCCAAATACTTCATGGTTAGCTGCTCGTGGTTTTTGGTTAGCATATATTTTAGGAATTTCACTTGTTCATTTAATATTATTAGCTGTACCATTTATTAGTATTCCAATAGCATGGACAATAACAAATATATTACATAATGCGGTAATTATATAATTTCTTAAATAGTTTAAAGAAAATAATTTAAAAATTTGTATTTTTTTAGGCTCATTTATACTTCTTGCATTCAATTAAAGGTGCTCCGTGGATGACAATAGATAATGAATCATCTTGTTTACAACAAACACATTGGGAACAAATTGATAATGGTGAACAAATGACATCAACACGAAAATTTTTAACAGTTATGCCAATTATATTGTAAGTTATTAGCAATTATTACTAAAATAAGAAAATTTAGTTGAATAGGTTTTTTTGCCACGAAATTTAAATTCAAGTTTGCTATAAGATTAAAATAAAATCCTAGAAGTTCTAATTCCTAATGCACTGAAAAATTAAAAAATTTAGCGAATAACAATCTAGAAATAGTGGGTACATGTTTTGAATTAATTAAGATAAGTATATTTTGTTCTCTGACATAATTGTCAGAGAACAATGGTTAATATTTCATGATTTATTCACTTTGGTTTTATTTCGTTTATTTTACGAAAACGCAGAATATTTCATGATTTATTCACTTTGGTTTTATTTCGTTTATTTTACGAAAACGCAGAGTTTGTAGTACGGGTCGAACCGTGTTAATTCGATTCACACCTATAATTAGATTATTTTTAAGCCTAGAAAATTTTATTCAAAAAATTTTGCTCCGTTAATTCGATTAAATTTTAGGGTCAGTTGAAGCATGGAATTATCGGGGTTCGACATGTATTTAATAATGTAAAAAATAAATAATTAAAAAAATATTTCATTATAATTTTCCGAAAAAATTAATTATTTCTATTATTCAATTTGCTTAATATTAAATTTATGAAATGGAATTTACTTACACATAATTAAAATTGATATTCAGAAATAAAAAATAGAAATACAAAATTGTACAAATTTTATCACTTTATTTTTATTATTTGTATTTATATATTTTTAATATTTACAGATTTCTTTTAGCATGTATGTATACACGTAATGATACTGATCATTTTGTTGCTAATTTTCTATCATTGGTCATTGTATTATTACCAAAATTACCACAATTTCATGGTGTACGTTTATTTGGGATAAATAAATATTAAGGAAAATTTTTTTATATAAAATTTTTAAAAACATACACACAACAATTATAAATATGTAATAATAACAATCTGGAATTTTAAAGACTGAAAATATTTAAAATGAACATTGAATTGAATTTAAATTTTTGAAACTGGGACAACGAAAGTAATAAAGTTTGTAATTATATTACTTACTATATATTGAAAATCTCTAATTTTGAAAAATAGAAAAGATTACAATATTAATAAAATAATAAAATAAAATATTAGTTAAATAAATTATAAGATATATTATATTAATTTGTAAAATATTAATCTAAATAAAATGTGTTTTGGGAATATTAAAATATTGTTTAAAAAATATATATTAAAAATGTAGATTGTTATTCACTATATTATAAAAAGATTTTTTTTTGGTTTTGATTGAAAAATATAATAATTTTAATTTATGATTAAATAAATTTAATTAGAAATGAAAAATTTTGTCTTTTGAGATATTAATTTCAATAATAAATGAAAAGTTATAAAATTTTAATAAATAGTTGTTGATTCGAATAATTTTTAACTAAAATAGATAGATTTAAAAATTAAATATTTTTAACCAAAATATTGATTGTGCTTTGTGGTCTAACCTACAAAATATTGAGTCATTACTAAGCTATCTCACTAAAAGCTTGAACCATTAGTTATGAAATTGTATTAAATTTACAAGCTACTTATATTCCAAATGGCTATAATGTTTTATTATAAATTATTAGTCATCAATACTTTAAGTAAATATTCTTTTTGGAAATAAATAATTAATAACTCTATTGTTATTGTTAAGAGGCAGATATAATTAAATTTCATATCTATCTTTTAATACATACAAATAATACTGCACTTATCAATATCTTATCAATAAATTTATAGAAATTAGGCAAGATAATTTTCTCTTATTAAATTCTAACACTTTATTAAAGTAAATAAATAATATAATTTTTTTGAATAATGTGGATATCAGGTTATTTCACCATGAACATTCTGAACATCCAAAAAACTTTCAAACTAATACTTAAGTAGAGTTATTGTATATATAAATTGTTACTAAACCATTCGTTCAAGAGATTACATAATGTTCTACAAAAAACCAAGACTACTTTTTTATTTTGTGTTGTAATTGTAATTCTGTCCGTTTTTAATTCGAAATTTGATTTTAATACATTTTTCCTATTTAATTTTAAGTATAATATTAAAAAAATGATTAAATATATATGACGATTAATTGGTGTTATTGAAGTGTCCTTATTATTTTTTTAAACAAAATAACATAAAATTTTTAATTTTTTATAAATTATAGTAAGCAATTAAAAGTGTAACAGAAAATATTAATTTAGTGTGACCCAAACGATTATTCCAATACAATTTAAATTAAATAAATAATTAATTTTAATTTAATAATTTATTTTTTTTAAAATTTAATTATGAAATATATGAAAGGAATTTTACAAGAAAATAGTGAAAATAATAATCATAACAATTTTTGGCTTATCCACTTTAATCGTGAAATTTTTATAACTTCGGTGTTAATAATTTTGGTTTTTACGCTATGGTGGATATATTATATGGACGGAAAAAAATCCTGTGGATTTGCAAAAGCTTGTATTTGGGCTGACAAATATGGTATTGTAATTGATGTCCCGGAAATAGGACAGTTAAGAGGAATCCAAGACAATACAAGTTGGACAAATGAGATTTTTTTTAAATTTATGGGAATTCCATATGGTGAACCACCAGTAGGGAAATTAAGATTCAAGGTAAAATGTATTATTTTTATTGACAAGTTACTTAAGTTTTAAACGATATGAAGTTTGATAAGAAATTATTATTTTTAAGGTAAGTGAAAATTTTCACTCTGACAAAATTCTCCCAGAGTATAATTATTAAGACCGCCATAGTAGTGGAAGTATCTTATGGAATACGATAAGTACTGAGTTCGAATTGGTCTTCGTCTAAGTTTAATCACCTTTACTCACAGTAACAAAAGTTTATATAAAATGTAATTCTAGGACTGAGCAAAATGCTAAGGGTTAAAGAATTCTATTTGCTAACAACAAATATCTTACTAATAAAGCAATATTAGGTTAATGATGCAGTATAAAGAAAATTTGCGGTTTGGAATCCATACCAAAAAAAAATATTAGGCCCAAATTGGAATAGAATATTTTAAAACCTGTAATGGGAGGCCTACGCTTGATTTGAGCTGTTGCGCCGTTGACTAGAATCTAGAATTAATATATGTAATTAATATTAGTATAATTTATATGGTTGGTGGAATTCTATGTAGTGGAATTATTCTCAGTCAATTTTGCATTTGTACAAATTTATTTTAGGTAAAATAAAATTGTACAAATGCAAAAAAAAAGCTATTAATATTTAAAACTTCATTGTTTTGTTTTTTATTTTGATTCGAAGCCACCAATACCACGACATAATTGGCCAGGTATCAAAGATGTAACCAAATATGGAAAACGATGTCCGACTATTAATAATATAACATTAAAAAATCAAAAATATTTATTTTCAGAGGATTGTTTAAAACTATGCGTTTACACAAAAGATGTAATATTTTATATTTAATATTAAACAATTTTCTATAATATAATTTTTTTTACCAGTTCATGGTAAACCGTCCAGTAATGGTTTATATTTATGCGAATGGTTCTGCTACAGATTATTCTGGAAAATTTTTACTTGAAAAAGAGATTGTTTATGTTACTGTAGAATTTCGATTCGGAATATTAGGTTTCATATCTACACATACACCTGAGATACCAGGAAATATGGGAATACATGATGTTAAATTAGCACTTGAATGGATTCAGAAGAATATTAATTATTTTGGTGGTAATCCAAATGATGTTACAGTTTTTGGTCACTCAAATAGTGCAGAAATTATAAGCCTTTTAATGATTAGTCCAATAATTTCACAAAATTTATTTAACAAAGCAATTTTACAATCAGGATCTGTTTTAAAACCAGACATATACGATATTGATCCATTAGAAAATGCTAAAAGAACATGTGAAAAACTTAAATGTAAAAGTTGTGAAAATCCAAAGTTAATTAATCAATGTTTAAAAGATTCATCACTTATCGATTTACTTTATGTTGAATCGGAATATAAAATCTCATATGATTGGACATTTAATGATCTTGGAGGTGTTCTGCCAAAAGATCCGATACAATTATTAATGGAAACAACTAAGGAATATCAAATTATGGCTGGAGTAATGCAAAATGATGGTGGATATTTAATAAATTCAGTTCGTAAGTAAATTAAAACTTTTGATTTAATAATATACTTTTAATTGTTAATTAATTTTTTTTTTCTCTATTTTGTTAAATAATCCTAAATTATTATTGGTAAATTAAATCTAATAGATTTTGTAGATGAAAATAATCCCGACCAAAAAATAATTACGAATTTCTATGCAGAATTAGATTTGATAAATCGATCACTAAGTAATAAAAAAAAATTGCAAGCAGCAGCAATGGTTGATGTTGAGTATAATTTATATAAAAATATCAACATGGATTATTAAATGATAAAATTAAATGATTTCTTTAATTAATTATTGTAGACTATTTCAACATGGATTATAAAATCACCATTAAGAAAGTTTTTAGAATTATATTCAAATAAACATTCTAATCAAAACAATTATTTATATAGTATGGATTATGTTGGTGAACATGTTTATATACCATATATAACATCATTGCAACAAAAGTTTCCATATTATCCATTTGTTGGTGGTGTTCATCATGCTAATGATTTACTCTATTTATTTCCAACAAAAAATCTAAATGAAAATGATACAGAAATGGCTAAAACGATGATTGATTTGTGGACATCGTTTGCAATTAATGGCAAGCCAGTAGTTAAAGATGGTCCAGAAATATTACCAATTAAAAGTAATAAATGGAAAGTTTAGAATTGGGGAAAATTATTAATTTTATTTTTTAATTTTTTTTTAGATGCTAAATGTCCATATTTCCATATTAATAAGAAAATTACAATTGGTGATGATTTTTCTGATGAATTTCTTGTTGCTATGAAAAAGTTAATATTTAATAATTAACAGCACTGTTTAAGTGTATATTTTTCTACATAATTGGAGTTAAAATTAATTTTTTTTTATTCTTTTACTTAATTATATTTTCTTTATTTCTTGTTTTTAATAATTGAAACTCAGAGCATTAAAGTGTTTAAGTTCACTTAGTTATGTAATTTATTAAAAAATGTGATTAATTATATTAGTTTATTTTAATTTAAAAAATAAATTACAGTATTTATAAAATTATAAGAAAATGTGTTTTAAAAAATATAAATTATTTTAATCCGAGACCGATTAAAAATTAATAAAATATTATTTTACTAAAGAAATTATTCGTTTCGGCCTAAAAACCAAAACTGAAAAATTTAATTTTTAAGGCGAAACGAAACTCTCCATTCTCCAAGTTTGATTTTGTACGCTTATACGAATTTAGCCTCTATTCGTTACGAATTTTAGCCTCTATAAATTTAGTGTAATAGAATACTTTCGAATAAAAAGCTCCGTGTCGTTTACATCTGTTACATAATACCACATGTAGTTTAAATCGTTATTAAAATTTACGTGTCTAAGTGTAATGTTTGTTTATTTTTTGCTGTTGAGTAATACATTATCTCAATATTTAAATAAAATGAACTACAATACTTTACCATATAAGAGCTTAGTAATTTATTTCATTTAAATATACATAAATTTGTTGTATATATTTACAAAATGTGCAATTACAAATATTTTGATAAACTAATCTATCAATAGATTTATCAGCAAAAAGCTGTATAATAATTTTATAATTTTTAAACAAACACTAAAAATAATTTTATGGGAATTAATTGAAAGATTAATGATATCAGGCCAATTCATTACGGGTATATTTTTATTATATATATTATTTATATAATTAAATGTAATATATAATACCAACTATAATTACATTCAGCTTAAAATTAAATTTATTTAATATAGTAATGAATATTTACGATTGCGATGAAACACGATTCACTTTAAGACTATAATTAGTATCATGTGCTAATTAAAAACGATCTAACTTCCAGCAGTTAGGGACCTTTAGGACTAATATTCTCTGAAATAGATATTTTTGATTTCTACTCCTTAGTTGTATGTGTATCTATAGACACAAATGTATAACAAAATAGGACAACCACAATTGTTTATATGGTTTGATCCTTAAGACCTTGATATATAATAATTTTAACAATTTAATATATAACCAACAGCACTTATCACTGCTTATAAAAATTAATAAATTAATTGTCATTAGTGAATTCACCATGAATCTATAATTATAAAAGCTTTTTGCCATAAACAATTTTTAAACAAAATGATATAAAAAAATTTGTAGATATCGTTGAAAATATTTTTAAATGAATAATGTTATTAGTAATAATAAAGTGCAATTAAACGAAACAACTCTTTAAACTATTTTAAAACTTTTTAAGAAATTGATTTACTTTTAGTTAAATTCCGGTTAAGAACAATAAATTAAATTATGTCAGATGGATATGCATATTTAATAATTGCTTTTTTTGCAATATGGTATTTAAATAAAAGTACGCCAAATGAAAATGCAACAACAGATATTTTAATTGAAGAGAATAGTATTATAATTGATTTACCCGGAATTGGAAAATTAAGAGGATCTGAAGATAATACAAGTTGGACTAATCAAACTTTTTATAAATTTTTGGGAATACCTTTTGCTGAACCACCAATAAATAAATTAAGATTTAAGGTAAATTATAAAGTAAAATTATAGCTTTTTATATTTCAAGCAACAAAGTAGTAAAGTTTTAAATTTATATTGACTTTATAGTTAAAACTTATAAATAAAATATTATACAAATTATGAAATTATTTTTGAAAATTCTATACGTGCACTTATAATTTCATAAAACAAATATTGATTAATTGTTCTATTTATTAGTTTTGGATTCGAACAGTTGAATTTATAAGCTCTTAAATATAAGAAAGTATTATTTTTATAACAAAACTATAATTATGGGAATTCCAAAACATTTTAAATAAATTCTATTTATAGTTAATTGCAATGTGAATAAATATTTTAGATTCAAATTAATTTATTTTTTTATCATTCAACAGCCACCAGTGCCACTCGCAAAATGGGAAGGTGTCAAAGATGCTACAAAATTCGGTAGACGATGTCCAGCTTTAATTGATTATATACCATTAAAAGATCAGAAATTTGATTCATTATCTGAGGATTGCTTAAATTTATGTGTTTACACCAAAAACGTAATTTTATATTTATATGATCTTTAAATTATTATCTAATTTATTATTATCTATATTGTTATTGATAGTTCAACAAAAAACGTCCAGTTATGGTTTATATTCATGGTGGTGCCTTATGGAATGGTACTGCTAATGAACACCCTGGAAATTTTCTGCTGGAAAAGGATATTGTCTATGTTGCCCTACAATATCGACTCGGTGCATTAGGTTTTATTTCAACACAAACACCTGAAATACCCGGAAATATGGGAATACTTGATGTTAAATTAGCACTTGAATGGATTCAGAAGAATATTAAATATTTTGGTGGTAATCCAGATGATGTGACAGTTTTTGGTGAATCAGCTGGTGCAGCAATTACAAGTCTTTTAATGATTAGTCCAATAATTCCACAAAATATGTTTCAAAAAGCTATTATACAATCAGGATCTGTACTGATGGCGAGTATCTTTGATAATGATCCATTAGAAAATTCTCGAATGACTTGTAAAACACTTGAATGTCCAAATTGTGAAAATTCTATTGAAATTAATGAATGTTTAAATAAGGCATCAGTTTCTGATTTACTTAAAATTGCCCATGAATCACAAAATCCAATACAGTATGGTTTAACAATTCAAGATGTTGGAGGAGTTCTTCCGAAAAAACCTAAGCAATTATTAATGGAAGCTACTAAGAAATATCAAATAATGGCTGGTGTAATGGAAAATGATGGAGCATTTCTTATAAGTTTATTTCGTAAGCAATAAAAATTTTAAATTCTTCTTAATGTAAAGCAATTGTAAGGTTCTGTTTTTTCTTTTAGTTAATCAACAAAATTCACCACAACAATTAATTACAAACTTAATAAATTTATTGAGTGGATTTGATAAAACCGGTATAATTGAGAATTTAATTCAAAAATTATATTTCCAACCTGGTGAATTGGAACACAGCTCTTTGAAAGAACTAATGCCACAAATTATTGATGTTGAGTATAAAAAGCATGAAATGTTCATGTAATTTCATATTATTGTATATTTGTAGATCGCTTCAACAATAGTATTTAAATCACCATTGCAGAAATTTGTAGAATTATATTCAAGACAATATTCTAATCAAAAAAATTATTTATATAGCATAAACTATGTTGGTCAACATGTTTATATACCTTTTGTACCGTTATTGAAACAAATGTTTCCATATTATCCATTTGTTGGTGGTGTTCATCATGCTGATGATTTATTATATTTATTTCCAACAGAAAATCTAAATGAAAATGATACAGAAATGGCTAAAACGATGATAGATTTGTGGACATCGTTTGCAATTAATGGCAAGCCAGAAGTTAAAGATGGTCCAGAAATATTACCAATTAAAAGTAATAAATCAAAATTTTAGAATTGGAGAAAATTATTAATTTTCTTTTTTAATTTTTTTTTAGATGGTAAAGGACCATATTTCCATATCAATACGGAAATTACAATTGGTGATGATTTCTCTGATGAATATGTTGTTGCTATGAATAAGCTTAATAATGATTAATAATGTTGTGCAATTTCTTGTGTAATAACATATTTGATTAATTGGAAAAGCTTATTTAATTATGCTTTTTGAACGTACTTAATTATGTAATTACACATATTTAAAAATTTTTGATTAATTTAAATATAAATTTGTAGGAAAAATTGTTTCAAAAGTATGAGTTTTTTAATTGAAAACCGATTAAAACTTGAATATTTTCTGAAAATATTCTTTTCAGCCCAAAGCTAAATAGTTTTGGTGAAGCTTTCAAATAGATTACAAAAAAAAATCATAAGAACTATGAAAACCACCCAAAATATTCTGCATAACTCCCCCAAAAAATTAATAAAAAATTGCCAAATTTTGGGAACTTAGAAACTTACTTTAATTTAAAATAAAAGGTTAGTAGAAGTAAATGGTTGGGGTAATTTTACAATGGGTCTCTCTTACAACTTGACATTCCAAATTTTGTTAGATTCGCTAACACTAATTTCAGTTAACATAAAGTTGCTGGCTAATATAAATAGAACACTGTGGAAATATTAATATATTGTTTAAAAATATGTATTGGAAATGTATTATTAAATTGAACCTACAAGAAATAAAAATATTGTTTGTTTTGATTGAATATTAGGAGTGAAGTGTGGGAAAGGTTATCATAATTAAAATATATCGACATCTTATTTATATTGGTACATTTTAAATTTCACAGAAGACGGAAAAAAAGCTTCCTATTCAGTATTTGTGTATATTAGTTATCTGAATTTTGTTACAGAAATTATTTTATTTTTGAATATGATGATGGCGCTTTATTATACATTTCCAGCAGTTCCAGTAAATTCGCTGGGTGAAAAATGTTTTCTAACTTTCTTTTTTTTTTGTACTTGTCATAGAACAATGAAAACTGGACCAAAACTTAATATTTCAACCAATCCATAAAAAGTGGGGTTTTAAAATTATGTCGATTAATATATTATCGACGGAATTTGTTATAGCGTTACGTTACAAATAACGTTTTGTATATATTTAGTTGTATTAGTTTAGAAATTTATTCAGGAAATATGACAAGAAATCGACATTACTAGATTACAAAATATTTATGAAAACCTATTATTCTACATATTTTTTGCCTCTATTTTATTTTTACATAAATTTCATTTTTTACCTAAATCATTGATTTTATCTAAGTTACATTATTATTATTCATGTATTTACATATTTAAAAATATTTTAAAGAACATTTTTATAATTTAATTCAGAATTACCAGTATTTTAATTACTAAAAAAATTTACGAAAACTTGAAAATTTTTATAAATTCTACTAAAATTTATTTAAAATATTTAAAACAAGGAAAATCTCCTTTTAGTTCCTGAAATTTTACTAACAGCGCATTTAAATTTTTTCAACTCCTGTAACATAAATGGCTAAAAATGTGTTAGTTTATTTTGCTCTTGAATAGTCAATGTGTAAAAAAATGAACCACAATGTTTTACGCTATATCAGCTTCGTGATTCATTGCAATTAAATTTATATTTATTTTTATTTTATAAGTCAAAAATATGCAATCACTAATATTTTGATAAACCAGTAGATTTATAAACAAAGAGTGGGAGAATAATTTTATAAGCTTTACTTTTAAAGGCACTAAGAAAAATGTTTGGGAACACAATATTTTTTAGTAATAGTGATGTGAAATTAAACAAGAGCACAGTTTAACCTCTTTAAACCAATTAATTACTGCAAGTTTTATTCCGTTTAAGAACAATAAATTAAATAATGATTCGTTCAGAGAAGTTTGAATATTTATTAATTGCTTTTTTGGCAATATGGTATTTGAATAAAAGTACTACAAATGGAACTCCAACATCAAATATTTTAATTGAAGAAAATAATATTGTAATTGATTTACCAGAAATTGGAAAATTAAGAGGATCTCAAGATAATACAAGTTGGACTAATCAAACTTTTTATAAATTTTTGGGAATACCTTTTGCTGAACCACCAATAAATAAATTGAGATTTAAGGTAAATTATGAAAAAAATACTGGTTTTTATAAATAAATTGTTCGTAAAAGTAAAAAGCTTTAAATTTACAACGAATTTGTAGTAATAGCTTATAAATAAACTCTTATAAATTGTGAAATTAATTTTGCATAATTAAATCGCTTATATAACAAATATTGATGTCATTAAATTTACCAGTTTGAACTTATAAGTTAATGCAGATAAGAACTTATTATATATTTATATTTAAATTTCATACTTAACCATAATTTTAGGAATTTGATAAAACTTTTACTAAGGTTTATGATGAAATTCTATTCATATTTCAGTAGTCTGAAAGGGGATAAACTTTAAATCTTGTAGATTAAAATTCATTTATTTTTCTCATTAAACAGCCACCAGTGCCACTCGCAAAATGGGAAGGTGTCAAAGATGCTACAAAATTTGGTAGACGATGTCCAGCTATAATTGATTATATACCATTAAAAGATCAAAAATTTGATTCATTATCTGAGGATTGCTTAAATTTATGTGTTTACACCAAAAACGTAATTTTACTGAATTTCTATTTTACCAATTCTGATCTTTAAATAATTTTCTTTATATAGTTCGCCGAACAGCGTCCAGTTATGGTTTATATTCATGGTGGTTCCTTATGGAATGGTACTGCTAGCGAACATCCTGGAAATTTTTTACTCGAAAAGGATATTGTCTATGTTGCTATACAATATCGACTCGGTGCATTAGGTTTCATTTCAACACAAACACCTGAAATACCCGGAAATATGGGAATACTTGATGTTAAACTAGCACTTGAATGGGTCCACAAGAATATTAAATATTTTGGTGGTAATCCAGATGATGTGACAGTTTTTGGTGAATCATCTGGAGCAGCAATTATAAATCTCTTAATGATAAGTCCAATAATTCCACAAAATTTATTTAAAAAAACAATTCTACAATCAGGATGTGTACTACTGAGGAGTATCTTTGATAATGACCCGTTAGAAAATACACGAATGACATGTAAAAAACTTGAATGTGAAACTTGTGAAAATGTTTATGACATTAATAAATGTTTAAATAAGGCACCAGTTTTTGATTTACTAAATATTGCACATGAATCACGTTTTCCGATACATGGTTTAACAATTCAAGATGTTGGAGGAGTTCTTCCGAAAAAACCTGAACAATTAATAATAGAAACTACAAAGAAATACCAAGTCATGGCTGGTGTAATGGAAAATGATGGAGCATTTCTCATAAGTTTATATCGTACGTATGTACTAAAAATTGAAAATGCTTCTTAAGCTAATAAGGCTATTTCTTTTATTCAAAATAGTTAATCAAAAAATTTCTCCACAAGAATTAATTACAAATTTAATAAATTTATTGAGTGGACCTGATGAAACAGGTATAATTGAGAATTTAATTAAAAAATTATATTTCCAATCTGGTGAATTGGAACACAGTTCTTTGAAAGAACTAATGCCGCAAATTAGTGATGTTGAGTATACAAAAATAGAACTTTAAGCCATTTAAATTTTATTTTATGAATATTTGTAGATCGCCTCAACAATGATATTTAAATCAACTTTACAGAAGTTTTTAGAAATATATTCAAAAAACGATTCTAATCATCACAATTATTTATATAGCATGGATTATGTTGGTGAACATGTTTATATACCGTTTGTACCTTTACTGAAAGAAATGTTTCCATATTACCCTATTGTTGGTGGTGTTCATCATGCTGATGATTTATTATATTTATTTCCAACAGAAAATCTAAATAAAAAGGATACAGAAATGGCTAAAACGATGATAGATTTATGGACATCGTTTGCAATTAATGGAAAACCAGAAGTTAAAGATGGTCCAGAAATATTACCAATTAAAAGTACTAAATTGAAATTTTAGAATTGAGGAACATTATTAATTTTCTTCTTTAATTTTTTTTAGATGGTAAAGGACCATATTTCCATATTAATAAGAAAATTACAATTGGTGATGATTTTTCTGATGAATTTATGGTTGCCACAAAAAAAACTAAAGTTAAATTTCTGTAATTTTCTTAATTAAAAATATAAAATACTCGGAATTAAAATGACTTAAAATATGAGTTATTCTTGAAATTAAATTAGTTAGAATATGACATATTCCAGAAGAAATTCAAATGATGTGCCAGTTTGTGGTGAATAAGTTGAATCAATTATAGATCTGTTTAAATCCTTGAAATACATTCTTATCACTAATTTATCAATCTATTTCAAAATATTTAATTGGTGAAGCCTACGTTATGTACAATTTTATTTAGGCAGATGAAAGTGTCAAAAATTTAAGATTATGCGCTATATGTCGTGATTTAGTGACAGAATTTCGAATTATATTAAATGGTAGTTAATTTTTTTCTTTAATATAATCTAATACAATCTGTTACATCAATTTAATTTTTTTTGTTAACCATATTACTTTAACAATACTTTAACGATTATTATTAAACAATCGTAATAGCGCCCCATTGTCAGAAATTGGAATTAATTAAAATTCTATTTTGCTTAACTGAATCTAGTTATCAATTTTGGAAATTATTTACAATTGTTATATTTAATGATTACAGTAAAACACATATTTTGAAGGAAAAGCAAACAACACTTACTAGCGGATAGACTTTAAAATTGTTTTTACCTTTATTTGAATGAAAGCTTTTCAACCTTTCGAACGATTTGTCTAGCTATAATATGTAAATTAGAGATTGAGATTTCTCGAGATTTTTTAGTTTTTCTCGTCATATTTTATGTCTCGAGATTTCGAGATTTTCTTTTGATGTCTCAAAAGTAACTAAACAATGTAAAAATTTATTAGTAATAAATAAAACGATCACGATTAGGATCAGAACCAGGATCAGGATTACAACTATGATTAGTATACGACGTTCTTTGCGATTCTCAAAGTTCTTACTTAAAGAAAATAAAAGAACATATTGAGTTGAGTGGGGCGCGCAGATTTTAACCAGGATCACAGGATTAGCACAAGGATCAGGTTAAAACTCTCTTTACGAAAAATACGAAATTTTACAGCTCATTTAAATTTTTTCAACTCCTGTGCCATAAATGGTTAAAAATGTGTGAGTTTATTTTTCTCTTGAATAGTCAAAGTGAAAAAAAGTGAACCACAATGTTTTACGCTATATCAGCTTCGTGATTCATTGCAATTAAATTTATATTTATTTTTATTTTATAAGTCAAAAATATGCAATCACTAATATTTTGATAAACCAGTAGATTTATAAACAAAGAGTGGGAGAATAATTTTATAAGCTATATACTTTTAAAGGCACTAAGAAAAATGTTTGGGAACACAATATTTTTTAGTAATAGTGATGTGAAATTAAACGAAAGCATACTTTAAACTATTGAAAGCAATTAATTACACCAAGTTTTATTCCGTTTAAGAACAATAAATTAAATAATGATTCGTTCAGATAAGTTTGAATATTTATTAATTGCTTTTTTGGCAATATGGTATTTGAATAAAAGTACTACAAATGGAACTCCAACATCAAATATTTTAATTGAAGAAAATAATATTGTAATTGATTTACCAGAAATTGGAAAATTAAGAGGATCTCAAGATAATACAAGTTGGACTAATCAAACTTTTTATAAATTTTTGGGAATACCTTTTGCTGAACCACCAATAAATAAATTGAGATTTAAGGTAAATTATGAAAAAAAAAAATATTATTAAATTAATTTTTATAATTAAATTTACACGTAAACGTAAAAAACTTTAAATTTACAACGAATTAGTAGTTATAACTTATAAATAAACTAATAAGTTCTAAATTGGTAAATTTAATGACTAAACAAGAGTTGCTATATAAGCTATTTAATTACGCAAGATTAATTTCACAATTTAATAATTGTGAAATTAATCTTGCATAATTAAAAGCTTATATAGCAACTCTTGATTAGTCATTAAATTTACCAATTTAGAACTTATAAGTTTATGCAGATAAGAACTTATTATATATTTATATTTAAATTTCATACTTAACCATAATTTTAGGAATTTGATAAAACTTTTACTAAGGTTTATGATGAAATTCTATTCATATTTCAGTAGTCTGAAAGGGGATAAACTTTAAATCTTGTAGATTAAAATTCATTTATTTTTCTCATTAAACAGCCACCAGTGCCACTCGCAAAATGGGAAGGTGTCAAAGATGCTACAAAATTTGGTAGACGATGTCCAGCTATAATTGATTACATACCATTAAAAGATCAAAAATTTGATTCATTATCTGAGGATTGCTTAAATTTATGTGTTTACACCAAAAACGTAATTTTACTGAATTTCTATTTTACCAATTCTGATCTTTAAATAATTTTCTTTATATAGTTCGCCGAACAGCGTCCAGTTATGGTTTATATTCATGGTGGTTCCTTATGGAATGGTACTGCTAGCGAGCATCCTGGAAATTTTCTACTCGAAAAGGATATTGTCTATGTTGCTATACAATATCGACTCGGTGCATTAGGTTTCATTTCAACACAAACACCTGAAATACCCGGAAATATGGGAATACTTGATGTTAAATTAGCACTTGAATGGGTTCACAAGAATATTAAATATTTTGGTGGTAATCCAGATGATGTGACAGTTTTTGGTGAATCAGCTGGTGCAGCAATTACAAGTCTTTTAATGATTAGTCCAATAATTCCACAAAATATGTTTCAAAAAGCTATTATACAATCAGGATCTGTACTGATGGCGAGTATCTTTGATAATAATCCATTAGAAAATTCTCGAATGACTTGTAAAACACTTGATTGTCAAAATTGTGAAAATTCTAATGAAATTAATGAATGTTTAAATAAGGCACCAGTTCTTGATTTACTTAAAATTGCCCATGAATCACATACTCCAATACAGTATGGTTTCACAATTCAAGATGTTGGAGGAGTTCTTCCGAAAAAACCTGAACAATTAATAATAGAAACTACAAAGAAATACCAAGTCATGGCTGGTGTAATGGAAAATGATGGAGTATTTCTTATAGGTTTATATCGTAAGTACTAAAAATTGAAAATCCTTCTTAAGCTAATAAGACTATTTTTTTTATTCAAAATAGTTAATCAACAAATTTCCCCACAAGAATTAATTACAAATTTAATAAATTTATTGAGTGGACCTGATGAAACAGGTATAATTGAGAATTTAATTAAAAAATTATATTTCCAATCTGGTGAATTGGAACACAGTTCTTTGAAAGAACTAATGCCGCAAATTAGTGATGTTGAGTATACAAAAATAGAACTTTAAGCCATTTAAATTTTATTTTATGAATATTTGTAGATCGCCTCAACAATGATATTTAAATCAACTTTACAGAAGTTTTTAGAAATATATTCAAAAAACGATTCTAATCATCACAATTATTTATATAGCATGGATTATGTTGGTGAACATGTTTATATGCCGTTTGTACCTTTACTGAAAGAAATGTTTCCATATTACCCTATTGTTGGTGGTGTTCATCATGCTGATGATTTATTATATTTATTTCCAGTACAAAATCTAAATGAAAAGGATACAGAAATGGCTAAAACGATGATAGATTTATGGACATCGTTCGCAATTAAAGGAAAACCAGAAGTTAAAAATGGTCCAGAAATATTACCAATTAAAAGTAATGAAATTAACTTTAAAATTGGAAAAAATAATTAATTTTAATTTTTAATTTTTTTTCAGATGGTAAAGGACCATATTTCCATATTAATAAGAAAATTACAATTGGTGATTATTTTACTGAAGAATTTATGGTTGCCACACAAAAAACTAAAGTTAAATTTCTGTAATTTTCTTAATTAAAAATATAAAATACTCGGAATTAAAATGATTTAAAATATGAGTTATTCTTGAAATTAAATTAGTTAGAATATTACATATTCCAGAAGAAATTCAAATGATGTGCCAGTTTGTGGTGAATAAGTTGGTGAATCAATTATAGATCTGTATAAATCCTTGAAAAAATGCTTAAACTTTCATGATTATTATAAAAAAAAAGTAGTAGCGTCCCATTGTCAGAAATTGGAATTAATTAAAATTCTACCTTAATTAACTGAATCTAGTTATCAATTTTGGAGATTATGGTTATATTTAATGAATACAGCAAAACACATATTTTGAAGGAAAAGCAAATCACACATCTTACCGGATGGACTTTAAAATTGTTTTTACCTTTATTTGAATGAAAGCCTTTTCAACCTTTCGAACGAATTGTCTAGCTATTGTTTTTACCTTTATTTGAATGAAAGCCTTTTCAACCTTTCGAACGAATTGTCTAGCTATAATATGTAAATTAGAGATTGAGATTTCTCGAGATTTTTTAGTTTTTCTCGTCATATTTTATGTCTCAAAAGTCTCAAGAATGCTTGAGAATATTTTCTCATACAAAATAAAATCAGGATCTAGATCACGGCATATTCTTTCAAATTATCAGTATAGGATCTTCTTTGCGATTCTCAAAGTTCTTACTTAAAGAAAATTTTGGTAAAGGAATATATTGAGTTGAGTGGGGCGTGCAGGATGAGGATAAGACCCACGACTACGACCAGGATCAGAACCAGGATTAGAACAAGGATCAAGGAATATTCTTTGAAAATCTTTAGTATATGACGTTCTTTGAGATTCTCAAAGTTCTTATTTAAAAGAAAATAATTGAGCGGGGCTATTCTTTAAAACTAATAAACTTAAATAGACTCTTTAAAACTAATAAACTTTCATAAAAAAAAGCTTTTCTTACTTAATTGTTATTAGTTCCATAAAATTAATCTAAAATCATTGTTAATTTTATTTTTTAACCAAACTTTTAAACGTACTATTTATTATAAGTACTAAAAATATTATCACTTGTTCATTAAAATTATAATTATATAAAAGCTTTCATTTTAGTTGAATTCATATAACTGGAACGTTTAGCTTTATTTAATTTAAACTTATTTTATAAATAATGCCTAGTTCTGAAGATAAATGGTGTTTAGTATTTTTATTTGGTGCATTGGTAATTGTTTTAACACAAAATCCTGAAAAATCTGATAATATTAATTATTCAACAATAGTTGAACAAATTGATATTATTGATGAGGGTAATATTGTTACAGTAGATATACCAGAATTAGGTAAATTAAAAGGTATTGAAGATGAAACAACTTGGACAAAACAAATATTTATAAAATTTTTGGGTATACCATTTGCTGAACCACCCATTAATAAATTAAGATTTAAGGTAAAAAAATTGTTTTTTTCTAATTTTTTTAAAATTTAAATAAATTGATTCATAATTGCGATGTAAAATTTTCTATGTATTTTTTTATGCTGTTGTAGAATTAAAGATATTTTTTGTAATAATTTTTATTCAAGGTCTTTAATTTGTTTTCTTTTTTTTTGATAATTATTTATACTTTTTTGATAAGTGGATTAAGAATAAAAAAAGTTCTTTAAAGTTCAAGTTTAAATTTTACTGATATCAAGTTTTTGTTTATAATTTTTTTTTTTATTAATTATATGTAAATAGAAATATGTTTTTGGTTTAATGGTAATATTACAAAATTATTTTTGGTTCAGTACATAAGAATGAAAAGTTGATAGGAGCAAATATTGAAGCAGAGTACAATTTATATTAAAATATTAAAGTTAATTTGTTAATTTCTTTATTTCAACAATATTGTCAAAATATTTGAAATATTATATACCGAACTTAAAAATTAGTTAACTCATAAGTTATCTTAATTTAAATTATCGTATTTGACCTGATTTAATATAAATTTTGTTTTTACAAATTAGCAGCGGAACTGATATTGTTTCTTTTCGCAAAAAATATGATTATAATTCAATCTATATTTCAATATTTAAAGAGTCAAAATTTAATTTATTTAATTACTTTTCGAATTTTTATACAGTTTCAATAATTTTGTTTTCTTTAATCATTCATAGCCACCAGTACCATTGACCAAATGGGAAGATGTCAAAGATGCTACAAAATTTGGTAGACGATGTCCAGCTATAATTGATTATATACCATTAAAAGATCAAAAATTTAATTCATTATCTGAGGATTGCTTAAATTTATGTGTTTACACTAAAGATGTAATTTTACTGAATTTCTATTTTACCAGTTTTGGTCTTTAAATAATTTTCTGCAATATTTCTGTTCCTAGTTTAACAAAAAACGTCCAGTTATGGTTTATATTCATGGTGGTGCTTTATGTAATGGTACTGCTATCGAACATCCTGGTAATTTTCTGCTTGAAAAGGATATTGTTTATGTTGCCATACAATATCGACTTGGTGCATTAGGTTTTATTTCAACACAAACACCTGAAATACCCGGAAATATGGGAATACTTGATGTTAAATTAGCACTTGAATGGATTCAGAAGAATATTAAATATTTTGGTGGCAATCCGAATGACGTTACAGTTTTTGGTGAATCAGCCGGTGCAGCAATTACAAGTCTTTTAATGATTAGTCCAATAATTCCACAAAATTTATTTCACAAAGCAATTATACAATCAGGATCTGCATTAATGGCTGGTATATATGACAATGAACCATTAGAAAATGCCCGAATGACCTGTAAATTACTAGAATGTGAAAATTGTGAAAATATAAATCAAATTAATAATTGTTTAATAAAAGCACCAGTTTTCGATTTACTTAAAATTGCACATCAATCACATAGCATAGTTCCATATGGTTTTACAATTAATGATTTTGGTGGAGTTATCCCGAAAAAGGCTAAACAATTATTAATGGAAAGTTCTAATAAATATCAAGTAATGACAGGTGCTGTAAAACATGATGGAGCTTTTCTTTTAAATGGATTTGGTAAGTGATAATATCAAATTTGTTTGCGGTTGCATTTTATATCATTATATTAAAATGTTTGTACGTTAGGTCAACCAAAGGATTCAAGAAATTATATCGAAAAATTAATACACTATTTAGGTGAGACAGATGATCATGGAACAATTGCTAATTTAGCTATGAAATTATATGTACAACCTGGTCAATTAGAGCGTGGTAATATTGAAGAACTAATGCCAGCAATTGTTGATGTATAATTTCTCATAAGTAAAAATTAAATAGATATTTTAATTTTATTTCTTTAGATCGCTTCAACAATTCTACTAAAATCACCAGTACAAAAATTTATTGAATTATATACAAAAAAACATTCAAACGAAAATAATTACTTGTATACTATGAATTATGTTGGCAAATCATCTTATGTTGATTACATACCAATTCTTAAAAATATATTTCCATATTATCCATTTGTTGGTGGTGTTCATCATGCTGATGATTTACTCTATTTATTTCCAACAAAAAATCTAAATGAAAATGATACAGAAATGGCTAAAACGATGATTGATTTGTGGACATCGTTTGCAATTAATGGCAAGCCAGAAGTTAAAGATGGTCCAGAAATATTACCAATTAAAAGTAATAAATCAAAATTTTAGAATTGGAGAAAATTATTAATTTTCTTTTTTAATTGTTTTTTTAGATGGTAAAGGACCATATTTCCATATTAATAAGAAAATAACAATTGGTGATGATTTTTCTAATGAGTTTCTTGTGTCAGTGAATAAAATAAATTCTAAAAAAAATAAAATGTAGTGAAAATTCCTCCCCACAATTATTTATACCTAAGAGTATGCAATAATTGTAAAGTTTTATTTAAATAAAAAAAGATTCAAAATTTTTAATTAAGTAGTTTGTTTAATTGATTATTTAATTCGAAAAACCAATTAAAAGTAATAAATTGAAACGAATTTGGTAAAATTATTAATGCTTAATAATGTTTGGGTGTTTCTTGTGTAATTACATATTTGATTAATATTAAAAAGTTTGTGATTAATTTAATTATAAATTCAATTCAATATAAAATTTATTTAAACATTTAATTTAAGATACTTGGCATCTGTATTTAGAAATGTTTTAAATTAATTATTATTTTATTATATAATTAATTTTTTAGGAAAATATTAAAAACCTAAGTAAAAAACCCAAAAAAAAAATTATATACTAAATCTTTCTTTATACACTAAATTTATTATAATCAATATAATAATTCCTCATGGACCACTATCACCACCCATCCATCAAATTAAAGGGTAGCTCTCACATTAAAGGATATTCTGATTAACACATTGAGTTAATAATTATATTAAGTACATTAATACAAAGAGTTTAATATTTCGATTCCTTTTCTAAAATTTATAATCGAATCAATTTGAATTAGAATATGAGGAAAATATAAATATAAATCTTGCAGGCAGTGTGGTAGTAAGTAAAATTACATCCTAACTTGTAATGTTTACTTTTTATTTAGATATTGTATTTTTTGAAATAAATCATAAAGCTATTATAGCGTAAATTTTCGGTCCCAGGAGATACTTTGGTCAAAATTTGTTGTTTCGAATGTGTTACTTATGTAATTATTAAGAAAAATTGACTTACTATATTTTAATTTATATTTTAAAAATAATTTAATTATGAATATGTAAGAAAAATTATTTGATCTTAGTTTTATCAAACTTCAAGCTCATTAAAAAATGAAGAAAACAAAAATATTTTTATTTTAATTTACTTTTTATTTAGCACTAAAGTACTAAACTTTCATTATAAAAAAAGAAGCCCAAGCAATCTAACCAAATCGCCGAAAATTAACCAATAAAAGACTACTGGAAAAATTCTGCATAATTCCAATATAACTAAAGTCACTCAAAAATTTAATAATAAAATCCACCAATTTTAGAAACTTAAAAACTAAAACAACTGTCTCGATTTTCGACTCATATTACTTTAATTTATATTAAAGGGATTTAAAAAGTCGATCAAATTAAATGTTGGGTTAATATTATATTAGATCTCTAAATTTGGCATACCAAATTTTATTTTATCCGCTAATAGTTTTCATAAAACTTACTGTCACCTATAACTGATAATAGAATATTTTTTTAAAAAAATTTGCATACCTTCTACATCTATTACCTATAATACCAAATGTTTCTAAGTGTATCGTTAGTTTATTTTTCTCCTGAGTAAAACATTCTATCAACCACAATATTTTACGTTATAGCATCTTCGTGATTTATTTCATTGAAATTTATTTGTAGATTTGGAGATATGCAATCACAAATATTGTGATAAAATCATCTATATTATCCACCAGTATATTTATTAGCAAAGAGTGGGATAATAATTTTATAAGCTTTAAGCAAAGAACAAAAAAAAATTATATAAGATAAATATGTTTATAAATAGTGATGTGAAATTAAACGAGAGCACAGTTTAACCTCTTTAAACCAATTAATTACTGCAAGTTTTATTCCGTTTAAGAACAATAAATTAAATAATGATTCGTTCAGATAAGTTGGAATATTTATTAATTGCTTTTTTGGCAATATGGTATTTGAATAAAAGTACTACAAATGGAACTCCAACATCAAATATTTTAATTGAAGAAAATAATATTGTAATTGATTTACCAGAAATTGGAAAATTAAGAGGATCTCAAGATAATACAAGTTGGACTAATCAAACTTTTTATAAATTTTTGGGAATTCCTTTTGCTGAACCACCAATAAATAAATTGAGATTTAAGGTAAATTATGAAAAAACTACTGGTTTTTATAAATAAATTGTTCGTAAAAGTAAAAAGCTTTAAATTTACAACGAATTTGTAGTAATAGCTTATAAATAAACTATTATAAATTGTGAAATTAATCTTGCATAATTAATCTTGCATAGCTTATATAACAAATATTGATGTCATTAAATTTACCAGTTTTGAACTCGTAACAGTAGAATATAGAAGTTCTCGAAGATAAGAAGTAACTATATTTAATTTAAACTTAATACTTAACTATAATTTTGGGAGTTTGATTAAACCTTATATAAACTTTTTTAATAAAATTCTATTCATAGTTCATACTCTTATAGATTTGTAATGTGAACAAACCTAAAATATTTTAGATTCAAATTCATTTATTTTTTTATCATTCAACAGCCACCAGTAGCACTAGAAAAATGGGAAGGTGTTCAAGATGCTACAAAATTTGGTAGACGATGTCCAGCTTTAATTGATTACATACCATTAAAAGATCAAAAATTTGATTCATTATCTGAGGATTGCTTAAATTTATGTGTTTACACTAAAGATGTAATTTTACTGAATTTCTATTTTACCAGTTTTGATCTTTAAATAATTTTCTGCAATATTTTCTTTACATAGCTAAATAAAGAGCGTCCAGTTATGGTTTTTATTCATGGTGGTGCCCTATGGAATGGTACTGCTATTGAACATCCTGGAAATTTTTTACTCGAAAAGGATATTGTTTATGTTGCCATACAATATCGACTTGGTGCATTAGGTTTTATTTCAACACAAACACCTGAAATACCCGGAAATATGGGAATACTTGATGTTAAATTAGCACTTGAATGGATTCAGAAGAATATTAAATATTTTGGTGGCAATCCGAATGACGTTACAGTTTTTGGTCAATCAGCTGGTGCTGCAATTACAAGTCTTTTAACAATTAGTCCAATAATTCCACAAAATTTATTTCACAAAGCAATTATACAATCAGGATCTGCATTAATGGCTGTTATAAATGACAAGGAACCATTAGAAAATGCTCGAATGACCTGTAAATTACTAGAATGTGAAAATTGTGAAAATATAAATGAAATTAATAATTGTTTAATAAAAGCACCAGTTTTCGATTTACTTAAAATTGCACATCAATCACATAGCATAGTTCCATATGGTTTTACAATTAATGATTTTGGTGGAGTTATCCCGAAAAAGGCTAAACAATTATTAATGGAAAGTTCTAATAAATATCAAGTAATGACAGGTGTTGTAAAACAAGATGGAGCTTTTTTTTTAAATGGATTTGGTAAGTGATAATATCAAATTTGTTTGCGGTTTCATTTTATATCATTATAATAAAATGATTGTACGTTAGGTCAACCAAAGGATCCAAGAAATTACATCGAAAAATTAATAGATTCTTTACGTGAGGTCGATGATCATGGAACAATTGCTAATTTAGCAATAAATTTATATGTACAACCTGGTCAATTAGAGCGTGGTAACATTGAAGAACTAATGCCAGCAATTGTTGATGTATTATTTTTCATTTATTTCATAAAAATTAAATAGTTATTTTAATTTCATGTTTAGATCGTTACAACAATTCCATTTAAATCACCAATACAAACATATTTAGAACTATATTCAAATAAACATTTTAAT
Organism: Empis livida; assembly: GCA_963932195.1. Taxonomy (NCBI): domain Eukaryota; kingdom Metazoa; phylum Arthropoda; class Insecta; order Diptera; family Empididae; genus Empis; species Empis livida. The sequence goes on from OZ010647.1 coordinate 3,480,604, forward strand.
CAAAACAATTATTTATATAGTATGGATTATATTGGTGAACATGTTAATATACCATTTATATCGTCATTGAAACAACAGTTTCCATATTATCCACTTGTTGGTGGTGTTCATCATGCTGATGATTTATTATATATATTTCCAACAGAAAATCTAAATGAAAATGATACAGAAATGGCTAAAACGATGATTGATTTGTGGACATCGTTTGCAATTAATGGCAAGCCAGAAGTTAAAGATGGTCCAGAAATATTACCAATTAAAAGTAATAAATCAAAATTTTAGAATTGGAGAAAATTATTAATTTTCTTTTTTATTTGTTTTTTTTAGATGGTAAAGGACCATATTTCCATATTAATAAGAAAATTACAATTGGTGATGATTTTTCTGATGAATTTCTTGTTTCAGTGAATGAAATAAATTCTAAAAAAAATAAAATGTAGTGAAAATAATAAATTCTAATAATAAAATAAAATTTTAATATCATTTCAAATATTTTCTTTAATATTTCCCGCCGGCACTTAATTACATCTACACCTAAGGGTATGTAATAATTGTTAAGTTTTATTTAAATTAAAAAATATTCAGATTTTTAATTAAATAGTTTGTTTAATTGAATATCTAATTCCAAAACGGTTTAGTTAACCCTACAAGTTTATTTAGTTCTAAATTTATTTTAGTTAGTACAATAATTTAGAACCTAATTTTCTTATATGTATTCATCTTAATTCTTATAAGCTATCATCTTCACTTTCTAAATTTTATTTCTAAGTTATATCCGTTGAAATTATTCCTTGCACTAGTTTCAATTTTAGACTAATTCACAACCTATTAATCAGGACTAATTTCCACAGATACTACTTAGAAATAGAAGCTTGAAAATGGACATGATAGCTTCATATAGTAATTTTGGTCTGAGCCTTACCCCTCAATAGCATTATATTTTTTGGTTCTCGTTTTAAATTAAACTAAATTTGTAGCGGCAACTTTTAGCTTTTTTAAGTTTAAAATTCCAGGTAGCTAAACATTTTGAAGAAACATGTTTGAAATGAAATTGTTTCAAATAAACGCTATATACAAAAACACTTGAAATTTGCCTATTTTAAAAGAGCGTATAAAGCATAAACACTTGATATTCTAAATTATAGTTTGACAATTTAATCTTTTTTAATAAAGTTATTTCTGTAGACTCTATTAATCTTAAACTCTTAAACTAACCAAGCTTATCATTATTGTTAGATAAAAAATGTTATCGTCATTCTATCATTATTCGATCTACAAAAAAGTCCATATTTATAAACCTTAAAAAGTTTGTAAATAGTTTACTTCTGTTTAACAATTCACGGAATAATGTCACGGAATATTTTACTATTTTTGCAACTAATAACATTAATTTGTTGTGTAGTTTCCAAATCAGTTTATTCAAATGAAAAATATGAAGCTATAGTAAAATTACCTAATCAAGGTTCACTTAAAGGTGCAATAAACCAAACAGTATGGACTAAGCAAAATTATATGCAGTTTTTGGGTATTCCTTATGCTGAATCACCAAGCAAAAATTTAAGATTTAAGGTAAGAATCAGAAAGCTTTTACACAAATTAACATTTCCATAATGAAATATTTAAAACCAAGGCACCAGTATCGAAAGGAAAGTGGTATGACATTAAGGATGCCACAAAATATGGCAGACGTTGTCCAACTTTAGAATTAATAAACGGTTTAACTGATGAAGAATTGAAAGAAGATTTAGAGGATTGTTTAAATTTAAGCGTTTTTACGAAAAATGTAAGTACTTTAATAAAATTTATGGAAAAAGGTGAACCATAAGAAAATTTTCTGTAAATTTACAGCTTACAGCAAAACGTCCAGTTTTGATTTATATTCATGGTGGCGGATTTAATAATGGCGGTTCATATAAAATTCCTGGTGGATATTTAATGGAAAAAGATATTGTTCTGGTTGTTCCACAATATCGTCTTGGACACTTTGGTTTCTTATCAACGAAAACGGAACAAATGCCTGGCAATATGGCAGTTTTAGATTTAATCTTATCATTAAAATGGGTACATGATAATATTGAACATTTTGGTGGTGATCCAGATAGTATCACAATTTCTGGACAATCAGCTGGTTCATATTTAGTAAATACATTATTGATAAGTCCAGCTGTACCGAGAGGATTATTTCATCGTGGTATTATGGCATCTGGATCACTAATTAATTCAATGGCTGTAAAAAAAGATTATTACAAAATTTCCCAAAATATTTGTCAGCAAATTTGTCGTCGTGCTTGTCGATCAACAACAGAAATAAATCAATGTTTTATGGATGTACCAGTACGTACTATATTACAAACTAAACCAACTTTTAATCCAAATGATCCCTTATCATTTTCGTTGACTCTTAACGATTATTATGGTATTTTACCAGAAACACCAGAAATTTTGTCCAAAAACAATTTAAATAAGTTACCAGTAATGGCATCAGTTAGCAAACACGATGGTGCAGGTTTTTTTGCTGGTAAGTTAGCTAAATTTATGTTAGCTTATTAATAAAATTGCCAATCGAGTTATAATTTGCTCAAGTGTTGACACTAATTACGTTTTATCATTAATCAAAACAATATTAAAATTCATTTTTCGATTTATTCAACTCACTATAGTGAGTATTAAACTCACTATATAAGTAAATAATTTTCGATTAATGTTAATATAATCAAAAATAAAAAGAGAAAAAGATGTGTAAACAAATTTGAATCCACTTTTAAGTCTCATATCAGTGTTTGACAATTATCAATTAGTTAAATTTTAAAATACGTATGGTCTAATAATATATATATTTTTGTCATTTTTAAATAGGCATGTATTTAATGCTGAGCTCAAAAAATTTGAATGTATTAGAATTTTCGAAAATTCTTTTGTCAGCTTTCGGTGATGAAAATATGACGAAAGATGAATTTACTTCATTAATGAATTACTTTTTTACCCCAGAACAACAGAATGAAAAGGATTTAACTAAAGTTTTTCCAGGTTTAGTGGATGTGAGTATAGATTGAAATATTTTTAATTAAAACTTAGTAAATATTCAATTTTAAAGCTTTCCAGTACGATTTCATTTAAGAAACCAACTCTTGATTTTATGAAATTGAATTCAATGAACACTACAAGTGAAAATTTTATTAGTACATATGATTACCGCGGTGAAAATACTAAATTTAATCTTCCAATATTATCTGAAGTTTATCCATTTAAAACTGGTGTTCATCACGCTGATGAATTGTTTTCATTATTTAATACTCGTAACTTGAATTCTAAGGATACAGAAGTAGCTAAAGTAATGGTTGATTTATGGACATCATTTGTAATCTCAGGACGACCATCAATACCAAATGGTCCAAAATTGATACCAGTAAAAGGTATTATAATTTTTATTGTGAAAAGTTCTTTTTGAGTCTTTTTAAATACGTGAATTTATGAATATTTTTGAACATTTTAGGGTAAATTCGGGTACATTTTAGGGTAATTAATAGAAGTAGTTTCAACAAACAAAAAAGTTGATAGAAAATTAAAAAATAATTGAATAAGATAGTACAATGCAGCTTAAAAAGTGCTCACTGCTTTTTTGCGAACAATCTTAAGTGAAATTTTTAAATATGCTAGATTAGATTGTGTATTTTTGATTTTACAAAATCAGTTAGAGCTTTAAGTACAATCACTACAAAAATTTCGAATTGTTTTTTTGTTGGTTAGATTGAATATAACTTCAGTGTTATTTAATTTAATATTAAATCTAGATTAACGAAGATTAGATAATTTCTCTCAAAGCCTTCAATCACCACAAATTATAAATTAGCTTTATGATTAATTTCAAATTGCTTTAACCGAGAATATAGTGATTTATGATTAATTTACTAATAAATTTAATTAGTATTGCACCCAGTTATCTTGGTGAATTTGCAATTATTCAAATTATTCACTTCCTTTATTATATGTAGGTATGTAATATGTTTTATAATTAATGAATCATTTCTGTTTTCTAGGTGAATCATGTCCATATTTCCACATCAACAGTGAAGTAACAACAGGAGATAATTTCGAAAATGAATTTTTGGTATCAGTGCGTGAATCAACGAATTAAACCAAGGCAAATTTTTTTCATTATTTATTTGTTAATTAATATTAAATTAAAGAAATGCAGAAAAGTTTTAATTTCAAATGAAAATCAAAAATTTAAAATAAATGTTATTGCAGAATAAAAAACATCTTCTTGTCTCCCATCTTTTTATATAATAAATTGAGCTAGTTTGAACCCAAAAAGTAATGAAATGTCCAGAATTTGTTTTAATTAAATATATTTAAAGAACGCAATAGTAAAGTAAATGATAACACTTACTGGCATATATATAATAATTTAACGTCGACAATTTTGCGTCTTAGCCAGAAAGCAGAAATGGAGGATTAAAAAAAAATCAAGATTGGACATTTTTTTTAAGGTATATGACATATTCTAGTTTTTACCGAAAATATAGTGCTGTAAACTAAATGTAAAATTGTAAAATTTATCATGGGTTGTAAAATTTTTCATGGTAAAATTGTGAAATTTTTATGTTTCAAAAAAAAATTTTTAAAATTATTAAAAAATTAAGACATTTTCAAATTTAGCCGACTATTATTAAACCCTATATTTTTCAACTTTTACTAATGTGTCATTTTAAATGTTTTGAATTTAAATGACTTTGAAATTGTGCAACTGTATTTAATATGATAGTCACTTGAAGTTTTCAATTATACTTAAACAGTTTAATCTAATTTTTAATATAGATTAAAAAAATTGGAGGAACACTAAATATATCGTAGTGTTTATGATAGTATGCAGTTCGAGTGGAAATAAATTTTAACTAGATCTTCAAAGTCTTAGGTGAAATTAGCACAATTTACATCTTTTTATTAACATTTATATACCTGTCTTAAATATTTAAATTTTAGACGGTATGAACGAAAAGAGTATTCAAAAACTATAAACCTTAATGAATTATACTGCCTTTCTGTGTTTTCCAGAAGTATATAATAAGCCCACGATATTCGATTATTTATATTTTCTTACTATTACTGGACCTGCTGTTACTTAATTCTGAACACAAACTAATACCGTACCCGTACATATTTGTATTTTCTTTTATAGTAAAATGAAATGTACTGAAAACTAATGCGTACTACTCCTTTTTTTTAAATTTTAGTACATCAGGGCGGATTTCGCTGGATCTAACTCCATAAATTTCCATTTATATGACAGTGTTCTAGTAGGACCAAATAACTTACAGATTTCACAATTTTTTCACGATACGTTGTATCCAGTGAAATATCAGTGAAATTTTTTATTTCTATTTTTTACGATGCAATTTTGTATGAGAAATTTAGTTTCGCTCGAGGTGCATACTTAGCATTAAACACAAATCTTTAAATTAATTATAATGTGTAAATTATACGAATCTGTGACTGTTTCCAGATAAAATATCTTATCTTAATTGTCATAGCATTATTATATCTACAAAAAATCCATATTTAAGGATCTGAACAAATTTATAAATTCCTTACTTTTGTTTAACAATTCACGAAATAATGTCACGGAATATTTTACTATTTTTGCAACTAATAACATTAATTTGTTGTGTTGTTTCTCAATCAGTTTATTCAAATCAAAACTATGAAGCTATAGTAAAATTACCTAATCAAGGTTCACTTAAAGGTGCAATAAACCAAACAGTATGGACTAAGCAAAATTATATGCAGTTTTTGGGTATTCCTTATGCTGAATCACCAAGCAAAAATTTAAGATTTAAGGTAAGAATCAGAAATAATTTACACAAATTAATATTTCCGTAATGAAATCGATAAAAACAAGGCACCAGTACCGAAAGGAAAGTGGTATGACGTTAAGGATGTAACAAAATATGGCAGACGTTGTCCAACTTTAGAGTTTATAAGCAGTTTAACTGATGAAGAATTGAAAGAAGATTTAGAGGATTGTTTAAATTTAAGCGTTTTTACGAAAAATGTAAGTACTTTAATTCAATTTACAGAAAATAATACCAAATACTAGCTAGATTATTTCCAGCTTACAGCAAAGCGTCCAGTTTTATTTCACATACATGGCGGTGCGTTTAGGAATGGGAGTGCATATGATATTCCTGGTGGATTTTTAATGGAAAAAGATATTGTTCTGGTTGTTCCACAATATCGCCTTGGACACCTTGGTTTCTTATCAACGAAAACTGAACAAATGCCTGGCAATATGGCAGTTTTAGATTTAATCTTATCATTAAAATGGGTACATGATAATATTGAACATTTTGGTGGTGATCCAGATAGTATTACAATTTCTGGACAATCATCTGGTTCATTTTTGGTTAGTACATTAATGATAAGTCCAGCTGTCCCAAAAGGATTATTTAAGCGTGCTATTATGGCATCTGGATCTGCAGTTCATGCAATGGGCGTAAAAAAAGATTATTATAAAATTTCCCAAAATATTTGTCAGCAAATTTGTGGTCGTGCTTGTCGATCAACAACAGAAATAAATCAATGTTTTATGGATGTACCAGTACGTACTATATTAGAAACTATACCAACTTTTACTCCATATCATCCAGTACCAATTGCATTAACTCTTAACGATTATTATGGAATTTTACCAGAAACACCGGAAGTTTTGGCCAAAAATAATTTAAATAAATTACCAGTAATGGCATCTGTTACCAAACACGATGGTGCAAAATTTCTGGCTGGTGAGTTAGATTTTTAATAATGTTGACTATATTTAAATCGCAACTACATAGTATGATTTTATTAATTCCAACAATTACATTTCCAAAGTTCATTGAGGAAAATAATAGCCGAAAAATTACTATTGATTCATTGAATTTGATATTATATTTAAAAAAGATTTAAAGTTTACAGAGACTGCTTTTTATCGTTAAAAAAGTTCGACATATGACAACTATCAACTGAGTTCCCTCAAACAAGGCGAATCAATTTTGACTCTAAATCCTCTAAAAATTAGACTCCAAAAAAATGTGCGACTTTAATAATATTTATTCTACTTTTTTTTGAGTTTTTATTCATTTCTGTGTCACTAGATGCATTTTTGCAAATGAAAAGCAAATTTAACGTGCCATTCAGAAACTAAATTTATACGAAATAAAGAGTTATGGTGCTAATACATAATCACATAAATCATTTCTTCATTTTTCACAGAACTGTACTTCAAATTATACTCAAAAAATTTGACTGTATTAGAATTTTCGAAAATATTTTTGGCGGCTTATGGTGATGAAAATATGACGAATGATGAATTCACATCATTAATAAATTACTTTTTTACCACAGAACAACAGAATGAAAAGGACTTGACTAAAGTATTTCCAGGTTTAGTGGATGTAAGTAAATACCTAAATATTTATACAAGAAACTTATTTAATACTAATTTTATAGCTTTCCAGTACGGTTTCATTTAAAAAACCAACTCTTGATTTTATGAAATTGAATTCAATGAACACTACAAGTGAAAATTTTATTAGCACATATGATTACCGCGGTGAAAATACTAAATTTAATTTTCCAATATTATCTGAAGTTTATCCTTTTAAAAACGGTGTGAATCATGCCGATGAATTGTTTTCATTATTTAATACTCGTAACTTGAATACCAAGGACACAAAAGTAGCTAAAGTTATGGTTGATTTATGGACATCATTTGTAATTACAGGACGACCATCAGTACCAAATGGTCCAAAATTGATTCCAGTAAAAGGTAAAATATTTTTTTTCTGAATAATTTAAAAATAATGTCGAAAATGAACTAGTCCTGTTAAAGTTCAAATAAGTGAATAAGATCACTTATTTGACCTTTAACAGGACGAGTTAATTTTCGACACCAACAATCTTAATCGTAATTTGTAAGGTAAGATTATGATTAGAATATGAGTTTTTGATTTTCCAAAATGAGTTAAGAGCTTTAAATAAATTGAAGCATTGTCATTATAGAAATAAAATGAAGTACTATAGAAATTTCTAATAATAATCTAAGATACAATATTACTGAGAGGTTTTTAACATAAGATTAAATCGATTAACAGATTTATTTATTTGTTAATAAATTTAATGAGTATTTTACCTAGTTGACTTGCTGAATTTGAAATTATTGAAATTCTTCACTTCCTTTATTATGTGTTGTTATGTAATATGGTTTATCATTAATGAATCGTTTCTGTTTTCTAGGTGAAGTATGTCCATATTTCCACATCAACAGTGAAGTAACAACAGGAGATAATTTCGAAAACGAATTTTTGGTATCAGTTCATGAGCTCACCAACTAATTCAAGGAAAATTTTAATCAATATTTAAAATACAAAATTAATTAATTAATATTATATGTATTAAAAAATGCATAAAAATTGTAATTTCACAATAACGAAACATGAAAATCGAAAACTTAAAATAAATTTTATTGCAGAATAAAAAATATTTTCTTAATTACAGCAACCAAGCAAATAATTATTTTTTAAATAAAGCAAAACATATTTTTATCTAATCAGTCGAGTGAGAAAGCATAAACTCGAATATACTCAACTCAAAACTAAACAAATCCCCAGCATTGATAATGTCGAAAAATTTTGCAGAAGAGATTTTGCAAAAATTTTGATGACGTCGAAAAATTTTGCGACTCAACCTGAGATGAAGGATTAATAGTCAACCAAGCATTGGTTTTTTTAAAGCTATTTGAGATATTCTCGTTTTCAAATTGATTTTGGCGAAAATATAGTTGTTCTCTATTTGGTAATTTAAAAGTTTTTGAATTTAAATGACTTTGAAAACTCTAAATTACTTGAAAATTTGCAAGTTTTAGTGTAGTTTTACACAATTATAAACAGGCACTTGAAATTTTAAAATATATTTAGACAATTTAATCTTATTTTAAATTTAGATTAAAAGCATTAATTCTATATACAATAAATCTACCTTAATCTTTAAATTAAACAAATCTGTGATAGTAGCTAAATAAAATATCTTATCTTAATTGTCATGATTAGATCTATAGAAAAAATCCATATTTAAAGACCTTAAACAATTAGTACATTTGTTATTTTTCGTTTAACAATTCACGGAATAATGTCACGGAATATTTTACTATTTTTGCAACTAATAACATTAATTTGTTGTGTAGTTTCCAAATCAGTTTATTCAAATGAAAAATATGAAGCTATAGTAAAATTACCTAATCAAGGTTCACTTAAAGGTGCAATAAACCAAACAGTATGGACTAAGCAAAATTATATGCAGTTTTTGGGTATTCCTTATGCTGAATCACCAAGCAAAAATTTAAGATTTAAGGTAAGAATCAGAAATAATTTACACAAATTAATATTTTCGTAATGAAATCGATAAAAACAAGGCACCAGTACCGAAAGGAAAGTGGTATGACGTTAAGGATGTCACAAAATATGGCAGACGTTGTCCAACTTTAGAGTTTATAAACAGTTTAACTGATGAAGAATTGAAAGAAGATATAGAGGATTGTTTAAATTTAAGCGTTTTTACGAAAAATGTGAGTACTTTAATTCAGTTTACAGAAAATACTACCAAATACTAGCCAGAATATTTGCAGCTTACCGCAAAACGCCCAGTTTTACTTTATATTCATGGTGGTGGATTTAAGGTTGGCGGTTCATATCAACTTCCTGGCGGGTTTCTAATGGAAAAAGATATTGTTCTGGTTGTTCCACAATATCGCCTTGGACACCTTGGTTTCTTATCAACGAAAACTGAACAAATGCCTGGCAATATGGCAGTTTTAGATTTAATCTTATCATTAAAATGGGTACATGATAATATTGAACATTTTGGTGGTGATCCAGATAAAGTTACCATTTCTGGACAATCAGCTGGATCATTTTTGGTTAGTACATTAATGATAAGTCCAGCTGTCCCAAAAGGATTATTTAAGCGTGCTATTATGGCATCTGGATCTGCAGTTCATGCAATGGGTGTAACAGAAAATTATTACAAAATTTCCCAAAATATTTGTCAGCAAATTTGTGGTCGTGCTTGTCGATCAACAACAGAAATAAATCAATGTTTTATGGATGTACCAGTACGTACTATATTAGAAACTATACCAACTTTTACTCCATATCATCCAGTACCAATTGCATTAACTATTAACGATTATTATGGTATTTTACCAGAAACACCGGAAATTTTGGCCAAAAATAATTTAAATAAATTACCAGTAATGGCATCTGTTACCAAACACGATGGCGCATTCCTTTTCGCTGGTGAGTTACTCAATTTCCTTTCCACTGCATAAATATTTCCATGATGAAAACAATATAAAAAAATATTCACTATACTTTTAATCGTGGATTTATTGCTAAAAAAAACTTTAAATTTTAAAATGAATTTTGTGATACAGAAATGTGTACAGTAGAATCGATTAGAACTCAACAATCAATTTTCATAAATTTCTGTATCACGAAATTCATTTACTTAGCTTCAGAAATGTTAATGAAATTTAAACGCGATAGCGTAACAAATTCATACATAATTGTGCATAGAGAGTTAGCTGATAATAATACTATATATTTTTTTTCATTTTTCACAGAACTGTACTTCAAATTATACTCAAAAAATTTGAATGTATTAGAATTTTCGAAAATATTTTTGGCGGCTTATGGTGATGAAAATATGACGAAAGATGAATTCACCTCATTAATGAATTACTTTTTTACCCCAGAACAACAGAATGAAAAGGATTTAACTAAAGTTTTTCCAGGTTTAGTGGATGTAAGTAAATACTTAAATATTTATACAAGAAACTTATTTAATACTAATTTTATAGCTTTCCAGTACGGTTTCATTTAAAAAACCAACTCTTGATTTTATGAAATTGAATTCAATGAACACTACAAGTGAAAATTTTATTAGCACATATGATTACCGCGGTGAAATTACTAAATTTAATTTTCCAATATTATCTGAAGTTTATCCATTTAAAACTGGTGTTCATCACGCTGATGAATTGTTTTCATTATTTAATACTCGTAACTTGAATTCTAAGGATACAGAAGTAGCTAAAGTAATGGTCGATTTATGGACATCATTTGTAATCACAGGACGACCATCAATACCAAATGGTCCAAAATTGATTCCAGTAAAAGGTAGAATATTTTTTTTTGTAAATAGCGAAAAGGAAAAAATTTGTTTTACAATCCAAATAAATGATTTTATGTAATATTTTTAGGGTGAGCGTTTAGGGTAATTTTTGGACATTTTAGACATAAGTAATTTTAGCACATAGAAAAGTAAAAATATAAACCGTCAGAAACTAGTAAAAATTAAAGAAATCTTTTTTTGTAACAATCATAAGTGTGATATTTAAATATTCTAGATTAGATCTGTTAAGAGGTTTAAATAAATTGAACAACTACAGAAATTTCTAATTAGTTGTTTATAGTTAGATAAAATATTACTTGAGTGTTATTTAAATGTAGATTAATCAAGATTAGATAATATCTCTCTAAGCGTTATTTAAAATTTATTAATATGTTTTATTATTTAAAGATTAATATAAACTTAATCAGGCCCTGTTTAATTACTGAAATTCTCTCTTCTTATCTAATATGTGTTTTTTTTATTAATTATTTCTGTTTTCTAGGTGAATCATGTCCATATTTCCGCATCAACAGTGAAGTAACAATAGGAGATAATTTTGAAAACGAATTTTTGGTATCTGTTCGTTAATCTACTAAAATCAGTCAATGAAAAATAATAATAAATATTTGATTTTCATAAATTAATTAATTATTTATTTGTTAATTAAGTATTATATTAACGAAATGGTTAAAAATTATAATTTCATGATAACGAAAAAGGAAAATCGAAAAATTAAAATAAATTTTATTGCATAAAAAAAAGTTTTTTTTCTTGTCTACAAAAACCAAAAAGAAAATTTTAAAATTTTTAAATAAAGAAAAATGTTTTTTTTGGACAAACTTTTCCTCCATTTTTTGCATCATTAGTAGCAGTCAAAAATTCATTTAAATAATTATTTGCAATTGTTATTGGTTTATTAATTTTAAAATATGGTCCAATACCAGCTAAATTAAAATTTTGTTATTGATACAAATATGAAAAAAAATTTTCAATTTTAATAATCATTCTTTACTCACTTTGTACAGGCAATATTTTTGGACTTTTTTTAGCTATTGGTTGACCACAAATAGCAAATGATGTCCATAATTCTATCATAGTACGAGCCATTTCACGATCAGCAAAATTTAAATTTGTATATGGATATGGAAATATATATAAATTATCATCTGAGTGATGAATACCACCATTAAATGGATAATGATTAGTATTACCATTTTCATAACCAAGTCGGGAATATTCACCTTTATAATCAAATGAATATAAATAATTATTCATTTTACTTTTTTGTGAATATAAATCAATAAAATGTAAAATTGGTGATTTAAATGTATAAATTGATGATAACTACAAAGAAAAAGAATTTAATTTGTTATTAAATAAGGATTCTAGTTTTTTTATTCAAAAAAATAATATTGGTTTACTTACATCAATAAGACCAGGATATAATAATGTATAATTATTATTAGTTAATTCATTTGCTGGAAATAATACTTTTGTTGCTAAATTTGCAATTATTCCACTATTGTCTTCTAATCCAAAAAAATTTTCAGTCATAAAATTTAAGAAATATTTTGGTTTGAGAGTATTTATATCACCATAAGTACTCTTAATTATATCATACAGAACTACAAAAAAAAGAAAATTTAGAATTTAATAATTAAAATTGAACTTTTTTAACATAATTTTTAGTATTTTCACGGTTAAATATTTATTGAAAGTTATATTTAGTAATATTTTAATAACTAATTTATGAATTACTTTAGGTTACTTTAGGTGATGGTTAAAATATTATAATTTCCATCAGAACGAATTTAGTCTAATTTTCATTCACATTAATTACTAGTTCCCGCACATAATTTGATCGTATTAAATTTTCAAGTGGTTGACACTATCTGAAATTTTAAGCTACCATAGACTTTAAAAACATTATGCGAGTTTTGTTATAATTTAAAGGATGACATAACTTTTAGAGAAAAATTTAGAGAAGACTAGAGAAAAGTTATTTTATTTCTTTTCAGTCTTCGTTAAATTCCGAGTAGTCGTAATACAAAAAACATAGTTGCTTGTATTATTTTAGAATAAGGAACAAGGATTATTTAATGTTAGTGCCAAGAGTTGGTGAAACATAGTTGCTTGTATTATTTTAGAATAAGGAACAAGGATTATTTAATGTTAGTGCCTATAATCGCATTCAGCGCGAAACTATTGAAACAACAGTTTTATTAAAAATTTACTAAAAAAAAAAAATTTTACCAGCAAAAGGATATAATCCATCATGTTTAGTAGATCCAATCATTAATTGATATTTTTGTTGTTGAATATCTGCCATTAATTTTTTTGGTGTTTTTGGTAAAACACCATTTAGATCATTTAAAGTTGGTGAAACATTTAATTGATTTGAAATTTTTTTAATTAATTGATGTGCTGGTATTTCCATTAAACATTTATTAATTGTATTTATATTTGTACAATTTCTACAACCAACTTTATGACATACATATACTGATTTTTGAATTGGTTCATCATCAAAAGCCCATGGTGCAAATATTGAACCAGATTGTATAATAGCTTTTTGAAATAAACCAGTTGGTACAATTGGACTAATTGTTAATAAACTTGTTAGTGCAGCACCAGCTGATTGACCAAATATTGTAACACGACATGGATCACCACCAAAATAATGAATATTTTTTTGTATCCATTTAAGGGCTAATATTATATCTAAAACTGAAGCATTACCAGGAATTTCTTTGCTTTGTGTAGATAAAAAACCAAAAACACCAATTCTGTATTGTATAACTACTAAGACAATATCTTTTTCTAAAAGATAATTTGGTGGATACTCTTCAGCTGAACCGTTATAGAAATAACCTCCATGTAAATAGACCATTACAGGTGATGAATTATTTAACTGGAAATTATAATAATTATTTTATAGTTAAGTAGAAATTGATTTAAAGAATCAAATTGAAATATTAAACATACAGATTTAGTATAAATACATAAATTAAGACAATCTTCTAAATCATTATTTTTATTTTTATCAGTTAATTTTGGTATTGATGATATTGATGGACAACGTCTTCCATATTTTGTTGCATCTTTTACACCATCCCAAGGTTTTTTCGGAACAGGAGGCTTCAAATCAATTATGTTTATATATAAAATTTTATGTAAAACAAATTAATAATAATTTTTTATTTACTTTAAATCGTAATTCTTTACTTGGTGATTCAGCATATGGTATACCTAAAAATTGTATTATTCTTTGTTCAGTCCATGTTGTTTTTGTTAAACTACTTTTTATAGTACCTAATTCTGGTATATTAACAAATATATTTCGATCATTTATATCACATACATCTTCGGATTGCACTAAATTGGTGAAAAGAATATTTAGAATTGTAAAAGCTACTAATTTTTGATACATAATTTCTAATTCAACATTAAATTTTAAAAATAATTTTTATTTAATTTAAATAGTTTTTATTTTAAATGATTAAAATATAAAATGTTACTTCAATTAATATTAATTGATACAAACTGTTGTTTATACTTTAAGCATATCTGCTTCATTGAATGTATGTTGCATATGTTATTCTGCAACGGGTTATATTTATAGTCAGAAATGATTTGGTTTATGTAATTAATTTGTAAATTTGAAGTGTTTTATTTTTAGAACTTTTTTGGCAAGCAAAATAGTTTTTATGTGTGCATTTTATCATCCTTCCATCTATTCTTGATTCCACTTCATGCATTCAGTCGATAATTTTTTGTAATGTATTTTTTAGCACTCTACTCTAAAACAATATTTTAATTATTTCTTAAAAACTCCATGGAAACCGATTTATTTATATTTTCTTACATTTTCGCCAATATTGTTATATTTTTTTCAGTAGGTAAAGAGGGCATATGGGCCCAAAGAAAGTCCAACTTCAAGATAAAATTAACAAATATTTTCTTTAAAATCAAAATGACACGAAATAAGCTTAGTTCTCTAACTAAAACTAAACCAATGGCTTGTGACGAGACTCAATTTCTTATTACTTTCCTTATTGGAAAATACTTGTCAGTAGATTTCGGCATGAAAAATTTACCATATAGTTTAGGAAGAATGAAACGTTTTCTTATGAAATTGGCGCCTGGTCTTAGGTGATGTCTTGTTGCAATTTATTAAATAAAAATTGACGTAAATTTAAAAATAAAATTAAATCAGCTGTTGGTGTCTTATAAGTTTGACGGTCAATCGTTTTATTATGATTATGAAATAAATACAATAATCACAATAAAAAACTTTCTAATTCAAATTTTTATTTTGTAATATTTAAAATAATCTTATAATGATGTTGCGACAGTGCGTCCCCAAAACATCTATTACAACAGTAAATATAAATTCTTTAAGTTGGACAAAATTGAACAAAATTTAAATTATTTATTAGCAGGTTATACGTACGCATCATACAAGCGGTAAAAAAATTGAAGAAATACGTGATCGTTTATCGAAAGGTCCTGCTTTTCAAGATTTTGTACAAAATCCTGAATATACACAAGAAGAATGGAAAGATTATGAAGGTAAATTGAGACGTGAAAAAGGTGAAAATGATCAATTAAGATTACCGCCATGGTTAAAAACAACAATACCAACTGGAAAAAATTTCAATAAAATTAAAGAACAATTAAGAGAATTAAATTTAGCTACAGTATGTGAAGAGGCTAGATGTCCAAATATTGGTGAATGTTGGGGTGGTGGTAAACATGGTACACAAACTGCAACAATTATGGTAAGTCACAACTTATTACCAATATATTTTTTTGTTTTATATATTTCACCTTGACCTTTTTGGTGATAACCTCTTTTTTTACTATTGCGTAAAAAGTATTTTTCTTTGTTTTTTTTGTTTTATATATAATCTCGCTTAGTTAATGGGTGATACATGTACACGTGGCTGTCGATTTTGTTCAATTAAAACAGCTCGAAATCCTCCAGCATTAGATCCGAATGAACCAGTTAATACAGCAACAGCAATTGCATCATGGGGTCTTGATTATATTGTATTGACATCGGTTGATCGTGATGGTACGAATTAAAAATTTAGCGGTTTTATTCTTTTTTTAAACAAATTTCTAAATTGTCTAGATTTGTCTGACGGTGGTTCTGCTCATATTGCTGAAACTGTAAGAGAAATTAAGAAAAGGTTTTTATCAATTTAAAATTTTAAAACAGTTTGTTTTCAAATTTTTTTTTTAGAAACTCAAATATTTTCGTTGAATGTCTTGTACCAGATTTTCGTGGTGATTTTAATTGCGTTCATACAATTGCTACATCAGGTTTAGATGTTTATGCTCATAATATTGAAACAGTAGAACATTTAACACCTTTTGTACGTGATCGACGTGCTAATTATCGGCAAACATTAAAAGTTTTAGCTGAAGCAAAACGACATAACCCAGTGCTTATAACAAAAAGTTCAATAATGTTAGGTTTAGGTGAAACTGATCAACAAATTGAACAAACAATGAAAGATTTAAGAGAATCTGATGTTGATTGTATAACTTTAGGTCAATATATGCAACCAACAAAACGCCATTTAAAAGTTGTTGAATATGTAACACCAGAGAAATTTAAACATTGGGAAGAAAAAGGTAATGAATTTGGTTTTTTGTATACAGCTAGTGGACCATTAGTAAGAAGTTCATATAAAGCTGGTGAATTTTTTATAACTAGTATATTGAAAAATCGCAAAGAAAAATTAAATCAATAAATTGAAGGGAAGAATTAGGAAAATTTATCGGTTAATAAAATTGACAACAATTTGATTTTGTATTCAAATTGATTGTCAAAATTAATTACGGTGCTGTGTAAATATATTCAAAATACTGTTTTGTTTTAATAAAATTTAATTGTATACAAGAAATCAAGAACAAAAGTGTCTTTATAGGGTAATTAATACAAAAAAAATTAGGACATTCCTTGAACAGTGAGGTGTAATTAAAATTAGTTAATGTGATTTTAGGAATGTTATATGTTAACCAACGTTTTCAACTAATATTATTTTTTTGGAGGCAAAGGGAAATGCTGACGATCACTTTCTTTAATTAAACCAGCTGGTAAATAACCCAATAATTCTGTTGTATGTTCTATCAAAATTCTAATACGTTCCTCTTCAATAATCTCTTGGCTAAAAGTTTGAATTATATATTTTCGAAAAAGTTAATACGGTAATAATGTAAGTTTTTACCTTTGTTTTTGATTTTTTAAATCTGGTTCTCTTTGTTCAATCATTCTTTTTAATTCTTCAGCTCGACGATCATTGTTTTTAATTCTTCAGCTCGTTTTCTCTCTGATAAATTTTCTTCAATGTTGAATTTGTTTTCTACATTTACGTTCAGCTGACAATTTATCTAATCTATCACTTTCGGCCAATTGTTCAGCTAATTCTTCTCTAAACCGACGATCATCTTCAGCTTTTTCTTATAAATTACGATGAGCTATTTCAAATCTCACTTTATCCGTTTCAATTCTCATTCGCATTCTTTCACGCAATTCTGATTCTAATTTTTCAGGATATTTAATTTCATTCAACGTATTTCTTTCTTGAACCTTCAGAACATCAGCTCTCTTTTTCTTTTCAAACTGTAATCGAGAATTTTGATATTGAAAATTAAATTAATCGAAATTTTGTATTTACCTCAATTTCAGACAGTTTACGTCATAATTCTTCGCTAAATTCAATTCGTTAGTTTTCTGATCTCTTGCCGTAATAACAGCTTCAATTTTTTTATTTTCTTCTTCGTTAACATATTCTTGTTGTCGTCTTATAAGTTTACGTGTTTCTAAGAATTATTTATATTAGCGTTAATTAAATTTGGTAAAACTCTAGAATAGGGTGCCCCGACTTAGTCGGTTGTAAGCCAAGGTGTACCTCGCGCTGAAGCATCTAATACACGGCGCCAAATGTCAGTTGTCATTTACACCATACTCCAAAGCTGTTAATTGGAACAAATATCAGGCGCCAATCTGATATTTAGCGCCGATTCTTATTAACTAGTTTCTTGTAGTTTTAATATTTTTCTTGTAATTTTAATATTTTTCGAAATTTTTTTTAAATATTTGGAACATCCAGTTTCAATTTGGGTCACCCTGTTTCATATTGAACACACGTATATAAAATACCAACAATTATGGCCATTTGCAAAGAGGGTAAAATAAAATCAGCTCTACAATGAACGGTAGAATAAAACCAAAATCTTCACTAATATATCCTGGACCAGGTGCTTAGGTGGTGAATATGAAGCAGTGAAAAAATGACAACCAATTTATCAATGAGAATTGTTATACTTATCCTTCGTTAATATAAATATCCATTAATTAATAATATTTATATATTTCTTTTATTACTTGCAAAGTTAATATTTTATAAATTTCAATAATTGTAACAGTAATTGAAATGTAATTTCAAAAATTTCAAATTTATGAAAAGCCCAATATTTTGGGTGAGTCCTTTTCGATATCTGAGCAATATAACCATATATATGTTCCATTTTTACCCTCCATGTCATTTTTATACTCTTTTTAGCACATCTTAATTCTCAGATTAGTGGAAAACATATAAATCAATAAGTTTTATCTACATCTTAATTAAAGTTTGTAGAATAATAATAAAATTGTAACGTTAATGTTATTTAAAAAAGGATATTTCTTAACACTCTGCAGAACCATTAATTTATATAAAAAAATAAAATTGCAATAGATTAATTAATTTTATTTACAAATAATTAAGAAATTAAATGCAAAATATTATAATTTATACTCATTTATTTCAAATAATTTTCTAATTAACTATATTTTCTTATAATCATTTTTCGAAAAATAAAATATATGTCTACAAAAATCTATATATATATATATTATTATATTTTCACAAATAATTTTTCAATCAAAATACAAAAAAAAAATATAATAATTAATAACTTGACAACATAAATTATAATTAATTAATTAATATGCTTGATATCCACTATATTTTAATTTATGCCAACCTTTTAATTCTCTACTCATTTGTTGGTAACTATTTTGTAGTCCATAACTAAAGTATAACGTGAATCCTGCAAAATTTACATTTAGAAAAAAAATTTGAGAGATATAAATTATATATTTTTATAAAATTATAACGAAAAAAAAAACAATTAAATAAATTATATAATTAATTTTTAAAGAAGTTACTAAATTAATTTACATGCAAATATAGAAAAATTTATATATTTTTTTATATTGATTAAGAGTATTTTACTAAATAATTTATATATTTTAAATTTTTTATTAAATTTGTAAAATTTACTAAATTTGCATTTTATTCGTTAAATAAGAATGAAACTAATGTATATAATACCAATTAAATTTGAAAAACTTAAATTTTATTAAATTTAATTCGATAAATTCAATTTTCTTAGTTTTCCTTTCAAAATTAATTTTAATTTATATTTAACAACAAATATTTGTTAATTAATTTTCAACTTAGATTTTCATAATATTTCCATAATGTGGAAAAGAAAGACTAGTAACTTTTTCTAAAAATATTAAAACTGACACTTTTGATATTAAAATTTGATGAGCTATAATTATTGTGCAAGCAATAAAACTGATTTGTTAATTTAAAATCACAAAATTATGTGAAGCAAGAGAAAGAAAATACAATTTGGTCGTAACAAACAAAACTTTGAATTAAATTAATATAAATTTAACGTTATTAAGTAATTTTTAAACAATTGCACTTGTATTTCAGCAATTATTAGTTTAGCATTGCTAAATTTAACGAATAAAATACTATACACTAATTGCCGACTTGCAAAAAAACAAAAAATTAAAACTAAACTAATGATTTTAAATTTTTTCTAGTCTCTTCTAATTCCTTAATATTGTCACTACTATTGCTTTTTATACTATCTTTTTTCATTAATGTTTTAGCATCTTTAATAGCTTTTAATACATTCGAATAATTATTATTATTACTATTTTTGTTATTATCCAAAATACTATTACGTGGTGAAGCATCTATTGGTATTAATTGTTTCTGTATACGATACGATGGACCACGTTGTATTAAAGCAGCTAATTTATCTTTAAATTGTTTTGGTTCAGTAAGTTCATCATTTTGTTCTTCTGGATTATTTAATGTTTTATCCGGAATTTTTAATCCATTCATTTTATGATAATTATTTTTAATGTCACGATTAATTTCTTTATTGCCAACAAGTTCATTTAATTTAGGTCGTTCTTGGGCATAAGTTTTGGCACCTAAACTTTTATATAAAACTGGATCAAATTTAGGTGGTTTTGGTATATGATTATTTTCAGAATTTTTCGAAATTTTCGATAATGTTGCATCATTTCTACTATTGTTATTTTTATCACTAAGTGATACATCTTTGATTTCATTCAGAAACAGTTGTCGTATGTCAGCTTCACTTTTGGATAATTTTAATGGTGAACCTGGTATATCGGCTGGAGCTGATTTTGGATTATTAGAATTTTCTTTTATGAAATCTTCTTCTGATTTTTTTTGTATTGTTAATGGAGGTGGCCGAGCCATTAAACGACTTAATTTTTGTTTAAAATTTTCTAAACGATTTGGATCTTTTTCCTCGTTTGATGAAACAGATGATGTCGACGATGAGCGTCGTCTTCTTAAGCTTGGTGAGGCTGGTGGTTTTAGTGGAACTATTGATATATTTAATTTCCGTCGAGACAATGGTTGATTTGTGTCAATTGGTGGCGGTGGAGGCGCATCATTAGATATTTCATTTAGTTTAGTAGGCTTATCTAAATTTTCATGATTATTCGAATCTAAATGTTCTTGACCAGAAGACAATTCTTTATTAGGATTTGCATACTGGTCGCGCTTTGTATTATCTATTATATTTGATGTTTCTGAAGGAACTAATGTCGAAACTTTAAGATTTGTATCATCTTTGATATTCTTAATATCTTCTTTATTAAAATGTTCATCATTTCTCGTATTTCGTACAGAATTTCGCGGAGTAACGCTTCTCTGCAAAATCTGTACTGGCAATAATTCAGCCGATTGATGTTGCCCTGTCTCCTCTTGTTGATTTTCATTCTCAGCTAAAATTGAAATATTTATCGCCGCAATACTCGACTGATTACTTATAGTGTCTGCATCTTTTTCGCATTTTCTATTACCATTATCTAATCCATCATCATTCAATGTTATAATTATATCTTTATTACTAGTTATACTACCAGCACTACTTACATTTTCTTCCTCTTCTTTTAAACAATCATCTTCACTTGCATTGTGAACCATTGCTGATGTTGACATTTCAACAAATGATGGCATGAATTCAGAATCAATACTTGTTTTTCGACTACAAAATCCATTCGATTCAATATCTTCATTTTGTAAAACATTATCTAAAATTGCAATTACTGATTTGGCATCTTCTCCACCGCCTATAACTGAATTTGATTTATCATTTTCATTTATATCATCGAACTTATTTAAATCTTTTTTCTGTAAATCAGTTTCTATAAAAACTGTTTTACCATTTGATTGTTTCATTTCTTTCATTGTCTCTGATACTTCAGACACTGAATAAATTTCATCTAACGACAATTTTGATGATGAATTTTTTGGTTCACTTTTTATAGAATCTATTGAATTATTAATGTTTTCCATTTTATTGTTCTTATCTTCTATGCTATTAAAATCTGATTCAAATCCTTGATTTATTACTCCATTATTTCGTATAAAATATAATTTTGTTATACTATTATTATAAGTTCTTTTTCTACTGTACAAACAAAAGCATGCAATATATTCTACCAATCCTGATAAATATACATATTCAAAATTTTGAATCAGGATAATTTTTAGTGAATAAATTCCAGGATATACGGAATCAGGTTTATTTTTAGTTAATATTACAAAAAAAAAAAATTAAACATGCATTAAATAAATAAAATAAGTTAGTACATATATATATTAATTTGATAATTTTTTAAAACTCACCAAAACACATCCATATACCAAAACGTATCCATGTATAAATGTCCAATTGAAGCATTAAATAAATATTAACAAAAATACTAATTGCTGGTACTAATGGTACTAATGGTACTTTAAAATATGGATTTTCTTCTTCTCGTGGTTGTACGGATATAGCTAAAACTATTATTAAATTAATTGATATTAATATTCCCAATAATGCTAATGACCATGGTTCAACATTAAGCAACTCATATGGTGCGTACATAATTGTTAGGCTAATTCCTAAACAGCAAAGGCCTAAAATTAAATATTTTAAAAATGTAATAAATGGTCAGTTAATTTTATAGTTCAATTTGAGTCCGGAATGAAGTAAAAATTATAGTGATTAATTTTGTCATTTTAATTTCAATCCAATTTATTTCAATCTGGACTCAGTACTAAATTTTAAATATTAATTCCATTAAATAGCTAAACATTAAACTCATCCAAGTGTATATATTAATCTTATTTCTTCACAAAACATAATCTTTAATTAAAAACCAGTAAATTATGCTACGACATTTGCAGTGAAAGTTTTTAATTATCGACAGTGCCTCGCAAAATTTTAATTAAATAAACTTTAACTTACAGTATGTCAATATTAGAAAGCATACAATTGATGTAGATAAATCATTTGGTACTTTCAGTCTTTTAAAATTAAAAATTTGTATTAATATTGAATTACAATTTTTTCGATATTTTGTTTTATTCATTAGTATTGTATTTTCTGTAGCATTTGATTGTCGTTTACCCATTTGTGTATTGTCCATAAATCTAGTAACAATAAAATTCAAATACATATTAAAAATATAAATAAAAATATTAAAATTTATACCTCAAAATTGTTATAGATATTGCAACTACAGTATATGCCAATAATGTACCAATTGATAACATATTCACTAGTTGTCTTAAATCAAATAATCCAGATATTATTCCTAAAAAAATAAAAACAACATTTTCTTCATTCAAAATTTATCTAAGGTTTTACCTGTTAGAAATGATGCACAAATTGATCCAACAACAGGTGCTCTAAATTTTGGACTTATTTTACCCAAAAATTTAAATAGCAAACCATCCTGTGACATTGCATAAATAATTCGCGGTAAAGGAAATAATGCCCCAAATAAGCTTGCTATTAATCCTAACATACCACCAATTGTTACAATCCAATATGAAAAAGGATCACCAATTTGTTGAAATGCATATGGTAATGGTGCATCTACATCCTAAAAATTAGAAAATATATCAAAATTTATCTAATTATTGAAGTTTTTTCAGATAATCGAAATTAAATAGTAACCTGAAGATAATATGGCCAAATTAATGTTAATACTGTTGATACACCAAAATAGGATAAAAATATTACTAATAATGATAATAATATAGCACGTGGTATTGCTCGACGTGGTTCTTTAACTTCTTCACCAGTTGTTGCAATACAATCAAAACCAACAAAACCAAAAAAACACGTTGCTGCACCTTTTAATGTACCCTCAAAACCAAATGGAAAAAAACCTCCATCACCCAGTTTTGGTGGTTTATCATAACTAGTTATATTAATATCTAGTGGATTAATTTCCCAATTTTTAATGTCAGCTATTAAAGAGAAATGTAAATTTTATATTTTATCTATAAAGTTTTTTTCAAATAATTTTAAACTTTTTAATCTGAAAAACAAATTTGTAGAATTTTGCAAATTATTTGAAGAATTTTATCAAGTTTATTATATTTACATCCTGTACTGCGTGGCTGAATATTTATAGATAAAACTTCAAGAGTCAAAATTAATTATTGAAAATTAATTTATAAATCAAGGGTTTTTTTCTTAAAAAAATATATGAAAATTACGCAATGAACTTTATTGGAATTTCGAAAACTAATTCAGCAATTCAGCATTACCCAATTATTTTAAAAAACGATAAACCAATCATTTAATTTATTTTCAAAATATTCACAATTTTTACTTTCAATTATTTTAAATTTTTAATTGCAACTTGAAAATAATGTAAATAAAACATTACTAATTATTTTTATAGAAAACAATTAATTTATTTTATTAATATTGACATCAATAAATAAATTCAAAATAATTCAATCAATTTTCTTATGGAAACTTAGAATTTTGAATCAGAAACAAATCAATAATTTAATAAATAAATTTCTACAAAAAAGAAAACAAATATTATCTAATCAGCCAACTTAATATGTAATTATAAATTGTATTTAATAAATAAATAAGTAAGGAAATACTAAATAGATAATAATCATTTTTGAAAAAAAAAACTTTATATATCTTTAAATATAATTTACCTTTAAGTGAACCAGCAACTATAACAAAAATCACAATACCAACATTTATTAATGTACAACAATTATTTAATAAAGTTGATGTTTGAAAACCAAATGATAAAAATACTAAAAATAAAAATAAATTAAAATATAAAAATGTAAAACTACACCAATCAACTAAACTCACCACCAAATACTACAGCCAATGAAAATGCAAAAAAATCAAAATATGTTGCTAAAAAACCCCATTCAATAGGTGCCACTTCTAAAAATGTATCTTTTATTGTATTATTAACTAATGTATCTAAATATAAACTGATTCCACGACAAACACTTGCTGAACCTACCAAAAATTATAATTAATATTAATTGAATTTAGTATAATAATCATAGTTTAATTAAAACTCACCAATTATATATTCTAATATTAAATTCCAGCCAATTACAAAAGCAGCAAATTCACCAATACAAACATAACTATATATGTAAGCTGAACCAGCTTTTGGTACTCGAGCACCAAATTCAGCATAACAAAGGCCTATAAAAATGTTTTTAAAGTAAAGATTTTTTTTTTGTAAATCCAAAAATATATAATAATTTTATTTACCTGCTAAAAGTGATGCCATTGCTGCAATTGCAAATGATATAATAACAGATGGTCCAGCTTGATCTTTAGCAACATGACCTGCTAATACATAAACACCAACTCCAAGTGTAGCACCCACACCTAATGCTGTTAAATCATATGTTGTTAATACACGATTTAATTTTGAATCAGTTTCTGGATCATTTGTTAATGTTTTTCGTCTAGTTAACACTTTCCAATATGATAATTGAGACATAATTTAAACGTTTTATTTCGAGATTTAAAAAAAATATATTTTCAATTTCTTTTTGTAGTAGATTTGAGAGGAACTGTACGTCTATAAGAATTTTAATATGGAAAATTTTATTTAAATGATATATAAATAAAAATAGATTTAAAAATAAAATTAATCCGTATAAGGTTGTTAAACTTATGAAATAAATTTCTTATCATTAAACTAAATTCTAATAAAATAATAATACCAATTATACATTTACAAGAGGTAAATAATTTCTCTCTTCGATTACAAATAAATATCACTAGATTTAATAATTGTAATTTTCCTGTAAGATTAAATTATTGAATACAATTAAATTTACATTTTCATAAAGATAAGATTATGAACCTAAATTTAATAATAAGCTTTAGACTTAATAATAAGTGTCTATTGTAAACGTTTCTATTCTCAGAAGACAGAGATTTTTAAAAATCAGCAACATATCAAAGTTCTGATGAATATCGTTTAAAATGATTTCTCTAAAATTTGCAAACTTATATAAATTTTAAAAAGTAATCCGCTGTAATAATCCAACATTTGTTATAAAAATAATCAAAATCAATTAATGATAACTGAGCTAATTGCAAATAAAACTAGACAATTGATAAAGACCCATTTTAATACGACAATCCACACAAAGTAAATCAATATTAATGTAATTATGATGCTAAATGGCCACCAAATTTGATTTTACAAGCAAACCTAGTGTATAAATATGATATTTAGAAAAGCTTCATTTAAGTTTTTTGTTTCATTTTGAAAGCCTACAACTTATAAACCCTGTCTGCAAATTTTCCAAATCTAAAGTTTAATTAAAATTTTTTATAATATATATATATACCAATATTAATAAATAATTTGAGGAAAATTTAAATTATTACTTTTATATTATTTTTATCTTTCGTAACTTTCCAATGTAAAATTAGATTTATATGTAGTGAATATTGTACCAGACAAGGTGTACAATCTTATAGTTTTTTATCATTTTATCATTGATAATAATTTTTTGAGACTATCAAATAATTTCTGTAGACAATTTGACATTGTTACATAATGATTTAATGAAGTTTTAATAAATATTTAGTAAACAGACGAACGGACAAATAATTACAAAAATAATTGTACTATTTCCTAACTGTAATATAAATTTAATAAAATTATCTTATCAAAATATTTGATATAAACACCTGTAAAAATATTTTTATTATGCTGATGAAGTGTTATTTTTTTCTGTACGAAAAATGTCCTCAGACAAGATAACAAATTGAAAAAAAGAAATATAACAAAGATTCATTAATGTTTTTAAATATTGAAATGAAGGTCTATTTACCTAATCCAAAAAAATATATTTAAATTATTAGATAAGAATTATCTTCAAATAATTATAGCAAAATAGTATGTCTAAATGAAGAAATTAAAATTATTATTATTTCATAATTTTTTCATATTATGGTCGATTTAGAATGAAATATTTATTTAGTAAATTCTTATATGCAGATTGAGCAGAATTATTGGTACAATAATTTTATAATTTTGGGCTTTTTTATATTTATATTGGCAATAATTATATACCCATGCACTTTGTTACTAGTAAAATTAGTTTTAGTAACCATTTATAATGTTAAATTAAACATAAATAATGATTATTGTAAAAATATTTTACAAAAGCCGAAAAATGAATTATACTATTCTTCATTATCTTTGGAAAATCAAATTTTAAAAATATTTATACTGTGTTAAGAAATACAATTTTTATGATAAAAACGTAAATAACACCACTTATTTAAGATTTTTATTAATTTATTGAGTTCTAACGTCGCTTGTAGTAATATGAAAAATTGTAAACCATAAGTAATAATTTTAAAATGAGAACCGGCAAAGGGTATTGACTTCCACAATATCTTAGTACTCCTAACGAATTTTGACTTCCACAATATTTTAGTTCTTTTAAAATTGACAAATTATATTTTTGAATCAAAATTCTTAATAATTTTATACTTTTCAGAATATTGATAAAATGGTCATGGTTTTATTATAAATTCCAATTTTCCGGTACACTCATAATTATTTCACCTAATAAATAATATTTTCTAGTTAGAATTTTATATAAATTAAAATCACGCACGAAGCATAATTTATTAAGTTAATAAAATTAATCATCAAAATATAATATACCTGGATTTTTAATTTAATTTTTCATTTTCCAGTATATATCAAAACGAAATTTAACAAAACTTTATCTATAAAAACTACTCCTAATATTTATCTAATTACAAAGAATTAAACAATTTAATTTTATTAATTATTATGATATTTAATTTTAAATTTTTTAATTGAATTTATTTCATTCTAAGAAATTAAATTTATTATTTTACGTAAATAATTTTTATACTTTATCTTAATAATTTTCTTGTCTTATCTATTATATTGTAATAAAAAAAAAAAAAACTTTTAATTATAATTTCAGGCCAAGAATTTTTATTTTAAATCATTGATTAAATAAATAATTTTTCATCAATTTAAAATAATCAATTTTGATATTCACTTTCTTCACAATAATTTTAATAAAGAATTTTCTGAAATTACTAAATTATTATTTTTAATTTTCAAAAGTTATTTTTATTTCAGTCAAAACTCATGCTTTCAAGTAATTAAAATACTATATTTATGTAATGGACTTAATCAAGTTTTCAACTACAACTAAATATATCAATAAATTATTTACAATATTATGTAGCCACAACAATATTATGCTCAATTCTTCATTTGAATCCTAAGTTAAGTGAAATTTAATATCATTGATTTATTACATTGTCTTATTTATTGTAAATATTATTATAAAATCTCTTGTTTTACAAGAATAATATTTAAATTAGGTTTTAATGAGTTTATGGAGTAAGAAAATGCTCTTAACGATTTTCTTGTATATCCGTCGTCAGTCAATCAATTTTCATCTGTCTGTATGCAATTAATTTTTTCACAATTTTATTTTTCAATATTAATGTCGACATACAATTTTGAAGTTGAAATTCTAGTAGAATTAATTAGTGCTTTCGATAATTTCAACTACTAGACTAGCTATATTCTATATTCTATACCACCTTAATTTATCTGCAATACTGCAATACATAAATTATCCTATTATATTATAGAAAAATAGATTAATGATGCCTGCATTTATACAACTTTATATAATGCAGGCATCTACTGGCAAGATTGTTCGAACTTTTTCTAACTTCAAATATAACATAGTTGCCTAAATTAAAATTGTATACATATTTTACAATAAATAACCACTTTAAGGTTTAAGTACACAAAAAAAAAATAATTAGCCATAAAATATACTGACCTGCTTTTTTGATCCAAAATAAAAATTTGAGCACAAATCGAACTCAAAAATTATATTATTCCTCAGTCTAGGTTCCTCGTTTTTCTTTTTTGATTCAATTTTAATTTAGCACATTTTTTATTTATAATTTTATTTTATAATTTATTCATTTTCCAAACGCACTTTTTTAATCTTAATTTTTTTTTTATTAAAACTTTAAATGCAATCAATTTCAATGTTTTATACACATTTGAACATTAAAATTATCAATTTTACTTTGATGTAATTACGATAGACGGTATTTTACAAAGCTAAAAAAAGTCTAGTTTCCTGTTAAAAATATTCTCAATAACAATTAAAATTTTACGCAAAATATTTAACAGATTCTAAATAATCAAAATAATATAATTAAAGTTTTTGTCGATTTATTTTCAATATTTTTATCAATATTTTCACTTTGTTGATATTATTAGAAAATAAAATAATATAATATTGTTAAGGTCATTTTGTATAATTGCATCGAAAACTATCTTAGATATTATGGGTATTAAAGACATAGTGGCATAAACTATTTTTTTACATTAAATTTTAAGTTTTTGTTTCTAAAGTAGAATTCATTTTCATTTACAAAATTAACAAACAATTTATTGGTAAAAATCTTATAAAATTTGTTTTGAATTATTTCCTGAAATTCGAAATTATATTCTGAACAAATTCCAATTTAATTTTATTCCTTTTTTGACAATTAATTTCACAATTAAAATATTATAAAACTATGATATGTTAGAAAAATTTGTTTCCTAAGGACCTTAAGTAAGAAAAATCAATAATTTTTAAATTATGTTTTAAATTTTAGTATTTCAATAAGAAAATTGATATTTCAATACGAATTGATATTTCAATACGAAAAATTTTCAAAAATTTTCAATAAATTTATAATCAATTTCATCTTCTAACAAACTCATTATTTTATATCTACTATTTAATTAGTGTTGTTAAAATATCTCACACTGTAATCTCATATAATAAACAAAACAAAAAAAAAATGTATTGTCGGAAATCATGAAGTAATATTGCGGTGATAAATATAACTAATTCTTTCATGATATATTGCAATAAATTATAGTCGAAAATGTTAAGCAATAAACTTTACTATAATAATATTTTTTTACTATTTCAAAATGAATTGATTAGAAATTATTGATTACTAATTTAAAATTCCATAATTTATCAGAAATAAAAGTTTATCTTTACATTTAATTATTGGATTATTGCGATACAATTACATATTGCAAACCGCAAATATTAATAAATAAAATAAAATATGAATGAATGTCATTGCTATCGTTCGTAAATTGTTTTTCATTCAGTACAGTAAAATATTTTTCTTTTCAAAAAGTAGTATATTTGTCATAAATTATTCTCACAAGTCGAATTTTCCAAATTGAACTCAAAAGTATAAAATATGCCAAATTTTCGCAGATTTTTAACGCAAATAGATTTTGTCAAATCGTCATAAATTATAAGGACAGAATTTGTCAAATTTGCTTGCAGTAAATAATTAACAAGAGCAGAAATTGACGTATATGCTAGCGGGTAGCTTAGTGTATTAAGTTGTGATGCGATAGGTACTGGGTTCGATTTCAATTCGGGGTATTGATGTTGGTTTACTCAATACAATCAAAATAAACGACAATTTTAAAACAGGTAAAAGTGCTAACGGTCGATTTCTTCACTATTTATAATTTGAAAACCATATAAAATATTATTATATAAAATGAGTAGGTCTAAATTGCAATAAAATATTAAAGAAATTTCAAGTAGAGATAATTCTGTGCTTGAGGTTACTTATCCTTTGTCCCCACGGATAACTACACAAATGTTGAAAATTAAAACGAATTACTTACAAATTGATAATTAATTAAGTCATATGACAAACAAAGATTGAAATTATGCTAAGAATAAGATATATACAGAATGCAACCTTTTAATTAGTTTCCAATAAATGTTTATTCTTAGATGCAGAACTTAATTTAATTTGACAAGTCGACGTTTGTTTACGTAACTAATTGTAGCTCATATTAAAGCTTGTCCACAATTAAATATCAGGAATTCAAATCAAAAATTATGTTTTCTATTAAGTTTAATTATATTTATTTTTGTATTCCGTATTTTTATGATTTAAAATTGGAAAATTCAAAACACTTATTAATTATTATTACTTTTTTTTTTTTTTTTGATTATTTTAATTAAATTTCCACAATTCTTCACCTTACAAGGTCACAACACATCATAATTTAATTACTTTAATATTTTTCTAGATTCACAGCCATAAAAAAAGGAAATTAGAATAATTTCCTGGCAATAATAAATCGAAAAATTTTATTTAATTTATATTTTTCTTCAGATTTCAATAATTTTCATTATTTTCTTTATTATTTAATAATTAAATATTTGTACTTATTAAATATTTTAAAGCTGTGCATTCAATTTTCTAATCAAAACTAAACAGAAAATTTTTTTTTTTGTATTAAAAATTTGAAAAAAACAATAAAAAATATTCCGTTGTAGTGTAATTAAAACAATGATAACAAATAAAATTTAAATTACATTAGTATTAGTTGATTTCTCTTATCAATTTTTTGTTTAAAAATGATAAGAATCTAGATAATATGTATGTAGGTGCTTTAACTTAATATAAGTACATATACAATAAAAATTTCCCTTACCTAGGGTAAAATTATTGTAGAGACAATATTAAATTTTCAGGTTCAATAAATTTCTAAAAAGGAATCAAACATTTTTTTTTTTTACGAAATCAAATTGGCCTGTAAGTTTGTCTTAATCTAAATCCATAAATAATTTTTAACTAAATATATGTGAGACAATTGAAAGTCTAGTATAGAAGTAGACTAAGGCAGTCTTATTTGAATACTTTTGATTGTGTGTATTGGCACCTAAAAAAAATTAATTATTTTAAAAAAATTTCGTGTTGATAAATTATTGTTAAAAAAATTCAAAATTCAAATGACAAATTTGAATTTTTTTTCTAAAGTTTTAATCGCCATTTACTTGATAAATCATTTGAAAAAAAATATCATAGATTAATATGAAATTTCTGTATGAATTTTAAAATAAATACTTTTTTCATCTAACCCTGTAAGTAGAGAGTCCTTCCCGGGAATTCCCGGGAAATTTAAAAAAAATTATTTCCCGTTTCCTGAAAGAGGATAGTTATTTCCCAAAAGAGGATAGTTATCAAAATTATATCAATATTCTATATTTAAATGTCTTAACTTAAAAAACTATGTCACGAAAACAAAAATGTAATTAAAATTTAATCTTTAAAATATGAAATATAAAAAAGAAAGTCAAATGAAAAATTATTAAACTTTTATCAGACATAAACTAATCTTACTTTGATCTTTAAACTTTCTGGGAAATCGAAGCTCTTTTCAGTAATTGCATAGTATTTTAATTTTACATTTAGAATATGCAAATTTTATTTTTAGTTATATTATTTAATAAATTGATATAATAGATTCCTTCTATCATTCGTAAGAAAAGGCTAATGTTCTAAATTTAAAATGAATGGAAACTGAATAATTTTAAGGCAATAAATACTGTATCATAATTTCTCCATAATACAAATAAAATTACTGGAGAACCAAGAGACTAGATTTTTCAAAAATTCCAATTGGTACGTTAAATTATCTTAGATTAGATATTCTACAGTGAAAATATCAACAATTATTTTCATTTATGTAATAAATGAATTTAAAAGATAGTGGTTAAACCTAAGAATTTGCAATACAACTTACAATATTTAACATGTCTATTTGGACTAAACTTTAACATATTTGATCTGACCCGATATGTGCATATAACTTAAATAGAATTTCTCGATCTAAATATAACACTCAAAGGAAAAGTTGAATAATATACCAGATAAGACTTTTTTACACATTAGACATTGGACGGTATTATACGCTTTTTAGATCTAGTCGTTGCGTTTATAAGATAATAAAGAATTCAATAAAATACCAGTTAATATGATGATAGAAAGAACAAAATAAATTAAATTTGTAAGCCCATTATATTTAGGATCCTCTAGTGTCTAATGGTAAACTTTAATTTATAACTCTCTTTCATTCACGGTATTAAAACTCTTCAACTAGAGCCTACAGAATATATTGAACTTTAAAAATTTTAATTTCGACGAAAAAATACTGTAATACGGACCTTAAAATCAATAAATACAATCAATATTATTTTCATTAAGTCTTATCTGACATCTTTGCATTGATTATATCAACTGTTTATTTGCTTCTTTACATTGATTATAAAACAATTTCTTACCAATACACAAATAAAAAAAAATTATTATTTAATTGATAAAACAATCACTTTTTTTTATTATTATTATTTTTGTAAACTTATGAAGTAATCTTAAATTATAAAGTTTTATAATTGCAATAAAATGTTCATTAATTATTATTTTTGAGTCACAAAATTTTTTATATCGAGTTTTTTAGTTAAATTAATTTAAATAATTCTTTATTATTATATCTTTAAATTTATTTATTGACTTTTTAAATTTTTATTTTAAGTTTAATTTAATTTAAAACACAATTAAATTAATTGAGATTATTTAAAAATTTTGCGTCTTTTAATAATTTTTTCAATTGAAATTTTAATTTATTTAATTTACATTTATTTGCAGAAAATTTATGCTAAATATAATATTACTTACTTACAAAAAAAAAAAAAAAATATTTTATCCAAACAATTAAATGGACACATAAATTTTGCGTAAATATATTACAAAGTCTTTTTTGTATTAATTTCATAAGTACAGATTATTATTATTATTTATTTAATTTTAAATTACATAATTTAAAAATAAAATATTAGAATTAATATATATATTTTAAATATTTATAAATGCAAGATTTTAAATATTTATATTTCATAGCAATAGAATTTTACTTTATAACGTAGTACATATCGTAAAGTGACGGGATAACGAGATTGCTTATTTTAAAAATAATAATTAGATATAGTTTAATTAAATCAATTAAAGTTGAAAATATAATTTAACTTTAAAAATATTTGGAATACATATAACATATCATATCTAAGATTCAAAAGTTTTCCAGAAAATTTTCAGTTAAAATTTAAATTTTCCAAGGATTGATTGAAATTGATTTGTATATTTGCCAAAGAAAATTTTTCATTTATCTACGTATAAAAAAATTTAAAAATTGGAAATTCAATTTCCAAAATTTAAATTTTAAACATTTATAAAAATAAATATTTTGTAACACTTGTAAAGTTTTTGCTGCCATTTTACAAAAATAATATTTAATTTAAAAAAAATATATATTTACACAAAAAACAACCATTTTTTTTTGCATTTTAGAATTTTCAACTTATAATTAATATTTATTTCTTAAATGATTTTTATTTGCAAATTTCATATATTATTATAAAATATATTAAATTAATTGATATATTTTTTTTTATTATTTTTGTTTTTCATTTTAAATATTGTATTAAACTATTTTCCAGCGTTTCTGAAATGTATAATTGAAATTGCACTAAAAAGCAGAAATTTGATTAAATTTAAAAGGGTATAGTAATAAAAGAAAATGAGATAACAATTTGTTCAAAAAATTCAGTTCATATAAAAATACTTATTTGTTGAAATCAAAATTAGAATGTCTACAAAGGAAAGAAGAAAGCGTAGAACGAAAAAATATATTTATGTTTCACCATTTATCTTTTCTACACATTTTTAGATCACTGAGTTCAACTTTGTATGTCATTTTTAGATTGATGACTAGAAAAACAATGTCTTAGCAGTCTGACTCATCTAGACAAATCGGGAAATCTCTTTTACTGAATTATACATCTTTTTAGATCAAAATTATAGATCTTTTAAGATCAAAGTGTATCAATGATTCAGTACAGTAGATATAATAAGGATACTTGGAATTAAAGTATCAAAATGGAATACTTTTATTACTATTGAAGCATAGAGTAGTAGTCTGTCGCTTGTCCATATATAATAATTTAACAAATATTTGGGAGAAGGTATAATTTAAAACGAGTTTTTGAAAAAGGTATAAAAAGTAATACTTTATTACTAGTTTAAATTGACTTTAAAAATATTTAAGTATTTTTTTAAAAATTATTTAAAAGAACAATTATGATTTACTATTAGACTTATTAGCAAATAATGAACGTTTTGCGCTATTAATAGGTACAAGAGGTGGCGGTTCTGACAGAACTGGTAATATACGTTTTAATGGATAACGTTTAACAGATTTAAAAAATACCAATGGTGGTGGTTCAGTTTGTTGAATTGGTGCTGGGGCTGGATTAGATTGTGGCTGTTGCTGTCGTAGTTGCTGCTGATTTTGTTGTTGTTGCATTTGCTGAGATTGATGTTGAAGCATTGGACGAATTTCCACTGAATTAATATTATTATGATCAATATGATGATTTAAATGTTGATGATTATCAAAATTAAATACATTGTTTGATTGTTGACAATCGTTTTGTAGTAATTGATGTTTTTGTTGTAAATTATTCAATTCCTCTGTATTTTGATCATGATGATGATGATGTTGATGGTGATGATGATTATTTAGATCATCAATATTAAAATTATTTTGAGCAAAACAACTTGTATAAATATTTTGCTGTTGAGCTTGCCCTGGCTGAGCTAATAAATACTCTTGATGTGTTATTTCGGTACAATTAAATGTGCCTTCTTGTAAAACAAAACTTAATGTTGGTGATGATGGTGATTGTTGTAAATCATTTAATTGATTTGCATTATTCCAATGATTTGTTGTTGTATCATTATTATGATTATTATCTTCAATCATTTCAATAATTTGTGTATTAGTTGAATTATTACAATTACCATTAACTAAATTATCATCTTCTAATATAAATGATTGCATAATAATATTTTGTGAAGTATCTTGATCACTATTAATACTGTTACTATTACTATTATTATTATTATTATTTATAATGTTATTTTTAATTGAATTTTTTGTAGAATCAATTGCTAATTTTAAATTATCTAATGATGCTATTGATGGTAAATAATTACGCTCTTTAATATCTGATAAATTAGCTAAATACATAGAATCATTGATACAATGACTAATTAATTGTAAAAATTGTAACGAATTCCGTAAATGTACTGGTGTTTTAATCCATAATTGTGTAGCACTTGTTATTATAGTTTCTGATACTAATTCACTACGTTTCATTGTCCTTGGTATTGGTAATATTAATTGGGTTTGTTTTGTTAAATCAAAACTATTTATTGTTGGTGCACATTTAATTGATGCTGTTTGTTTATAATTATTTAATTTATTATTATTATTAATTTTTGAATTTTGAGAATTGGTTTGTTTTAAAAAACGTATTTTACGTGTTGTTTTAACATAAATTTTTGTAGCTAATTGTGTTAACGAATCTATTATTACCCATATAATTGGATTTTGTTTACCAATTAAATCTGATAACTCACGATTAAAATTTTTTAAATGATTTGATGCAATACGTGTTGTACCAAATATTGACATTTTTTCTGTACCAAATAATTTTAACCAACTATATTCAATATAATTACATAATATTTCTAAATTATCACTATAAATTGTTTTTTCTTTTAACCATTTACGTATTGAATCTAAACCAGGTACCATATATTCAGGTGGTAATAATGGTAATACTAATAACATACGTAAACCACTAGCACCATTACCACGCTGTAATTCAGTTTTTAAATTTAAATTTTTTACTTGACTTAATATTGCATCTGTAAAATGGTACCAACAACCTTTTATTATTGTATCAGGATATATATATTTTAAACTTGATTGCATTATTAAATCATAATCTGATATAATAATATTTGGTAATATTTTTAATTCATCACGTATATATTTAAATATTTCAAGATATGATGATTTAATTTTTGATGTTATTATTGCATATACAATTGGCACATTTATTTGCCCTTGTATAGCATGAAATGTTAATAAATAATAATTTGGTTGATTTTCAATTATAAATTCAAATGAACCATCAATATGTAATTCATCAATTCGTCCAATAATATTTATTGTTTTATGGTGTAAAAATATCATACATATTGAATTATTATCTAATTGTATTGTTTTCTGATATAATGGATCACGATCATTACCACTTTTAACACGAAATAAATCCGTATTATCTAATTCATTAATAATATCATTAATTGTTTTCGGTATTATTGATGGTAATTGTTTACGACGTGCTTTACGCATTGCCGATTCAGCTGATGTAAATGGATATAATAATGCAGCATCTGTATGGCGATTTGTTGCTTCATCACAATAAATTGTATATAATTCTGTATTTTCAGCACATGCACGTTGTGTTAAAATTTTACGAAATTTATCAACTAATATACGATTTGATTCTGGTGGATGATTATGGGTATTATGTTGTTTTATAAGACCATCTTCACTTGTACATTTACCAGGACATTTTGATCGAATATATCGACAGCATCGATAATAGCTAGGAAAGAAAGGAAAGAAAAAAATTTTTTTCTGTGGTTCTCTTGAATTATATTATGTATTAGGAAATTTATTGTTGTGTAATTAAGAATTTTACGAAAATAGAATATTGTAATTAGAATTTTTATATATAAACAAAAATCAATAATGACCTACAAAAATATTTAAGCATAGATTATTTACCTTGTTTTATCTGTTTTAAATGCAAACCAATATTTATAACCATCAGCGTACATAATGTAATTATGTAATTATAATTTTTAACCATTGCACATTTATTAATAAATATTAAAAATTTAATTATAGAATTTTTATCGAATTTTCTAATGCTTAGTACTAAACTTAATTTTTTTGACAGGTAAACAACACAAAATTAGACGTTTATGTTAAATAAAAAAAATTTCCGGAAGGGACATCTAGTGGTAAGGATGTTAACTTTAGATATCAGGTAAATACAAAACAATTTTGTATTTTTATTAAAAGTACTTCTTTAAATAAATTTTAGTAAAGACTAATTTTTAGTAAAGACTAAATTTTCTTAATACTTTTTTCTACAACAATTTCACTCTGAAAATATGTTCTGTTGTAAGTGCTTGCAGCAGGCAGCTGAAACCAGTTTAGGTTAAAATATGCATTTGCATAGTAAGTTTGACATAAATATTGGAATAAAATTTAAGGATACTTAAACTCAGTTTTCTATCACGGCAATTCTGTACTATATTGACAAAACATTGGGATTGGATTCACTGGTTAGTTTTAGTTTAGTTAGAAATTAAAAAACTATTTTACACCGATGAAACCAATTAAAAATTCTGTTGTTAATAATTATTACCAAAATAAAGATCAAGATGCAATATTAGTAGATAATTTAATGTGTTTGCAAATGAAACGAATAATTGAAGAGAAAAATCGGCAACGGCTTAGAGAAACCAATCATGAGTTAAGAGATTTAGAAAGACAACTTCGTTGCGCCTATATATCTAAAGCTCTGATAGTACAAAAGAAGGAACGTGAATTAATCCGAGCACAAGAACAAGCCACAAAAGCTGAAGAAAATGATTTATATAAGCGGTCACGAATTTCTTTTAAGGAACAGCAAGATATGAAAGAAATGGAAGAACGTAAAAAAAAAGATAAATTCCGTGAAGATTTAAAACAACAAATTGAAGCTAGCAATATGCAAGAAAGAACTAGAAAATATCATGAATTTTTAAAAGAAAAGAAAATTATAGATGAAATTGCTCGAAAAATATATCAAGAACAATTACAAGAATTTCATGAAAACCTTCAACATAAAAATTTAATTAAAGATAATATAAAGAATTTCTTAGAAACACGTGAACTTATAAGACGACAACAAGAATATGATAACGAAGAAGAAAATAAAAAAATTGATGCTGTTATTAAGGCAAGAGATCAGAAAACTAACGAATTTGAACAACAGAAACTTTTCGAAATGCAAAAGCGTACTGAATTTAGCGAAGAATTAGGACGTAAACTGTTTGATATTGAGGTAAATACAAAATTACGATTAATTTAATTTTCAATATCAAAATTCTCGATTACAGGTTGAAAAGAAAAAGAGAGCTGATGTTCTTGAAGGTTTATTAATTCAAGAAAGAAATGCCTTGAATGAAATTAAATATCGTGAAAAATTAGAATCAGAATTGCGTGAAAGAATTCGAATGAGAATTGAAACGGATAAAGTGAGATTTGAAATAGCTCGTCGTAATTTAGCAGAAAAAGCTGAAGATGATCGTCGATTTAGAGAACAATTAACTAAACAATTGGCCGAAAATGATAGATTAGATAAATTGTCAGATGAACGTAGACGTAGAAAACAAATTGAACATCGACGTGCTATCGAAGAAAATTTAGCAGAGAGAAAACGGCGTCGAGCTGAAGAATTAAAAACAATGATTGAACAAAGAGAACAAGATTTAAAGAATGAAAAACAAAGGTAAACACTTACATTATTACTGTATTAACTTTTTCGAAAATATTTAATTCATACTTTTAGCCAAGAGATTATTGAAGAGGAACGTATTAGAATTTTGAAAGAACATGCAACAGAATTATTGGGTTATTTACCAGCTGGTTTAATTAAGGAAAGTGATCGTCAGCATTTCCCTTTGCCTCCAAAAAAATAATATTACAGTTGAAATCTTTGGTCAACAAAAACATTCTCAAAGTATAGTCGTCACATTAACTAATTTTAATTGCTCCCCATTGTTCTAGGAATGTTCTAAGTTTTTAATGTATTAATTACCCTATAAAGACACTTTTTTCTTGATTTTATACAATTCAATTTTATTAAAACAAAACAGTATTTTGAATATATTTACACAACACCGTAATTAATTTTAACAAACAATTTGAATAAAATCGGTAAAATATGGAAATTTAATGAAAATCAATACAATACAAACCATCAGAATTTTTCGCAAAAAAATTGAAACACCTTAAAACTGCAGCAATCCCCACATATTTGGTATCTCCATGTAGGAAAATTACTATCCAGCTCATTTCCGAAGACCTTTTCGAAAAATATTCAAAATTGTCCGAGAAATCGGGAAAATATTGGAATTTAATGAGATTCAATACAAAACATCAGAATTTATAGCAAAAAAGTGAAAACCCTTAAAACTGAAAGCAATCCCCACATATTTGGTATTTCCGTATACGGAATTTAATTTCTAGCGAGTTTCCGAAGACCTTTTCGAGAAATATTCAAAATTGCCCGAGAAATCGGGAAAATATTGGAATTTAATGAGATTCAATACAAAACATCAGAATTTGTAGCAAAAAAATGAAAATCCTTAAAACTGAAAGCAATCCCCACATACTTGGTATTTCCGTGTAGGGAATTTAATTTCTAGCGAATTTCCGAAGACCTTTTCGAAAAATATTCAAAATTGCCCGAGAAATCGGGAAAATATTGGAATTTAATGAGATTCAATACAAAACATCAGAATTTGTAGCAAAAAAATGAAAACCCTTAAATAAAACTGAAAGCAATCCCCACATATTTGGTATTTCCGTGTAGGGAATTTAATTTCTAGCGCATTTCCGAAGACCTTTTCGAAAAATATTCAAAATTGCCCGAGAAATCGGGAAAATATTGGAAATGAATGACATTCAATACAAAACATCAGAATTTGTAGCAAAAAAATGAAAACCCTTAAAACTGAAAGCAATCCTCACATATTTGGTATTTCCGTGTAGGGAATTCCATACAGCTTAAAATAGGAAATTAAAAATGAGATGGGATTAAATTTAAAACTATGGGTAAAAGTTTTTATATTTTGGAGTTTTAATAAAATTGCATAAAGTGGTTAAATTATTTGAAAAGTTACGTTTTAAAAATTTATATAGAAAACAAACGTAAATTAATTCAAGGAGACTAAAATAAATCAGTTCCAAGTAAACTTTGTATTTGGAGATGTCCAGTGACACATTTATAAATTTTTAGGACGGAATATTGTAACTAATAACTTCCGGTTCCTAATTTCAATATCAATTCCGAGTAACAATTTATTTCCACTTTCTGAAAGTATGCAATCATTGCTTATTTTATTTGCTTCAATCGATTGATTTTTGTGAGGGAAGAATGAATTATATAATTTTAGGTGTGATATTCAATTACCTTTTTCTTACGAAATAAATCAATTAATGAGTGTATATCCTTTTTTTAATGGGAATTTTAAATGTGGTCCACGGTATGTACGATCTGATGAACCATATTCACCATGATCAGATTCATCAGAAAATTTTATATCAATATTTTCTGTAAATATTATAAAATAATTTGCATATTACACAAAGATATAAGGATTTCTAGTTGATGGTAGTTAGAAAATTCAGAATATATATCATAGATTAAAGTAGTAGAAATGCAACTGATTCAAGAAGTAATAATTAGTTTGTATTGTTCAAAGATTAAATTTTTTTTTTGTATACTAATTTATAAGGTTTTAAAAAAAAAATGGCTTTATTCAAATATTTAAACCACAAATATTTAAAAAAAAGTTTATTAATTTAAATTTATTATTTATATTTTCATTTCCACATATCTTCATTTTCAGATTGCTGAAAAACGTATAAATACTTATCTCATCAATCAGTTTTATACCGGAAATTATAGATCTTTATTTGCACAATTACAATTAATAAAAAAATACTGGTTAAAAAACATGGAGCTTGGTGAGTACAGAAAATTCCATTCTAAACCTGTTACTTTTACTGATTTCAATATCTTTTCCATAATTTTGAGCAATTTTTAATATTTTTCAAAAATATTTAATGAAGTCTATTGATTATATAGGAAAACATTATTCATTTTTAATATCTTTTCAAAATCTGAGCAAAAGGACCTCATTCGTATCGATTTTTTAACACCCATGTTATTTTGTACACTTTTTTACATATTTTATTTTCAGATTGTCGAAAACTTATAAATACTTATCTGATCAATAAAGATCTATACTCGAAAATATATAATCTTTATTTGCAGAATCAGAATTAATAAAAAATACTGGTAAGGAAACATGGAGCTTGGTGAGTAAAATAGAAAAAAAAATAGAAAATTCCATTTTAAACTAGTTACTTTTACAAATTTCAGTATATTTCTCACAATTTTGAGCATTTTTTAATATTTTTAAAAAAAAATTTATTCTAGGATATTGGAAATGAAATCTCCTGTCGATTGATAAAACAATTTCGATATCTGAGTGAAAGGACCACAGTTATTACTTTTTTTACCATCAAGTTGCTGAAAAACATAAAGAAAATAATGTTTTCCTGAATAAGTTCTTGCTGAAAACTAAAGGATCATCAATTTTCACAAGACTGAAGCATTAAACATCATCAACTTTCGTAAACAAAGTCATAAGATTCATAATTATATGTTTAATGTAATATTTTGTTAAATAAAAATATATTAAATAAATAAACTTTGCTAAGAAAATCATCAATTTTCATAAATTAACTCATAAGATTCAGAAATTATATGTTTAATGTAAAATCTTGTTAAATAAAAAAATATTAAATAAATAAATCTTTGTTTTTAATTTCCCATCCCTCTCCCTGTAAGAAAAGTTTTAAAAATGCTGGAAATTTCTCCAAAAATATTCCAAAAAACATAAAAAATCTGAAAAACCATATTTTTGGGCCAAAAAAAAATACTTCCTTATTTTTTACTTCCTTAAAAATTATTAATTTTTAGTTAAAATTTACTTTCTGAGATTTCTGATCGCCTGGTATTTTTTAAAAATTATAAAATCAACTTTAAAGTGTTTTGGGCGTCATGGCGCCATCTATCGGAATATGGAAAAACTAATAATAGTTTTTGAGGAATTTTCAAAAATATTTACAAATTTGACTAAAAATACCAGGCGATCAGAAATTTCAGCAAGTACGAATTCCAAGTCAACTTTAAAAATTTTTGGGCGTCATGGCGCCATCTATCGGAATGTGGAAAAACTAAACATATTTTTTTTGCTGTCATGGCGCCATCTATCGGAATGTGGAAAAACTAGTAATGTAATATTTTGGTTCTTCCACATTCCGATAGATGGCGCCAAGACGCCCAAAAATTTTTAAAGTTGACTTGGAATTCGTACTTGCTGAAATTTCTGATCGCCTGGTATTTTTAGTCAAATTTGTAAATATTTTTGAAAAATATTTTTTGTAAATTTCTGTCATGAAATTTAAAAATTTTGAAATTTTTATTAAAAAATACCAGGCGATCAGAAATCTCAGAAAATACGAATTCCAAGTCAACTCAAAATTAATAATTTTTTGGTTTATGAAAAATAAGGAAGGATATTTTTTTGGCCCAAAAATATGGTTTTTCAGATTTTTTATGTTTTTTGGAATATTTTTGGAGGAATTTCCAGCATTTTTCAAAACTTTTCTTACAGGGAGAGGGGTATTGGAAATTAAAAACAAAGATTTATTTATTTAATATTTTTTTATTTAATATGATTTTACATTAAAAACATAATTATGAATCTTATGAGTTAGTTTATGAAAATTGATGATATTTTTAGCAAAGTTTATTTATTTAATATTTTTATTTATTTAACATGATTTTAAATAAAAATATAATTTTGAATCCTATGACTTTGTTTAGGAAAATTGGTGATTTTTTATTTGCCAGTCTTGTAAAAATTGACGATCCGTTTGTTTTCAGCAAGACCAAATTCAGGAATTAATTACTTTATTTATGTTTTTCAGCCACCTGACAATGAAGATGTGTTTAAATCAACAAGGATTGTAAATCTACAGGAGATTTCATTTCCAATATCCTAGAATAAATGTTTTTTTTAAAATGTTAAAAAATGCTCAAAGTTTTGGAAAAGATACTGAAATCTGTAAAGTTATAGGTTTAAAATGGAATTTTCTGTACTCACCAAGGTCCATGTTTTTTTAATCAGTATTTTTTTTATTAATTCTGATTCTGCAAATAAAGATCTATATTTTGGGGTATAAGACTTATTGATCAGTTTCCTGGCAATGTGGAAATTAAGATGTGATCGCCTGGTATTTTTAGTCAA
The DNA here is from genome assembly GCA_963932195.1 of Empis livida. NCBI lineage: Eukaryota > Metazoa > Arthropoda > Insecta > Diptera > Empididae > Empis > Empis livida. The sequence goes on from OZ010647.1 coordinate 3,524,494, forward strand.
TTTTGTAAATTTTTGAAAATTCCTCAAGTTGGAATTTTAAAATATTTTTTGTAAATTTCTGTCAGGAAATTTTAAAATTAAGAAATTTTTATTAAAAAATACCAGGCGATCAGAAAATCTCAGAAAGTAAATTTTAACTCAAAATTAATAATTTTTTGGTTTATGAAAACACTACGGAAGTATTTTTTTTTTGCCCAAAATTATGGTTTTTCATATTTTATGTTTTTTGGAATATTTATGGAGCAATTTCCAGTATGTTTCAATGGAAAAACCAAATTTATTTCATATAATAAAAGACTTTTAATTTTGCCAATTATAATATATATTTTTATTTTCGCTAATGAATACATAATAATAATTATTAATTCTGATGTACAAATTCTGATGTTTTGTATTGAATCGCATTAAATTCCAATATTTTCCCGATTTCTCGGGCAATTTTGAATATTTTTCGAAAAGCTCTTCGGAAATTCGTTAGAAATTAAATTCCCTACACGGAGATACCAAATTTGTGGAGATACCAAATGTGATTGTTTTAAGTTTTAAGGGTTTTCATTTTTTTGCTACAAATTCTGATGTTTTGTATTGAATCTCAATAAATTCCAATATTTTCCAGATTTCTCGGGCAATTTTGAATATTTTTCGAAAAGATCTTCGGAAATTCGCTAGAAATTAAATTCCCTACACGGAAATACCAAATATGTGGGGATTGCTTTCAGTTTTAAGGGTTTTCATTTTTTTGCTACAAATTCTGATGTTTTGTATTGAATCTCATTAAATTCCAATATTTTCCCGATTTCTCGGGCAATTTTGAATATTTTTCGAAAAGGTCTTCGGAAATTCGCTAGAAATTAAATTCCCTACACGGAAATACCAAATATGTGGGGATTGCTTTCAGTTTTAACGGTTTTCATTTTTTTGCTACAAATTCTGATGTTTTGTATTGAATCTCATTAAATTCCAATATTTTCCCGATTTCTCGGGCAATTTTGAATATTTTTCGAAAAGGTCTTCGGAAATGCGCTAGAAATTAAATTCCCTACACGGAAACACCAAATATGTGGGGATTGCTTTCAGTTTTAAGGGTTTTCATTTTTTTGCTACAAATTCTGATGTTTTGTATTGAATCTCATTAAATTCCAATATTTTCCCGATTTCTCGGGCAATTTTTAATATTTTTCGAAAAGGTCTTCGGAAATTCGCTAGAAATTAAATTCCCTACACGGAAATACCAAATATGTGGGGATTGCTTTCAGTATTAAGGGTTTTCATTTTTTTGCTACAAATTCTGATGTTTTGTATTGAATCTCATTAAATTCCAATATTTTCCCGATTTCTCGGGCAATTTTGAATATTTTTCGAAAAGGTCTTCGGAAATGCGCTAGAAATTAAATTCCCTTCACGGAGATACCAAATGTGTGGAGATACCAAATGTGATTGCTTTCAGTTTTCAGGGTTTTCATTTTTTTGCTACAAATTCTGATGTTTTGTATTGAATCTCAATAAATTCCAATATTTTCCCGATTTCTCGGGCAATTTTGAATATTTTTCGAAAAGGTCTTCGGAAATTTGCTAGAAATTAAATTCCCTACACGGAGATACCAAATATGTGGGGATTGCTTTCAGTTTTAACGGTTTTCATTTTTTTGCTACAAATTCTGATGTTTTGTATTGAATCTCATTAAATTCCAATATTTTCCCGATTTCTCGGGCAATTTTGAATATTTTTCGAAAAGGTCTTCGGAAATGCGCTAGAAATTAAATTCCCTACACGGAGATACCAAATGTGTGGAGATACCAAATGTGATTGCTTTCAGTTTTCAGGGTTTTCATTTTTTTGCTACAAATTCTGATGTTTTGTATTGAATCGCATTAAATTTCCATATTTTCCCGATTTCTCGGACAATTTTGAATATTTTTCGAAAAGGTCTTCGGAAATGCACTAGAAACTAAATTCCCTACACGGAGATACCAAATATGTGGAGATTGCTTTCAGTTTTATGGGTTTTCATTTTTTTGCTACAAATTCTGATGTTTTGTATTGAATCTCATTAAATTCCAATATTTTCCCGATTTCTCGGGCAATTTTGAATATTTTTCGAAAAGGTCTTCGGAAATGCGCTAGAAATTAAATTCCCTACACGGAAATACCAAATATGTGGGGATTGCTTTCAGTTTAAGGGTTTTCATTTTTTTGCTACAAATTCTGATGTTTTGTATTGAATCTCATTAAATTCCAATATTTTCCCGATTTCTCGGGCAATTTTGAATATTTTTCGAAAAGGTCTTCGGAAATTCGCTAGAAATTAAATTCCCTACACGGAGATACCAAATGTGTGGAGATACCAAATGTGATTGTTTTAAGTTTTAAGGGTTTTCATTTTTTTGCTACAAATTCTGATGTTTTGTATTGAATCTCATTAAATTCCAATATTTTCCCGATTTCTCGAGCAATTTTGAATATTTTTCGAAAAGGTCTTCGGAAATTCGTTAGAAATTAAATTCCCTACACGGAGATACCAAATTTGTGGAGATACCAAATGTGATTGTTTTAAGTTTTAAGGGTTTTCATTTTTTTGCTACAAATTCTGATGTTTTGTATTGAATCTCAATAAATTCCAATATTTTCCAGATTTCTCGGGCAATTTTGAATATTTTTCGAAAAGGTCTTCGGAAATTCGCTAGAAATTAAATTCCCTACACGGAAATACCAAATATGTGGGGATTGCTTTCAGTTTTAAGGGTTTTCATTTTTTTGCTACAAATTCTGATGTTTTGTATTGAATCTCAATAAATTCCAATATTTTCCCGATTTCTCGGGCAATTTTGAATATTTTTCGAAAAGGTCTTCGGAAATTCGCTAGAAATTAAATTCCCTACACGGAAATACCAAATATGTGGGGATTGCTTTCAGTTTTAACGGTTTTCATTTTTTTGCTACAAATTCTGATGTTTTGTATTGAATCTCATTAAATTCCAATATTTTCCCGATTTCTCGGGCAATTTTGAATATTTTTCGAAAAGGTCTTCGGAAATGCGCTAGAAATTAAATTCCCTACACGGAAACACCAAATATGTGGGGATTGCTTTCAGTTTTAAGGGTTTTCATTTTTTTGCTACAAATTCTGATGTTTTGTATTGAATCTCATTAAATTCCAATATTTTCCCGATTTCTCGGGCAATTTTGAATATTTTTCGAAAAGGTCTTCGGAAATTCGCTAGAAATTAAATTCCCTACGCGGAAATACCAAATATGTGGGGATTGCTTTCAGTTTTAACGGTTTTCATTTTTTTGCTACAAATTCTGATGTTTTGTATTCAATCTCATTAAATTCCAATATTGTCCCGATTTCTCGGGCAATTTTGAATATTTTTCGAAAAGGTCTTCGGAAATGTGCTAGAAATTAAATTCCCTACACGGAAATACCAAATATGTGGGGATTGCTTTCACTTTTAAGGGTTTTCATTTTTTTGCTACAAATTCTGATGTTTTGTATTGAATCTCATTAAATTCCAATATTTTCCCGATTTCTCGGGCAATTTTGAATATTTTTCGAAAAGGTCTTCGGAAATTCGCTAGAAATTAAATTCCCTACACGGAAATACCAAATATGTGGGGATTGCTTTCAGTTTTAAGGGTTTTCATTTTTTTGCTACAAATTCTGATGTTTTGTATTGAATCGCATTAAATTTCCACATTTTCCCAATTTCTCGGGCAATTTTGAATATTTTTCGAAAAGGTCTTCGGAAATTCGCTAGAAATTAAATTCCCTACACGGAGATACCAAATGTGTGGAGATACCAAATGTGATTGTTCTCAGTTTTAAGGGTCTTCATTTTTTTGCTACAAATTCTGATGTTTTGTATTGAATCGCATTAAATTTCCATATTTTCCCGATTTCTCGGGCAATTTTGAATATTTTTCGAAAAGGTCTTCGGAAATTCGCTAGAAATTAAATTCCCTACACGGAGATACCAAATGTGTGGAGATACCAAATGTGATTGCTTTCAGTTTTAAGGGTTTTCATTTTTTTGCTACAAATTCTGATGTTTTGTATTGAATCGCATTAAATTTCCATATTTTCCCGATTTCTCGGGCAATTTTGAATAGTTTTCGAAAAGGTCTTCGGAAATTCGCTAGAAATTAAATGCCCTACACGGAGATACCAAATGTGTGGAGATACCAAATGTGATTGCTTTCAGTTTTAAGGGTTTTCATTTTTTTTTCTACAAATTCTGATGTTTTGTATTGAATTGCATTAAATTTCCATATTTTCCCGATTTCTCGAACAATTTTGAATATTTTTCGAAAAGTCTTCGGAAATGCGCTAGAAACTAAATTCCCTACACGGAGATACCAAATATGTGGGGATTGCTTTCAGTTTCGCATTAAATTTCCATATTTTCCCGATTTCTCGGGCAATTTTGAATATTTTTCGAAAAGGTCTTCGGAAATTCGCTAGAAATTAAATTCCCTACACGGAGATAGCAAATGTGTGGAGATACCAAATGTGATTGCTTTCAGTTTTAAGGGTTTTCATTTTTTTGGTACAAATTCTGATGTTTTGTATTGAATCTCATTAAATTTCCACATTTTCACAATTTCTCGGGCAATTTTGAATATTTTTCGAAAAGGTCTTCGGAAATTCGCTAGAAATTAAATTCCCTACACGGAGATACCAAATGTGTGGATATACCAAATGTGATTGTTTTCAGTTTTAAGAGTTTTCATTTTTTTGCTACAAATTCTGATGTTTTGTATTGAATCTCAATAAATTCCAATATTTTCCCGATTTCTCGGGCAATTTTGAATATTTTTCGAAAAGGTTTTCGGGAATTTGCTAGAAATTAAATTCCCTACACGAAAATACCAAATATGTGGGGATTGCTTTCAGTTTTAACGGTTTTCATTTTTTTGCTACAAATTCTGATGTTTTGTATTGAATCTCATTAAATTCCAATATTTTCCCGATTTCTCGGGCAATTTTGAATATTTTTCGAAAAGGTCTTCGGAAATTCGCTAGAAATTAAATTCCCTACACGGAGATACCAAATGTGTGGAGATACCAAATGTGATTGTTTTCAGTTTTAAGGGTTTTCATTTTTTTGCTACAAATTCTGATGTTTTGTATTGAATCGCATTAAATTTCCATATTTTCCCGATTTCTCGGGAAATTTTGAATATTTTTCGAAAAGGTCTTCGGAAATTCGCTAGAAATTAAATTCCCTACACGGAGATACGAAATGTGTGGAGATACCAAATGTGATTGCTTTCAGTTTTAAGGGTTTTCATTTTTTTGCTACAAATTCTGATGTTTTGTATTGAATCGCATTAAATTTCCATATTTTCCCGATTTCTCGGGCAATTTTGAATATTTTTCGAAAAGGTCTTCGGAAATTCGCTAGAAATTAAATTCCCTACACGGAGATACCAAATGTGTGGAGATACCAAATGTGATTGCTTTCAGTTTTAAGGGTTTTCATTTTTTGCTACAAATTCTGATGTTTTGTATTGAATCTCATTAAATTTCCACATTTTCCCAATTTCTCGGGCAATTTCGAATATTTTTCGAAAAGGTCTTCGGAAATTCGCTAGAAATTAAATTCCCTACACGGAGATACCAAATGTGTGGAGATACCAAATGTGATTGTTTTCAGTTTTAAGGGTTTTCATTTTTTTGCTACAAATTCTGATGTTTTGTATTGAATCTCATTAAATTCCAATATTTTCCCGATTTCTCAGGCAATTTTGAATATTTTTCGAAAAGGTCTTCGGAAATTTGCTAGAAATTAAATTCCCTACACGGAGATACCAAATGTGTGGAGATACCAAATGTGATTGTTCTCAGTTTTAAGGGTCTTCATTTTTTAGCTACAAATTCTGATGTTTTGTATTGAATCGCATTAAATTCCATATTTTCCCGATTTCTCGGGCAATTTTGAATATTTTTCGAAAAGGTCTTCGGAAATTCGCTAGAAATTAAATTCCCTACACCGAGATACCAAATGTGTGGAGATACCAAATGTGATTGCTTTCAGTTTTAAGGGTTTTCATTTTTTTGCTACAAATTCTGATGTTTTGTATTGAATCGCATTAAATTTCCATATTTTCCCGATTTCTCGGGCAATTTTGAATAGTTTTCGAAAAGGTCTTCGGAAATTCGCTAGAAATTAAATGCCCTACACGGAGATACCAAATGTGTGGAGATACCAAATGTGATTGCTTTCAGTTTTAAGGGTTTTCATTTTTTTTCTACAAATTCTGATGTTTTGTATTGAATCGCATTAAATTTCCATATTTTCCCGATTTCTCGGACAATTTTGAATATTTTTCGAAAAGGTCTTCGGAAATGCGCTAGAAACTAAATTCCCTACACGGAGATACCAAATATGTGGGGATTGCTTTCAGTTTCGCATTAAATTTCCATATTTTCCCGATTTCTCGGGCAATTTTGAATATTTTTCGAAAAGGTCTTCGGAAATTCGCTAGAAATTAAATTCCCTACACGGAGATACCAAATGTGTGGAGATACCAAATGTGATTGCTTTCAGTTTTAAGGGTTTTCATTTTTTGCTACAAATTCTGATGTTTTGTATTGAATCGCATTAAATTTCCATATTTTCCCGATTTCTCGGGCAATTTTGAATAGTTTTCGAAAAGGTCTTCGGAAATTCGCTAGAAATTAAATGCCCTACACGGAGATACCAAATGTGTGGAGATACCAATTGTGATTGCTTTCAGTTTTAAGGGTTTTCATTTTTTTGCTACAAATTCTGATGTTTTGTATTGAATCGCATTAAATTTCCATATTTTCCCGATTTCTCGGGCAATTTTGAATAGTTTTCGAAAAGGTCTTCGGAAATTCGCTAGAAATTAAATGCCCTACACGGAGATACCAAATGTGTGGAGATACCAAATGTGATTGCTTTCAGTTTTAAGGGTTTTCATTTTTTTGCTACAAATTCTGATGTTTTGTATTGAATCTCATTAAATTTCCACATTTTCACAATTTCTCGGGCAATTTTGAATATTTTTCGAAAAGGTCTTCGGAAATTCGCTAGAAATTAAATTCCCTACACGGAGATACCAAATGTGTGGATATACCAAATGTGATTGTTTTCAGTTTTAAGGGTTTTCATTTTTTTGCTACAAATTCTGATGTTTTGTATTGAATCTCAATAAATTCCAATATTTTCCCGATTTCTCGGGCAATTTTGAATATTTTTCGAAAAGGTCTTCGGGAATTTGCTAGAAATTAAATTCCCTACACGAAAATACCAAATATGTGGGGATTGCTTTCAGTTTTAACGGTTTTCATTTTTTTGCTACAAATTCTGATGTTTTGTATTGAATCTCATTAAATTCCAATATTTTCCCGATTTCTCGGGCAATTTTGAATATTTTTCGAAAAGGTCTTCGGAAATTCGCTAGAAATTAAATTCCCTACACGGAGATACCAAATGTGTGGAGATACCAAATGTGATTGTTTTCAGTTTTAAGGGTTTTCATTTTTTTGCTACAAATTCTGATGTTTTGTATTGAATCGCATTAAATTTCCATATTTTCCCGATTTCTCGGGCAATTTTGAATAGTTTTCGAAAAGGTCTTCGGAAATTCGCTAGAAATTACATTCCCTACACGGAGATACGAAATGTGTGGAGATACCAAATGTGATTGCTTTCAGTTTTAAGGGTTTTCATTTTTTTGCTACAAATTCTGATGTTTTGTATTGAATCGCATTAAATTTCCATATTTTCCCGATTTCTCGGGCAATTTTGAATAGTTTTCGAAAAGGTCTTCGGAAATTCGCTAGAAATTAAATTCCCTACACGGAGATACGAAATGTGTGGAGATACCAAATGTGATTGCTTTCAGTTTTAAGGGTTTTCATTTTTTTGCTACAAATTCTGATGTTTTGTATTGAATCTCATTAAATTCCAATATTTTCCCGATTTCTCGGGCAATTTTGAATATTTTTCGAAAAGGTCTTCGGAAATGCGCTAGAAATAAAATTCCCTACACGGAAATACCAAATATGTAGGGATTGCTTTCAGTTTTAACGGTTTTCATTTTTTTGCTACAAATTCTGATGTTTTGTATTGAATCTCATTAAATTCCAATATTTTCCCGATTTCTCGGGCAATTTTGAATATTTTTCGAAAAGGTCTTCGGAAATTCGCTAGAAATTAAATTCCCTACACGGAAATACCAAATATGTGGGGATTGCTTTCAGTTTTAAGGGTTTTCATTTTTTTGCTACAAATTCTGATGTTTTGTATTGAATCTCATTAAATTCCAATATTTTCCCGATTTCTCGGGCAATTTTTAATATTTTTCGAAAAGATCTTCGGAAATTCGCTAGAAATTAAATTCCCTACACGGAGGGAATTTAATTTCTAGCGAATTTCGCTAGAAATTAAATTCCCTACATGAGCTGAAAATTAAATTCCCAGTTTTAATCATTTTCAATATTTTGCGACAAATTCTGATGTTTTGTATTGAATCTCATTAAATTTCCATATTTTAGCGATTTCTCATATATTTGAGCGATTTCTTATAAAATTTTTTTGAAGTCATAACTTTGAGGATCTCAAAGAACATCATATACTGAGAATTTCAAAGTAAGATAAGTTATTTTTTTTAGAAAAACAGATAAATAGTTATCTGATATATATGAAATTAAAGTTTGTGGAATAATAAGTAGTAAAAAAATATTGGCATGTGCACTACAATTAAATTAATTAAAAAATTTTTAAAAATATATGAACTTATTCCAGAATTAGGTTACAATACATATTTTGGAAAAAGGCTACAATATTGCCTAATCAATTTTATTGACAATAAAAATATCTAAAAGTTAAAAATTGAATAGCTTACATTGTTGTCAGAAAATTTTCATTAAACTTATGAAAAAACTTCTAATTTCAAAAATAGTTCAATTTGATTAAGCGTAACTAGAAATGATTTTATATTATAAAAATTGAACACTTGAATAAAGCAGATTATATTATGTTTGCAGTAAAATTGTCGGAGTTTATATATGAAACCTACGAAATATTATTTCTACCTACAAAACATATTTTGTTATCTTCTAATGCAAATATTTATTTAAACTAGCAAAAATATTATTAAAAAAAATAATTATACTTGTAGCTTTACCTTATCATCATCACCTGTCAATTATAATAATTTTTCTATGTTTTATAACAAGAGAAAACCAGGTAAAAAAAGTTAATTTTTTTCAGAATAATTGAATTTTATTGGTTAACTTTATATCCATATAAAAATTTTCTTATATTTTATTTTTGTAAAGATATTCACGTGAATTGAATTTTAAAATAAAATTCTTTAAAACTAAATTGACTTTGGTATATAAAGGACCAATAACTTTCTAGAATAATTCATTCAGTGTTGAACTTTCTCAAAGTGTAGTAGACAAAGTAGAACTTCTTAGAAAACAAGATGGCCATATTATCATCTATATCATCATTCATATTTTTCATTTTAATAATTACAATTTATTTATTATTAAATTCAGTGAATGGTAATAGTTTTCCATTAGAAAATCAACAGCAACAGCAAAAAATTGATAATGATTTTCTAAGATCTACAAAACCAATTAATACAAGGACTTCTGTCTCTTCTGCAGCAGCATCAAATTTTGGTTTTGTTGGACCACGAATGTTTCAAATATCACGATCAAAAATACCAATTGAATTGGATTTATTAGTTGATAATGGTGAAACATTAGATGGTAAATCAAAACGTTATGATGATTATGGACATTTACGATTTGGTAAACGAGGTGGTGAAGATAACTTTGATGATTATGGTCATATGAGATTTGGACGAAGTCTTTAAATTTTCTGTGAACTACAAATCAATTTAATCGCAATGTAAAACAAAACTGATTTATTAAAGAAAAAGTATTTAAATAAATAAATAAATAATTGTAAAAGTGTATAATTAAAAAAAAATATATAATATATTAAGATTTAAATTGAAAAATATGATATTTTCAAATTAATTTTGTGTTTTTTAATTGAAATTTATGTTAATTGCTTTACAAAATGTTTGCCCAAAGATTGGATAAGAAAGGTACAAAAGTTTTTATAAATTAAATAGCTGCATGTATTTTTAAAATAAACAATAATTTAAATTGATGTATAAAAGTTTCTAGTTTATTTGGAAAAATTCATTTAGTGTTATTATTAGATTAATAATAACATTTTCCTTAACTTGATAAGAATTAAAACAACATATGAAAATTCATTTGTGCAGTAATTTGCTTGCCTCTTAAAGTTGAAACTGTGGTCCATTTAGGTAGATTGAGTTTATGAATACTTACACGAATAGAGGATATAACGAATCCCAATGTTCTACGTGCCAGTATTTGCAACGGATAATTGAATTACCAGTTGCAAATACTGGTTGAGAAATAATATTATTTTCTGTACAATCAGAGAACCATATCTTATAATCAGAGAACCATTAATGCATAGTATAAATGAATATGATTTCCATTTGAAAATCAAAATGCACCTAATAAATTAGCATAGAAAATATTGTGAATACATTTGATGTTTGCAATTATACAAATTTCATGTGAAATCCAATGTTCTTCAAATCAAATATGGTAATAACAGTTATATATTTATGTTTATGGATAAAATTTAATTAAAATGAATTTAAATATGTATTTAATATATTTAATAAACTTAAATAGAAATTCTTAAAATATAAATAAATTTACAAAAAAAAATATATTAAATAATTTCTCCTAAAATTAATACTTTTTTATTAAAACAAAAATTATGCAAAATAAATTTGTTTTTTATTTTATTTTGAATTCCTAAAATTTAGTAGATGTTGTTCCATTGCTATTTACATATATTGTTGGTAGGGTTGGTGATTGCAATGTTGATTTTTCTTTATCATTATTTAATTTCTCTTCATTACGAAGTTTTTGTTTACTATTTCGTGTTCCATAAGAAAAATAGATTAAAAGGCCTAAACATATGAATTATTAATTTAATGGTTCATAATCAAAACTATAATTAATTCATACCTATACCAATCCATACACCAAATCGTATCCATGTCATATAATCTAATTTCATCATTAAATAAATATTTATTAAAATTGATATACCAGGAAGCCATGGTACAAGTGGTACTCTAAATGATAATTGACTACTTGAAACTGGTTGACATGATATTATGTATAGGGTAACTAAAACTGGTATTATACTTAAAACTAAAAGCAGATAATTATACCAATCAATATTATCATAATTTTCTTCAAATTCAGTTAAAACTGCAGCAAGTAAAAAACACCAAACACCTAAAAGTGGTTTTAAAAAAATATATAAATAAGTCCGAGCGATTTATCCACGCCAAAAAAGTGATTTCAAAAAATAAATAAATAAGTCTGCGCGATTTATGCATAACGACAACGAATTCCACCGAAACAATATTCGTACTGAAACAGGAAGTATGGTCTATCAGATTTTGTAAATTAAAAATATTATTTGCAATTTATTTCGCTTTATTTGTAATTTAATGTGTAAACAGTTTTGTAATTCAGTCGCTATACCGGCGCGAGTGGATTTGTGGTTAACCCTAGTATATCGTCGTGAGGGCTCCATGGGAATGCAAAAGGTTAAACTCACATTTGATGTGAAATAACTGCTGTCAATAGAATACTTTATTCTGCTGTGCAAAAAACCTTCCAAACACGTCGGTCATTCAATTAAACATTTCGAGTAATTCGCTGCGATATGGATAAATCACTTCAGTTCAAGGAAAAGATAACTTAACAAAATTATTTTTACTTACAATAGATTGTTGTAGCATATGTAACAATATTAGAAGACAATTGTGTACTTAAACTTATTCGATTTTTATTAAATAACTGCTTCAATATCATCCTTGCTCTGGATTCATTATTTATTAATATTAATGTACTTGTTCCATTTCCTATAGAATTTCCTTTTCCATTACATATTGATCTCGAACGACCATCAAATTCATACCGTAATATTAATACACATCCAGCTACCATTGAATATGCTAATAATGTTCCAATTGACATCATATTTACTAATTGACTTAAATTAAATATTGCAGCTAAACAACCAGTTAAAAATCCAGTCAATAATGTACCATTAAACGGTGTTTTAAAACGTGGACTAATTTCACCCATAAATTTATATAATAAACCATCCGATGACATAGCAAATACAATTCGTGGTAATGGAAACATTGCACCCATTAAACTAGCACATAAACCAAACATTGCACCAATACTGACAATATATTCAGCTACAGTCCAATCGTAAATACGAAATACATGTGGCAGTGGGGCATTTTCATCTTGTTTATAATATGGTAGCATCATTGTTAGCACTGTGGAAACACCAAAATAGGCTAGAAAGATCATAGCCAGCGAAACGATTACAGCAAATGGTATTGATTTACGTGGATTTTTAGCTTCTTCACCTACAGGATAATAGAATTACGATATTTGATTTGAAATTTATTTTATATTTGGTAATGAAAATTTTTAAATGAGATTAGATTGTGTTTGAAACGAGTATTGAATCTTTTACTTCAAAGGGAAAAATTCGAGATCTTCTCATAACTATTGAACTAACTTAGGCTCTATATACTACTGAAAATTTAGCTGTACTGTTGATTAGATAATAAAGGCATAACATATTACTAAGAGGAGCAACATATAGTAATCATTTAGATATGTTCGCTATAATTCCTAGGAATGTACGTTATCATATAATTAATTTTGATATGAAAGTGGGCTCTTTTTGCGATGTTAATCTTCTAATTTTTAGAAATGATAATTGATGAAGTAAATTGCCTAATTTCTAATTTTTCGATATTATTCTAATAATTTACCTGCTGTTGCAATGCAATCAAAACCAATAAATCCATAAAAACAAACAGCAGCACCTTTAATAACACCAGAAATTCCATATGGCATAAAACCACCATCACCATAACCTTCTGGTACTGATTCTTTTGGAATATTCCAATTGGATGCATTCACTAAAACAAAACCAAAATGAATAATTAAATAGGACTGTTGGCTATCTAATAATTATAAATATATCAAACCTTTAAATAATCCTGCAATTATTACAAATAATACAACACCTAAATTAAGTATTGTAAAAATATTATTAACATAAGTTGATTCTTTGGCACCAAATGCAATTGCACAAGCAAATAATATCGTTACAGCAAATGCAAAAAAATCAGGATATTCACTTAAACCAGTTACGTTTATTGGCAAATAATATTGTAAAAAATCACGCATAGCATAATTACAAAGTTTATCTAAATATGTACTTAAACCTTTTACAACACTCGCTGAACCTGAAATATATTTAAATTCATTATAATCTATAATTATTTAGTTGGGATAATGTATACATAAATTAATGATAAGATATTTGAATTTCATTTAAATAATTCATTAATTATATACATATATTATTAGATCAACTGGATTATTGACGTTTGGAAAAATGATTGTCATACCGAAACTGATTATAAATCTGTTAAAATTAGATTTTCTATTGAATTATAAATTATTAGCAGTCAATTAACAACGAGTGAAATTAATTAATAGGTGACATTAAACAATCAAAAAAATATTTAATTTTCAAACTATTATTTTTTTTTTTTCATTGTTGAATTGCAGAAATATTTATAAAGTGAAATTATTATCAGAATTACAGTGACTATTATGTATTAACTTCATTATATATAAAATTGTTAAAATGATCCATTTTATCTGCAATTTCTTTAAATAATTTCCTAACTAAATTCTAATCAAAATTATTTTATTTTATTTATTGACTGTAATAAAACGATAAAAATTAAAATTAAATTTTATGTTCGATTTTGAATAATGGTAGCCTCTCCTCCCCTTCTTAATTAGTTCTATATTATTCAATATTTTCCGAATATATTACTTATTGAATCAAATGCTTTTAATTAAAAATATTATTAAAACAAAAAGACATTTACTTACCAATTGCATATTCTAATATTAAATTCCAACCAATTATAAAAGCTATAAATTCACCAATTGTTACATAACTATATATATAAGCTGAACCAGCTTTTGGTACTCTAGCACCAAATTCAGCATAACATAATCCAGCAAATACAGATGCAATTGCAGCTATTAAAAAACTAATAATTACAGCTGGTCCAGCATATTTTTTTGATACTTCACCAGCTAATACATATACACCAACACCTAATGTACTACCAATACCTAATGCTGTTAAATCAAATGCTGTTAAAACTTTTGCTAATTTTGATTCAGATGAATCGGTAATTGGTTTTTTACGTGTCAATGCTTTATAACCATTTGATAAAGCTTGATGAATCATTCTGTAAAAAAAAAATTTACAAAATATTGATAAGAATTATTATAATAAATTAAATTTAATTATAGTATAAACATGTGTTATAATTAATATTTTTATAGTAATTAATTACAAGTGTTTTATTTTAGTAATTTATTTAAAGCTTTTTACTATTTAATTTTCTTTTATGACTGTCGGAAGAAAATTTATAAAAAAAGAAATTTTTCCAATTAAATTTTATAGTATTTGATTTTCTAACCAATAAGTTTTCTATCCAATAAATTTTATTAATTTATCATAAAATGTGAATTATTCAAATTTTTAGTTATTGAAAACTAAAGTAAATATCTCAAAAATATTATATAAAATAAGGTGTTGTTTATTTTTATTTAAATGAGATATTTTGAATATGAAATTTATGAATCTAGTTAGAACAAATAAACCATATCTATAATTGTTTTTTATTTTTAACGAGGCTACAAATTTATATGAATTTAAATTCGGGAGTTAATATTTTTAATTTTTCTGAACTTAATTAAACATTTTCAAGATATGTATTATAAAATCTATAAAATTTCGTTGTAACGAATGGCTAATCAATTGCTTCAATTTATATTAAAGTTTTTCTAAATTAAAGAATATTTTAAAATATTGCTAAATTTTATTAAATTATTAGTTTGTGAATAAAGTTTTTTCTAGTTTTGCCAGTTCTTAATTGTAAACATTTTTCCCAGTGCTTTGCTCAAATAAATTCGATTTTATAGCATTTCTTAGTGTAATTTAAATCGAATTTTCCCAACGATTTGTTGGGAAAACGATTTGTTAAAAATTGGCGAGTGCCTTCGCCTTGGTACGAAATATTAAATTAATTATCTGCCGAATTTGAATGTGGAATTTAATGAGGATTATTAACTCGAGCAACAGTATTCCTTTAATTTCAACAATTTACTTATTTTCATTTACAATATAGAATGCATAATGGTAAAAGAATAATAATGCGCTTAGATTGATGTTCAAAATTCCTTAAATTATCCAAATGAGTAAAGTTCCCAATCAAAATAGAATAATAGTAGTAATCCAAGACTTTGTGATTGAAGAAATTTTGATTTTTTCTACCAAATTTGAATGAAATTTCATTAATTTTATTTAATATTATGAAATTCTATACACAATTTAAAAATATTATAGTGAAAATTAGAATATTTTCCAATTCTATTACGAATAAAGAACTTGTAGCAATACTATAATTTGAAGAGTTATATAAATATTTTTATCAAATAATTCAATTTTACACAAAATATTTTGTAATATTAAAGACATAGAGTAGTAAAATAATATGAAAACTTTTAAGTGTTTATTTCTAAAACGAAACTATAATAAATTCTGTCCATTTCTAATATAAACTATAAAAAATTAATTAAATTAAATTTAAATTTATGAAAAATATTAAAAATACTATTTAAAATTCACATACTTTATTGTATTTAAAGTCATTTTATAATTTTAATTTTCACTAAATTTAATAATTTATTAAATTAATTCTATAAATTAATACTTTCTATTGCCACAAAACTCTATAAATTGACTGACTATTATTAATTAAATTGTTATGTTTTTTACCGAGTTAACTTAAAGCTTATAAAATAATAATAATTATCTCGTGACACTTTAAAAATTTTATTTTGAATACTGATAAAAAATTTATAATGCCTAGTATCAAGATTTTGTTATCAAATTATTATTATTACCTATTTTACTTGTGATAATTATATTAATCAGTTTAAGTGATTTTCAGAAATTTGATTTTTTTTAGTATCTTGTTATTTTTTTTGGAAAAATCCTGATTTATAGCTGATTTATTCCATTTAAAATACATAAAATAAAATAATATACAAAAATAATATTCTAATTTAATGAGATTAAAATTTAATAAGATTAAACACATCAAATAAATATTGATTAGATCAAATAATAAAGAGTAATTTTAAAGATTAAATGTATATTTGATTTTAAGTACTTTTGATTAATAAATGGAGAATGTCAAGAATAAAAATTGGAACATTTAATTGAAGTTGTCGTCATGAAAGAGTATTTGTCAAATAATTAAATAGTTTCACAAAAAAAATTTTTTTTTGTGGTAGCACGGAATTGGTACTCGAAATTAGTGCTCGAAATTAATAATTTAGTGTAATTTATAAAAGTTTTATTGTAAGCGATAAGAAAGTAGTACGATATACTAACATAATTTATTTATGCAGATAAAATAAGTAAATGAACTTTTTCAGGGTTATAAAAAATATGAAATTTATTGTTAAGCTTATGTTTTATTATATTAATTACATGCTTTTAGAATTAAAAAAAATGGACATAAAAAAATATTAAATACAATTGATAACAATTCACAATTATACTTTGATTTAATTAAGATAAATATTTAAATCTACATCAAACATATTGATTAGTTAGTGTTTCGGATTTGAGTCTTAGTTGAATCTGCAAAAAAAAAATTTGGTCATCAAAAGTCACTCATATTTTATATATTCTCAATTTTTTGCAAGCGAAAAGCCTATAATGAAAAGAAATTTTAAAATAACGTAACCACTGATAGAACTTAGTTTTGTAGAGAAAAATTACTCACAAAAACCTTAGATCTATTTGTAAAGTTATTAAAAATTCACTGAACATTTTTTTTTTTTATTGAGATTGAAACATAATATCTAAACTATCTCGGAATAATCAAAAAATGAGTTTAACCATCATATAGCCTTAAGACAAGGTCAAGATTGTACGAGAATTAAGTTTTTAAAATAAACTTTGTTTTAAAGAGCCTAAATTTATGCAATAACTAGAACTAGTTTTAACTGGCTTCCAGAAATTCTAAGTTCGATTTGTGATTTCTATGGATTTTTTTGGGTTTTTTTGGATACCAGTTTTCCGTTCTTTCGTCTATACACTTTTTCAAGTGAATATTTACCATAAATAAATGTACACAAAAATTGTTGCTAGTGAACTTCTTGAAAAGTTTGAAGAATTTTTTATCAGGTGTAAATAAAAGCGAGTGGTTAAAAACTTGTTTTTTTTTTTTTTTATATGAAAATTATAATTTAACATAATAAGTCTTACGGATAATTGATTAAAATACTTGCTTGTTGGCAAACGAGTTGTACTTTTTCAAAAATTCAATTATTTCTTTATAATTAATTTTGTTGTTTCAGGAAATATTGTGACGAAATTTGAAAAAAATTATCTATAATTTCAATTATCTTTGTAAATATAATCAAATTGGTTCTATTGGTTTAATATTTGAAGTAATATTGATTTATTAATATAAAAGTTTAATGTTCGAAAACTAAAAAAATTATGTTAATCTAGAATAAACTAATTAAAGATTTGAATTGAAACAATTAATATTAAGTGACAAATGACAACTGATTAAAATTTTTTTATATAAGTGTTAATAAATATTTATTAATTTTGAAACTATTTAATGGTATCAGTCAAAAGTAAATTATTTATCTTCTTAAAATATTAAATTATTGATTTGTTCCAACTTACTTTTTCATAAAAATTGAATCATAATAACTATCATCCTCCATTTTAAATGTAAATCACTTTATAGTTTAAATTAATAATAATAAAATTAAAAATATTTTAGTAATCAGTCTTTTTATAATTTCATCAAAATCTCTTGTATAACTAAATTAAATTTACAAAAACTTAATAGCATAAGTTTTGTAATTAGATAATAAATTATCATTCAAACTAAATGAAAAATATCTTTATTTTTGTTGTAATTTGAAAAATGTATTTTTAAACATTTATATGTTTTTACAGAAAAATTCACTAAAAAATTCGTAAATTTTTTGGCACACGTGTTATAATTATTTGTATTTAATTTAGAATACGTCTTCACCAATTGATAAACTTTTGAAAACTATTTTACAATATTGTGAAAACGCAACCGGTATGATTTAATATGTGAAAATGATTGCATGAGAAATTTTTAAAATAAATTTTTGTAGATTTTATTTTTAGTGTCATAACAAAATTTCGAATAATATTTGGCCGAATAGAAATTATGAATGATAAAAACAACTTAGTGCGAGAACAGTCGATTCCGAATATGGATCTAGGAAAGAAATAAAGGCTATAAATAAATAGAATACAAGGATGTATGGTGAGAAATTTTATTAGAAATAACTAATGTGACATAAATTATAGCAAAGATAATTTAAAATTATTCTGAAAACTCGAAGTTATTTAAATTCTGTAATGAAAAAAGGTTTTACTCCTTAATGAATTACAGGCCAGATAAATATTAGATATTCAGTAAAAACGTGGCTAAGTAATTCCCGGTTCACGGAGGAATATAAAGCTATGAGTTTGTTGGCTTCTTTCCAAAAAATTTTGCTTATTTCTATTATTCAGTATGCTAGGTTTTGTAAGCATTAATTTTTCGAAATGTTGACATTGTTCGTGTTCGGATCATTTTCAACTATAAAAGAAATGTTTGAATATTTTTTTTGTTCCGGAATAAATATTTTAAAGATTTTCGAATTCGGAAAATCGTTATTTAAAACTTAATATGCTCATGATATTGAAACAAAAGCTCTATTATAGGGAATTGATAGTTAATTTAAAATATATATTTTTAGATGTCTCCGAATAATTTAAGATATTTAAAATATAATTAT
Source organism: Empis livida (assembly GCA_963932195.1). Lineage (NCBI taxonomy): Eukaryota > Metazoa > Arthropoda > Insecta > Diptera > Empididae > Empis > Empis livida. Next base: position 3,543,588 of record OZ010647.1, read on the forward strand.
ACAATTTTTATCATTTAACTACGAGACGAAATACAAAATAGTTGAACTATAATATTATTGTAATTTAAAATTAAGCGAACAATTAATTTTAAAAGTAATTAGTTTTTTTATAGGAAATTCAATTATGAATTACATAATTTAATTTTAATTAAATTTAATTTTTACTATTTTCTGAAATTAGAATCAAATGAAATTTGGTTTATTCTAAATGTTTGTTCGACATTTTTTGTGACATTTGAACGCAATTAAAACAAATTTTTCGCATTTAATATTTGTAACAGACAATTTCTTACAATAAATTCATATTCTTCAATAATTACTTTTTCCAAGTATTGCAAACGATTGAGTAAAAAAAATATGGCAAATTACTTACCATTTGACTTATAAGATTATGTTTAGTTTATATGAGAAAATATGATTTTGTCACTTTAATAATAAATTACCTAAAATATTCATAAATAAATTGAATAAATGTAGCAGTCAATTGTTTATAATTTATTTATAAGTTCCTGGCTATTAAAATGTAGTTAAATTGTTCATAAACGTTTTTAAAATTGAAATTTAATATTTATTGACACACAAACAATTTGTTAAATGCATAAAAATTGTTTATAATTAAATATGTATTTCCATTTTTATATCTGAGAGTTATGCGCATAAATAACTAATAAAGTTTAAAGCTTTATCGAAAGCTTTTTAATTTTTATCTTTAAATTTAATAATATTTTTTTTTTTTAAATTCTTTGCCGGATAATAAATTGAATTCAATTTAAATTGATTTATTGATTTTGATTGTTAATGATTATAAAAATGTCTGTGAATTTAATTTGATCGAGAAATCGTCTGTATACTATTTACTTGAAAATCATTTTGGACTTTAGAACTTTATAATTCATAGACAACTATTTCGGCTTTTTTATATTTTAGTTATCGTCATTTTTTATCATTTTGCTCCAATTTGTGGATTCGCATTGAAACTGTTTACCCAATACCGGAATAAGATTATTTCATCAAAACTTATTGACTTGTTTTTATGTACAGAATTATTATCAATAACTTTCAGTTGCTATAGTATAATGGCTTTTTAAATTAGTAGGAGATTAAAAATATTTAAAGTACGGAACACCCAAACACTTGACTTAAGAGATTAAAAAAAGTAGATATTTGGTTGTTTCTATTTTTAGGAGTCCTACAAGATATAAATATTTGATTAGCAATTATTTAGTTGAATTTCTAGAGCATAGACTAATTTGTCTGCTCTCCTTAATTTAATCCAGACCAATGGTCGGTTATAGGCAAAGTACAAAACACACTTTAGTAAATTTAATTTGACAAAGTTTAAAAAACTTAAAATCTTGTGATAAGATTATTAGTTATAATTAAACTCCATTAATTTTCTGGGTTACATTTACAAATTTATTTAAATAATAAATAAAAAATAATTAATTAGAAAATCTCAACTTCTAGGCTTTTTTTGAGACCGACAGTTTTGAAATGATATTTTAAATATAAAACAGTAAACTGATGTTGAAGCTTCACAATTGGAACTTAGAGCAATTTAAACTATAACAATTCTAGGTAACACCTTTGTAATCTTCTCGAAAATAAGCCGCCTGGCGGACATTCTGTAATGATTTTTCACTTCTATCGGACTCGCAATTCATCAACCTTTAATTTAGAATTCTTCAAAATAGTTTACATTTGTAGAGTTCTAAAAAAGAATATTCAAATTAAAACTCTTATACACAATTTATTTATCAGAAATTTTCGAAAATATCCTTTCGGAATCACAAGTTCATAAAACTACCATTCAAATATCTGGTTATTAATACTTCCAATTCGTAAACAATTTTCATAAATATTGGGAATTTTTTTTATAGCATTATAGTCATAAACGTTTATAGATATTGGTCGCTTCGAAATTCGAGAAAAGGATATATGTACATACTTAAACAGCATAACTATTTTCTCACAAGTCCTCATAGATGTCAGTAAAATGTTATTAAAGAAATTTCTTTCAATTATTTCTCCACTTAAAATTTTATTAGTTCTAAAAATTGAACGAAGAAGCTTAATACCCCAACATTTCCTACGCCAAAAGCTTCTTTAAGCACATGGAAAACTTTCTTCAAAATGCACGTTATTTCTTTTCTCCTAATACGAAATGTAAACAAAAACTGAATTATTGACTTTTTATAAAAAAAAGCTTTTCAAATTTTCCACCTTGAAAAACCGGCTTCAATTATGCTTTTTTTGTAAGTGCATTAAATTTTATTATATTTGTATTTGTAATTTGTATATTCTTCAATATTGAATGAGCGAAAATTAGAAAAAGAGAGAGAGCGTACATAAAACAATTTTTATACGCAAAATTTATGTTGAAAAAAAAAACATAAATTTAAATTTTTTATCGCATACAATAATTGCGCCAGTCAAAAAATTTGATTTTGGAGTTTTTTTTTTGGAAATTTCAGTATAGTCGAGTAATTCAAGATTGGTGGGCGTATAATTTGTCGGAATACATATAAAATAATTTTCGTGATTTATTTTTATATATCCTAAAATATCCTTAAATTTAAATATAGAAAATTTTAAGAAATGTTAGAAATTAATATTTGGAGTATATTTAATTAAATTTTTATTAATAGTTTTAAAAAAAGTTTTACCAAAAAGGATATTTATAGAAGAAGAAAAAAAAAATTATCCTCACGATATCAGAATTTTTGACAGGTCAATATTTTTTTATTATCGTAATATTCGTTGTTTTTGTTACGGTCATGCGTTCTAAATTTGATTAAAAAATAGAGAAGAGAGAGAGAGAAAATTAATCTTATCAAATATCGTAAATTCGTATCGTAAAATTATTTCGTAAAATGTGTTTTTTACAGTGATTTACGTGGAAAAGGACATTTAAAATTTTTTTTAAAATAATTCAAAAGAAAAGTTTTTTTGTGAAATTTTATGAAAAAAAAAACAGTTTTTGTGAAAAAATTATTAAAAATTCTGTAATATCCTTTTATCGTAAAAAAGGATATTATAATTAATATTTAGCATTTTTAATGGTATAAATTGCAAAATTATTTCTTATTTACGAATTCGCGCGCGTGTTAATTTAAATAAGAATAAAATTAATTCTACTGTTTCCTCTTATATCCTTTTACACATACATCTATGCGTATAAACTTACTCGACAATAATATTGACATTTATTTCTCTGCAAGTCCATTGTTCTCTACATATATTTTAGAGAAAATATAAAAAAAAAGCTTTTACAATTAAAAAATTATATCCGTGTATGTAAGTCCGTTCATTACGTTTTTTTAACATATTTGTATTTGTATTCGTATTCATTTAAAATCTGTATACAGAAAAATTTTTGTTTATAAAATTGTTTGCGTATAAAAATACTACGAGATGAATTTTTTTTTTTTTAAAGATTTTTTATTCAATTGTCTTTGCAAGGCACAAGGATATTACTTATTAAGGTAAAGAAGTGTTATAGTGGCAGTTTACACTTGGGCAGGATAATAATAATAAAATATATGAAGAAAATTTAATATTTTCTAAAAGCTTTCAATGTTTTTTTTTATTTGTTTACCTTGATAAATTCCTTTGAGTATAAAAGAGTGCAAAAACGTAAAATAAAAATTATATTTTTTTTTACTATATACGTATCCGGAAAATGTACCTACCTTAACGTAAATATATATAGATAAATATTGTGTGTATAAAAAAGAAAAAGGATATTTTTTTTTAAATTTGTAAAAGCGCATTCATATTTACTGTGTGTATAGTAGGTGTAAAATAATATTTATATATAAATAAACGTACAAGGATATATAAGGAAATAATATATATACTGTATATATAATATATAAAAAAACTAAACAAGAAAATACAAAATTTTATATTTTGTGAATAATTTCAATTCAGTTCTTGTCGGAATTGTGAAAAGTGCGGTTGGTCGGGAAATTTCCCAAAAGATAAAATTTCAAAATAATAATAATAATATAAATTATATTTATTTGAAAGTAAAAATTAAACGTACGTAATATTTTTTTTTTTTCAAATTTTATGTGATTTTTATTTAGTAAGTAAATGAAAAATTTTAAAGTGATTTTTAACAAGAAAATTTTGAAGAAAATTTTTTTAAATTAATTTTAAAAAAAAATTTTAAGTGAAAAAAAGAAAATTCATGAAAAATTTTATTTTTATGAAAAATTCTTTAGTTTAAGAAAAATTTATTAAAAAAAAATATTCTCAAAGAGGATTTAAACGAGATATTTTTAAATAAATTGGTAAGTCAATTAAAAAAAAAAATCCTTAAGGATAAATTTTATTTAAATTTCTGTGGAAATTTGTAATTAAATTATTGTAAAAATTATTGTTCCGAATTAAAGGCTAATAATAATTATATTAGAATTTTAAGAAAATATTATTAATTAGTATAATTTTTTTTAAAAATTAATTAATTAATAATAAATATTCAGTATTTATTATTGTAATTGTTTGAAATTTTACTTTAAAATAATAAATTTAATTTTGAAATATTTTCAATTCATTTTATATATATTTCCTTTTTACGTAGACGTAAAATAATTTAAAATCAAGTTTTCTGCTGATATAAAATATCCATTTTTGAGTATCTTGTGTGTCTGAAATGGTAGTTTATCTGCCTGTCTATTTGTCTGTTTCCATTCTGACATGCCAGACATCTTAATTTATCTGGCCACAGAATTCATATTTAAGTTTTCTAAATTTTTCTTTTTTTTTTGTTTTGTTAGTGAATTTTAGCCAGCAGTGATTTTGTAATTCAAATTTATTTAAAATTAGTATTTTTCTTTCTATTTTTACAAATCGGAAAACGTACCACAATTTTTTTTTTCAGAATTAGTATAAAAATAGTGTAAATTAAATTTGGAAAAAAGTTTTCTAAAAAAAATTTCCACACAACAAATTTTTATTTCATTGACTAATTTCTTCTCTTCAAAAATATTTATCACTTTTTATTTTTTTTTAATTACATTTATGTTTCTATATTTAAAATTAATGTTTTATCGTTACAAGTAAATTATATGCTGACCACATCTAAATTTTATTTTACAAATATTGTATTTGTACAGTCAAATTTTCATATAATTTATTTTCTAAACTGAAGATATTTAGTTATTATGTTTTGAAATATATTTTAATCTTTGTGAAAATTAATTGTCATGGTTTAGAATAGCATATATATAGTTGTATAAGTGCAATATGTCAGTTCTGGATCTATGAGGATTTCAAGTACTTATAATTTATTTATTTTTTTTTCCTTTATGTATTATAAAGTTTTAAATTATTATAGCTTCTTAGCTTTTGCAATTCTGCCAAAACTGATTATAGTATTTTCGACAATTTATGGAGTTTTTTTATTAATGAGATTTATAATTTCTTAATTAAAAAGAGGTTGAACATTAATAGTTGAGAGCTGGTCTGGTAGTGTTTAAAGTACGGTTTAAAAAAATAATGTTTTAAAAGTGTTCGTAATTTGAAGATTATTTTAAAATGGGTTAAGTTTTATATTTGATTAGGTATTATTTAGTAGAATTGTTTTGAAATTTGAAAAATTTCATACTATAAAAATGATACATTTTTTAAAATGTTATAAACATATAAAATGATATAAGTTTAGTATCATTTTGTAGGTTTTAATTCCAATTTATCTTAAAAATTGATACCCAAAGGTCTAGGAAAATACTTCAGTTAAGACTCAATAATAAGTGCCTGTAGAATTGCAATTATTTACTGCTCATAATTTACCACAACCTCTCATCAGTAGATATCAATATAATTATCTAGTTTCAAGCAATTGAAGTGTCATACCATTTATTTCTGTACCCAAAAAAAATATATATATCTTAACGTATTGAAGAATTATCCACATATTGTAATCCTTCTAAAATTATCTTATTAATACTGGAAATCAGTAAAATTTCTGCACCAAATTTATACTCAATAAACAATGAAATACATAAAATTTATTACAAATTTTAATATCAGATTGTAATTTTTTTTCTAGGATAAGTTCTTTACGTAAAAATTTAGGCTAGAAAAAAATATTATTTTCTTTAGATACGTAAAATTTAGGATAGTAAAAAAGAAAACCATTTTTAGTTTATAGTTTTTAGAGTTTATATAATTTTGGTGTTTTTCTTGTTTTTTGTGGAAATTCTAATTAAAAATTCATATTTTTATGCTTTTTTTCACTAATAAATTTTTGACTAAACAAAAAATTTTTAATATAAAATTTCAGTTTTTCTGGTTTTTAATATATTTTCTAACAAATTATTTAAAAAAAAAAAAAAATTGGATGTTCATTTAAAAATTATAATATACATACATTTTTCCCCAAGTATATACATATTAAAAAATTGAATAAATTATTCGTAAGATAAATCAATATTTCATAAAAAAAATAAAATATAACATTAATAAATTTTTATACAAAAAAATAAACCATTAATAATAATTTTAAAAGACTTTAATCAAAAAAATTACTTTATTCATTTTAATGAAGAATTTTGATTTATATTCGAATTTCGAAAAGTTTTTAGTTTATTGTTAAATAGAAAAAGTATCTAAAAAAATTTATTTATGATAATTTTTATGTATTAAAGATTTTTCTTGAAATTTTGTTTGTAATATATTTATATTTGAAGAGTTAAAATTTAATTTATTATCATAATAATTGAAATTTATTAGCATAATTTAACGAACTTATTAATAAATTTCAAAAAATGACAAGGGCTGTAACACAGTAGTCAATAAAAAAATATTAATTATAGTAAATGTTTAACTTGTGGATGAAGGTAAAAGATAATTTGAGAAATAATTTATATTAGAAATATGATTTAAAATTATAGTTTTATGTCGCAGTTAATGTTAGAGTCTTGAAATTGTTTGTATAAATGAAATACTTACAGTTGTTCTGAGACTAAATTCATTTTTTAATAGCGGATGGTGGAAATTTATATCAAGACAATATTGTCGTCAATAGCTTGTAGTAGCTCGTTTAGGAACAATAATTAATTAATGTAATAGTTGTAATGGTAAATCCTGTTCAGATTTTTAAATTTCCCTCAATTCTGAATACAAGACATTTTTAATTTACTTAATTTTGCTTAACATTTTAAAATTTAAGTAATTTTTGGTTCGTATTTTCAAAATTAATGACAATTTTTTAATGAATCTAAAATTTTAATTTTAATATTATGTACTTTTAAATTATTCTTTTTCGGAAAAACTTTTAACGAGCTACAATTTTAAAATCTTGCAATATTTATCTTATTCGATGATTTTACAAAAAAAAATTTTGTCGGTTTTAATATTTTTAAACTATATTTAATAATTGAAATGTTAGCTCTTGCTGACAAATCATTTTTGAATTGGCAAAATTTTCACTTGACTATATTAACTAAATTTTAAAATTTAAATTAAAAAAGTTTAAATTTTAAATGAGTAAAAAAATATAGTTTAATTTTTTTTTTGATAAATATTTTAATAAAATTCAATGTAATTTAAAATATTATTTTATTTTACATAAAAATTTAATAAAAGATATTTTTGTACAAAGTATTTTGGAAAATAGTATCAAAACTTTTGAAATCTAGTTGAATATTTCTAAGAATTTTAAAATAATATTAAAAGTTTTTTGGTATCTGTTTTCAAGAAGTTTTCCTGGTATTTTACGTATATTAATATTAAAATAATAGATTTTCTTAGAATGCTAATGCTTTGATGTTAAACGTGTAGAATGAAATATACGAAATAAATTAAAGAAATTTTCTGAAAAATAGTTTTAAGGTAAATAAATTATGTTTCTCTGTAAAATCTTATATTTTCTGTAAAACTGGTTTTGGTCACTGGATCAAAAAATTTAATTGCGGTTTGCAAAGGATCTTAGTACAATTTCTTACTACTTTTTACTCTACTCCATTAAATATTAACTAATAAAATCCTTATTACAGTTTTTCATTACATTATTTTTCTCTTATCCCATTAAATTAAAAACTATATCTTTTAACATAAATTTGATAAGCAATTTTTCAAGTACCGACACTCAAGAAAACATTAAGAAAAGGAACTATATAAGTACTTTACTTATTATTCTGATTAATTTATCTAAAAATATTCTGTAAATTTTCTTAGTTTGTTTTTGTTTTTTTAATTATAGTCAAAACAAAAACAAAATCAACAAAAACACAGAAATTATTTAAAGATCCTGGATCCTTGGTAGAGAAATATAAAGTAAATACATTTTCTAACTACTACAAACAACAACAAAATAAAACAGTATCGATTAAATTAAATAACCCTTTAAAAAATTTAACAATTTATTTAAAGTATACTTAACATCCTTATTTCCTTTTCTATGTAAATTCAATTTTTTTTGTAAATAATATTTTCAATAATGAAAATTCATTTTATGCCCACACCATCACCCTTTTTGAAATACTTTTATATCCATCAATTTTTTCAACCTTGTCACAATAATATTTTTATAAATTTTTTGTAACTATTTTTAATTCTGAACCTAATCAACTTTTTTTCACATTTCATAAACGCGAATCAATAAAATTTGTTAAATTTAAAAAAAAAATATGTTTAAAACAAAATTTACTTTTCCTAATAAAATTTCCAGTATTTTCCCCTTCAAGAAAATTCTTATGTACGCCAAAAAAAAAAAAACAAGTAAGTAAAATTTTATTCTTCGATTTTCGTTATTAGACTTCATGAAATTTTTTTTGGTGTTTTTCATCCTTGAGCTATCGAAAAAAAAAAAAAATCTTTCTATCTATCATTCATCAATCAATATCCTGTTTACAACAAAAATAAAGTAATTTCTTTTTTTTTGTTTGGGAAAACTAAGCAATCTCGAAGAATAAAATCTGGTTGGTACAAAGTCTCGCATACAAAAATAGTTTTATTCATTTTCGAAATTTAAAATCACGTAAATTTTGTAAAATCTCGTAAATCTCGTAAATACAACATAAATTCAATTAAACATATTTTTATTAATTTAATTAAACCGTTTATTTTGAAAGTGAAGTATGTCTCATACTCCACTTTCAAAATATTACGGGTAATTTACGAGCTATTGCGAGTAATTTGTGGTATTACGACGAGTAATTTATAAAAAAGGTTGAGTGACTTTTGGATTATAGATCGCTTATAGATAAGAAAGGATCTAATTAAGTTAAATTTTTTTTTTAAATGGACTCCACTGCAGAAATATGATACACAATGAATTGGTATTTCGAAACCTTAATAAAATAAATAAATCATCCCTTAATAATTCAAATTAATAATTCGCATCCTGCCAACAGAAATACCATAGTAAAGTACGTAAATAAATTGATATTTCAGTTGAAATAATCCAACGTAACAAGTATAATCAAATTTACGTAGGACAAATCAATATTAAAAAAAATAAAACAGGAAACAGAAGGACCAAAATAATTGGGAGGGACTAACGATAATTTTAAATCCGAAATTTAACTATTATAAAAAATTTGTCATTTCGAGATTTTTAAATACGAGATTACGTACCCAACATAAATTTTTTATATAAACTTTATTTATGAAAAAAATTATCCGTTTTTATTTTTTTTTTGATAAAATTATGTACTCAAAAATAAAAATTCTTTTAAATTAAAGAGCATCCTTTATTCATATAAAAAATATGTTTTGTGTATAATTTTTTTAAAGTGCGTAAAAGGAGACAAAAATTTAACTAAAAAGTTTTTTTTTTTCAGGCTTAAAATTTTGTCTTAAATCCTTGAAAGAAGGTAAATTAAATATTATATTATTTAATAATAATTTAATGATGGCAGAGCAAAAGGTTTTTTTTTTTAATGGAAATATATTTTAGGCGAAACTTAGTTAAATTTTCATAAATTATTTGTTGGGTTGTACTTTTAGTTTTTTTTAGTTTTATGTTTCATTAGTTTATAATTAACATGAACGGAAATACAAATTATTTTTATGAGAGAGAAAATAAATTTATTTTTTCTAATTTCATGATTTTTTTTCAACCTTGAACTTTTTCAAGGAAATTATGCAATTATAAAATTTTGCTGGTTGTACAGGAAATGTATATTTACCCACAACCAACATAATTATATATAAAAAAAAACATTTTCCCAGAGTGACGTAAATTATAATGAATTGGTTTATGCAGAAATATGTTCTCTGGATATCTGGATACCAGAGAAAAACATTATTTTTCCTACAGAATTAAACAGTTTCTTTTGCATCCTCATTTATTGTAAAAGGAATTTCTTAGAAAGAATTTTGTAGCTAAAATGAGTTTTAAAGCTGTACAATCTGTAGGAGGATATAGATGTTCTTTTATGTAGCGCAGATTGCGTTACACGAGTTCACCATAGAAAGCAGGATACGTTACTCACTTTGATCATTAATTTGAGCCCAATGGACCAATCGTATACCAAACCCAAATTCGAAAACTCCTTAAAATTTAATGCCTGTTTACTGGATTTGAAACCGGAGGCTAATTTTCTTCTTCTAGCTCACTTTTTGTTTTCATTTACCTCTAGAAAATTTTATTTTGGTCGCCTTTTGGTTATTCACGTCGTTATCTTTCAAAAGTTTTCCTTGAAACATTGAAAAATAATTTTCCAAAAGATTAATGGTAATTTCCTTCTTATCTTTATTGGTTTTGAAGTGCGATTTCTGACTTATAAGTTATAGTCGCCATTTTTTTGTATCTTCATTGTTTAGTGAAAATCATGTTTGCAAGCTTATCAAGAGAAGAACAAACCAAAGGGTTTAAATTCGAACAGGAGAACTGTCTATGAAAACTAATTTAAATGACGTTATTTTGGAAGATTATTTGTCACTTTTAGGCGGTTTACAATGTCGCATCAACATCCTTTGATTACAAATAAGTTATTTTCGTTGGAACAAATTATTTTAGTACACATTAAAGTGTTAGTAATAAATATTACAGTGTTAAAAGGATATTTTCTTACTTTTAACAACAATTATCTTTAAATTCAATTTCATTTATGTAAAATCTGTTTCAATCTATACTTTATATGACTCATTAAATTTACGAAATTTTATAAAATATTTTCACAAAATACTGCAAAAAAAAAAAACATCGTGTTAATGTCTCCATATCGATTTTTTATCCCCAACAATAATTTTGAACGTTCCGGTGGACGGAAAATTGTTTTTTTTTTAACCCGGTTTAAAAAGTTTTTCTCGTACTTTATTTTTTAAAGAACTGAAAAATTAAATTCTACAAAAAAAAAAATTGAAATTATTTTTTAATAGCATCCCAAGTTATGAGTGTAGTTATATGTTGTACGTATTTCGATTCCTTTTTTTTTAAAAACAACATATAATTTTGTTGACGAATTGTATATCGGTGTACTATGAATGACCATATGATATTGAAAATGTCATAGCTGCAAGTGCCACCTTTATTTGAAGGCATCAGCACTGATACGATTAGAAATGTTCACTCGACTATAAATAATTTTAACTGAAGGACATCATGGAATTCTAAAAATATAGTTTATATGTAGTAAATATGAAAAAAAATGGTTATAGTATCAGTGGATGTATAGCCTTAAAACGGATGCATAAAAAAAAATGTATATTTTTTCTGTAAATTCAGAAATGTGAAGTGAATGGACTGGACAAGAGTGAAATTGTGATGTTTAAATTTAATAATGGAGGCAAAAAAAAAATAATATGTTTAAAAAAAAATTTAAAAATTTTTATGTTGGGACAAGAAAAAATGGTGCAAAAAAAATTTGTATTTGTGTAGAATTTTTATATGACTTGCAATATGTATTTATGGTACACATCCTGTATTTGTAATATTAACCTATTGACAGATTATTTATGATTATTATTATTGTAAAATGAATTAAGAGAATCGGAAATTTGATTAGTTTCTATTAGATTGAATTGTGAATTATTTTTTTGGCGATTTTTCTATTACAAATATTAATTCAATGCTTTAAGAATATTAGTCTTCTTTTTCCTTATTTCGTGCTCGAACATATGAATTCTTGACAATAAGGATTGTCAAGAATTCATCTGTTCGCACGTCCGTTGTATGAAACTATTAATTGACAAAATAGTTTCTTCAGAATCTCTGGAGACCAAGAATAAGCTGTAAGACAAATTAGTATCTAAAGAATTCAATTGTGAGAAAATTAAAATTCGCCGGTGAAAAAGCAAATCTTTGAGTCAAATGGGTTGGTAGAAGGGTCAAATTATCGCTACGTTCGAAAAATGCAGTCTTTAAAGATATCAAAAGACTAAATATCTTCGTTTGCAAATTGAAATTCACTAAACGCTATTATAATTCTATGGTGTTAATTGATTTAGAATAAATTGCCACAAGTTTTCAAATTTCTAGTATAATTACTAAATTATTAGAATAGATTTCTTCCAATTATCTAACTATTCTTAAAGTTGAAATCAAAATAACTAATTTATTATTTATTTCTATAATGAAATTTTTTGATTGATAATATTTCCAACCACAACTAGCTACAATAAATATAAAAATTTTATTTAAAAAATATTGAAATTTTCAGATAACTCATAAATTATGCAATTTCAGTTAACAACATTTTCTTTTTTTTTTTAATATAAAACATTTTCATATTATTTTTGTTTTTTATTGACAGAAACTTTACTATTTTTTTTTCCATTTTTGTCGATTTAGGTTACAGTCACAAGGCCATTGATATTTTTATTTCTGTGACATTAAAGGATAACATGCCATAAAAAAAAATTGGTTATTTATACAAGAAAATATTTTATTGAATTCTAGGTACAAATTGATATTATTTTTTTTAATGTCACTTGTGTGAAAAAAAAAAATTATAACATAAAAAAAAATAGGTAGAATATTAACTTTTTCAACAAAGTACAAAAAAAAAAAGGATTTTATTATTGAAATTTATGTATGTCATCATTGGAATATGTAAAATATTCATTTAATCATTCTACAATTAAAATTGAATTTTAGTTTTTAAATTATATGTGTAGCAGGTGGTATAGAATTGACAAATATTGAAAAATTGTCAAAATGACAAAGTCAAAATTAATAATAATTGTTAAGAAATTTTACAAAAATCTATACAAAGATGCGTAAATTTCCATTTGTAATTAATTTAAAGCGAAAAAAAATAAAATTCTAAAATCAAAATTACAAAAGTTGTCATAATGACAAATTCAATTTGTCAAAACTGATAATAATTGTGTTAAAATTTTAATAAATTTAATTTATAAATAAAGCTACGTAAATTTACGTAAATTGCAATTTGTAATTAATTTAAATCAACAAAAAAAAAAAGAAATTTATTATTAAAATTACAAAAACTGTCATAATGACAAATTCAATATGTCAAATAATTGTTGGAAAATTTTACATAAATCTAAACAAAGTTGCGTAAATTTACTTTAAATTTCAATTTGTAATTCGCTTAAATTACAAAAAAAAAAAATCCAATAAAAAATTATTCGATCAGATACACAATAGACATACTTCCTTTTTGTACAGAATATCCTTCCTACTGATATTAAAATTTATTTTAATAACAACAACAGAAAAACTGAACATGATTTGATGTTCTAACATTTTTGTGATGCATCAGTTGCAGTTGTTGAAAGTGTTTTGAAATAAATAAATTCATGATTTTTATTTTTTTCGGTGGTGGGGAGGAAAAATACACATGAAAAAAACACAAATTTTCTAGGTTAGCAGAGTTTATTTTTTTGACAACTACAACCAAAAAAAAAAAAAAAAATTGTAATAAAACTAATAATTTTTCTACAGGAAAAAGGATTTTTTTTTGTTGTTATGAAAATAAGGTTGAAGGATATTTACATAAAAAAAAAAGTGCAGCAAATAGAATAGGGATTTTATTTCTTTTTTTAAGGATAAAATTTATTTGGATTTTTTATCAATAAAGAAGAGTTTTTATTTTGTAAATTTTCGGATTTTTTGGGGATAATAATTGTATTTTTTCGTGTTATTGTGGGGCGACAGTATACTACAGAGTGCCTAATGTTAGAAATTTTTAAATAAACTAATTCTATTTTATACCAAATTATTATTCTATACATTGCTGATCTTCAATTATAATTTTAAGAAGTTAATAGCTTCGTAAATACAGAAACATTTTTTGAAGTGTTAGGGACATATATATGACAGGACATCAATCACTTCAGAAATTTAACCTTCAGAAATTTGCTTTAAAAATCATATTACATAAATTTTAAAATTGTTAGTCTTTTGAAGCTTCGAAAACTTGAAAATTTCTGGGAAAAATGCATATTTCTAGGAAAGAAGATCAAGGAAAATAGTAGCTTTGTTAAGATTTATGTGTAATTTTCCTCTTTAAACTATGTTTTTCAGTTTTAAATTAATTATTTATCAGCATTTTTTAAATTCGTTTCATTTACATTTTAAAACACTTTAAAGCATTTTTTTCAGTCTGAACTATTTTAAAGTGGAAAATTATATTGCCAGTATTTGGAAATTACAAGTAATATCGATTTATTTAAGTAGGAATTAAACTTGAAACATTTAATTTGAAACTTAATTTTTTTTCTGACAAAATTTGGAAATTTACTAATTACTGTCGTTCTATCTGTGTTAGATTTTAGCCAATAACCACTGCCCTGTTTAAAATACTAATTAACTCATTCTTAAAATATTAAATTTTAGCAAAATATGAATTAATCCCTTAAAGCTATTTTCCACAAATTTTTTTTTGTTCATATTTTTATTTTTTTAATAAATTACAAAATTTACGACTGAAATGTACTTGAAAATAAAAATCAAACAAAATAAAAAACCCCCCCAATTGACTACGGTTACTTTAATCGTAAAAATACCAATTTTATTAATTTTTTTCTATGCTTTAATATGTTGGATACAAAACAAAAAACATAAAAATATGTTAAAATATTTGTTTTATTGCTATTATTAAAAAGTTTTTGCAGTGAAATGCAAATTAATATACTTTTAAAAAATAATATAATAATAATAATAATTTTTTTTTGTGGGTCAAGCATTTTTAAAAGCTTTTTTTATTTCTGCTGATAATAAATTTAATGTTGTTTCGGTTTCACATAAATTTAAAATTTTAAATAAGAAGGAAAAAAACACTTTTATTACCTGTTTGTATTTTTAGTGGCAATAAAAATAAAACAAAATTTTATTACTTGAAAATAGTTAAAAAAAATTTATATAAAAACTATTAAAATAAATCATTTCAACTACAAATTATTTATGATTATGTTAAAAACATAAATTTTTATATGAAATATTTAAAGAAAGAATTTCAATTTATGAAAAAAATTATGAAAATATATAATTAAATTTTACTGAAAATTTAAATATTAAAAATATTTTTAAATTGATTTTCGAATTAAATTTTTTTATTAAAATTAGCTTTTTAAGTGTCGATAATTTCGAAATTGTATTTTTTTGACAACCGTGTAGCACCGATTAACAAACGATTTTCCGAATTGTCATTTTAAATCATTCGTACTGACGTTAAATACGTGTGTGAACACATCACATATCGATATTTAATTTCCACATTGTTTTTTTAACTAAATTATTTTGTTACACATTTCGCAAAAAATCTGAAAAACGGAGGTTCAAAATTAGTTCAATTAAAATAAAATCATTACTTGCCATTGAAAAACGTATAAAAAATAATATTTTTGTGGTAAAAAAATGTATGCAAAGCTTCTAAATCTGTTCTTTGAAATATTGCAATTTTAGTGATGACATTGAAATAATAAAATATTTAATGTTATATTTAAATAATTGAAGAGTTTAGTGAACGAAGGTGTTAAGTGATATTTTCAATTTGAATAAATCACAATTTAAAATTCTTAATTTGCTACAAGTGCGGAGTTTATTAACAGAACTTATAACCTACATTATATTTAAAAGCTTACATATTTCCAACAATATCTCATAAAATTTCACTTAACACCTGACAAGCTCTACAATTATAATAAATTTTCTTGATGGAAACCGTGTAGTAAATGACGAAAATTAATGTTCTATTTCAGTTTTTCAATTTCTTTAAATTGTCAATATCAAAATTAAGCCTATAAGTGGGCAAATATTCGAATTCAATGATTAATTTTCTCGGAAAATATTATTTAAGATTTAATTATTTATAAAAAAAAATATATTTAAAATTTGTTATTATAATTATAATTATTAAATTCGAATATTTGCATACATTTAGGCACGAATATTAATTTTATTCATTTTGAACTAATGATAAATCAAGGAAATTCATTTTAATTGCTAAAATCTTATTGAATTTGGACTAAAAATTTTAATATTTTGCAGAATTAGAACTTTAACTTTTGAGCTCATTTTACTATATTTTAACCATAGTTTACAGTATTAAAAAAAAATTGGTGATTATTTATAAAATTATCCTTTTTTTTACCATACGTATTCTAAGAATTCGATATTATCTGAGAAAATTGTGTGATACCGATAATGGAAACGCAATTTAAAGCCATATGACTGTAATAAAACCTCATAAAATTTACGTTGAATGAGACATTGTTTGGAAATTGTATTTATTAGTTTTGAAAATTAGAATTTTTAGTAAGTCCTCAAGTTATTTAAATTTCGACTTTACTACTTATTTTAAACCTGAAAATGAACTTAAAGCGCCCAATATTTATGTGTGTGTAATAATAATCTTAAGGAAGAACCAAAAACAGTATACTAAATTATTACTAAATTAACCTATCGAATCCCAAAATTCTTTTTCATGACCAGATTTTTCTATCATGGGATAAAAAAAAAAAAATCCAAAATAATTTTCCCAATATACTTACACTAAATTAATATATCCCCAAGATTGGAATTTTCTTTTTTTTTACAACAAAAATTTGTATTCATTTTTTTTTTCCGGCATGATTCGAATATTTTACATAATATCCTTAGATTTTTTTTTTATCCTTAATTTTATTTTCAAGTATTATAGGAAAAATATTTTTCTTATACACTACACACAGGTAACAAAGAAAATAATAATAATACGAATAAATAAATTACTTAAATACATCCGCACACACACTCACTTACACACACACACACAAAAAAAAAAACGTAAATAAAGACCAGGATAAAAAAATATGAAAATTTTGTATTTTCTATTTTAGGTCAAAACAAAAAACACAAAAAAAAAGAAAAGGATTTTCTTTTTTTTAGGTAAGAAAAAAAAAATACAATTTATATTATTTTTGTTGTTGGTTGTGTGTGTGTGTGTGTATTAAAATGGATTTATAATATTTTACATGTAATTCCCGCAGGACATTAAGATAAAAGTGCTGCTGGCGTTATAATTTTCAACATATCTGTGTATACATAAAGGTATGTTGGTTTAAGAGACACTAAAAAAAAACAAAAAAGAAACCAAAAAGGATTTCGGACAGAAAAAAAAATTCATAAGAAAGTTAAAAAAAAAATGTATTTTGTTTAACATGAAAATGTAAATGAAGAACATAAAATTTAAAAAGTATTATGATTAAGGATGGAGGGAAAAATATTAATTTTTTTAGGGATATGAGAAGAAATTATAAAAGGATAAGAAATATGGTTATTTGAAAAAATTAATATTTTTTGCATTACTTTATTACTTTGATGCTTCAAATTTTCGGTTTACTTTAAATTAGAAAAATTGACTTTGACATTGAAAATCTATATTTTTCGTTAATTTGATCCTTTAAATTGGATAAAATTGTAATCGGCTGTTCAATTAAAATAAATATGATTCAAATAACTGAATCTTGGTCTTCGGTTAAGAATTTTGTATTAATTCTATACCAAATTTGGACTTACTAGTATGGACTTTGCAAATGTTGTACGAAAAAAACTACATTTTAATCACAATAGTAAATAGTGTGAGACCACTTCAAATTTGAAAGTTAAAAAATCTCTTAAAAGATTAATTAAACTGTTTTTTTCTGGAGTAAAGTGTCTTGGAGACATATTTTATGTTAAAAAAGTCACATTACTACATGGATTGTAGTTCATTATTGGAAATACTTTAACAAAATGCTGATAATTTCTTGATTAATCAAGATACCATAATTAATATATCCATTTCGTCGCTAGTGATTTGGGTCTTCTTCGTTATCTTTTCTAGAGTAAACATAATAATCTCGCATCAAATCCAGGCAGAAATGCCACAATTTTTGAAAACTTTTATTTGATTTTAATATACTTTCAAATAAATTTTGTTGTATTTTAACTATTTTAAAATTTTTTGAAAATTAAATATTTTAAATTTTATAATTGTTAAAATCCAGCGACGAGCGAAACAATTAAATCGACTAATTCAGTTTGACCTTTAATAGAACTTTTGGTCCTAAATTAATATACAATTGCTATTGTCTCGTCAACATTTAAATAATTAACCTTAATAATTAGAAATTTTCACAAGGATACACTTGCCATTGTCTCGTCATGGACATATAAAAATATAACAAAAACACTTAAATTGGGCAATTTAAAGCCTTTAATACAAAGTTTTCATTGATGTCCCAAATTCAATAGTCCTTTTTATTTGTCTATAAAACACATTTTTTTTTCTTCTCTTTAATAGTGAGACAAATTTTAATTTAATGTACAAAAGAATTCATTTTTGTACCCTTTTCAATCCATGCTTTCCAACAAAAAAAACACCAACAAGAAGAAATCTTTAAATTAGGGGCCAATCCAATCAAGCATGGTCCCACTTTCTCTCTGTAACAATATTAAATACATAGTAAATTTTAAAAAATAATCATCGAACAAGAATATGTTTAGAAATTGGTTTATTTAAAGGACACAAAACAAAACAACAACAAAAAAATACAGTATAACAAAAAAAGGATTTTCAAGGATATTATTATTTATTTCCAAGTATACGAGATTTGACCTTTTTTTCTCTTCTCTTCAACAAATAAAAAACAAAAAATGGTTTGATTCTTTAGAAAATATGAAAAAAATTGTAACCAAAAAAAAAATGAAAATGAAAAACGAATTTTCATTTTAATTTTTTTTTTTTTTCCCAGGACTAAATTGTTATTCGAATATATTCGATTTAATATACAAAAAAAAAGAAAATATATAATATTTTTCCATGGAAATAAAAACTTTGCTTAGTCAAGTGGACAATTTAGTTAATATTTTTTATTTTTTTTATGTGGGTTTTATTTTTATTTTATTTATTTTACAGTGAAAATTCGGAAAATTTGGAAAATTCTTTTGAAATAAAATTTTTTTTTATGTTCCATCTTTTGTTGCCAAAAAAAAAATTGAAGAAAATTCAGAAAATTTTGATATTTTTAAAGTATAATTTTTTAATGTTTTATTAATTTTTCGTATTTTTTTTTAAACTTTGATAATAATTTTCTTTTTTTTTTATGAATTAAGATAAAAAATATTATTTCGGAAAATTTCTTTAAATTATTCTGTTTTTCATTTTTGAAATTGTTTTTTTTTTCCAGATTATTTCAAGTAAAATTTATTGAAGTGGAAAAATATTAAGTTTTCATATGAAATGAAGCGCAATATAATTTCGGGTATTAGTCGCTTCGTATTTTGAAGATTATTAGAAAAATAATGTTTTAAAGGAGTGACTCTAATGGCAATATGTATTATTTAAAAATAAGTAATATATTCTATGTGTCTTTAAGCTGAGTTGACATTTTATTACTCTTTATTAGATTCGTATAATCTATTTCAGCTCAATGCAGTGAAGCATAAAAATAATCTATTTTGGAAATTGCGAAATTTTTAAAATATTAATTTAGAATTTTATGTTAAAAATACTTAAGCTTTGATTCCGATAAAATCGAGAACAGACTTTAAAAATTTTTCATCAGATCACGAAAACTTCTGGAAAAATTACGGACAGACAGACGGACGGCAATAATTTTTTCACAACAAAAACCGAATAATATTTTCATAATCAATTTAGCTTAAAATATGTATTTAAGAAATTCTTTTAATACGAAAATAAAAAATGTTTATGAATTATTGAAAACTTTGAAAATATGTCATATTTTTTATTATGGAATTTTATTTCGAAAATAGAATTTATGGTTATTTTAGAAAAAAAGGATATTTGAAATTATGGAAATTTAAAAGTATTTTTCCTATTTTGCCAGTATAAAGAAAATTTTTATAATAATTTTGAAAAAGATATCTTTATAATTTTGTTATTGCATTAAATTGGTTATATTACGAAAATCTAGATCGTTTCATATTAAAAAAAAACAGGTTTATTTAAGCAAGTAGCATAATAATTATTTAAAATATCATAAAATTTGAAATTCTTGCATAAATATTTATTACGATTTTTGCTCTATAAATTTATTGGATGGTCAAAAATGATTTAAAAAACCAGGACAGCTGAAATTTCTAATTTTAAAATCTATAAAGAAAGTCTACAGTTTACTCCTATTAATTCACAGAATTTTGCATTATTCCAATGATATTATTGAATCATAGCCAGTTTAAAATATCAGCATAATATAATCAAATGAACTGAATAAAAATTTAGTAGATAATTCAACTGAATTTTATGAAAATGTTATAAATGTAAAATAAATGGAATTGTAAATTAAATTCTAGTTATTTTGAAACTGTTGGTAAATATAAACATTAAAATATTTCATATTTCTAAAGAAATTTCATATTAGTTATGAAATTTAATAACATACCAATAATTTTCACAAATTACAATAATTCAGAAAATAAGAGACATGGATTCTGGGAAACAGGATATAACGATCAGTACTTAATTTAGGTATTCATTAGTAATAAAATTTATTTTATGTACTGGAGTTATTTTTTAAATAAAATATTTATGTAACCACTTTTAAATTAAATTTAATACAGATTTTTTTGTACAAAATTATTGGTATACTAGTTTGCAAATGAAATATCTCGGAAAATTCACAATTATTATTGGAAAATAAAATATTTATTTAATTTTTCTGTGAAAATCAACCTCAGATAATTAACTGATTAAAAAAATAAATACAAATCTACATGAAATAAAAAATAGGTCACTCAATAAATTTACATAAAATGAAATTTTGCGATTTAAGCAAGTTAAATCAGAATTCTGAATTATTAACTAAATTTATATTCAATTTATTTGAGAACAAATTGTCTTAACTATTAAAAATACGCCTATTTTAATATTTTTCTTTAAAACACATCCAAATTAAAAATTGAATAAGAAAAATCCTATTTAATTTTGTTGGCAAAATGCCATATTAAATTAAAAGAAACATTTTATAATTTTCGACTATTTGACACTTTATTCTACTTTTACAGTCTACCCCACACAACTAACAATTACGCCTTAGGTTTAATTTTTCTTATGGACTCATCATAAAATCAGAATTGTTTTTTTCCTGCCTATTAATAGAAATTTTAATTGAATCCTTGAGAAGTCATATAATTTTTTAATGATAATAATTGTCATATTTTTACGCTGAATATTTAAAAAAAAAAATTTTACGACATTTTTTACAGCAAACAAAAATTTTTTTTAAGCAGGATATTATTTTTATGATATAACGCGTGACAAACTAGTCAAATAATTATTACCTGTGTTAATTTGATGAATTGGAAAATTTCTTTTTACAAATTTAATATGCGTCATTTATACAGTTTTCTTACTCCTGTAACGTATACTTCAAATTTCTTCCGGTTTTTGTTTTTTGTTAGATCAATGAATTTCTTAAAAGTGTAAAAAAAAAAAAACGTTTTAACGTAAAAAGGATTAATAATTTAGATATTTTTATGCAATTTTCCTTTTCTCATAAAAATGTTCTTTGAATTGAATAATTTTCCCTATCAATTTTGACTATGAAAACGTTCTGTCTAATGTTCTACCTGAACTTCTAACACAAAAAAAAAAAAAAGAAAAACGAAAAAGGATTCTAATGTGTTTGTATTTTAAGTTTATTTTTCCAAGGATAAAAAGCTATTTTATGTGTTCAAGGGTAACAACACTACACAAAAAAAAAATAAAAAAATTTCCTCCCCATTTTCAAAATCACATAAGTGCATGCACGTAACAAGGACTCTAAGGAGATGAATACTTTTGTTGTTGTTATTGCATATTCGTATACAGAAATAAACAATAATGCCACTCCAGACTACTTGGATGCTTGGAGGCATATTTTCTGCACATAGAAAATCATTTTATAATACATAATAATAATAATTTTTTTTTTATGTACATATGTAATCCTTATGCTGGGAAATATTATAGAACAGTGGTTCTTAATCTTTTTCATAAGGTGGTTTCGAATTTTTAGTTTAAATCACTCCGGGGTAAGAATTTAATGATGTCAAATTAGACGGTTTCTGCAGTAAATTAAAATATTATTTATGACATAATTCTCGATTTTCTAAATTTTTTTGCAAAAATTCGGTATGACTTCTTCGTTACAGGCCCAAAACTAAACTAAACCAAGGATTCAAAGCGTAATAGGATATGTCCCAGACTGAAAACTAAATTGTAAAGATTTCTTATAGAACTGTCGCAATATCATTTGACAAATTACACATCTTCCGTGAACGTCGCAAACTTAATGAAGGCGAGAAGAAGTAAAGCTCGAGTCAAGATAAGTTTGTTCCAAAAAGAAGTTGGATGGTTTAACGTATTTCACGTAAAATGTGTATTTCTATTCTTCAGTCGATGGAGGTTTAATTTCCCTATTGCTTTCAAACTACCCGACTTTCTTGATCAATAATTGAAAGAATCATTTAAAGTTTATTATCCTTCCAATTTTCAGTTTTGGACGGATAAAAAAGCTGCCAATGGAAGTGTGTTTCGTGTCCTCAGTAAGTGGTTCCCCAATCCTTTTGAAATAAACAAGTTTAAGTAATCATTACCTTAATTTACTCTTTTTATTTTTCTTCGCATACAGTATTACTTCCGACTTTAAACGAAAATATCCGATTTGTAACATAAATTGCCCATTTCAAATCGAAACTAATCTCGGATCTACTTTAGAAATCATTTCGTCGTTTAGTGGACCATTGGGATTTGGTAAACCACAGATTAAGAATCACAGTTACATAAAGTAAAAAAAGGATATAATAAAAAAAAAACGACGAGATTTCAAAATAATAATAATAATAATAAAGAATTTTTTTTTTTTCGAATGACGCGTCATTGTAACATGTTTTATAGTGAGAAATTGAAGAGGAGACAAAACGTTAAAGATATTTTCTTCATTTTTTTTTGCTTTTTAATGACAATTTTCTTTTTTCTATTTTTTTTTTTTTTTGTATCCACTAGAAAATTCAAGAAGAAAGTTCAAAAAATTTACATTTCCATTTTTTTATTTTATGCTTTTTAAGTGAAATCTAGAACAGAGAACAACACATTCTATCTTCTCTTAATATAAAAATGGTGTTTTTAAAGTATATATAGTAAAATATTTAAAAGTGATGAAAAATGGAAATATTTTTAGTAGAAAGTTATAAATACAAAAGAAAATTTTTTTATTTTCCATTTATATATACATATAAACAAAAAAGGATATATTTTTTTTATGTCGTACTTAGTAAACTTTAGTTTTAGTTAACAAAAAAAAAAGTATTTCTATAATTTTATAGAAAAAGAAAAACTTATTTATTTGCAATTTA
Source organism: Empis livida (assembly GCA_963932195.1). Classification (NCBI taxonomy): domain Eukaryota; kingdom Metazoa; phylum Arthropoda; class Insecta; order Diptera; family Empididae; genus Empis; species Empis livida. The sequence goes on from OZ010647.1 coordinate 3,567,331, forward strand.
ATATAAAATCTTTTATATTTATTTGTTGCAAAAATCCCTTATAAGGATAAGAAAATTACTTTTTCCTGATTGTATTTTCAGTAAAAGTTTTCCATTCAAAGATTAATATTTTATTTTTCATTTATGAACTGTCAATACTCAATGAATTGTCATACTATAATTATTATATTATTTTTAAAAATAGTTTTTCAAAGGTGCAAAAGTAATTTCTAGAAATTCAAGAAACTTGTGATAAATTGTAATTAAAATGAGAAAAATTGTAATAAAGCTGTTATAAATGTTAAGTCTTTTAGTAATTTTAGGTTAATATTTATTACTGATAATTACCTAATTACCGAAGATAGAAAATAAAAAGTCAAAATAGAATTTATTTGAAAATTCAACCAAAAATTGAAAATTATTTGAAAATTCAATCAAAAATTGATAATTCTTGAATATCTCGGAATAACAAAAAGTGGACTCTACTCACTTTCAAAATATAGCAGTCCACTTATACTTTTCATCTGTTTTTCGAAATTATCTATTCGTTGGTAACTTAGTATCCTAAACATTTCTTTAACTGACCTCAGAGAGAGTAAATGGCTCCAACAAAATATCGCATATTCAACTTAGCCAAGATTTCATTACCTTCTTAGACATTTTCTAACAGATTTACAATCGAATCTGGCAGAAAATAAATCATACAGATTCTTCCTGTTTACAGTCTTAAAGTTCTATCTACTAAATAGTAGCCGATTAAGACATTGGAGAGGAGGATTTTATAATAAGGATCCATAAAAACCAGACATTTTTTGTTGAATTTTGTGAAGCTGAAAAGGAGACCAATAAAAATGACAAAATACCCTTAAAAAAAAAACTTAAAAACACAAACATTATTCATATTACGCCTAAAAATATGTTATTAGTCATAAATTGAAATATAAATAATTTCATTATAAAAGAATGACTTAAAACCATCTAACTAAAAAAATTTATAAATTTATTAATTTTTATTATTATTTTACAATTTACTAACAAAAAAAAAATCCATTACTTGACCCCGACGTGATTTGAACACGCAACCTTCTGATCTGGAGTCAGACGCGCTACCGTTGCGCCACGGAGTCTATATTGTGTTTAGCCAGTTAATATTAATTTCATAATATTTTATACAAATTTTCAAATAATTTTCTTTACATATTTAATATAATTTTTCTTCGAATTTAATTTAATTTATTTAATTCTTTAATTTTAAAATTGAATTTATAAATATTTATAAATTTTGTTTACGAAAATCTCTTTAAAATTTATGTATAAACTGTGTATTTATGTATATTTTATGGATTTTATCAAAAAAAATAAAATTTGTTGTTGTTGTTGGTGTTATGTTGTAGAAGTAATGATGCGTAACATTTGTTCTCTTATCGCACTTTTGAAATTATTTTGCTAATTGAGTGCGAAGATTTATTTGATTGTATAAGACTTTTGTTTACATTCCAAGTAAATATTTAATTTATTTATAGAATTTTTGAAGATAAATTAAATGTTTCGTACAAATTTTTTTATTTTTTTGCAAATAAATTAAAATATATTTCGAAAAATTTTGATAAAACTTTAAATTTTCTAATATATTTTCATAGATTTTGAAAGACAGTTTTGTAGAATTTAAATACATAATTTTTCATTGAATACTTTTATGCAAAATATTTGAATTTGGTGACAATTAGCTTTTGTAGGTTTATGATATAAAAGAAAACTTGGAAACTTAAAGACATTCTAGTACAAAACTTTAATTTAACTTTATAAAAGTAAAAAAGTATTTAATAAAAATATCAAATATTTTTTATCTAACTACAGTCTGTTTTTTTTTTAAAACCAACTCGACAAACTTTTTTAACCTCTCCAAAATTTATCTAAATTTATTTTTATTAGCCCACATAATTGATTTATTGATTGGTTAACTAATAATAAATTAAGAAAAAAAATTAGTAGTTCAAATTCAACACATCCTGTGTCTACCGCTGTCAATAGGAAACTAAAAGACCTCGGACTTTCGATTATAAAAAATAATTAATCAGTTGCTCAGTTTAGTAATATTTCCTAGAATTAAAGCTACTCAATCAAGTCTACCCTTCATGTTACTTTCACGTTCCTTTGTTGTTACTCAAATTGTTTTTCACATTTTACTCAGGTTGCGAATCAATGAACCCAGCTTGCTCACACATTCATAACGCAACTGAAAAAAAATTCTTGCTTCTCCACTGTTCAATAATCAATTTGTATATCTTGATTCTTGAGAGTATCAGTTTAAAACTATCTCCAACCAATCTAATAATTAATCTAATTTCACATTCGATGTTTTATAATTCTGTTCTAAAGTGTCAGTTTTTCTTTTTTGGTTTGTCAGTTTCCACAGTGATTTTTTTAGGCCATTTTTAGGTATACAGAATATTTTCGGATTTTTTTTGGAAATTTCAATATTGAACAAAACTATTATATGAAAATTATTATTCTCACGTGTGTTAAATATTCTGTATTTAGTCCTTTCTATAATCCCTCCACATATTAAAAATTATGTAAATATTAGAAAATTTTCAGATATTTTGCATAATATTAAAGACTTCTTTTACCATTATTATATTTATTGTAAAATTTAAATTTTTTACGTGTCTATCATTCATAAAATATCACGTCTAATTTTTCTGAAATTCTTCTCCTTTTTATTTTTTTTTTGTTAGAATCATGTAAAAATGCTTCATTCTCATACCCTGATAATTTTTTTTTTATATATTTATAAGCTCATATCTTCTCAATTTCATTATATACATTTTTTTTTTATGTATATTGTAAGGAAAAATAAAAAATTCACTTAAATTCAATCGAAAATTTTTATTCACTTATTTTATTTTATATTTTTTTATGTTAAATTTTATCCAAAAAAAAAAAAAAAAATTGAATTGACTTTTAAGACTTGAGTATATTTTTTTTTTGGTGTTATGAATGTGTTAAGAATAACACTTATGTGGGGGTAAGAAAAATCCCAATAATACATATAATATAATCTGTAAGAAACACCCTCACCGCCCCACAAAAAAAGAAGGAATTTTTAGAGATATTTTTTTTTAAAAAAAAATCTTTATATTAGAATTTTACAATCCGTCCGTCCGTCTGTGTGTAAACTTTTTCAAACTATAATTTAACGTAGTAAAGGTACTCATAAATTGTTACCAAATACTTCATCGCAAAAGTTACAGAATTTTCTATAAGTTGAAGGTAAAAATTACTTTAAGACCATCCGGTAGGCGGCGTAATTTGCATTTTGTGAAACGCCTTCTTTTAACGACAATTTACGAGTAGTAAATAATCTCCAAAATTATGATTTGATTCCACGTTGAAAAGGTATTAAAGAGTGGAATAAAACAACACTTTAATTCAAATTCTTGGCAATAGAGGCGCTACTAGGAAAAATGTATTTATAATAATTACTTTAATTCAAATTCTAGGCAATAGAGGGGCTACTAGGAAAAATGTATTTATAATAATTTTTAAAATGTAATTTAACACGGGAAATGGTGTTCGTCAGCTATGTTAGAACCGTCGTTAGAAAGATAATAAAGAGTAGAACTAAATGTTAAGTAGTAGAATTCATGATTCTTCGACTAGAGCGCAGAAATTGTAGTATTTTTGCCTATACGATTTCCTAGAGAAAACATTCACCAACCATGATGGAAGTATAGAAACTATTGCACAATAGTTCTGATACGCAGAATTTTTTTTATTATTCCTCCATTGTGGACAATTTAATTTAATGAATTTATTTTCTTCTTTTTTTTGGTTTTTAAAGTAAATTTTGTTATATTTTTGGTTAAAATTTTTGGTATTCCAATCACACATACACACTCACACGTAAAAAAAAATTTAATAATAAAGTCACTAGACATAAATTACGATTTTCGTCGGAAAATTTCAAAAAGATGAAAATAATAAAAATGTTATGCTTGCACATCCATTAACAATTATCCAGACACTCCAGTATCTACTACTTTTTTTTTTATAGTTGGCTGCTTCTATTGTTAAATATTTTGAAGAAATAAAGAAAAAAAAACAACTCTTCTATTTAATCTAAAATTGTTTGATATTACCCGCCATGCTACTTGAAATCATGTCAAAAGATAAAGTGCAATAGACAAAAAATAATGATAAAAAAAAATAGAAAATATATTTTCTTTTACATTATTGCATTAATTTTTTATATTAAAAAGATATATTATCTTTTTTTATAAAGTTGGCTAATTTTTGTTGCTTCACTTTAGGAATTATTTGATTCTATAAAATATTTGAAGTGGGTCATTTAAGTGGCGAATTTGTTAAGAACAAATTTATTTGATTAAATTCGAATATGTAAAAGGATAATTTAATTGAAATAAGTTAATTTATTTGGAGTGCAATTTTGAATAAAAAATTTAGAAATTAGTTTATTGTGACGATGAGATTTCTCTGACATAGTCGAAAAATCGAAAATATTAGGGTCTTTTTATCATTGCATAAGGCTCTGGAATAGCTAAAAAAACATAAAATACTAAGGAAATATGCTTTACGGTTCGCTTTGACACATAATTTCTTTATGCAGAAGCTGTGAAGAAGAATATGAATAATTGGAGAGGAGCTTCTGTCGAAAAATTAAACTCTCTGGAATGTTATTTCATAACAAATTTGATAGAAGCCGACAGTTTGTAGCCAGACAATATGAAAGGATGGGTCGATAAAATGTAATGATGAAAAGAAAATTAGTCATCAATAAGGATTTCTATTTGGTGTAATTACGGCGGCGACAGTTCATCTCATAATGTTGCTACTTCCATTTATTTGAATCTGGAAAGTAGGTTTTATAAAGTAAAAATAATGTTGCTTAAGAAAAGAGTAATATTACCGATCAATTTTCGTACAAAAGCCCTTAATCCTAGTTAAAAACCTGTAACCCTCTTCTACAAATTCCGTATTGAAAAGGTTTCTAACAGTTTTCTGGAGGTTTCAAAAGAATCTGGAGGGTTTGTTTCAAACTATTAATTTACAAAGAAAAGGATATTATCCAGGAATTCAAACCATATGCAAGTAATGTAAGAGCTATTTTTTTTTTTTTTGGAAATATACCATTAAATTCGGATCAATGATAATGAAATTAGACTGTAACGTATGACATTTAAGTTGAAAAGTTTTCTTAAAATAAAATTCACAAAGTTTGTAAAGCCCCTAAAAACGCCATCCAACCTTAAATCCTACAGAAAAATAAGAAATATGTTATCTCATTAGCTCACAAAGAAAGAAAATCAAAAAAGTTGACATTTATTTTCGATAATGATGATGACAATGTTCTTTCTCATGTATGGCATATCATGATAATTGCAAATATAAAACAAAAAAAGGAAATTTATCAAAAAGAAAAAAAAGAAAAATTAATTTTTCTTGAAATCTTTGACAAAAACAATTTTCATTTTCATTTTTTTCTTTGCCTGTCTCTTGAGATCGAGAATGTGATGAGAAATCTAAAAACAAATATAATTTCATTCACACATATTTATAGCCTATAACTGTGTCTACCATCATCACTGTACATATTTTACGTACATTCAATGTCGAAACTTAAAAAACATTCAGAAAAGTTTCTTGTATATTTTATACCGAAAATTTTACTCACATAAAAAAAAAGTTTTTCTTCACTTATTTTGTTTTTTTTTTTATGTGTGTGTGTTTTTCTTAAAGTGCAAAAAAAAAAAAACACAGAGAAAATTTTTATGATAAAATAAAATATTTGTACATTTTTTTTTATTTTTATTGTTTGCACATTTCTTTAATATGATGAGCCTTAATACTCACTCTATGTCTGGTTCTCTAAGTTTCTTTTGTGATGATAACGAATTATCAAAGGCACACACACAGAGCACACAAAATACAAAAGAATACGAAGATAAATTAGAAGAATAAAATTGGTATCTATGAGAGTTTTATTGGCATGGCAGTGTGTATGAGTTGAATGGCTGAATAGTAGAATTTTTTTCTAATATTTTTGACATTACAAGTCCAAGAAATAAGCAGGGTGATTAATATTTCTAATAAGTTTCTTGACCTAAAGAGTGCTTTTGTAATCAAAATTGGTCTTTAATTTAAATTCAGTAGAATCATATGGTCAAACTCTGTCGAAATTGTCTACAAGGTCTCTGACACCTTTTTATGAGATCAATATGTCGGTTGACTTCAATTTCTAGATAATTCTTCTATTAATTCAATTTTCTGTACTAGAGACTAATATGGTTAAAGGATTTCTGTGAACATTGTATCAGTTTTAATGTGCATCCTTTGAATAAACTGTCATTCGTCCAGTGATGATCCTAAATTAGAGCAAAGGTACACTTTAAATTGTCTTCAATAATGCTAAATACGCCTAAAATGTCACTATTCACCGATGTTCTCCATTACTAAAATGTGGGATAAAACACACTCGAAATTACTCCTCCGAAGGAGTAATTTCGAGTGTGTAATTTGTTTCCAGCGTACTATTCAAAAACTACTTCAATTGTCGTCCCAAGGATATACTGATTAGTCCATAATATGGTCGACCAAAGAACACCCCTACCCCGGTCTCGTTGATCAAAGAAAACCCCAATCTCTGTGTTTAGGTTAAACTCGATGTTTGCTTGCTCGATGTTTAGTAAACTAAAGAAATAATTGTAGCTACTCATCTCCAATCAGATATTAATGTAATGATCCTTTTTCGGGTTAAAAAAAAAATTAACTCATCCTGTACAAAACAATTAATATTTCTATAAATCATAAAGAACAAAGAATCAGGAGTAAATTAATAAAGAAAAATTAAAGAAAATTGTTTTTATGTTTTAATTTTCCATTTTTTATCTAAAAAACAAAACAGTTAAAAAACTTTATTAATGAAAAGACTTTTCATTAATAATGAAAAATTATTTAATAATTTTTTCTTTTATTTTTCATAATTTTCTTACGAAATTTTCTTTTTTTTGTTTTATATACGCTTTTGACTTTACTTTTGTTGTTGTTTTTTTTTTGTGATTTGAAGAAAACTTTTTTCACACAAACACAGCAAGAAAGAAAATTTTGTATATAATTCAATAAATAAACAAACTTTAAATCTTAGTTATGAGGAGGAGGATAATAGTAATGGAGAACATCGGTGAATAGTGACATTTTTCGAATCTAGAAAACAAATTTTTTCCCAAAAATTTAAATCTAATAGAGAAGAGTTTATATCTCATAAATAGAGCCCATTACCAAGTTTCACAGTAGGTCTGAATTGCAATAGAATGTTATGAAAGCAGCCCCGACTTGTAGCGGAAATGGGAAAATTAATTTTGATTATAATAAATCTTAACTTGAATCTAGTAAATTGAGCCTATTTCAGTTATCCAAAAAATTAAGGGATATTTAAATTTTTGCGGGTACAAACTTGGTAAAATCTTAAATCTGGAAGATGACCAATTAAAGCTATTATTTAGGATGTGAAAGATCTGATTTCAGAACCAAATTTGTTAAGGTTTTCTTTAAATTCAACTTTTACTCTACACTCTTTTTGACGCTAAAAATATGAAAAATATAAAAATTTGAATTTATTACCCAAAACTTTTAAACAAATTATTTAATATTCGAATACAAAAAAATACTGCTTCACTGTTAAATGATACGAATTCACTACTCTTCCCTAATATTAATTAAATTGTTTGACATTTCTAATCAAAACAGAATCTTTTTGAAAAACTACATTTATAGTAATTTCAGTTAAAATTAAATAAATTCTTTTTGAAATTCAGTAAATTAAGTAAAACTTTTGTAATTTTTATTTACTTTTGACAAATAATATTTTTAATTAAACAAATATTAAAAGTTAATAAATAAATGTTAAACTTTAAATAAGTATATGGTTAAAATTCCAAATATGTAATTAAACTATTACATTAATAGATAATTTAAAAAATAATATTAATTATATTTACATATGAATAAAAAGTATTTTTCATCTTTTGATCTAAAATACTATTTCAAAATAAACCAAAATTAAATTCTAATTAATTATGTTATAAAATTCACCAAATAAAGTATATTTTATAAAATAATTTTTTATTAAAATATTTATTTTGTAAACCGAAATTTATTTTTATTAAAAATAAACTAAAACCACAAAAAATTTGATATAAAATTTCATTAAATTCACCATAAAATAAAATTTATTTCAATTAAAATGAAAATGAAAAAAAAGTATGTTTTAATTTTTTATTTCATTTATTATCAATTTATCACTTTTCTACTCACAATTTTACATAAACCAAATATAAATTTTATTTAAAAAAAAAATAATATATGTTTATGTAATTACAATAAATCTAATGGTTAATAAATTATTCATTAATATAAATGCTAATCATTTATATTTATATTACCTAAAATTAATTCCTTTACAGCCAGCCTTTAATATACTAGCACATATTTAGAAATTCTAAACACAATTATATTTCACCAAATTCATTAATTTAAAATAGGTTCAAATAATTTCTATACACTTTTACCTTTTTAATTTCGATATTTAAATATTAGGACTGGGTGGTACGAAATATCGTATTTAAAAATCTCGTAAATAATACACACTTTTTTTTTAAATAAAATTATTTTTAATTGAATTCATTCTCTGTGCTACAGCTTGTCCTGGGGAATTTTAATTTAAAACAACAAACACTTAGTGAAACATTTGTTATTAGCAAATGGATTCGTCCTTTAGCATTTTTCCAAGTCTTAAAATTATATTTGTCTGCAAATTTATTACAGGTACTCATTTAAAGCTGAATAAACTTAGAACAATATCGATGTCTCGGAATGAAATCGAGCCAAGTACCGCACACTACAACTAAGCCACAGCCAGTTTTAATAATTTAATTTTTTTCGAGATTTATTTAGGTGACTATTTTTCGAGATTTCGAATTACTAGATTTTGGATTCGGAGATTGAAATAACATTTTTTTTATAATACGAAATTCTGAGATTTAATAGCTATCTCTTTAACTGTATAAATTATATTTCTCATTATGATATGAGAAATATAATTCCTTTTTATGTGTTTGTCAATAGAAATTCACTTCTGTTAGCAAGTTGCTGTTTGATTTACAATTTGACTGTCTGTTCGTTCATAAACATTTCAAGGAAACTCTTAAGATATGAAAACTTTTAATGTTGGCAACACTTATTTATAATACTTTTGCTACAATCTCCTATTAATAGATGTCCATAATATTATTCAGTTTACGAATACAAGCAATTGTACGATTTAGGAATTCACACGATTTCGGTTACTGTCTTTTATATAATTAGTTAATCAGTGATTACGCGTGATTTAATTAGTGACTACGCGTGATTTTATTAGTGACTACGCGTTATTATGTAGCTGAAGGAAGCTAAATGTATCATTGAATACTTAAAATTCTTTGATAGATTACCCAGTAAGTAAAACTAATTTTAAAATTACTTCCATTTACTTTTCTTATACTTTTTATAATTAAAAAATATGAAAACTATAAGAAAATTTCATTTTGTTTCCAATAAAATTGATAATTTTCCTAGTGAAAAAATCTTTTGGTTCCATGGAACATTTCATCACTAGGATTGAAACATAATAAATTTAACAAACATTTTTTTAAGTAAAATAAATTTGAATAAAATAATTAAATTGTACCAAATAATCAGAGATCATTTCATAGAATTTAGATCATCCTGCGAATTTACAAAAATTCTCCAAAAAATAGTCATGCAAATAAAATCTCTTAAGTATTTAGCATATAATTTGTCTAAATTAAATTTGGAATAAATTAGATCTAATAATTATTCTACTGAAAACTAACACTTTTGATAGAAAACTTAAAACAATTTTAGCTTTTTTCAAAAAAACTATCATAAAACTGAAATTCCAAAAAAAATAGATTTTCCTTATTTTTTCCGAAAAAAATTTTTTAGAAATTATTTTAAAGAAAATTTTTATTTTTTAATTATAGCTTAAAGTGAAATTTTCTTTAACATTTTCTGAAAAGTACAAATCGAAGGTACAACAACATAAAAACAAAGGTAAAGGCACCATAATAGTTAAAGGTAACCGAACAACAAAAAAAAAAAAGAGTTAAGTTCAAATAAATTGTGCAAAAAGGAAAATGAAAAGAAAATTGTCCTCTGTGTAGATAGTAGATAATTATCGAGTGAAATGTTAGTGCAAAAAAAAAAAAATACTACAAATTTTTGTTTTTGAATTTTAGTTTTCCTGCAAATGATTTATTCTTTGTCCTGATTTTACTTCTATAAATTTTCTTTTTTTTTTGTTTTCAATTTCTCCATTTTTATGTGTGTGTGTGTTTTTTGTTGTTGTGATATTTTATATCCTTTTTGCTGTTGGCTATTTTTCTCCGTATTGTAAAAATAAAAGAAGTACAATAAAGATAATGATTATAGGGAATGGAATGGTCATATATTTTTTTTTTAACAAAATATATCTAATTATGTAGAAGCATAACATTGTCTCATTAATCTATGAAAGTATATAGTATAGTATAGCTTATGGCAATATTTGTTTTCAAAAAGTATATTCATTCTAACATTGTATAATTGTGTAAATAATAATAATAAATTTTTATAGGAATGTATAAAAGTATACAGGTGTAATTTCAAGAAAGATTATTGCCAAAAGGATATTTTTTAATAAAGAAAATTTTCTTCGTTTTTTTTTTTTTTAAAAAAAGATTTTTGATCAAGATAAGAAAATAAATTTTGATTTGAAAGTTTTACTTTTTGTCAAAAGCTTTAATATCAAATTTAAGGATAATACGTTTTTTTAAATATAATTAAAGTCAACTGTTTTGTATCCTTTTAAAAAAATTTTTTTTTGTAAAATCGAGAAATTTAAATTTTAATGCGAAATTAATTTGAAGACTTTGAACTTCATGAAAATTGATTTTATTTTGTCCTTTTTTTTCTGAATAAGGATTTTTTTAAAAATTACTTTGAGAATCGCAAAGAACATCCTCTACTGAGAATTTGATCATGGTTCTGATCCTGATTCTTACCCTGCTGCTGATCCTGATTCTGATCTTGATTATCGTTCTGATTCCGATCCTGCACGTCCCACTCAACTCTCTATGTACTTTTGCTAAAATTTTCTTTAAGTAAGAACTTTGAGAATCGCAAAGAAGATTCTACACTGAGAATTTGAAAGAATATTCCATGATCTCGAGAATTCTCGAGACATAAACAAGGAAAATCTCGAAGACATCTTGTAATATTTACTATTTATACTCGACAGGATTACTAAATAAAGTAATTATCAATTTCCGCATATAAAATACATATATCTTAATAATGTTGCCAGACTTCAAATTTTTAATATACATATTATGTCAATATTATTATTTCCAAAACAAATATCATTTAAATAATTATATCTAAAATATGATAAAATATTTCCCAAAAAATTTTTTTTTAAAAGATAACAAAAAGAAAATTAATTTATGAAAATAAAAAAAATATTTCTTAAATAATCCTTGTTCCAAAAAATAAACATTATGAAATATTATACTCTTATAAAGATATTCCATCAAAGTCAATCAAAATTTTAGACAGACTGTTTTTTTTTTATCCGTCTCCTCTAATGGTTTTTCTTGTCTGACCGGCTATTATTTTATTTTAGATTTTCCAATATTATTTTCTTTAAAAAAAAAAAATACAATGTGAAAAAAGTTTCAAAATCAAATTGTTAATAATTTGCTTTGAAACAATTTTCGTAATTGATTTTTTTTTGTTGTTAGAAAGGAAAATTGGAAAGAAAACTTTTTGTTTTTTTAAAAGGTAAAAATTTAAAAAAAAAAAAAACATTTTCTTTATTTATTTATATTTTTTGTTGTTGTTGCTTTGGAAAATGGGAGCACTTTTTCTAAATGAAATATAATTTTTCTTGTATTTTAAAAAGTGATTCATTTTATATTTGAAGAAAAATTAATTCAATTTTTTTTAGTGAAAATTCTAAATGAATTATTTACAAAAAAAATATGAAATATAAAATAGAATACCAAAAAAAAAAGTGCTAGTTTTATTTGAAAAAAAATAAAAACCAGCAAAATTTTATGAAACGAAAAGCTTTAAAAAGGAAAATTATCAAAAGAGAAAATAAGTGAAATATTAAAAAAATGACAGTGTAAACACCGCAATTGAAATTATAATTAAATGGTTGCTAACTAACAGAAATTATCAACACTAATTGAATATTTATAATTTAAATTTTTCAAATGACAATTTATTACCACTTATTTATTTATTAATTGGTTTTATATCATGACACTACATTGACAAAAAAGTGACATTTACAGCTTAGAGTTGGCTGCATCTACAAATATGGTTGATCAAGTCTTCTGTTAAATTTAATTCCAATTTTGAACACGTCATTAATTGAATGGAAATTAGTTTAGAAAAAGGAAATGACTAAGACTCTTTCTATCATCTCAGGAAAACTACCAAGACAACAGACTCTTTTGAGTGGCACAACTGCAAATATTCTAGCATTGAACCAAACAACTCACTGGATTAAGTTTTAATAAAATGAGAGATTACCCTGCAATAATTTAGGGAAATTAATTTTGACAAATTATTAGTCTAATGACACAGCTATTTGAAATTTAAATCCATACTCGACCTAAAATATGAGATATATCATTAATCTACTACATTACATTATGTCATTAGTCTGGTACAATTTGCAATAAGGCACAAATTACAGAGAATCTTAAAATAATTCTAGTATTATTATCGAATTAAATTTAAAAATGATTCTAGAATTATTTCAAGTTTCATGGCGCCAAAATGTCATTTAATTGGAGCAAAATAGTAGTCCAAAAATACCTTATTACCGATATGAAATTTCTAGCACAATTCTTATTTTAATTATGTCTAAATATAGTCGTCACTTAATTAAATAATTATTTGCCAATTTGTCCAACCTAATTCCATTAATTCTTCATCTCCATAAATTAAAAATTCATTTCAACAAGTTCATTAAAAACATTTTTTATATCACAATATTAACTGTCATCACTGACAACAATAATAATCATATTTTTTTTTTGTAATTTTATTAAAATGTACTTTAATTTTATGATGAATTTATTTATTATTATATTTTTATGTTTCAAAAAGTTTTATTATTTACAAGCGCTTTAAACAATTCTATTTATTTTTTTTTTCGTTATGCTACCGTAAATATCTGATTTTCATGACTACAATATTTATCTTGAATTTTTCTTTATCTATATTATACGTTGATGGTAAAATTTTCCACCCTTCATTTCTTATATTTTCATTATATTTAATATATTTATAATAAACTTCAAAAATTTTTTAGCTATAATTTTCATGTTGTTATATTATTACTTACAAGTTTACATAATAATATTAAAAAGTAAAACCCTCTTAGCTATTTGTTAAAAAAATTAGTAAAAAATCACCATTACGACACGAACCAATCTGGAAAGTATATGATTGCTATAGCAAAAAAAAAAAAAAAAATTGTAATTTAAATCTTTTCCAGGTAATTGCAGGAAAAAAACTTTACTTGAAAGTTAAAAAAAAAATTGCTAAGACTATGGAGTAGTTTCACAATTATTGGGGTTTTTTTTTTTAGGTTACTTAGAGTTGTTTAAATAAATTAGAGCATGTTTCATTTTGTGCTTATCTTCCATGAACCAGGTCTACAATTGTTAGTTTCCCATTTACTATGTTAAATTTTCAAAAATTATAACTCGAATTACAAAAATTATTTATTACATTTTTTTCTGAATTATAAAAAGGGTACTGCAGTACTGTGGCACTGATCACTTGTCCACTAATTACTAACATACATTAACACCAATTTGCTGTTTTACCTAATCAACTCTGACATATGTAAAGTAATTTTCATTTAATGTTAGAATTCCTTCCTCCTCCAAGCAATTAACCCATTAGTTTCTCAATACTTCTCACCCTGTTTCTCGCAATAGCGATTTTCAGGATTCAATTTTTAACCATCCTTTACTGCTACCATTTAATCTTACATTGCAGACTCTAAACTCAGTTTCTGTGTGCAAAAATACAAAGATAACTTGCTTCTTTCAACGAAACAACTCCGTATCCTTGACGAATCTAAGAATATAGATTACCTCCAAGCCATAAACCTAATGACGACCCAAAACCCTTCTCTACATTTCTCATAAAACCTGGTCAGTTAAGTGATTATCTTTTAAAAAACTGCAGATAACACCGCCTAATCATTTCAAACCGGCTAAAAGAATTTAATCCGATTGGCACTTGTTACAGTCGCTAACTTTTAATGTTTATATTATATTTTATTAGATCAATCGTGTATGGTGGTTCATAATGGGCTAAAGGACATTTCCGCAATATTTTCATCTGCACATCTAATTCTAAATTCTTCCACCTTTCGAACAATTTCTCTACCAACAATTTATCTCTACATTTACTATTCTCAATGATAATTTATTTACAAACCAAACAGACAGACAGATAGACTTTAAAACAAAACAAACAAAAAATTGATTTAATTAAAATTTCAATTTCAATAAAAAAATTTCTACTCCCTTCTTCATCCTGAATATCCTTACTGTTACTGTTACCATAAAATCGACAACGAAACATTATTAAATCGAAAATCTTACTTTCTTCTTTTATTTTATTTTTTTTTGTAAAGGAAATATTTCCTTTATCCTTAAGGTAATATTGTATTTATAAAATATACATATATTTATTTGTATTTTAAGTAATTTTAGATAAAATCAGGATGAAAATAATATTGTATGTGTATATAAAGAAACATTATAATAAAGTAGGATAAAATTGTTTCCATTTCGCGTTATTATATTAAAAAAAAATAACGTTAAGAAAAGTGGAATATATTCGCTAAGGTGTACAACTTTTGCAGAGGGATGTGTTAAAACAAAATTGTTAAAAAAAAAAATCGGTATGACTTTTTAGCAAACACAACACAACAACAGCAACAAAAAAAAGGAAAATATTTAAATAAAAAGAAATTCTTCTTATTTTTTATAATAAAAAAAAAAAATAATACAACAAATTTGTTATCCTTAAGGGTTTTTAATAAAGAAACATTCGACATCATGATTAGTAGTAGTAGAAAAAAAATATTATTTACAAAATATTTGTATTCAAAATAAATTTTATTATGAAAAATTACAATAAAAGGATAATTAATTTTTTTTTTTGTATGTATTTGTTTTTTTTTGTATGTATCTGTACTGTTTTTTTTTTGTTTTGATTGTTTGTAATCAGAAATGAGGAAGGAAATAAATGACTAATTTAAGGAAATTAAAGAACTTGAAAAGAATTAAACAAATTATTATTAAAATATAAGAGACTAAGTTTAAACGGATCTGATTTTACTTTTTTTAAAAAAAAAAATTTGTATTAAGTACATAATTCTTAGATTTATAAGTCTCAAACCTAATTTAAAGTCCTTTATTTTTATCTAGAATAATAACTTATAAAATGGAAAAAAAAAATTTGAACAGGATTTAAAATAATTTTTAGAATGTTACGTACATAAAATCTGTCTCTAAAATTAATTTTGAAATTTCTAAGAAATTTAGAATTAGATTCAATTTAGTGTTGGCTAATCGTCAGTTAGAAATATATAGAGTTTAGTTCTGGCATATTTCACTTAATTTTATAGATATCAGTGACTGACAGTTTAATAACACAGTTTGAAATTGTGAGTTAATGATATCTAAATAACTCAGATTTCTAGACAGCTAATTGTGAACTCAAAGAAATTTTGACAAATATCAATGAAACAGCAGTTTCACCTTAATTGCTAGTACTAGGTTAATTGAATGCCAGCAATAAACACATAAAACGGATATTACAATAAACTGAATGTCGTACCAATTATATTTTAAAAAGTTTCATAAAAATTATAATTATTTGAATGAAGTTTCTAAGCAGAACTGTCAAGTCTATTTGCAGATTTTACAAAATTTGATTTATCAAATTTGAAATTAACACGCAATTTCAAAATATCCATCAGTTATGATTATTATCCTTTTTTTTCTAATTTCCTGTTTCACAATTTAAGTTTTGTGTTAATTATTGACTTACTTTTTTTCAAATTTCTATTTTCAGGAATCAAATAAACTGCAGATTACTGAAACATTATAAATTTTAGAGGAATTATTACATTCCGGTATGTTAAATCTTAAATTTAATTTTTTTAATTATTTTAAAAATTATATTATTGTTAAAATATTTGAAAACGATGAACGTAAAATCCAATTCGTAAATATTTAAAGTTTTTTAGCGGTAATTGGTGTAAAAAAACCCCATTCGTATGAAATGTAAAAAAAAATCCAAGTTGTATGAATTTCGAGTATCTCGGCTGTTTGGCATATTTAAATCCAAGTCAAGCAAATAAAATCGATTAATTTAACCAAATATATTTATGTACTTAACTGAAGTAGATCCTTAAAAATTTAACGATTAATGGTTAAAGTAAAAGAAATATAAAAAGATTTGAGAATTAAATAAAATTGAAGGAATTGATTCTGAAAATTGAATAAAACCGAATTTAAAATTTAAATATATTTTGAAAACATAATTAAATTTTGTATTAAATTATTTTAAGGACACAGATTAAATGGAAAAACGTTTTAATGCCATAAAGATTTTTCTATCTGATATAAATTCTAGTAGTATTTAGTAATTTAATGGAATCCAAATTATTCGATCTTTCCCGGTAATACTTTAGTTCGGTTTTATGGAATTTCCTACTGTTGTTAATACCACCGTGGCAAAAAAAATACAAAACTATAAAAAACCACCCACTGCGAATGTGCTATACTGTTCTATACTATGTTCCTAAATCGGCCAATATTTTTTATCCGATTTCTAACTACCGGATAGGGAGGAACTGAGGATGCTTGTTAATTGAAAAAAAACCCTGCTTAATCCGTTAATGGTTTTTATCTGATTTAAATTCTAGTATCAGTCGATTTATAAATCCAAGATATCCGATATTTCCCGGTAATCTGCTAATCCGGTTTTCTGAAACATATTACTGTAGCTATCATAATTAATCTTACTAGTAAGAAATACAATAGACTATTAAAAGCTATGAAAATCAGCCACTGCGGATGTTCTCTGAAATCGTACTATGTCGCTTATCCCACTAATATTTTTTATCCGATTTCTAATTACCGTATATGTGGAATGAGAATGTTTGTTAATTGAGTTAAAAAAGTTTCATTTTAATTTATGTAATTGTACTGAAAATCAATTAAGCAGAAAATTATATACACACTAACCATTTTATTAACACACAAAAAAAAAAACTTGTAAAAATCCCAAGTACAAATAATAATCCTTAAAATATATTTCTGCAACAAGGACGACAATTATTATATTTATTTATTTTTATCCTGTCTTGTTCCAAAAACGTAAGAAAAATAACGATGAAAAGGAAACCACTTTACACAACTCAGACATTTAAAAAAGCTTTTGCTCATTACATTGTTAAAATGTGTAAGTACGCACGTTGTGGTTCTGTTGGATAATCAAACAGGCATAGAACCCTCTTTACTTATATAAATATATACTTATTTTTATCCTGTTCCGTTTTTTTTTTTAAAAAACTTCTTGAGACACGCACAGAAATTTTTATTTACTTTTTATTTTAAACTTTTCCATTAAAAGGGGACAAAAAAAAAATTATTTATCACTGTCGTTGATCCTGTTTATATTTTCCATTGAAAAAAAAAAATCTTTCATTTTTTTATCCTTGTTGTTTGTGTTTTTTTTTTTTTTTTGGTTGAAAGTTAAAAAAAAAATGGATGATTATGTATTGTGGACGATTTTAACTGCTTAATATGGAAGAAATGTTTCTGTTGCTGGGTTGTGCTGCCAAGGATAAAGCTAAGTGATTTATTTAGATCGGAGTTTCAAGTTTACTGTGTGTGTGTTTTTTTTTTGTTTTTTATTAATTGTGAAAAGGATTTGGGAGAGAAAAAAAAAAGAAATTATTATTAAATTTAAATAATTCCCAGTGTGCGTTAAGCAGACCAACAAATAAAAAGGTTTTTATTTATCATATCACAAATTTTGTTCTTTTTTTTTTTACAACGTTTTCAATTAATTTTTCCCAAGTACCACAAAAATTTTCTTTTTTTTTTAATTTGGGAATTTCATATTTTTGTGAATTATAAGATTTGTCGCAATTATAATATTTTATAAATTGGTTTTAGGTTTGAAGGGAGACGGTTTTTTTTTATATTTTGTCAGAGAAAAAAAGGATATTCAGTAAATTGTTGTACATTGTAATTGATGGCAGAAATTTAAGTATAATAGTATAGTATATAGATTAATCCTACTTATAGATGTAGTGAACGATATCAATTTGGACAGCCTAATCTTACATGGCTCTTTTCATTTTCAAAAATTTCTTTATTGTAGGAAAGTAGAGTGTGATAAAAAAGATTTTGAATAGACTTTTTTACGTAATTTTAAGTTTACTTAATTAATTTATTTGACATTTTATAATTATTTACTAATCTTAATTTGCAAATCTATAAAAATGGCACCATGCCTGCCTTTGTCCGGACTAAAATAGTACGATTGCCAAAAATAAAATGATATTAAGTTCATTTACTTTTTAGTTTATTATTAAAAATCAATTTTAGTAAAAGAATATATTGTGTAGAGAAATTATTGTCTAACTGATACTAAGAGTCATGGTTTCACTTTTGCAAGCCATTACTGAATGTTCCAAATTTGAGTTAGAAACTTCAATTACAAAATATTTTTATTTTTTTACACTTTATTATGTCCTTCAATATGGCGGGGGCTTAGCCGTAGTATTCTAGGGTATGTATTGGGTTCAACTTCCTTCCGATGCATCGGTGTTGGTCTAAATTTACGGAAATTTAAATGACTAGCAGGTAATTTGATCAATAATTTCATCACAATTACATAAATTAAAAAGTAACACTCGGTAAAATAATAAGGGTCGGAGGTAAATACAGCCATTAACTTGTTGCATTGCAATTAAGGTTTGTTAAATAGGGAGGGGAAAAAGTGCATATAACGACGCATAGGGGTCAATCATTAAACTTATTTCTTTTCTATCTGAATTTTTCAATATTTCCAACAATTTCAGGTTAAATTTGGAAAAAATGTTGAAGGCTAAAATTCCAGATACTAAAATTTTTGAAAATATTAGTATCTGCAATTTTAGTCTCCAAGATTTTGGAAAAATATTTTTTTTTTTAAATTTGAACTATTTTTTTAAAGGTTATCCCACTTTACGCTAACGAGTTGTATATCCTTCCCCGAACTGTCTGTATGTGTGTTTGTTTGGGTAATATCTGCTATTGACATTCTTTTTTGAAATTTAATTTTTTTCTGGTAAATTTTTTTCTTATAAATTTTTATTTTATATATATTTTTTTTTTGTGATTTTACTTATGTTTTGAGTGCACAAACACACAAAAAATACATAAATACATAATAATTTTTGCATAAACAAATATGTACAAAAAAAAAATATATTAATTTTTTTTCCATTTTAATATTTTAACGAAATTCCTGAAAATTTTGTTTTGTTTGTAAGCAAAAAAACAAAAAAAAAAGGACTCGGCTTTTTTTTTGTATTTGTTTTTTTGATTGTTAAATAACAGAGTAAAACTTACAAGCTGTTTTTTTATATACGAACAGCTTTGTTATCATTTATGATGGCATTTTTTTTTTTCTCTTATCATCATTTTAAAATCATCTTTTTTTGTTGTTGACTTCATTTTTTTTTTTTCAGTTGGATTTTGTCGTAGGTACAAGGACAATTTATGTCCATGAAAGTAGAGGCAAAAAAAAAACAATTACCATTTATACCAAAAAAAAGCTGTGTAGCTAAATATACAGAAGAGCAACATATTTTATGAAATATACAAGTACAATAAATGTTTAGTTATATAAAGGAAAAGACGTTTTAGACATGGAGCTAGGAATTATTTTACTGGTGCTCTAGCAGTGCAATTTCGTGCAGAGAAAGAAGCTTGCCAAGATTCATACGAAAACCTATGAAAGATCTTATAACAACTGGTGTTTAATTACTGCAGTTTTATGCTAAAAACTGCGATCCATTTCTGCCTTCTTCCAGACATTTTATTGCCAGACAGCCCATTCTTTTTTCTACGACACAGAATGACAGCAATTTAGGATAAGTAACTTTAAGGTAGCCCGATCAAAAAATATTATGGTTTTCCAGTCTTGGGACTATACTAGTGTCAATCACCAATATAACCTATAGCGCTCAACTATGCAGTTCACTAGTGTCCTCCAATAAAGGTTACATTACTGGTGGACAGTAGTTGAGCGCTACAGCTAAATTGGCGGCGGATACTAGTAGAGGGCAGCAGTATTGCCGGTTACTGTATCCTCACCCATTTTAATTGAAAACCCTTATAGTCTACTAGTATCCTCCATAACATCTTTTTGGTTTCACAGTAAAACTTTAACTGAAACTTTTGACAGGAAAACTGCCCAGACCTTTTGCAGTAAATATGAAAGAAAATTGCATTTAGCAGCTACCAGCCTATTAGTTAGTCTGCAAAAAAAAATGAATATATCATGTACTATAAAGTCCTTAAAATATTATATTTGTCCACTCACTTTACCAGAGTATTTACAAACACTAATAATGTTCCATCATTATTGCATTTTTTTTTTTTGAAGAATTTTTTTTATAGTTTAATATATTTTTATTTTTTTTTTGTCCACAGTCATGTTAGCAAAATGCAAAGATTGGTCCGTAAGGATATTCGTAGGAGAGCAAGTTAAAAATAATAAAAAGTAAAAGAAAAAACTATACATAAATATGTACTAATATAAAATAGTAAAGTTTAAGACAGTTCAAATTACCTGGAAAAATATTTATTTTATCAAGGACTTTCTTGTTACACTGAACATTTTTATTTACACTTTTTTTTTTTTGTGTTGTTATTATTATTATTATTAGTAAAAAAAGAAAAATGACATTTTTTTAACAAAATTCCTTTCAGTGTAAAAGTTTTGAATTGTGTCACATGAAAAAAAGAATGGTAATAAATATTTATTAGTTTATTTTATAAGTTTTTTTTTTGGTTGCAAATATTTGTAATTTGTTTTTAGAACGTTAATTGGAATTGTTAATGTTTGTGCCAATTTATTATGATTAAATTGTTATTAACCCGGTAGTGAGCAAGAAAATGGTTTTAATTTCAATTGTTATGGCTTCTTATACCAATTTACAATTTTTTTCGGAAAATCATTTTTTAACCAAGCCAAAAAATGTTAAAAGTAATAAGTAAAAATAAAGGATAATAAAAATAATAACGATTTTTAATCATGTCAATTAATTTTATTACGATTACTCTTACGACTTTGTAAAAAATGATGTAATTGCAGTGGAAATATTTAGTGGAATTTCATAGAATTATTTTTATAATTGTTTGATTCCATAATATTGGTACGCTGCGTATTTATGTACCAATAGGAGAAAAAAATTCTTTGAAATTCCACGAACTGTTAATTACTACTTTAACATTTATTTCTCATGGTAAGGGATACCTATTTTTTTTCGTAATTATAATTAAGAAGCTTTTAATTTTATAAAAACTTAAATTAATAACAAAAACCGATAATTAAATCACTAAAAAAAAATAACCGACAATTTTCCACTGGAAAAGCTCAAATTAAAACTGATAAAGCAACTAAACCCTTAAAATGTTCTCTACAATTAAACTTTTAATAAACTAGAACGATGCAAATTAACAACCGAATAACACAAAATTCGAAATAAATTTCAATGTTGAAACAATTAAAAATATTTTGATTTGATTCAAATTTAAATTATGGTGCACTGGACACTAAAGACTAGAGGGTTAATATGTTAAATTGAAAGTTTTACTAAATCATCCATTATTGATTTTGACATAATTTTTTGTATAAAAGAAGATTAAATTCACTGTCCATTTTATTAAATAATTTTGTTTTTATAAAATTTTGTAAAATATTTGACAAGTTTTTTTTTTTAGATAAAGATTATCTTTGACAGGTTTTAGCATTTTGTTCATTGACATTTTTAGTAGTACATTAATTTTTTTTTAAATCTCTTGAATTAAGTAAAATTGTTCCATAATATTTTATGAATTTATTCATATATGAAACAGGGTGAACCAAAAAAAAACATATAAATTATTTAAAACTTGTCATAAAAAAAAACTATTTAGAAAGTAAATTTTTTCTATGTTATCCTAGAACCTAGATTTATTATCCTTTAATTATTATTTACATTAATGTTTTCTAGCTTTAATGCAATCTGTAATTTTATCTTAATCTGTAAGTTTAAGTTAATCCCTGGCTACGATTTGTGTCAACTAATTTTTGTTTTTGTAAAATCATTTTCGAAAATTATTTAATGGAAATAAAATGGTCGAATAAAAATTTATTAAATAGAAATAAAATATAGAGAGTTTGCTTAAAATGGCGATAATTATTCAAGTTATTAGATTCTGTATTTTTTCATAATTTCTTTGGCTCTGATTGAGGTCTCTGCAAAAAATTATGATAGAATTTATCACAACCACCTAAATAACGCTGAAAAATACACTTCTTATCTACAGACTGGAATTCCTTCTGTGGATTCCAAAGACTAAATTCCTCAGACTATCAGTTATTATACAAATTATTACAGGAAATTCGCTGTCGACAGTGTCTTCTTCAAAATGAATCGTACACTTTTTTGGAAATTTCTGTCAAATTGACAAAAGTGAATCCATAAAAAGGATTAAAAATAATTTTTTTTTTTCGAACAATGCATTCTAAAATTGATAAATGTGAAACTTCTGTATAATTTTCACTTGGCAAAAGATTTTTCAATAATTTATTTGATTCAAATTAAAACTGCCAACTTTTGACAGTTAAATGAGGACATTTTGACAGTCTTTAACTGTCAAAATGTCGTCATTTAACTGTCAAAAGTCCTCACTTACCCCAAATTAAACCGATGTTTCGTCGAATAGGATAAGAATTATCTTTTTTGTATGTCAAAATGAGGACATTTTGACAGTCTTTAACTGTCAAAATGTCATTTAACTGTCAAAAGTCCTCATTTACCCCAAATTAAACCGATGTTTCGTCGAATAGGATAAGAATTATCTTTTTTGTATGTCAAAACATTATTTTACTTAGTTGACAAACATTATGACAAATTCAAATTAATTTTCACATTTCTTTTAAAAATTTATTTAAAAAAATATTCCGAAAATATAAAATAATGACAACAAAAAATAAATAAAGAAAATAGTTACAAATTCTGTAAATGTAAAATCATCTAAATATTTATTATGTGTTAATGTGACACACAATTTGTATGTTCTGGGATTTTGTCTTTATATATAATAAATATTCTCTCTGTATATAAACAAAACGTATATATAAATGAAAATCCTTATTAGTTTGAAATAAAATCAACGATTTAATATTAAGATGACGTTTCGCAAAAAAAAAAAAAACAACAAAATATCCTTAAATAAACACAAACATTATAAATAAAATATAAAACTTAAGAATAAAATTATGTTGTGTAATGGTGGATTATAAAATAGAAGTATGAGTTTTGTGAGTTTGTTTTGTCTTAATGTCCTGTAATAAGGATAAAAAGAAAATTATATAAAATTTGTTTGGTTAGGGTGAGTAGACAGAAATGAAATGTTTAAGAAACCAGAACAAAATCATTAAGGATGAAATGAAATTTTCCAATTTCTTTATGGCAAAAAAAAACAAAACAGATTTTTCATTCAAAGTTTTCAAGGTACAGGCAATAAAATTATTCGTCATTTTTTTTTATTTAAGGTAAAATTTTGAATTTTTTTTTGTTTTGTTGTATCAGAATGTAATTTTAAAGTAATATCCTTAAACAAATTGCCACAAAAAAAAAAAAAACTGAAATAATGATTTGAAGAAATGTTGTGTTTTTTTCTTACAAACTTTTATCTTTATTTATTTTTTTTTTCTAATTTTCTTTTCGAAATCTTAATTACGATTCAGTCAAGAAGAAACCATAATGGAAATAACCTTAAAAAAAAAATTATGCTAAAATAAGAACATAAAAAAAAAAGGAAATTCAATTTGTATTAGTGACTAAGTTGTAAATCAAATAATAATTAGAAAACTTAGTTTAGCTTTTTAAATTATTTTTATGTTAAATTCAGTATAAATTCTTGATTTTCTGGGACTATTTTGACAATTTTATTGAGCTATATTTTATTGAGCTATATTCGCTCCGAATAACCGAAATATATTTAAGAAAAATTAGTTAATTTCTCCAAAATTTGATTAACTTAGGACACCAATCGTAAAAGACTTAAAGAAAATTTATAGCGTTTTCTTTTTTCGATTGAATTTCTGCAGAAAACACTACATTCTTGAGATTCAACTCTGAAAGCGTGAATTTCTGGTCTCTTCTCATATTACATACAATAGAACTGTCGAAAAATCTGATATCAAATTATTAGAATTTTTTAAAAAGTTTAACTGCTTGCTAACTGTCAGCATGGGGTCAGCATTTCTAGAACATAAAATGCTTTTAGTAGACTAAAAGCAAAAAATTGTCTGGATTTGACAGTAAGCTTAAAGACACTATGGAATTAATACTTTATATTCGCAAAGCTAGATCACGACCTCACATTTACGTTAAGACTTAATTTGTGGTTCAAGTAATAATTAGACGAATTTGAATTAAATAAATTTGAAATTAATTTCAATTCGCAATTTTGCTCGATTATTTTGACAGTGTTATAAGGATATTTGTCATAATTCTTCAATGATTTTATAGCCATTACTACAAATATTTTCCATAACTCATGTGAATTCAAACCTAAACCAAACATTTCCTTGAATTTTAATTAAATTATGTACTATTATTCAACGGCATAATTTTAAGGATTTCCAAAATATTTATCAGTCAAAAATATTAGAAACTATTCCAAAAAAAAAATAGATTTACATTTTATATAGTTCAAGTATATCCAAATGTCCTTTTTTCCTAAAGTTTTTAATTCAAATCCGATAACAATTTCCATTCTTTTTATTTAAATTTATTTTCTCGTATGTTAATTTTAACAATTTTCAGTTTATATCCTTTTTGAATAAAAAAAAATCCATTTTTATTCTGTACTGATAGAATTTACGATTTTTCAATTTTTCTGACAGTTGATACTTAATCTGGCACAAAAAAAAAAAGCAACTGTGATTTTTGAGCAAAAAATTTATCATATTTTTTTTTAAGGACGATAAAAACTTCAAAAAATAAAAAAAATTTAACTCGCATGACTCGAAAATCACAAAAAAAAACTAGAATAATAAAATATTGTTAAAAATTGACATATACACCAACATAACCTAAAATAGAAGAATTTCCTGTTTAATTTTCATAAAGCTTTATGTATTAGAAAATGTAATGTGATAAATGGAAAACCATTGGAAAAATCTGGTGAATGACTTGAATTTATATGAGAGCGAAATAATATTTTTTTTCTATTTCTGTTTAACCAAATATATATTTTTTTTTTATTGAAGTAATTCCTAAAGGTGTAAAATATGACATTTTATAGGTAGGATAATAAATTATGGTATAACCTTAACGATCATTTTTGAAAAGTGTACAAGTTTCATTTATGCATTTTATTTTCCATGACAAGTGAATGGTTTCTGTTTGTGGTTATAGAAAAATGTTGTCATAGAAAAATGTTGCCATAAGTTAACGATCATTTAGGATAGTTTAAACTACTTTTTAATGACGGCGCAACTGTTGGAAGTTTTATTAATAAAGCAACTGTCGAAGTTTAAATTCTTAATGGTATCTTCACTTAGAAACTCCAAAAACTCTGTAATGTTCCCTCGATAAACGAGTTTGTCATTTAGTAATATTAATAGTCATTTGTAATTAACCAAAAAAAACTGGACTGATACCATGCGAATTTTCCTTCTTTATACCAAATTTTGGCAGAAACTGAACCCAAATCTTAAATTTTGAAAATCGAGTCGTCTAAAAAACGGAATTGATACCGTTTTCCGCAATTTATTCATTGTCAATTTTTTTTATCCTTACAACAAACCAACACAAAACAAACATCAATATACTGGTACGGTCGGAGGGAATTTTGCCAACCGAATAATTCGTTCAGTTTAAAGAGAAAGTAAATTTTAAATGACGGAACTGCTATCCATACACCAACATGTGTCCTTAATGACACCGTTACCTAAAACACGCATTTCCAGAAATCCGGAAAGCCACATTTAGAAACCTCCTTAAAAGTTTCTTCCAAGAAGAAAACTCCGAAAAACTTTATATTAAATTGCCGGATTGAGAAATAATAATTTTACTCCTTTTTTTTTCGATTTTCCTAATCACTGAGGTTGTGTAAGGATTAATAGTTTACGCAATATTGTTAGAAGGATACAAATTAATTCGATAGTAATACATTTCTAAGGTTAAAATAATCTAGATAACTTAATTTCGTATGGTTTTTATGGTCAAAAAATTTAAATTTTTTAGTTACCAACTAACTATTTGCCTTTAATTTCTAATCCCATTACCAAAAAAAATAAAAAAATGTAACTCCTGATAAACTAAAATAAATACGGAATTGCTGATCTAAAAAAAAGCAAACCAAAAATTTTATTTCGAAACTTTTCGAACTAACAAAAACAAAAAAAAATTACTATGGACTATAAATGCAATATTTCAAAGGATTTTTACTTTAATGTTTAACAACATCAGATTTTAGGTGAAATATAAATTTGTTATAATATAGATTGTAATTTACCATCACACCATACCCAAATATATCCTAATACCAATCGTAATTTTCTATTACATGTACTACGAAAAATAAAAAAAACAAATATGCTTATACACATATTTTCCCTATTGAATAATCTCTCTGAGTAGTTCACAACGATTTGAAAGGATTACTAATAAAACCTTGATATATTTATACAAACGTATATGAATTTGTGATGTTATAACAAAAAGGTGTATAATCCTTTCAGGTATGTAAAAAAAGGCATAAAAGTTTAAGTTTACCAAAAAAGTAAGTCGAAAGAAAATAATCATACTTTATAGAATTGTAAAATAATAATTTTATTTCTGGTAATCATTGAAAACGATTTATAATCAATAATCATTTAAAATATAAAACTCTACAAAATATCCTTTAATTGATATAGAAATATAAGGATTATATAGGTCACGTTTTATTATACCACAAAAAATTTATATTTAAGACATCGACAGGATTGTTTTATAATATTGTCTGGGGTTATGGTGAATATTATTGTAATTCAATATATTTTTATATTTTTTACTTACAATCACAAATATTGATTGAAACTTTACTAATCTGACATGGAAAGATTGTTTCATTTTTTTTTTATTTTGTTGGATAATAATTGAACATGATTAATGGATTGCTTTACATACATATATATCTATAAACGAAAAAGGAACCCTTAAATAAATTGGTTAAAAGTATATTTATATTGAAATTAATACATTGTGTATTTTTGTTATCGAAAATTGTAAATAAATATTTATTTTAGTACAGAGTGAATTATGAAATATTTTGTATTCAAAATTAGTGAAATTTCAATAATTATTTTATTTAGTAATGTTACCAATTAATGGCTGGTCAAATAAATATTAATGACTGGTTAAGGATTATAAGAAAATTTGCATTTTCAAAGTAAAATTTTTTTTTCGAAGGGGTTAGCATAACATGAGGCATTCAGCAATTAATGAACTAAGTATTCCATCCAACCAATTTTACCATACCTGGAAAGAATCGATTGTAAAAGCGACGATTGTGAAAGAGACAATAGGCCTTAATTGAAAAAGAGTTCAACAGAGTTTTTTCCTTAGAGTTCACAAGACGGTGATTGAGGTCTCCAGATAGATTATCAGAGGGTCACCAACTAACCAATTTAACCAACTAACCAACATCAATAGCCCGAGTGGGAGAGCTTTAATTATTTCATAATGATAAAAATAGGCGCAATATTATGTTTGCGGAGTTTTAGAAGGGAAGGGTATCTTTAGATATCTAAAGATATGATCATATCTTTAGATATGATTTTCTTGCTTCTTTTGTCTTGAAGTCCGTTTTATACAGATTCAAATTGATAGCTAACAAATTCAATGTAAATCTGTAGTAGAATTTCGTAAATTCTTCAATAAAGTAAATATCATGTTCGACAGTCATTCGTATTGAAAATTGGAAATATAACAATTTACAATGTCGTACATTTTCCAAGCGATGAGCAATGTGCACTAATAATACGGTTCCCAACTTACAATTGAATATCAGTATTCCAAGAAGATAATTTTGCCATTATTGGCAGTTTAAAGTTGATTGGTTTTTGGAAGAGAAGTTTGATGAGTACCACGCACTTATGACTCGTAAAGATGACCCCGGTGTACCCTTCTAACGATCACTATTGCGTAATTACAGCCTGTCATCAAACCTCAGTTTCTTAATGAATTTCGGTGCCTTTATCTTTCCTCGCTTTTCTATATCATTTGGGAAAAATCTTCCACTTTTTGATCGAAAGGCAGTAGTCGTCCTTTTTATTTTAATACAGTAAATGCACATCCTTTTTTTTTGGTAATTAAATTTAATATTTTTGGCTTAAATACGCCTTAACTGTCAAGGAATAAAAAATTTCAACAAGTGTCATAATGATTATTCAAATTCGTAATCCTTAATTGTCAAAAAATGTATTAAATGGTTTGTGTTGTTGAAAAACTGTGTGAGAAGAATCAACCTACAAGCGTATTAAATAATTAACACAAATTATTATAATTTTGAATATTTCTAGCTAAAAATTATGAATTAATTATTTTATAGTTTCATTTTTATAGAAACGACGACTAATAACCAAGTGTAAAATATAAATTTCAGACATTAAAAATTGTTGCCGAGAAGAAATTATATCTTTAATTTTTGAATTTTTTTTTTCAGGACGAAAGAAAGATCAAAATCTTAGACTAAACAACCCTATCAAAGCAATTTTTTTTTAATACTCTCCTTTTCCTTCAATATCCTTTTATATACCTTGAACAAATCGGATTTATAAAAAATCTTTTATTTCTTAGGTTTAGTTCGTTTCTTTCTGTTTTTTTTTGTGTGTTGGTTCCACCAGAAAAAAAGGATCAAATCTGTTTTTTTTTTAACCTTCTTTATTTTGTTCTCCTTTTTTTTTGTTGGGGGTTTATGCTTTTTTTTTTTTGATTAGTTGAGAAAAAAGTTTTCTTCAAACTTTTTATTTTTTCCTTATTTTTCAGCTTTTTTACTTTGTTGTCTAAAACGATTTACGTTACAGTTTAATATTTTCTGCGGATCCTTTTTTTTTTTGCTTTTCCTCTAACTTTGTTTTGGTGTGGCGCATATATAAACATATTTTCATTTTTTATTTTTTTTGTGTTAGTGGTGTAACAAGGAATTATGGAAAGGATTAAAAGGGTTAAAATATTGTAAGTAGAAATGAAAACAGTAGGTTAAAAATATTAAAAGATCTCACTGTCAGACGAATATTTTGTGAGAAGGAAAATAAGAAAATTTTATTATTTTTAATATTTTTTTTTTAAATAACATAAATAAAAAAATTTACATATGGTTTAGGAGAAAATTTTATTGTTTTGGTTTAGGAGGTAGAATTAAAAGACAGGGGTGGAGACGGGGAGGAGTTGACGGAAGAAAAATTTAATTTAAAATCAGTAAAAGTTAAATAATTTTTTTTTTTTCGTTGGATAATAAATTTTAATTGAAAATTTTAAGTATTTTCGTTTGTATTAGAATATTTTTCCTGTTTTTAATTATTCATTATTTGGAATTTTAAAAACTTTCTAATAAATATGTTTTAGCATAGACAGGAAAATATTATAATTAAGGTTACCAGAGTTTTAAATAAAATTATCACTTACTTTTTAATATTTATTACTAGTATCCTTTGGCGCTGCATTTCGTTAGGTATTTGATATTTTAGCTCCATTTTGAAGTCTGAAAATATTAAATAAAAAAAAATTTTTTAAATAAAAATTAATAAAATTTGTAACGCTACTAAAAAATAAGTAATGTTTCCAATTATGTCATTTGTTTCCAGGGTTCGCTGTTGTGATATATTCGGTTTGGTTTATGAGAGACTATCTGTTTGCCTCTTAAAATTCAATTTAGACTTGAAAATTATCACAATTTTTAGAATAACAATTTAAAACTGTTGATTGTCGACTTCCTAAATAAACAATGCAATTTTTTTCTGAATTATTGAAAGAGTAGACAGAAATTAGTCCAACCTTTAAGAAAATTTGAAGAATTAATGGAGCTAAATATATACAAATCACTAATTTCTAATTTTCTATTCTACATTTTCTAATTTAAATCCATTTTTAAACCAGAAATTTAGTTATCACCTATTTGCAGTAACATTTCTATATTTGACATTGGGCTAATTTTACTACAATAATTATGACATATTTAAAATTTATCTAATTATAATCGTTTTTAAAGCATAATTTAAAATTTACAAATGAATGTAAATAAAACATTTTACAAATAAATTCCACTATGAATAATTTTACTCAATTCTCATACCTTTACTTAATTTTTTTTTATAATTTTATTACAAATTTACTTAAATACACAATTTATCTACAGTCAGTTGGGAGTCGCATATGTTTTCCCGAAAATTTCTATTTAATTTTACAATACTTTATTCATTTAAATTTTCCAAATATCAAAAAAAAAAAAACGGAAATAATCCTTTCTATACACAATTGCAGTAACATTTCTAACCAAAGTTTCATTGCACCCAAAAGTAAAAAAAAAATAAAAATAATCTACTAGGTTTTTGGAAAATATTATAATTTTTTTTACATTAGATGAACATTTTCCAACAAATTTTACTGTAAATATAAAAGCGTGTAAATATTGAAATACTGGTGTACATAGAATATACAAAATATTATAAATTTACGTATTAACTTTTAACGTATAACTTTTAAATATTATATTTCTAATCGTATTTAAAAAAATAAAATAACAACAAAAAGTTTGTTCAGTAAAACAACATAAACAAATAATTTTCTATCCGGGATTACATTAAAAAAAAAATTTATTTCCAGTTTAATTTTTAGGAAAATTATAAATTTATGTTTTAATATTTTTCCGTTTTCAACAAAATTAAAAAAAAAAATTTCCTTATTTTTTTTCATAATCAAAACTTAATTTTTAGTGTTTTTTTCTTCAAAAAAATTAAAATCGTTTATGTTAACATTTTGTTGTCCGTCTACACGTCCGTCGTCTGTCTGTAAAGTTTTTCAAATTATGATTTAACATAGTAAATGTATACACAAAACATAGATGACTCATTGCAAAAATTAAAGAATTTACTAATATTAATTGGTAAAAAATATTATAAGAAAACCCGCTAGGTGGCGTAATTCACGTTTTTCCAAAATATGCTTTTTTTTAATGAAAAATGGCAATGACAGATTTGTATAAAATTTTCCAAAATTGACAGTATAAATCCTTGAAAAGATATTGAAGAGTAGAATAGAATAGCTAGTGTTTTTAATTGAAATTTCTGCCGATAGAGGCGCTATTGTGAACAACGGATTTATACAATGTAATTAAACCGGGTAAATGGTGTTCATAACATATGTTAGGGTCTTCGTCAGAAACATAATAAATAATATAATTAAATGCTACGTAGCATAATTCAAGATTTTGCCGATAGGGGGCGCAAATTAAATTAAAGTGGAAAATTGAATTTGATATAGTAAATATTCAACAAAAATGATGTAAGATAAAGCGTTTAAAAGGTAGTGAAGAGTAGCATCAAATAAAAAAACTGGACAATGCTTGTTTTTGCCACTAGATGTGCTACATTATTTTGCACAAATCTTAATCCTTTATTTTTTTATAATTGATTTTACACTGACACAAAGTGTCATACACGAAAAATCCCATATTTTTAAAACTACTACACAGTACTTCTGCTGTGCGGCATTTTGTTTTAATTTTTTCTAACCAATTATATAATTTCCCTCCTCGGTATTTGAGGTGAAAACTCTTTTCTTTAGGATAATAATTTTCCAAAAAAAAAATTATATAAGTTCTTTTTATTACTTTGAGTCAGGCAATATTAAATATTGTAGATTATATATGAGGGAGTCCGTGACGAAAAATATATTGGCGGATGTTTTAAAAAAAATAATATATGAGAGAATTTGAAGTCAATATTATGAAAATATTTTTTTTTTAACAAATTATGATTTTATTAGTTAAAAAATTAATAATAATATAGACGAGGGTTAGGCATATAACATAATACACATTAAAAGTTAACACTCTTCGCCAGAATATTCATACGTTTTTATATAGTTATATATATTTTTTTAATGGAAAATGGATTTGACTATGTAAATGTAGGTAGTTTAAGTCGATCAAATTTTAAATACTATTAAAATGAAAATATATTTTGTAATAAAAAAAACTAGCATAGGATTGGAATTATGTAATGAATTAATAAAAACAACAGAATCAGGATGGGATTATTTATGATTTAAAAATAAAAAAGCTAGTCAAATTCGGTTTTAGCGATTATCAAGGATTTATGAAGATTATAATGATTAATGCAAAAATTAAAACTTAAACTTTGTAGTAATTAAACCAGTTTTTAACTAAAGGAACTCAGAAATGTCAAAATCAGTGTGACCGTTTATAATAAATTTTTTTTAACATCCAAAAATTGTCTTAGATAACGTAAAGTCGCGAACTTTGTAGTCAACTTCATGGTCGTTCTCAGGCCATTATTTCGGTTTTCGTCCGTTTGATATAATTATGAAACGGAAGAAAACCGAAATAATGGTAAACTTGTAAGACAACTGGTCTTATTGACTTACTAAAATTTCTTAATGAATTTCATTAGATTGCACGGCTTGACCTTACTTCTTCATCACATTATATAGTCTAGATTCTAGAAACTGGCAATCTAAATTTCGTAGTGTTTAAAAGACCAATCATAGTGAATGGAGGAGGATCGATGGGAAAAAAAAGAATTTTTAGCTCCAGAAAAGATTTTTGCTTGTTTGAAGATTATTTCTTTTTGTTGAAGCGTACGAAGAGATCACATTACATGCATCGAGATTTCTGGTTCCGTATTTTCTTACTCCTCCACATTCTAATCTTACGTAAACTTAAAGGCAAATTAGTTAGTAGAGAAAACCAAGAATAATTAGTTGCACAGCTGCAGTGATCAGAATCAGAACTGCCTTTCTTAGCGTAACTTAATTAATTTAGTTACTGAAATAAAACTTTTGATCATTGTCGGAAACCTAGCATATACCTTAATGTATTTTGTTGTTCAAATATAACTTTAACCGATTGAATAATAATGAATACGTTTTGCACAGTGACTGCAAATAACTTTAATAATTAAACATATTTCTCAGTCATTTAAAAAAAAATTAACATTTTTTTTGAAAGTATAACCTGAATACCAATTATTTTCAATAATAAGGATAAAAAAAAAAATCAATTTTTCAGAATTAAATTTCAATCTCCACACAAATTACAACTTTTACATGTTTAAAATTATTTTCAATTTTTCCTCAATTCACCTCTGATACTTTTAGGTCCTTTTTTCCTGATTTTTTTTCCAGTTAAATTATATAAATTTTGACAAAAAAAAAAAAAATGGTCGTGTGAAAAATGGAATTGTTACTGGCACACAATAAAAGGAGCACCTTTAAAATAATTCCATTTTATAAATGTATTTATATAGAACGGATGAAAATTTTTTTTTTTATAAAACAAACTCCAATACAAGGTTTCTCTTATAATAGTATATTATGTTGTAAATCATATTTGAGCCACCACCCAAAAAAATAAAAAAAAAATTTATAAAAAATAAAAAGCATATACATAAGAATCAAATAATAAGTGGAATATATATGAGCATTTAATATTATTCACAGCCGCGAAATTTTTTATGACAATTTTATGTTCATTCATATACAAAAAAGTATATAATTTTTTTTTTTTTGTTAGTTAAATTATCAGACATTCAACATTAAATCTTAAACAATTTGGTATACTAATTTTGTAGTCTGCTCAGGTGTTATGTAATTTAAACTTTCGGTAATTTTTGAGATAAAATATTCTTTTTATTAAATTAAAAAAGTATTTAAAGGACTTTTTACAGCACAACATTTTTTAAAGTGATTTTTCAAAAACAAAAATTAAAAGGAATTTCGTCGGCTATCAGTAAGTTTTTAGAGAAATGCGTTTTTCCATACAGTGTACTGCAGAAATGTCAGAATTTATTCAATCTAATCAACCCGAGGAACTTGGAAATTTTGATGAAGAAAAGATAATGGAAGCGGATTAGTCACACTTTATAAGAAACTTTGAAAGGGAGTTGATCATTCGCTTGTAAAGCATATTATGCAGGTTGAAAGTAGTAAAATTTTACGATGATGTCGAAAGTCTTCAAGGAAATTACGACAAATTAGAAATGAAAAATCACAGATGACATTAAAAATTAATCACAATTGTTTTGATTATTAGCCCGATCACACTAAGCCAGTGAAAATTTTTCTGGATTATCAGCAACAATGATTCTAATCAAAACCCAATGATTCAATCTATTTTATTAAAGCAATTTTATTCAAACTTATTACTTAATTTAGACGGCATTTTCTTTCGGCATTCAATGTAGTGTCTAACATATTTCATATTTTCGAGTGGTTTTAAGCCTGCTACTTCCTTATCGATTGGCATACAGCCAGTCAATACTTTAAAGTATTTACAAATATATTCTTAGTGAAGATTGCTAATATCAAACTTCCTTTAAAATTTTCAGCCTATAATCAGAAAATCTTCAAAAAGAAACCACAGCAATGATTGTATAAACAAATACTACTCTCACTCCAATCCTTAAGTATGGCAATCCTTATTTTCGTTCTATACAATATCATTATTTTATTTTGGACGATTTTCAATTCATTGCAATAGCATTGCTGTAATATTATTTTGATGATATATCATGCTATTTTTTTTTTTTTTGTGTAATCTATCGACTTTTTCAGTATTTTTCTGTAGTCTTCTTGTCCATATTTTTATAGTATTGATTTTGTTATAATATAAAAAGCAATTTAACATTATATAGTTTTGTGAAACTGAAGCTTTTTTGAACGTTAAGTATACTTTAGGAGTGGCTATAAAAGGTGGCAATTAGGAAAATTTATTAGCATGTCGATATAGTTTAAATTTTTAAAAATGGTTTTTATTTTATTTTTTTATTTTTCACCTGGCAGTCTATAATTATGTAAATTTTCTAGAAATATTTTTGATATTTTCTCTTGAAAACATACAGCTTTACGTTTATATTTTATTTTTTGAGATAGAAATTTAATTTATTTGAATATACTTTTTCTTGAAATTATTATCGTAAATTTCATGGTCTAATAATAGGCTATACATTTTATTTAAATCAAGGCATTGGATGTAATATGTTGTGATATTTTTTGTATAAAAGTGATGGCATTGATTCGTTACGAAACATTAAATCTAATTTGTTTATATAAAATATTTTGTATTACTAAGGACTAAGAAGTAGAATTGTTAAGATTTATTTATGGAAAAAGTTTACGATTTTAAGTGCAAATAAAATGAATTTTATTTCAAGTATTTATTTTTTTTTTTGGAAAATTATTATGGAAAAATTTCCTTTTTTTTTTGGATTTGAAAATTGAAATTGAATAGATTTTTTGTGAAAATTATTGAAGAAGAAATGTGCAAGAATATTTTACACGTTTCTTTGTCGGAAGACGTGAAAAAAACTAGAAACCAATTCAGATTATTTTTAAAATAATTCAGTAAAATTGGTCAATTTTAATTGTTATACCAAAATTCTTTCGTTTGTCATAGTTAAATCTTTTGGAAATTTGTACAATCATCCAAAAGTAGAAAGTAGAAAGTACAAAATGTGCTGGATTGTCTAATTCTTATAAGCTTTAATTGAACTATTAAGCTTCATTATGAAATAATTAACACTTGTAGCACAATAAACTAATTTTGACTGTAGTGCTCTTTAACCAACTGAAATTCAATCTAATCTAATCTACATTACCTTCTAAATTATAGACTTTTACCCCAAAAAAAAAAAACATCATAAACCTTTATTTTTATTATAATATTTTAATGATTTGTAAAATTACTTTTATATTTTATAATCCTAAAAAAAAGGATTTTTTTTAATATTGTTAGTTAAGATATTAAAATCTACGAAAAAAAACGTCCCATAAACAAATTTCACTTCTTTTTATTCCATCTCCTTCTCCTTATTTTTTTTTTATGAAATAATATCATTAAATTAAACATTAAAACTTTTCGACCATAAAACCTCAGAGGAAAAAAACCCCCTCGGAACATGAATAACCAAAAAAATAATATAAAAACATTAAAATTTCGATACTTAATTTATTAAAGTCTTTATCTTAATTTTTTATGCTCGCAACAACACAAAAAAAAAAAAGTTACATTAATTCTTTAAACACATAAAAATAATGAACCTTCTTCTATTTTTTTTTTCCTGTATACAGTTATTTTTTCCCTTTAAGGGTCAATATTAAAATATTATATTTTCTTTATCCTTTTTAATAATAAAAAAAAATATTATAATAATAATAATAACAACAAACAATTTTCCCCAATGAAAAATATATCACCTTAAAAAAAAAATTTTTTTTTTTTTTTTAACTCATACCTTCACAAACAAAACAAAACAAAAAAAAAAAAAATATCCTTCATATCCTAAAAAATATTTTTTCCATTATCCTGGAAAAAAATTCATTCCTAACCTACAAAATAATAAAGTTTTTTTTTTTTTATTATTAAAATGAAATTATTATGATACGAATTTTTCCTTTTTTAGTTGTTGTTGGGTGTAGTAAGTAGAGTGAAATGAAAGAAAATATCCTGGACTCTAGGATTCTTAAATTGTAATAACATTTATCCACTTAGCCCCAAGTATTTCAATGTTTTTTCTTCATATTATATTTTGTTTGTGTCGATAAATATCGGGAAAAATTTTTTTTTTTCATCCTTCTTTTTCTTTTTTGTTGTTGGTTCTTTATTGAATTTTTTGGTTGGGAAATGAAAAATTATTATCGAAAGCCGTTAGAGGGAAAAGAATTTTTTTATTTTTTTTTTTTTGAACTATGTTGGAAAGATAATTTTCAAAAGAAATTTAATATTTTAAAGTCTGAGCAATTTTGGAAATGTATAAAATTTGCTTGTAAAGTGAGGGTCAAATTAAGTTAAAAGTTGGGAGGATATGCTAAGTTTTTAAGTGGATGACAGATAATACGCCAGTTAAGGAGTTGGCTAATAATAATAACCAGTACTTTTAGGGAAATTTATTCTTCCAACTAATAATTATTGGCAGTTAAGCTGTATTATTCAGTGAATAATTGCAAAATTTTGTTTGGTGTTTTCAAGAAACTGCTGACGACGTGTCCTTCAAAGTTGATTATAAGTGGAAAATAGATCCTTTGACAATACTGATTACTACTCTAGTTATTCAAATAGATTATCAAATTTGTAATTACCGAGAATTATAAATCTATTCCAAATTAGGAACGCAATATCTTAGTAACAACTCAAGTATATTTTCTTCTTTTACATTTATTAAAATTGCTTTTAATAATTTTGCTGGTAGTGGGGTAATAGTGGCGTACTATGCTATGAAGTAGCAGGTACTATTTCCATCTGAGAAATCGTTATTAGCCTAAGTTTACTCAACATTAAATTAGTGCCAGTAATAAGATTACAGTAAAATAGAATTTTATGATTTGGAAACATACTAAGCTTTGAGATCAGCTGCTAACAACAATGATTCACAAATAAAAGACATTAGCGAGTTGCAATTAAAAGTTTATTTACTATAAAGTATTATGATTCGGAACCCATGTAAAATTAATAGGTCTAAATGCAATTGAACAATAGGAGACTCTTAAAAATAGGCAAAAGATCGAAAAATTCTGTAAATTAAACCGACTATTTCAAATTCAAATTGGAAGAGAATTTTAAATGTAATCATTGATATTTTACATTTTACAAGCAGAATTTTTTAACTACAAATTTCGTTAATATCTTAGTTTAGGGTCCCTGACCTGAAATAGAAAGATAATTACTGAACAGACAGAATTACACAAATAATATAAAATGGCAAAATTTGGTGTAAATTTTTTATCGATTTATTATATTAAAGAAATCTATGTCGTCGTCTGAAGAGCTAAAGAATTTACTAGGATTGTCTTGAAGATTTTGAGCTTTAATGGATATTGACCGACAATAAATTGAATATATGTACACAATAAATCACAGAATTCGCTGGACTGATTTACCATCTAAATAGAAAAATATTCTTGAAGTGATCTAGTTTTGAAATTTGGAAATAACTTTTCATATCCGGTTATCCTTTATATATAAAATATATTTTATTTTAAAAGACAGAGAACTAGGTTGCTTTTATTTTAGTTAATTTTAGATATTTCTGTAGCTAGAAGCTATATTTTAGCAATTGTATATGGAAATGTGAGCATACAAGATGGGATCTAATTTAACAGAATTAACTTACTGGAAGATGTCATCAGATTTATTGATGACATCTCATATTTAATCCACAGAAAGATGTCATATTATAAAGTAGGGTAATAGTCCAAACGTCAAAGTTAGATATCGCTCTTAAGGACATCAGAAAAATTGGAATAAGAAACTGGAGAAATATCCTGCGGATCGTGGAAGGTTTTGTACAGCAGCAAAAGGTTTTGGAGGGCCACAGAGCCTTGGAGTGAATGTGCCTCAGAGTTTATATTTTCCCAAAATACAGAATAACTTCGTTTCCTTAATTTTTTTTAAGTTCTAATTGGATTTATTTAAGACTGCAACTACAGTGAATTTGCAAAAAATATTATTTTAACCTTAAACTGTTCGCCCCTTCATTTCAATAAAATCAACTTTAAAATTTTGCAAAAAAAAAAAAAAAGGTAGAAAAATATTATAAGAAAATCGTCGACATTTTTCCACTCATTAATCTTAATTTTTTTTTTAATTCATTTCTGTCGTTTTTTTTTCTTTTGCTTTCTTTTGTTTCGCTTTTCTTGTAATTTACTTAAAAATCACCTGGGCACCATAAGAATTTCTTCTTTTTTTTTTACCCCCAAACATAATTTTCTTATAAATTATATCTCGCCTGGGCATTCATCTTTATCTATAATATTTTTAACATAATTTCTTGTTTTTTTTTTTTTCGCTCTGATTTTTTTTTCATCAAGTTTTTCATAATTTTTCTGTGGTATTTTTCTTCCTTTTTTTTATTTTATTAATATTTTCTTTATAGATTTTTGGGCACAAACCTACGTAAAAGAGACGCACAACAAAAAAAAAAGAAAAAAACATAACTTTTTTAATGGAAAAATGATTGCAATTTTTTGCTTTACTGAGTCCGCCTTCAAGGATGAAAAATATGGAAATAAAAATAATATTTTCCAAAACAACTGAAAAAAAAATTATTATAATAAAATAATAAAAAAAAAATCTGGTACGGAAAAAGTAAAAATTGTACCAAAAAAAAAAAAAAAACGAGGACAAGTTCGTTATTTTATAATATCCTGACAGGAGATGAAACATAAACATTTATTTATAATCTAATCCACCTGATGGTATTTAGTTTATTTTACATTTTACGTATTAAAAGTAGAGTAAAGGCAACAACAACAAAAAATTATGAAGGATCTACTTAATTTTTGAAGGGAATAACGTAAAAAAAAAATGTATATATTCGCAAAAGGACAGGCATTTTTTTTCGGACTTTTATAATTTATTTCAAAGTGAAGTTTGTTTTGTTATGTTAATTTTTTTTTTTTTTTTGGGAAATTTATGCTTTTTCAAGAAGTGTGGTATAAAAATTACACTTTAAATGTTTTTCTTCCTTGCTAAATGAAAGAAAATTTTTAAAATATTTTTGAAGCGTTAAAATGCGTATATCATATTAAGTAATGTACATAAATTTAAAAGTTTTATTTAGAATATGGACATGGTCAGTCATCAAAAAATTGAAATTTAAAAAGAATTTTTTATTTAAAATTTTAATGAATTTACGAGTAAAACATAAATAATAATTTTAAAAAGTTCAATGTAATTTATGTTGTCATTTATCTGTCTGTCTGTCTGAAAACTTTTCAAAATTGTCATTACGAAATGTACATTTAATTTACTGAAATACTCGATTTCAAACTTGAAAATAAAACATAATAAAAATTTTCCGCTAATTGGCGGATATCCGGTATTTGGTGAAATGTTATTTTTGTTTTTAATGGAAAAGTTTCAGTTTAATGTAGTTTTGTAAATATTCTGCGAAATTAATAATGTATCCCAACATTGCAGTAGTAATACTGAGTAGAAATAAAAGCACAGTTTCTATAATTAATATTTTCCGGGAAATATATCTTTATTAATCCTTAAAGTTTTAAAGAAAATGCTACTTCATTTTCCAATTTCATAGATTTTGAAGAGGTCACGTTTATCTAATTACTTTTAAGATAAAATTTAGCCTTTAATCATTCGCCAAAATCAAGCTTTCGCAACCTTTATGATTGGCAAACTTATTCGCAAATTTTAATTAAATTGCAAGTTACATAAGTGCTCAAACCAACACGAACTCTCTCCGAATTTACAGTGTTTTTATTACAAAACACCAACTAGAAAAAAGACCGCCACCGTTTGGGACGTATTTTACAATTGAAATTTAATTAAAAATTTTAACATTTTTTTAATAAAATTGATTTAATTCAGAATTTATTTAAATCACATACCCTAATAATTCGTCTTAATTTTCTTGTTTCTTGAAAATTTGTTGGACCGATTCCATAATTTTAGAATCCCAAAATAATTTCAACAAAAAATAATAAATTGAAAATGAAAATCACATTTTAACAAAAAAAGTTTTAATGAAAATTAACTAAAAACCAACTGTATATAAGAATAGTTTTTCCAAATGTGCGTAGGTTCAATTATTTTTAGTCACAAATTATTCGAAATGTCTTGAATTAATTATCTTATAATTTATAATATCATAATTTGCCGCCCACAGAAGCCAAAGAGCTTTTTAAATTACTTGAATATAAAAATAGAGCAAAGAAATTTGATTTTATGGAAATTCTAATGAATTCAATGAAAATTACTAGAATCTACAATTTATACTTTAATTTTATTTCTGTCACTACAGACAGGCTCTTTAATAAATTTAATATCTGCACTATTTTCACAATGAAATTTATATTTTTTTAGAAAATTCAATAATAAATGAGTGGAAAATATGAAAGTAGTACATAGAAATAATATAGTTTTAGAGGTTTTTACAGGAAATTAATTCCATTTTTTTTTTCAGGTCATAGTCAATATTTTAAATATTAATTAATAAATTAATTTATCACTAAATACTCCCATTTCACTTCAATTCCACTGAGAATATGTAATAAAATTAAATTATTTCTATTTAATAATTAAATATTAAAATATTCTATGTGACAAATTTGTAATTAATTCAATATCACCGCTTTTTTTTTTACAAATTTTGGTTACCGAATTTATTGATTGTGACTGCACCAAAGCCGCAAATTGAATATAATTTCTATATTTTTATTTCATAGAAGTTTTTTAAGCAAGAAATAAAAAAAATCCCCCTAAAAAAATTTAATGACCTTTGGTACACAGTAACAATCAATAATTTCGGTAATTAACCTAAATTACCTAAAATAAAATATTTAATTGAAGAGCTTAGTGGATAAAGGTGTTAAGTGAGATTTTTTGGATAATTAAATTGAAAATATAAAGTTTTTAAATATTCGAATTGCATCGAGCGATTAAAAAGGTTTTTTTAACTCTTGTGATATGAAAATTTATAGGTAACTTTAGTAGCCGAATACAGTGATTGGAAATTAGTAGTCAAACAGAGTGAATTCTAATCTTAAACCGAATAAAAAATTCATAAAAAGCTAGATTTTAGCCAAATTAATAAACTTTTACGAAAAATTTTCAGAAAATTTACTAAGATTACTAAATTTTCATAAAGGACTATTTTTTTTTAAATCTGGAAATGGTGAAGTTGGTAGCCAAAGAAACTAAATAAAATATAAACATGTAACAAATGACAGTCGCCTAAAACTTAAATCAAATAAAAATGTTAATCAAAAGTTGATTTTTTTGCAGATAAAACCCACCCGTGTACCAAGTTATAAATTATTCCAGTAGAACTCTTCAATTATTTTCATCAACAAAAAAATGGGAAAAATTAAATTAAAATCAAAAAAAAAAAATGTTTACTTTGTGTCGGAGTCGAACCAACCAGATTTTAGTTAGCAACCGTAGGCGCGCTAACTATTCTGCCAACAAATCATAAAAGTTTTCTTATTTTAGAAATATTTTTAATTCAACGCAATTTTTTATTACAAAGCTTTTTGTGCTAATTTCTTTTTTTTTCTACTAAATACATTTTTAAATAAATATTGTTTAGATACAAAAATAGTAAAAAAAAATAATGTTTATTTAAAAATAGATTTTAAATAAATAATTAATTTAGTTTATAAGTAAAAAAATATAAATTTATGTTGCGTGGGTTAAGTTAAAATAAAAATGTTTATTAAACAAAAAGATTAAATAATTAATTTAAAATAATTTAATTAGTGTTTAATTTATTTAATAAATAATTGATTAAAACATATATTGTTCAAAAACTTGCTAAGCTTCAATGAAATTATTTATAACTTCTGACAAATTGAAAAGAACTGAAAATATTTTCAATTTATATTTAGATTTTGTATTATTTTCCTTCAAGATAATTCGAAAGTTAAATTAAATTGTAGTTAATTAATTTAGAATTTCAATTTCAATTCCAGTAGAACTTCAATTCGAGTAGAAAGTGGCAAAGTTTTCATTTTTTTTTCCATTCATTATTACAGTTCACAGAAATAATTGTTAATTTTAATGCCTTGAGCTAGAATATTTCTAATTTAATTTAGAATATTATTAATCTAATTTATATACCAGTTTAATAATATTCTTATTTGTTGTGGAAAAAATCGGAGAAATTTCCCAA
This sequence comes from Empis livida, assembly GCA_963932195.1. Lineage (NCBI taxonomy): Eukaryota > Metazoa > Arthropoda > Insecta > Diptera > Empididae > Empis > Empis livida. The sequence continues at coordinate 3,610,666 of OZ010647.1, forward strand.
ATTCATTTCCTAAAATATTCTAATAATACGTTATGAAAATGTTGGTAAATTATACATGAAATATTGGTCGGTGACTTGTTGGAAAAACTAAATAACTTTCTATCATGTATATGTCAATATTATTTTAAGACAGTCCGGTAGGCGGCGCAATGCACGTTTTGCCAAAACTTGTTTTGTTAACACTTGAAAAATTGGCAATTTAAATTAAAATTTCCCATTTCAAAAGTATTCCCCCAAAATTGATAAATTATTGGAAAAGTACTAAAAAGTAAAATAAAGCAGCAATTTCCTTTAATTGAAAATTCTGCCAATAGAGGCGCTACCGTGAAATTTCTGCGCTATAGTTTGAAAGATAATAAAGAAGATTGAAAAATAATAAAGAGTCGGACATTGATCTAAATTGCATCATAATTCTCACAGTTATCCTTTTCCAATCGTGAGTCTAGAAAATTTAATTTCTAATATTTAAGTAATAAAATTTATTTATTTCTTTAAGTTTCACAGTTGAACCACTGAAATATTCAAGTTATTTCCTTTTTCCAGAAATAATTAAGAAAACTTTTCTTCCTCTTCTTCTCCTTTTTTTTGTTGTATATAAAAATTAAATCTTTATAGAAAATGTGATATCCTTTCGCTATTGATCCGTCAAACTCCAATGAAAACGTAAAATGAAAACATCTTTAATACCAATGGGAAATTCATAAAAATATAAATCCTCTTTAATATTTCGTCTTTATTTTTTTTATTTTTTTTACTTGATAAAATAAATCATAATTTCTGTTCCTTTTGAAAGTTTTGCTTGTGAAATTATCCTGTTTTTCTTCTTCTTTTTGAAAAGTGAGTATTTAAAATAAATATATAGACAAACTGTCAATGAGGTATTTAGGCATTTATAAATTAAAGTGAATGCAAAGATTAAGGAATGGTGGATTAATTTATGAAAAAGAGAGATTCTTTGTAATCACAATCAATTTATTTAATAATAATTTCTGAGTTTTAGTTAGTGGATGTAATGTGCTACGGACTAGTGACAGTAAACACCAGAAGACTTTTTTAATTCAATTAATTATTTGGCAATAAACACCTCCTATTTTCGAAACCACTCCTCTTTAATGCGAAATTTAAAAAAATTACACCATTGAAACTTGCTCCTCCTTGTCCTCTAGTTGTGAATCGTGTCAATTTAATACTTTTATAAATGTCTAGATTTAATTCTAATATGACTGATTAGTAACACAATATATGCCGTAGCAGTGTAGTAGGAATTATACTGGGAGAAAACCTCGTCACTTAACCATTTTCCAAATAAATTAGAATGATAACCTTCAGTCGTGTAATTTTCGGGTCTAATGATAGAAATATACGTTCAAATTGCCCAAGAAAGCTTACAATTTCTTTCAACACAATTGATTTGGTTACGCTCGTACCAAACTAAGCAATTAATCATATATTCTGTTTTGTTCAATTGTCTAATGGAGTTTAGTCCTTTCATTTATATTTCGATCAATGAGAGTACTATTACCGTGTGAATAACCCAAGAATTTTTCCGAAAAAATTTCGGTACTAAATTTGAATGTGAAAATCAACTTTGATCAATGTACCTCATTTTTTTATTTAATTTTAATTTGTACGCCCGCCGAAAAAAAGAACTTCCTCCAAAACACAACCAAACAAACATAAATTTGAATTAAATTATCTTAAAGAAATTTTTTCGTATATACATTTTTACGTAAATCTCTGATATCCTCCTGGGAATTCTGTCATCCTAATAGCATACTAACGAAAAAAAAAATAAGCAGAATATAATAAATATAAAAAATTATCCTTTCACTCAAAAAAGTATAAAAAAGAATTTAGTTTAAGAAAATTTGTTGTTGTTATTGGGTCTGGCATATGTTTTTTATGATGATGAAAAGGAAAATTTTGTTTTTTTTTTGAAGGATTCGACAAAAATTTGTCAATTTTTGTTTTTTTTTAGGGAAATTTTTATAATGCAAAAAAAAATCTTATCTTTTTTATTTTATATTTCTTTGCTGTTGTAATGTAATTAAGCTTTTTGAAATGATAATTTCTTGAATTTGATAAAACTTTAGCTATAAAATAAGAATAACAAGAAAATTACAGATTACGTTACAGACATTACTGATTATATACTTTTAATTTTTTTTTGGAGAACTTAAGATATCCTTTATTAATTTTTTTTGTCTGTTTGTTGTATTACAATTTAAGAAATTAAGTGGCTCCATAAATTGGTGATAAATACTGCCTTCGAAAGGCTGAAGACTGAGTTCTACGTAAACATTTGACTGAATCAAAAAAATTCTACTGTCTGTCCACCAGTCGCTGTAGAAATGTCAATGAATTTACTCCTTAAAAGAAGAGTCGAAATCTTAAACTTTAATATAAACTACATCCGTTTTTTAACTCGTTTCCGCATGGAACAGTGTTGCTGAAACTAACATCTCAAAAAAATTTACAATTCGCTTAATGACAGCCGCAGAACCTGTGCAGGTTTCTCAATTCGGTCATTCCATAAAATCTATTAAAATCAATGCCGATATAAATTTGTTCATATTCTGATTTATTTGGAATAGACTACTGCACCATTTCGTAGGATATTGCTTGCGGGAAAATTCAGTAGTTAATTTAATTTATTTAAAAATTTTATAAAATAATATGAGGAAAACTAAAGTCAGCATATATTTTACATCTCTAATTATTCATAACAAGTAACTTGGCCACTTAAAAATATTTTAATTAAATTCATTTAAAAAAAAAAGAAATTGATAATTTAAGCTCTTTTTGAATCTAATAAATAAAAATTAAATTAATTCACAAGAACAATTAAATCATATAAAGTCAAAATGACATAATTTTCATATTCATTGTTACACAGTAAAATAAAGATGATTAAAATATCATTAATAAAATTTGCCATTCATTTTTTGTGAAATAAAAATAAAAAATTTTTTTTAAATCTCATTTCCAACCGCGTTAACCTCCAAAATAGATTTATAAATTTTTATTTACAAAAATTCCATTAGATGACTAAAAGAGCTTTACATAATTTCTACTAGGTGGCTTTAAGACTTAAATAATAATAATGAGAATAAAAACAAAAAGCTTACATAGATTTACATAATAATTACATATTTTAATTCGTATTGTTTTTTTTTGGTTGGTTAAAAAAAAAATCTTTAAAATTTTGTTATTTCTGGGAAATAAATTTTAAAAAAAAAATACAATTTTCCACTGTAAATTAATATTCATTAATGCTATTTTAAATTGTTTCCCCATGATACATGAAATTATGTACACCCTAATTAAGTTGGTGTCTCTGGTATATAAAATATGATGATACGTTGTCTAACCACCCTTCCAGCAGTTTGTAATAATTATTAAAGACTAAAAAAATATCAAACAGTGCTGAACAACAAGTTTTTTTTTGATGTAAGTTAATCGAGTGAAAATTGATAAACAAGGACATTTATTTTTCAAATATTGAAACATAATACTTTGTTGTAAATAATGGTTTCGGAACGTCCAGTACGTCAAGTACTAAAGAAAGAACTAAATATAAAATGTTTTGGAGTAGAATTTACAACTGCAACTGGAATACAATTATTTCAATACCAAAGTAATGATCATTTAATAAGGATATACGGCTCTGTGGTGAGTAAAATAAGGCGGCCGAGAACATCCTTTGCTATTGTGGCGGTCTATGTATCAGCTATTCGGGGAAAGGTGCCTAAAACTAGAGGATATTGCATAAACTGGTACATAAGAAAATTTTCAGATTTAAGATTTACCAACAACTTAACTTTCTAACGATCATAAATTCGAACCTACAATCAATTTATAAACTCTTGTAGGGATGTGGGAAGGATTTTATGAGGTGACAGCTCTAGTTTGACAGATCCATGAATTAATTTCATAATCTTCATCATAATTGCAGTTGTAAATTCATATTTTACTAGTTTTTATCTAAGAATTTTACTTGTTTTTGTATTTATTTAAAATTAAATTTTACAATTAATTGCGTGCCATAATTTTTAATAGCCCTGAAATAATATTATTGAAATTTTTAATTCATTTTTTTTTTTAATAACTTAAAGTACTATAAGGAATTCTCAGTATTTTTATTTTAGCAAAGTCACTCTATTCGATTAATTTAATGTTTTATAAGTTCTTTTATCCAGGATGTAAATTATATCCTTTTCCCATTATATAATATATACGTGCTTCAAACAATATAATCTTTCCAGGTTACCTAATGATGGGTTTCCATTCGTTTTGGGATTAAAATTTATAATTATAAAATTTATTTATATACGTAATCATTATTTCCGATTAACATAAATAAATGTAAACATATACATATACAAATTATTATGAAGTGCGTAATATTTATGAAGTTTATTTATTTTATTTTTTTTGCCGGATATTAAATAAGCATTTTTACAAATATTTTCCTTATCCTGTTTTTGTGTGTACGAGATTTTCGACAAAATGATTTAATGTATAAGATTTTTGTTGCCATAAAATTTTATAAATAATTTTTTTTTTTTAATTAATTTAATGTTTTCACTGTTTAACGATTGAAAATTATATAAAATCTACATAAGTGAGTTTGAATAATGAAAATAATTGCGAGAATATTGGAAAATTTTCACAATGCAGTCGTGAGACAAACTGTAAAGTTTTGTTGTATTTTATTTGTTTTAAATTTATGTTTTTTTTTTACAGATTCGAAATTAAAATAATTATCCTTTTCTAAAACATTATTTTTCAAAATATTTCCTAAAAGTATGCATTTTTTTTTTACAATAAAAATGTATAAAGAAAATTGAAAAAAAATTTTTTGCCAGTGACAATTTAAAATTAAATTTTCGCGTACAACTTCAATTGTAGTAAATTGATAGTGTTTCAATTGGACACGACTCTGATATTGCAGTGATATTTTTCGGTGTGTTGCAGCTCTCTATATTGGTAATATGAGGAAGCACTGCTTTATATTTAGGATTGTAATATACGCAATTTTTAAAATTGATTTAATTCTCAATTTTTATCACGTTAATTTACAATTTATACAAAATTTACTTCTCTGGAGGATGTATTATTTGATTGATTGTAATTTGACATTTACTATTTCAAATTACAAATTTCCGTTTAGTTAAAAAAGGTCTTTTAGTTAAAAAAAAGACTATTACTTTTCAAAACAAAACAAAATGGTAACAAAAATTATTACTACTGTCTGCCCTTAAAAAACCCCTAATTAATATATGAAATTTTCCTCACTACTTTCGAAATTATCCTTACATTAAAATGATTATCTGTGTCCACAAAAAAAAATTATTTCAATTCTTCACTATATTCTTACACTAAATTAAAATATCAACAAGAATTTTCTAATAATCCTTTTTTTTTCTCTGCAGTATTCACAGAATAAATTCTTGAATTTTGTCGTGTTGATAGTATTTGAAAAATTGACATAATTAATCTTTCATAACATTTTTATATCAACAAAAAAAAACAAGATTATAAACTACTTTCCATCTAGTGACTAAGTATTAGTAATAAATTTAAAAACCACCAGAGTGTATCCAATAAAAACAATATTCTCCTTGTTTTCATAAATTTTATATTTAAATTTTTATATAAATTTTTTTTTGTGTTTTTAGATAATTTAATTCTTGGTGCTGAAAATGTTAAAGGATATTAAAAAAAAAACACATTATTTTTTTCCTTCTTCCTTTTTTTTTTTGGTTGTTGTTGTGTTCTTCTACAAAAATTTATAGTTTCCTGTCAACTATTTTTTTATTATATTTGTTTTTATTGCTATTTAAGTGTGTATGATAAGGTCAACAAAATTTAAATATAGCCCAAAAAAAAATATAATATTCTTGACACTTTTACGTACTATGCGTATATATGGGAAATATACATAAATGTGTATATTAATAGTTTGTATTTAAATTGTCCCTTAAAATAGACATTCATCTTGATTATTTTTTGTTGTTTGAAGACAAGATTGTGTTGTATAAACAACAAACAAATATTATATGTGTGTACGCACTGGAAAAAATTAGAGATGGAAAGTGTATTTATATAATTTTTAAAATTTTCAATTTCCAGGTGACATGTAAAAATACATGCTGAGGTTTTAAATGCTTAGATCAGAATGCTGACATGTAAAAAATATAATTATTTGGCGACTGACTAGTTACTATTGTGAAAAATTGTCCAAAGACAATTTTACTATAGTAGATTTCTACCAAGGATGTCAAGACATTGAACAGTGACTCTGTGAATTTCGCGGAGAATAAACTATCCTTTTCTAATTTGTTTATTAAATAATAAATAATTAGTAATAAATTCCACTGATAGTCTGTCTCCAACAAATTTAGGAATTAGCTGTTTCAGTTGTAGCTAAGTTCACAATTACGATTTTTCTAGGTCTTCTCTATATTTGACTCGGAATTCAGTCAATCCCTTGACTGAATTCCGTGTTAAATATCCTTTCCGAGTTCAGTGAATTTTAAACAGATATCCACTCTGATTAGCTTCTTTCAATCTGTAACCATATTGTCACTGTGTCTCAAATTTCCCTCAAAATATATTCCTTTTTCAGCTGAAAACTCTAATGATCTGAGCATTTCATAACGTAATCTTGACTCTATTCAGTTTTGGTTGATGGTTAGTTGATTTGATAGGTGGAGTACGTTCTAGTCACTGACTTATTTATTCACCAAAACTGACATTCTAAATTTTCTAGTCTTTTTTCTCTCGTAGTGGAACAGTGCCAAATTTTCTTAATATGATTCGTAAAAATAATGTCAATTACCATCAAGATTACTAATTTTTCTACTTTAATTGACTAAATACTTTAATTGTTACCAAATTCCATATTTTCTTTCACTTCATTTTTTATCCTTTTATCTAAACATTTTTTAAATTAAATTTCCCCCCGAAAAATTTGTCATTTGATAGTATTTATTTTAACAAAATTATTTTAATATTTAACCATCCTTATTAACCCTGGGTAACTAAATATTTTATATATAAATATATTTTTTTTTCAGTTGGTGAGAAAAAGGACCTTATAACATTTTAAAATATCTTTTGACACTCATTTTTTTTTTTAAACTTTTCCAAAACACAGAAAAAGCTGAGAAAAAAAGTTCAGATTTTTTTTTTTTTACCCCATAGGGAATATTTTTGGTTTCACAGTTTACAGAAAAAGGATATTTTATATTATAGATATAGGAAGAGTTAGTGGAGGTCAAATAAAAAGTATGCAGGCTAAATATAAGAATCCTTTTTTATTTATTTTTAAAAAAAAACATACTGTAATATATTTCAATTTCACAGGGGAAATGGTTCAATGTTTCTTTTAACAATAACAAAAATATCCTTAGAGAAATTTAACCAAAAAAAAAAAAAAAAAGTTATGTTAAAAAAATCAAAAAAATGTTTTCTAGTGACACTAAAAAAAAAAAATATGATTTGAACCTACAATGGGTTAAAAAGTTAAGGTGCTGAACTTTCCTTATTGTTTATATTTGTATTTGTTTAAGGTGAAAAAAATAATTTTTTTTAAAATTGAATTCTAATAATATTATTTTAAGTCTCTTTTCACTATTTATCCTTTTTTCAAGGATATATACAAAAAATTTTTTTGTAAATTTAGATTTCGAAAAGTTAGTAGTGTTTATATTTAAGTAAGAATTTATTTATGTAAACATTTTATTTGTTTTATCCTTAAAGAATATAATTTTATAAGTGTATACATGAAATAAAAATAATTTGTTAGTGTATTAGTTAAAAATGTAAATAAAAATGTTAATTAAGTTTTACTTTTGACCTAAATTTACTTATTTTGTAAAGGTATTTCTATTATTGATAGAAATTATTTCTATATAGTTATATGATTTTGTAGAAGTATTAAATTGCGTATGTAGATGAAGGAGGAAAAAAAAAGGATATTAATAAAAATAAATTTTATTTAAGGGTTTGAATATTTGAATGTTTCAATATTTTAAGTATTTTTTTTTATTAATTATTTATACGATTTTTGTGATTTAATATAAAATATTTAAAAAAAAAAGGATTAATTTTTTTTTAAAAAGAAATTTTATTGTCTGTCTGTCAGTCTGTCTATTTGGAAAAAAAATCGTAAGTTAATCCGAATGGAGGCCTTCTACGTAGGATTCCAAAATATTCGATTGTAATCTTTTGAAATAAAAAGATTCCAATCGAAACAAAATTTCAAATTTCTGTAGTAGAAAAACTCTAAAAAGAATTGAGAATTAGGCGATAGCTTTGAAAATTTATTAATTCTCCGGTCACCGGTGGCGTTATTAATTATTTCTAAATTTTGAATATTTTTCGAAAATGTCTTCGGAAATGAGCTGGAATTTAAATTCCGTACACGGACATACCAAATATGTGGGGATTGCTTCAGTTTTAAGGGTTTTCAATTTTTTTCGACAAATTCTGATGTTTTGTATTGAATCTCATTAAATTTTCATATTTTCCCGATTTCTCGGGCAATTTTGAATATTCTATAGTGAATCATACTTTAATTATATAATAAACTCCGTGTTTGTAGTGACAAAAAAAGGGTAAAAAACTGCAATTTTCTTTAATTTAAGTTTCTGGTACTAGGGTTGTTACGTCGCCAAATAAAATACACTAAATATTAATATAGGCTAATATTCGATTAGTAATAACAGAATCAGTCAAATGTGAGACATTCAATTAATTCACTATTAATTTCCGATCTATAAACCAAGAGAACGAAACAAATGCTAGTGTTCAGCAGCAAGTAAGCATGAATTATAGTAAACTGTATAATTTAATTTAATTAAATAAATATTCACCGAAATGCGAATATAAAATAATTTGTTGGAAAGTTAATAACAACTAGAATTGAAAGTACATCTTTCCACGATTCAAATTTCTATCATTAGAGAAGCTGCATCTTAATAATTTTTAAAATATTGGTCACCTCAATTGAAAATAACCTCTAAAAGCTTCGAATTACTAAAATATAATAATAGCAGCATTATTTTACCATTTACTATTTTAAAAAAATATCCCATTATTATAAAACTAACTGAATAGTAGTTATGCTGTACACAACATATTTGTATATTATATTACCTTTTAAAATTTATTATATTTATACGATAAATTATAGTATCTATTTTATATGTTAATTAAAAATATAAAATTTGTGTAGGCACTTTAGGTAGGATAACATATTATATTATAATCTGTGATAATTAAATATTGGATTTATAAATTTTGTTTTATTATATTTTTTTTAGTGTAATAGGATATTGAATTTATTATAGGAACACGACTAATGAAATTTATATGAATAATAAATTTACCATAAAAAAAAAAACAAAAAATTCCAAAAAAGTATAATAAACAAAATGAAAATTTATGAGATAGAAAAATAAATTTCAATATTATTCATTTTAAGTATATAATTTATTACAGAAATTGATTTAAATTAATATAAATCAATTAATTTTAACATATTTTTTATGGTTTTTGTGTGAGTCTTTTTTTTTTTATTTTGAATGAAATATAAAATTTATAGCTTAATTTGTACAAATTTAAAGTAATTTGTTTAATTTGATAGAATTAAAACCAACGAGAAAATTTAATTTAAAAAAAAAAAAAACATAAACAAATTATGTGAAAATGAGTATATTTGATGGTAGCATAAGTTTTAAAGTCATTAGTATTATTTACAATTTTTGGTTTTCAGTAAAATATGTGCTCTTAAGAGACTGTGATGAATATGACTTGAAAAATTATTAATTCTGCTACAAAAATGACAAAAAAATTTAATTTAAAAATTTTATAGGCTTAATGTCATAATTAATCACAAGAAAAATATTTTGAAAAATTTATTAATTAATTAAAAAGTAAAAAATACGATTGAAATTTTAAGATTCTGGGTTCAGGATTTAATTTGCGATAAAATTGAAAAAAATATTCTGCACAAATCTTTCCTGACAATTGTAGTCGAGTGAATAAAATAAATTAAACGATTTTACTTAAAGTAAAAGTAAGATTTATGTAAATAAAATATTAAGTTTGCACAGACAGAGACAATTTACACTTTCTTCTAAATTATAAATCTTGAATTTACTAGCTACTTGAGTATTTTTTAAATTCACTTTACCACTTTAATAAATACTTAAACTGGAAGTCAATAAAATCTTCTATTTACTTGTAGTAAAAACTTGTAATTAAGCGGAAATATTGGTATACATACAGTTGTAAAAAATTGCAAACCGTGCTGGAAAGTTTTATCCACAACAAATAAATTAATCAACTTTCTCCAAAGTCCAGAACAAATTATATTTACTAAATTAGATTGGAATACTAAATTTAAATTTGTATTAGTATTTGGTTTAAAAATTACAATCATATTTCTAAACTAAAGAGCCAAGAAAAATTAATAAAAATCTTGTATTAAATATTTCAAGTAGATTCATTAATTTCACAATTCCACAGGCTATCAAATAGAATTTAATCATTATTCAGACTATTTTAAGTAAATAACGCTTTTAACTTAAATGAAATTCTTTTACTCTTACTACATATTTGAATTATTAACTAGATTCACTTGGCCCATTAACTTCGAGTTGCATCATTAAAAAAATTGCAATAAAATTTAATGAAATACTTAAAAATCGATTTTCAACTATTTTTATTGGACCGAAATTGGAACCGTGAACTAGACCACAACTTGTGTCATAAAAGTTTTTTAATTAAGTTTTTAATCTGAAATAGTTTTTTAATTATTTTCCAAATTTTAATATAAAATATATAATAATTTTCATATTAAGAATTTTTTTTTAAAATAAAAATAAATAATTTATTATTTTTAATTACCTGGTAAACATGTATGTCCTTATTAAAATACATAGAACTTTATGTAATATTTCTTATATAAAATTCATGACCTGGTTTCACTACACCAAAATGCAAGTGTAAGGGCGAATTGTATATTAATGATGATTAAAGGAAAGTTAAAATAATGATGTAATATATAAAGTAATTTAAAGACCAATGACCTGGAGATAATTAATGAGAAAATTAATTACTTAAATAAATATAATTATAGATTGGTAATTAAAAAAAATTTTATTCGAAAATGTGTAAATGGGAAAAGTTTTATAGTTTATTTTTAAAATTTCGTAGAAAAGAACGTACCTTGTTAAGGTAATTTGAAAAGTTTAAGGTAATTTCGACAATATTAGATTCATAAAAAAATCAGCTTAAATAAATTTTTTAAATAATTGTTTTTAGGACGTTTATTTTCAAAATTAATATGGAATTAAATTGCTAGTAAAATACTAATGATTAAATCACAGATCCGTGTGAATCAAATGATAGTGGCAGCAATTAAACAATTTTCGACAATAAGAAACTAGTCTATATTCTTATGTCAACTTAACATATTTTCAATCGATTTTCTGTCTTTCTGTCCGTCAGTAAACTTTTCAATTATTACAACATATAAAATATTAGTAGACCACTCATTGGTAGGATTGCCACATTTATAAGAAGACGGAGATAAGAAATAATCAAAAATTGTTTGCTTCGTAGCGTTGTCATCTATTTCCATAAATGATTTTTTGAATTTATTTTACTCAAATATTTCAATTAGTTATTTTATTTCAATAACTAAAATTCGTCTTAATTTATTTCATCCAAAATTTAAAAATAGGTCCTAAAAAAAATTTAAACTATAAAATTATTTTGCGGCCAAAAATAAAATATTCAAATTCATTGATCAAAGTTAAATAAAAACTTTAATTAAATAAAAAAATTTCAAGTCGTTTTTCTTGAGAATAAAATGAAAATTGTTTGAAAATATTTTCCAAAAAAGAAAATATCTATTGTCCTGATTTTCTTATTTAACTTTTTATTGCGACAATTATGCTCTGAATAGAGAATATTAAATCAGCATATAAAATGAAACTTTCATTAAGAATTTAAATTTTTATGGCTATAAAATTTATATTCTTTAAATATCCTGACATTCAGGAATATAATAATCAATAAATTATCAGAAATTTTATAACTAATTATTTCCATTTTGAAATTCTCAAAAAAAATGTTTGAAGAAAATTGTAAAATTCTTAGAAATTTAATGTAATCACAAACCCTTATTTAATTATTAAACTTAATTAAGATTTAATTCATTTTCTTGGAAATTATTTAATTTCTTTTATAAATAATTATTTTTTAAATTGCCATAACACAGTTTTGTAAATTCTACATAATTTTGGTAAAAGCAATTTTCCGAAAAATGTATTATGTCCCTGAAACTCAACAATAAACTATTTCCATTTCTTTAGTACTTTTACTGGCATTTATTTCAATTACTTTGCATGATTTTCATAAAAATTTATAGAAATAGATTTTATTTCGAAATTCATCAACTTAGTTTAAACTCAGTAACTAAATCTGTTAAATATAGATTTTTAAAAAACCAGTTCTTCTGCAAAGCTTTAATTGCTTCTTGCCACGACCACACAGAATAAATTTAAATTATTGAATAATTAAACTCGTAATTATGAGATAATCAAAAATTATTACCAAATAAATTATATAAATAATTTACTGTGAATTTCGCCCCAAAAACATAAAGTTAAACATAACAGAATTTATGATATTTGTGGAAGAAAAAAATAACATTTTCGGTTTCTATTATGAATTTATGTTCGCCTAGTAATTTGACTTTTAATTTAATAAGAAAAAAAAACTTTTTGATTTCTACTGGCATTGAACCTACTTTTACACCAAACGTTTTTAAAATAAAACATTTTTATCGCTAAGCTATTTTTTTATTAAAAGTTTCTTGTCTAATTTTAAAATTATGATCAGTGATAATATTAAAGCTTAAAAATTTATATTCTCACAGATTTTCTTAAGTAAATTCTAATAATTTGTTTGTTCTAAAAATTAACTTTAATTTAATTATTTTTTTTCGAAAGTTAAATTTACAATTGAACTTAAAATTAAATACTATTTTAATTTTAAATATCTTTGGATTGAATATTCGAAAAGTAATATTTTAATTTAAATAAACACTAGACAGACTAGAAATACTAGACAGTGAGTTCTTTTCAATTTCACAAATTAATTGATATCAGAATTAAATTAGTTTTAGTTAAAAAAAATATATAATTTGTCAAAAAAATTAACTCAGCTTACTAAAAAATTAATAATTTCTCTAAAAAAAAGGACATGTTTCCAGTTTAAAACAAATCCTAGCAAATAATTTTTTAATAAAGTTTGAATTTCTTTTAAAATGAAATTTCCAAAAAAAACTACAAATGGCACAAAACTTTATTTATCTCCAGATTTGTATCTAATTTCAGTTAAATTTCTACCTAAACCATTTTTTAATTAAATTTTATAACAAAATTAAGTTAAAACCCATTAGTTTCTATGCTAAAGCCCTAATAATTTTCAAAAATATTTATCGAAAAAAACATAAATAACTGATATGAAAATTATTATTATTTTAAAGTGGACTATTAAAGATTAGCGATATTGGCATTACTCCAAGTTGTTCAGAATTAAAATATATATATTTTTTTTATAATTTGCTTACTTTTGTATAAAGTATTATCAACCTGTCACTGATAACATCGATTATTCTCATACTCGTCATTAAAAAAGCTTATATTATTTTAATTATTTAATATTTACTTTAATTTTTTTTAGCAAAATAAAAATTTTAATTTGTCTCATTTTCAGAACAATTAAATAAATATTTGTTGATGTTTGAAAGTTTTATCTATTAATTTATCTGAGAATTAATTCTAAATTTCTGAAAATATCAATTAATTTCTTAGATATTTTTATAGAAAATTAATTAAAATAAGTTTGTTTAAAAGAATTCTATTTAATTAAATTTGTCGATCTGTAAAATAAAGATTTTAGTCAGTTAGTTTCGTAGTTATGCAATATTCTTTCAGCAAATTAGTTCGGACTAATTGATTAAACAATTATTGTAGAATTTCAAATTAATATTAAATGAAATCAACATTTGTAGTTTTAGAAATCTATATTCACTCTTCGGCCCAGCCGGCTTCATTTGTGATCCCAAAAATCCAGATTCACGTTGTCTACAATAAATTGGAATATCCTAGTTATTTTTTTAATTGAAATTAACTAGTCAACTAGTACAAAAAGATTCAACAGTGTGACCCAAAGAATAATTTGGTTTCTCATAATAATTGGTTTGTCCTTTTTATTTTTGAGTATATAATATGATTTCGTAATAATAATGACATAAAAAATACATAAAAACATAATATGGTGAGTATACAAAAATTAAACATTTTCAAAATAAACTTTTATAAAATAATAATTCTCTTTAAAACTCAATAACACTACGTAAACTTTTACCAGCATGCATTAAATCAAATGCTTCATTAATTTTATCCAATTTCATTGTATGCGTTATAAATTCATCAACCAATAAATCTTTATTCATATATGATTCAACTAATTTTGGTACAGAATCAACAGAACGCCAACCACCAAATGCTGTACCCTTCCATGTACGTCCAGTTACTAATTGAAATGGTCGTGTTGATATTTCTTGGCCAGATGCAGCAACACCAATTATAACTGATACACCCCAACCTTTATGGCATGATTCTAATGCTGCACGCATTGTATTTACATTACCAATACATTCAAATGTATAATCAAAACCACCATCAGTCATATCAGCTAAAACATTTTGAATTTCTTTACCCGGATGATCTTGTGGATTAACAAAATCGGTAATACCAAATTTTTTACCAACTTCAAATTTAGCTGGATTTATATCAATACCATAAATTTTTGATGCACCAGCTTTTTTACAACCCATAGCAGCAGCTAAACCAACAGCACCAAGTCCCCAAACAGCACAAACACTACCAGGTTCAACCTTAAAAAGTTTATAGTAAATATTTTTGAAATTTTAATCCAAAAAATGGCGGGGGAAAAATAGGAAATGACGGGAAAATGGATAAAGAAAATATGCAAAATTTTAAAAAAAAGTCCTTTTCAACGAAAATCGTCAAATATGGACTATTTGAAAGGAAAAAAGTCATGTGAAATATTTAATAATTTTGGTTTAAAACGGAAAATACTATTTTAAATTTATTATTATTTTTACAGCCTGTAACTAAAAAAAGATCAAGTAGATTTTTTCTCAGTTATAAGCTTTCTTGAATTTCTAGTAATTTTAGTGAACTCTCTAAATTAATAAATTGTTTTGCTTTGTTAAAAAATATTTCGAAAAAATATTTACATAATTACTTTTATGATTGTTTAATGAAGATTTTACTAAATTTTATATTTAGACTTAAATTAATTTGATAAAATATTTCTTATCTTATCCAAAAAAAAATGTTATTTTGCTGACTTTTAAACCAGCAATGTAAATTGCAATTTCTAATCATGACACTTAAGATAATATTTTTTATATACCATAATTTTACTAACCTTAGCAGTATTCAAGGCTGCACCATAACCAGTTGGTATACCACAACCTAATAAACAAATTTTGGACATTGGAGCTTTTTCATTAACCTACAAAACAACAACAACAAAAGAAATGATAAATTTCAGTAATTCATCATTTTTGTTCTGAACAAAAATCTACCTTAGTCAATGATATATCTGCTACAACAGTATATTCTGAAAATGTTGATGTACCCATATAATGATAAAGTTTTTTACCATTACAACTGAAACGACTAGTACCATCTGGCATAACACCACTACCTTGTGTTAAACGAATCTTTTGACATAAATTCGTTTTACCACTTTTACATAATTTACAATCATTACATTGTGGTATATATAATGGTATAACATGATCACCACATTTAAATTTTGTTACACCATCACCAACACTTTCAACAATACCGGCACCTTCATGACCCAATATTACAGGAAATAAACCTTCTGAATCTAAACCACCTAAACTATATGCATCTGTATGACAAACTCCAGTTGCTATAATTTTAATACGAACTTCATGTGCTTTTGGTGGTTGTACTTCAATTGTTTCAATTGTAAGTGGTTTTTTTGGTTCCCAAGCAACAGCAGCACGACATTTGATAACCTTTTTGTTTTTCAAAAAAACACACAAATATATTTTTAATTTTTTGATAAAAATGATTGGAAAAACTAGATAAACTTTTGAACTTTGTAAATTATAATAATTCAAGAATTTGGTAAAATTAAATCAAAGTAAAATTGAAGGAAAATAATATTCTACACAAAAAAAAAACTTCTAACCTTTCCTGTAGTATCAGCCATTTTAATTATTCTGTTAACTATTAAATTAAATTTGGTAGTACAAAGTTTAAATTAATTAATTACTGTAGTTCACTCGAGTGGTAATATAATTCAATTAAAATAAATTAAAATATGTTATTTTAATTTATATAGAAAAAAATTGTTAAGCGCCCGGCTGTCAAATATATTTGAGCTTTTTATAGAATTTAGAATTGCCGTGTAATCAATTCGCGCAGTCGTACTAAAATTCTGACATATTTTTATTTGGTACAATATTCTGAACAATTCGTGAAAATGTAGAATTATTTTTGAATATTCTATTCTGCCGTTTAATTGGCAATACGTTTTTAGTATTTTGGAAACTTCCTTTTGAAGCATTTTAATGTTGTAATTTTTAAAACTTTTAATTCAATTGTTTACTTCTGAGTTAACAAAAAATGTCATATCATGAAATAATTATTTGTTGACTGAGTTTTATGTTGTTTAATTAAATAGGGGCCAGACAAAGTCTACAGAAATATCAATTAATTATGTAAACAAAGTTTTAATTACAACAATTAAATATTAATTATCGCATTTGTTTGGTTAACGCATTTACAATTTATTGTTTTAATTTTATACTATTTTTGTTTTTTTTGGTACAATTTGAGATTACAAGGGCTGTTATTTTTATAAATATAATTACTGCGATGCGGCAATACTAGAAATTCTAATGTTTATTTGACCTTGTTGATAGTGCGTTCAAGTAAATAGATAGCAAACGCACAAACCACTAATGATATTAATTTATTAGCGCCATCTATATGTAAATATCAGACAATTACGATCACTTCAAAGAATTTTAACTTTTTATACTTAAAATTACGTTAATTAAACGAATTAGTTAAAAAGGAATTAAGTTCCTGCAGAAAATTAAGTAAGTCCTTTTAATTTATTATTTAATTTTTTGAACATTTTTATATAGGATACAAAAATATACCATAAATTAGACTGTGGTAGTGACTGAAAAATCTTACTCTCTGCGGAGAGTAATTTTTTTTCTGGTAAAGATTATTATCTTGGGAAAAACACCTTATTTATTGATACTCTAAGCGTGTAAGCTGTTCGACATTCTTGACATTCGAATGAGAAAGATTATTATGCGCGTGTACGCAGATTATTCTGTACGTGTCTACTGAAAATTGATGAGACTAAAGATCCTTACTCTGGTAGTGTTTCAGGTTTCGTTTATTGAAATGATTTTAAAAAATTGAAAAATTCTCAAAACTTTAAAATAAAAATTCAGTTCTAAATTTAGAATATATTGACTTTTTTGTACAAAAAATATACGCTTAACATTCACAAAATATCAGCAAAAAAAAAAAAAAACACGAAATTGTTGAAAATTTAATTACCTTCACGATTCAGAAAAATGCACTTATATTGTAAATTGCTTTACATCACCAATTAAATTTTCAAACTTTACAAAAATTTCAGGTATTTCGTTATAAAAAAAAAAGGAATCCATTAAAAATGTTATTTAAATGTGAAATATTTCCTGCTCCTAGGTGGAAGAACAAAAAAAAAAACGAACTAATTAAGTCAAATATTTTTTCACCAAATGTTTTCCTTTTTTTTTTGTACATTTCGCATACTAATGGACATTTTATAATTATTTATTTAAAAATCCTTTTTTTTTTTGTATAACAGAAAGGAAAAAAATAAAAATCAATTAATTCACAATTAAAATATTAATAACATCAGCTAAAAAATTGCAATTTTTATTTACAAATTACGCAATTATGTTTGTATTTTTGTTGTTGTATATAAATGTGAATTTAAAAGCCCAGGATACAGAATTTTTCTAGGATGATGGAATATTTTGTTTTAACATTTTATTTTATTTTTTTAAATATATTTATTTTATATAATTTATTTGGTTGGTTATGTGAAAAATAAAAAAATTGAAAAGCTTAATGCATTAAAACTCTAGCACATAATTCATTAATGTTTCCGTAAAAAAAATTTATAACATATATACTCGTAGATTTTATAAATAATATTTTTATGTACTTAAAATGAAATTTTTGTCATTTATGAGATTGCAATGTAGTTTTGTACGTGTGTGCAATTCAGTTCACAATTATTTTTTTGTTCAGTAATAAATTCACCGGATCAATAGTTTATTGTTCAATTTGGTACTCACTTATTTTTGCTTCATTCAGTTTCTCTACAAGTGTAGAAGCGTTAAACGCTAAACAGAATATTGCGATATCGCTATCATGGAATTTGTCGCCAATAATTTTGTCGTTATCGTTACATTTTCTAGGCCAAACACAATACATCACAGCGAACCCAGAAACGTTTTAAATTTCAATTTATGAAAATACAGTGACTAGCATCAACTACCTATTGAAATATAGCGCCGTGCGACTTAATTTTAATCAAATAATACGAAATACATTAATTTTAATTTTTCTATTGACTTTTTACAGCGAGACACGTTATTAACATATCGTTCTTTTAAGCTCTTTATAATTCAACAAACTTTTTTTTTTAAAACTAAAATTATGAAATTAGCTATGTTAGTTATTAATTTATTTTACCTCTCATAATGCAAATAAAAATATTGTTTGGGAGATTTGAATTTTTGCAAAACCAAAAGTATGAAATATGCTGATTTATGTTAGTTATTAATTTATGGTACCTCTAATAATGCAAATAAAAATATTGTTTCGGAGATTGGACACAATGACACAATGACATTTTTATTGTTACTCAATGGACCTCAACTGTTAATTCTTTTCCCCAGTCTTCTTCAGTTAAAACTGACCCATTTTACATCTCTTCGACCAAATATCACTATGACGTCAGATCAAAATTTAATTGTTCAATCAAAATTAAAGACACAAGGATCAAAACAAACTTATGTGACGAATTACTGATCGACAACAGTGCGTTGCATATGCCGTTATCAAAAAAATTTAATGAAAAATCCTTAATTCATTTTTTTTTTACTACAAAATTATGAAAAATGAAATTTATATTATTTTAAAAAAAATTGAAAATAAAAAAACGCGAAACATTTTTAAAAAATCTTATAAATCTTTTTTTTTAAAAAAAAAAACATCTGCTGCATAAAATTTATTTGTACATTTTTACGTGCTTTTTTTTAAAAAAATATATTTTTTATGCTTAATTATGATTTTAAAAATTGTAGTACGAGTGGATAGCTTAATAATGGAATATTTGTACAACCAAAAAATTTAAAAATTAAATGTTTAATTTGTATCTTTAGTATTTTATTTAAATACTATGATTATCGTATTAAATATTTAATATTGCGATTATATTTCTGGGATTAAAGTTCTTTAAATCTATTAAAATCTGAATATTATTAAATGGAAGGTTTTTTTCGCTCTCCGAACGCAGAAATTGGTAAAATAAATTTAAGAAATTTTATTTAAATAATTACAATTAACGCAGTTTCGCAGATTCGGAAAAAAACTAATTAACAATTAAGTTTTCCGCTTTAAAAACACGTTAAATTGTGAAAACTTATTAAAAAAATATTTTCAAAAAATCAACATTCCTTTTTTAGTGCGAATAGCATCGTTTAATTTGAAGTCTTTTAGTTGGAAAATTGATTTTTTTATGCAAGAGTACAGTCACAATAATTTATAAGGTCCATTGTGACTAACTCTTCTAAGGACCATTGGTGGATCTCATAAAATTCGCACATATTAAGGACTATTTTACTTTCCCGCCATAAATACTTTCAATAATATTATTTTTGTTGAAACATTTCGATTTCAAATAAAAATATCCTCAAAATTTTGATCCTGTACTCAATTTTTCATCCTTCATTGTTATGTTATAAAAATTTTAAATTGTTGATCCTATTTGCTTAATTTTCAGCCCAAAAAACCAAAAATGTTTTTAATCAAAAAATCAGTAAAATTTAATCGTTAATTAATCTCTACAGATTTTATATCCGCAAATCCTTAATAAAATCCGTTTTTGCTCAATTTCATATCATTTTTTTTTTTGGTTTTTTTTTGGCAACAAAACTTTTGCTGCTCTTGTTTATTTATGATCCAATTCAGAATTAAAAACTTTATTTACATCGCGTAACTATAAAAATTTAAATTTTTCCAAAAAAATTTAATAAAAATATTTTGTGGGGGATTTAAATATACTGATTGTGGTTAGCGGATATTTGAGTTTTTTTTTGTTGTTGAAAATTGTAATTGGTCAATTCAGGATTTTCAAAAAATAAAAACAACAAATAGGGTAAAATGGGATGATATGGTACTGTATGTCAAATTGTAGGTTATAGTAAAAAATTGCGAATGGGAGAAATGAGATTTCTAATTTTGGCTAATAAAAAATTAAAAAACGCACGAAATATTAAAAATCATCTTGTCGTAAAACACGATTTACATTAGGCATATGCCTCCCGAAAGGATTTAAAGGATTTAATGTAATTTTTGTAATTATCTCATAGCAAATTCATCAAACTTTACATAAAAAGGATTGTCATATCTTCTGACTTTACCCTAACTTTTAACAAATTTTCTCGCAGTCCGTTTCGTTAAAACTAAAAAAAAAAAAAAGTGAATATAAAAAGGATATTCATATTTTAAGGATTTTATGGAATTTTTTATTTAAATATAATTCACATTGGGAGATTAAACACATTATTTAATGTTCACAATTTTTATCATAAACAACAAAAAAAAAAATAACAAATTTATTAAATTTTTTCGAAATAAAGGATTAAATAAAAACTTTGAAAAAAATTATATATTTATTAGAGATATTAATTTATTAAATTATTATAATAAGGATAATTAAATCAGATAATTTATGTATTAACATTATTTTTAATAAATTTTATAAAAATAATTTTTTTAAATTTCAGGAATTTTTGTTACAAAACCAAACAAAATTATATTTCGAAAAACTAATTAAAAATATTTAAAGGACTTCATTAAATGAATTTAATCGAGTGAAAAAAAAAAATAACAATTTTAATAGAAAGAAAATAAAAATGATTATAAAGAAAAATATTTTCAATTTTAAGAAAATTTATCAAAAATTTCGAATATAAATTTTATTGAAAATTTGTTGTCAAAAGAAAAGAAAAATTAAAGGAATTTATTTTTGTTGTGAAAATGGTGGAATCATCAAATTTAAATCGTCCACCACCATCATTACCCCAATCAATATCACCACATTCAACGGCCAGTAGTAGTGGTAGTGGTTTAAGATTTGGTACATTAGAAACACGTGTCCGGGGTTCATGGTATCGTGTTCTAGTTACATTAGAAACAGAATTTTTATCAATTAGTTTAGATGAATCATGTGATACACCAGCTGATCAACAATCAACAACATTAAATGGTACTTTAGGGTAAGTTAAAAATAAAATAAAAATTTAATTTTATTTAAGATGTTCGATTCACCAAATTTCCAAATTAGATATTTCACTCCGAAACTTAAATTTTTAATGTGAAATTGGTTTAAAATTTATATACGATATGCTCTCCATCGTCCGTAAGATAATTTTTAAGAAATTACGTATTTGGAATTTTCTATTAAAATACTATCTTTGTAACGAAATAAAAGGATTCATGTAAACTCACCACGAAAATCCGATATATTAAAAGATTGTCAAAAACCGGATGAAAAGATCAGGTTTCGCCGTATTAACAACTCACAATAAAGTTATGTGGTTTGGAGGAAATTTTAAAATACAAATTTGATATATTAATTACTATGTCGTCCTTCTTAGACCAAGCCAAATTTTCAAGTTTAGTTTCCAAAGAAATTATAATTTTCAAATGAAAATTGGTTAATGCGACAACAAGAAAAAATTTTTTACTTAATTACCTGGTTTGCAGCTGATGTTGAAGCTTCAAGACCTGCAGCACTTAGATATTTTCATATTTTTAAATTTAAATTTTTTTTTTTTCATATTTTTATTACTTCCAATAAATAAATTTTTTTATTAAATTAATTTTTCCACTAAACACACTTTCACTGATTAAATTCACTGGGATTTTTTTTTTTAATTTTAACAGGGAAGAAAAGCACAATCACATAATTCTACCACACCAAAACCGAATTAGAAAAAAAAATAATGGATGCCATTTTTTTTTTTCATTTTTAAGAACGATTCGTATTAATTCACTAAATAAAATAAAACCACGGCTTTATGCGTATAATCCGTACAAAATACCTTTTTAACCAAAATAAAATAACACAAAATAATTTTAATAACGAAATATCAAATCAACTTAACCGGTCACGCAATAAATTAATTTTTTTTTTTTTTCGAATTTTGCACAATCATTATTAAATTTTACGCCATATTAAGAACTCTGCTAAACGACGCGACGACCGAACAAAGAGAGCAGACGACAAGAACTAAAGTGAAAAATTCAAGTCAAGTAGAAAAGAAAGTTTATTTCTCCTTAAAGAAAGTTTAGTGTGGACAATGGCGAAATTTAGTGGCTAAGTTTTTAAAAGGATGGATTTTGTGTATAAGTGCGGTAGAGACGGCAATATCGTTAACAAATTTTTCTGGACCTCAAAATTTATTTTCAAAGTGACCGGTCAAGCACAAGATGTCAGCTAGTTTCTTTGAACGTCAATGCATACGGTGGAACTTTAAAATTGAAATTATTTTTATAGCATTTTGACAGCTCAGGTTAGTTTTTGGCTGCAAGGCATCGGATACGTTGACGGATATTCAATGAGATGTTGAGTAGATGTGCGAGTGGTGCAGCAATTTTATGACATTTTAGAAATTACATTCAGACATTCTGTCTAATATATATTTGCAAATTTAGCATTGCTTTTATGACAATGCAGCGCGTTTATGACATTGCAGCGCGTTTATGATATTTATTTAATCATAAATATGATTACATAAACTTCTAAAATGTCATAAAACTACTGTAATGACAACTGTTGGTAAATTTAAGTTTTATGTAAGACTCACGGCAAAATTAGAATTAAGTCGGGTTTTATACATGAATTAGATGAGCAAATTTTAATAAACGTTGCCGCGCGACTAAATTAGCACAGATTCTAATCTCACCGATTAGATAACACCGCACTGCGTTGAAGCTTGCAATGCGTTACCGCGAAATTTTTCCATGGCCGGGTTTTAATGGACAAAAAATATCGTGTATAGCGTGATTCGAGAAAGCGATAGTATATTTTACATTTGAAAAAAATAGATTACTGCTGTTGGGATCAAAATAATTTGCGGTTTGTTCTGACGTATTAAAATTCCAATAAGAATATGCACAAACATTAAATTCGACCTCAGTGCCTTGTAATCTAATCGGTGCAGTGACATTAGAACTTGTGTTTTCAAATTTGGCCGCGCGGTACAATAAGATGCATGAAAATTCGAACATCTAATTCTGGCAAATTTGGACGCCCGGCAGTATGCGTAAAAATTCAACCCTGAAATATTTTCTACGGTCCTCTCCAACGCATATTACATCCCAGTAAGCTTAAATAAACAAAAATTCGAAAAAGGTAGTACACCCATCTCTCACTTAACGGCAGGGTTCCGTTCCAGAAAAGTTGTCCGTAAATCGAAATTCCGTAAATCGATTTTTTTTTAACATAACAAACATAATGTTGTATACGGTACATATACGTAAAAATAACGTAATGTGTATACTAAAAGTTATATGAATTATACATTTTATTAAAAAAGCAAAAATATCCATTAACAAAATAATTTAAAAATTCTATTATGTATGTGTACTTGCTCATTTACTTCAAAACAATAAGATAATTACATAATGTACATAGTTGAATATAAATACAATAAGATAATGCGTACATAAAATTGTTACTAGGTAATACCTACTATTTGAAATTGAAAATTTTCGCCGTTATTACATATTTTACATTTAAAAAATATGAAATGTACCCAAATAAACAAAAATTTATGTGTACTAGAACGAATTTGTGTGCACTTCTGTTTTATATTTTTTTTTCCGTAAATCGAATTTTTTGTACGTTAACAGAGACCGTGGAATAATTTTTCTATTCCGTTATAGCGAAATTCCGTATAAAGAGTCTCCGTTAAATGAGAGATAGGTGTACATAATTTTTTTAACAATAAACTTTCGCGCAATTGCGCTATGAATTTAAGAAACTATTAATTTCGCCGACTGGTGCCGGCTGACAATTCAGTTTATAAAAAATTTTTAAAGTGGACAGTTTGTCAATTTTTTTTTTTGTATGGCACCGGCGGCCATTTTACGGTTTCAACACGAAAATGAAATATTAAATGTAACTAAATACTAATTTATTGCATTTATCGTCGATAATTTTACCAAAATTTTTGGCTGTTACATCTTTGGATATGTAATTACATTTTAAAATTAAATTTGATTTTTCGAAATGTAAAAGATGGCAGCCACCATCCTCCATTTTGGTTTTCTTGAGGCCAATTCGTAAATTCGATAAGAAAAGTGAAGTGATTAATTTAACCGAGATTTACAATAAACTGGTGAAGTTAGAGTCTAACAAGAATTTAATTTGACTTCTAAACCGACCGCACATTCAACGCTATGGTAGTAATATTAATTCTACCAAAATGTGAAATGCATATCAGACGAATTTTAAGATCTTAATTGTAATATTAAAAAAGTCAGGTACTTATTTTTACATACAAATTTATTTGTTTCAGTTGAAAAAGTAAAATGTAATTTTCAGGAGGTCCTGAAATAAATCGGAATCGTTTTTTTTTTTTAAATAGACATACGGTCGGTCATTCGTTTCGAATGTGTTAAAAAATAATTAGAAAATTAATTAAGTCTATAACACATTGTAAAAAGCTAAAAATTGTATTTTATTGGTTAATTGGTTTTAAAGCCTGGGTTATTTCAGAACCGCCCCATGAAAATATTCCAAATAATCATTCAACATATTTTAAAATCGATTTTATGAAAATTATGGTCTCTACAAAATGAGCTAATTTATTTTTTAAAAAAAACCAATTTAATTATTTTTATTATCATGTCATAAAAATTTCTGAAATCAATTAAAATTTTTTATTTATTTTAATATCATTAATAAATAAATAAATAAAAATTACCAAAAAATATAAAAATAATTTTATGTATCAGAAATAATTATTCTACAAATTATGATACTTTGTAAAAAAAAATATCCTTCGAGTTTAATTAATGCTAACAAAAAAAAAAAATCCAATTTTTTTTTTCTCATAAAATTTTATTTGTATACCAATTTTTTTTAATAATTTCCTTTTTTTAAAAATATTATTTATATTCCTACAGGAGCAATCATAGCGGTCATAATGGTACATTGGCCTCGTCAACAACAACAACAACAGCAACAACAACAACAACATCATCATCAACAACAAATAATGCCACAAATTCAGGTACAACAACAATGGATACAACTGGTATTGGTGGTATGCCAATAACAGCAAATGTTATACAAAATGAAGATAATAATTCAATTGTTAATGATAATGGTGAACATTTACTAAATAATAATACAATGGACAATGGTATGACGGAAATTTGTGATGTACCTGATCATGTGGCAAATCAAAAGAGACATGTAAGTGTAATGGTAAAAAAATAATAAAAAAATCAATTTTTATATAATTTTTATTGTGATAGAAACACATTATTTTCATTATTAATTTGATTATGGTTATAGAAATTTCCATAATTTTCATGCTACCAATTCTTTTAGAAACTTGAACAGAAAAAAAAAACTGAATAATTGAATTTTTAATGGAAAGAAATTAGAGAAAAGTAATCTATTTCAATTAATTTTGAAAGTCTTGATTTAGGACTCCAATAGTTTGAAAATGTAAATTAATTTTTAGTACAGCAACGAAGTATGAATTTTCTGGATTGAGCTAAAACCTGATGATTTGAAAATTGAAATAATTTTATTATAAAACATAAAATTGCGTAACTCAATGCATAAACATAAAATTGCGTAACTCAATGCATTCTTTTTTTCTAAACTTTTAATCTTTTGAAATTAATTTTCATGGCGGTTTTAACTTTTCAAAAAGATTATCATAAAAGCTTATGAATTTAAGAATATACTAAGTTTACAACTCAATATACTAAAGTAAAGTGTTGGCGCTTAAAAACTAAACTGAGTAGATTAATTAGCACGATTACATACTTCAATCTCATAATTTTATTTTTAACTGAAGTTTTTTTTAATGACATTAATCATATTTCTATAAAATTAAAAGACCTAGAACTATTTGTTACACAATTTATTTCTAAATTTACCTAAAAATTACAGTTAAAACTTCGGTTTTAGCAATTATCTTGAAATTTAAATTTTCTATAATTAGAAAAATATTTAAAAGTTAAAATTTCAGTTAAAATACTAAACGAATAAATTTAGATTAAACTTTTAATTAAAAAATTTAATTTTAAACTGATAACAATTTATGACCAGTAAAAATAATCATTGACCTCTGAACTTTTTACCGCAGGTTTTTATTAACCTAATATTTTATTAAAATAAGCCGAAATAGCTCAGTTGGGAGAGCGTTAGACTGAAGATCTAAATGTCCCCGGTTCAATCCCGGGTTTCGGCATTTGAATGGCTTTACTCACTTTTTTCTTCCATATTCTTTTTTTTATTTTTTGAAAATATAACTAAAAAAAATTAAAACTTTAAATATAAAAACTTTCCAATTAATTCAATAAATAAATAACACTAATAAGAACAAAAATAGAACGTATCCAATTACCTAATTAAAAATATCTTAATCAGCAAAGTTCAATTAAAAATTTTCTATTTAAAAAGTTTCTTTCGTAGTTTTATTTTAAATATTTTCTCAATATTACAATTGAAATAAAAGTTTATCCGTATATATTACTAAAATTTAATCAACCAAAAAGAGAGGAAAGGCAAAAAAAAATTTATTGCTTACGGAAATAGCAAGGGGCAATTTTCCTCCAAAAAAAAAAAAAGGGAAGCAAAAAAAAAACACTACCTAAGTATGCAAAAAAAAAAAAAAAAACTTTAAGAAAAACAAATTTTTAATGTACCTGATCGAATTCATGTACCTACCATCCAGATTTACTCATACCGGCATCAATTTTCAATATATTATAGATTCAATCGTGCATATTAAGCTAAACTTTCACAAGAAAAAAAAAATAATAATAAAAGTATTATATTACCTTGTATACCGTCATTACATTATAAAAGCATTCATTCGCACTCCTGCAAAAAAGCTATTTTACAGGATGTACCAATTTTTAGTGCAATTATCGATTAACTTGAATTACAAAGCTATTTCAGAAATGATTGACAATGATCCTAAAAATTCACAGTTTACATTAAACTGACATTTAAAATTATGAAGTATGGCATTAATTATGGCTCAGTCCTGTTTTAAACATTTTAAATACAAATTTTCAGTAATATCAAAAGAGAATGTTTTTCTTAATAAGATTGCAGTCGTTAGCTGATTCGTGAAAGTTATGTTAATTGCTAGGAATAATCTTCACTGTAATTGGGAATAAACTTGGGAACATTCCTTCCCTTTTTTGACAGGCACTATAATTCAGAATTTTTTTCCCCGATGGCCTGATTAGTTATAAGTAGAAAAGTCTTTTCTTGGCCAAAAGTGGTTTGTAGGCTCAAGTATAAATTCGGAACCTTAATCGCAAGAACAATCTCCAATTTTGATGATTTTCAAAAAAACGAACTTATGATCGATCTAAAAAAGCCTTTAAAATTGGTACTCCCAGTATTTTAATGTGTATTATTCATTTGTTAGTCCTTGGGGGTAATTGAAGAAAAACTTAATGAAAATTACACAGTGTTTTCTTTTTTCATAATAGAACAGCAAAAAAAAACTAACCTGAATAAAAGAAAAGTTTCTTTTATATTTTTATTTTTTTATTTTCACTAATATAATACTTTGCAGTTAATTTTCCATCAGAGAAAATTAACCTTGTTTTTTTTTTCTTCATCCTTTCTTCATAGTTTTTTTTTTATCTTTGTGTATACAGTTTTTTTTTTTCTTATTGGAAAACTATTAAAAAAATATATTTTCTTATTTTCCTTATGTGTGTTTCAGCAGGAAAAAAATATTAGAAATATTAAAAGTTTTCGTGCCTTTCCAAAAATTGATATTGTTTAGTAAAAAAAAATGTTTTACTTCTTAGTTTTCCAGTGAAAGTAATCGTTAGTATCCTTAATTAAATGATATTTTCGCAATAATGGTTTTCTTATAAAATTTAATAGAGTTTTATGGTCTAATAAAGGTTTTTATAGAAAGTACCACAATATTCTCAATAATGCGGAGACATAAAACTGCCAGTTTGAGATATAAAACGGCCAGTTTGGGTGCAAAACTACTTTCGAGAATTTTTAAGCATTTCGTTCAGTTATCATATATTAGAACTATTTTGTAACTGAATCCTGTATTCCGTTGATTTACTCAATGATTTACAAGAGTCTTGGATCCTGATTCGTTAATTCAAGATGGAATTAATTCAAGATGGATTCAATAAGTTACTGTTGAGTTTTTTTTGAATAAGGAATACTTATATTTGCAATAGAATATTTGGGAGACCATTTAAAGGCTCTTTATGAGCTGTTGTGCCAAGGCGAATAAAAATTCTCGTGAAATGATTATTGTAGAGCTAACCTTGCGTTTCGCTTGGAAAACTTATCATTTCATAAAAAATCAAAATTCTCTTTACTGCAAACTGTAATACGGACTAGAAATTTATGAATTTTTTTTCCTTGTTGCTTCTTTGCTTAAAAAAAATTTTTACATTATAAAAAAATTTACTTTGAAGCATTAATTCGGTTAACGAAATAAAAATGTTACACTAATGATTTATCACACATTAAATGGGTTTACATTCCGCCACCAATTCACAAAACATAATTTTCACACAAACTTAAATATATTTATTTAGACCGTTTTCTAACCCAGCTCCTTTTTTTTTTTAATAAATAATTGCATTTAAAGCAATATTTTTTTTTAAACAACTGAACTAAATGAAACCAATTTTACTCTATTGAACCAACATAAACAATTATTCTACAATTTATCCATTTTTTTCTTCATTTCATTTTTTAACCATTGCCTTTGATTACATTCTTTGTGTAAGTTTAGGAGGCAGATCAGGAGGAGGAGTAGTAAGGATGTCAAATCGATATTTCAAAAAAATATTTCATTTATTTTTTAAAATATTTTTGTATTTTTTTTAAAATTCTTTTGTTGGTGAAGGCTTTTTTCCTACAAAATTCTTTTAAAATTTTCTTATTATTTGTTCTTCCCAGGAGTAATTAGTGCAATTGAAGCAATTTTGTGGGAAATGGGGTTTTTATGGTGAAATAAGGGTAAATGGTTTTTTTTCTTGTGAAAGAACAAATTTGATTTTCATTTGTGTTTTTTTTTGCTGTTCTTGAGAAAAATAAAAATTTAAGTTAGTTTTTTTAATGTTGTGCTTTCAAAAAATAGTAAATTTTTAATAGCCACAAGGGGTTTAAGTAATTTATAAATAATAAATTTTTTTATTTATTTAATTGACTTAACTTTACCGAAGAAAAAAAAATAATTTACACTGTAAAGAAATTCACAAAATAACAATGATTTTTTTCACTTACATAAAATCTCAGTCCAAGAAAGTAGTTTCTATACCCAAGATAATTTAATTTAATTCTTGTATGTGCAATATTCGATATTTAAATAATTAATATGATTAATTATATTTTAGGATAGTAATACCAATTATGTCCTTGAAAAACCTAATTTGATTCTTCCTCTAATTGGACAATTTTTTTTGTGACGAAGATTTTCTTAGAAAATGTCAGTTTACTTGAAATAAATTCAGATATAATCAGTTTTAGGCTACTTTTTTAACTTACGTGTGACGATTCCTAAATTTCAGTCTAGCTCAAAAGAAATGCAGAATTACAAGCAGGGAGAATAAAATAAATAACCACTAACTCGTATTCCCTTGGTATTTTTACCATAATTTCAAGAAATCGTTTCCACAATAGCCAATCCGGACAAGTAAAGCAATCACTTTGTGACAAACAGTTGTACATTGCGTTACTGAGTCAGCAATCTGTTATTTCGTACCTTTGCCATCCTAACTCAGACAAGTCTTGGTCCTTTAAAAGTAATTCTGAATTCCAGTAATGGCCAAAGTGTTTTTGGGCTCAAGAATATTGATTGCATTCTGAATCTTAATCTAAAGTAGAATCGCCAATTCTGTCAACTTTTGCGAAACGAATTAATATCGGATTTGAAAAAATGCTTTTAAAAAGTGTTACTCCAAAATGCATTTTTTATTTCTTAGTCCTTGGGAATAAGTAAAGGTAAACTACGCCGTGTTTTCTTATTTACAATCAAAAAAATTACACAGTTTTTCTTATTTGCCGATAGACCAAAATATAGACATTAATTGGATATTTCTCTTCAAAAGCAGGATGAAAAATATTAATGTAATATTACAAATAAACTTGTCACTTATAATTGACAGTGACACCATAACACATTACCAATTTAGTAATTATTTCTTTCCAAACTTCGTCTCCCCTATCCAATTTAAAATTTTACTTTAATAATTTCTTGAAAAACTAATTTCCAAACAGTGAATTACAAAATTGAAATATTATTTTCCCTGAACAAAAATAGAAAAAATGAAAAACAGATTCTCATTTAAATTACTTCCTTTTTTTAAAAAAAAACTATTTTTCAAAACTTCAGAAACCCTTCATTTAACCACGCAATTGACGTTTAATGTTTTACTCCTTTTTATATTATACATAAAGTGTTCATTTAAATATATACATTATTTTTCCTTCCACATTTAACTATAAATTAAATTGTAAATGTCTTGAAATTGATATGTTTTTTTTTTATAATAAAAAAAATGAAGAAACAATAGTTTTTTTTTTTACCTTTTGAAGTAAAAACATTTTACAGGTGTTAAAAGTTTTTAACTTTTTTGACACCTGTCAGTCGTGTTCAATTCACATTATAAATAACAATAAAATTACACTTTTAATGCTGACAATAATTATGTTTTTATATAAAAGTTTTTTCAAAAAAAATATAATATTTAATAAAAGTTTTCTATTTTTCTGTTTTTTTTTTTTTCTGTGGTGATGTCGGTGCTTTGTTGGTTTGCGTGTTTAAAGGTACGAATTATTAAGTCTGACAACAACGGCCTTGGTATATCAATAAAAGGTGGTCGAGAAAATCGTATGCCAATATTAATATCAAAAATATTTCGTGGTATGGCTGCTGATCAAGCTAAAGGTTTATATGTTGGTGATGCTATATTAACTGTTAATGGTGAAGAATTAAGAGATGCAACACATGATGAAGCTGTACGTGCATTGAAAAGAGCTGGACGTGTTGTTGATTTAGAAGGTAAGTGTTAATTTTATTAAACTGCATGTCAAACAATATTTAATAATTTGAAATACAATTTGTTGATAATTAAGCGTCAAGTTTCGGCAAAATTTGATACTTTTTTTGCTTTTCTGTGTTTCGAAAGCTATTCGCAATAGGAGGTTTTGACTTCTCCTTTTTTTATTTAATTGATAGTAGTCCTTTTTTATCCTTTTTTATGTAATTGATAGAAATGTTTCTTCTTTACAATATATTAAATTTGACAATTACCAATGCCGTTTTTTCGTTTACGACCAAAGACAGCTTCGAATGCTATTTGAAGCTATAAAATATATATGAGAATTTATTAATTAGTATTGTTTTAAATGAAATTTTTAAATTAAACATTCAATTTTGAATTTATAAATCGAAATTATCTGTTAAAACGTATAAAAGTAGCTATATCCAACAGAAATTGTCTGATGGGCTAAATTGTCTGATAGGCTAATATTTGGCATTGCTCAGATATGTAATTGAGATTTATTTCCTTAAATTAGACATAATTTAATGTGATTTATGTATACAATTACATATTATGTTTAAAATTTAAATGCAGATTAATATCATTCACCTACGCTGTCGCGCCAAAATACAAGTTACCTCGTTTTAAAATTAAATATTTTGATATTTTTCTCAGATTGCCATTTTCATATTCCAATTATAGTCACGTTGTTCATTAATTAAATTATTTTATCTTTAGAAATTCCTTCTTAATTAAAGTATCTCGTGAGAAACGACGTACTAACGATAAGCTTAACTCGTGGATTATTTCACTAAAAAAAATAATAATTGTTTTTTTTTTTTCATTTTTTTGGGTTTATTAATCAACGTCAAAAAAAATATAATTTATTTCATTTCAATTTATTTAATTAAATTTTAAGAAATAAAAAGACGAATTATTATTTTTTTTTATTTTCCAACTAAAAAAGGATTAAAGAAAATTTTAATTTCCGTTCAAGTAAAAACTTTTAAATAAGAAATGGAAAAAAATAAATTTGGTAAAAACTAAAAACGAGGATAAATAAAATAAATTCATTTTGATGCAATTTATGAGATATTTTTATGTTCTATATTTTTATTTATATTTTTTTTTCCGAATATTTTTAAAAGCGTTTTTGTGTTAGTTTTATTTATGCTTTCTGAGTAAATAAATTTTTTTTTTTTTTATATACAAAAAGTTTTCTAGTTTTTACGAAAATTGCATTAAGATTTAAAGAAAACTATTTTATATACAGAAAAAATAAAGGATTTATCATTATCCTTTTTTTTTTCTTGGAAAATTTATTAGAAAAATTAAAACAGAAAATGAATTAAATTGAAGGCTAATATTATTAGTGAGTTTTGTTCTGAGTTGATATTATGAGACTATAAAAATTAATTAAAAATTTTTTTATTTCTTTGCAGTAGTTTATTCAGTGATGGTAAAAATATTATAAAGTTTTTGTGTGATAGTGTCTACTATAATCCATTTCAATTGAGGATTTATAGCACATAGCAAAAATAGATTTTTATTTTAAGATCCTTTTAAGTATCCTTTTTCAATAGAATTTAATGAGATTGATCAGAAGAGAATAATTTTTTTTTTGGATTGTGTGCAGATTATATGATGACAGTGCAATTTTTTGTGTAAATAACTCATTAAAGATATTTGAAAATAATTGGTTAATTCAGTACAGAGTAGAGCACTTTAAGCACAGCCAGGAGCGAATAGTCGTGCAATTAAGTCAAAATAAAATATATTTTTTTAAGTAAAATTTTGTGGTACAAATAGCTAAAGGGCATGCAATTTAGTCAGATTGTGAATCTTCATCGTATTCCGATAAATTATTCATAAATTGTAATTTTTGCTCTTATTAAACATTCGTTTGAAGGATTTTCCATTTGGTGTGTACAAGTTTTAGTTAAAATTGGGTCACTGAGAAATATTATCAATTAGATTTTAAAATTCTTTCTTTACTTGAAGCTATTATATGCGTCTAATTAAATTCTTAAAATATTACTTGAAAAATATATTGTTTAAGGGAAAAGTTTTGAGAACACGAAATAACAATTTACGACAGTGTTAATAGACAGCATTATTGGTGATTTATCTAAATTTTGTCTGAATGCTATATGACAAGGCAACTAAGTGTCTGATGCTTGAGACAACTAAAAGACTGATCCGTATTGATGCTATAACTAATTGGTTTGAAAATCCGAATTTATTCAATATTTTGGCCTCAATATTTTCTCAATTATCATTGAAGTCGCGTTTCTAGAGATGATGGAGCAATCGAAAAGCAACTTTTTCGAAGATCTACCTTATGCAAGTGATATAAATTTCCAGCCCAGAAGCTCAGTAATTGGTATTAAAAAATATTCTGATCAAAATATTAGTTAAATTTCGGTAAATTGACAATTCGAACACCGTAGAAAAATTATCAATTATGTAATTAATTTTGTACGAGATTATAAAAATAAAATAAATTGATGATTCTAACAACGTAAAAAATCTTAACACTATTCTAACAACGTAAACAATCTTAAGACATGACGAAAGCCTTTATTGTCCAATTGTTATATCATGATTTCCCTTCAGAATTCGATTCTATATGGGAAAACTTTACTGTGGTTTAGAAATAACTATTTTACTGTGAACATTTTAGAAATACTTCTATGCCACAGTAAATTAGAATTATATAAAAGCACCTAATAAATTACAAATGTCAACGCAGACATTAACCTTACACCCAGATTTGAATCTTAGATTTTAAATCTAGACAAAATGATATCAAATTTCGGCTTTTTTAAACTTTCTTTTTGCATCAATATATTCCAATTTTCAATACAATTGATATGACCTCTTCTGTGTCTCAAAATTATTATTATTTAAAACTTTTACAAAAGTTCAATATTCTATTCGAAAAAAAATTACAAAACATCATTAGATCATCATTTTTCTTGTTAACATTACACACAGAAGAAAGTTTATTGTTTTTTTTTGTTGTTGTTGAAGACTTTTACCACTAAAAACAGAAAATATCCAAGTTGAAAGAAAATCAACTATTAAACTTGTATAATTAAGTTATACGCGCTTATCCTTTTTATTTTGTAGTACACGTACATAGACAAGAATATAAAAACTTTTTGCAAACTTCTCAGTTACTTATATACACAAATTTAATAGATATATATATATTTTCTGGTTCAGTGGTTCTAGTTAAGTTTTTCTTTTAGTTTTTTTTTTATGTTTCTGTGGTTACGAAAGTATGGGTGGAAGAAAACTTTCAGTTTTTCTTTATATTTAGATATGTTCATCAAGTTAATTAACAAGACATTGTGTTGAAAATCAGTTTTTATGCTATTATTTAATATTATAAATCCTTTTTTTTTTTGTTGCCTTGAGAAAAAAAAGTGCAAAGCTGTGCAAGAAAATAAAAAGGATTTACATCATTACAGTTTATTAATGATAAAAATCATTAGATTCTTTATTCGATTAAACTATTAGAATACGAGACCAAAAAAAGTCAGTTAATGGTATAGTAGATTTTTGTCTGTCCGTCTGTCACTATTTACAAATTTATATTATATATCACAAGACTGATTCTGTGCAAAATTTGCCAAAACATCATATTTACAGAATTAGAAATTTAACAAAGTTTCATTGTGAAAATGGTTAATTATTAATTTTCTCATTGACAAATTATTAATTTTTCAAAATTAATAATTTGTCAATGAGAAAATTATGAAAATAATCTTAAGACCGTCCTCTGTACCCACGTTTTGACTAAAAGTCCTTATTCTTTAAAGGAATATTGCAATTTAACATAGCATTGTCTAAAATTTTTGGTAAAATGGACGGAAGATTTGATAGGTTATGAAATAGATTTAAATTTTCTGCCATTAGGAGCGGTGCAACTAAAAATTGATTTACAATATAATCTTTTAAATGTAATTTAAAATACATCACCAAGAATTATGTTAGGGGCTTAGTAGAAAACTTTAAAAAAAAGTAGATCAAAATGCTAGTTAGTATAATTTTGCTACGAGAGGGTCCAACTTGGTATGTGACTATTGTTCAATAGTCTCGTTTTTTTTCTAGTCATTTATATATCAAGGAGACAGTTGCCAAAATCGTTTATTTATTGTCATTTTAAATTTTAAGTATGCCAGACGGACATACTTAAAATTTAAAATGACAATAAATATCGTAAGGATTTTTTGAAGTTAAAATGGAGTAAATATTTTTTTCTATTTTACTACGGCCAAAAGATTAAAGTATTATTTTATTAAAAGACCTTGTAATTAAGTAATTGTAGTAACACTTAATTTATTGGTTAAATCCACTGTGTGTTACCACTGTGTGGACCACTGTGTGTTACCAAATTCCTATATTGTTCTTGTGCAATTCAGCAAATTGTCAAAACATTCAATTTTTGGGTGGAACGATTTAAGATAGTATTTCTTCATAAAAATATTGTAACACTGAAACTTAGTACAATTAAGACAATTCTGCCCTATTCGATATAAGAAAAACTCTTTCATTTTTCCACTCATAAACACAAAATAAAGTTTTACTTTTTTATTAATATTTTCTCATAGATTATAATGGAATTATAAGTTTTTAATTATTTTCTATATTTTCAGTTTTTCTTCTGTTTAATTGCTAATTTATCGTATTATGAAAAAGATTTAAAATAATTTTTTATATTTTTCTCTGGCAAATTGAAAAATTTCGAAGGTGAATTGCTTTTTCCTTGCTTCATTGTTTTTATGTTTTGAAGAGAAATTTTATTCATTTCACTACAAAAATAAAGAAAATGTTTAATTTATTAGAAAAGTTTTCTTGAAATTCATCAAGTTTTCTGAACAAAAAATAAAATAAAATAAAAATTATTATTATTATTATTTACAGAAATTTTAATGATTAAATGGTGTGGAAATAAATTATATTTCTTTTTTGTGAAAATTATAAGAAAATTTAATATTTTATTATTATGGAAATTTGTGTATTTCTAACTAATTTTCATATTTCAATTTTTTTGTTGATTTTTTGAATAAAAGCTAAAAATGTAATTAAATGAAATGAAAATTTTTATTAAATATTTTTACTAAATTTGATTTAAAAGTCAATATTAAAAATATGTTTTATATAATAAATAAGTTTAAATATTAAATTTTTGACAATTTTTAATTATTTTCTGACTAATTTATTCAAATTTGTCAGAAAAACTCTAAATAAAATATGTGAATTTTTATCTAAATAATTTTTCTTTTGAAATTCTTTTAGTTTTTCCAAAATATTGATTTTTTTATTGTAATTATTTCTCAATAATTAGGAAAATAACTTTAATTTTTTCCACGAATTAATTAAATTAAAAAGCGAAATATTCAGCTATTGTGACATTTTCCTGTCACAATTTAACGTTCCACAAAAAAAAAGCAATTAACTTAATTTGTAAAACATAAAATAAAACCTTAATAAATTCTAAATAAAGAAAATCAACAATTTGTTACATTTTTATTATAATTTCCAAAAAAAATTTTCCTTTTTTCAAATATAACTTTTCATGTAAAAATTTCCACAAAAAAGTACTTTAAAAAAAGCCAGACTTTTAGTAGTAATAAAAAAGAAAAACCAAAATTATTATGATTAAAAAAAGAAATTTGTGAAAAATCGAAGAAAAACCATTTTATACAATTTTTACAAGCAAGGCAGACAAACTTTAAAACTGAATAATCGCATAAAATTGCATTTCAACATAAAACTATAAAAAAAACTTATAAGATACAAAAAAAATAAGGAAAATCAATTTTCCAATAATAAAGAAAAAAAAAATTTCTTTTTCAATAAATTCCTTCATTGGAAAAATAAAATAAAAAAAAAAACTTTTTTAAAATTTCCTGTTTCCTTTTTTTGTTTAAAAAAGTTTTCTGTAACAAAAAAACGGAAAAGTTGAAGAAAATTTTTATTTTCCAATAATAATAATAATTTTTTTTTTTGTGAAAATGTACTTTGGGGACAATTTATATATATTTGGAAAATAGTTTTTTTTTGGTTGGGAAATGTAATAAATAAAGTAATTATTTTATATCTGATTAAATATTTTATTATAATAAAATTGATGGTTAAAAAAGTTTTGTTAGTTTTTTAAGTGAATATTTTTACTTTGTGCTATTAACAGTACATAAATTATTGTTCCACGCGGTCATGTTGAATAGAGGAGCAGCAGGACTTCACTTAATGTTTACAGTAAGATTTATAATAAAATATTATAAATATTATAAGATTTATAATAAAATATTATAAAGATTTATAATAAAATATTATAATTCTTTTAATTATTCTTTGAGTAGTGAGTAATTTGCGTAATTTTTGAGTTAAATCCATCAAATCGCAGGATTATTTTCGTCCTGCAATTTTTAGAAGGTCATTAACGATAAATTTTGAAGAGCTATTTTTAAAAATAATGCTTTTAATGCGTCCGATGCCACAAATTCTTCTAATTAGCAACAAACAGCAAAGACTGCACTTTCTAATTGTTCCGAAATACATTTAGTATTGCTACTTTTACAAAAAATGCAGACAAACTTATTATAAATATACCTCCCTACCCTGCATTCCATGGATTTGTTAAATATTTAAAACTTACGGTCAGTTAATATTTTTCCCCCCATTTTACTTCTTTTGCTGTCATTTCTGCTTCTTCCAAGGTTATTCTGAAGTTTTAAAATGGTTATGGACTCATCCTTTTACATTTCATATTAATAATACAATTATTCTTCTGAATTCACTAAATTCGGCGGTCCATCTATCTGTGATAATTTTTGTGAGAATTAATTTCAGTAATTTATTTATTTTCTATCTTATTTATTTACTGATTAATTCAGTGCGGGACAATCATAATTTAAATTTACTAAATTACAAATTCATTCCCATGTCACGCATCTAGCCTGACTATTGCAATAACCATGAATGAAGCAATTAGATTTAACTATTTCCATTTCTGAAATAAAAAAAAATTTTGAACGTGCAACTAGTACAATAAAAACTATTTAAATTTTCTTTACTTTCTTTTAATTTTAAGGAGTTTTATTACTATTCCACTTGTTGATAGTTTCAGTCTTAATTATACAATGCCTAAAAATCTGAAATTTATAATTTTTGTAGCCCTAATAAACCCAAATAAAGGGCAAAAACTGCTCCTGATGTTTATTTAATATAAAATTAACACATTTTTAACATACCATTAAAATAAACTATCTCAGTGGGTATTATTTGAAAAATAAAATATAAACCAAAACAATTTTTCAAAATAATTTTTCCTCATTTTCCTTATATTAAGTTTTCCTTTTTTTATTTTGATAAATTATCATCAATTACAATTTATTTTTATTTATATTCCTTTTTCATTTTTTTTTTTTATGTTTATGTTTATTGTTTTGAATTTTCCGAGGAAATAATTTCATTGTTGGTTAGCCACAAATTCAAACACAACAACAAAAATAAATAAAAATAAAAAAATTTCATGTTTTTGTTCACACATAAAACGATATCATCAACACCAAAAAAAATTTATTTAACCAACATTAAAATAAAAAAACGTACCTTTTGTTTCATAAATTATTTTCTATCGTTTTACAACAAAGAAACCATATTCCGCTGTTAAACCTGGGCTGATACAATTAGCTCACCGCCCGTCATCATTTTTTTTTTTTTTTTTGTGATAATACACAACGGAAAGCTCAACCCTATCATTTTCAATATAATAAATTTTCAAACAATACATAATCATCACTCATACGGATAATTTTTATATTTCTTTTCATTTTTAATATCCACATAACCATTAAAAAATGAAAAAAAAATTGAATGAAAAGAAAGAAAATTGGGGTTTTTCTTCTCCTTTTTTATTTTTTTTGTGTTGCTACTCTGACATAAAAAGAGCTGGAAAACCGCATGTGTAAATGTAAAAAAAAAAGATTGAGGATAAAAAAATGAAATGAAATTATGTTTGGAAATAAATATGAAAATTATTTACAGGGAGTCGTATGTTTAAGGAAAATATAATTTTCTTTACGTAAATATTATACCAGTAAGGGAAAAGTATTCAGTTCAGTAACATAGCATAATTTCTAATAAAACATAGCTGAATATAACAAATAAATTGTATAACTTACTTTTGAAAAATCCACATGAACCGAAATTTGCTGCAGTTAATAAAATTCTTTGGTAATTTCCTTGAATTTCCTTTCAAAATTTACATTTTTCCCATCAAAAACAAAATTAATTTTCTATCAAATTATATTAGATTTATATTTGAAAATTATTTACAGGTAGTCGAATGGGTCATATTTCTCCGGTAATAGCGGTAATTTAAACTGTGATTATTTTTCCTTGTAAATTATTTTCGTGAAAATTTATCGAGTCATTTTAGTTAAAACTTAGTTCAATATTGAATTATTATCACATTAATCCGAATTGTTGAAATTATCAAAGTTTTATTATGATTTCCCTTAACTTCTCTTCAAATTATATCAATTTATAACTGAACATAGGTCATATTTTCCTAATAAATAAAGTTCGATGAAAACTTCGATCTTAGATCAATAAATTATAGATTAAAACAGTCAACTCCTACATAATTTCTAAATTTTAATTATTATTATTAAATTCAATGTCTTAAACCTCTGGGGTGTTTTTTAATTTTACAATGCACAGCATCTAATAGACTTTTCACGTCTGCATCACGAATTAAGTTATCGAGGCTAGCAAAGGTTTTTGAAGATATTTCTTCAGTTGATCTAAAATGTTTTCTCATTTCTGCGGCTAAACTGTTAGAAAAACGCTATATTTATGACATTCATACTAAGACATCTTAAAATGCTGTCCAATTCGCTTTACTTTATTTAATATTCTTGCCTAATTGACTTGAATAGGTCTTCAAGAAATTGCATACATCCTCGAATTTTTCAAACTAAATTTTAATGTTATCTCTCCTGTTGAGAATTTCCATAATATAGCTGACGTATCCTGGCAATGGTTTCACAACATGACTAGAGTAATATGTGTATCATTCAAATTTAATTCCAATGATTCAACACAACACTGTATAAATATCGTTCCACAAAAATTTAATCTGTTTCAGAACAAGGGTAATTTTTTTTTTTTGGTTGTAGATGAAGCACCACTTCTGTTACACAGCTACAACAATACAACAAAAATATCCTTTCAATAATAAATAAACATATTATTAATACAATTTGGCTGTCCTTTTATAAATATTTAGGTGCAAAATTTTCATAATTTTTTTATGTATGAACAAGAGTCCTTTTATTGTTTCAATTTATCTTTCTTGTCAATTGACAGATTGTTAAACAGAGTCCTTTTTTTCATTGTGTGTTGTGTTTTTTTTTTTTGGTGGATTTAAGGCAACACACACACACATGATGATAAATACAAAAATGATGATATAGCAAAAAACAAAATGAATTTATGAATCTAATAATAAAAAAAATGGTATTTTGTTGTCATTTTGAAATGACCCTTCTTGCAATAACAATTACTCTGATGATCCAATATTAAATAATGCTGAGTATTTTCAAATATTATTATTAGGTAAACTTAAATATAATGTTTTTTTTTTTGGTACTCAATTTTATTGCAGATTTATGCTTCAATATTATTATTTTTTTTTTTAATATACTTTTTCATAAATTGTCATGTAGTCATAATTCTACAAACATCTTTGGCGCAATATATTTTTTTTGACGCGCGATTTTTATTTCATATTTTTTTTTTTATGGTTAAAGAAAGTCATAAATATTTTATGAATTCATATAACATAATTTTTTTTTTTTTTGTAACAAGGTAAATTTTTATAATATTTACATTTTCAGTTTATTTATATTTTTTACACCAAAATTATTGAAGAGTTCAAGTACAAAATATTTCAACTTTTTGAAAGGATTTTATTACAAGGGAAAAAAAATATAAGACTTTTATGTAGATTTGACTGAAAAATAACTGACAGTTTTT
Source organism: Empis livida (assembly GCA_963932195.1). NCBI lineage: Eukaryota > Metazoa > Arthropoda > Insecta > Diptera > Empididae > Empis > Empis livida. Next base: position 3,652,488 of record OZ010647.1, read on the forward strand.
TAATTTACTGAAGAATAATTGATGTTTCTTGTGAATCTCGACATTTCTGAATTGATTGATTCTGTTTGTTTAATTCTATTTTTAAAATGAATTGCACAGAAAAAGGTTGCATTAGTTTATAGGATCTTAACGGCCTCGGTGGCGCAGTAGGCAGCGCGTAAGTCTCATAATCTTAAGGTCGTGAGTTCGATCCTCACCCGGGGCATTTCTTTTTTTTTATTAAAAATTTTTTATTATTAATAAAATTTGAAATAATTTTGATTATTTGATTTAGTCAAGTCAATTGGAAGGAAATTATTTGAAGTTCAGTTTGTCCAATAAAATTTCAAGAAAACTATAATTTTCATAAATTTTGAAATAAAATTTGATACAAAACTAAATTTAATGGAAATAATTAGTATTAGTGAAAATTAATTAATTAATTCAATGTTTATTAAAACATTTATTTTTTTTTGTCACAAATTAAGTTTATAAATTTTACAATTTAAATTCATTTAGTAATTTGTAAAAATTTAAATTCAAAATTTATTTTAATCTTCGTTTAATCTTCTTTATTTATAATATTCTTCAGACTGTAAATTAAATTTGATTTCTGAATTTAAATTACTAATATTATACGGCAACAAAACTTTACTGAGAGGTTTTTTATAAGTAGTATTATTAATTTTATGGTTTATCGTAATCGCTTTAAGGTTTGACTGAAAAATAAGTGATACGCTATCAGAAATGTCATTAATTTACATTAGTTGTTTTGTAACTATTGAAAATTGAGTAAATAAAAATTTCCGAAAAAAAAATTGAAATTAAATTACGTAAATAGTAAGTTTTTACGTTTTAACACCTTTTCCAAGTGTAATTCAGAAAGCATTTGAATTACAAATGACGCTTTCTGAATTAAAATTGATACTTTCTGAATTGCAATTGGAAAAGGTGTAGAAATAATAATTAATTGAAAAAATTTAATTAAATATATAAGGCTCGTAACCAAATTCGAAATATACTAAAGTAATTTCATGTATTTAACATAATAACACAGACGCGCAGGTAATTTAATTATATTTCGTTCCGGAAAATAAACTTTGAGTCTTAAAAAGTTAAAAATCCAACAATTTTCAACTACAAATAATTTAGATTTAATTTAGTTCGGCGAATTTTTCATCTGCTAATTTATGACATACTAACATTCATAAAATAAGGATAGTCTAACTATCCTTATTTTGTGAAAAAGTACCAAACCTTTCTCCATTAACCTCAATCTTTAATTAATATTATTTTTCAAATCCGATTATACTCTTGAAAACAATCAATCATCTTCTCGATTAATTTAATAAATTCTAAAAAGGATCTGTCAAACAAAAGACTTGAAAAATATTTTAAGGACTTATATATACAAAAACCAATTTTTTGTAACTCCTTTTTTTTTTTTTTGTTTACAATACACTTTTTTCGCAAATCCTTGCGATAGAATTTAATTTTTTGTAATACACTTTTTAAGCAATTCTAAGCTATTTTCAATAACAATTTTTTTGTATTATTGCTCGTAAATTTTTAAAAATAGTAAACTTTACAACAAGCACCAAAAAAACATTAAAAAAATGTTTTTGTGTGACTGAGTTTTGCAGTTCGCAACATAACCCCAAAAAACCAGCAACAACATATGAACAGTGAACAAAAAAAAGAAAAAAGGACGAGGTATAATAACAATAATAAAATGTATCTAAATGGGAAATGTTTTTGTGGTGGCGGTTTTTTTTTTTTTTTAGTGATAATAAAATATTTAAACGTGTTAACTGAGTTATATTGTTTTTTTTACACAGAAATGTGTGAAATTATAATGAACAATGTGAGAAACAAAACAGAAAGGATTTGCCAAAAAAAAAAAAAAATGAATATTGTTAAAGAAAAGGGTGTCAAAAATATTTTAAGGACCTACAAAAAAAAAAGAAACAGTTTTTTACACTCACAGAAAAGAAAGAAAACAAAGTTAAAATATTTATAACACACTTAAATATTGTATTCATTACGTTTATGTGAATAAGTAAAGAAATATATCTTATTTATTCTTCTTCTTATCCATCTAACTTTCCTCCTATATCCTTTTTACAATTTTCCAAGACTTTAACCCTCTACATTTTTTTTTGTACGCAAAGTAATATAAAATTTTATAGTCTGTTGAGTTAATGGTAGTTTAGTTCTTATGTGAAGCTGTAGTGTTTTTGTTTGGGAAGCTTTTTGAATATCATTGAATAATAAATTTTCACATCAAATTCGGAAATTTTTTTTCCTCGGCTTCATTTTCATTTTCTTTATTTTTTTTACAATTTTCTTTCGTTTGTCTTCATTGGAAAATCGAAAATTATTACAATAAAAAACATACTTGCGACTTGCTAAAAGATTAAAGATTTTATTTGAGTATTTTTCGATAACATTTGACGTGGCGGTAATACTAAATTTTTGCAAACAGATGATTTTTATCAGAAATTGAAGAAAAATTATATTTTATTTACAAAAAAACTTGTAAACTTTGAGCTGCTAAAGGAAAATCCTTAAACTTTGCGCTGCTGAAGGAAAATTTTAACATAAATGAAACTTGACTGGAGTCAGGTAGTTTTTTTGGCAAAGGATTTGGTTGCAGAATGAATTATGAGTAAATTAACTTATTATCCGTATTGTTGCATTAAATGGCAACAATACGGATGAGAGATTAAATAAGTGGTAGGCAGATTAATGGTTTACCGTGGTATTGGTCTAAGTTTAATTAGCTTTAAATCTGCTCCGGAAATAATACTGAATGTGGGTTAACTTAGCTCTGACTATTAGCTATTTGCATAGCCTAACTGATTTAACTCCATTAAACTAACGTGCATAGCAATTTTAATAAAATAATGGGGGCTTTCCTTATATATTCCACATTATCTTTAAATGCGACTAAAGAAAATTAGTAGATGGTCATTTATTCAGATTGTCTAAAATTTGCTGTTGGTTGTGGGAAAAATTAAACAAGTTTGTCATTGAGTTAATATTTCAAGTAATGACAAAAAGTTGTACTGAACACTGCTTATTATATTGTTTATTGTGATAGTTACAAGCTTTATTGAATAAGACTAGATTTCCGAAGGTACAATAATATATTCAAATAGATTTAGACGTCGTTGAAGGACATTCATGTTACACCGTTTCTTCTACTTGCTGAAATATTCTACTGATCTTTTTTAACTTCAAGTTTGGCAGATATGTTTTAAACTTATACTATTCTTTGATGAAATTTATTAGTGTATTCGATTTCTTCCTTTCTGCTCAATTTCTGCTTGCTACCAATTATTGTTTTGGTGTTTTTGCTTGTTTTATCAAAGTTATCTGGGAAATAAAAGGCTTGGAATGCTCTTAGGAGCATTCCCGAAAGAATATATTTCATTTGGGCCTATAAATAATATCCTAAATTTAAAAAAAAAAAAAGTGTTTCCACAATTTTCTTTTTGTATTTTCGTTGATCGTTTCCAACAATTTCCTTCCTTCGATGGTTGGTTAATAATATATAATTCAATCTACAATAAATTATCCTTCGCATTCAACAACAAAAAAAAATCTTACTTTTTGTTGGTTTTCTTTGTGTCTTTTTCTATTACAATTCAGTTTTTCCTGAAAATTTTCCTATACTCCTTTTTTTTTTGTGCATAACATTTTTCCATTTACAAAAAAAAACTATACGAATTTTCTTTTTTTTGTTTGTTTATATATTTGTGAAATATTTTCTATGTTGATTTATGTTTTTGTATTATTTTTTTTTTTGCAATTTAAGCTCTTGTTGTGTATTCAAGGATCTAGGACTGGGAGGAGGGTATTTTTTTGTAGTCGTCCTCGAATAGTTTTTTTTTTTGTCTATTTTGGTATACGCAGCCAAAATTTTATGCATACTTTTTTTGTGATCCTTTTTTTTTGTTGTTGTTGAACAGGATAAAACTTACAAATACACCTTCAGAGCATAGCAAATAAAAAAAATTCCCTTGAGATTATTATAGTTGTGTGTTTGTTATGAACAGAGTGGCTGATAAGTTATTTGGGCCCTTCTGGTGCATTAATGAAGAATGATAGAAATTTTAAAAGTTTGCGGGACTCGAGGAACCGGAATCTAAAGAAATAAAGATTAAGTTAGAATTCTTTAGCAAATGAAGATTAGTTTAAAGGAGTACAAACACTGTCGCCAGATTCTACCAATCCTTAGGCCACGGATTTCCGGATCCATGCCGCATCCTTCACGAATCTTGAAATATCTCTCACTTTTAATTGAATATTAAAATCTGAACTAATTTACTGTCGTCTGATGTCCTACTTAAATTTAAATATTAAGGAAAATTCTTTAATAGGAGCAACGCTTTTGGAAAGCCTAAGAAAAGTATTGTTCCGTGAAAAAATCTGTTCATAGCTATTCATATTTAATAAATTATTCACAACCTGCATGCCGGACTATCTATTATCCCTGAAAAATCTTAAAATTCTCAAGGATATGCATTAGATTAGTTAAATCAATCATTTGTAAAATTAGAGGGAAACATGTGAGTCAAGCAGGTAACAACTGCTCTGTCTAACCTTCGACAAACAATCAGCTAGAGAGTTACTCGAACTAATTAAATTTATGCTAGATTTTTCACAATTAAATATTTTAACTATTTAAACATGGAATGTGACATTTGACCCACTCTGTATAATGTAATATTTTAAGGATATGTAAAAAAAAATTTCAAGAATTATATACATTCTTTCGTTTTTTTTTTTTGTACATATATTAAAGGATATTTTCTTCCTTATTTGTTTGTTCATGAACGGAAAATTTAAGTTATTTTTTTTTTATATTTTATTTTATTTTGCTGTTGGGTTGTTAAAAGTTGATGAAAATTTTTTTTTTATATATAAACAAAAACGTAGGATATTGTTTTTAGCGTTTCTTATTTTTTTTTTTTACTTTTTGAATTGTCAGTATTATATTTAGTCCTTTCTACTAAACAAGTATTGAATTCTGTTGTAATTTTTTTATTCGTATATATCCTTGTAAATATTTTGCGTTTTGATGTAAAATAAACATTTGTTTAACGGAAAAAAAAGGAAACTAAAAGCAGCAGAAACAGAAAAATAGAAAACGATTTTGATTTTTTTTTTCTGAAAAGGTAAAAAAGTTAAGCTTAAGTTAAGAAAAAAAAAATTTAAGATAAAAATTCGCAAAAAATAGTTTATTTTGTTTGTTTTTCATGAAAATGAATTTTCTAGAAAGAAAAATAATAGAATTTTTCTTTTCAAGTGTTTTTAAAAAAAAGAAAAAAAAAAAGAATAAAAGCGTCAAGGATGTTTCCTGTCGTTTCGTCAGTCTGTAAATTTTTAAAATATTTACTTAACTTTAGATATTTTTCAAGAATGTAGATTTATTTACCAGCATTCGCTGGAAAGTTCTAGACTCTAGAGAAATTTTAGTATGATATAAAAATGAAGAAGATTTGAATATTGTCCACTAGGTTTCGTTACCCATTTTTGGGCCAAAATAAATGGAAAACGAGGTAATCGGTGCAGTGAATAGAGCAATCGGAATGTTCTGAGTTCGATTAGAGGAAAAAGACGTAAAAATATTTCTCTGGAACTTCGAATTTGGCTACAAATCATCATTTTTGATCAATATAATAGCGAAAAAAGCAGTATGATATAAGTCCGACCTGTCTATTTTATTCAGGGCTACATAAATAAAAATAAAACGATGTAGAAGCAAATAGGATTATTCTGAATTTATGTCAAAGTATTCTATCCACAGTATATAAGGAAATAGTTAACAGATTTTGGCAAATTTCTGCAGATTTATTCTTAATTTCTAACCTAGTAATTAGTGTTGCCGTGGCTATTAATCAATTAAAGTTCCCTCTCCTAAGAGTAGAGAGGAAACTTGTGTCGCACGAAAGGATACAAAATATAAGCCAATAAATATATAACTACTGCACATAATTTCAGCTGTGTTGCATTGTTTTTTTTTGGTTTTATAACGAAAAATGTTTATGCGTAAATAATTTATTCATAAGTTTTTTTGTTTGTTTGTGTTTAAGTTAAATTTATGTCATTTTCCAAAAAAAAAATATAGAATTTTATGGACAAAATGAAGTTAAATTGAATGGGATTTAATCAAGAAAATATCGTTTCGTTTTGTTTTCTTTTTTTTTGCAATTTTCTGTTGTTTTTCTTTTTTGTTGCAGAAGAAGTTGACAATTTCGATTAAGTGAATTAAAATGGCTGCTTAAAAATATATTAGATTTTTTTTCGTAATTTGCTTTTTTTTGGAATATTTAATTATTTACTGGTGGCTTATTATAAATAAGTGTTATACTTTGCAGTATATTGAATTTTTAATAAGCAACAAGACGCAAGAGTAGATTCCAAATTAAACAGATTTAAAAAAAAATATAATGTCGAATTTATATGAATGAGTTTTTTATCTAAAATGATGCTGAAGATTGTATTTCATAATTAGGATTTTTAAAGATAATCATATTGAGTTTCACGTACCACAGACCATGGAATTTATAGAAATAATCGTACCACAGAACATGGAATTTATAGAAATAAAAAGAAGATTCTGTTGAAATTTTTAACTGTGAGTCGTGAAATATGCTGGTACATATACCAAAAAAATATGAAATATCGCATTACCCGTGGATAAGAAAATCAATATATTTTATTCATAAGTGAAAACAAACTAAGTTTTCTTATTGTCAGGGACTTGGATCATAATTTAAATTTTGTAAAATTATCTATAAATTAGTCAAACTCCTTTAAGTTAAAGAAAATTTGGAAAAAATTTCAACAACATTTTAAATTTTCTTAAATAGTCATGTTGTCTTCTTGTTTAGATTATACCTTTTTTTGTAACTTAATGTAAATTTTGAAAATTTTGTGGAATGCAAAAAATTTAGGGAAAATAATGGCAAGTTTTAGTTTTATTTTATTTTAACACAAAATATCCATTTACTGATAAATTATAAAAAAAAAAATGTCTAAAGGTTAGGTCATTGTCGGTAAAGAATTTTCTGCTTAGTAAATAATAAATTAAGACGTTCGTGTAGGAAATAATGTTTTTTTTTCTTGTGACGGATACAATTTACTAATTATTTAATTCTGGAAATAAATTTTGTTTTTATATAAAATAAAAAGTTGGAGAATTTATTACTTGTTCTATAAATATCGTTAGACTAGTTGCAAATTACAAAATTACGAATTAATTTTTGTTACCCAGGTTTGATGATAAAATGAAAATTAATCAAAATAATTATCCCAGAATAATCACTTAGAATAGAATCTTGCTTTAATATTATTAAAATACTACAAAAAATATTTAAATGAAATAAGTAATATTACTGGTAGCGCCTGTTTGATACCAGGCCGACAATATGTGGTATTCGACAAGTGGAGAATGGCTCACTAAGATTGTATGGAACCATAAAACTGACAAATAAAATTATATTTTTGTAGAAATAACAAATTCGAACTAATTTATTTATAACGTCTGAAAGTATGCAATCATAATGCCTGAAAGTATGCAAGTTATTTTATTTGTTTCAGTAATTTTTTCAGGAAAAATTAAGAATATAAATTTTGTTGCAAATTTGTCTATCGCTTAGTTTTGCGCCACCGAAATGACCGTCGCTTAATAAATCATTTCCGAGCAATATGCAATTACAAAATTGTGCTTTTTGTCGCCTTGTAGACTGCAATTACCCTAAAAAACTTAGAATGTTCCATTGATTACTGTCCTCTATCAGAAAATATCATTTAATGAAAAATTGTTAAAATTTCTCGAAAACAATTTATACAATTTAAGCTAATTTTCGATTATTAACTTAAATTTTCTCTAATTAATCATAAAAACTATTAAACATTTATAAATTTACTTTTAAATTATATTAAATTTTAATATAATTAAATTAGTATTTATTTTTGAAATATAATTAAATTTTTATATTAATTTTCACATAGTCTTATAATATTAATATCACCATTTTTTTTTTTTTGTACCCGCAAAACATTTCGTTATTATAGATATTAAATTTAATTATCCAAAAGTTTGTGTAATTACGACAACAACAACAACAAAAAACAGCGTAATGAAACACTTGAACGAAAAACAACCCTAAAAACAACCCCTAATAAGTCACATTCAAAAAAAAAACGAAAAAAGCTCTCAGGCAACACTTTGAATACGGAAAAAAAACATATTTTCTTCCCCCATTTTTTTTTTTTTACGTTATAATTATTAATTTTAATATTCTTTTTATTATTTCTGACTACTCCATAATTTACACACCGTCTACTCTACATTTACCCTTACTTCATTTGAAAATCATTTTCACAAATAATCTTTTTTTTTTTTTGTATATCACTTTTTATATGTTTTTATGTATTTTATGTAAAAAATATCATAATTTTGTATACTCAATAATCATAAAACGTGAGAATTTTTACTGTATACATTCCATTCCGTCTAAATTAGAGGAAAATTTATTTAATTTCTATAATGGAATACTGGGGCCTGAGAAATAGCGATAAATATTTGAAAAAATAAAAAAAAATAAACGGAAATAAAATATAAGCGTCAGGTGGTTAAAAGGCTTAAATAAAAGTTTTGTCATACATAATTACACAATATTTTTCTTACAGTTGAACTATTAAAAAAATAATTAATATCGTTTATAACGTAAACAGTACTTTTGTGTAATTTAATACTCAATCATATTATTGTGGAAATTCTACAAATCATCAATGGATTACAGGGTCTGTAATGCTTGAAAGTATGCAATCACTAGTTATTTTATTGCTTTCAGTAATTAAGTTACGAACATTTGAGGAAAATTCTAAATTTTGAAACATTGTATGAATTACAAAGAAACTTCTTTAAACAAAAACATTTTAATCTGTAAAAATATTGGTTTTTCGGTAGCCCATAGCAGTAATGATGAACTTATAAGTTTAACCTCCTTCTCGTTATACTACAAATTTACTAAAACGTCGTCTCTTTTCCACCTGGGAGCTTCCAAATAATTTTGTTGCTAAACAAGCCAACGTTCTTCAGATTTTATATCAAATATCACTAAATTTGTACGTTGTAATACAAATACTGCATGTTCTAAAAGCAGAGAGAGAGAACAGCTTAAGTCCAAACTGTTAATCAAATACTAAAGCTATTTTTTTCAAGGATCTAGCAATCACTCGGATCATTACGTTTGTTCTAATACAGAAAAGACTTTAAAATAATCCATAATAGTATTGCCAGTCTTTCTGAATTCCTTGCCGATGTAATTCCTTGCCCACTCATTTGTGATCCATTTCGATTCATATCTTTTAAAGTTTTTCCAGTCACTTTTTTTTAATCAACTTTCTTGTTGACTCAGTTTCTTGTCGGAGTACTAATTTCAATTCGGAATAATGATAATTATATGAATGCTATGAACTCAAATAGATTATTTGAGGAGAACAAAAATTAAGCCTAAATACTTAACAAGTTTTCCAGCATTATTTCATTTTTGAAAATTATTTCTATTAAAAAAATCACAATATGAAAATGTCATTTCTTCCTCATTTCACCCATTTTATCTAAAAATAATTCTGCAAATAAAAAATTTCCATTAACTGCACTGAGTACTCCTTGTTCATTCAACTGAAAATAAATAATTATTAATAATTTTTTTTATCACTTATTAAATAATATAAAAAATAAACATAAAATAGAAAATATTGTTATACATATTTGTCAACACCGTGTAAATAAAATTACAACATAAAAAAAAGAAAATTTATAGAAAAATAACTAACTAACTTATTTACAAATTTTATATATTTTTCCGATGACATGCCAACGTGCAATTTTCAATAATAACAACCGACGAAAAATAAAATGAATATATAAATATTTATGTAAATAGTTTAATAAAATTTATTTGTTTATTTGTTATTTTTATGTAATATGTAGATGTGTCAACTGTAGAAATTAATTTTATTTGCAAATAATTAACAAAAAAATATGTAACAACAAATTTTTAACCTTTTTTTAATCCTCAATTTGTCATTTCTCACAGAGAACATAGCATATCATAGAGCTTTCATACTAGCATATAGCTTCATAGTAAATCTAATAATAAAACTAAAAAAAAATATATAAACAATTATTTAATTAAAATAACAAATCTCCTAAATTTCCATTCCTCCTTCAAATAAATAAAACCTCGTTGTTCGGAACCTTCGATTGCAACAAAATATACTGCGTAGCAGTACTATTTTACATTAGTTTTGTATAAATGAGATTATTAGTTGCACTAAGTGTTTGTATTAAAAATTAAGACAACATTTTAATATTTCACAGTGTAGCGTCTCGGCAGGTTTTTGCTTTTGCAAACAATCTTTTATTTTGTACCTTTCAAACGCATCATCTTACAGCTGATGCGTTTTAGGTGATGTTTACTATATGAAATTATATTTCCAAGTACAATATTATTTCCGTCCTCTAGCAGTAGAACTTTTAATTACAGGATTTAGTCCTACTCTTTATTATCTTTCTAAGATCAGTTACGAAAGCCATATACCAAACACATTTTCCTCCGTACCCCCTCCCCCCTATTGACAGCAGTTTTAACTAAACCCATATGGTATTTTATTCTACTCTTCAATAGCTTTCGAACGTTGGGTCTTTTATCAATGTCGGAGAATATTTACTATCTGAAATGGCAATTTTTCATTGAAAAATCCATTTTACGAAAACAAGAAGTACGCCACCTAGCGGACTGTTTAAAAATATTTTTTATTAATGTTTCTTAGAAAATTCTTGGATTTTTGCAACGATTTATCTAATAACCTTTGTTGTGTTCATTTAATATGTGAAAAGTCGTAATTTGATAAGTTTACAAAGGTACAGACAGACAGACAGACAATAAAATGCTAAAAGTTTTTTTTTTTCAAACAAAAACCCCTAAAAACGGATTAAGCATAAAATAAACGAACAAAAAAAAAAAACCACCCCAAACCTTTAAGTCAAGGTAGAAAATATTTATTAGTGACAGAAATGTCAACGATATTGGTGGTAACTTAATCAACTTTACTTGATTACTAAACTATATAATAGGTAAAGCGAAAACAACCAACAACGTCAACATTAAACCATAAAAATTAATTATTTTACCATAAAAACGTAACGTTTACGTATACACTACGTACAATATATAAAATTTTTATTTTTTACCTTGTGCCTAATTTTTATTTAGTTAAATGAAAGAGGCGGAGTTGAAGGAGGTTGGATAATTTTTGTATTTAGCATTTTAACTAAAATAACAACAAAGAAAAAATAAAACGAGGGTGGGTGGGTGTTAGTGAGGAGGTAAATTTGACTTTGAAAGGATTTTTTCTATTTTTTTTTTGTAGTTAGATATGTCCTTGATTTTTTCTTGTTTCTATTTTTTTTCCATCAAAGTAGTAAAGGATAAAAGAATTTATTTTATTTATAATAATTGGTTTGAGGGTCGTTGTGCCGCGCACGTAAACTAATTTTTTTGTTGTTTTTATTTTTGTTTTCTACGTAAAAAGTTGTACACTAACAATACACAACTACAGGTGGGTGATTTATATTATTTTTTTTTTTTGGTGGTATTCAGAGGGTTGTTCTAAATAGTAGCAAAAGTACGAAAAATAAAAAGGTTAATCAGATTTATGTAATAAATATCTTTTAGTTTTGTCGAGCATAAACATAAGTTTTTTTTTTTTTCCTACATGTTACATATTCCTTGTTGGGGGAGAGGAGATGGTAGGTAAAATAAATGTGAAATTTAGTGAACATTTTATTTGATTTCGATATTTAGAAGAATTAGTTTATTATTTCCAAATGAATTGTTTTTTTTTTTGTTTCTGGGTAAATGTGTGGATATAAATGGTTGAGAAGTTTTCTAGTTTTTTTTTTGGTAACATTGACCTTCATTTTATGAGAATTTTATGTGGATAAAAGGACATGGGTAGTTTTGGGTGTTAACAATTTGTGTTGTTTTCGACTGGAAAAATAGTATTTTTTTGTTGTTTTGTTTTTGGAGTTAATTATTAATGTGGAAAATAAGGTAAGAAGTTTTTTTTTGGGGTTGGAAATTAAGTACTAGTTGGCGAAAATTTAATCTATTAACAGAAATTCTGAAATGTATTATTAAATTTATAGCAATTTTTATAGCATTTAAGAGAAATCAATAGCATGACGATCTGCAGGAAAAAAATATAATTTATAAGCAATGTTATAACATTGTAAATATTGAGTCAATTATTAGCTAGTTAAATACAATTTGATGGCAGTATAAATTAGTTCAGTTCTTGCCACAGAAGAATACTTTTATTATTAATCGTTTATTCCCTAATTTTGGACGTTTTCGTAACATAGTAGCGCTGGATTTTTGTAATTTGCTTTAACCATCAAATTTTCTGCTACAATTTCGGGAAAAGTTATCCTAGTCTTCCTTATTTCAAATAAGGAATGCCTCCTCCAAATAACAACTATGATGTGTAAATTCTTTCGCTTCATAATAATAATTCCTTACCATTTATGCGCCATGTAATCCTCCGCAATAACGATATATATTTACAGTCGAACCCTAAGGATGATCACAAATAATAAATACAGTCATGTCATGATATTTCTTTTTTGACAAAGACTGCTTGTCACTTGTGAACCATCGTCATTCTTTTCAATTGGTTACCCGTATTCGTAATCCGTCTTAAATTTTTATTTTACCGACATTACGATTCACTATTATCGCAGTAATTTAAATCATGTCAATGTAGGAATGTTTACGATCCTTGTAATACGGACAATTACTATTTATTCGCTGTTTGTAATCTGTAAATTTGATCAGTAAATTTTCCTGAGAACATCCTCAATCATTATTTGCAGGATGACTTTTAAACCACACTCACCACAGTCTCGTTACAAAATTAATAAAGTTTTTACGATTATTTCTGTAAAGGACGAAAACCAAAAATATAAAGTTTTTATCACATAAAAACAATAAAAAAAAAAACATTGCTAGTTTTCTTTTCTACAAACCATAAATCCTTTTATTTTGCGCTCTTTTTGTACATGAATCATTTAAAATTTAAATAATGATTTACTCATTCCAATAGTCCTGTTTTTTTTTATTTATTTATATATATATTATTTTTTATCTGTACGTAGATAAATTTTGTTATATGTTCAAAAAGTTTTAAACAATTTATTTCACTAAGAAATATTACACTAATATTTTTTCGCTTTTTTTTTTTTTGAGTGTACCTTTTTAAACTACTTTTATATTTTTTTTTTTTTCACTTTTTCCCGTTGCCTTTATCCTTGCTATACAAATAAATCTAAAGGTACGTAAAAAACAAAAAAAAAAAAAGTCATAAAATAAAACCACAAATTATCCTTTTTTTTTGTAGGGCAACAGAAACGAAATCTTTTTTATAGTATTTCATATTTTTTTAAGTTCTTTTTGTCTAGTTTTTTTTTTGGTAAAAAAAACTTTTCGTTGTAATGACATTTTTGTATACACAATCAAAATACTCAAGGATATGTAGTTAAAAAAAAATCCTTTTTTTTTTTTTTTTTGAGATAATAGTTAAGGAATAAAAAATTACCAAGCAAATTTGTATCCTTATGTAATTTTCTTTATACATAAAATTTTCAAAAACAATTTTTTTTTTTGTAGTTTTAAAGTTTCCTTTTTTTTATAAGGATTTTTTTCGGGAAAGTCCTTTATGTTAGCATTTTGCCGTTTGACCGTCCATCCGTGCTTAAACTTTTTCAAATTATGATTTAGCATAGTAAATGTACACATAAGTAATCCGCATTGAAAAATTTGAAGAATTTGCTATTAGATTAAGGTGAAAACTACTTTCGGACTATCCGATAGGTGGCGTAATTTGTGTTTCAAGAAATCGCGTTCTTTAATGAATATAGGATAGTAAATATCCTCCCAAATTGATAATAGACCTCACGTTGGATAATTATTAAAGAGTAGAATAAAAAAGCACTATTCTCTAATTCAAATTTCCGTCAATAGAGGCGCTAATATGAAAAATTATAATAAAAAGTAGAACTAAATGCTACGTACTCGAATTCAAAATTCTTCGGTAGAGGTCGTAAGTTAGATTAAACTTGCAAATTCAGTTTTACCATTCACCCAAAAACAATGTAAGATGACGCTTGTAAAAGGCAATGAAGAGTAGTATAATTCTTGCCACTAGAGGGGCTCACTGCAAATATCAAAATTTAACCTTTTAATTTTAAATACGTGATTTTACACAGACATAAACTGTAATTGTCTGTCAACAAAAAATCCCATACGTATAAAACTATTCCACAGTAATTCTGCTGCACTGCATTATTTTTTTGTAGTGGTAATAAAATCGTCTCTTATGGCATTTAGATTTTTGCATTTTCCTGGAATGAAAAATGTATTAAAAGGATATAAAGCAAAGTGATTATACAAAAAAAAAAAAAATAGTAAAATAGTAAAATTCCTTTTTAAACATTAACACCTTTTACAAATTCTTCAACAGAATAAAAAAAAAACAAGTCTTTATTTGCATTTAACTTTAACCAAAGACCATTATCATCATCAGAAAATGGTTTTGAGAAATGGGATTTGATTTTTTTTTTTTTCTAGGATAAAGAGGATAATTTTAGTAAAAAAGGATCTTTAGTAAAATAAAAGAAATAAAATATTATATTTAAGTCATAAATTTATGGTTAAAGTTAAAATCTTATAAAATCTGTACAAATTTTATTTAAAATTATTCATAAGGACTTTTTTTTTTGGGGGAAAATTTATGGAAATTTTAAAATTTACATTTCACAAATATTGTTGTTTAACATTTCGATAAGAAAATATTCTTTTTGATGGATTTGGTCAAAATTTAGTAAAGTTTATTTTTTTTAAAAGTTGGAATAGTGTTTAAATAGTTGTCAGTTTAATGGTTTAATTTATTCACAAAATTTTTTAAAGTTATTATCTATTATGTTTTATAGAACGATTGATGTGGACATTTTTTCGATAATATAGAATTAAAATAAGTTTTGAGGAAAATTATTAATGTTGTAGTGAAGTAATGATTCGAGAATTAACAAAATATTTTATTATTTGTAGTGGGAAAGAATATTTGTTATTGGTGC
Source organism: Empis livida (assembly GCA_963932195.1). Lineage (NCBI taxonomy): Eukaryota > Metazoa > Arthropoda > Insecta > Diptera > Empididae > Empis > Empis livida. Next base: position 3,667,687 of record OZ010647.1, read on the forward strand.
CAGTAGTTTTCATTACCATTTATGTAGTAAAAAAAGAAAGATAGATAATCGTCCTACCCGCTTGTATTTAGAAACTAAATAATATTATTGCTAGAAAATAGGACTGGTCTTTTTTCCCAATTGTCCTATTGGATTGACAGGTACAATCGAACAATAAAGGTAAATTCGGCTTTTACGGGAATATTTCCCCCTCCGTTCGATAACAAGTAATATTTCTAATTAGGAAATTTGTCAGAATTTCAATTTATTACAAATTTTAAACCATTTTTTAAGTATTTTCCATAAAAATAAAGGAATACTGAATAAAGGTGTGAGTTAGGCAACTCTTCCTTACAATTATACCACCAGTACTGTAATAATGATTTATAAAAGTACTCAAGATCTTTTTGCTCCGGTGACAGTAAATAAGTGACACAATTTAACTTTTTCCTCATTTTCTCTTGATGAAAGAAACTGCAACTATTAACTTTTCGGTTCGCGAGTGATAGTTCATTAAATCATCCAGAGGAGTTTTTGAAAATCCAGAGGAGGTTTTTGAATACCCAAGTAAATGGAGTATCCTTACCAAGGGATGACTCGCTACAAGGTAATAATTTTTTTCTGCTAATTATAAATTGTGAACCGGACCAGCTACAAATTAAAAAGGGACTGTGCTTAAGGAAACCGAATGAAAGATCATAGTTGACTGAATGAAAGATCATAATTTTCCTTACGTGCATCCTAGAATTGCGGAAAATCGGGTACTGTTCCAAATTTATTAAACTTGATAAATGCGTAGCTGTCTATACAACTGTGTTTGTCTTTCTTGTTTCTTTCAATTCAATCCAGACACAAAATATTTTTTACTTCTACCATAATGATTGCCTTAATTATTCATATTACTAAGCAGTATTTTCATATCCTTACAACAAAAAAAATGAAATCTAAATAGAATTTTTAAATTAAATATTCAAATATATCAACAGAGAGTAAAGTCCAATCAAATCCACATTTCCTGATATCATTTGCAAAAAAAAAACCTGAAACAAGACTCTTCACTTTACCTACAACCGGAAAATATTTTATTACAACGATACGACATCATATAAAGTGCTTTTAAATTGGAAAATATCCTTATGAAAGTTTTCGTATTTTATTTTTATTTTTTTTTGTGTGTGTAAAGTGCTTGTTTGTTACCTGTTTACCATATTCACAATTTTTTTTTTTAGTATTTTAAAAGTGTTCAACGGTGGCGGGCGTAAAGAAAAAGACGATTTACTTAAAATATCCTGGACATTTTTTTTTTGGATAAAAAACATCTGCAGTTTTTGTTGTTGTTGTGATAGTTAATGGGAAAAATATTTTACTCTTTCTATATTTTTTTTTTTAGATAAAAAAACATTCTGTAGTATTTTTTTGATAATATCAGGCTGGGCGTTTTACTTGAATATATCCTTTTTATTTCTTTTTTTAAAATATATACCTGGTTTTTTTTTTAAAGGTTAGTTCAGCTTCGTGGTTCTGAGTAATGAGAAAAGTTTAACATGAATACTCTGTATTTATATTTTACGTAATGAAAATTTGTCCTTTTAAGGAGATTTTTTTGAGGCGAAAAATAATATGTTGGCACTTTAACATCAATCGGTTTGTCTATGATTTTGGTAAAAAAATTATTGTTTAACTTATTTTTGGAATGATTGAAGAATTTTTTATTAGTTAATGAAGAAACTAGTTTGAAGATCGGCCGATAGATGGCGTTGTTTTTGCCTCAATTTGTTTTTTTTAATGAAAAATTGTAATTTAACATAGCAAATATTCTCCAAACTTAAAAGTAGATGTCTCGTTGGATAAAATAGGATAAAATACTATTTATGGTAACTGAATTTTGTGCCAAAGAGGGCGCTGATTCGAAAATTTCAAATATAATTTAATTATTGCATTTAAATAAATATTAGCACTGACAAACACTCATAAATATGAAACTACTGCACAGTCATTCTACTGAATTTGTTCTTGTATTTGTTACTATTTTTTTTTATTTCTTCAGTGTATATTCTGTACCAGGACATAAGTAAAAGATGACTAAATATGTAATTTTTTTGTTTTCAGGTAGAATGTATAGTTAAATGAGAAAAAAATTAGGAGATTTGTTAAGTCTTTTTTTGTTTTGATGGATGATGATGACGAGTATAATGGGTTTAAGTTGAGAATAATGGTTTCAACTATTTTCTTCATATTTTTTTTTCGTTTTATATGAAACAGGAATATAAAACGTTTTAATGGTAATTTTCTTTTTAAATTAGTTTTTATCTACTTTTTGTTTGAATTTTTCCATAGACAATTTTTTTTTATGATGCTTTATTACAACGAAAATAGGTAATTAATTAAGGTTGCAATGTCGACAATTTTTGCATAACATTTATTACCATTATAATGTCACAGTTGTTCAATAAAAATTTTCATTTTGATTTAAATTATTATACGAGAAAATTATTGTCTTTTTAATGGTCGTTAGATTAGTGTTTTATACTTTTAATCTATTTTGGTATAACTAAGCAAATTCGAAAGTAAATTTACTTCAATAGTTGACAAGTTTTAATAAAAATCGAATTAAAAAAAATGTAAATAAATGAAGAATTATGAAATAAAAAATTTATTGGAAAATGGTAATAAGTAATTTTTTAGGATTTTTGAAACACAGAAACCCATTTTTTAGGATCTAGTCTAGAGTAAAGCTCAATTTAAGTTAACATATACGGAAAATTTTAATTAAATAGACGCGATTGTCAAAAAGTTCGAGTAAAAAGTAATAATTTATAGTCAGTGAATTAGAGAGACAATTTTAATCTAAGAAATGTAGCTCAAAAAAATTACATAATTTCTTGTTCTTATCAGTCTCGACTATGTCAGGCTGATGAAATTTCCATTTCTTACTTAATCTTCGAATTGATATTTTAGAGTCTGGAATTATATTAGCTTCAGTCATTTTGTTCAATTTTTTTCAAATTCCTTGAAGGCTGCAAGAATTTAAATTTTGTCATTTCATGTTGTAATTATGCTTCCAAAAAATTTAAAGTGATTATAACTAATTTTTGAGAATGCGAAGCTCTTCAGTTGCACAATCCAAACAATTTATACAAATTTTCTAATAATATGGAATCGTTATTCTCAAATTATGATTGTTTCAATATAAAGTAAAGTTCTTTTACCCTAATTTTCACTAATTAACTCCCATTAGGTGATTCCTACTAATTCTCTAAAACAAAATATATTAACATTAAATATTTATGTAACCGCAAAATAAAAAATTCTTTTTGTTTCTACAAAAATATATAATTTTATTATATCTTTTTTTTTCCACTTCTATGGTCACCAAATTCACCCATAAATCTGTACAAAAAAAAACCTAAATTAAATAAAAAAAATGAAAATGAAAAGGAACATTAATAAATCCACCTTAATCCTTAAAAAAAATAAATAATAAAATCAATAAATTTAAAATGATATTACCTTTCTTAATCAAATCTTACAAGTGTATTTCTTCATATAAATTGAATTCAACGAGCTGTGAAAAATCTCTGCTAGGGGTAACAACAGAAAAGGAAAAAAAAAATGAAGAAAATCAGTGGAAAATTCCCACATGAAATATTACCTTAAATGTTTCAACTTTTTTTTTTTATTGTTATATAAAAAAAAAATTGTTTATCCACTTTTTTTATTTTTCTGCTAAAATAAATAAAATAAAATATAGAAACAAGAATTCCTAATAAGATCCTTGACTGGACTCGACACCTACGTGTATATCATTTTTATACCCACGTATACAAAAAAAAAAAAAGAGAACTAAATTTCAAATCCTTTTTTTTTTGGTTTTCGTCAATTTAGTTGTTATTTAACGTATATGATATTTTTTTTGCAGACAAGGCTTTACCAGGAAATTGATCCTTTTTGAAGTATTCATTACACAGAGCAATAATTGATTATGTAAGATCAATATTGATCAGTAATATTTATAAATAATTAATTGCAGATCTGTGGAATGATTAAAGCTGCATAAAACCTAAAATTTTCCGTGAAGTACTGTTGATTATTTAGAAGCTACTGCAATAATTTTTCAAAAATTACTGTTGGTTATTTAGGACTAAAGACCCATCTAAGATTTAGGGCATATTTTCGCCATTTTAGTCACTAATAGTTGGACAATTACTGCTATTACTGCTATAATTTTTTCTGACTTTTTCCAAAATTTGTCACAGATAATTAATTAATTTTGTAATTTGGAATATAATTTCTAATAAGTGTTGCCAGATTTAGCCATAAAAATATAATTATCTACTTAAGAAATTATTCATAGCAGTTTTTTTTGAAAATTATAGTCGAATTGTAAAATCACACTAACCCAACTATGACCGAATGTGTAGCCATCAAATTTGAAAGTTTATGATATTAATTTTCCTTTGACAATAATTTCATTTCTACTGAAAATAATTCTTAAGAAAATTTAATGTTTAAAAATAATCATAAATTTTAAAAGATACGATTTTTTAAATGGACATATATGACAAATAACAATTTATCTGATTAAATTGTAATTTGAAATAAATAAATTATTTGGAATTTTTTTTCTTATATCCTTAAATTGTATTTAACATTTTCGTAGTATGGTTTAAAATTACACATTTTCTTTTTTTTTTTGAGATTTATATATTTTTACGAAAAAAAAAAACCAACCTTAAGGATTGTTATTTAATGGCTTGAAAATTTATGTTGGTTTATTTATTTATTTTTTTATTCTGGTGTGTAGGCCAAAAAAAAAATTTATGTAAGTGAATTTTACCTTTTTGACTGTTTTTGCAACGAAAAAGAACATTTTTTTTTTTTTTGAAATATAATATTTTTAATGTTTTAGACAGAAAATGTAACAGAAAATCAATTATATTAAGAAATTTGTAGTCTGCTAATCACAGTCTATTTTCGTAAATTTATTTAAATTGTCATTTAAGACAGTAAATGTCTATATACATTTTTTTTTAGTATTACAACCTTTCTGAAAATATAAAAAAATTATTTATTAAATTCTTCTTAAATTCAGGTAACTTTTTAAAAAGCATTAAATTACCTAGAATCATAATTTTTTACAATGAAAATCAATCATAAAATCTTTTAACAATGAAAAATCAATCAACTTTAAAAATTTTCCTTATATATTTATTTCCACCCTAAGTCCCAACCTCTCCTTGTACTAAATTAGTATAATAATTTTTTGGAATATTTTGAAAATTCATTATCAAAAACACACAACTAATAATTATCTTTAGACAATGATTTTCTTTAATTTTCACAAACAGCCAAATATCCTGTCTGTATTTAAGACATTTTATTATCCAACCATCCATTAACATCCACAAAAAAATAAATCATAATACATGTCATTGTCAGTCCACAATTTAGGGGTTTCTGATCAGGGGTGTAAAAAATTTTTTTTGTAGAAATTTTGTTTGGTGTCTTGATTTATTTTGTTTCTCCAAATTGAAAAACCACTGTAATGATATTTTCAATGAATAAACTATGTTGAATTTTATTTTGTGAGGTTATGGTTTGTGTTTCTTTCGATATTTCCATTTACAATTTACAATTTTATGCAATATTTCGTTGTTGTTGTTGAATATTTACATTTAATTTTCATATTGATTAGTTTTTATTCTCCTTTTTTTTATGTAATATTTTCGAAGACTCGGAAATTTGTGTTTTTTTTTGTAAATAAATGCAAATTCAATTTTCTTCAGTACGATATACTATAAGCGAAAATTTGAACCTTTTCAATTGGAATATATTTTAACCCTTTTGGTGTTAAACCTTTAGGAGAAAAAACCGTTCATTCTTCGAATATTTATACACGCTTTTAATATTTCTGGAGTTAATGAAACAAGGGGTAATTTGAATCAAGTTTTCTTTGCAGAATTAGGTTAGATAAGATTTAGTAAAAGTCTGTCAAGTGGTGTGTGGTACGCGACTTAATAGATCTCGATGGATGCATCCAGATCGCGAACAATTTTTTTAATTTTTCTGCTGAGCGTTCAGTTCATGGACAGAGGAACGACTGCTGACCGTTCTGTTCATGGACGGAGGAATGCTTCAAACGGAGGAAGGACTCCGTTTTTTCTATACACAATCAGGGCCGGCATATTTCCGTTTGACTAGTATTGTCGCGAGACTAGTCTTCTTTTCGTTTATTCCATTGCGATACTAAAATTCCATTACCGCCGCACATCCTTTTTCGAAATAAGTTTCGCGCCTTTTCTGGAAATCGTTACAGAATTACCTAAACAAAATTAATTCAATGGTATTTTGTGGCAGCACTATAAGTCTTTTTGCTACCGACTTACAAGCATCTTGTGTAGTAGCGTTATGTCTGTAAGAACTACCTAAAATTCTATTTTCGAAATTATCACAAAGACTTCTTTTTTGCTCAAATTTATGTGTTTAAAATTATCAGATTATTTCCAATTTTAACTTTTGTTAAATATAGCCATCAATTGTGCGATAAGGGTTAAATATAATATACGAAGAATGGACGATGAATGATGGATGAAAATGCATAAAGAATATTTTCTTTTGACTCTTCTGGAAAATATGAAAATAGATTATTTGAAAAATTGTATATAATTTGAATAAATTATTTCTTTAAATTCGATTTTTTTTTTTTGAATAACAACTAATATTTTTTGAACTACAAATTCAAAATTTTTATTATTAAATAAATTGGTGAATAAAGTTTTAAATTGAAAATAGTGTAAGAATGAAGAAGCTACTCTTTATTTAAATTTTTATAGAAAAATTGGTACAATTCATTATTCAGTAAAAGTTTCAAGTGATATTAAACGAAATAGGTGAACGTGGCGATAATATGTATGACCAGGACGAACTTAAAATGAGTAAGACGGAAGTAGTTCGTTAGCGAATTTATGCTCCGGATGACAAGGAATAACTTCAACGACATTGCGTAGTATATGTTACAGTTGGTACCATAAATCTATAATTTTCTTATTGATATCTAGATTCCTCCTCTGGCCGCCTATATTCGGCAATATAGGTTAATAGATAAATTCTGTTTTTTGACTGATAATATTACAAATATTGAGGACTCGAGACATTATATAATTAGCTCAACCCAGTTACGACTGTATTTTTTTTTATAATTTTCTGATAATTATCTAATTTTTAATTTAATTCTGGATATCACAAGAAAATCGCAACCACTTTATGCTTATTACAAAATTATTAATTGTGAGTTAGTGTTAATTGCATTTTGATACTCTGTCTTGCACCGTATCACCTTAATAAGTAACGTAATACTCTTAATATCATTGCACCATTAAAAGCAATCCAACAACATTAATATTTATTGAAATTTCTGAAAAATACTCATTAATTACAGAAAAGTATTTTAAATCTACTTCAAAACTAAATCCGGAAATTGAAAAACAATTTCAAAATATATATTTCAAATTCATATTTTTATGCACCTTCATTTATGACCATCACATATCAAAGTCCTTGGAGCTGAAAATTCATCATTTTTTTAATTTTTTTTTGTTTATTTTTGTGGAAAATTTCAAACACAAACACGACAATTGAATAAATAAATCTTTAATGTTTTAATTTGTGGATTTTCAGAAAATTTATTAATCAAGAAATATGAAACGTTTTAAAAAATAAACATTTCCACTTTTCTATATTTTTTTTTTTTTTCTTGAATTTGAAATCATTTCTATTTTATGGTACACAGAACGACAAATGATTTAGAGAATTTATTAAGTGCAATTTTGAATTTTGGATTCTGTCTGGATAATTTTGTTTTATAATAAATTTCACTGCAAAAATAAATTTAGACTTTTAATAGTAGATAAAATTTGAATGTTCTCTTAATATTTATTGAAATTATGATATGTAAATTGTTAAATTAGTATTTATAGTTATTTATGTAAAATAATACTGACTGTTCAATAACAATTAGTCCAAGAATTAGAAATATGGAGCTCAATTTTTGGATTTTAGCTGGACGAGCAAATAAATCAAATTTATCGAAATTTTTTAAAGTCTTGACCAATTTTACAGCCTGCTTTTCTGTAATAAATATTTAACATTAAAATTCCATTTATAAAATGATTATCATTTTAATTATTTTTTTAATACTAAAATTACTGTAGATCCTGTTAACGTATCTATTACGATAATGATTTTGTTTTAAGTCATTCGATTCAACTTTTAATATTTTACACACCTAAGAATATGCAAAAAAAAAGTTGTCACAAACATATTCTATAAATACTAAAATTACTGTAGATCCTGTTAACGTATCTATTACGATAATGATTTTGTTTTAAGTCATTCGATTCAACTTTTAATATTGTACACACCTAAGAATATGCAAAAAAAAAGTTGTCACAAACATATTCTATTAATATTTGCTTTTTTTAATTAAAAAAAGCAAATATTAAATAAATAAGCTTCGTCGTGTTTATAGTTTTTTTTAAACAATATTTATCGAAATTTTCTAAAGTTTTGACCTAAATTTAATTTTGCACGAAAAATGCTAAGTGAATTTCGAAATATAATTAGGCAACCATAGTTTCTACCAAGGTATTTGGTTATAAAACTACTGTTAATAAGTTTAGAAATTCTAATATAAAAACTTCTTAAATAATTTGATTTAATTTAATTATTTTTAAAGTTTTTTTTAATTACTTTTGAATTATTTCACATATTTACGAAAACTTTTCATTAATTTGACAACTAAATTTAAATTAAATTAACCCAAAAATAATAATAAAAAAAATGTATCTTCGATTTTTCAATATTTGCAAATTTATCAAAATTTACGTCAATAAAACGTTCAGAAAATTCTCATTTTAATATAAATATAGAAAAAAGTGAAACAATCAATGGATTATACTCAGAGTTTGTTGGAAAATTTTAACAAAAACTGAAACAGATTGGTTGCTGACAATTGGTTTCTTTGAACAAATTAATTACAAAAGTCAGCCCAAATACTAGAATTAATAATTAGAAGTATGCTACAGGCTCAGCAATATTGAGCTTGTAGCATACTTCTCGGTTTTCCGAGAACTGCACACTTCTTTCATATCCAATCATCTGCTTTCTGTTTATAGCATTATGGCTCCTTTTCCCGTGGAATACATTGCGATTAGCATGTCAGGTCGGAAACCGATCAGGTCGGAAACCGATCAGGTCGGAAACCGATCAGGTCGGAAACCGGAAATTCTTTGGAATACATATAAACTTCAATGACCATTTCTGTTCTAAATTATTGTAAACTGTTGTAACAACTTTTTTCGATATTCACTCTTCTAAGCTTTTCTCGCCCTTAGAAAACTTGGAAGAAAAGAATCTCAACATTACTCCCGATATCAGTGCAACCATTCAGCTTATTGTAATAACTTTTAAACTTAGTTCACATATTGACATTATTTTTGACAAATCAAAAACTAAAAACAAAGTTTTTTTAAAAAAAAAAAAAATATGCTAAAAATTTTGAAAAACAAGAAAACTTTTAATACTTTTTTTTTTTTCAAAAAACTTGGGTTTTTTGAGAAACGTTTTACATTTCAGCACAAATAACACAGGAAAAAAAACGTACTATAAATTTTAACTCGAATATAAAACTTTTACTGAGTAAGGACAACATAAAAAAACAACAACAACAAAATAAAAACAATAAAAAAAAAGTTAAATTAAAGAAAATCTGAAAATCCAAAAAAAAAGAAGAAAATTTGAGAAAATATCAAAGATCCATTTAAACATTTTAATATGAAATAAACTTGACTTTTTTGGCAAGAAAAGTTTTCTTTATATTTTTCAGTTTTTTTTTTTTTAATATTTTCCGAAATAGAAAAATAAAAAAGAAAAGTTGTTGGAAAATAATAAATTAAAAAACAATTTATCAAAGTTTTCTTTTTTCCTGGTTGTTTTTTTTTTGTTATACAGGAGGGTAAATTAGTTATATATTTTATATATCTTAAAGTCACAGGGTAAGGACTAGCTTTTCGTTCACATGTAACACAGATTAAGAGAAACAAAACACAATTAATTTCAAATTTTTATTTTCCCGGAAACGTAAAATTGTTTTCAAATAAAATAAACTAAAGAAAATTATTTTTAATATTTTTATGGTGGGGATTTACACATCGAAAAATTGTCCGTGTCCAGCTGTCAGGACAAAATATTTGAGTAAATAAAAGATGTGCGTAAAAATACAACATATTCGCATTTATTTAGGGGGTAAAAGTTAGAACTTTTGTGGTAATCATTTTTATTTAAAGCCTTCCGAAATTGTTAAGTGATAAGGAAGTAGTTCGGTTTGTCAAGAAAAAAAGGACAAAATTAGTTTGATATTTAGACAGAATTAAATAAGTTTCTATTTAGGGAGGATAACATGACAGTCGGCTTATTGTAGTACTAAATGCAACTCAAAAACGGATTTTATTTTGATACTAGATTGGATTAGATGCAGTGATCAATTCAAATATTAGTAGTTTAATTAAAAGAAAGTTAAGTTTAGGTTGCACAGAGCTTTTTCTGTGCGACCTAAAGGACGAATTAAAATTGATTTACTAAAGTCTGTACCGACGCACAGTGGGTGGAGACTTCTGTAAATCCATTTCTAAAAAGGTCTTTTTGATTACGTTTTAGTTGGAATCGTAAAGAAAATTCAAAGTCGTCAGAACTATTTGACTGTTGACATTCACAAAGACCATTAAGCTGTGCTAACAATTTTATTAGTTTCGAATAAAATAAACATAAAGACAATTACAAAAAAAAAATGGTAAATTAAGGAACAAATAAACACTTCACTTTAAGGAAGAAAAAAAAAATATCCTTTATCATTGAGATCATTTTTTTTTTCCAGTTTTCAGTGTAATTTAGAAAATTCTATTGAAAATTTCCACAAAAAAAAAAAATTGTCCTTATAAAGTGAGTAAAAAAAAATTCCCTTGATATTGTTTTTCCCTCTTTGAAAGAAAATCTTCCATCAGTTTTTATAAATTGTACGTAAAATAAATTCTTGGTTTTTTTTTTTTGTATATAATTTATATAAATTTTTCCTAAAAATGCTAAAAGGACTATAAAGGTGCTAGGTGAATTGTGTGTTGGTATATAAAAAAAAAATCCTACCAGAGGCACATTTAATAAACATTTCATTTTCAATTTTCTAAGCAATATTTCTTTAGGATTTTGTTAAATTTTCGTTATTTTTTTTTTCCAATTTAGTCCACAAAATTCCCTCCTAGCTTTTGGCTCCAAAAAAAAAAACAGTGTATTTTTTTTTTATTTAACTAAAAACATGATGTATTTTTTTTTCTCTCGGTTGAATTCCTGAAAGCTAAAAATGTGAAAAAAAAAAAATATAACTGACAAGAAAATAAAATCAAGGAAGTGAAAAAAAAAGGATCAACTTGGGAAATTTAGGATTTTTTTTTATTTACTTGTGATGTGTGTGACTACCTAGGTGGGATTTTTTTAAGCATATTTAAGAGAAAAAAAATAATCACTTAATTCAAAATGGAATTATTTATTTCATTTTTGCAGGTTAATCTAATCTGGAAGGGCTTCTTTCAGGGGAAAAATTGATAAGTTTTGAAGAGTGTCGCTCTAATAAGACAGTAAAACCTTTAGGAATCCCGAAATTAATTAGGATTTGGGATAGCAGAAAAAAAAGGAGAGAATACTGACATAAACTAATTACAGACGAAGTATATTACCTCAATCACAACAGTATGGTTTTATTGTTAGTAGTAGCTTAATCTTCTAATACTGACTCATACTGATGGACCATATTTCTGAAATAGTTTGGTATATTTCATCATAAACTTTCATGAAATGTCAATAATCAATTTATTGAAGCTTGCAGAGTTCGATTCCTCTCAATAAACTCAATTTTATAATCTTTTTTTAGGCTCATATTAAATGTCAAAATTTGACAGATAACACTTTATTTAGTTCTATAAAAATTTTCGTGCTGGAACAGCTTTAAATTGACCAATTTAATTGAATTAAATGCATATATATGCAGAAAATTTTATTACATAAGAAATTTTCTATTAATTTTCCAATTTTCTTATAATTTAAACAAACCCCGTAATTTTCAAAAAAAAAGGAAATGCTTTCTTGTTTTTTATTTCAATTACGGTTTGTTTAACTGACGTGAAAACAAAATTTAAATACAAGAAGGAAGGTGTTTTATTGCAATTTTTGTGTTTGAGGTTTTTTCTTATTGTTACTTATGTTTAACTGTAAAAAATATTTAGGAGGTATTATAGCTTACAATGTGAATAAGAATGGGTTGACCTTTTTTTTTTTCATTAAGTTTTTTTTTGTTTTTTGTGGGTGGGTGTGTGAGTGAATTTATATTAAGATTTAAGGAGATTTTATTTTGAAATTTTAAATACGAAGAATTTATTCGGGAATTGAAATTGACACTTTAGATTTTTTTTTTTGTAAGCTTGACATGTATATTTGATAAAGTTATAAACGCTTATGGGGAATTTCAAAATATACAACTAAGATAATATTTTGTCTGATAATTTAAATATTATTTAGAAAGTTTTTAAAGTTTTTTGGTTAAATTATTTACAAAATTAATTGATGATAAATAAATTTTAAAATTTTAAGATTGATACGAAGGTAGAGAAGCTAGAGCGTAATGAAATTTATAAAATTCCACTGTGAAAAATAGAGAATAGTCACTGGGAGTAGCTAATTCTGAAAACAGTTTTCAGTTATCTCCACCTACTGTTTTATAGATGGTGGAGACTTACGAAATTAAATTTAATGAAATCTGACCTAACCTACTTCTACATAAAGTTTAAGTTTAGAGGGTGTGTATTAGCATATTAGCTAGCAGCACATTTCATAAGACTGTAAATTTATTTCAAGCATGCACAGTATTTAGTTTGTTTATTTTGAAACGCTTATTAATCAATTTTGAAAATAATGTTTATTTTCTAATTTTAATGTCAAATGTCTGTAATTTTTTTCTTCTAATTTGTCATAATATCAATAGGGACTTTGACGACCATGTTAAAATTTGACTACCGTCGATGTACAACATTAAAATAGTTGAAATTCGTTTAACTAATTTTTATGGTAAAATATAAATAAATATAACAAATTAGTCCTTTTTTTTTCAATAAATTCTTCCTCCAAAAAAAAAAAAAACAAACTTACATTCACCTACATTAGAATGTAGGTGAAAAACCTACATTCAATGAAAATTTTAAGTTTAAACTTATTAGACGCCAAAAAAAAAATTTCCAATGAAATAGATTCAAAAAGGATATACAAGACATGATAAATTTTATTTGTGTGTATAAGGAAAAGTTTATTTTAAAATAGGAAAACAAACAAATTTGATGTTTTTTTTTTTTTATGCATAACACGATGTTATTAGATTTTCAAACAAAAAGGATATAAAAATATTTTTTTTTGTGTATAATGAAACGTGTAACAGTCGTGTTTTAGTTTGTTACCATAAATTTACATTGTATTTTTACTCTAAAATAAACCATCAAATAATGTTAAACAAGATTATTTGAATTTAGGAAAAAAAATCACATAGAAAGTCCTTGATTAAATAAAAATTTTTGGTAAATTTAATTCTAATTTAAATTACAAACCGAAATATTTAATAAAAGTATTTTTTATTGGGAATTTTTTTAAATAATTAAAAACAGACAATTAATTTAATTTTAATTAAAAATTAGTGACTAACTGACAAAGGATATTAATTACTTCGTATTTACTACTTACCAAGAAATCAATTAAGGATCTGATGTATCAGAGAATTATTTGTCATACCCCCAAACCTGTTGGCGTCCAAAAAGGATCAAAGTAAAAAAGTTTAGACAAATATAAATAACGACTAAGTGAATTAAGCTTTTTAATTTCTTTTCAAATACTGTTTATTTGTGAACTCCGTTTCTGCAGTATCCGGAGCTTTATTTTCTGCAGTCCAAAGGGTTTGAATTATAGTATAAGTTAAAATTTATTAAGCTCTCTGGTAATATTTCTATGAGAAATGTAAAAAGTCTGTAAATCATCTTTAAGCTTTTTATATTATTGAGTCATAATTTAATAAGTCAGTGGGTGGCTATATAAATTAGTGAATGAAATCACTCGCTCCTTTTATGAAAATTACACTAATTGGGCAGAAAATGATGCCCTTTCAAATGTAGAAACAGAGACAATATTTCGAACTTTTATGTCCAAGACTTAGACATAATTTCTAACTACTTACTACCAGGCCAGATAATTCTTTATAGAAAAATTGCCGGTCCTAGTCAAAGCTCTACACCAACTGAACTGATAGCTGAAAAATTATTATTCAAGTTTTTCTAAGAATATTTTTATATTCAAATTTTATGTTTAATGTAATAAAAAAATTAATGTTTCATAAAATAAAGTCATGTCCATCTGACTTCATAATATTTCTAATAAAATTCAAATTTTTAACTTTCACAAACTTGTATTAAAAATATTTACAAAATAAACTTTCAAAATAATTTTAATAGTGTCACATAAGTTTTCAATGTTACTCGTACCACAAAATTGATTTTCTGTTGATAATATTAATAAGTTTCTTTTGATTCAATCATCAACATAAAAAAAATAAAAACACAAACATAACAACAAATATCTACAATTTTTTTTTTTAAAGAACTTGAACAAAGGATATAAAAATGTTTATCCTTTTTTTAAAAAAAAAAAAAAATTATATAAATAGACATATTATTGTTTTCTCTATATCTACGAAAAAAAATATGTCTTAGTGTCCTTAGAGATTGTTTATCTGGTAGATAGTCCGATTCTTTTCCAGGATTGTCTACAAGGACAAAAAAAAAATAAACTGTAGATTAAATAAACCAGATGTTACACAAAAAAAAATTTAATTTTTATGATTCCAACACAACGACAACAACAAAAACAGGAAAAACTTTAAAGAAAAACGTATAAGAAATAAAAATTTTCTTATTTTTTTTTCAATCGTAAAAAAAAATTGAAAATTGGAAAATCTTAACTCCGGAGTTACACTCGGCGCTACTGCTGCGGCACATCTAATTTTCAAAATGTCAAACAAACAGAAATAAATGGAAATGTATGCAAAATGTCAAAATTAACATTTTCATATGGTTTCTTCCGCTTGTCGCGCTGATTTTGAAACGCCATTTTGTCAATTTTAAACTGTAATAAATATTAAAAAATATTTTTATTAAATTCTTTTTATGACGATACATCTACTTTTTGAAAATGTCTACTTATTCAAAAATGATCCCAGCATCAACAGCATAAATTCACAATTGAAGCGATGACGCTGCACCGGCGAA
Source organism: Empis livida (assembly GCA_963932195.1). Lineage (NCBI taxonomy): Eukaryota > Metazoa > Arthropoda > Insecta > Diptera > Empididae > Empis > Empis livida. Next base: position 3,683,070 of record OZ010647.1, read on the forward strand.
TTTAGACATAAATATTGTAAATATTTTACATAAAAAAATTTCTAGATTATTTTTTTTCATAGACTTTGGAAATACCGTATATATTTTTTATGAGATCTAAAAAGTCCTTAAGGATTTCAGAAGATTATATAAGAGAGTTGATCTTCTGTGTATTTTTATAAATAAAAACACCAATGTTTTAGATGATGTTTGTCGATGGTCCAGTTTATAAAAAAAAAAATAAATATATTTTGTGAAAATCAGAAAATGAGGAAAATATTTTTTTTGTGAAAATATGATAAAAAAAATTTAACGATTATTTTTTGTATATGTGAAAGAATAATGATTGTGTAATTGTGACGATGATTTAAGGAGGAGATACTCAAGAGGAAAAAAAAAATTCCTAAGATTATAATACAAATAGATTAGATATATACTTAATTTTTTAAGATGTTTTCATTGAGATTTATATTATATTTTTATGGATTAGTGGTCTTTCGTTTTGTTAAAGTGTTTATCAGATTTGTTTAACTATTTACGTTTGAATTAACTTTTTGGAAACATTATACGTTGTAGAACATATTTGAACATAAAAAATAGTTTTTGTTGGTTTAATAAATTTAATTTATAATAATTTTTCCTAAAAAAACATATTTTGGAGAGATTAAGTTGATTTTGCAATCAAGGATCTTTCCTGAATTTGTTTTTTTCTAGTTAACAAAAAAATTCATTAAAATTATGTAAAAAAAACAGACTAACATAAAATAATGAAATAAAAATGTCAGTGAATTTCTATTTTATTAGATTCTTAATTATAAATTTAGTATTCACAGGGGAGAGTTGCCTAAATCAGTCCACTTTTCATTATTTTTTTTTTGTGTGTAAAAATACTTAATAAAAAATTGATATTTTGTAATAAATTTAAATTTTAATGTTTTTTATAATTTAGATAAAATTTTACCGAAATTTTTTTTACCGACTGAAAACCATTTAAAATCATTTGACGAAATGGAATTAATTCTAGTAATTTCTACAAATTATTTGTGTTAAAGGGAATAAAAGCTAGTTATTCTATTAAATATTTTAATCCAAGATAAAAAAAAAACTGCTTCTAAAAGTTCAAAATTGTCCATTAATTTCTGCAGACAATCTTCTATTATTATTTTTCTTGGAATTTTAATTCTAAGGTAATAAGGACAATGCTCAAAGTTACCTAAAAGTTAAATTCTTTGATAAAAATTTATAATATTGATACACTATTTTGTCCAGTAATGTAAAATTTACTTGAACGATTGAGAATCAAATTTAATTTAAATCCACAATTGATGAATGTATAATAAATTATTTAAAATATTTACGAAATTTTTGAAATACCAAATCGATTACGTAAAATCCATTTTAAAATTTAATTAATTGACCACAAAATTTCATTTTATCAGAAATATTTATTTTCTACAATTTAATTTCTACAAAAAAACCAAAAAATATCCTTAGTAATTATTTTTGTTGTATTAGTAATTTAGTTTTAGGTAAAAATGTTTTTTTTTTTTGTAGTTTCTAGACGATTTTTGTGGTTTAGAAAATTTACCTTAATGTCAAATAGTTAAGCAGTTAAATATTCAATTTTTTTTTTATGTTAAGCAATAAATGTTTTGTAATTTGTTGTACATAATAATTGCAATAAATTAGTAAATTTTGTAGTAGAAAATTATATAAAATTATAAATTATTTATTTAACCAGAGTTGGGTACATATAAAATTCGTTAAATATGTCTCTATAATTTCTTAATTGGCTTTGTGGTAGAAAGATTAATTTATAGAAATTTTGTAATTATTTCAAATTTAAATGATTTTACTATAAATTAAATTTGATTAAATAACAAATTGTCTAACATAAATTGATGTCACAAATTATAATAAAAATATTAAGATAAAATTCAATAAAATTTAAATGTTTATTATAACAAATTTGGAGTGAAAATTAATCTTTTAAGAGATTTTTAGTGAAAAATATGTTAATAAATTTGATAAATAATCATAATTTTGTTACTATAGTGAAAAATTAAATTATATTTTATATAGTTTTTGAGTTAATTCTAATTTTTGAGTTAATCTTGTTGAGTCAACAGAAAATGTTTGGAAATTTTCCCGATTGTAAATTTTTAAATATTATTCCTCTTTTCCAGTTAACAGAAATATTTTACGAAAATTATCCGAGTCGGAAATATTTTATATCCTAAATAATATTCGAGTGACTGGAAATTTAATGTAAAATTTGGTTGACTAGAATTATCCAGGAGATTAATATAAATTAACACCAATTAAAGAAAGTACATAATATTAAAATTAGCACCTCTGTTGGAGGAAATTTCAATGATAAGAAAATGCTGCTTTATTCTACTCCTTTATACTTTTCAAACGTGCTGTCAATTATCAATTTTGGAGATTATTTACTATTCGTAATTGCCATTTTTTTAAATTTAAAATCACGTTTTCGAAAAATTACATTTACGCCGCCTACCGGATGATCTTAAAGTAATTTTAACCTTCACGTAGATCGTAAATTCTTCAATGTTTTTAATGACGGGTTTGGTAATATTTTCTGTGTACATTTACTCTAATAAATCATAATTTGAAAAAATTAAAAGATTTAGATGCATGGTGGTAAAATTGTAACTTAAGGGGTTTTTGGTTTTTCAAAAAATAGCTAGAATTGGCATTAGTAATTTTTTTCTAAATTATATCCTTTAAGAACATAAAATACTATTTAAAAACTGATTTTTTTCTTTGCTACTCCAAAATTTTTATTTCCATTTTTTGAAATCCTTGTTTGAACATTTACACTATAATAAATTTTCTTGTTATTATTATGTTTAACCATTTTCCTATCATAATTTTTAAATGATATCGGACATTTTATTTGTCCTGTAGTTAAATAATATTATTTCCCTTAAATATATCCAATTTCTGTTTTATATATAATTTTTTTTTTCTTGTAAGGAAGGACACATTGAAATGAAAAATTTTATATAAAATATAAGAATTTATTTTTACCATATCCTCCGAAAAGCTCCCATTTCATTATAATGTGCACACACATGATTTACGGTATAATTTTAACTAGATTTATTACGGTATACATTTTTCTTTTATTGTCATATATCCTTATTTGTGCCACTAAGTCGTCCTTTTTTTTTCTCTCTCACTTTTCTCGTTTTATATATTTTTAAACAAGAAAAAAAAAAAATTCTTGAAATAAATTTTATGTTTCCTTTTTTTGTTTTTTGTTTGTCCAGCGGAAAATCTTTTTTTTGCATACATATTTTCTCATTCTTTTAGCTACATTCAGCTTACCATAAATAATGTTCAGTTGTTTCATATTTATGGGATTTTTTTCAGTAGTTTAATTTGACTTGTAATCAATTCAATTACAATTTATTGAAAACTGATTGATTGAATGACACAGGAAGCTATGATAGTTAATAGTTTTCTGGTAGATGGTTTTTTTTAATATCAAATATATTCTGCTTCAAAGTAAATGCCATGAATAGTCCAGTATTTTTTCCAATGTCAGATTAAGGTTATTCCCTTATTCACTCTTTGTGGAAGCCTAGGGCCTCAAGTCCTGTATTTTTTCCAATGTCAGATTAAGGCTATTCCCTTATTCACTCTTTGTGGAAGCCTAGGGCCTCAAGTCCTGTATTTTTTCCAATGTCAGATTAAGGCTATTCCCTTATTCACTCTTTGTGGAAGCCTTGGGCCTCAAGTACAATATGATTTGTACTTGAAGTTTCTGTAACATTCTACTTCAATTTGGACCTATTAAATTAAGAACCTTTGCAACATTAATATATTTATTAGTGTGACATTTTTTGTTAGCAAAAATTGCCTTTTCGTTGTCTTAATATTACATTTTATTGTAATATTATTACTGGTGCTAATTTAATGGGTACAACTTAATACATTGGCACCAAGCCACTACCGAAACCAGAGATTCATATGACGGTAGAATTTTTTATTACAAAAGTTTCTGTTTTAGTGTGGATTGTACTATCTATTTTAGGTAATATTCCTATATTTTAATTTGTTTCTAAATTTCATAAGCTATAATTCAGATTCTAAATTCTTCAATTTCGCAAATTTATTGGCTAATAACAGACAGACAGACGCGAAAAACTTGAATTTAAAAAAAAAAACTTACTAACAGACAGACACACCGAAAATATTTTAATTTTTAAAAAAAATCAAAACAATCCCCAGAAAAAACTAAATATTTATTTATTTATTTTTACTTGCAATCAATTTTGTTGTTGTTTTGTCCTTTTTTTGTGCTGAATTTGAACTTCAAAAAAAAAATATGAATATCCTTTTTATTTTAACAATAGAATATTCCTTACAAGTCTCCTAAATTTCTATGTAACAACAAAAAAAAAACAAATTCCTTCAGCTCATAAAAAAAGGATATAGCGTATAGTACAATTTTTTAAAAATTATCCAAAAATGTTGGTAGTATAATATTATTATAATATTTCTTTTATGAATGTCCTAAAAAAAAAAAATTGTTTGAATTCAAGAAAATTTTAGAAGCAAAATGATTTAAAAGGATTATTTATCCTGGTTAGAATATTTGGTTATATTTTCAAAGATTTTTTTTAGATATTGGTTATTCAAATGTTTGAATGAGGAAACAATTTTTTTCTTCTTGTTCATTTTTACTGGTGAATAGGAACTAAAAAAAAAGGAAATATTTTGGGATTAATAAAAAGGAAAATCAAAAGGATACAAAAGATTGATTGGGTTGTTTCAATAAATTTCTTTGTTTTTTTTTTTTTCGAATTCCTTTTAATGTCAGCTTAATTTTTGATTGTTTTGATGAAAATTTCGATATCAAAAAAACTTTGTGATCCCGACATAGAAATTTTAATATTCGGTGAAACAGGAGGTTTACATTTCAGTTTAGTTCAAATTTTTTCAGTTTCCTTTTTTAAACTTTAAAAAGTGATTTAATTAGAATTAAAATGTTTATGGAATCATTTATACTAATTTACATATATTTAATCAGGAAAACTAATCGAAAAACTATTGGGGGGGAAAAAACATCCTCTAGAAATTTAGTTAAACCAATTTGTACTGTAAAGGACTGACAAATTTCTAAAAAAATATATCACAATTACTAATTAAATTAAATTGAATTTTCTTCAAAAAATTATCTTAAATTTCAAAGACTTAAAAATTTTCTTTTACAATTATTCAATTTTATCTCCTGTTTCCTGTTTCTATAGAAAAAATAAAATTATAATCCTTTTTTGAAATTCAAGATACACCAAAAAATTATTAAAATTTTGTCTGGTCACATAGCATATAAATTTTCTATGTTTATGTTTCTGAACAAAAAAAAAAAAACCTTTAAAATCCTTTTGTAATGTGTTTCAATTTTTCTAAAAAAATTATATTTAACGTTATATATGAAAAACAGGCGATTAATATCCAAGGATATTACCCCCCAAAAAAAAAGGAACAGAACAACAAAAATTTTTTTTTTTTATGTATTGCGCATTATGACCAGAAGTTACTCGAAATATAAATAAAGAATGTAAAGAACTAAAAATTAATGGACTTTTGAAATGTTTATGGTGCTTTTAATATTTTCCTTCGAAAATATATTTTTTTATAATCTGATAAAAATAAAAAAGGGGTCTCCAGTATGTGTGTACGATCAAAAATAAATAGAAAATTACAAATTTTTGAGGATTATTTTATTGAATCGTACTAAATCAACTGGCTAAATGGTTCTCATTTAATAAGGACTAATAATATAAACTTAAAATTACAAAATTACAAAATTTATGTAGTTACAATTAATGATTACTGAGTCAAAAATTATAACGATAGTCAGCATAAAAATTTGAAATTTTCAACTAATTACCTTAAATGTACAAACAGAATATATTGCTGTCATCTATCGCTGTAAAAATCTAAATTATCTATCTTGTATTATGCTAATATAAATTTTCAGAAAATTGTGACATTTGTCTGTGGTTTCGCTGTAAATTATTGTGATTCCTCTAGAAAAGACATCCAATTCTGTTTGGAAAAAAACTTAACGACATCCGACATATTCTATTCTACCCTTAATAGATAACATTTTAAAAACTGAAACCAGTTAGACGAAAATTTCACAAAATTTCTGTCATTGGACATTGGACATTTTACGTTTTTACTAAAAGAATTTGTAAACTAAATTCGTGAAAGTCTGTAATAAAAATGGTTCTATTTATATAAAATGAATTAAGGACTATTCTTGTAAATATTGAACAACACTGGTACATGGGTACACCCTGTATAAATTCATTATTTACATAAATTTTTCTTAAATTAATATCAAGACAAAAATTATTAACAAATATTAAACAAATTTAAGAATTTTTGAAAATTATATTAAAAGTATTTTGATAAGCGCTAAAAAAAACACATCTGTGATAAATTATTTAAAAAATACTATAAATATGACTATCTATCTATAAAGTTTAAAAAATCAATTTTCAAAGAAAATTATGTTTCAAATATCTTGACAGTTAAAATATTAAAAGTATTGAAAAAATTTTTTAAATTTTAGACAAAGTAAGATTAATTGATTCATGAATTGACTTTAAATAGAAAATTTAGTGTAGTCAGTTTAAGATATTAAAGTTAAATATGCTACAACCGGATTATCCACAGTGGTTAGTTCAAAATATTGTAAATTGTAACTAATTAGAGTATTGAAAAATAGTTACTTTCTTGGTGGTTAATTGAACAACAATAAAAATATTGAAAATAACCAAAATGTTGGTTCAAATAAAGAGCCGATGACATAATAATATTTCGGATTTATTACTTGTAAATAAATTTGTTAAATGTAATTTATTCAGATAATTAAATTATAAATGCCATTAATCCAATTAATAGTTTCGTTATTTAAACTACGAAATTCAGGTGAAATATTTCCAGTTAATTCAGAAATATTTCCAATCTAAAATTGATAATAATTTATAATTTCTAAAGAAAGTTCATAAATTTATTATTATTGATAATTTTAGATATTTGTGTTTATGTTTATTGGTTCAACTGTAGAAAGATTTGATCCACGTCAAAATAAATGGAATAAAATAATCAATTTGCCAGCTCCTTTTGGCTTTAATCGTTCCATATTTTTTAATAATAAACTTCATTGTTTTACTCGAATTGGAATTTATATTTTAGACTTACATTCGAATAAATGGCTTCCAACAAATATCAGTTTTTTTCAGTGTAATAACACTAAAAAAAAACTGGACTATTTGTGTTTAAATTATAAAAAAAAGAGTTGGTTTATTACAGAAACTAACAAGTAAAAATTTAACAAAACTGTGATAAAATGATATCATCAAATTATAATGGAATTATTTCGTGGTCCATTAATATGTATACATTTAAAAACAACATTTGTTTTATAAGATTATTTATATACACATATATGTATTTCGAAAATAATGGTCGATTCGTGTTTTGGTTATCATAAGAAAAATAGTTACAAAAAAAAAATCTGATAAAATAAGAAAATATTTATTTAATTCTGATATATTAAAGATAAAAACAAAAATTAATGAACCACAATAATATTCTTATTATATAGGGTAAACTGGGCTAAATCTATGACATAACTATAATTTTATGATTGCCTGTTTGATTAAATTATTGCCCTTAACAAAGATACTTGTTGGTGTTTGGTTTCTTGATATAAATTTCATAATTTTAGTTCTAATTTAATAAATATTTTTTTGTGAAATTGAAATGTTTCAGTGGCACTGGTAGTGCCACTGAAATATACTTGTTTTATCACTGAAATATGCTTGTTTTATCAGTTGGAAAAATATCAGTTGTGGTTCAATTCAAAATATCTAATAATTTATTCATAAATATCTAAATAAATATTAAATAAATAATAGGTACAGAAACAAATTTCGTAATTAAAAGATTTTTCAATTTATTATAACAAAATTAGATTTTCTTTATGACAAAGTTAGCCGTAAAGAACCTAGTTTAATTCTAGCCATTATATTGAAGATCTAAAATAAATTTTTTTAATTTAACATTAGATATTTATGAATAAATTATTAGACATTTTGTATCTTTTATCTTATATAATTTTCTAATATTTATATTTTTATTTTCTTTATAAAAATTATTAGAAATATTTCTTAATTTATCATGAAAGTTAGGCGAATTTACCCTAATAAAATAAGAAAAAAAATCGAAATTTTAAATTATTTTCGGAATATCTTTTATGGAAAACATAGGTTTTTAGTATTGAATATCCCTTAGGTTATATTAAAACCATATAACATAAATTGTATTTGCCAAAAAATTATTATTATGATTTGTGATTGAAATGAAATAAATGATGATTGGTTGAAAAATGATTTATAATATTTATTTGTAATTTAATTTAAATAAAACAAAAAAAAAAAAAAATCCTTGTTAATATTTGATTAATTTTTATACACTGAAAAAAAACTTAAAAGAATTGCTGGCGTTTGCGCAGCAAATATATTTAAAATCGCAGCATAGACATATTATTATTTTTTCGTTTTTTATAGAAATTTATTTAAATCCTTTTCTTATTTTTGTTAAATAAAGTTTAAAAAACGAATAATATCTCTTCTTCTTCAAAAAAATCAGGATTTTACCTAAACATCAAAAAAAATTTAATCATTTAATTGTAAAAATTCATTATTGGTTGCCGAAAAAATTGCAATTGATTAATTAAATTTAGATCGACTTAAATCGAATCCAGTATACTGCATTACTGCAGTGGCACTACCAGTGAAGTACCGTCTAACATTCTGTTGAGAAAAATGCTATTGAAACATCAATTCAAAAGATTAGGAGAAAACCACACGAAAAAAAGAAGTTACTGCTAATAAATCTATTTTACTGCAAATATCTTATATTTTTAATAAATATTTTTTTTTCTGTGTATACAATATTGGAATTAGAAACCATATTCTTGAGTACAATATTTCATTATAGATGATCTGATAAATTTTGTAGCAAATTTATGTTGTAATAAGAAAATAAATCGGTTTTTTCATTGATTTATCGTATTTATCATTCTATTCATATTTTCAAATTATATGTTAATCTTAGCGAAAATTGTTCATAGAATAAAGAATCATTCAGAAAATATGTATTCAAGATAGTGAAAATAATTATACTAAATTTTGTGAAATAATTTTTTTTTAAATTAAATTAAATTAAAGAAATAATTATAATTAATTTTATTATAAATCATTTTTTTACATAATTTATTAATTAATCATTTTTTTTTTTTAAATATTATTTTAGTGAAATTTTTACGTGAAGTTACACCATATTTTCGTAAAGCTAGTATAATATCAGAAGTTGGATGGGAATTACAACGTGCATTTCTATGTCCATTGGGTCCAGGAGCACCAACATCACCACCAGCACCACGTAGTCCACCTAGAGCTGATACTAGATATATACCATTACAATTAACACATTTAGCAAGAAATTTAAAATATATTGATCCAGGTTAGATAAAATTTAATATATTTTATTTTAATTTTATTAAATATAGAATTAAGAAAACTAGACAATTACAGCTCGTATTCTACTTAAATTTATTTCGCGTACATCTAATTATTTATTTTATATTAATTTATATTTAGTTTAATTAATTAATTTGAGGAATTTTCAGAAAATTAAAGATATATATTTTAACAGATAACTATTATACTAATTTTTTGACTCTAGATTTTAATTAACTAACTCTAGATTTTAATTAATCATTTAATAATATTACTGGAGCTGAAATTAACAAATAACAGAAATAACTTTTACCTTACCAGAAAAATTAGTTTAGTTGAAATTTTTATAAGATCTACTACCTGCAGCCAACAAGTTGAGTAGCAAGTTTCACGAATATTATTAGTATAGTACCAGTTCTATTGCAATTTCTTTAAAATATACCATTTATTCTAATGTTTTAATTAACCAGAATCCAGAATTAGATTTGAATTTATGCGATCATGTAATTCTTATATTCCTTTAACTCACTGGTTAAGCAGGTGCTGTCTATATACAAATAAATTAGTGATTACACACTACGTAATTTGGTATTAACAAAATCAGCTCAGTTGGTTCACAGCTTGAATATTTGAAAATTTCAATGCTCACTAATGTAGTTTATCATAATTTTGAATTTAATCTAATTTCTAATCATTTGACGAAGCATTCTTGTTCGTTTTCTTCAGGTTTACAAATTGAAGAGCTTCTGATTTCCAAAGATTTCTCGGAAACTTTAAATACATTAATTAAATTTTTTGTTATAGTATCTTTTTCCTATATTTTTAGTTTTAAACTTTACAGAATTTTTGAATTTGAACAAATTCTTCTATTCTGAAATATTGAAATGTTCTAAATAAAAGTTTTAAAGTATCAGTCTAGAGTTAAGTTTTGAAATAGAATTAATCGTGATACGATCTTTATACACAGAATAAATTATTTCTAAAAGTTCTACTCTTGTTCCTTGGTAATCAAAATTTTAGTCTGGATTTTAATTAGAAATCATAAATTTTTTTTTTTTTTTATGAAACGAAATTAACTTTTTCTATATATTTTTCAAAACATAAATTAAATAAATAATTAAAAAAAAAAAAATATTCTAATTAAATTCTCATTAAATCAAAAATAAAAGAGGAACCACATTTTTTTTATGTAATACACCTTAAGATTTATGCTTATTCTTCAACCATAAAAGAAAATGTTTGTTAAAGGAAATTCGTATAATTTAATTATAATTAAGTAGAAAATAAAGAGTATATAAATTATAATAAAATTAAAATGTTTCTCTTTTAAACTGGTTAATTAAACAATCTTATAGTTATTTTTTCTTTTGTTTTATTAGTTGGGATTTGTATATTTAAGGACATTTTTGAATATTAATAAAATATCCGTTTTGTTGTCTTGTCCGTCGGTCTGTAAAGTTTTTCAAATTTTTTTTTAATAATTAAAAGAGTAAATGTACAAATAAATTGTTAATAAACAATCCGTTGGAATGATTAAATTCAGATAGAGGTGAATATAATTCGGAAGATTGTTCAGATTGATTTTTAACGAAAAATTATAATTTAAATTAATAGAAAATTGTAAAAATACCATAATTTTATAGTAAGATAATAAAAATTACAACTAAAAATTTGTGTTATTCAGAATTAGGGTCACTTTAACTAGTAATTGCCTCCAAAATTACTATTACAATTATTCTTGTCCGCCAGTATGCTACGGGAGACTGAAATATTTCGAATGAGACAGATTATACGACGGCAAAACTGATGTGATTCATTGAACCTAAATGAGCATTCGTATCAAATTTAAATAATTGTATTTGTAAGATCCTGCTTATTCTTCTCTTTTTTTACAAAATAACACAATCTCAATTTGCTTTTATTTTTCTATTTTAAAAAGAATAGATCTTTTTATATTATCCGCTGGTTAATTCTATTTTATTTTCACATTTATCCAAAAAAATGTTCCTTAATTTTGTATTATTTTAGCTTTTCCAAAACAGGATTATATCCTAAGTAAAAGAATGTTTATTTATTTTAAAAATGTCTTATAATTACAAAGATTTATGGAGTTTTTTTTTAATTATTATGAAAATTATGATTATGACAGTAGAGGAGTATTTTATTCATTTCACCAGACAAGAAAAAATAGTAATTTAAATTAGAAAATTAAATTCATTGGGTAAATTAGGATAAAGTAGTTTCTTAAGGAAATTTTAGATTATTTATAATTTTATTTGACTTTAAATTTATTTTGATTTTTAATTTAATCATGTTTGACTAGAATATATGTTATGGTCATTTCTTTACTGATCCTATCTGATGTTTTGCTAGCATTTCAAATATTTTTCAGTGATCACATAGAAAAATATATTTGTAATGAAATATGCAACAGGAACTCTTTATGTTTTGGATTTATGACAAAAGAAAATTTGTCTAATTTTAGGATGTAGTTTCTAAAAAAAATTAATATCAAGTAATATTAATTCTCAAATTTTCTCAAATTTTTACCAATCGCGACCCACTAATTTTTTTTGCTAATTAAATTTTACCTAAAAATATGCAACAAACAAAATTTTACCTAAAAATATGCAAAAATATGCTTTGCACATATATAAAAATATTGCATCAATTAATACGAACAACTAAATAATAAAAATTTTTGGTGACCCACCTTGAGTCAGGTTGCGACCCACACTTTTGGAGACCACTAGTGTAACGAAAGGTTTTTAAATAACAAAAAATTATTAGAACTTTAGTCGAACTTCATGAACTTTTGATATGAGACTTATTGCTAGCAATAGTTTGGTTGAATTCTAAAATATTTCAACTATAAATTAATTACACTTGTAAATTAACATTGAAATATTAATTTACAAATGTCTAAATATTGAAAATTAATTTTAGCGTACGGTTTTAATGTAGTACCAGATAAATTTTTAAGTCATTAAAAAATTTTCTGTAATTTTCTAAATTTGTAACAATAAATTTTAATCAAAAATCATAATTTCTCATTAAAAAAAATATATAAACATAATTTAAACAGAAACAAAACTCATCTTAAAACATAATTTCAAAATATTTTAAGTTCATTTCCTACATATTCTTTATAGTTTTACAAATATTTGTAAGCAATTTCTATGTTTACCACAAAACTAATTTATAATAACACTTAACATTTAAACGAAAACTTTACAAATATATTAAAAGAACTGACAACAAAATATAAATTTACAAACTATATTTTTTCTAGAAACTCATATTAAAAGCTATGTTGAGATATGTACTCCAAAAAAAAAAATTTTGTTTTGTATCTTTTTCTGAAATGCATAATTTATTTTCATTTCATCCTTTTTTTTCTACACATGTAAATTTAATAATATACTTGAAAATTAAAATTACTTGTAACAAACACATTTTACAAAATGAAAAAGGAAAAAAAAACAACTCAAAGTTTTCTTAAAAGAATTTTCTTTTAGTTTTCCTTCTAGTTTTGTTTAATATTATGTTGTCTTGATTTTTAACATAAAAATAAACAACAAAAATATATTATAAAAAAAAATAAATATAAATAAATATCTTTAAATATTATGTTTTGACTGTAAATTATGTTTAGGAATCCCTTTTTTGGAGTAAGGGTTTTTTTTGTTTTTTTACTAAGAGTAATAATAAAACTGAATAATTTCATCATAGAAAAGTTATTCGTTCATCAGTTCACATATAAAGACATGGATTTTAGTGTTAGGTCAAATATAATTATGTCGGAATTACTTATCAACATGATGTCGGTATTATTTAATCAACATGATGTCAGTATTATTTGTCAATATGATTTGTTAATTATGTCAGAGATGAACAGTGTAAATAAATTTAATAGATTGTATTCAAATTTTACATTTACTTTAAATTTAATTAGTCAAAGTTACGTGTATTACGTTAAGTGTAAAAACGTCATGTCGTCACAATAAAAGAAAATTATGAAAACTTAAAGTTAGAAAAAGTTTTTAATTCGGCAAAAAAATAGACTTAAAAAATTAATTAACGAAATGTGAATTTAAATTTGATATAAGCTAATTGTCAGTTTGATAATAATTTCAAATTGAGCTTTCAAATTAAGTTAAGTTCTCCGAAAACAAATTAAATTTATAATCGTTAGTCCTTAATGGGAGAAATTCATAATTTCTGTATTTAAATTTCCAAATTTGTAGTTACTTTTATCCTGTAAATATTATATGTTGTTAAATTAAAATTACCATTTATGTAGTTAATTGATGACATGATAACACAATTCTTTATTACATTACCATCACTATTTACCCATTGATTTATTTACATTTAAAAGATTTTAGTTATTCAGAACGAAGACCATCATTTGATATTAAAATTGTTGAAAAGTTCATTTTATTTCGTAACACATAATTAACTTAAACTATATTTTATTTGTAAAAGTTTTCGGAAATGTTTTTAACGATTCCTGGTAAACAAATAAAATACATATAAACGGAAAAACTTACTTAATTAATAAGTTAACCAAAGAAAGTTTAGAACAAAAACAATACAGATTTTCATAAAGATATTATGCCATCTTGGACTACATTAATCAATTAATTTTATTGTATAATTATTATTTTTTTTAATGCTGTCTAATTATTTAATAAAATGAACCAAAGTTGTAAATTGTATATAAAAGGTTAAACACTGTCAATGAAAAATAAGTACGCATTACACTATTCTACTGATGCTACTGTCAGTGATATAGAAATCATCCAACATCTAAAATTTATCAAATGCAGTAACTAATTAGCCTGATCTTGTTTTATTCTGTCAGATTATTTCAAATTTCAATGAAAAGTCTCTCTTCATTAATATAGTCTGTAAAAAATATTCTAATAAATTGAAAATTTTATTATGCAAGTTTATAGTCCTTATTTTTATTATAAATTTCGAAGGATGTTCAAATATTTTTTTCTAGAGAAATAATAAGAAAAAAAAATATTCTGTAATACAATTTTATTTTTATTAAATAAGACCGAAGTGCATCAAAAACAATATAATATTTTCAAATTGTAATAAAAAAATCTTCAAGTACACAATTGCATCATAACATAAAATAACAAATTAATCCGTATGGAGTAATTTTTCAATTCCCACTTTAACGTCTACCAGTATCTTTAGAATTTTTTTTTTTTTTTTACAAAATATGAATTTTTATGTTAGTCGTTATATCTATTCTCAAAATTTATAGTTCATTTCTGTCTGTATCCTTTTTTGTAAGTAAATACAAACAGAAAAATTATGAATTTTTATAATTGAATTCTTTGTGAGAGTTGATTATAATCATTGTATACTAATTATGTCAATTTATTTCTTCAGAATTTATGAACAAAAATTAATTTTAAGAAAATAATGTTACTACTTTGCTTAAGTATGCAATACAGAAATTTTAATTAGAAATTTATCTTAAGTATTTAATTTGAATATAATTATAAAATAATTTTTAAATGAATAACTTCTGATTGGTTTGAAATATCACGGATTTAATACCATTCCGGGAAAAGTGGCTTAAGATTACTTAATTTCCATTACTTTTCTGCTATTTACTACTTTCGTCAACAAAACTAACGAATAGTTAATCAAAAATGCTTCATACCCCTAATCATATTTTTGCAAATCGTTTCTGGACAGTGCAACTATTAAATAACGAATATTGGAATTTTAATTGTCAAAGTACCCTGTTAATAATATCCTGAAAAATTTGTCAAAACGCATCAAAATGTCAAACTGATTGATTACTACTATGTAGTGTACGTATGAATCTATTTCGGAGACAAAACATAATACTGAGACAATTATTTAATGAAATAGACTAATGGGTATATTTCGGAGATAACACTAAAATAATGCTCTCTCAGTATTATGCTTTTCCAGATATCTTTTTTTTCTGGAGAGTTTGCTTTCAATTCAGCTCGACTAGTTAAAATAAAATTTGATACTAGTTTTCAGTCTCTCTTTGCTTAATTGCAAAGAGAGACTGACAGGTCTATTGCTAAATTTTGCAAATTATTGACAGGTCTATTACTAAATTTTGCAAATTATTTAATGTGAACAATTTTTTAAAAAAATAGTTGATAAATGCCTCAGAGTATCTTTGAAGTATGTTTTTAAGTTTGTCCAATTTTAAAGCACAGCGCCTATCCACGAACGATTTATGCGTACATTCTTAAGAAAATTATTAAATATTTTACGGACAAATACATAGAATTTATTGATTTATAAAATCTGTAAAAAGGACTATTTATCCTTTCTCCTATTAGTTTTCATTATTTCAACAAGAAAATATTATAATAATAAAAAATAAATATCTTCCAGATATAAAAACCAAAAAAAAAACCAAACTATATAATATTAAATTAATCCTTAACAAATTACTTGAATACTGTATACATAAAACTGATGAGCTTTAATTTTGTCCTTTATTTTGTTTTTTTTTCTGTTTTGGTAATTTTAGTATTTTCTCCTTTTTTGTTTTTGTTGTTGTGTTAGTTTTAAAAAGTCTTTTTCTTTCTTAACTTTTTTTATTTTTTTTTAATATCATGTCATTTTCATGTTAAAACTTTATTTTTAAATTATATACACCACCCAAAACTTTTATATCATTTCTCCATAGTTATTAAAAAAAAAATAATAATAAAACCACCTAAAAAATTTCCTTTCTTCCTTATTTTTATTATTATTATTATTATTATTATACAAAAAAGGAAGAAAACTCATCAAGTTGTTATATAAGATTATAACACCGCCACAACACAAATTTTTCCCTTAACAAAAAAAAAACAACCTAACTAACTAACTTAAATAATAACTATAATAAAATATATTTACGCAGATTTTATGACAAAAACTTTTAGTGAAAAGAATTAATATCTAAAAAAAAAAAACAGAAATAAACTTAAACTTTAAAGGATAACTTTATAAATATCTACACACATATAAATGTACAAAAATGAAGGAAGATTTTTAGAAAAAAAAAATTTTTTTATCATATCAAAATGAGACACTTATATCTAAACTGATAAGGACAATATTTTAAGTGAAAGAATGATATTATAATATTATGGGTTGCCTAGTAATATTAAAGTAGTTCCTGGTATTATATAGTAATGAAATTTTTAAAAAAAAAAAAAAAAAGGATATGTAGGGTTACCAACTGTTCCTAATAATATTTTGTAATATTAACTAAAAATACCAAGTTTGATATGAAATAGTTTAGTTTAGTTTTTTTTTGTAGTAATTATTGATTTGGTAGATTAATATCTCATTAAGAATTCATCTTAATGAGATATTTATTAACGGAGACTCGATACTCCTAAACCAACCAACCAACCAAGAATTCATCTTCAGGGGACTGTCATTCCCTGAACTGTTAAAATATATATTTGTCATTCTGATTGTGATTTTTCAATATTGAACGAAATATTGTTGTAACTAGAAAATGGACTGTCACACCAAATTTCATTCACTTTTATAGACCATAGTTAAAATTGAACTATAAATTGGATTTGCTAGATTTTTCTAGTTAATAATCTAGTTAAAAAGTTGTGCTGAATTACTTGATATTTTTTATTTTTTTCATTTGAAAGAATATTTAATTATTCGAGTGAAATTGCTAAATGGCTCTAGTGTCACAGACCAAATTAGTGGCACAGAGTGAATATTAAAAACAATTCCATTACATTACATTACAAGATTCATACTAACTAGAATAATTAGATTAGTTTAAAGTAAAATGATGTTAATATATTTATATTACAAATTATTTTTTTTCAATTTTTTCACATTTAGTATTTTTTATAATAAAATTTTGATATAAAATCAAATTTAATCAAAATACTAGTTAAAAAATATTTCATTACTAAATAAATACTAGTTATAATTTACTTCTTGATTTAAAAAAAAAACTGAAATAAAGTCAAATAATCAAAATAATTAGATATAATTTATCTTGTCGGATATCCTTTTATGTTCTACTAGATTTCTTAGTTACTTAAAAGTTAAACTAAATTTTTGTAGTCAAACTCTGTATAAAAGTTATTGATATAATTTCTAAATTAATTATTTCTTCAGTTTCAATAATTAATTCAATTCAGTTCATAGATTAATTTAATTCAGTTCATTGCAGAATTATTAGTATTTTAAGTAACTTCTTAAAATATTTAGAAATAGTCATAAAAATGAAATATATATATGAAAAATCTCGACTAACTAAAAACTAACATAAAATAATTGACTAGAGTTGTACTCGTAATAAATTTAACTAGAATTTCTTTAACTACATATAAAATTGAGAATTATTTTGGCAATTTCTGTATCATATTTAGTAAAAATTAAATTAACTTTAAATAATATTTTTAGATTACTGGTAACCCAAAATTAAAAAAATATTATAATAATTTTAATTTTAATAACAAGGATACTTTTCTGTTAAGTAAAAGTACCAGTCATATTTCTAAAAATATTTATATATATATTTATAAAATGTATTATAAAGGATAAAAATATGAAAGGATATTATATAACTAACTATATTCAGATTATAGTTTGAAGGCAAAATGAAGCTTTTTCATATAATAGGCATTCAAAGTTAAAAATTATAAACTTTATTCATAAAGAATTTAAATGATTTAATAGTAAAAATATATTAAATAAAAGTGAATATAATTCAGTTTGTTATTTTCATAATATATGCTCATTAATACGTCCAAAAAGGATATATTTTTCTTATTTTATAAATATTAATCTCAATGTTTGTCTTATACTTTTAACTTTATCCTGATTGTGATATAAATTTAATTTTCTTTTTGTATGACTGGAAAATTTTCTGAGTGTAAAAAAATATAAAATGGTAAAAATGTTTATCCTTTCAAAAATACATTTTTTTTTTCTGTAAATTTTCATTGTACGCGTACAAAGTTTTATAAAGATTTTTAGATGATACGTGATCCATTTAAAAAAAAAAATAGAAAACATACAGAAACATAAATTTATTATGAATACAAGTAAGTTAAATGTTTTGAAAAATGTATATTATACCTGATTTTCTTTCTAGTTTTTCATGAAAAAATATAATTGACTTTAGTTTTTCAATACATTTTTAAATTGAATTTAGTTTCATTTTTATTTCTACAAACTTTTCTGAGTTAATTAAAATATAAATTCTGAATAAAAAGTTTAGTTTTAAAATGATTTACATTTTCAATATTTTCACTCAAATAAATTAAATTTTAGAATTATTTAAAAAAATTAGTTTAATTAATAAAAATTAAAATAATTAATAAATTTAATTTTTTACAAGTTTTAAAGTAGAAATCATTGAAATTTATAATTTTTATAATTCAAAATATCATTTTTGTAATTAAAATTATCCAATTTTTTTAAGTATTAATCGAGTCGAAATTAATAAAAAATTAATATTTTAAATTATCCCGGAAAATATTAACAAATTCATTTCGCATAAATATTAATTTTTAATAAAATTTTCGGAAAACTATTTTTTTTTTAAAGTAAATTATTTTTCTATTCCAATAAAAAATCTTATTTTTATATTAAAATTTAACATAAAACGACGGAGAACAACTCTAGTGCCGAAACCCGGGATTGAACCGGGGACATTTAGATCTTCAGTCTAACGCTCTCCCAACTGAGCTATTTCGGCTGTTAATCACTTTCGTTATAACAAATGATTTCTTTCAAAAAATATTCTTGAATTTACTAAAATCTACAAAATTAATATTGTTATCAATTTATGAACATTGATCTCTAGCCATATTAGACACGATAACAATTAACATCTTTGTTTGGTTTTTTTTTTGTTGGCACCAAAATTCTTATCACTAATTTGTAGCATTTTTGTGAATTAAGCAGATTTTAATTTTATCAGAAATAATTAATACTGTGAAGCAGAAAAAAAGTAATTAAAGTTTTTTGCACAAGAATATTCTTTTAGTTTCTGTCAAATTAGAATTAATTTTATGATTAGACTGTGGCTGTTTTTGTGCTATAATGATATAGCATTACTAAGTTTGTTCAATTCCTACCAATTTATTGTAAAAAAATTAAAAACAAATTAAAAAATGAATTTCTCAGAGTTTAGCATTAAACTTATGCAGAATAGTTGTCATATTCTTCTTCTTAAATTGCACCTAATAAGTTTCACTCAAATAATTTTAACTATAACTTATGGGCTTTAAGGCAAAGATGACAAATAATTCTCGTTAAAACAATTTCATAATCGAAAATTGCAAAGAATTCGTTTGAAAGTAGCTCAGCTCCTTCAAACAAATTAAAGAATTTCTATGCTCCATTTACGAATTAAATTAAATTACATTACAGAAATTGCAATATGCATCTGTAAATTGTCAATAAATAAATAATTTTGAATATGCACAATTTTCCTTAGTGGTAGATTCACACAATTCGATTATCATTTAGAAAGTAAGAAATTTATTTATATTTAAAACCACAAACTCTTTAAAATTGACTAAAATAACTTAAAATACATTAAAGTACTGTGCACAAATGCCGATTATCCTTAACAATTTCCACTTCCAATAATAATAATCTTAAATAAAAACTATATGTGTATAATTTAATTTTACGACAAATGAAAAACTTTATTTAAAATTTTCCACAAATTTGAATAAACTAAAAAAGAGAATTCCATTTTCCACACACAATTATATTGACTTCAATCTTTTTCTTTAAAATTTTCCTTTTAATTTTCCTAAATAAACAAATAATCCTATTTTTTTTTTAATAATTTTCATATTACTATTACAGAAAATCGTTGCATTGAATTGCATTCACCAGATGGAATACATTCATGTATTTTACGTGCTACTGATTCTCAAGAGGCTTTAATATGGTTTAATGCATTACATTCAGCAATGGGTAATAGTACCCAAAAGGCTCTTAACGATGCAAATCGTGCACTTGTCAATGTTATTGGTGAATTAAAGCATATTGGTTGGTTAAGTCGAAGAATAGGTGGAAGTGATCAGGTGTGTATTAACATTTTTTTGTTTTTTTGTGAAATAGCTTGGTGAAAAAATATTTAAATCTGGTAATAAAAAAAAATATACATATTCATTTTTAATAGTGTTGATACAACATTTTATAAAGTATTCTTTTGAGGGAGGGAAAATTGTAGAAAATGCAATGAAAAAAAACAGAAGAAGAAAATTGAGAATATCTTTTTAGTAATATGGAAAATTGGTGTTTTTGGTTTTTTTTTTGTGGAAAGCTAATAAAGATTAAGCAGTAAGAGAATAATAGAGTTAAAGTTAATTTTATAGAAATAAGTTTTTTTATATGTTGTGGGTGAAAAACGTGTTTTTCACATCATCACAGATGTGGAAAATTATTTTTGAAAATCTTTGTGGCAAAAAAAAATTATTTTGGGAATAATTTTTCAATTTTTTTTTAATATCGGTTTTACTATAAGATTTGGAAATTATTTAAAATATTAGAAATAATGTGAAGTGATTAACTATGCAACCATCTATAAAATGAGTTTAGAGCAAATTATACTAGGATTTATATAGTTTTTTATAGTTTATCAATAAATTAGAATAGGTATTACCTCAATTAAATACAAATATAAAATTTAAAATTTCCTGCAAGGCTTATAAACTAAAATTAATTCATAGCACGACCAACTACAGAGATATGAACAATTCTCTTAACATGCAGCTTATAACTAAGAAATTAGAAGTTTAGTTTCAATATTAATTTTTTCAGATTCCAAATTTATTCAATAATTTTAATATTTATTTTATTGAAGAGAAATAACTTCAACTATTTTACTGCAGAAAATAATTTTTCATTGTCTTGTGAAACTGTCATTATATGGTCTGAAAGCCTTTTTCATTTAATAGTTTAGAATTTTACATAAATAGTTTAAAATTTTAGTTAGCAACATAACAAATTAATATTATCTAAAAATGACACATTCTTTTATTTCGTACTTTACTTAAAAATAAAATATCCTACGATAGTATATTTCATTTTCTACTAAAGTTTGAATCAAATAAATCATATCACCCACCCAAAAAAAAAAAAGGATAATAAAAATTTCCATTTCTAATATAAAAATTGGAAAATTATTTAAATTGTATTAAACAATTTCATAAAACTTTCCATTAATATTAAGTGATAGGATATTAAACATATAAAGTGAAACTAGTAAAGTAATATAAATTATTTGTGAAATATATCACCAAAGTGTGGTGTGACAAACACATTGTGGTAAAAGTTTTTTTTTTAAAAAAACTTTATTAATATTTAATTCAAAAAATAAATACCAAAATTTTAAACACAAATTTTTTTCCAAAATTCCTAAAATTATATTTGAAAATTGGATTTTCATGAAAACTAAACATTTTTTTTTTATATTTTTACCATTTTACATGTTCTTCAGTTTTACTATTTACTTAAATTTTATTTTTACTACTTAGGTTGTAAAAAAATTCTTCACCAGATATTCAACAAATTTTAAAGAAATTTACATTTTATACTACAAAAATTGTACAAGGAAGACATCTCCAAAAACGATTTAATTCATTTGGAACTAAAGCTCTGATATTATATTTCTTAATACTGTTAAAAAGAAAATTTAATTTAATATCTAAATCCTTAAAAAAAACTAACCAAAATTCTATAAAATTACAAAAATTTAAATATTGAATTTCAATAAATTTGTGTTTTTTTGTAAAAATCTAATTAAAAAGTTTTTAAAATTTCTGGTAATCTCAAATTTCAATTTAATATTTCTAAAAAAAAGTTTTCAAAATTAATTTTCTACTATCATAGAGCCACAATTTGATTGTATCAATACGTTTATTCCCAAATTCATTTAAAATGTTTTACTTTATATAATTTTTAATTTTGGTTTAAATTGAAAATTGATTAAAATTATAGAATTTGATAATTTAACTATATTTTTAAAAAAACCCCACAAAAAAAAACAAGAAGAAATAGTTAAAAAGTTTGGTTTAGTTTTCATCATATAATTTCGAAAATTATTGGAAATTTATTTAGAATTTAATAATTTAAATAATTTTCACTTATAATTTACAATATTTTTCACCAATTTTTTTTATATTTACTAAAGAATCTAAAGAAAAATTTATTCATTAAAAAAAAATATTTTCTTTTAAATTTTTTTTCAATATTTTCACTTGGAATTGATTTTTTTTTATTGGCGTGGCGTTGGCAACACATTGACAAAAAACAAACAAACAAAACAACACATTTTAAAACCAACAAAATGACGACGAAAAAAATGAAAATTATAATAATATAATTTTTACTCGTTCGGGATCCTTGACAAACAAACGAAATGCAAAAAAAAAAAAAAAAAAAAACAAGAGTGGAAGATCAAGTTCAGAAAGTTCTGATGAAAATGATAAGTGGCAACCCGTTTTTGTGGCTGTTACAGAAAGAGAATTTAGGTAAGTATCAGTTTATTTTTAAGAATTTCTTATGATTAAAGGACTTATTAAATTTTTTTAGGAAATTTTTAACGTAAAATAAAATGGTTCGTTTAGCACTTTGTCGTCTGTATGTCGGTCCGTTTGTCTTTAGAATTTTACGTATGTAATCTTATTAAATAAATACATAAACTAGTATAGATCAATCACTGGAGTCATTGACAAATAATATAGAAATAACATTTGGTTAGTTACAAGTTTGTCCCATTAGAGGCGCTGCTTCCAAGGATTTATTTAAAATAATGTTTAAAATATAACTTGTAAAATGTGACTTGTAAAATGTATTTCTGTGACTTGTAAAATGTATATAATGTATCAGCTTTTGAAAGTTAATAAGGAGGCGAATACATAACTATCCTCTAATTCAAGATTCTGCCAATATGAGGTCAAAAATATTTATTTATTTATTAAAGTTTAAAATATACTTTAATATAGTTAATATGGTGATGAACAATGACATTTATTTTACAAGTCTATATCACCGAAAAATAGCTCATAAATATGGAAATATATTACACAATATTTTTACTCTGCACCATTTTATAAAGTATATTATATTAAGTGTTTTCGAAAAAATGTATTTCTGGCAAAAAAATAATCTTAAGGATAAGTGAAGAATTTTTAAAGGATATATATTTAAATTTTTATTTCTATATAATACATTTTACGTATCAGGTTAAAGAAAATTCGATTTTATGATACTTAAGGTAATTTTTCTACTGAATTTTTCTTTTATATTTTCTAGAAATTTCTATATCCTTCTGATTTTGAATAATATAATAAAAGTGCAGAGTAAAGTTTTTCTATGATGTGATGTTAAAATGAAAATACATTCATTTCATTTTGTAATTTTATATTTTCAAGATTTAAATCCAATTAAAATATATTTAAATAATTTATGTATTTAAAATAAAGTTTGTTGAAAAAATTGATTGCTATTTAAATATAAGTGAGATTTTCTACAAGTAAAAAGAAATTAAGAATTTTTGCAAGTATATAGTCTGGTTTAATGATGTTATCAAGTTTTTTAGCATTCCAAAGTTTTTTTCTATAAAAAAAATTAATATATGGAAGTTAGTTTGGGTAAAAAGCATTTATTGTCGTTTGGTTGACATGATTGAAGAGGAATGCAGTGTTTAAGCTATTTTTTAGAGATTGTGGCTATATATAAGTATTTTAGAAAGATAATAGAACTAGTTGAAAGAATTTAATTTACTATTATTCGATAAGGCGTTATTGCCTTCACTCCGAAAATATTGTAGAAAAAGATAAATTTATACGTAAATAAACACAGTGACTTCTTTGAAAAGTAAAATTAGTCCTGTATCTACTGTGAATACGGTAAGATAATTTTGTATTATTTGGACGCCATTTTGTTCTACCAACGCCATTTTGGACGTCATTTTGTTCTACAAAATGGCGTCCAAATAATATAAAATTATTTTACCGTGCCTAATAATCCTTGTTGGTTCAAATTTTACAACTGAATTTAAATTTAGTTAATATGCGAAATGCCCCCAAAATGAATAGACAAAATGACAAAAAAAAACTAAATTATATAAGCAAATTTTAATTTCTCAAAACAGTCCTTAACTTAATTAAATATTTATTAAATAATATTAATTTTTCTTTTACCATTTTTTTCTACAAATTATTACAGAATTTATGAAAGTGCACCATGGTCTGTTGAAGCATGGAGTAGGCCATTAGAAAGTTGTCCATTAGCATCAACACGTTTAGCTGGTGCTGGCAATAATTCATCTTTGAATGTAAGTTAATTAATTTAAATTACAAAATCAATTTTTGTTTGAAACAGAGAAATTATATTAATTCTTTGGTCAAAATGGTAATTTATATTTCACTTATTTTAAAGGGCCAACAAACTACAGTATTTTGTGTACGTTGTGGTACAACACGTGGTGTACTTGTATATTGGTTACGTTCTGAAACACATCGTGATATGGCATCATGGGCTAGATCATTGGTACAAGGAAGTCATAATGCTGTTAATTATCAACGTGAATTTTCATTTCGTTGTCAGTATCAAGGTCGTCCATGTCAATTAATTGTCCATTTAAATCGTGGATTTTCATTATTAGAAAGTGGTTTTAATAATGGTTCAACATCAAAACAATTATGGCAATTTCAATTTGATAAATTAAAAGGATCAGCTGATGATGGAAATCGTATGCTATTTTTAGATTTTGGTGATGATGGTGAAATTGTAAGTACAATAATAAATTTTATCAAATTAGAAATGATAGATTAAATTACTTTAATGAATACTATTTTGTAAAGAAGAATGTGATTAAATTCATCGGTAATGGTTATTATTGTCAATTATAGCCAGAAAATAGAATCACATTTTATTGCTTAAATAGAAATTTGCTTGTAGGTGGTTTATTGATCATAATTTTGATTGCAATTTAACGATGATTCCGGAAATAATGCCCCAGTAAATATCGCCTCAAAAATGTAGGAAATAAATAAAAAAATATAAACTCTTATCGATAATTAATTATCGATAAAATTTGTAAAATGAAATATCTCACCAAATATTTATTTTTGAAGACGAAATTTCATTTCTTTTTTTGGGACATTATTTCTTTATGAAATAAAGCCCCAACAAAAGACAAAATATTGCCTTAAAAATGCATAATTCTGCTTCAAAATTGGAATGTTATTTTATTGGAAATAACGTCCGAATTTTATCTTAAATATGTTGTATTGATTTTCGTATCAAAAAAATTGGTTCTAAATTTAATTTAATTACTGGAACCTAAAATTTGGTTACAATTTTTTCAATATACTTGATTAATTGATCTCTTCGAAAAAAGACTTTGTTATTGAACAAATTTTAAGCAATTAAATATTTTAAACATTTACTATAAGTCCGTAAATTGGAAATAAATCTTTTAAATTTTGATTTTTTTTTCGAAA
The DNA here is from genome assembly GCA_963932195.1 of Empis livida. NCBI lineage: Eukaryota > Metazoa > Arthropoda > Insecta > Diptera > Empididae > Empis > Empis livida. The sequence goes on from OZ010647.1 coordinate 3,709,147, forward strand.
ATATTTCAATTTCCTTCATAATTAATAGTTTTTCTTCAAATTATTGAAATGTACTCTGCAACTAATTCTGAAAACTGATTTGTTAATAAAAAATATTCCATCATTTAATTCCTTCTCTAATAGTGTTCAAAAGTTCATTTCGAATTCATTATTAATTTTCTAGGTTATCTTCCTTATATTTTGTATAATTGATTATAGTATCTGACTTTAACTAACCTGATTTTTTGTTGTTACTTATACCTTGTTTTTTTTTTTGTGGTGCTAATTAAATACGGTTTATCATTTTTTGATTATAGAACTTCTATATATCATTATTTATTTATGAAATTTTCCAAACATCATTCAATCTAATTTATTATATTATCTTCACAAAAATATATAAAATTTATCAGATGACATTTGTCTTGTTAGTTGGTTTGTTAATAGTATTTTCTTTGTTATATATCTATGATAGAATTTCATTGATTTGAGGACATAATAAATTTTCCTTTTATATATAAAACTGTGAAAGATATTTTTGTGGTGTTAAATGATAAAACGTAACCAAAACATAGAAAAAATTGTCTATCCTTAAGAATTAGATGAATAAAATTTATAGTAAAATGAATAAAATTAAAATTAATGACAATGGTCAAGACAACAATTCATACAGAAAGAAAAATGATTGTATTTCTTTAACAAGGATAATGGTACAAAACAACATGAGAAAAAAAAACCTTAACTAAAATTTTCAAATCACAGTTGGTGGGTTGGGAAATTTTTTTTGAGTTTTCTTTCTAGTTTGGAATGGAAAAAACCCAGGGAACGAAAATAGTTAAACAGATGAAAAGAATATCTAAATTACATAATATTATATTTTATTGCTATTAATAAACCAAGAATTTGAGTTTTGAATAAAAATGATTTTTAGGGGGAAAAAAAACCAAAAAAAAAAGGAAATTTTCATATTTTTTTCTTTAGAAATTTTTATTTTTGTGTAATAAATAAAGAAAATTAGAATTTATAGGATTTCCTTTTTTTTTGGTAGCATGATAATTATTAATTTAGATAATTTTTTTATGTCAGTGTAGAAGTAATTTGAAATTCGAAATTGTAGTACAAATGTTTAAAGTTGTAGAATAAAATGGAAATAATAATTTTTCGTTGTTATTTTCGAAATATTTTCAATAATGATTAAAAAAAATTTCCAAAAAAATAATATTTTTTATGAATTGGAAAACTAAACTTTGTATTTAGTATTTTAAAAATTGTAAAATTTCACTGCTTTTTGCTTGAAATCCTTGAACTGGAAGTAGTAATATCCGGTAACCAAGAAATTTCTGTCGTTTTTGTGTCTATAATGTTTGAAGTTTGTTACGAGGATTGTAAAATTCAATTAATTTATCATTACATAATTTGAGTAGTGAAATTGAAATTTGAGCTCTTAAACTCTTAAACGAATCCAGTCGAGGCTTCAAGCAAGATTTGTACCGGATTGTGGAGAAGAAATAGTAACCACCACAAAAACTGTTTACAGATGGGCTAAAAAATTTGTTTCAAGATATAAAAGATAAAATCAAGGCCAGGAAGAGCATCGGATTTAAGTAATTGAAAAAAATTCACAAATTACTTGTCAAGTGTTTGCTGAACAATTTGAAGTCACTGATCAAACAATCAAAATTCATCTTCATCTAATTCTAAATAATCGATTAAGTAGTTAGCTAATTGTTAAAAACTATTAATACATTTTCGAAGGAATAGCAATATTTTTCGAAATTGTACGAGTCAGGAATTTTTCTAGTAGCTTTCTTATGTATTCTAGTTTTCTTGTTTGAAGTGGAAATTTCACTGGGAATTTCTAGTAGAATTTCTTCTACTAGAAATTCCCAGTGAAATTTCTTATTACTCAAAAAATGTCCATGCGACAAATTTTTTTCGTCACATTTTTATTAAATTAACTGAAATAAAATGACATGCTAATATAAAAAAATATTTAATGAATTTAGCACAGAAAGTTTAAAAAAGGGGACATTATAAAATATAGACGTAATATAATTGGGTGATTGTCATATATACTGAAATATTAATCAGACTATGAAATTCTTTTCATTTTAAAAAATAAATGATAATAAAAATAATTTAATATAAATATAAAAAAATTAAATAATATTTAATATCCTTTCCCTTTCATTTATATTTGACAGGAGTTGGACATGGAATGTTGCCCAAAACCAGTTGTATTTGTTTTACATAATTGCTTATCAGCAAAAGTACATTCGATATCATAAATTTTAAAAAAATAATATAATTAATAACTTTATATAAAAATTAATATAAAACTTTTTCAAATCAAAAATATTTATATTTCTGTTTATTTTTAAATTATATAAGACATAATTATTAAAAATTGTATAAAATTAAATTATTAATAATTAAAAAAATATTTCTTAATTTATTAATAATTAAAAGTGTTTTTTTTTTTTGGAAAATATTTGTAGTTTAAATTTTTCTATTTAAAATTAATTAACTTAAAATTTAATATGAAAAAAAAAGGAAAATTAGTTTTAAATTTACAAGAAAATATCAAATCTTTAGACTTTATATCAAAAATAATTTAAATTATATAAATAAATTATTATTATTATTATTATAGTTAAAAATATTTTAGTTGAAATATATATAAAGATATAATTAAAAATTTAAAGATATAATTAAATTTAAGTAAAATCAAAAATAAATAATTAAATAAAATTATAAACATGAAAATATTTATTAAGTTTGTATTATACTAAAATATTATATTAATTAGTCTTAAAACAAAACCAAAAAAAAAACCTAAATTAATTTTTAATATTTAAAAAATTAAAATGGTAACTGACCAATTTGACTAGAACAATTTCATTAGACACAATCCAATTGAACAGCGCTATAGTGGAAGAATTTTTCACTATAGACAAAATTCAATTACAAAACTAATAATATTGTTAGTGAAAAATTTGGGTTTCAGTGTCTCAAAAATATGGTAAACAACTTAGTGTTTTATGGTGGTTTCTCTAAAGGGTTTTAAAGTAAAAGAAAATATGAGAAATATACATATACAAACATGAATAAATTTTGACTATTTACAAGAAACTTTGACATTACTTTAAAGTAAATTATTTTATGTCCATATCAATAATATTAATTAAATTTAATCAAGTTCAAATTTTCCTATATGGAATTTCTTGAAATATATTATGTCTAGTGGAATTGTCCTAGTGAAATTGTGCCCAGGATAATTGTGTCTAATTGAATTGTTCTTGTGGAATTGGCCTAATATCATAAAAAATGTATTATTAAATTTAAAATTATTAATAAAAACAAAAATAAATAATGAAAAAATATGAATTTTTAATATTCGGTAGAGTGAATAAAATTTATGGTGAAAAAAGTCACAGAATTTTTCTTTTAATTTTGAGTTTAGTATTTACTATATTTTCCTTATAGTCTCAATACTTTCATTTGAGTTATTAAAATGCCAAATTAATTCATTTCATTGTATAAATATTCCAAATTTGACTAAATCGTCTTGGGATGAAGAGATGTTATTCAGATCGGAAGGCAATTTATAAAAATTTAGATCTCAAATTTCAAAAATATATTTTGAGATAAAAAATTACATCAAATTTCAAAAAAGTATTTATAATTTTCCCAAAACTAAATATTATTCAATTATTTTCAAAGTAGTTTTATATGTATTACAGAATTATTAACACTTGAGGGCAATACATTTTACTTTTACTTAAATAAACTTACATTATTGTCATAGAATTATTTTATTCACTCTACCAAAAATTTATCTTGTATTTACATATCTGAAAAAAAAAATATATTATTTTTAAATTTTTTTTGATTTTATCTCTTTTTCTGTGTTTACATTAAATAAATTAATAAAACAAAATTATATCTTCCGTAAAATTAATATCTTTAAAAAAAAAACTTACATTTTTAATACCAAAAACCAAAATATATAAGCAATAAAAATATTATTTATTTATTAAAATAGAAATAGAAATTTAATTTGTAGATAAGAAAATTGAGTTTAACAAAAAATTTGAAATGAACATTTTTTTAAATTTCTGACATCTGTGGCTCAATTCTGATTCTGAATGTAATAATATTTTTCTAATAAAAATTACGCATTTCGGTAATAAATTAGACGACTAAAATTAATGTTTATTCTATTTATTACGGTCAGCAAATTTGACCGAGAATATCATACGGAAACTATAATTCGTGAATTTCTTCATTTTATAATTGCTATTCCGTGAACTTGATGCTTTTAACAGAAATATATCATTACAAAAATTTTAAATTCATTCCGATTCGACAAGTGCTTTTATTTTGGAAATATACTATAGTCTGGTGTACTTATTCCTTCATGTTTGGTCAATGTCGGTTTTTTTAATTGCATTTTTCTTTATTTGGTTTACTTATTTATTTAGTCAGTGGGAGTAAAATATTAAATTGTACTAGGATATAAATGCGAGTTAAATGTTCATTTCGTCGAACCAAGTACCACAGTACCACAGTTGTTTTAAATTCCTTTCTGAATCGGTTTCTTTTACAGTATTTTGTAAATTTGCCATATTTTGATCACTTTTCAATATTTTTCCAACAAAATTAATCCAGGATATGGGAAATTAAATTTCCTGTTGATTATACAAAATTTTTATGGTTTGGAGTAGATTTAAGAAAATTAAATTTTTCAGATAAAAAAATTACTGAGCCTATTTATTATGCATTTTATTTAATTTTGAACAAAATATAAAATTTTGTTTTAGTAAGCTTTTCTGTACGGATACGGCATCAGTTCTTTTTCTGGCTTTTGCGAAAATACTGGCTTTCGGTATAAAAAAAAAAATTTCTAGGAAAAATATTAAAATTTAATTTAATTATAAAAAAAATATAAACATTTTATTAAATATTTCTACACAAATTCATATACAATTTAGACAACTCTCCCACATAACTGAAAATAAAAATATTAATATATTTTTCGGAAAATTCAATATTATACGTACATGTTTCAAAAATACCTTCAGGAGATATACTAAATATATTTTCCTTATAGTTAATACTATAGTAGATATATATGATAAAGATATCAGTGCTTAAAAATGAAAATACCATAAATAAACTTTAAAGTATTATGGGAATACACCTGTTTGCATCTGGACTAACCAAAAATAAAAAAAAAGAACAAAAAACTATTTAAAGTCAAATATCACGTATTCGAAAAATTGATTTTGTTTTTCCGTTTTTTGGGTTAAATTTTCATTTTCAGTGTAGCTATTGAGTTGTTTTGTTGAAGGTGCAGTGTATTGTGAAAGATTAAACTAAAACTAGGTAAATACGAAAATAATATTGAAAATTAGAAAATCTTTGATTTTGTAGTCAAAGTTACTTGTATTATAAACAAATGAACTTATTTGTTGATTCTTGAATTACAGTGTAATTGGTTATTAAAGAAAAATTAGCTGAAAAGTATAGTTTTAGAATTTAACTTTATCCTGATTTAGTATTAGCAAGTTTTCGTGTTTTAAACTTCAGTCTTCTTATGTATTTTAGTCAGTGTGAAATGCACCCAAGCTTAATGTTTTTAACTGATAACATAAATTATTATCGGATCATACACCTCTGACGAAATCGCTTTATTTTCCTTTACAACTCATCAATTTAACCTATCAGTTTCTGAATTAACAATATCAAATGGTCCTATTTAATTCTCTGAAAATTAGACACATAGTAATTTGTTGTCAACTGAATTTTCTGTCAATAGAAGAGCTTCTGTGAAAAATTTGTTTATAATCTTTTAACCAGAATTGAAATTATTTTGCAATTGATTTTACATTGATTTGTATAATATTGCTGATTCTTTGGTTCGGCATTTTTTATTAAACAAACTAATACCCAGTTTCGAGTTATAACTAAATTATTACTTGATAAAAATTGTCTGATTGATGATGTAATCAAAATAATGAATAATAATTAATAAATATTGAACATATTTAAAAAAATTTTTAAATGGCTAAATTCATTTTAATGAAAATAAAATTTAATATTGAAAATCGTCGCGATATTAATAACAAATTACGAGTATATTATGCTTAAAGCTGATAAATTATAATGAAATTATCAAATAGCATTTCTATATATTCATAAATTATCTATAAAATATACGAACGAGGTTAGATTAAAAATCATTTTCTTAAATTTTATTCTTTAATTTGTTGTTAGAGTTTACAATTGTATGTTTAAAGACTTGTGCATCAAACATTCACAGGGTTGTAATATAAATTTTGACGAGGAATTAAAAAAAAATGGTTAGATGAACAGAAATATTAAAATCACTTCGATTTACATGAAAATAAATTATGAATATTGTCGATTATTTGTGATATAAACCTCGTACATCTATTTTGGCTATTTTGTTTATTATTGTTTGGACAAACAGAGTTTATATTAATTTTTCTACTTGAGGGAATTTAATATTTACTGATTATTAGCAAATTAATTACGTAGAACTTATGGATAGACAGTATACGATGTCATTTTGTGGTTTTAATTTATTCATTAATTTGGAATATTGCCAACATAATAAATCTCATATGTATATATGATATTAATCGCTCTCAAAAATTATAGAAAATATAGTTAATTTAAATTTTAAAGTATACATTTAAAAAAAAAATTAGTTTAAACAGAGCGATTAATGTAATAATTTCAAAAGTTAATCAATCAAAATATGAATTTTGAATGTAATAGAATACAGATTCGTTATTATGATTACGATATATTGTTATTTCTGCTCAATTATTTAGGTGCTCCGATCGCCAGATTAGAAATGTATAGAAATAAATATGAGTTCGTGTACTGAAGAGTTTTTATAATTGCATCAATTTTAATGTTAAATGAAAAATTGAACTGTAAAGTAATTTCACGCAAAATGACTTTAACTGAAATTTAGCTACAATGTCATTTGTCATACTTTAATTTAAAATCTAACACAATTAAATTTTAATTACTAAAGATTAGGAATAAGATTTATGCTTAATTTAAGAAATAATAATTTCGAAATTTTCTTCAATTAATTTAACTAATATTATTTAAAATAATTATTTAATTATATTTTTTTTTTTGGTTGGGTGTTTAACCAATACTGTAATGAAAAACAATTCATAAAAATAAAAAGCAACCACAATTTTCCAAAATTAACACAAGTATTATCCTTTTTATGGCCTCGTTTTAAATGCCCATTTACCACTTTTAGTACTTGTTGTTACTGGCAATTTTTTTTGTTACCAAACACAAATGCCTATTACATCCTCAAGAGAAATATATAATGGTAATAAATTTCAAGACAACAAATAAAATAATATAAAAAGCTTAAAAACCGAAAAAGCTATAATTATTACTCCTTCAATAGAGTATAGAACAGGTCCATAGAGCATTCAAATAAAAGTTTTATATAAAAAAGAAAGAAAAACGATTTTCATCCTATTTTCAAAGCAATTAAATTAAGTGCAAAAATTTATACTTAAATTGAATTCTTTTTTTTAAGGAACATTAATGACAGGAGCATTGAAGCAACTGATTCAGCGATAGTGATTCACCTTTATTCCATTTAACAGTTTATTTATTTTTTCTGTATGCAATATCTTTAGAATGTAGAAAGTATAGTATTTGCCAGAATATTATTTTAGCAAGATATTTGAAATTGTTTTTCAAACTATTTATTTGGCATCGACTTAATAGACCGACTGTTACCAAATCGTATCATATTTTTGAGTGCTGCGGTATTTTTGAGTAGAATTTCTTAATAAATAGGTTTAGATTTTGTAAATTTTAATTCTGAGGTTTCTTCTACTTAGAAAAATGGTGCTTACTATAATCAGTCTGGAATTAAAGTTCACTTCAGAAATGAATCCCTCCGATGAAGGAGAGACTTTTTCAATTCGTTAATCTGTAAATGAATATCTTTTCAAGAAGGATTACTGAATGTTATTGAGGGTCAATGCAAGGTTCAGTTTATCAATGTTATTATTCTAATATTTGAGTCCTCTGGAGAGGTTTATTGATATAATCTTAGCTTTACAACATTTATTATGACATAGTATAGTAATTTCACGTCAGACATTGCTGTATGTTACTGAATATTTTTGATTTTTGATCAAGTAATCCTGAAAACGTTTACGTCAAACCAGAAATATAAACAAAAAAATGATAATTTGAAAACATACATAATTTTCTTCACTAATCATTATTTTCTTTATATACTCGTGGCTGGCCATATTTAGAATTGAAAAAGAAAATGATTTTCTAATAAATTTCCAATAAATTTACCATATTTAAAAAAAATAATTAATTTATATTCAATGTGCCAGTAAAATTCAATATGCCATAGTAATATTTCAATTTGTAATTGATATTTAATTGTTAAATTAATTCAATTAATTTTCATTTTCCAATTTGAATTGAATTGAATTTTCTTTTTTCGTCTCAAATCTTTCTTTTAATTTCTTTTATATCGGGAAAATTTTAATTTTCTTCTTTTTGCCTATAACTTTTAGTAATTTTATTTTAGTTCATTATTATAATTTTTTTTTCCTTTATTTAATTTTCATTATTTTCTTTTTGTGGAGGGTTTTCTATTCTCGTTAACTCTAGAAACCATTTAAAGGTAATTTATTTTAAAGAGCTATCGTTAATTTACATCCCTGTTGTAATTTTCTTGTGTTTGTGTACATCTTTGTTATCCCAGGAAAAATCATTGCAATAGCTATATACAATAACCTCCTACCACCATCCTAGTCTTTTTTCTTCAATTCACATACATCACATGCTTTGCCAAGGGAATGTTTTATTTTTTACGTCCTATGAAGTATGAAACACTGATTTTTTTTTTTCGTACACCCTAACGAATGACATTATCTTTTGGCAAAGATTTATGGCATGAAACATTAGAGCTTCTTTTTCTTTATTTTTTAAAGTGCCTGCAATTCATTTTAGTAAATATACATGTTTAATAAGAAGTGTGAAGTACAATGTGAAATTTTTTTTACTCTTATGCTGATAAATGTTTTCTATATTTTCACAAATCAGATAGGAGGAGAAAGATATATAAATGTTAAAGGCCTTATAAGAGTCGACAAAAATAAAATGATTTAAATGTTAATAGAAAATTATAATAGTAAAGAAAATAATCGAAATGGAAAATACAAAAAAAAAAAATTCATAATAAAGAAGACAATTCAATTTTTCCACCAAAAAATCTTCTTTATACAGGATGTCAGAGAAATTTCTTGAAATTACTTTACAATTAGTTGGAGAGATTTTAAAATATTTCATAATTATATAGTCTTGCAAAAGTCATATTGATTTTATAATTCAAGTTGCTGGGTAGAAAAGTGGACAGAGCTTGGTTAAATTACAGAATGATCTGTTAAAGTCAAAAATGAATTAAAAATTCTATTATCTTTTAGCATAAAATTGGTGTTCAGATATTTTAAATCTTTTCCGAATGATTATGAAATGTTGTCTAATTTTAGTGCCTATGGTTCCATTGCAAATATTATAGAAACGGTTTTCTATATGTCTGTCTCTATATGTCTGTCTGTTGGTCCATAATACTTTTTCACATAAATTAATAAATCCACATAAATTATTGATTCACCACTCATTACATAGAACATATTTCACAAAAATTACTAATCGGTTAGCACGTAGCAATAGAATAAGTAGCAATGTAAGCACGGAATAAAATTGTCTAACTTTCCTTCTGAATTTGTCTCAAACAATTAAAAATATCAAAATACATAGGTGATAGATGACAGTTGAAATTTAATTTCAAAATATTTGAAAATACATGTTCTGTCATATAATTTTATTTTTTAAATTAATATTTCATAAATTACTAGATTTGGTTGGATTTATTTAATTAATTGAAATTAATTTAATTAATTAACATATTTAAAATTTAATTTATAAATTTGACAAAAATAATTACCACATTAACTTCCTTATATCAAAATAATAATCAACTTTTTTTTTTGCATATCCTTAGGTGCTTACAAATTAGGTGCTTAGCAGCTTAAATATAAATAATATTTAAATTTTCTGACTTGTTGCAAATATACACGAAAATATTGAAGAGATCCCTGAAATTTTTTAATTATATATAATTAGAAAGATTACGCTAAATATGTGTCAGCCATTAAAATCCTTAATATATGAAAATATTAAGGGGAAATTTTTTTACTCCGCCCATCTGTCAATTAATTGACTTAAAGAGATTGACAAGAAGTTGATTGACATTAGTGCATAAAGCAAAAGTTCAACAAACTTTATTTAGTGTACGCAGTTTTATTAAATTTTGATTAGTTTTAAAGTGATTTTTAATTAAATTAAAACAATAATTATTTAATTAATATATTAAAGATTGTGAAAAATAATAAATTTTTATGAAACAATTATTAAAATCATAAATATTAGTGAAATAATAAATTGATGTGCGATGTATCGGTTTGTCAGTGTGTGTGTTATAAAATGTCTTATATAGAAATGTTCAAAATATTTCTAATATTTTTCTAAAATATGATTTACAAGCTTCAGGAAAATAAAAAGGTAAAATTATTATGTTGTGGTCATTAAAATCAGAAATTTTTTTTAAGTTCCTTTTAATTAATTTTGAGAAATTGGCCGACATTTTTATAAAAATGTTTAATGCTGATCTACGAAAATGGTCGCGACTTTTGTAAAAAAATTTCGGCTAACTTTTTTTTAAAAAAAATTTATTTTTACTATTTTTTTTTTTATGAAAACTTCTAATAAAATTTTTCCAATTTTATATTTTAAAAAAAAAACGCCTGTACACCCTGTATAATAATTTTTTTTGTGAGAAATTTACTATTAACATTTTTCCCGTCTATACAATTTTTTTTTCTATTACTTGTTCTCTTTTTTTTTTAATGTTATTTTAACTGTTTTGGCATTTATATCCTTAAATTTTAAAAGGAAAAATCCTCTGATCCATTTTCTGTGTGTGTGTGTGGCTAGGAAAATAATATAAGGATAATAAGTTTTAAGACAATTGAACAAATAAAATTACGGCCAAATGTTATAAAGTACAGAAAAAAAAGGAAATGAGAAAAATTAGAAACGCATAAGGTTTTTTGTTCGAAGGATTTTCAATTGTTTATAATAGTATACCAAAAGAAAATTGAAGAAAATTGTAAAATAGATTTTTTCAAATTTTATTTTTTTTTTAGCTGTCTTGTCGAAATGAGTTTTTAATTTTAATTTATAATTAGTTTAATAATGAAAAAAAAGAAAATGGGGAGAAAATTGGATAAAGTTAATTGGTAAGAAAAGGAAATAGGGAAAAATCAATTTTTATATATGGAGGTAATTGAAAAGTATTAAACTTTTTTTATGGCATAAAAAAACGAAAAATGTTCTCAACATAAAAAAAAAACAATTTAATTAGTTAATTAAATTAATTTTAATTTAATAATTTTCATAATTTTTAATTGAATATTGAACCGGAATATTAATTAAAATTTGTAATGCTAATTATATCAGGTAAAATTATGATAATTAATTTTTGGATTACAATTTTTTTTTTTTTGTATTGATTGTAAATTTTATTTCGAATTTATTTTACTGATTTATATGTCATTTATTAAATTTATGTTCGTAAAGTTTTATATTACCAATATAATTTTTTTATATTTCAATACCCTAAAGTAGTGAAGTGATTTAGACATATTTTTTTCATCTAAAGTGAATGGGAATTTCAAGTGAACTGAATCAGATATTTATTATGGAGAAATATAATTAATGAAATATTAGACAGAATTTAGAATCAAGAAGAATATTGTGTAATTTTATACTCCAATACTAAATGATTTGGTAATAGTTTATTTATATTTCGAATTTGTTGAAACATTTAGAATTAAATGAAATAGGAAATTTGATAGTCCAATTAGGATAAAATTGATTCTATTGTCCTTGTAGCTTAATTATCCTGTGAGATTATGCCAATAAAATTTGATTTACTTGTTCATAATTCCAAATTACAATTAATTACATATAATTATTTAACACGCTGACCATATTTGGTTATTGCCCATTGAAATTACAAAATATATATGCTAAAAAAATTGATTAATTTTAAACATAAACGATTAGGGTTTGACCCAAAATTATTTAAAGAAAGAACAACTATGTAAGATTTCCGTCGTAATTGAAACAGGTTTTTATTAACATATTTTTAAGCTGCTTGGAATTTTAATATGAAAAGTCTACAATTTAGGTAGTTAAATGCCAACTATAGTAAATTTATATAACTACAAAACTAATTTCACACTTTTATATTCAGATGTTCGAATATCGTATGCGGAATAAATCATTTTTCCAGTTAATTATTAATTCTTTTAAGAAACTTGAAAAATATCTACAAAAAAAAAAAAACCAACAATTTTTACTTATTTTTGTTCCTTAAAAATCTAATTACTTTGGAATTGCAATTAAATTTTTTGTGAAGTTTTATATCCGAAATCGCATACCAATTAACCTAGAATTATTTAAATTATTCTCCAGTAAGCATGTAGCCTATCTGGAAAACAAATTCAAAATATCCCATAATCTTATGTCATTATCCAAATTAATTCTTAACTTTTAAATAGCCTGAATAATTATTGAAAAGTTTAATCTTTAATAAGATCTTTTAAAAAAGCTTTTAGAATCTTTTTTGTATTTAATCAGTGAACAGGAAATAAATAAATTATAATAAATTCATGGTCAAAACACTAAAATAAATATTTCAATTTTAATTATCTGAAAATTTATGTTAGGTGTTTTTTTTTTGTGGTTAGAAATAAAACTTAATCTTTCACATAATTATATTTTAATTATTTATTAAATAATATTTACAAAAAATAATAAACAACATAATATGTAATAATAAATTAAAAAAATTAAAGCATAAAAAATAATTAATCACAAAAACATAATTACTACCATAAAAAAAATCATAATATTTTTTTAATTTTTATGTACGTAATTATTAAAAAGAAAACATCTTCAATATTTTACCAAAAAATATATAATTTTCTTTAACGGCCGCAACTTAACCACGACTACCAAGAAATGAACTTCTCTGTCCTATTGGATTAAAATTACCAACTTGATTATCCAATTGATTTCTATGACGTTCAATATGTTCAGCATTTATTAACCAAAATGGTCGATTATCAATTGGTTCACGATAATATTGTTCAACTAATTGACGATCATTATATGCATCATATGGTAAACGTTGTGGTACACGATTTCTTGAATTACCTAAATCAATACGATTACTAACTGATTGTTGTGGTTTAATTGATGCAAAATTTGGTGATCCTTGTACAATTGTATGACCACGTGGTGGTGGTCTTTGTACACCATTATTATCATCACCAAAACGACTAACAATTTGTGGTGTTGATGGTTGATTTGATGGTAATAAACGATCATGATAACCAATTGGACGACTACCAGCATATGGTGAACGTTGACATATTACTGTTGTTGTTAGTGCCATCAATAATATTATTGTGACAGTTGTTAGTTTCATTGAAATCTGTAATGAAAATAATGTTAAAATAATTAAATTAAAAATAATTTTGAAATTAATCTGAAGGTAAAGCATGAATATTTATTGGCAAAAATACTAATTAAGTCTTGTAAAAATTGCTTCCGCAAAATTAATTGACAAGTAATACTAAACTTGAGCTATTTGATCTTTTGATGCAATTTTGAAAATATTCAATTATTATACCCCTTTTTTAGCTTCGTAAAAGAAGTCCTTGCATATTAGCTCAATATTTTTTTATTGCTGAGAATAGTTTGATTGGGTATTTCTTCAAGAAATGATTTCATTAAAGTTTTGAGAAGATTTCAAGAAAAACTGGCAAAAATTATCCTCGGTATCATAATTTATTCTTCGGATAGTACAAAAATGACTTTAACAGGATTAAATTTAATATTCGCTATTAAATTGTTATAAAGAGGGAAATTACCCAAAAAATCAGTGGTTAATTGTAATTTCTAATCTTTCGTAATTTTAATTTAATTTAACCCAAGTGTCACAATATTTTCACTAATACTTAAATTTTACAAATTTATGAAAATTATAAAATTTATATTTAATTTAAAAAATAAATTTAAATTATTATTTAAATCTAATTAATTACCGGAAGGTGACTATTAAAATTATTAAAATTCATAAATTTAATTTTTACGAACAAAATGAAAGTTTGTTTTAAAAAAATATTCTCATTAAATAAACTGAAAAATTATTAATTTGTTATTGAAAATGATTCTTAAGAATTGTAACTTTCTTTTTAAACAACTTTCTAGTTGAATTTTTCCCGATATTTTTTTTAAAAATTCATTTATAAATTTAAATTAAATATTATTTACCATATTTTAAATCTTCAAAATGTAGATCACTTTTCAAAATATTCAAATTAAACAGAAAAAAATATTATATTTTATCACAAACTTGTTAACTAAACCAAAGTTTAACTCAATCTGATATTTTTCTATGCCGGTTTCCACAATTTATATACGAAAAAAAAAAATAAAAAATAATTTCAATTAATTTTATTAGTGGGAACTGAAAAATTTATGATCATATGAACCAAAACTTCAAAATAAACAATTAAACATTTTACATTTATAGCCGGTTTACTTGCAATTCACAAAAAAAAAAAATAACAACAAATGAATAGCAATATCACCCAAAAATAACACTTTATTACTTAAACATTTAACATTGATAATGAAAATATATGACATCACAAAAAAATTATATATTCTCTTGAAAATAGTGTTACCATATTTTATTAATAATCATAAAAAAAAATTATATTCATATTTTGTTTTGGTTCATTTTAATGATTCTCATTGTGAATGGCATTTGGGTTTTTCCCAAAATACTATATTTCACTACATATAGCTATATATTCAAAACAAGAAATGAACTTTAAAACGGGGGATAAAAAAAAAATAATATTTACAGATTTAAAGTGAAAAGTATTAAAGTTATTTTTTTTAGGAATATTCTGAAAAAAGATATTTTACTGAAGTGTATTTTAATTTTTTATTATTAGTCTGATCTGTCACGATTATAATTAAATATTTGATCGTTTTTCCGATTTTTTTTTAGTGGTAAATGTTTTCAAGTTAAGCTTTGAAACTGAGCGAGAAATAAAAATTTAAATTGCTATATTTTATGACTTAATTAGCGTAAGTTTAAGTGGCTATCTTACCTTTAATAATTATCGCTTTATTTAATGAAATCGTCAGTTCACTTATTAAAAATATTCTATTAATGATTCAAGTCTATCAAGTTTCTGCAAACGATTAAATTAAAATTCTAGTAACTGGAAATAAAAATTATTAAATTCTGTTAGAAAATTCAGGTTTAAATTTGATAGCTAATGACCTGTACTATAGCACAGAAAGCCAAAAATGGCTGCAAGGGTTCGTTTCATCAAAATTAATTGTAACTTTAGGAGCACTCTTGATAATTATTGCCGTTCCCGAAATTTTTAAATATTATTTTTTTCGTAACTCACTAAGAGAGTCTCTGAAAGAGTCAATAAATCAATTAGGGCACAAAATGAATCAAGTTTTCTAAAAATGTTAATGAAATTCTACAAAATATTTTTCTGACTCTGCATAAGCTAGTAATTCTTCTCCTTATATAATGTTACAAGCGGAGGGTTAGTTTTAATCGTCTCAATCGTCTGAATTTATCTCTGATTTCTGCAGCAGATTTCTAATTTTCTATCGTCGTTTTCAATTCAGTCTTCCTATCTTCTACTTCTTGATTTGCTTCTACCCATGTGTTAAGTTTGGATTTACTTTGTAATTAATTTTATATTAAATTTACGGAAAATCTCAGCAAACCCATTTAAATCTTTGCTTAAAGTTCTGATAAACTTCTAGAGAAAAGGACTATATTTCTTTTGTTATTTAATTTTTTCCTAGTTCTAGTATTAATGTTGATTAACTTTAATTTCATAAATAGGAAACCACAAAATACAAAATAATAATTAATTTTTTTTTTTTTGGGATTTTCCAAAAAAAAAAAAAAATTTGAACAATGCCAATAAGAATTAAAGCACCGCGCAGGTATTCGCATTGAAAGTGTTTACCAAAAAAAATATATTCAAAAGAAAAGCTTATATCTTAATTGTACGCAATTAAAAACATTATTTTGTAATTAGAATATTTTAATAGTTTAATTAAATTGAAGGTATTTAGTTTGAATATAGACGAAATTATAAGATATTAATAATAATAGTCTATTATTAGACCTTCACCTTGGCAAATATCAAATTTTAGAACAAATATATTAAAATTTAGATGAATCAGAAAAAATCAAGAATAACAAAATATAAATTATGGTAATTTTATGACGAAATCAATCATAAATTTAATTAATTTTTACTATTGTCATTAAAAAATTGAAAAGAGCTTCAAACTATTCAGAAGATATGCTAATTACATTAAATATATCTAATAAATTTTTATGATATTTATCATTTCATTTAATGATTATTATTACTTTAGAAAGAAATTCTTAAACTTAATAATCATTATTTTACAAATTTTGATGTAAACTTTTTACGTGAATAGCCTTAAGGGATGCTTTTGAAAATCATTCTAGCAAATCAGTAATAAATTTTTATATATCTATTATCACCAAATTTGAAATTATTAACAACAAACTTGTTAAAACTATTTTTTGAATTTTTATGTTATACTTATATATTGATTTTGAAAATGAAGCATAATATTTTAAAGTTCATATCAATTTTAATAACGTACTAGATAAGCCCTAAAGAAATTTTATGAACTATTGCAGAGAATTAATGAAGCAACAAAAATTAAGGAATTTTGAATTTCTAATAGAAATAAGTATAAAAAAAAGTTATAAAAAATTACTGCGAAAAAACATTATGCAAAAAATATAAAATATTTTCAGCATAAAAAACTTGCTCGGGAATTCATTTTTTCCTGATTTTTTTCATAGCATTCTTTATGTACAAATCTGAGTTCATTAAAATGGAATACGATGATTCCATTCATTTAAATTGCCAATAACTTTCATGAAACTTAATATGAAATTTATCATAATTTTGAATTTGAGGATAGCTTGTAGGAATTTATTAAATTTAAAGGATATTTTCAATCAACCTTTTTGAAGTAAATTAATTTGATCTTGTAAAAAAGATATTCACATCTAAATTTACAAATATGAAGTTTATTTACTTAAAATTTTGTAGAACTTTGCCAAAACACGTTTAACTACATTTTGAGATTTCAATTTCTGAACATTTCATCTTGAAAGTTAACGCAAAACATGACAAATTTTTATTTGATATAAAACAAAAATACAAATTGGTGAAGCTTAAAACCGATATTTAAAAAAACTTTTATTCATGAAAATGACATAACATTTATTGAACTCGTTCTACACATAAAAATGATAATTATTACAAAACAACGATTTGTGTTGTTACATACTTTTCGGCACAACATCAAAAAAAAATTTAAATATACATTTTGTAGTAAAATATGTAATTAAATAATTATAGACGAATATATGCCCAACTTTTAACATCTAAAAGCAACACTCTAATAAATGAGAATTAAACCATAATCAGGATCAGGACAAAGATCTCAGTATAGGCTGTTCTTTGCGATTCTCAAAGTTCTTACTTAAAGAAAATTTTGGCAAAAGAATATAAAGAGCTGAGCATCGGATATGCCCTTAAAGCATTGTAGTTAATTTTAAAAAAGAACTTAATTTCATTTTATCACTTAAAACGACGCTATGAATTAAAAAAGGAAAATAAACTTCCTTTTTTAATTCATAGCTTCGAAGTAAACTGAACTAAAATTTTTCCGCCAATAGCAGAATCAGGATTTATTTAATGTCCTCTAACGTAACAGTCAAAATCATGCCTAGATCTCCCACTAAGGTTTTCTAAACATTCTATTGCAATTTGAACCTACTAATTTTTTGTTATAATGCCTCTGAATCATAAATTTCTCTACAGTGATGAAACTTTAATCGCAACAAGCGATTGTGTGAGCAAATGGCCTCGATTGTTTTCATTTTTCGTAGTTTTAAATTACATTTTATTGCTGGTATTCATTGTAAGATGACTAAACTTAGATGCCTCGTACGGAATGTGATCCCAGTACTTACCGAATCATAGCTTAGTGTAATACCACTAAGTTACAGTCGATCTTTTTTTTTTATTAAATGTCCGAACTGAAATATAGTCTTAATTCGAACTAATTAATTATTTTATATTATTTAAATTCTAGTTTTTTTTTCAAATAAACAAATCATTTAAATTAATTACAAACCTGAAGTAATTAAAATATTCGGAAAAAAATATAATAATAATCAAACTCTAAAAGAGCAGATACATACATAAAAAAAAAAGATAAAAACATTTTAAAAATTTTTTTAATTCTTAAATTTATTTAATACTTAAAAATATTAACTATATAGTACATAAATATTTTTTTTTAGTTAATTTAGTAGCGCTAAATTGACATACAACAACATAAACATACACAAAAACAAAACATAAAAAAAAAGTATCTTTAAACAAGTTTTTCGAAATTAATTTAAAATTAATTCTTTCAAGCAAAAAAAAAAAATAAAGAATCTGTTGCACTAAAAGAAAAAAAATTAATTACTTTTAAAAAAACTGGAATTTAAAAAAACATCTCAACATTCAACTAACAAAAAAAAATATTATCATGCTTCCAAAATCGAAGACCTTGACAAATCATCATTTTAATTATGTTCTCTTTTTATTTTATCCTTGACTACCAAGGAAAGAACTTTGTGCAGCAACTGGATTAAAATTTGCAACTTGATTACTAGTTAAATTTCTTTGTCTTTCAATATGCTCAGCATTAATTAACCAAAATGGTCGATTATCAATTGGACCACGATTATAATTATCAACTAAATAATGATCATTATATGCATCATATGGTAATCTTGATGTTGTACTACCACCATTTGTACCATCTGTATTAATACGATTACTTAATATTGGATTTAATGTTGTTGTTGATATTGGTAATATTGATGCAAAATTTGGTAATGCTTCAACAACTGGTACACCTTGTACTGGTGGTCTTTGTGAACCACTATTATCATCACCAAAACGATTAACAATTATTTCTTCAGTTGTTGATGATGTTTGTGGTTTTAAACGATCATGATAACCATTTGGTCGACTGCCAGCATATGGTGAACGTTGACTAATTACTGAACTGATTATTGACAGTAATATTATTGTAATGGTTAAAATGGGAAATTTGATTGCAAACTGGAAATAAAAAAATTAAAATAGAATTAATTTAATGAACATAAAATAAAAATTTGATAAAGAAATTGTTTATTGAATTTTTTGGGGGCAGTTTTAATTACTTTATAGAAACTGATATAAAATTGTCAACAAGACGATTAATTTTTATTTGAATCAAACTGTTAGTGTTTAATTAGTAAATATTTTGGTAATATTTTGGTTCATATTAAAATGACTAAGTTTGTGAAGAGTATTGATGGTTCACAATTAATATTTTCTGTTTCCAGTGTGTCTAATCAATTAGTTTAACTTGAAAATTTGACACGAATTTATTAAAGTCTATTAAAATTTACCAGAAATTATTTAAATTTACACATTTTGTTTACCAAAATAATAACCACACACTTTTTTTTTTGTGACAAATTTTATTACCACTTTTTTTTTTTGACATTTGGAAATTAATTTAAATGGTTTTCGGAATTCAGGAAAAAAGAACTGGTTTAATCAATAAAATTTTTTACAAAAATAGTTAAAAAACAACCAGAAATTTAATAGATTTATCAATTTTATTGATGGTTCATTAAAAAATTGATATATCTTTTTTACACAAAATAATTTTAATTAAATTTTTTTATTAAAAAACGATTTAAAACCAACCAAAAAAAAAAAATAAGAATTAATTATAAAATTTTATTATTTTAAAATTTTTTATTACCATATTTTGATTTGATTGAACTGGTTCGGTTTGATTAAATTTTATTAATTTGATTAATTTTTTTTCGATCTTTAAAAGAACACTTATTTTATTTATTTAAATATTTGATCACGGACTTGTTAACTCAATGGAAGCTCAAATGAATCTGAATAATTTTGTTTACCGGTCTGATCAATTTATATACGAAAATTTTTTTTTAGTGAATCGTATTAGTTGAATCATAAATCGCAAAAAGATAAAAACTAGAAAAAACTTAATGATTATTTCTTTTTTTGTTACTTTTTATGTATATACTCTTTTTTTTTGTTGTTGTTGTACATATTCTTAATTTGAATGATTATTAATTTAAAGATACATTTTTTTTGTACCTGTATTGCCAGATATTAAAAATTTTTATTTAAATTTATTTTGAAAAAAAAAAGTTTAAATAAAATTTTTGAAATTGAGTTTACAATAAAAATATTATTTTAAAAAAGTATAATAAAAATAATGATAAATCGAATTAGAATCTAATTTTCCAATTGAACCATTTAATTTTCGAATTTTCGAAGAACTAGCCTATACTAAGTTCTGGTAGTAAAAGTGTTATTTATTTTAAAATCTATTGGAAATCATTTAATTATCGTAAATTAATTTTTCGATTACAAAATTTAAAAAACTTCTGATTCAAACTGTGATCCATAAAAAAAAACTGAAAAGAATCCATTTATTTCATAAACAATATTTTCCTTTATCTTATCTTAGATAAAAATGTATCAAATTTATCCTTTCGATAACTTAACACCAAATATTTCAGAGACAGAGAAGGTTTTGTGTCAGAGACAGAGAAGGTTTTTTTCGGTCCATTAATTTATCCTATTTTTGAGTAATGAGCTGTTTTTGACAAGTATGGCACTTTTAAGTACGTAGATTAATTATTCAATTGAAGACGAACTTGCAATTTAGATTTTATCTTTAAATTACAATTGAGAATTTTAGTATTAAAACTCCTCATTGGAATTTAAATTTGTTTATTTCTTAGAATTTTACTAATATTTTTGCCCCAAATTATTCTTGAAAATTTTACTAATATTTTTGCCCCAAATTATTCGATTTCAAGTTGCAAGTACTCGGTTTGCTTAAGAAATATTTAAAATTTTGCAATTGAATAATCAAAATTCTACTGTAATGGCAACATTTTTCTTGTGTTTACTTAAATACTTTGTGTATAGAGGTTATGTAAGTTTATACCTTTTAAGAATAATATTACAAGAAAAAGATGATTGTGTTTTATGAAAAAAAATTTCTACTTATTAATAATCCTACTAGTTACAATCTTAGATCTTTCACATAATTTTCAATATTTTAATTGGAAAAAACAGCAATTTATTTTTAAGAAAACTAGGAAATTTTCAATTTTAATGTTCAGAATAAAAATTATTTACAAGTTTTAATTTAATTAATGCTAAATACTTAGTTTTTATGAATAAAATGACAAGTTTTGTGGTAATATCCTAATGACTCCTGTCTTATATACAAAATTATGATAGACTAAAATTTATAATCATAATATCTCTCTGTCTGTCTATTGACAATTAATTTTATTTCTGAATTTCTTGTATGTGCCATTAAAAGATAAGCGACTATAAAATTGTTGAATGGAAAATCAACATGACTCATAAGAAAATTAATACAATTTTAAATAAAATCTTTAAGTATTTTAAAATTAAAAAAATTTTCAAAAAAATTCTTTATTTTAAATTTACTAAAAATCATAAAAATTACAAAAATATTTTAATCGGAAAATTATAATTTTTATCTATAATAATTTTTTTCAGTAAATTAAAAAAATATAGGCCACTACACCTGCATAAATAATAGAATAAAATAGTTTTCAAAAGAACCCTCTTAATTAATATCTAATATTCTTATAATAACAACAAAAAAATTATGGTTATAACATAAAATTGAATCACCTTCATAATTTTAAACTAAACTATATTTTTTTTAAAAAATTATATTTTTAAAATAATTTCCATGAAAATTTTTCATTATAATTTATTCTATTCAACTAATTAGACATAAAATTTGCCATAAAAACCTTTTAAACATAAATTTATAAATTTATGAGTAGATAGCTATATATGTAAATTATTTTACTATTTCCTCTTTAAAAACTTTTATGCACAAAAACTGAAAATTGATTAATAATTAGGTCTAGTTTTTTTTTCGAAAATATTTTGAACCTTAAATTTTACACTTTAAATAATTATTTTCTACGATATTTAGTTTTCGACAAAAATCTAATTTAAATTCGTAATCATAATAAATAATTTTTTGGAAAAAAAACATCTACGTTTTTTTGGTTGAATAATTTATTTACCTAAAATTATGACGAAATATTGTTAATTAAAATTGAAATACTACAACTATATCAATCAGCAATACTAGAACGAGTTAGAAAGAGAAATTACTGGAGATTCCATCAAAAATAAGTCTATTTTAAACTGTAGACTTAATTGTGAACTTAAAAGAATGTGTCATAGCCTCATAAAATTCTGTTATTTACATTTTCAATTTATAATTTATTCATAGAAAATAAAGAAATTAAATGGAAATGACGTAGCAAATTGTTGTATAAAAAATTATGCAAAAATTTACGTCACATAATAAATTCATTTTGGGTTTTTCCAAAAGAATATTCTTAACATATTAAAAAAAATATATATAAATATTTTAAAATTATGAGGTTTGCTGGAAGAATTATTATTTAAGATTTGAAATCTAAAAGTAGTTTTTGATGACGAATTTATTTTCGATCATATTTTTCATAATATTTGTAGATAAATTATGTTGTTTTCAGGGGATTTTATAAAAAAAAATGCAAGGAATAATTTTCCATAATCTTTTGGAAATTTCGCTATTTCAAGTTTTAGTATTTAAAATTTATTTCGTTAGAAATATCATATTTTTACTTCTCTACTTTTAGTTACCATAGTTAAATATTAGAAGGGGTTACAGAAACAATTATCATTCTATAGTCTCATACCAAATAAACTGTAACCTAGTATAAATGGGACTGCTTCCAAGTTTTAAAACCAACTTCTAAAAATATAGCCATACACCGGAATTTAAAAAAATAAGAAAGCTGATGAATTGCCTATTCAGAAAGCAATTTCATCCTTCTCTGGTATCCTGTGAAGCTTAGCAAGGAACTGTATTAAGAATTCCTTAAAGACATAAGAGCTAAATCACTAGAATCTTAGGCAACATGCCAAATTTGCCAAACATCTCTCCTTTTAATACAAGATTATATCGGAAAGATTCGAATATTTACAGGATTTGTTCCAGTCACCTTAATTATGATCTAAAGAAATTTGACAGATCGATTTCTGCAAACGGTATTGTTGGTGCGAACGAATGCAGGGGACTGTCTTGAACCAGATATCAATTTCTAGGATAAATATTCGCTTAGTCTAATAATACTGCTTTCTACTCCCCGAACCAGATTCTAGAATTTCTTGAAAGTCTATTTTTCTTTAAGAAGCTTCAGAAATGAGAGTATCAAAATTCCCCAATTGTTTCTAGGCCTCAATCTTGAACAACTCTTTTAATGTTAAAATTTTGCGAATATTATCTGTTGTGGTGTTTGCTGAGTCAGAAAAAGTAGTCCTAGTTTTTACATTGTCTAAAAAAGCCATCTGCTGAAAAAGCCATCTACTGAAAACAATATTGATTTATTGAATTATAAACCAAATTAGCAGAAATGGGTGAATTTATAATCAAAATCGATCAATTTAACCAAAATTTTACATTAAATTTCGAATGAACGACTGCAGAACTAAAAATATCTATATTAGTACTTTTAATAAGCACATTAAAATTATAGTTCATAAGCTAAATATGATAATTTAAAGTGCTAATTTAACAAAAAAAATTGTGATAATTTAACTAAAACTACTTAGGTTATTAATGAATTTCTTAAATTGATTTGATTTATAGACAACAAAAAAATTCTTTTTACAATTTATTTACTAATTTGAAACGTAATTATATGTCAGGTAAATTGATTTTATACCAAAATTAAATACTATTTTCTTCTTTGTACCTTAAATAATATAATTGTTATAATTAATGGTAAAAATAGTATAAAAACCAAACCCTATAATTATCTTGCCATTTCTTAATTAATTTACACATAATTATTATATTTTTTTTTTGGGGGGGAATTCCAAAACCCCACAACAACAAAAATTACGTATTATGTATTGAAGAATACATAATACGTCAAAATTGATTTGCCAAAAAATTGTAAATAAGATTAATTTAAATAGTAAAAACTGGTATTTGGTACCCAAAATAAAAATTTTACCAAATAACCAAATTATTTTTTCAATTCTCTCGTTTTTTTATGATGTCATGTGTTAAGTCTCACCACAAAATTTCATTTAACTAATACGAATTTTAGTAATTAGAAAGAGATAGAATGAGAGAGATTCCCTCATAATCGCGTGACGTAATATTTCACTTAAAAAAAAAATATTGTTTTATTCATTTTTTTTTTTTTGATGTGTCATCACAACAAATGACCATGAGTAGTTTTTTTTTTTATTATTTGTTTTGAATATTTTGCAAATTGTTGTTGTATAACGTTGAAAACGCTTACAGAAGGTAAGGCGACTCGCTACAAATTAATAAAATCAAAACAGAGAAATAAAATATTTTTTGGGTTAAATGTTATCGTAGTGGGTTTTCCCCAACCGAACGTAATAAAATTTATTATATTTATTTTTTTTCTACAGAAAGTATATAAGTGAAGATTAGCAGGTTTTATAATAATAATAGTAAAATTTAATGCTAAGGGGTTTGTTAGTTGTAAAAGTTGACTGCTGCTGATTCAGTTTTTTGAATAATTCAGAAAATTATAAATAGGTATTTTTCTGAATTTTTTTAAAAAAAAGTCAAAATTGTGTAGAGAAATGAAGAAATTGTGAATAAAGTACACTTTTTCGTTGGAAACTATCAAAAAAATTTTAAATTCTAGTTCTGCAGAAATTGTGTGGAATTGAGGGAATCATTTGAACATATCACAGCCATTGTCTTAGCGAAAAATGTGATTAAGGACGCTATATACTATTTCTTTAACAACTTGTTTAAAGCCATGCAAAATGTCAACATTTTGTTAAGAGAGTCAAATGGATCGATGGATTGTAACGAATATTTATTTTTCTGCTGTACAATAGGCTTGAAACTGGCTTGAAACTGAGTTACAATAAAATTCTACACTTTTCAAACACGGCCAGCCAAATAGTAATTTTATTGGAAATTTAATTTAGAATATTTTTAAAATATTAATTTTTCTTGGTAAATTTTTGGGAAATAAATAAACTTATATGTCCTTAAAATACCATTCCAATTTTTGTGTAGAAAGCTTAAAACATACGCAGATGTCTGAGGACTGTGGTGTAGTTTAGAGACACAATAAATATAGACTGACAGATAAATATAATTTTGAAACTTCTTACGACTTGGATATTACACCAAAGTGAAGATTTGAGCAAAAAATAATTTCGAGTTCAAAATTATTTTTAGTATAATTTACTACGTAAAAGAAAGTGAAAAACCGAAATTTTAAAACACCGTAGTTACATTTTGGTGTACGAAAATTTAAAAACTTTAGAGATTGTTCAATAAAAAAGATTTACGATAAAAATTAAATTTTAAATATTTTTGATCGTAATTGAGCGGATTTAAGTATAAAAATACTTGATTATAATCATATCACGAATAGTAATTAAAACTTTCAAGATTTCTAATTGTAATTTTAGGGCCCAGTCAGTATATAAATGTGTAAAAGTAATTAGTAAAACGCTTAATAAATAGTAGAAAGTAAATTAAATTGATTTATTGCCACACTTCACAGGAAATAAATAATTATAAATAATTTCGAATTTTCATTAAGCAAGAATCAAACAATAAGTGATATTCTGGCTAAAATAAATTTGTCGAGTAATTTTGTCAGAAGTAAATCGTAAGTTTCGTAAGTTCTACTAATACTGAAACGTTATTAATATAAATTTGTTTTGAGAAATATAATCACTAAAAACTCGACTATTCGACTATAATTCCAAATTACTTCTCGTATCAGTCTATAAATATCTATAATATCGAAAATTAATAAATCACTCCAAAATAATCTAAATTTCAAGGTAAACATTGTAATTCGATACTGAAAATATAAGGTTTTCGTAATCTCTTTAAACATTAATTTCACCCACTCCAATTATGTCTCACCTCTAAACAAATAATCATAAAATTTTACCATAAATACATGAATCTTTTCAAAAAAAAATATATATATATATTTTTTGTATATTTTTAGATTAATTTTTACAGCTCAGACAGAGTCACTCCATTAAAAAAACAGAGTGAAAACAAACAACGAACGTAAAACCTTTAATTAAATATTTCAAACTTTTCTCATAAATCGGTCTAATAACTTTAAATTCATACAATAATAAAATTTTTGTTTTTCACCATTTTCAATTTAATTCTACAAACAAACGTTTTTCTACTATAAAAAGAAAATTGTTGCTATAAAAAAAAAGAAAATATTTAATTGTCAACCTTCAGAAAATTATATATATTATTTTTAAAGGAAATTTATATATTTTTGTAGAATTGCGTTAAAAATACAATTAAACTGTCTGTTCAATTTATATATAAATTTTCCCCACATAAGAACATACAGAAAATGATTTTGAAAATTATTATATGCTTTTTAAATGTTTAGAGTAGAAATATAAAATGCGGTAAATTTTATATAAAGTTTAACTTTTATTTATTAAGTATATTTATACAACGATTTTGTTCACCGTTTATAAATTTCAAAATTAATGACATTATACCTACACACATTAAGTCTCAATGTTATGTTTTTATGTATAAATGGTAGGTTTTTTTTAGAAAAATGGTTTTAAAATTACTTTACAGCATATATTATTAAATTGTTTATAAATATTTTTATTTAAATTATCCAGAAATTTAAGAAAATTGTGAAAATTTAAATTTTATAAATATTTTTCGAAAATGAAGAAAACGATTTTTTAATATATTTTTTATATTAAACGGTTTAAAAGTATAATGCAATTTCAGAAATTAAGTTTTGTTCAAAAAAGAACTTTTTAACTTAATTATTATTTAATTCAAATATTTATGTTAAAAAAAAGGAATCTTCTTCCCAAATTTTGGTTTACGAATCAGCTACAACACTACCGAGAAAATTATTGAAAACATTATTCTAATTTCAATAATTGAGTATTTCACAATCAATTTATTACAATGACAAGTTATGATCGAATTTTCTTAAATGTGCTATGCTGAAAATTTGTAATTATGTATATATCATGTTGTGACAAAGTTCCGCAGAATTTCTGTATTTATAGCGCAATGTGTTCTAAAAATAGTTTATTAAAAGCTATTTTAGTTAATTCCTACTTAATTTTTCACAGATTCGGTCACTAAAAGAAAGGTTTTAAGTTAAATTTTCTCTAATACTATTTGAATATAAATTAATTCTCCAAGCATTTACTTTCATAAAGAAACTGTAAGTAATATTTGACAAATACCTTTAACCTTTACTCCTTAACCTTCAAACTACTTTCCACACTATCCACACTAATTCCTTCAATCTTTAAAAAAGTAAATTTTGTATAATATTTATCTTCAATTATAGGTATTCAATGGAATAATTAATTACAAATTGGACGCCGAGTGGAACAAGAAGAGTAAAAAATGGGTAAGTCAATTATGCATTATACTAAATGAATGAAACAATATTAGCCCAAAATAAAATTGAATGGAAGCAATGGAATGGAATCCATGCAGCCTCTCTTCAAAACCGTAATTAGAATTTCTCCTAACTTTTCTAATCCATGAAGTCGATGATTACCTAACAGTCTAAGTCTAATCCTGGTAAGAGGTCAGAGCGTATGCTTTATATCCTATATTGCTTAAATGCCCTGACATAAACAACTGTTGTGAGACCCAGTCTCTTAGGTAGTTTACCCAACAGTCAGGTGAATGCCAACGATGAGTCCTGTTACATGATAATAACATTCTTGTACATTTTTCTCGCAGTCACTCATTTCTTCGTTTAGTTTTGGCCAACGGTTAGTGCTTACAAGTTTAACCATGACCCATTACACAATAAGAAATATTCTTGCTAATTGGCTTAATTTTTCTTTAAGGATTCTTAATTACTAATTGGTAGAAGGTTAAATATTTTAATTGACTTTTTTAATCTTTATGTTCTAATGTCAACAAATATTTTCCGCGTTTAATTTTTTTTAAACGAAAAGAAAGAATTCCAATATAAAAAAGTAAAGTTAGTAAAATGTCTAGAAAGTCGTTCTTCATTTTGAATATAACTCCAAGTCAATTTAGTTCTTATTTCCTTAATTTGTACTATTTTAGTTATCTTGCTACCCATAACAATTTGCACCTGCAAAATTATACTATTTCTTATAAAACTTCTTTTAATTAAAATGCGTAAAAAAAAAGATATTTATTAAGTCACGTTCACCTTTCAATTAAATTTATTTGGGGTTTTTTATTATAAAACTAATTAAAATTTTGCGGTTTTAAAAACATAATTTTAACATACAAAAAAAAAAATAAAAAAGTATCTATAGTGAATCATATAAAATTCTAGAATGTTTTTTGATATCTTAAAAGAAAACTTTCAATATTTTTTTTGTAATTAAAATAGGTCATTGGGTAAAAAAATAAGATATGTTTTATTGATAAAAAAAATAAAAAAAGGAAACCAAAATTTTAAGATTTATTCTCGATTTGATTGAATTTTTATGTTGCCACAATAAAGAAAAAGATAATTAATGTTTCTGAAAAGGTTTATAAGTATCACACAAAAAAAAAAGGTCTTTTTATGATTGCAATTAAAAAATGTTCTTTCAAAAAAAAAATCAAAAAGGATAAAAATCTTTGTGTTATTAATTTGGGTATAATTCAAATAATTTCAAAATATTAAAAAGATAATTAAACTTTATTGAAACTTAATTTATTTTCAAAATCAATAACAAAAAAATTAAAAGTTTTACTATTAAATATTTAATCATTTAATTTCAATTTTGTTATGCTGTATAGGACAGAAAAAGTTTTTACTTAATTTACATATTTAAAAGTTAAAAGTATGATTGATTTTATGATACACTAGGGGCTTATTAAAATTAGGGTCTTTAGTATGCAAATAAAATCATTAAAAGGTTAATAATAATGACTTTAACGTTGAATTCTAAGTGCTGGGTTCAAAATATTTCAAATTTTTGAGAAAAAATTGAAATTAATAAACATACTAAAATTTTAAATGTAAATAAATCGTATAGAAGGATTTGAATTTGGAAAGAAAACTGGATAGGGATACTTTAAAATTTTTACAGACTCTAAAATATTTCAAAGGACACTTTTCATTTCCAAATTTTAACACGGTAGCAAAAGTCAAGAAGTAATTTAGTATCCAGACTAGATCGATAGATTAAAGGCTTGGTGAAGATTGAAACCCAAAAAACCACTACGTTTACATTAAGTGTATTTTAATATACCAAATTTTCTGAAAGTTTCTTTAGGAAAACTTAATTTTTCAAGAAAATTTTCATGTGCTCAGCGATCTAGTCTTTATCTCAACAAATTCTACAGTTTATAGCAATCAATCTGTTGAATTTGTTAAAATTATAATTAATGCAACAGTGGTCTGTAAGGAATCGTTTAAGGATTCGAATCTGATTTCTTTCTTATAAATATTTATGAAATTTTTTTTGCTTAATTTTGGTCTTAATTAAAAAATTTTTTCATACTTTCTGGAACTTTACATATTTTTCTACGCTCTTAAAACTCTGGTTAATTTAGGTTTCATAAATTTTCGTAATTTTCTCCATGTACACCTTATATTTTAAGGATAATTGTATCGTGCAAAACTTAAATTTTAACTAAAAATTTAATTTTTTATCTTAAATTTTATTGAAAATTAGTTAAATTTGATCGTTATTTCAGTTTCACTGCATTTGCTCCACGTTATTTTAAATTTAGCAAAAGTGAATAGTCCATTCCTTTTAAAATCTTTTAAATAATATTTTGACCCATTAAAATTTTATTAAAAATAATTTTTTGAAACTATAATTTCAAATATATTTGTACAAATCATTTGAGTAAATATCGAACCGTTAAATTCTAATATATTTAACCAATTTTGCAGACAAATATCCACCAAAAAAAAAAAAATCCTTATTTCTTTTTATATTGACTTTAATTCTTTAAACGCATATTATCCGATAAAATATAATATTTAATATTATTTACCCACCTAATAATTTTCATTTTGAACCACATCCCAGACAAACAAAAATATTATAAACCAAATCGTAGAAAAAATAGCTTATAATTGATATATATCTATAAAAATTATTGGCTATAGAACGTAAACCGCACATTGAAACTTTACTACCAAAAAAATGATTTTTTTTTTTGGTTGCACACATATTAGAAAGGATCAAAATCCATATCAATGCACTCTCACCGTGATATGATTACTCTATATAGAAAGTTATTGGTAAAAAAAAGCAACCCAAAAAAAAAAATGAAAGAAAAATTTCATATTTTATTATTTTGGTAAATGGAAATATTTTTGGCAACCACACATGTTTCGGTACAAACAAAACATTATCCATTATATCCTTTGGCATAATGTTATATTATAGATATAGGATGGGATATTAAATCCAATGAAAATATATGGTTACGGATTATTATAATACAAACTTATAGACATAAAAAATAAGTTAGAGAGAGGAGAACGGATAAGATAGATAAGTTAAAACAAAAAAAATGATATTTAAAATCTCTGAAAGCTGGATAATGTCAGGGAAAATTTGAAATAGTACTGGTTTAAATGACATGTTGTTTTTCTGTTAGGTAAATAAAATACAATCGGTAAATGGGAAAAAAATTGTGGATACAAGGATTACGTGAAAGTAACTAAGTTCATTGTTGTCCATTGTCTTAAAATACCATTTTTTCAACTATAAAATGATTCGTTATTCTTTTTCAACGTCAGTATACATCAACCCGTAAACTTTCTACTAAGGAAAACTGGTTAGTCGGAGTCTATCTTTACAAAGACTTGGTTAGCATTCTCAGTATATTTCTATGGGTATTTGATGACTTGTATTTACTTTCTAAGCCAAATTTAGGTAGAAACACTCTCAAGATAATTAGATTAAGCAACTACGACTTCCATTGATATTCTAGTTACAACTATAAATCGATACGTAATAAGACAAGACAGTACTTTAACTTAAATAGAATCATAATTTTAGTCGTAATTCAAAATCACATGACACAGTTACTAAAACATTGCCGGTTGGCTACGATTGAGATACTGCAGCCACACTGAGACTGGTATTTTACCCAATTTATTTCTTAACTAAAAAAAATAGAATCACTGTGAAATAGCTACTATCTCAGTTATTTTAATCAATTACTTAGTTAAGTAGACACGGTCTGCTGGGAAAAACGTATAATAGTTCCGTATTAGTGGATTTCTTTCGAGAATTGCATTGCAGCGTAAGTACACATAAGACATATGCTCTATGAGTGTCTAATTTTTGTTTTTAAATATAGGTCACTTACTAAATCAGTAATAAGGATTTCAGGAATAAATTGAAGAGACAATTAAATTTTGATTTTTACTAGTTTTTTCGCTCTTTCTTAGTGGTATTGCTTTATTAAATTTACGACTATCGTATTGGACTAGTGACCTCAACAAAATTTAAATATCGTAATTAAATATTTAAGAATTTTATATTTTTAACTTTATCCTTGATAAAATGTGACCCTATTTTACGGCTAAAACAGACTATGTGCTAAAATATTTAATTTTTATATATTTTAGATAGAAATTATTGGCATCTCTTATTTTTCACATCGATTAAAATTTTATAAATTTTTATCTTATATTTCACTTGTATAACTTTTAAATTTATTTCAATATAATTTTTATTTTGGCACATTTTTATGCCAAAATTGGACTTTATTTTCTTTTTTCTGTTTAAATTTTATTGGAAATTTGCCAAAGAAATACATTTTTTTATTCACTTAAATGTTTGGTGTGAAAATTGAAATTTATGAAATTTATTTTATTTAGACTTTTAAAAACTAATAAAAAATTATAAACGAATGGGATGAGAAATTTTAAAAAAAATTAATAAAAAATTATTGTAAAATTAAATATTCACTTTGTTAAACAACAGCAAAATGAGAAGTGAAAAGATGATACAAACGTGTAAAAAATTTGAATAGAAACATTTTTTTTTTAAATTGGAATTAAATATTCACTATTTTCTGTGTTGTTTTCAGATGACCACAAAAAAAAATAACTTCACTGTCAATTGAAAAAATCTATCAAATCAATCAAAAGAAAAATAATGGAAAATTATTTTGTCAAACATTGAAAATGAATTTCAGAAAAACTTTTTATGAATGAAAATGTTTTTCAATTGTCATTATTCTTGTTATGACATTTCCAGATTAAATACGTTGTTTTTTTCTAATTTGAACGAGAGTTTATTAACTCATTTGCGTCCTGGTATTGGTTTACGGAGTTAACTTTGTTTGGCTTTGAACTCAAACGTTGTTTGGCTGTCAATATAATCAGTAGGAATCTAGGAATATACCCTGTCTACGTTTTCTTATAGCTGTGTAAAAAATAATATTTAAGGTTTTTACATAAAATGTGAAGAATTATTGTCTCAAGTCATACTTAATTTTATGTTATGACAGCCGAACTAATTTAGAATATTTTTAGGTTTTTCACTAGATGTCTCAAAAAAATAATACAGATTTTTTGAGAAAGACTATAAACACAATTTACTGACAATTAAAATAGCAATATTTGGTATACGTCAAATTAAAGGGTTGATACGGTATTTAAATTGATTTAAATTTAATATTGTAGAAATGGTGATTTATTTATTACTTCTATTTCCCAAAAAACTGATTGTTTACTTTGAATTTATTTGATTTACAAACTTTAATTTTCTGTTAATTTGTAAAAGTGTTAAATTTAATCTGGAAATGACTCTGTAAAAGAGCATTTCTCCTCAACTTAATAATAATAATAAAAAAATACAGAATAACAACTTAATTCAAATTTTCAACTCTTTTAGAAAAGTTTCCTTTTTTTGTTTTTGTAGCAAGATTTTTTTTTTCCGATAAATTTTCAAATATTTTCTCAAATAATGACATTTTAGTTTCAATAAAAATCAATAAAATGAAGCCATTTTTCTTGAAATTTTTATTCTTTTAAAATTGGCTTATCTCTGAAGTTGCCAGTTCAGTGAACTGAAATTTCTGAACGTTCACTATTACAATAATATATTCCTTGGTGTATATTTAGCTATACTTACTAATCGTAGAAAAATATTAACAAAGTTTTTTTAAAGGATATGTAAAATGTTCAAAAATTTCCCCAAAATATTCAATTTTTCAATTTCTAATGTTTATGAATTTTTAAACTTTTAATTATTTTTTAGATTAAATTTAGATGACAAAATAAACTTTAAAATAATTCTTAAATTTTAAAAATTTCATTTTACATAAAATTTTAGAAAAAAAAGCCTTTTTTTTAAAAAAAAATTAGACAGAAACAAATCTTTTTAAATTGTCAATCTAAAAAAAAATGGAATACTTGGTATTTATGCCCCGAGTGAGGATCGAACTCACGACCTTAAGATTATGAGACTTACGCGCTGCCTACTGCGCCACCGAGGCTGTTGTAAATTTTGGTTTATGGTTAGAAAAAAATATTTTAAACCAAGAAGTTTCGCGAACTGATAACAATCTTCTCTGGAAAATTAAAGTTATATGATTTGAAATAAAATATTATGATTTTAATAAAATTTTATGAACTAAAAACTATTTTAAAAGAAAATAATGTAAAATTTTTAGAATATTTAATATTAAAATTACTTAAAAATATAAGAGAAAAGTAATTTTGGAAAATTTTTTTTATTTACTATCAAACACTTTAAAATTAAACTTAGAAGTTTTTATTTCTTAACACTTTTAAATTGCAAAACATTAAAGTAAAATTTTATTATACTCGTATTTTATGATTTTAATATAAAAGTTTTTTTCATAAATTTTCTAAATTTTTTTAAATAATTTTGAAATTTTTTATAAATTAATTTCTCAACATAAACATAAATAGTACTTTAAAAAAAATTACAAACTTTTAAAGATTATATTAAAAAAGATTTAAAATTAAACTTAAAATGTGAAAAATCTTTGTAAAATTCAAATTTACTTTTTTATTAATTTCGACAATCAATTTAGAAAATTTTCTAAAATTAAATTTGAAAATTCAGTCTGTTTTACCCAGATCACAGTTGAAACCACTGCGCTGGTTTTTGAATTTTTCCTCTCAATCAATTTTTCAGTTTTATTTGCCAAATGGAAAATGAAATCAATTTTTCAGTTTTATTCAGTTTGTCTGCATATATTTGAAGTGAAGAAATTAGCAAGTACCACTTATATACCATTTCTGATACCCGATTCTGCGAAATAATTTTTTTATCTAAATATTTTTCAGTTAGTTCTGATATAATCTAAAAATATAGTATATTAATTATACTTTAATTGATATTAAATCTCAATTAAATTAAAGTAAAATAAAAATTTTCCATGATTTTCTTTTGAAATTGAAAATATATAACCTAGAAGATATTGATATAAATTGTCAGCTAAATATAGTATTAAATCTTCAAAGTACAAACAATCTCATTAAATAAATTCTTCTTTTTTTATACAGAAATAATGATTGTCGTCTGTTGGGGTAAAAATTACTTGAATTTATCCTGTTTGATAAATTTATAATAACCTGTCAGATTATGAAATATGACAGAAAATAATAATCATTTTGAAATTGCCTGTTAAATTTATATATACTTTTATGTAGTATAATAATTTTGATATTTCATTCAATTTAAAGTGAATTTATCATATGAAAAAATAAAACACCATAATATTTCAATCAAATATAAATTATCTTATTAAGTTTTGAAGAAGAACTAAAAGAAATCAACTACAAAAATATCTTCAATTTATTAAAATCTTAAGAATTTTTCAATTTTTGTAAATTTTCCAGCTACTACTGAGATAATTTTCCAATGAAATTTTTTCTGTCCTTTCTTATATTTCTATAAAAATATAATTTGATACATTACTAAGCGATTTTTTTTTTTTGGTCCTTGTCGTTTTTTTTTTTTTTTTGAGATCTTATTACTGTCTACAAGGATAATTTCATTTTTTTTTTCGTCCTGACAATGTTTTTTATCTTTTCGATGCCATTATATTCACCGCTAACTGACGCGAAACAATGGAATTTAGCCAATTACATGAATACTTTACAAATATAATGTGCCAATTGCATTATGCAGTTAAATACAGGTTGTCTCGGTTTATTATGGTAGAATTATTTAAGTTATTTTCGAGGTGTCCGTCTTGTATGAGATGATTTTATTTCAAATGGTTTTTAATAAGAAATTTATACATTTTTATTGCATAATTTTAGGCGTTATTATGAAAAATTTTGTTTAATGGCTTCACAGTGTCATATTTTTTCAATTTTTCCTACAGTTTTAGTCAAAAATTATGAAAAGTTATGTAATTATTGTCATTAAGAGTACAATTTTTGTAATTTCATGTAAAGATAAATGTTTATATGAAGTTAGGTGATTAGTTGACCTGATCAATAAATGATTAGGTTTTTTTTTTGGCAAATCGAATTATCACTCAATTTTAAGTTAGTTTAATAACTAATTTTATTTTGAATAAAGACTCCTTGAAAAATCAATTTAATTTAAGAATTTCGTAAGCTGTTTTATTTCACGTTGAAGTGCTTTAAATTAATGTCTTGCCAAAAATTAGTAACTTTTATTGTAGTACAAATTAGTCTGTTTATTATAATTTCTTATTTATATCTGCAAAAAAAAAAATAGACAGAAAAATTCTAGACACACTGTACTAAAAAAACCAATTTACAAAAACCATAAAATACAATCAGCAAATAATATGAAAGTAATAAACTAAAAAGGATCACCATAATGCCTTAGAAATTTCAACAAGCGGACAAATAATATGCAAAGTACTATATTTTACATATATATTTCTATATATAGTTTTTTATGTAATTTTCCTTGACAGAAGAAAATTCAAGTTAGTTTTCTTATATCTTCGCCCCCACCCAAACAAACCATCCAAAAAAATAAAAAAAACTAAGCAGAATCACAACCTAAGCAGCTTTTTTTTAATATTAAACTAAAGATGAAAATATTATATGAACTCAAAATTGAATTATTTTTCCAAAGACAACGTTCAGCATGAATTAAATTGAAATTGAGGTATACTCATCGTAACAAAACCGTGTAGTATGAGTTGGAACACACTACAATATAATAGCATAAAAATATCAACGAGATGATAGAATATTCTATTAAATTGAAAAATTTCATATAATAACAATAGAGTGTAATAAAAAAAAAACAAGGATATTCTGCATGTACGTTTAAGGAGGAATTTTGTGAAATATAAAAAAAAAATATAGTTTTTGTCCTGATCATCATCGTTGTTTGGTTAGCATATATCGTTGAAGATATAATACTAAAATTTATTATAAGGTGAATATGTGAGATAGCATCAATCTTTTTATATGGTTGAGCGTGAAATATTCTTGGTGCTGTTATCACAATAACAATATAAATAATAAATACAATTATTATATGAATGAATTTTATAGTTTTTTTTTGAAAATTCAATATTTTTAGATGAATTCATTTTTTATTATATTGCTGAAGTGATAATAATGGTGTCAGCAATATTGTGTCGAATATGGCTTTAATATTATATAAAGAAAATATTGTATTACGAATCATCAAACAAAATGATTGTACGATATATATGTTTATGAGTGAATATATATTGTATCAATCAATTTACGGAAGATATAATAACAATTGATTATATTTTCTTTTCCTTTTTGATGAAAGTAATATATAAATTGAATCATATCTTTTCTATCTTATTATGCTCTCAAGATTCAATTTTATGATATTTTGGGTTTAAGAGTGTTCATTTTAAAGTTAAAAATTAACAAAAAAAAAAAATAGTTTTCAATTTAGTTTCAGTGTATTTTACGGAAATGATAATTCTATCATTGAATTGTGGATGGTTTCTCTTCATACTAGAAGTAAAATTGTTTGTTTATCCTAAACGGATAGAGATAAAAACTGAGATTAAAGTAATTGAAATAGTCGACATCATAATGTTTAAAATAGTAAAAGTAGATATTGTGAAACTCGCAGAAAATTCAGAGTATTTCGAAGAAAATAACCTATATGAAGGTCAGAGAATTTATCAGGATATATGAGTTTCGCAAGCAGTGAGCGATTTTTTTATTTTGAACAAATAAAATCCATTAATGCAAAACAATACAAGGTATGTCTTTGAGGTAGGCCAAGCCTCAGAATTAGGTTACTGCGCCAAAAATAGTAAGAAGAAATTACTAGAAAAGTTTTCTTCCGATTTATTATCTATTATGAAGACGGGGAAAACTTATTATTGAGGGTCACACATTCGAAATGTTAATGTCTAAAGATGATGTAACAATTCATATATAAACTACATAAGATACCGCGAAATATAATAATCACAGTTTGCTATTTGTGCCATTAATTAATAAATCTTTTCGCCTTTGCGATCCACTCCAATGCAATTCTTTTGCATTAATCATTGCAAAATGCGACCAAAACGGTAACTAATTTCATTAATCCCCTAATTTTTAACGATAGAAATTTCAAGTAATTGTAGCTATATATTCCGATATATCTTTCCATTGAAGTGTCTTCTAATAGGATGACATACCTTGTAGCAGAATGACTAAACTTAAAACTGAAATCAATTTCTTGCCTCCAAATCAAATCATTTTTTATACATTTTACAATTATTAATTTATATAGCTAGTCATCTTCCATTCAATATGAAATATACTGAAATATGGTGCCACTATTTATTATCTATTAAAGCTTATTTTCTTCATAAATCCATTTGATCTTAAAACGAAAAGGATTTCTGAAGTACATCAAAGATTTCCTTTCAAATAAATTTATCTAATAATAATCGAAAACTAAAAAAAACAAAATGCAGTTCTTTTTCCATTTTCATGGAACCCTTTTCTTTCGGAAAATAAGAAAAATAAAATGAAATTGTTTGGAAAAATCTATGCAGTGGAAAATTTTTATATTTGACTTTTGAAAAATATTGAAAATTTTATACAAAAGAACATATTAAAGGTAAAAAATTATTGCTTTGACATGGTTTGTGCTTTTTTTTTGTTGTCTTGTTGTGATCGAATTTTCTTTTAGAAGAAAAATATTTTCTTTTCAAAAAAAAAAAACTTAGATTTGAAATCTTTTCAATGTTTACGTTTTGGGAAGGAAAAAAAATAAAAAGTTTTCTAATAGCTTTTTTTTTTTGATAAATAAGCTATTTATTTTTAGGTTGATTTGAATGGATAATTTATTAATTCAATATTATTTTGAGATTATTATGAAATTACTGAAAATGAAGACATAAAAGGACATCTTCAAGTTTGAAGAAAATAATATGCTACTACTTCA
Source organism: Empis livida (assembly GCA_963932195.1). Classification (NCBI taxonomy): domain Eukaryota; kingdom Metazoa; phylum Arthropoda; class Insecta; order Diptera; family Empididae; genus Empis; species Empis livida. The sequence continues at coordinate 3,748,005 of OZ010647.1, forward strand.
TATATTTATGTATTTTTTAAATGTAATGTTAAGTTTTCAATTTTACAAATATTAACATAAACATAATCACAAAAAATTAAATCACTTTTCGTATGAAGCACATATCGATCAAACTAATATCTGAACTCATGACAGAATATACTGTACCATTAATCCAGGAGGAAACCATAAAACATCACCTCTGTCCAGGAAAAGAAAATATGATGTTGCCTTCTCACAAACTTGGTGGAGGTGAGCAACTAGGACAAAACTTTGCTAAAAGAGATAAATATGGTTTAACGCGCTTAACTAATAAAAATTGGAAAATTGGGTATGTGAAACAGTTCTGTCATGTTTCACTCTTTCATGTATAAACTAAACAACAATTATTTCCTATTTTTAAAGGAGGTTTTATTTGGATGCTATTACTGCATAGACTATGGATCTTTTTCTACTCCACTTTTCCCTTTACACAATAATTAAACTTTATTACAAATTTAAGTGAAATTTAAAACCATACGACAACAAATATCACCAGTATATCCTTAAATCTCAATCAAACGATCTGTTTTCTGACAGGACAACTTCTGACAACAGTTTCGAGATCATTTAGTATAAATTTATATTTACTAAAATTATTTTCTTCCAAAATTATTGAATATTTTATTTCCTTTCACGAATTATTTCCTGACCTTATAAAATATTAAATATAAATGACATTTTATATTGTCTCACCTGGTAAACATATATGTTTTTTTTTTCGAAATCACAAAAGTGGAAATAAATATACGATAAATCCTTTTTTTCAAAAATAGATTTTTCACATAATATTTAATGACATTTTTATATTTAAAAAAAAGTCATTGAAAAAAATTTAATACTTAGCTGTCGCACAACAAAAATAACAAAATCAACATTCACTTATATCCTATTTTATCCATTAACCAGTCGGAAATTCATATCCAATAAAAAATCTGTTACCGTACTTTTTTTTTTTAGTGGACCAATGTGATTGAAAATAATGTGAAAAAAATAGAGACATAATAATTCTATGGATGAACTGGAAAATTTGAAATTTGAAATGATCTGATTGTAAATAATTTTCGGGTCATAGGATTTTATAGTAGAATTATGTGTGCATCATCATTGAAAAACTATAACATTTTCAATTTTGTTGTTATTGTTGTTATATGAAATTAATGACAAGTGATTTTCATATCAATGGTAAATTTCATTAAATTTTAGAAATCAGTTATGATGTAAACTGGGAAAAAAATGTAAGGATTAAAAATTCTAATGAAAATAAATTATTTCTAGTGGCAATATTGTTACCACTAGAAATAATTTATTGAGCCAAACGACAGAGGTAAAATATTTTGTAGAATTGGCTTACTTAAAATATTAGCTCTCGGAAAGATTTTAAGATGATGTCTTAAATAACCAATGTGTAATCAAATAGGCGCTAGATTGAATTAAATTGCGTCTGGATCTTTAGAGAATAGAAACAGGAAATTTAAATACACTTTTGACTTTATGAAGTCATTACCATTCAAATCCTTATTTTTTTAGCATTTGAAATAATTTTAAGCGTTATAAACAGAATGACAATTAAACAAATATGAAACAATTTTAAAAATAATTACAGCTGTTTTCGGTAGAGCAACGAAAAGATAGATATAGTTCGTAATTTGTAGTTCAATCTGTGAATAATAAACTGATTTAAAGCCTTATTTTTTAATTTATTCTTTAAATAATTTATTCTTAACTTGAGAAATCTTAAAGAAAGTTTGGCACTCAGTATTTTCTAAATATTGAATTAAACCAGCAGATTCACATGCAACTGGTTTCATGACTCATTTGATTAATATTGTAAGTCGAATTGCAGATTTTCTGTTTAATATCTTAAATCTCAGTGAGATGACATTTTTAACATAGAATTCATGGATTTACCAAATTATTTTCTCACAGTTTCCAATAAAATTTTCAGAAATCTACTATTTTTTTTGTTAAACGGCTTCAGCTTGAAAAATTAATAAATAGAAAATTTAACAATTTGTTTAATAAATACACAAAAATGTTCAATAGACATAAACACATCATTTCGATTATTCAAATAATTACAGACAACCAGGATGAAAAAGGACATTTTAAAGGACCAAAAAAAGCAAACAAAATTGTTATTTGATTCAGTATTATATATATTTTGTTTTTGGATTCATGCAAAATGTCAAATGGATTTCATTTAAATGACAAAAATATAGAGGTGACTAAAATGAGGGAAAAAGGATAAAAAAATATTCATCAACTTATAACAATGTTACTTTGTTATGCGTACTCATTCCACATTGATTCATCCATCAGAGATTTTGTATATCGTCTATGTTTATGTGACATGAATTGTGAAAAACAAAAAAGGACATCGGAAATTATGCGTTTTATAGACTTAACTGTTTCTGATTGATTCTAATTTTTTTTTTCTATTTTTGGGAATACAATTGTGAACACCCAGGAGTTAAAAAAAAAAATCATTATTATTAAAGCAATTTTCCTTAGAGAAAATTTAGGAAAAATTGAAAATTTTTTTTTTTTTGATGGATTTAGAATGGGGGGAAAAAAAAGTGATAGATTTATGGCCTTTAAGGATAATATTTCTTTAAATTGTGCTTTTTTTTTAATTTGTGGTTTTGTAAAAGTAATAAATTTTGTTGTGGCGCATTAATTGTTTTAGAATTTTTTTTTGATGTTAGTGAAATATTTATTTCTAGGCTTTTATTCATTTTTAATAATTTATAAAAAATTTTTATCATAAATTTGGAAAATGTCAACTATAAATTTTCATGATTTTTTCGAAATTATATTAGTTTTTCTATTTTTCGTTTTATTAGATAGAAAAATTGATTTTAATTTTAATAGTTTTGCGAAAAAATTAAATAAATAAAAATTTAATTTAAAATAAAAAATGAAAATGGCTACCAATTTGAAACGTTATTTTTGGCGCCATTAATTATTTATAAAAATGGTACACGATATTTTTAGTGGAATGTCATTTTGAAAATAACTTAGCAAACTGTGATATTTTATGGAAGTTTTATTCTTGTTGATCCGTCTTAAATAAACCTTCAGAATGGCAGACACGAATCATATATTTGCCTTGCATTAAAAATGGTACTCTCTGTTCTCAAGTCACACCGTAAATCAATAGGTAATTCAATAATATTTTTAATTTAATTTAAAAATAATTGGAGGAAGCTTACGCGATCAAAATTTAGATTAACGAAATTTTTCCGGTACACTCAGAAAAACTAAACTTAAGTAATAAACTATTAATTTTGAATATGTTTTAAATAAAAGTAATGTTGTTCACTGATTGGCAACACAGCTTACTATAGTTTTGCCGGTTTATTCAAATGATGACATTAAAATATAAATTAATTCATTCTAAATTTGATTTGACTTATAGCCTTTACCACCCTGAAAAGGATACTAGATATTCCATTTTAATTGTGCTATTAAATAATTTAAATAAATATTTTGAAATTTCTATCATTAAATCCTTTAATGACACCTATTAAACTTTAAATGACACAAAATTCCAATTTTAATTTTAGATTAAAATTAGAGTGAATTAAATTTGAATTCAGATAATCACTGAATCAAAAAAATAAAATTTACATATTTTTTTTGCTAATCTGTGATTTCATAAAAAGTTATGTTATTTAATTTTCTATATATTTTTCTCTCATTCGAAAATAAAACATAATTTTTATATTTTAAAAATATCTCACAAAATTAATTACTAAATAAAAGTTTAATAATAACAAAAATATAATTTTAACATTCTGGAAAATATATTGAAATTTTATTGCCTAAAAAAATATAATATATATATTTTGGAAAATTGTTGAAACTTGTTCATTTATAATTTTCAAAATAGCAGACTGTTAAATGAGGTCAGTTGGAACGAAAATAATAATTAAACAAAAATCCTTTAATCTGTTTTATTTATTATGTGTTCTGGATTAATGTGTTTCTAAATTTATAAATAAATTTTATTTTATAAAAATTTGAAAATTTTATCAAATTCTTAATTAGTTTTCCATATTTTTTATTTAGGATTTATAATTTTACCCTAAAAATTTAGAAATATGTAGTCAACATATATATTTTATTTTAGAACATAATTCTTTCATTTCGGTAAATTCAACATTTTTCAAAACTAGGCTAAATATTTTCATGAAAATAGTTTTTCTAATAACATATGTGATAAATGCCATCTAATGAAGACTGTATTTTATTTTATTTTTTTGAGTGCCTCAATAACCTTTTAGTCCATCCAATTCTAAGAATCTTCTGGGAAAAAAATATGGTCTTTTTTCCCCAAAATTTAGTGATGGGAAGAAATTTCATTTTTGGCCAGTAAATTAAAAGAATTAACGACATTATTAAGAATCTGAAGACCTTAACCCTTAAGGATTAAATCTTGGATTTTAAATTGTTGATTACGTTGTCAAACCACAGCGTAACCTTTAGCAATTGTCAATTAATCTGTTTATTTCTGATGTTATAGAGTTTTGTTAATTTGTCAATGGTATTTCGGAAATGAATACGATTGCCAGATTATTAAACCATTTGATTATATCTAAACCGGACAGGAAAACTTATATTTACATAAATTTTTTGTAAGAATTTTCTTCTTTATCTAAAATTACCCGACATAATAAAAACCATAACATTTTACCAATTCTGGATAAAAAATTTCCATTTTCTATGCTCAACATAAGAAATAATTTTTCTTGTTGTTATATTATGTTATATGTTGAATAATGATAAAACCAAAAAAAAAAACAAAACAGAAGAATAAAACAATTTTTCACAATAAAATCTTTCCACGAAGTCAGAAGCATTTCGAATAAACTAGTTAGAAGAATGAAATCCTTATGTTCTTCTCATGTCATGTCTCTTTTATGTTGTTGTATTTATGTATATATAACCAAATATGCCATCTGTTTTACAATATGATGTTGATGCTAAAGAAGTATTTTTTTTGGCCAACATTTTTTTTGCTGCTTTTTTTTTGTTTTTTTGTAATACTGAGGGTTGATGGATCATAAATTTGACGACAATAAAAGAGCAAATGTGAATGACTGCTCAATGAATATAAAAAGAAGATAAACAAAATAAAGGACATGATCACATCTAAAGCTTACGACAAAAAAAAGGATATATGAGAGCAAAAAAAAACCTAAAAGAAAAAATTATTTGAATTGTTCAGTGTAGTCTTTAAGGACAATAGGAACTGTGAAAGAGGATGAATAGAATTTTGTTGGAAATAGAAATATTATATTATATGAAGTTCGAAAAAAAGGTATTTAATTATTTAAGAATCTATTTTATTGTAAACGAAGTAGTATATTACAATAAACCAATAATTGAGTTCCATTAGACAGTATCCCCGGTTTTTACGACTTAAGATTATTGTACGTGCACTATGTGGAATTCGGATTGTCTCTATTATGCTTTATGTACTCTTACATAAGACTGTGGTTGCTTAATTCTTTAGCTTTTGTCTTCAAAAGATCCTATAGGTTTAATGCTATAAATATGTCAGATTATTAAGATTCCTTCTTCTGACTATTTTAGGAAGTTTTTTTTGGAGACACGAACATAAGAATTAATCCTTTTATTGTATATTTATTCTTATTACTTATTGGTAGACCATACGTTGGCAAATTAAAACCATTTAGAATCAAATAGATTCTATAAAAATTGGATAATTGTAGTCGTACCCACTTTTCCATCAAATTATTTTATTGACCACAAATTGCAATTCAAAATAGTAAATAGTTCTTTAAATTATTAATGGATGATTCTGTTATTTTACTATCAGCGCTTCAAATACCTATTACTGTAGAACTACTGAGCAGTATTTATGCTGTGCAAGCTTGCTATGTATTCAGTATTTCCTTAATTTTTCCACATTAATCGCCACAATCGTTTCTTAAATTTAATTCTTTCAAGATTACAAATTCTCATAATCTCGAAACATCTAGATATGTTATGGCCTAACAATCCCATTAAACTTTCACGCATTTTTTATTAACACACAAACTCCTAGGTTTCCTTTAAATCATTTTTTTTCCTGTAATCTATCTAATTTTTTGATATTTTCTACGCTAATGTATAATAATTTTCTCATAAAACTTAAGGGCAAATAAAAGTTGGGTGAACGAACGGTCAGGAATGTTTTCTGCATTAGAAGGACATTCATATATGTACATTATTTTCATTATTTACTTTTTTTTCTGTATCCTTTTTACAAGGACAAAATTTTTTATATATCAACAGCAGCAACAAAAAAAAAACGCTCATATTATTTTCTACATGTGCTAAAAAGGAATTTTTTGTCCGAAACTTAGAACTTTTTTGAAGCACAAAGGGTGATTTTAAATTGGTTTTGTGTTTTGTCTGTCCGTTTGTCTGTAATTCATTTCAAGTTGTTATTTTACATACGAAATGAGGAACATCTAGGGATAAGATGGAAATGAAATAAAGATTTTCCGCTTCGGGAAATTTTGATGGATCAAGTTTTATGGATCAAACTTTTAACAAAATATTAGGGGCATTTGGTCTTTAATAGAAACAGAATAGAGTAGAATATATTTTAATCCTAAGCGATATTTTCAGGCTTAGAGAGTCTAATATCTAACGCACAGCGGTTTCGTCTTCATGAGAAGAAGAAACCGCTGTGCATTCACAAATTCGCATCAAGTCATCTGTTAAAATTGTTTAAATTTTTTGTTTAAATTTATCTGTTTCTTTTCGAGATTCAGCGATCATGTAAGGAATTGAATCTGATTTGTTTTTGCGATTCAGATAAAATTTAGTTGTTAAAAGCACATATGGAAAGTTTAGCATATTTACAGCTAGCAACTACATTCGAGTGTTTTTAGCTCGACTATCTTTAGCCAAAAACGTTTTTTTCCTAACTTAATAGAATACCACAGAGAGATAGTAGAGCTGTAACATGTAATGGATTTTTAATCCTTATTCAGCTAATTATATATATTACTAACTGTATATTATACCTCAAAAATTATGAAACGACTGCACAATATTTCTACTGCGTTCTATTTTCCTTTTTACGATTACGTTACACAAAATTAAAAAAAAAATACATGTATAAATAGAGAAAATTCATCTCGAGTTTTTTTGTGGAAAATCAATGATTTAGCAAAAAAAAAAAAAGGACTTATTAATGTTATATATTTTTTTGTTCTGTGTTTTGCTAAATTTTTATTAGTTTGCATTTTTATGGCTGCGCACTCGAGTTTCTAATTCATTTTCATACTAGAAATGAATGTCATTTTAAGGTTTTTATTTTATTTGATTTAATGAAATTTTTATGATTATTTTTATTTCTAATCAGAGAAAATTTTTTTTTGTTTGGAATTTTTTACTATCTTCTGTTTTTGGTTGCGCGTTTTTTTTTAAATTATAATCTCTGACTGTTCTTTAATTAATTCTGTTCTTTAATTAATTTTTAAGTAGGTTAATGTTATAACGAATTTTTGTTTAAAAAACTAGTGTAGTTTTATGCCAATACCAGTGTTCTCACATAGCGTTATGATCAACTTCGATGATCAATGATTAGAAATGTTTTAAACTTGGAGGTAGTTGACATATTTTCTTGTTTAAGTTGTAGAGTTTTTAAATTATACTTATTAAAATTCCTCCAGATGGTTTAGGGTCTATATTTACAGCGCTGGTTCATCATTATCGCATTAATTGGGATAATTCTGAGCTAGGGTCACAACAATAATTTTATGATTCATTTATTTAAATCTTTCAACCAAAAATTTCAATATTTCTCAACAATATAATTTTTAAATCTGTGATTGTGTCAAGTTATACATTTTTTTTAAAAATATTTGACTTTTAAATTTTAAAACTTTTGTCCAAAATAAAAAATGAAATGATTATTCATTAAAACTTGTTCTCCGCAAGCAAATATCAATGATTTTCCGAATGGAATTGAATTATATTTCTAAAAATTTATGGTAAAATCTATTTTAATTGAAAGTTTTTTTTTAATTACATTAAAAAGCACAGCCCCCGGGAACATAATCAAATTATAATCTAATATTTATTGTAACCAACCAAAGTTAGTATTTCAGGGAAAAAAAAAATTAATGCTATTAATTATTTTTCCGTCCATCCTTGCAGCTTTAAAGAAATAGTAAAAAAGTCTATATAAAAAAAAACAGAAATGTTATATTGAATTTTATGTTATGACAGTATTTCTATGCTCTTAACACTAAAATATTTTACTATTTTTCAATTAACAAATTCTCGTAAAAAAACAAAACAAACATTTTTTTTTATTATTTTATGTACAAGGATAACATAAAAATAGTAAAAAAATGAAAATTTAATTTTATATGTAATGAATTTTTAGTTTTTTACAATATTTTCCTTCTGAACATAGTTCAGTAAAAAAAAAAAATATTTTTTATGATGCGAAAAACACTTATGAGAATAACAATGAATTTAGAAAATTTTTTATTACATATATTATTATGATGATAATGCGTTTGTATGCAATGAAAATTATTGTTTAAATTAATGGTTAAGAAAATTTTCATAAAAATTATATTTATTTTTTTATTTTTATGAAAATATTTTATGGTACACGTTACATTTTATAGCAAGTAAACTTTAAAATTTAAATTACAAAAAAAAAATTATATTACATATAAAAAAATATCCTTTTTGTGATTATGAATAATATTGTAGGGAATTTTTTTTTAACTCATATGCTTATGATTATTAACCCATTTTCATCGGAATTAAAAAAATATAACCAAACTTTTATGAAATTTAATTTTATTTAAATTTTAAAGTGCAATTCCTAGGGTAATTTTGCACAAATATAATGTCATATAATAGTCAATTGTTTAACCATAAATTTGAAGTAACTTATCTACCATTTCTTGCGGATTTACTTCTAAGGAAACTTTTACAATAGTATGGAAGTTTTTCCTTATGGAATCTGTTTCTGTATTGGTTCTTTATTTGTTAATTTATTTGTTCATTTGGTGGCTAGTAAGTTTAGTTACACCAAATATTTTCCAAATTTTTCTTGTAATTTTCTTACAATTATTTTATCGACAAATAGAATTAATTTTAAATGACTAGATTGAATATAATTACAAATTTTCCACTATCCGAATCTAGTATCAAATATCTAATATAATTAATTTATACAAAATGTCATTATACCAAAAGTTTATCATGAAAGTTTTAAATGATACAAAAATTTAATTATCCATAAAATATCAGAAATATAAATCTGAATATTTTAATTATAAATTACTATTTTTTAATTACAAAATACAAAAAATTAACTTTATTTTATTATACATTTTCACCTGAAAATTAAATTTATTACGCTTATTAAATGACAATTATTTAAATTATATATAAAAAAAAATTCTCACCATAATATTTATAAAACTGTCCTGTCCATACCAAAAAAAAATTAAAAGTGGTTGACTGATTAGCATTTCGTCTAACCAGGAAATTATAAAAAAAAAATCATTTTTCAACACTCTATATACAAGAATTAATAATAATGATTTTACTAAATCACTAAATTGCATGACATAAATCATTTTTTTTTTCTACAGTAATCAGTAACCATTTTCCATAAAAATTTTCTAAGATTAAAATTAAATATAAAACGTTTTCCATAATTAAAAGTAGCAAAATAAAAAAAAAATAAAAAATTAACCTTTCCGACGACACAACGACCAACCAACATTAAATTTTTTAGTTAAAATTTTTTCTTTTTTTAACCATCATCCTTAAACCCTTTCTATCCTACTGGTTTAGCAGTGAAACCACAAGTCCAAAAAGAATTTCCAGTTGGCTCAGTGATATTTCTGCCAAAAGAAACCTAAATATACCTAAAAGAGTTTGTTTTGTTTTTGAATTTGGACTGGAAAGGGTTAATAAAAAAATCTCTTATGCTGAAGGACATTCTACAAAAAATTATTATACATTCATACTTTTAAGTGCATATATAGTAAAATTAAATGTAATTATTTCATAAAAATAAAGTTGGCAAAAAAAAAAAGTGAAATTTTTCTAAAAAAAAGGAAATGTTTTCCATCCCTTGGTAGAAAATTTTTCATATTTCCTTTAACTTTCTGTTTTTTTTTTTGTGGAAGTTGCAGTTGAAAAAGATACCATTCAGGATTACATATTTGATTAAATTTAAATTTACATTACCCCATTTTTTTTTTTTGGTATCCTCAAGGAAACATTATGATGGTAAAAGATTGTGTTAAAAAAAGAATTGGTGACCAAAATGTACTTATGTCCATATAACATAAATGAGTTATATACACGAATTAAGGTCATACCGAGAGACATAATCAACTAGATGACACTTTCGTTGTCAAAACGGACGTACTTTTAAATGAAATTTCAAAAATACAAAATTAAAACGTTGTACTTGTCTGTACATTTTGGTTATATTAGGGGTGAAAGATTATGAACAGGTTAATGTGGTGCTGATGAACAAAGTTTTTGTTGGACTTTTTTCAAAAAACATTTTTTTTTAAAGGGAGGAGAAATAGAAAAATCCTTTTTTTTGTTCTTGTTATTTTACCGTATTGGATAATTCTTTCTGAGAGAAAAATTAAATTCATAATTAGAGGAAAATTTTAATATTCAATTTTATGTTAGATTAGTAGAATATACATAATTTTTATGTAAGATTTTTGTGTGGTATTGTTGGGATAATAATGGATTTCAAAGTGGAAATTGGAAATTAATTTAAGGAAACTGTATTTTTTTTTTGGAAAATTATTTGTGATTGTTGGAAAATTTATGTATTTGTTAAGATTGTAAATTATGCAAATATTCAGACATTTAATTTAAAAATCTCTTGTTAAACTTTAACTTGATCGAAGTATAGTGTAAATATATTTTGCTCTTAGAGAATTTTCCATTATTCCACTAAGATTTCTAGGTCTCTCTCGACTTAAACTGTCATAAAATATCTACTTGACGGAATTAAATTAATTCTAATATCAAGTTCCACTAGAAACTAGATTATTAGTTACTTCAAATACATTTTCTAGTTTAGTAACTGTGTTGTCCAGGTCTTGTCGAAAAAAAATTTACATAGAAAGTTTAATCTCTAATTAAGTTCACTAGAATTCTAACTAAAATTGCGGTTGAAATAACTAGATAACATTACAGTTTTTCTTGGAATATGGAAAAGTAAAAATTTAAATAATTTTTTAGGTTAAATAAAGCACTAAATGGCTTTTATCTAAACTTTAGTTTACTTGAAAATCTAAAAGTTAATATTGACAAATTATTGGAAACGAAACTTCAGATGAAATTTTATGCCAATATTTAAAGGAAATATTCCTGAATTTCGGGTATCATATATTTTAGAAATTACTACTAAGATTTAGAAATAGTCTCATCTTCTAATATCCTTTTAAATCTTTATTTCCTCCTTTTCATAAGTCTCCAATTCTGCATTAAACAGCCCAGTAGTAGACTACACTTTAAGTTGTACACTGTTTGGGCTTATGAAAGGGCGGGAAAAAGGATTTAAAATAATATTGGAAGATGAGTGTTAACAAGGTTTTCTAGTTGGATTTTGGAGTTTTGTTGGCGAATCAAAAAAATCCTTTAAATCCATGTTCTGTATCCTTGCAATCTCTTTTGTTTCTCACAATTCAGACAGACAAAAATTCAAATTAATAACTACTAAAAATTATTTTGTATAATGTGCTAATATTGAACAAATTTTTTAAATATTTTATTAGCCCCTGTCTAAGGATATTATTATTATGTATCACAACCTCTTTAAAACTCTCTAAACTTTCTATCTAATAAATACACTATTTTTTGTTGTTGGTGTTACTAACTCTTATTTCTGGTTGGCAGAAAATTCAATCATTTTGGATAAATAAGGATAACGAAAATAAAATTTAAAAAAAAAAAAAATTAATATTAAAGAAAATTCGATTTTTTTTTTTAACGTAGTGAATTAAGGACTTAACGTCGTGTAGAGTTTGTAATATAAAAAAAAATTTTTTTTTTTTTTGTGGAAAGGAAAGAAAATAAAAATAAAAAAACGGACGACAACTAAATTTACGTGACATTCAATGAAACGACAAGCACAAATAAACTTTTGGTATATAATATGGTGGTGGGCAAAGGACGAAATATAGTAAATATAGATATATAGAGGAGAGTTATAAGAAATTTGTTGGAAATTGTTAGTATATTTTTCTTAGTTTTTTTTTTCGATTTAATGTGCCATTTAAGGAGGGAATGATTGATTATTTACACACATCATCCATTATAATGTATTTGCCGTGAAATCTATTCAAAGATAAAGATTAAAACAAGAAACTTTTTATAAATATTTTTTGGTTGTGTAACAACATTTTTACGATTTACTTGATGTTTATAGTAGTAGTTTTTTTTTTCCTTATTTTCTTTGGTAAAATTTATGTGGTAAAAAGGATATGTCTCTGATAACCATTCAATCTTATGTTATTTTGACATGTTTTGTTAAGTATATACATTTTTTTTTTTTGGTATTTATCGAATGAAAGAGTTTTCAGTATTATTATTTTTTTATGTTGAAATGTTTTCAATCTTATTTATAGAAAACTTAATTTAAAAATAAGTTTTCCCTGGTTCAAAGTTTGATTTTACACAAAAAAAAAATTGGTTTTAATCTCTTCACTTTTTTATTTTTTGGTTTGTAAAATTGGTATTTTGTATGACTAAAGTTTTTAATCCAATGACGATTTTTATCAACATATTTTAATCATAAAAAAAGTTTCAATTTTATAAATCCATTTCAAATAGAAAATTAAACTTTTTTACTAAGTAAATGTCCATGAAATTGTAAATTCTACAGTCTACCACACCATATTTGTAGACGTTTAAACCACATAAATGGAAATTTGAGAATTGTTTTTTAGTTAATTACGAGTATGAAAGTGAAAAAAAGTTGTCATTAGAATAAACTTTAGAACAATTCTTTTAAAATTGCACACAAAAAAAGGATTTTGTTTATATCAACTGTTTACAAATTTTAAAATTTATTTACATCGACCATTTTTATGTATAAATAATTTTATGTAAATAAAAATATATTAATAACTAAATTTAAATTACAACGTTAATGTATTAAAAAAATGGTATTTTGTCGCCCATGTTAAAGGATTAAAAAATGTTTATTGTAGTACAAAAACTAAAACTAGATAATTTTAAGGAGGATTAGTTGTGTGTAATAAAAATAACAAATCTAATATGTGAACATTATTTGTTTTCAAAATATTCTAAATAATATGTGCCAAGTTTTTGAACCAAAAATTTATTAAATTATCTTAAATTTCAAGCTATAATTAATTTTAGTCAATTTTAAATAATAATTTTATTTAAATAAAGTATATTTTTTTAAATTAAATTTTTATAGAAACTTTGATAATTTTTCTAGAAAAATCTAAGTTTAAAACAAGTCATAGGAAATTAAATTTGGTTGAATAGCAATAAATTGATTTTAAAAAAATTTGTAAATCTTGTTAATTTAATTTGAAACATAAAATACAATTAATTTTATTTGTAAAATGATTAAATTATTTTATTAAAAACGATTAATTTAATCTGAAAACCGTGTACCTTTAATTACTTGTTAAATTAAGCGAAAGCATGTTGGACTACACATATCTGAAGGGAAAAATGCTAATTTACAATTTAGTGATTGACCTTTTTCTTTAATACTTTACGTTGATCCTTTTCCGCATTTTTTTTTGATTCCGGTAAAACAAATTTTACTTGAAAATTACGGACTTCAGTTGAAAAATAATAAATTTAAATTGAAAAACAATGCTTGTGGATAAAAAAAAATTTCCATACTTCCAGGATTTTCTTCTGGTAAAATTCTTGATTTAAACATTTTAATTTTCGTGGAAATATTAAAAAATTTTCTGCTCAACATTAGCTTTTTAATGCTATGTCCTTTATCAACTTTTATATTAAATAACAATTTGGAAAAGTTTACGAACTATAACAGATTGACAGAGTGACGAATACAGGATCAAATTAATAATGTCTAAAAGTTATTCTGTAATACGGTATTCATATAACAATTTTCTATTTTCCAAAAAAAAAAAAAAGGGGAAGAGAGAAAAGACATTTTTCCAAATAATTTTCAATATTTCCACGAAAATAAAAATGTTTATTCGATTTTTATTTATATTTTTTTTTAAAATAAAAAATAAATAATATATTTTTTTTTGCCAATTTTATTTTTCTTTAATTTTCTTTCTGATGTTTTCCAAATAAGAATAATTTAAAAGTTCCAAAAAATAATATTATTTTTTTTATATTTTAAATGAATTTTTATTATTGTGGAATTTGTTGTTTCAATTTTATAGGACTCTGCCGCAAAAAAAAAAGCAGAGGACATTAAATTTTGGGTGATTTATTTTTATTAGAAATACTAAAAATAAAAAAACTACGAAAAAATAATACTAGGATAAAATCAAAAAAGGAAAATTTGAAAAAAAAATATATTTCTGTAGAATTGTGTGTACCATCAGGTAGTTTCCTAATTTCATTTGTTGATGGATTAGCTCTGACAGTGACAAGTTTATTAATAATCTTGACACTAATAATGATTTTTATATTCCTTTATTTTATAATATAAGGATCAACAAATTGCCTAATTTTAGGAACTTAATCATCTATGTTTATGATTATATTTTGTGTTTGTATATAAATATTAGAGAATTATTTTTGGTTCATTTACCATATCTAATATTGTCACGACACTATAATTCATATTAATTTAGAAATCGTTTTTTGAATTTGATAGATGATTGTTTTGTAAATCGGTCAAATATTTTCTTTCTGTCGTACTGTCAAAATAGTGAGATTAATTATCTTGTTGATGTTGATTCCTTGATTAGTAAGAGTGATAAAAAAAATTATAAATCCAATTTTTTGATAAGTTCCATGATTCGCGGAAATTTTAATCTTCATTTCCGTTTTGTATATCTTAGCGATCTGAAATTTTAAAGCTAGTTTGAAAAGTATTTCCTGAAGATACCGTGATTTTTCCTTGTCCGATCTTTAGTATAATGTATGCTTTAATCTTATACGACATTTAAAATCAGTTCAATAGCGACGTTTGAAGTATGCCAATGCTACAGTAAGGGAGACCAAATCTACGGTGGAAGGACGATATCGGAGTAGATGTGAGAATGCTCAACATTACCGAAAGCTGGAGAAAGCTGAAGCATTCAGAGCTGTAGCACCGAGTACAGTAACCAGCACTCAAAATATGACGTTATGATACTAATAACTTCAGATATCAGCAAAAAGAAAATATCCTCCGGAGCATTAGATACGGAAATGATTTATTTCTTACTCCTTTACCCTCTAAGCGGTTTAAATATTTAATTCACATTTTATGAGCTATTCAATCTTTAATTTTGATTGTCCAAATGTGAGCTTTCTCAGTCTCCAATTCGCTGAAAGTCTCCACTATTAGAAAAAAAGCTAGACATCTTTAACGGAGTACGTTAATTCCGCAAATTCTTCCCATAAACATTAATCCTTTCTTCCATTACTCTTAAGTCCCAAAAGTGCTTTGTTTTCTTGGACCTTATCTCTAATTTTCCTATAACTACTCAATCTAAATTTTTATATCCTGTATATTTCTAAATAATATAAAATATTCCATTGAAATTGATTAATTGGCCACTTGTAATAATAATATTTTGTATCGTATTTTCAATGTTGATCGATCAAAAAGGGATATTCGTTTAAATTTTATATATATACACACACTAATTTTATTAAATCTATATAAAAAAAAAACAAAATGATTTCTTTTTGTTGTTACAATATCCTTTTTGATGTTCAAAGTACATTACCATCAAAAACCATTAAAATAAAGACATTTTAAGGATACTTATTTTCGCTTTTATTTTATTTTCTTTTTTCTTTGTGTTTGTTTGTTTTTCAATATCGGAATTTTTTTTTGTTATCGTAATTTTTTTTTTTTTATGTTGCGGTTAATGTCCTTTTTTTTTGTGTATTTTTATACAATTTTGTGTTGTTTTTTTTGTTGTCGGTTTTCATTTTTATTTCTCAAAATAAGAGGACAATAAATTCTTTTTTGTTGTTGTTTTTTTCACATCCTTTTTTTTTATTTTATTTTTTTGTGGAAAATAAATTGTTTTTAAAATACACAAAATAATGTTGAGGAGTCAATTTAATAGCGAATCAAATCGTATACGATATAGAGACTTTAATATAGAAGTAGTTCAGAAGTATGTATTAGTATGTATATATTTTTTTTAAAACAATGTCCTTTTTTTGTTGTTGTTGTTTTAATTTTCTGTACTTGTAAGTTTTTCATTTCATTGATCAATCTTTGAGGTTCAGTATTTATTTTTTTATTTACTACGTAAATGGCAACCAAAAAAAAAAAAAAAAATACTCGTTATAAAATGTTACGAGTATTATTTTTTTTTCGTCGAGTTTTCGTCGCTAAATGAAAAATATTTAATGAAGATTGATGAGAATTTCTCGCTTTTTTTTTTTTTTTTGTGTGATTGGTATGAAAATAAATTAAATTAATTATAAATAATAAAAAAAAAAGGGAGAAGACAAGGATAATTTAAGGATGTGAGGTGAAGAAAATTTTTGTTTTTTTTTGTTGAGTAAAGAAAATCAGTTTTGATGTAAAAAAAATTTATGAGAGTTTAAAGGTGAAATTGGATTGTAAATTAAAATGTTTTTGTTTTAATGATTGGTGACCGAAATAGAATTAAGGAAAATTCCTTTTTAATTTTATTTTATTTTGATGTCCTTTTTCTCTTCTTTACAGTGAATAGTTTATTATTATTTTTTGGAGAGATGGTAAAAAATGATAAATGTAAGTTTCTTTTTCCTTAATGATGACATTTTAATTTGTAGGATGTTATGTGATAAAAAAAGGATAATGATGAATAATTTATTGTCGCAGTTTTTGTTAAATATTAGGAACATAATTTACTTTTTAAATGCATTTTTGTTACTCGCTTTAAACACAATGAAGCGATTTAAGAGAGTAATAAATAATATTTTGACAGTAATTCTGTTCAATTAATTATTTGCATAAATTTTAAATTAATTTCTTTTTTAAAGGATATTATTGAAAATTAAATTCCACATCAATTAATACCAAATTTGTAGGGATTAGTGTAGATTTTAAAAATATTATTTATTAATTATAATTTGTGGGTATTTTGTTGTCTGTGACTGAATTTCCAACACGGTATATAATTTTTTCCTAATTTTATGATAAAATACTACCAGCAGATTACAACATATTTTAATTTCGAACTCTGAGCTATAAAATAATATCCATACTTTTTTTTTTGCCTCACCACGTTATTTTCTTTAATTATTGACTAAAAGTTTTTTTCACATTTTCATTTTCCGATTGTGGAAAAACATATCAATAATTAACAGAGTTGTATACATCAAATTGAAGCTATAAAGTAATAATTTAAAAAAAAAAAATCTAAATTAATTATGTTAATAAATTTTCTATTTAAAAAGGACTTTTTAATATTACGAATTTCATTAGACATTTAAATTTTTTTTTATTCAAAACATACAAATTGCCAATTATCCTAAATGAAGAACAGTTGACCTAGTGAATATCCTACAAATGACTTTTATTTATCTCCAAAACTTAAAAAAAAATACAATTTCCAACAATGTGTATAAAATTATTTGGACTAGCATTTCGATAAAAGAAACATAATATTCACCTAAATCCTGTTTTTAATTATATACCTGCAGTTTCAATTACCTTTATATCCTATAAATAAATAAATAAATATGAAAATTAAATTTAATCAATTGTATATATATCCGTAAAAGGATTGTTATTAGCTTTATAAATTTAATTATGTTTCGTAATTTCGATTATTTATTGGATAGTTAAAATTTATATTATAAATATTTTTAATTTTAATCTGAAAAATAAACAATAAATTATTTTGTTGTTATTTTTTTGGTTTATAAATTCTAATTTGTAGAAATTAAATGGAATTAATATTTTGGTATTTTCATAAATAATTTTTTGCATAAAACATAATTTGATTTAAATAAAACATATAATCCGAAGGATATAATATAAAAAAAAATTACAGAGTAGAAAATTGTATAAGTAATTTAATTTATGATAAATTAAATGTTTTAAAATTTATTATTTAAATAATTTAAGGCTGCTTCAAGTAGAACAATTTAAGTAGATACAATTTGTATAATTCTACAGAAAGCAATTCTACTAAGAGAAATCAGAATCTGTACAATTCCACTTTGTGAACAATTTAATTTGCTTAATTTCACTTTTTGTAAGTTAATAAAGGATCCAAGATTAAATAAAAATTTTCAAAACTGTTGTGTTTTCTGGACAAATTGTATGTAAATTAAATTGTGTGATTTTAATTATTTCCTAGTGCTTGTTTAGAAAACTTTTAGGAAATTGTCTCATTCGAAATATGTGCCTCAGTAAAGTAATTCTAAATGAATTGGCCGGTTATCCTTTTAATTGAATTTCTAATTTCTAATTTATTAATTTTATTACAGTCTACTGGTAATTAAACACGGTTATTTTTATATTAGCTACTCTGTAGCCTGAACAACTTTCAGTTTTCCAATATGCGAATAGTGTTGAACTGGTAGGTTTGGAATTTTTAAATAAAATATTAGTTGTTCCACCACTTAAACCTTTATTTTGATATAATGAACTCATTAAAAATTGTAAATAAGTTACATTTTAATTAGTTCATATTTTTTTGATTTCACTGTATATGTTAATAAAAATTGTAAAATATTTATATTCAACTCCTAAAGCTATGCAATTTTATTACCATTTTTATTAATGGGGCAGTTAATGGTTTTTACTTTTTTTTTAAAACACTTTTTTTTGTAAATTAATTATTGCTAACCAGGGATAATTTAAATTTTCAAATAGATTAAAATTTACAATTAAAATATAATATTTACCATTTATATTTAAATAATTTTCCAAATAAATCATATTTGTAAAATAACCCTTTAAGTAAAATTGCCATATTAATTTGTAAATTATCAATTAGGAATTAAATACAAGCACGAAAAAGGATATACTATATTATTAATTTTTAAGTTAATAAATTAGTTGTTAAATTAAATCCCGATTGTTGTAAATTGTATCCTTATAGTGTAGTTTTTTAACAATGTAATTCTAATTATAATATGGTATTAAATATAGTGAACTTAATTGCCATAAAAATTGTAACAACGTATTTAAATTACTATGTGAAATTTAATGTTTTATAAATTTTCTGGAAGTGATCTCGAAAACATAAATACTTATTATGAAATAATTGATTTCAGATTCAGATTATTATTGTTATATGAAATTTAATTAGCCTACGTTACAAAGTGAAAATTAATTACAATTTATATTAGAATTTTTAACAAATATATCAAAATTACATGATCTTATAACTTGTTCTTTTAATTAATTAGTTGGCAAAATTCATAATTTTCCAAAAGTCTTATAGAAAAATTTGCAAAACACCACTGAATCTTGTAGGAACGTATAAATTTTCTGTAATAAATTCTTTTAATCCACGTTTCGTTAGTTTTAATTTAACATTACTGCAAACTAATTAAAAACTTTTTCAAATTGTCTTCTTGGACTTACTACTTTAAGTATTTATTATGGAAACCATTAAAATTAATAATTTTATTAAAATCTAAACCAAATTTTCAATATTTTCATCATTCAGCTGAATCAAAGATAATCTAATTTTAAGATGAAGAATTATAAATTTTCTGAAAAAAAAATGTAGATATATTTTTTTTATCTAAATTAATTGCATAATCTGACACGTCCCACAAGTACGATAATCTTAAAGGACTAGATATAAAAATCAATGTTGTCAAAACTTAAAAGGTTTCATTTTAGAGAAGAACATTTTTTTTGATGATTAATTTAAAAGAGCCGAAAACGAATTTCGAAATTTATTTAATTTTAATTTCGAAAACAACTCTTCGAAAATTTTAACATTAGAATTTTTTTTTATGACTAAATATGGTTTTGCAAATTAGTTCAAATATGTTTAAAATTTCATTAAAAAATGGATTCAAATATGTTGAAAAATTGATTAGAATTAAATTGGAGTTGGCTGAAAAATTCGATAAAGATATCATCATATGCATTATTAGTTCTATTGTAGTGACTATTGCTTGTTTAAAGTTTTTAGAAAATATAATTATGGGAAATATCTAGATTGGCTTTGAGGCAATTTTTCGGTAATTTACATAAACTGTGACAGGATATTTCATTATCTTCGCTGAGAATTCAGCAGTACGATTCAGATAATCTAATTGGTTTGTTGACCAATTAACTCGAAAAGCAGTGCAACATCTTGAATTAGGATTTACTTTACTTGAATGCTCGTCACAATAAATCAATTAATTTGTGGTCCAATTTTGTTAATTCATCAAATGTTATTACAAATATTGCTGTATTGCATTTATGGATTGAAAAATATGTATTTAAATAGCATAAAATAACTCATAAAATAGCTTATAAAATCATAATCCATTTTGGTTCAACGAATTATACTAATAATCATTGTTGTAATCACTGACAATCCATAAAATCTAAAATTAATAAGTTTTACTAATTAAAATTTTCTGATGATTTTTATAGTTTTCTTTTTTTTTTTTCACCAAAATAATGTGCACTCGAATCACTGATTTTGACAATAATGTTTTAGCAACATTATTACAAAAATTTGTTTTGTTAAATACAAAAGCACGTTAATATATTTTATGAAAACTCATTACTTTCTGATAATCTATATTAAAATTTCATTCTATAATGTAAATAATTTCATAAATTTTTTATCTCTGATAATGAAAATGATGGCCGATATAGCCACAAAATCACCATGAATTGTAATTAATATAATATGCTTTAAAATACAATTTGTTTGTTCTTCTCGCTAAATTACAAAATGGTTTTTTTTTTTTGCCTCCCATATTTTATAAAATAATTATTTCGATTTTTTCGTAAATTGATAAACGTCCACAACGATCATTGGCTACACTTTATCCCAAAAAAAAAAAACACGTATGTATATAGTTTATAATGGAAATTCCCTTTGTGGTTCAAATAATAATTTGATGGAAAATGATGGAAATGAATTTTGAAAATTCAATATAAAACAAAACAAATTTTTTTTAGCTAATATTTTCTATTTTAAGGATGTTTTTTTTTGAAGGATTTTAATATAAAATCCTTTTCAAAATTATCGTGTCAAAATAATGTTAAATAAAACTTTATTGAATATTAATTATTATTGGTATATGAAATGATTTTCAAATTTTATGATTTTTAATTAAAAACTTAGAAAATTTATTCATGTTGAAAACTTGGTGAAAACTAATAACATTTTTTTTAAAATTATAATTTGAAAAAAAAAATTAGAAATTTTATGCCTAAAAAGGATTAATTGAATGTAAAAAAATTGGTTTAATATTTTCAAAACTTTTTGTGGTTCACCTTGGTCAGAAGCTGGACTGCAAGACCATAAAGAGTAGCATTTTATTTAAAAGTCTTTAAGCTTGAATTCGAGACTGGATTTATATCATACTTTCGCTAGATTAAAGAAAGAGAAAAGTGTAAAGGGCTGAGTATGGGTTTGCCAGAGTATCATCTCGACCAATAGTTCGTCTATTGCAGTCCCTCGAATCAATAGATCTTTCTTGAAAATTGCAGGTTGTTAATAAATTGATGAATATTTTTAAGTTGCTGGTTGCAACGTCCTGTGATATTAAGAACCATTTACAAAAATATCGAAATATTGAACACTTGCATAGTCTGTGTGCACCAGTCTGCAGTATGATACACGAGCAATAGCTATTTTACATAAATGTCATTTTAAATGACAGAAACCTCTTAAAAATTTAGTTAAAATATGAACCAGATTTCTGTAATACGTAAAAAGTTCTAGTGGCTTTTTACTGGATATAAACTGGTGGTCAGTGCCGCCAGTGACTTGTATTCTTTTTGATAAGCTACTAGCTGATAACTTTCACTTTCATTAATTTCGCTTCTACAAGGTATGATAACGTGTAGAAAATTACGAAATTGTTACTTTATTGTCCCATTTTGACAATATTTTCCTAAAACTTTAAATAAAATGGCTAAAATCTTATTTTATTTCAAATTTTGACTTTAATATGATTAGTCACTATTTTTGTCATAATTTTAGATAATCACAGACGTTTGATTTAAATTATAAAGAACTAACTATAATTCTGTACAATTTTATTTATTTTTGAAAAGTCTGTAGTTGAAAATTCTGTATTTTTCATTTGATTAATTAAGTTTTTCATTGTCATAGTAAGTTTTTTTTTATTTTGGGATTAAAATTCTGACTGAAGATTAATTTTGTAAAAATTTCTATTTTGAAAATTTCTAATAAAATGTATTTGAATAAATTAAGTAGATGGTAATCCTAATTATTTTCCTTGTATATTTTCACTTATATTCTGTGTATAAATGAAAACTAATAATGAACACTAAATTCGAAAAGTTTTATACAAAGTTTCAAAACTAAATTTATGGTATTTGTTATGGAAAACCTTAAAAAACGAAATATTTTCTATTAAATTATTTATTAATATTTTAGATTAAATTTATTTGTAATAATAATAATTTTGTTATAAAATTTAGTTAATTTGTTTTGTTAAATTATGTAAACCATTAATAAATTCACATGTTTTGTTATGTTTTCACTGAAAATTAATTGTTAATAAATAAAATTTAATTTAATGAATTATGTTTGTTATATAAAATTTAATGAAAAGTTTATGTTTAAAATAAATTATATTTTAGTGTAAAAAAAAAATTGGCTAACTATGTAAATTTTAGTAACAATTTTCTAAAATACTATTTTAAAAAATTACCATACATAAATTTAATTTATTTTACGACCAAAATGACCAAATAAAAATGTCAAAAAATTATGTCTGTAAACATAAAATTAGTATTTAAGAATATATGTTTGTTTGTTGAGGGAACTTTAGTGAAAAAATGGAATATTTTCATCATAATTTTTATAAATTAATTTGTTTAAATTATAATTTCATATATATTTATTAGATTCTTTTGAATTTCCATAAATATCATATTTTCGCTGATCTAACTAATTAAAAATTAAAAAAATTAATTTAAATTTTTATTAAAAATCTCTAAAAATCGGAACAAACTAATTGGACGTTAAAAAAGTGTCAGCTGGTTCGCTGTTTAGTTTAAATCCGTAGACCTTTTTGCCGCCACCGTAAAAGAATTTCTGGAATTCATTGAAAATCTAAAATTCTTTATGGACCTATGGAGGTAAAACACGCATTACTACTGTTTTCATGGAATTTAATGAATTTTCAGAATTGATTAAAACCTATTTAACCATAATCTTCAAAACAATTATAATTCACTCATTGGAGCTCATTTCACCTTAAAGAACATGAAAACGAGCCGAAAATATATAAACTTTATAAATTAATCCGAAACTCAAAAAGTAACTGTAATGAATTTATTTACTAAATTACTAAAATCTTGAAATATTACTTTAATTTTTTTTTCCGTAAAATATAAAACATAATGTTTCAAAAAAGGTATCCTTAAAATTATGCTCAAATCATTTGTTATTGAATAAATGAAAACTCTTTTATCAAAATCAAAACGTATACAACAATTATTTTGAAATTTTCTTCTCTTTTTTAAATGTAAAAGATTTTCTATTTTCTATTTCTTTCTAGGAGGTCATTTATCAATATTTTTATTTACCAAGGACGAGAAAAACACAAACCAAAAACATACACAATAAAAAAACGTATAAATTATAATAATAGAATTGTCTATTTATGTCTATAGTGGTTTTCTGAGGGATACTATGGGAATTAAACTAAGATATAAATATATATCAAAGTTAGAGAAAAAAAGAGGATACCGAGTGCAAGTTATTTAACAATAAAAAGAAAATAACATAGAAATTTTCCAGAAGGAGACAGATTAAGGATTTTTTATTTTGAGTTAGTAGGATGAAGGAAAAAAAAATTGTAATAGATGATTTTGAATCAAAATTTATTTATGGGTCATTATACTCTAAATCAACATTAAGTAGAGACTTGTTTAAATTTTCTTGTTGTTGTTGTTTTTTTGGTATAAAAATACTAAGAGAGTCGTAAATAATTTTTAGTTTAGTGGTGGACGTTGTGCAGGAAAGGTTATAAAAATAATTTTTACAATTTATTGGGAAACTCTAAATTTAGACTAAATTATCACAAAATTTATTTTTACAAATATGTTAAATTAGTGAAATGTATGTAATTTTGAACAATTTTGAACACTGCATATTTGTATTATTTTACAAAATGTTTTAAATTTTACTGATATAAATTCCATGTACTTTGTGATTGATTCAATAATGTTAACTCTTTCGAAGGACACTAATTCCAATTTAATATGACTTTAACTTGTTATGGAAACTTTGCAATTGTTAGTAGATTTTATGCGCATAAAACTTTCGACGAAATTCACTATAAATTTCACTAGAAGTTATCCCATTTTTGGCCAAAACTTTCTATTCTTCATATCACTCTTCATTATAATTTTTTTTACAAACATTTCCATTAATTTATTTTATATTTCTGTTCAATTTCTCAAAATCAAAAAAAATTATTTCGTTAAAGAATTTTTAAAATTAATTATTTAAATGAAGATTAATCGTTAAAATACCAAAAATTATGAATTTATCTATATTATTGATATTAGAATATAAATATAACCTAAGTTTTATTATAATGATTCATGATGCTTTCAAGAAAAAAATAATTTTACTTAAAATGTTAAATTAGATTTCAACAAAATTGAAATTTATTACAATAGTCCATTAAAAATTTTTTTTAGTATCTTATAGATACAACTAAATATAGTATCTTTATCAACATTTAAAGAGAATTTAAATTAATTTCGAATAATTTTTTTTTTTTTTGTTGTTTCTTATATTTCAAATGGCCCTATAGTGTCTATTTATATTCATCTTATAAAATTTATTATTGAAATTAAATATCTTGATAGAAATGTATAAAATAGTATCATTGAAAGAAACATTAAATTATTTTGTAAATATCTATCTATCTATATATATATTATTATTATGTAGTAGATGTATATAGAAAATATTTCATTGAAAATCCTATTAAAACCCATGAGATTAAGGATTCGATGAAAGATTTCTTCAATTTGTTGATCTTAGTGTACAATGTTATTGGTAACAAACTGACCTTATAACTATTAAGAATTTTCTATTGGGATTTTCAATTGATTTAAGAATTTTCAGCATAGATGACTTGAAGAATGTTTTATATATTTTTTAAAAATAAATTACTTTAAATAAATTGACATTAATATATTTTAATGTAATATTTTATTTTATTTTTTTATAATTCCTTAAAATATCAACAGTTTTTATTGTAATTTAAAAATTTAGTTGTTATTTAGATTAGTTAGTTTGATTTGTAAATAAAACTTATGACTTATCAAGGATGATTACTGACTTATTGGACGTCTATTAATAATTGAATAATTGAGGAACTCCAATTATAGAAAATGTACCAAAAGCGAATTGCTTATTACATTCTGGTGTGAAAGTTTCTTACACTTTCCAATTCAAATGACAGTAAAATGACAGTACGCCCATAATAAAGTTGACGTTTGTAGTCTGTAAGAGTAGTAATTTGAATATCCTAACTTTCAATTAAGTGAAGTAAAAAGCACGAATTAGAAAAACCGTAGTTTAAAAACAATTTCATTACAAGTTTCGCTTCGAAACTTATCAGAATGTCTTATTCTTTCTGTCAAAATATTTCCAAAAATTAAGTTGTCCATTTCTTTCTGACGTTAGCCGCACATTTATGACTTTTTTGCTTTGATAATTTTGGCAATGCACAGAAAATGAAATAACTTCCTGAATCGATTGATTAGAAAACCTTAATAGTTTCATAGTGTCATCCAAACAGAAATTCACTGAATTTCTATTAAGGAATTTAATTATAAATATTTAAATAAAAATAAAATCAATTTTAATAAATTATCTAAATTCAAAAAAAAATTTACTAATTAAAATAGTATTTTGAATTATATTTATTATTTAAACATAGAATTGAATTTCAATAAACATGTTTATAGAGATTATGCTCAAAATGTTACATCAATAATTAATTTATTTTAGAAAATCCCAGATTTCCCAAAAATAATAACAACATCAACAAGAAATGATTGTCTTGTTAATATCTATAACACAATTTAATTACCACTTTATGATTATTGTGGTATTATTTTTGTTTATGTGCAATAAAAAGTGATAATGAAAGGCTGCAACAAAAAAAAAGGCTTATAAGGACAATAAATTGATAATAATAATTAATATGTACATAAAGTTATGTGATGTTTGAATACTTAAATCAGTATTTAAATATTTTAGGAAAATTTCAAATTTTTTTTTGAAATTTTAATATAAATGTTTGAGTTGAATATTAAATAATTATTTGTTTGTCAGTTGTCACGTAGAAAGCCGGTACTATGCGTTAGAGATTAAGTAAATTTTGAATATTAATCAGTTATTTAAAATATCTGAAATCTCCTTGAACTTAATTACTACAGAGTATTTTCTTCTAGGTAATTAAAAACAGAAAGTTTGTTTTTCAAGTTTTGTTGGAAAGCAGTTCAAGATGAAATTTTGTTGAGATAAGACGGAAATTTTTGCAATCAATAACAATTTTAATATTTACACAGTTTACTATGTTCAGTACGGTTTTATTTCGTCGATTACTTTTTAACTATTAACTTAAAACCGCAACCGAAAAAGAAAAATACCTCACTGTCTCTTCCAGTGGTACAGCTCCAAATTATCGTATTTTTCTATTTCTTTGCAATTTTCTTCTAATACTGTGTATCACAAAATACAAATAATTAAAAATTAAATTAATTTTCTTGTTCACAAAATCATAAAATCTAAGAAAATATTGGAAAATATCCTTCCAAAAAAAGAAAAATCTATTTAAATAATAATATTCATGTTCACAAAATCATAAAATTTTCCCTCAAAACATAACCAAAAAAACATAAACCTATAACGATTATTTTAACTTAAAAATATACATCAGATTACGAAAATCATTATCAAGATATCACAATTATTATTTTTTTTTTTTGGCATTTAAAGAGAGTGGTAACCATTAAAATGACCACAAACCAAACAATACTAAAATTACCAGTTAAAATATTTAAATGTCTAAAATAATTTTTACCTTCTTCGTACAAAAAAAAAAAAAAAAAATGAAAAAACCACCCAAAGATATTTGAGACCAAAACAGTCAGTTTAACTGTTCATTTATACCAACAAAAAAATAATATATATATTCACATGTGCACAGATAAAAATTAGATTCTTAATCTTTCAACTCCTTCCTATTATTATCATACTCCCCTCCTCTCTTCTGCTCCTCCTTCCAACCAAAAAAAAAAACCCCCCTAAATAGTCCAGAGAAAAACAAGAATAAAAGATTTTTTTTTTGTTCCATGTCATTGTTTTATAGTTAATTGCGATGCCATAGCTCTAACCATTGGGGAATTCATTTTGAGTTTTTCCCTTTAATTAGATTTTTTTTGGCAAAGAACAAAGTTTTTATTATTAGTTTTTTTTGTGTGTAATTTTTGTTATCGTCCTTTTTTTTTTTTTGCTGGTGTAAAGTGACAAAATGATTTTGTTGGTGAATTTTTCATTAAAAAGGAGGAGGGTTGGTTGATTCAGTTGGTTTTTTTCTTGTTGTTGTTGTCTATAATAATTATTTCTAGAAGATTTTCCAGATTACCATTTTTCTACAAAAAAAAAAAAAAATGAAAATGAGGAGGAAAAAAAAAATTACGTATGATATCTAAGTAATTTGTATGATGCATAAACATTTTTATGTATATGGCATTAGAGATAGGAGGATAAAAAAGGATATGGTTGAATAAGAAGGTTTTTATTTTTTTTATATATGTACTACAATAAAGCGTACAATAAATGAATAAAAAGGACATAAAAAAATTTCTGTATATCCTTTTTTATTTTGTTAGTAGATTTGTGTTAGTTTTAGTTGTTGTATACTTAGTCAAATGATATATAAAAATACAATTGTCTGACATAATTGTAAGCTTGGATATAATAGAGAAGCGTATTAAGATTATATTATAATGTATAGTTTTTGGAAAATTATAAATACATATTATCCTTTCAAAATGTACATGGTACGATGTCGGATTAAATGTAAAGTTTATAAAGAGAATAATGGTAATTCGAATTGTTTTTCGGATATATTTAGTAGCGGTCACAATAAACTTTTGAAATTAAGTGAAATTAGTTTTTTTAGCTATTTTCATTAACTTCAGTCTGAAGAACGTAGCATATATACCCTTGCCAAATGGAGCGAAATTAAGGAAAAGTTTACTAGGATGGAGACCATAACACAAAAAATTTCTATGTTAAGATCTAATTAATAAAAAGCCATTTAATGCTTAAACAGTGGAAACAATTCTAAAACAAAGATCTAAACACTGTAGAAGTTCTACAGACATAGTAGAAGGATTTTGCTAGATTACTTCGAAAATAAGGCTCAAGAAGTTTAGCAAACCGGAAGCTTCTAATAAGAAGCAATTGTCAAGGAAAGATTAATCCATTTAGGGTATAGTTTAACATTATCCCAAGAAGTTGAAAACGTACCGTCAGGCTAATACTTATATGCAATAAAATTCTAAATACTGAAAATAATATTGGTACAACTGTCATATGAATCTTAATAGTTAAATTAATCAAAATTTGTCACAATAAGACTAAACTTTAAAAACAAAAATCCATGATAAATGAACTTTCATTTAATATTCAAATCACCAAACAAAAAGAATTAGTCAATTTAAGTCTCTTAAGGCCATACTAAATCATGATAAACACAACTGTCAAAGCGGTTCTTATTTATGTTTGACCTAATTTTTCAATATGTCGCAATTTCGTAATTATATTCTTCTTGCTTCACAATTATTTATCAAATATTCTGACTACTATTCAGTTTTCAACCTAAATTCAATTCTGCAATTCTAAATAAAAAGAATTTTTTTTAATTTTATGAAAAATTTAGAATGTTTTTTTTTTTTACATATTTTCTGGACATAATATTTCAAAATTATATTTCTGATATGTTCATTTCATAAAATTCATTATAATATTTTTATGCTAGAATACGACTATACAGACAATTATTTTTATTATTTTTTTTTTGGTTCGGTTACTAACCCAAAAATATGGCTAACATTAAGTTAGTTATACTTGACTTAACTTTATATTCGGTAAAACGATGATGATATTCTCTTTTATTCTTTATGTTAAAAATATGGTCTCAAAAAAAAAAAAAATCTCGCACACACAAATAGTTATATTCTCTCTCTTTACAGCAATTTTCCGCAATATGTGCCATAAAGTAGAAAACATTTCATCTTAAAATACTTGGACTTATGTCTGTTCTATCAACTGGTAACACAAAACATAAAAAAAATTATATATTTAATGCTGCCTCAGTAATATTCTACATCAGTTTCACCCAAAAAAAAAACAGAAAAAGAAGAAAATTCCTCGTTTTTGACCATAAGTCACGTATTCAATAACTTTTCGCATGTTTTAACCCAATTTCTAGCGGATAACTTTTCCTCAATACTATAAAATAAAAAGCAAAACGTTTGGTAACAAATTTTTTTTTTTTTTTTTTTTGTGAAGAACTTTTAGTTTATGAAAAAGAAAATTGATGTAAGTGAAGTGAATTTTCTATTTTCCATTCGTTTTTTTTCAAACATGGGAATAAAGTTTTCTTTACAATTTTTTTTTTTTTTGTGAGAGAAGAAAAGAAATTGTGAAATGGTGAATATTTTCTTTAGTATGTTGTCCCTTTTGTATATAATGTCGTTATATTAGATAATCTGATTGAGATTATTAGGATTATTTGAACGAATCATTAAATTTGCAGCTGTTTCAAAAAAAAAATTTAATGAAAAATGAAAAGGGATTTTTTTTTATGATATACCAAGTAATTTTTGGCACTAAAATATTAATGTTGTACAAAAAATCACTTATTTCTTTGGTAAAGAAAAAGGATTCTTACAAAAAGTTTAAGTATTTGAGTAGAGATAACGTCTATAAACGTCTCTATTATTTCATCCAACAAAAACAAAAATTATTGTAATATGGAAATTGGAAAATTTTTTTAAATACTGACTGCAAATATATAAAGTAATAAAATGGAGCACCTGTGTAATAATTTACTGCTGTGTAATAATTCTATAATTATGAGCTTTGTTTAATATATAAAGTTTATACAGGCAGTTCAAATAATTGTAAAATCAATTTGCCACAATTTGCCATGTAATCTGAAAATTAGCTTGAGAAAGTAAAGTAATTAATAAACCACAAGATTTTCTTAAGAGAACTGAATGCAATATCCTGTGGTTCTAGAAACTCTTACCCAAAGATTAATTAAAATTCGAATAGAATGAAGAAATTCGGTTATCTACTAAATCTAATACTCCATTAGTAAAAACGTCTCCATTATTGCAGTGAACCTATTTTTTTTTCTTTCAATAATATTGAAAATTGAATTTAATTAAAATTTGTTATTCAAATATTGAAATGATGAAAATATGACAGAATTAATTAGTATTTCTTTATTTTTTGAAGGCAAGATTGCTTTTTAGCGCTTCATTAATTAAAAATCAATATAATTATTTATTAAATTTGATTTTATATTTTACAATTTTTCAATATTTCAATTTTACATTTCAATTATTTTTTTTTTGTTATAAAATGATTTGGAAACAAGAAAAAAAAAATATTATGAAATGGAAAATTTTTTTAATTAAAAATAATCCTTGAAGCGAAAATATAAATTCTGTAAAAATTTATAAAATAAAAATGAAATCATAAAAATTTAACATATTTTTATGTTTCTTGAAATTTAAATCTTCTGAAATTAGTGTTACGAGATCAACATAAAGATCATATCGAAGTATTGAAGAAAATATTGTTTCAACATGAACTTAAAATTAGCCATAAGTTCAAAATTCTATACATTGTTCCTATGAACTTAATTAATCTATGCTCTTAGAAAATTAAAAATTCTAATCAATTGATACAAAATTGCATATTCAATTTCTTGAAAGTAATATAAAATTATCTAAAATAAATATGTACTAAAGACTATTTCAGAAAAATTAATTGAGTATTCTGTTGTCTGATTAGTATACATAAAACTGTATCAAATATATATAAAATAAATAAATGTGATAGCATCCATAGATAATTATCAAAATATTCTCTCTAGGCTATTTTTGAAAAATATATAAAATTGAAATACAGATATTTAAATTTTCCATAAAAACATTTATATTATTTTTAGTAAGTACATTGCTTTTTAGTATGCTTTAAATTAAGAATAAATTCAACAGGCTATACTACTAGTCCAGTTGAAAGATATATAAATAACAAAATAATGAACAAAATCTTAAATAGATAAAAATGTATGTTAATGTTGTTAAAAGTTTTAAATTAAAATAAATTACATATGCTAAGATTTAATGTGATAATGTAACAATTTTTAGATCATTAAAGCCTAGCAAGATTTGGAATATCATCTAGTTTTAAAATTATATAAATTACCACAATAATAATGATAATAATTAATATAATTATGAGACTACTTTGAATATATTTATAGCATATTAAATATTAGATAATAATTTTCCAATTAAAATTTATTGCAACTAGTAATTGAATGTAGCTCCAATTTAAAAATGGTATTATATTTGATTTATTCAACCGCAATTCAAGAATGCAACCTTTCCTTTTATGCCGTCTTCTTTCTTCTTCCCTCCTCTCCTTTCCTTTTATGCCATCTTCTTTCTTCTTCTCTCCTCTCCTTTCCTTTGCTTTCCTTTCCTTTCCTTTCCTTTCCTTTCCTTTCCTTTCCTTTCCTTTCCTTTCCTTTCCTTTCCTTTCCTTTCCTTTCCTTTCCTTTCCTTTCCTTTCCTTTTTTTTCCTAATAATTGAATTTGATTTAATATCTTACCTTCTAACATAATTTCTGGGTTACTCAAAAATACTTTATGTCCTACTCAAATACAGAATTAGTGAAAAAAATTTAATTAGACCATATATTACCTAGAAGCCAATTTCTGTCACAACTGTCTTTCATTCTTAAATATAATCTTTTTTTTAAATACATCTGGAAATTTTGTTAAATTTCTAATACGATTATGGTAAATATCCTTTGCGACAAATATATTATTTATTATCAAAAAATTTTTTTTTTTTTTTTACATAAAATACAACAAAAATAAAATATTTAATATACTTATACAATAATCTTAAAAATCTATAAACAAAAATTTAAAGAAGATATTAAGGCATCAGGTGAAAATGGTATCAGAATTATAATCCTCTTTATTCAAAAATTTAAAAAAAAAAAAAAAATACTAAAATGTAGGTATAAGTTTTTTATGTACGGCTCTGTCCATAACTAGATCAGATAACAATACAAAAGAACTACTGCAAACTTACCTTTATTAGTAAAATGCTAAGAGTTCCTGACACTAACAAAATTTTTTGTGCCCCTATATATAAATATAAGATTTATTAGGATTACATGGTACCATAATATATAATGCAGACAATATATATTTATATAAAAAAATTTCTAACTCTACTCCTTTTATACTGTTTTATACTATAGGTGATTTATATGATTTCAGAATTGCTTTAAATTATTTAAATGAACATTGCATTCGACCTGAACATTGTTTTCAAAATTTCATTGAACAAAAATATATATACAGAATTATTACGCTTTTAAACACTTAAATTTAAATTTAAAAGGGGGTATAACACTTTTTGAAAATAATATTTATTAATGAAATAATTTTATTTAATTGGGTCTAATAGCTTTCGACCTGAACATTGTTTTCAAATTTTGCATTCGACCTGAACAACTGACTATGATTTAAAATAATTTAATCGAACGAATAAGTTAAGTACAAATATTGTAATATTTGCTTAACATAAACTTTAAGTAATTTTTGCAGAGTTCACCTAGTTTTAACTTTAAGTTAAAAATAGGTGAACTCTGCAAAAATAGTTGAATTTCGCTAATTTTCACTTAGAGTGCCATAACATTTTGCAGGCTTACTTGAATGTTGGCTTACTAAAAATTATGGAGTTCAACATAATTAAAATTTTACAGGCTTTTACTAATTTTTACTTAATTATAATTTTGCATAACTTCCTAGAGGGTAGTTAAGAAATTATCATTATTCTGCAATTAATTTTGAAGAAAATTTCAAACTGAGGATTAAGTTTCGTATCTACTATCCGGATCAAAAAATTTCTGCAGCGAATTCTACTGAAATTTCCCACTATTATTGATTGACTATAGAGCGATTTTAACTTAATTTCAAATTATTTCTACATTTCCATTAGCCAGTAATTTTAATTTATGTACAAGAAGATTTCATAAATAGCGTTACATCCCTTAAATCAATCTGTAATACATTAAGTATATTAAACTTCTTTTTTTTTGTTATTCAGATATTCATCATCACTTTAATGGTTATTTATATGAAAGTTATTTCATTCAAAATTATTGTTTTACAATATTATCCATAAAGGTTTTATTTGATACGTAAAGCGTTTATCCTTAACTTAAATATACGTTCCGTATTAGATCATATGGTAAATATTTTATCACATATAAAAAGCATCCTTAATATTTTCTAGCACATCATTCTGAAAAAAAAAAAATTCTGTAAATTTTAGAAAATTTATGGTAAAAAGGATGAATTTTGTTTTTGTAATTCAATTGCATGTATTACAACATAAATGTACATAGATTTTATACAAAAAGGACTGCATTAGTACAAAAGGAATAATATATATAAAGGTAAAATTTATATGTGTAGAGAAAAAAAAAATAAAAATAATAGTCAATTGTTAATCAAGATTGATGAGACCATTTTCTTTATTTCCGGGTTTACCATATACATTATATATGTATTTAAATATACAATTTAAAGGCCTAAACAAATATTCAAATAATATTTACATATTCATATATTCAAATGAAATATATAAAAGATAAAAAATTGACAATTTATTTGTGATTGTAGAATTTTATATTTTTCTTATTTATAAAATATTCTCGAAAAATTTAGAAATTATGAAAGGAAAAAAGGACTTGAATAAAGTTACTTAATTAAGCATAACATTTCCAACTTGTATAAAATGGCTACGACTCATATATTTGGATTGCGGAATTCTAAATACATAATATCCTAGCTTATTAAATTTTCTATTAAATATTCAATAAGTAAACTCCTCTATCTCTTCCACAATATGGTTGAGTACGGAAAGTTCAAAAAAAGGACATTTTAAATTGAGACCATGTATAGTAAAAAATGGACTTATAAGTTCTTGACATACCCATTTTTTTTTTTCGTTTCACTTCACTGAAGTTTTGTTTTCGAACAAACTCAACCCGTTTTTCCAATGAATCATAAAATCAGATTTTAGAGTGATTAATGTGTTTAAATAGGTAAATGGTGCAGAATTCCACTTAGTCATCATTGGGTTCAAATTAATGCCACAAACTATACCACTAATTTAATTAATTGATAACTGCGGCCATAAACAAAACAAGAAAAAGTGTATAACGAAGCCGGCATCGTGTGGTGCGCTAAAGTTAACTTAAAATGGATTACATAGTTATTAGATCAAGGCCAAAATGGTTGAAGCAAAATTTAGATCAGAGCATAATATCGATTGCAAAACAAATAAATATTTTAGATCGTCGATGTTTAGAAGAAACGTTGTAATTTTCGAGTAATTTTGACAGTAAACTCTAACAATTCTATTCTAAAGTCACCAAACGAATCCCAATGCCTACAGAATAACCCAAAGTAAATTTTTTTTTATATATTGTTATAAAATGTTTTAATTGCAAAATTTTCGAAACCAATTCTCTTCTGGTTATGTTCACTAAAAAAAAAAATGGTCAGAAAAAAAAAGGTTACGGAAAACAATTCTACACTAATTGGAGATAAACTCCAATATTTATGTATACAAATTAAAATTTTTGTCAGATAAAGTTTTCAGGTTACAAAATAATTATGTGAAATAAAATTTAACAAAATAATAAATATTTTGTATAAAAACATAATTTATTAATTCAATTATAGTTACAAATGTTTTGATAATTTCAAAAGTAATCAATCAGCAAACTCAGTATTTTTTTTTTTGGAAAAGTTATATTTTTCTTATCAGAATTTTTGTCTAAAGTTATGTACAAAAAATCAGATTGTTTTGAGATCTGATTCTGTGTTACTTCAAATATAGTTTTAATAAAAAAATGTTTGGGTCACAATTCGAATTAATTCCTAAAGGATTATTAAGGCTCTTCTAATCTTTTAGGAATTAATTCTAATTGTGACCCAAAAATCTTACTAAAACTGTATTTGAAATGTAAAAATGGAGATAAACTCCAATATTTATGTATATAAATTGAAATTAATTATTGTTATTGTGGCTACTTTAAAACGTATTCGGTTTTATCTTGTGAACTGGACGATTAACTAAAGGTCTAGTAAAAAAAATTACTACGGCTCAGTTAGATCTTCTTAGAACCCAAGGATATCATATACGGCTCACTTACGAACACCTTAAACTTTATTAAAAATTTGTAGTTTGCTGATAAGCTTTAACTAATTTGGGTCAGTACTATAGTTTAATGACTGCCCGCGGTGATATATGTGATAATACTTTTGAGAACAAATGCAAAGTGAAAAATCGTGTTAAACTTGTTGTATCGACTGCAAATCTCGCTCATAATTTGAAGTTTTCAAAAATTATTATATTTGAAGTTTTTCGAAATTTTCAAAAGAAACATATTTGAAATTTTCAAAAATTTTCAAAATTAGACAAAGCAAATTAGTATTTTAAATAAAACACTAAATAAAATTCAAACTTATACCCTGTTGTCTGTTCCTAAATTTTCTTAATTTTCTAAATTCTTCTTTTTATAAGTTAATTTATGTAGATTGTCATTTGGGATTAATTTGAAAGTTCTTTTATTTTTAATAATAATTTTTCATTTTTTTCTTTTTTTTTACCATGAATTTTCTATATTGAATGAAAATAATTCTTTAAAATTTCCTTATTTTTTCCATTTTCTATTCTTTTAGTAAAAATGAAAAAGAATAGAAATTCTACAAAAACAAAAAAATCATATACAAAGTGAAAAATTTATCAAAAACAACAACAACAAAAAAAGGAATTAAAAGGAAAATTTATGATTCCCATGTTAGAGGATATTCTTAAAGGAATTTTCAGGTATTTTATTTTTTAGTATTTTAAAAAAATATATTTTAAATTTATTTTTGTCACATGGGAAACTTTTAGACTGTAAGATAATCAAAATTTAAAATATTCTTAACTATTATACTGGTTGGAATTTTAGTCCATATCACTCTAGATTTGCTCCATAAACAAAATATTTCTATTATTAGTTTATATGTCTTAAAAGTATAAAGTTAGTATGGTTGCAGTCCTGTTGATCATCTATTATTATTAAAATTAAACTAGTCTACATTAATTAACCCTAAAATTGTATTGAAATTTTGCCCATTTTAATGTAATATTTCCGCTTTAAGAGTGTAAATTTATTACTAAAAGAAACCAATATGAAAATCTGCGATTTCCTGAAGACAATTGGTTGAGAAAATTGGTACTTACTATCTCATTCAGAACTTTACTGAATCACAGCATGTTTTTCCCAAATTTAGTAGCAAAAGTACACAATGATTCTCTGAATGATTTGAAAACCACTAACTAAAATGGTTTAAAATTCTTGGAAGTTCAATCTATACTTGGACATTTACCGAGCGGTTTTCCAATAATATTCAATTACTTTACATAATGTTTTTTTTGTTATAAGCTTTCATTCTATGCCTTTAAGTTCTACGATAAATCTTTCCCATAAATTGACCACAAAATATTTAATTAATAAACAATTATTTTCTTACAAATTTATTAAAAAAAAATTTAACCGCAACAATCATCGTTCAAATAAGACTCCCCCACACAAGTTCATTTTCATAATTAAAAACCAATTCTCATTATAATATGAAGTGCTTGTTTTTTTTTTTTTAAATTTAATTAACAATTTTCATATTTTCATTATTATAAAAAAAATTTTCCTATTTCATTTATTTCGTTGTTTTTTTTAACGACCCACAATTTTCAATTTTCATTCTGGGCAGAATGAAAAAAAAAACTCATCATCAAAGAATTTAATAGAATTGTTTGCACAAAACTTCATAAAAAAATGAAGAAAAGGAATCCTTAAGAAAAATTTAAGAAATTACATTTTCTATTTTTACGAGAAAAAAAAATGTTGTAGAGCAGAATTAGTGTGCAATAGTTTCATATTTGCTGGAATACAAAAGTGAATAAGGTCATAAAAGTTCTGTAGCTTTCCAGCATGTTCAGTTATATGATTTTTGGTGAATATTTACTATGTTAAATTGCAATTTTTTTTTGTAAAAGTAACTTGAGGTAAGAAATGTGAATAACTCCACCTAGCGAAAAAAAAATTTAATTTTCTTTACCTTTTTTTTTAAAAGATAATTTTTCCAATTTTCCATTGAGTTATCTAGCAATAATTTGTATGTACATTTATTATGTTTAAATATTAATTTGAAAAATTTTCCTTGACATTAAACGACGGATGGACGAATTTCCTAAAAATATAATAAACTTATTTGTTTGGTTGTTTTTTTTTTCAAATATAAAATTCTTAGAAAATAAATAAAGAAAATTCCAAAAGAAAATATTGAAAAATTATTATGATGAATATTTACACTTGAGCTGGAAAACTTAAAATGAGATAGTAGTAAAAAAAAAAAAATAGAAGTATTTTTTTTTTGCTATCCAAGTCAAGGACATTTATGAACTTGTTGATACATTTTAAGGTATCGTAATACATCTTATATGTAATACAGTACCATCTGCTTGAATGTCGGATTTATCAATTCGGTTCATTGAGTAAATAATTTAAGTTTTATGTTGTTGTTGTTTTTTTTTTCTTGTTCCTTATACGTACGTATATCCTTCGGCTTCTTCGTGATGGAAGGCAAAAAAGAATGTTCATCAATATTAGTAGAAAAAATGTGATTCTTTTCATAGAAAAATGATGATTTGAAATAAAATTCAATTACTTTTCTTCCTGGTAGAATTGAATTTTTCCTTATGTTTTTATGTTAAAGAAAATAGTAGAAATAAATATTTTAGAAAATTGTTTGACTATTTAGATAGAAAATAAAACAATTTAATTCAACTCAAGTGTATTACCAGCTGAATAGTTTAATAAGATCTTTTGGGGGGGAAATAGTTAAATTAAAAAATGTTTTTATGAAATATTTTATGTAATAAAAAAAAAAACAGAAGATATTTATGATTTTGTCTGGGTTGAGTTTTAGTTGAAACAAATATATGTGACAGTACTTTGTCGTTTCAAAGATTTTCGGATATATAAATGAACTATATTCGCATAACATAAATTCAATTTAAAATATGATTTCACTAAGTTACGAAACCTAAAAAAACAAAAAATACAATTAATTTAAATTTGAATTATTAAAATTTAATTAAAGGATCAAAAGAAAATTTTCAAAAAAAAATCTAAAATTGAAATAATAAAAACTTATTATTTTCAATTAAAATCAATTAATTTTTCTTATTTTCATTTCTTTTTTTTATTTTGATTTTATGTTGCTTTTTATGTTCTCTATATTTTATGTAAAGATATATGAAATATTCAATATGAAATTTTTAATTAAAATTTTCAAAAGACTTTACAAAATAAAAATAGTAATTAACAATCAAAACTATAATATTTTAGAAATATATTTATGTAATAAATAAATAAATTATTATTTAATTTAGTCAAAAGATTATTTTGTGGTTTTTTTTTTTAAGTCAATTATTTTTGATATTTTAATTATTTATTGTTTTGTTACGTGTACATAAAATAAACATTATAATATTTTCAAGATATCAGATAATTTTATCACCCCAATAACAACAACAATAAATAAGTATAAAAAAAAATAATATATTTACAAATTATTTCTGATCATTATTATTATGTCATATATAAATGTATATAAACATAAAAGTATCTGTGATGCAATTTATTGTTTATTATTGATTTAATTGACTATATCAACAAGGAATTTCCATAACCACAATTTATTCTGATTTGTATTTTGTGTCCTACTATGTAATTAATTGGTTTTTTTATTTTTTTTTGCTTTACATAGTACATAATTATATTAGTTTGTTTAATATCAGTGTTGCACAACTATTTTAATTGAGCTGTGAACCATAAATGTCTGTATTTCGTATAATATTAATAGACAAAAGAGTATGTTGTTTTTTTTTTGTAGAAATCATGCAAAAAATTAATGATTAAGTAATAACAAATTACTAATCCTTTAACTAATAAAAATAATTTAATAAATTCAACTAAAATTTAATTACATAAATAAATCGTGCGAATTAAAATTTATATAGTTTTGAAAGAAAATATTACCGATATGACATAATAATTACATGAACTTATTACTTCTTATGATTTTTCAAAGTTTTATGCGAATTCTAGTCTTACAACAAAGTTCGTGTTATTCTATTTGTGATCCAAGTTATTCTACAAAATTAAAAATTAATCTTAAAATTACAAATCCTTTAGCTTAACAAAATAATTTAAACAAATTAAAATTAGATTATTGTGTAAAGTCTTAGTTCAGATTTATTTTCAAAAACAAAATTTAAACAACTAATTAATTTACTCCAGTTTGAGACTAAAATTATGATTTTGAAAACCAAAGATTTTATATACAATAAAGGTATAAACATTTATATTTACAAATTTAGGTTAATTATTTTAAACAATTTTAAGAAACTTCCTTCGGCTTTGATAAATTTACTGAGTAAACATTAAAGATATTGTTTATTCACCAGTAGATATTTCTAACTTAATAATTCTATGTTGCATAATAATATTTAATTGATTTTTTATTGGTCCGCAAATAGTAAAAAGTTTAATAAAAACTAATTTACTTTTAAAGAAGAATCTTTAAACGTAACATAAATTATTTAAATAGAAATTATGTAGAGACAAAGCCAATTGGCATTTACTAATATTAATAATATATATTTACTGATTTGTAAATTTAATATAAGAGATTTTGTGGTTTAAAAAATTGTGATAAACAATGTAATTAAAGTTGTGGTAAACGAATCAATTAGAATATTAAATTAAATTTAGTAAATAATAATTACAATTCTTTTAAAACAAGTGATATCGGTAAGAAGTTTGCCGATATTTCTAAAAAAAATCTATAAAAATTTGTTAATTGGTAATTAGATAAGACTAGGCTAAATTTACGTAGACAAATCTTCTTACTTCAACATGGTTATGGTTGTACTGTCGGTAAAATCGTACCGGTGTTTAGAAACAATAAGAATAATTAGGAACTCATGAATCATAAAAAGAATGAAAACAATTCTTTTTTTTAGCAATATTTGATTGTCATGATTTTAAATTGAAAAAAAGCCTAATTAGAAAACTCATCTTTCAATAAAAATCAATTTTTAATACGAAAAAATCAATAAACTAAATTCCAATCATTGGTAAATGCTTTTTTTTTAAAATTTCCTTACCTTGTCAAATCCACCTGAGAGTATCGAACTTTGTCTGCTATACATTATGTTCAAAAATTAAATTTCAGAAACCAAAATATTAAAAAAAAATATATACAAAATCCTTTTACCTTTTTCTGTAATATTTAACTACAACCTAACAAGCTATGGAAAAAAAACAACAACCTGAAAACATAAAATAATGTAAATTACTACTACCTTTTACAATTATATGCACACAACAACAGCAATTACCGAAAAAAAGAAAAGTATAAAATAGCAACGAAGCATAAAAGCACAACTTGTTTTTATTTAATTTCCAAAAAAAAAGAAGAGGGAAGGACCGTTGTTGTTGAAAAACAATTCTTTTTTTATTTTACATTTTGTTGTAAGTAAAACTTTTATGAAAATAATGTTTCATAGGCCAGAGATAACCTTTTTTAATTGCACAAGCATATAAATAATTTTTTTTTTATAGTAATTTTTTTTTTTGGATGCTCTTGTCTCATGCAATTTTGTTTATTGAAAAATTTATTAGTTCAGGAAAAGTTCAAGTAAAACTTTTCTGTATAAAAAAATTCCATAAAATACAGAAAGGCAGAGTAGTTGGTTGCTATTAATTTCTATATACATATATGTATATGTAGAAGGAATATTTTGAGAATATTAAAGGACACTAAAAAAAAAAATATTGTTAAAATTTGGTTAACTTAGATTATTTAAAAAATGTTTTCATATTTTAGGCTTTTACATTATTTACTATGATTGTGATAGTTTTGATTTATTAAAGAATAATTTTAAAATAAGTTAATTATTTAGGATTAAAAATTTGAGAAATAATGGACTTATGTAGTGCAAGTATTTTTAGAATGAATCAGAATATACCGTAAAGTTAGGTTTCTTTAGTATATGTAGAAGTCTATCATTCTTTCTCCACCTATCTTTTGCAAAAGATAGGCGGAGAAAGTTGGTCAGTTTCCTAAAAGTCCGTAAGAATGCTTATCATGCTCGGTTTCTTGGAAATACGCAAAAGAAAGCCTGTAATTTTTTCGATTTTCTGCCTCTTTACGTTCAATTTAAGCAGGTTGGTTGATCAGTGTCTTGAAAATTGGTAAGGAAGCTTATCAATATGTTGATTTCCCTCGCCTTGCATTCATTTCAAGCAACTTCGTTGTTAAGTATCTTGTGAATTGGCAAGGTAACCTATTATTATTTTGATTTTCTTGTCATTTTATGAATCTTATTTGGTAGATTTCTCTAGTATATGTACTGAAGTCTGTCAAGACTTTCTTACTCCTTCTGTCCTTTCCAAAAAGCTTGGTTGCTCACTTTCTTGAGAATACGGAAAAGAAAACCTGACAATTTTTTGATTTTCTTCCTTTTTACAATCAATCCAACAGGTTTGTATCCTTATTTTGATTTTCCTCTCCTTCGCATTCATTTCAAGCAGCTTGACGTTCAGTTTCTTCCGAACATTCAAGATAACCTATTCTAATTTTGTTTTTCATTCTCTTCTCAATCATTTCAACCAGCTTAATGCTCGCTTTATTAATATTCGGTCTGATCGGCTAATTAAACTTTTAATAACCATTCTGTTAATACGAAAAGATTGTCTTTTCAACATATAATATACTATATTTTTTACAATCCTTTTCCATATGATAATGTTTTTCTCCCATTCTCTATAAACCTTAAAATTTTCTCA
The DNA here is from genome assembly GCA_963932195.1 of Empis livida. NCBI lineage: Eukaryota > Metazoa > Arthropoda > Insecta > Diptera > Empididae > Empis > Empis livida. The sequence goes on from OZ010647.1 coordinate 3,790,692, forward strand.
TCTTTAAATTATTTTCCGAATGTTATAAAAACAATCTAAATTTCCATAAATAAATCCCGAAAAAAATTACTTTTTATTTTATTATGTTGTATAATCTTGTATGTCTCCACATAAAAAAAAATCAAACCAATAACAACACTTAATTTAAGAAAAACACATCCTTTTCTTTTAAATAAAATTATATCCTTACCGTTAAAGCCGACGCGATTAACAAGTTAATATCTAAACACACACCCAAAAACCAGAAAAAAAAACTAAAATCGTAAATAAAAATACATTGAATAACCTCATTTTTATCGCATCAAACAAAATTTCTTTCCCCCCCATTTTTACGTATATACACACGTTGTACAAAATTTAATTAATCAGATTTTAATCAAAAATTTCTTAACAAATATTCTATAAACTCTTTGGAGGTACGATCCTTTTAAACAAACAAAATAAGATTACAAAAAAAAAAACGTATCCGATTTATTTCGCCGTTTCTGTTTTTTTTTTTGTAAAATATTCTTATATAAAAATCCTTTTAAAAAGGAAATGAAAATATGAGATTCAATCAAAAAGGATATACGATAACGACAAGAAAATTAAAAAAGAAAAAACAATTTTTTTTTTGTTACGTGCGTTTAGAATAAAATTGATGGTTTAAATCAACAACAATGTGTGCCTAGCAGTACTAAAGTATAGTAGTTTCATAATTACAAGACTATTTTGGTTACGGAAAGTAAATGTCCTTTAAATACTTCGAAAATCAAATAAAACTATGTTTCCTCTCTAATATAATTTTTGACTAAAAACTGGTGTCGTCTCTTTTAATACCAAATTTTTTGAAACAAACACAATCTTTAATTTTTTAAGTATTTTTACAAATATTTTCAGAGCGACAGACAGACAAAACGGAAATTTTTAATTTAAGGTCTAAATTAAAAACTTCCGTTTTGTCTGTCTTTTTACCATGATGTATAAAAATAAATTCTTCCTGTTCTCCTCTTTTTATGTATAGAACAATTCTGATTACATTAACCTATCATTTATATGTAATATGCATACATTATGAAAACAATAAAGAGAAAAAATATACTATGTGCTACAACAAAGATATAAGCAGGATATTTCAATTGTAAATATACATACTATACATACGTTCATGTATATACCAGAAGTCAAGGGGTTAATTACATTGTAAAAAAAAAAAAAAGAATTAAGCGAAATGAAGTGACAAATTTGTAGGCTGTGTTAAATTCTAAATATTATATAGTAAAAGGGGTCAGAACGAAACATGGACATTCATGTTGGTCTAAATTTACTGAGTTTTAAATAACAATCAGTAGTAAATTTTAATATAAGCAAACTTATATTAAAGTTAATAGATCTAAATTGGCACAAAATGTTGGGGAATCCTATAAAATTTTGAATGGAAGTCAGTCTTTGTACAAATGCTCAAACCAACAAGAATTTTGCGTGACTTTGCTAGGTTTGTTTCGCGGTGAATTATTTAAATTTATACACAATTTCTTCTCGTGGATTTAGGACGAACTTCAGAGAGTTAATGCATTTAATTGTATTTTTTATTCGAATAATAACACTATTTTCTACATTCCAAAAATAATTTTAAAATTACTAGTCTTTAATCAAATTAAAATTTAATATATTTTAGCTGATAAAAACTAAGAAATTTTTATAAATCTCTTAAAACTATTTTTAAATAGCTAATATTTTATAATAATTTTTAAGAATCATATTTTTATATATGTATTTTATAAATTAAGTTTGAAAAATATTTTTTTTATCGGTAAATTTTTCACAAACATAAATACTACTTGTCACTTGTCAAATCTCGAAATGCATAAAAACGAAATTATGCAAAAAAAAATGGTCTATTATTTTTTTATATTCTGTAAAATAAAAATTACTTTGCATTACTTAATATTTATTTTGATTTAAATTTTAAAAAAACTAATCATGAATTCAATAAATGTGATAAATCTTTACAAAAGTGTTATAAAACACATTATTTTTTGGTGTAGGCTGTGCTCTTGTAAAAGTGAATTTTAATTAACTTAACGAAACAGGTACAAAAGAGCACATCTTTTATAACATTTAACTAGCATCGTTTTCTTTTACGTAACTCATTTCAAATTTTGAATAAAGGACGATCAAGTTGGGAATAATACGATTTTGCTATTTGAAATGATGTGCATGAAATAATATTACTACGTTAGTTTCTATGTTTTTTTTTCTTTAATAGAAATTTAAATGTTGATGAAGATACAGGATAATAATATATATAGAAAAACAAAATGTTAAAGTAAAATTCAATATTGAAGTTCATGACATGAATAAATAAAAATTTGTTTGTGTAGTATACTGAATTTGTGACCTTACAGCAAAGACTATTAGGTGTACTGAATTTGAGACTTTATTGGATTTATCAAATAAAATTGGTATTGAAGTAAAAATTATTAATAGATAAATGCAGGAATTTTATGTACGGTAAAATAGGCTTGTTTAACCTATATTTTTATAATGTTTTAAAAATATTACTTTTGCTATAAACTTTTTAATGCTATCACAATGTTGTAAAAGTTTTGAAATTTTTTCCAAAACACTTACAACATTGTAATGGTTTGAAAAACGTTGTTTTGAAAAACGTTTCCAAAGAAATTACAACGTTTTTTAAACTGTTACAACGTTGTAATTGTTTTTGAAAACATTGTAAAAGTTTCGAAAAACGTTTCCAAAGAAATTACAATGTTTTTCAAACCATTACAACTTTGTAATTATATATTGTAAAAGTTTTAAAAGACGTTTCCGAAGAATTTACAACGTTTTTCAAACCATTACAACGTGGTAATTGTATTGAAAAACGTTGTAAAAGTATTTTAAAACATTTTCAAAGAAATTACAACGTTTTTCAAACCTTTACAACGTTGTAATTGCTTTGAAAAACGTTGTAAAAGTTTTAAAAAACCTCTTTGAAGAAATTACAACGTTTTTCAAAACATTATAACGTTGTAATTATTTTGAAATACATTGTAAAACTTTTTACAAACGATTTCAAAGCAATTACAACGTTTTCAAACCTTTACAACGTTATATTTCTTATAAAAATCGTTGTAAAGTTTTTAAAAACGTTTCCAAACAAATTACAACGTTTTCAAACCTTTACAACGTTGTAATTCTTCTGAAAAACGCTGTAAAAGTATTTAAAAACGTTTCCAAAGAAATTACAACGTTTTTCAAACCTTTACAACGTTGTAATTATTCTGAAAAACGTTGTAAAAATTTTTAAAAACGTTTCCAAAGAAATTACACCGTTTTTCAAACCTGTACAACGTTGTAATTCTTCTGAAAAACGTTGTAAAAAATTTTAAAAACGTTTCCAAAGAAATTACAACGTTTTCAAACCTTTACAACGTTGTAATTCTTCTGAAAAACGTTGTAAAGTTTTTAAAAACGTTTCCAAACAAATTACAACGTTTTTCAAACCTTTACAACGTTGAAAAACGTTGTAAAAGTTCTCAAAAACGTTTCCAAACAAGTTACAAAGTTTTTCAAACCTTTACAACGTTGTAATTCTTCTGAAAAACGTTGTAAAAGTTTTTAAAAACGTTTCCAAAGAAATTACAACGCTTTACAAACCTTTACAACGTTGTAATTCTTCTGAAAAACGTTGTAAAAGTTTTTAAAAACGTTTTCAAAGAAATTACAACGTTTTTCAAACCTTTACAACGTTGAAAAACGTTGTAAAAGTTCTCAAAAACTTTTCCAAACAAATTACAACGTTTTTCAAACCTTTACAACGTTGTAATTCTTCTGAAAAACGTTGTAAAAGTTTTTAAAAACGTTTCCAAAGAAATTACAACGTTTTTCAAACCTTTACAACGTTGTAATTCTTCTGAAAAACGTTGTAAAAGTATTTAAAAACGTTTTCAAAGAAATTACAACGTTTTTCAAACCTTTACAACATTGTAATTCTTCTGAAAAACGTTGTAAAAGTTTTTAAAAACGTTTCCAAAGAAATTACAACGTTTTTCAAACCTTTACAACGTTGTAATTCTTCTGAAAAACGTTGTAAAAGTATTTAAAAAAAACGTTGTAAAAGTATTTAAGAAATTACATTGTAAAAGTATTTAAGAAATTACAACGTTTTTCAAACCTTTACAACGTTGAAAAACGTTGTAAAAGTTCTCAAAAACGTTTCCAAACAAATTACAACGGTTTTCAAACCTTTACAACGTTGTAATTCTTCTGAAAAACGTTGTAAAAGTTTTTGAAAACGTTTCCAAAGAAATTACAACGCTTTTCAAACCTTTACTACGTTGTAATTTTTTTGAAAAACGTTGTAAAAGTTTTTAAAAACATTTCCAAAGAAATTACAACATTTTTCAAACTTTCACATCGTTGTAATTCTTCTGAAAGACGTTGTAAAAGTTTTTAAAAACGTTTCCAAAGAAATTACAACGCTTTACAAACCTTTACAACGTTGTAATTCTTCTGAAAACGTTGTAAAAAATTTTAAAAACGTTTCCAAAGAAATTACAACGTTTTTCAAACCTTTACAACGTTGAAAAACGTTGTAAAAGTTCTCAAAAACTTTTCCAAACAAATTACAACGTTTTTCAAACCTTTACAACGTTGTAATTCTTCTGAAAAACGTTGTAAAAGTTTTTAAAAACGTTTCCAAAGAAATTACAACGTTTTGGAAATTTAATGCGATTCAATACAAAACATCAGAATTTGTAGCAAAAAAATTAAAACCCTTAAAACTGAAAGCAATCACATTTGGTATCTCCACACATTTGGTATCTCCGTGTAGGGAATTCAATTTCTATCGAATTTCCGAAGACCTTTTCGAAAAATATTCCAAATTGCCCGAGAAATCGGGAAAATATGGAAATTTAATGCGATTCAATACAAAACATCAGAATTTGTAGCAAAAAAATGAAAACCCTTAAAACTGAAAGCAATCACATTTGGTATCTCCACACATTTGGTATGTCCGTGTAGGGAATTTAATTTCTAGCGAATTTCCGAAGACCTTTTCGAAAAATATTCAAAATTGCCCGAGAAATTGGGAAAATATGGAAATTTTATCCGATTCAATACAAAACATCAGAATTTGTAGCAAAACAATGAAAACCCTTAAAACTGAAAGCAATCCCCACATATTTGGTATTTCCGTGTAGGGAATTTAATTTCTAGCGAATTTCCGAAGACCTTTTCGAAAAAATATTCAAAATTGCCCGAGAAATCGGGAAAATATTGGAATTTAATGAGATTCAATACAAAACATCAGAATGTGTAGCAAAAAAATGAAAACCCTTAAAACTGAAATCAATCCCCACATATTTGGTATTTCCGTGTAGGGAATTTAATTTCTAGCGAATTTCCGAAGACCTTTTCGAAAAATATTCAAAATTGGCCGAGAAATCGGGAAAATATTGGAATTTAATGAGATTCAATACAAAACATCAGAATTTGTAGCAAAAAAATGAAAACCCTTAAAACTGAAAGCAATCCCCACATATTTGGTATTTCCGTGTAGGGAATTTAATTTCTAGCGAATTTCCGAAGACCTTTTCGAAAAATATTCAAAATTGCCCGAGAAATTGGGAAAATATGGAAATTTTATCCGATTCAATACAAAACATCAGAATTTGTAGCAAAACAATGAAAACCCTTAAAACTGAAAGCAATCCCCACATATTTGGTATTTCCGTGTAGGGAATTTAATTTCTAGCGAATTTCCGAAGACCTTTTCGAAAAATATTCAAAATTGGCCGAGAAATCGGGAAAATATTGGAATTTAATGAGATTCAATACAAAACATCAGAATTTGTAGCAAAAATATGAAAACCCTGAAAACTGAAAGCAATCACATTTGGTATCTCCACACATTTGGTATCTCCGTGTAGGGAATTTAATTTCTAGCGAATTTCCGAAGACCTTTTCGAAAAATATTCAAAATTGCCCGAGATATCGGGAAAATATGGAAATTTAATGCGATTCAATACAAAACATCAGAATTTGTAGCAAAAAAATGAAAACCCTTAAAACTGAAAGCAATCACATTTGGTATCTCCACACATTTGGTATCTCCGTGTAGGGAATTCAATTTCTAGCTAATTTCCGAAGACCTTTTCGAAAAATATTCAAAATTGCCCGAGAAATCGGGAAAATATTGGAATTTAATGAGATTCAATACAAAACATCAGAATTTGTAGCAAAAAAATGAAAACCCATAAAACTGAAAGCAATCCCCACATATTTGGTATCTCCGTGTAGGGAATTAAGTTTCTAGCGCATTTCCGAAGACCTTTTCGAAAAATATTCAAAATTGCCCGAGAAATCGGGAAAATATGGAAATTTAATGCGATTCAATACAAAACATCAGAATTTGTAGCAAAAAAATGAAAACCCTTAAAACTGAAAGCAATCCCCACATATTTGGTATTTCCGTGTAGGGAATTTAATTTCTAGCACGAATTTAATGAGATTCAATACAAAACATCAGAATTTGTAGCAAAAAAATGAAAACCCTTAAAACTGAAAGCAATCCCCACATATTTGGTATTTCCGTGTAGGGAATTTAATTTCTAGCGAATTTCCGAAGACCTTTTCGAAAAATATTCAAAATTGCCCGAGAAATCGGGAAAATATGGAAATTTAATGCGATTCAATACAAAACATCAGAATTTGTAGCAAAAAAATGAAAACCCTTAAAACTGAAAGCAATCACATTTGGTATCTCCACACATTTGGTATGTTCGTGTAGGGAATTTAATTTCTAGCGAATTTCCGAAGACCTTTTCGAAAAATATTCAAAATTGCCCGAGAAATCGGGAAAATATTGGAATTTAATGAGATTCAATACAAAACATCAGAATTTGTAGCAAAAAAATGAAAACCCTTAAAACTGAAAGCAATCACATTTGGTATCTCCACACATTTGGTATGTCCGTGTAGGGAATTTAATTTCTAGCGAATTTCCGAAGACCTTTTCGAAAAATATTCAAAATTGCCCGAGAAATCGGGAAAATATGGAAATTTAATGCGATTCAATACAAAACATCAGAATTTGTAGCAAAAAAATGAAAACCTTTAAAACTGAAAGCAATCACAATTTGGTATCTCCACACATTTGGTATCTCCGTGTAGGGAATTTAATTTCTAGCGAATTTCCGAAGACCTTTTCGAAAAATATTCAAAATTGCCCGAGAAATCGGGAAAATATGGAAATTTAATGCGATTCAATACAAAACATCAGAATTTGTAGCAAAAAAAATGAAAACCCTTAAAACTGAAAGCAATCACATTTGGTATCTTCACACATTTGGTATCTCCGTGTAGGGAATTCAATTTCTAGCGAATTTCCGAAGACCTTTTCGAAAAATATTCAAAATTGCCCGAGAAATCGCGAAAATGTGGAAATTTAATGAGATTCAATACAAAACATCAGAATTTGTAGTAAAACATGAAAACCCATAAAACTGAAAGCAATCCCCACATATTTGGTATCTCCGTGTAGGGAATTAAGTTTCTAGCGCATTTCCGAAGACCTTTTCGAAAAATATTCAAAATTGCCCGAGAAATCGGGAAAATATTGGAATTTAATGAGATTCAATACAAAACATCAAAATTTGTAGCAAAAAAATGAAAACCCTTAAAACTGAAAACAATCCCCACATATTTGGTATTTCCGTGTAGGGAATTTAATTTCTAGCACGTTTCCGAACACCTTTTCGAAAAATATTCAAAATTGCCCGAGAAATCGGAAAAATATGAAAATTTAATGAGATTCAATACAAAACATCAGAATTTGTAGCAAAAAAATGAAAACCCTTAAAACTGAAAGCAATCACATTTGGTATCTCCACACATTTGGTATGTCCGTGTAGGGAATTTAATTTCTAGCGAATTTCCGAAGACCTTTTCGAAAAATATTCAAAATTGCCCGAGAAATCGGTAAAATATGGAAATTTAATGCGATTCAATACAAAACATCAGAATTTGTAGCAAAAAAATGAAAACCCTTAAAACTGAAAGCAATCACATTTGGTATCTCCACACATTTGGTATCTCCGTGTAGGGAATTCAATTTCTAGCGAATTTCCGAAGACCTTTTCGAAAAATATTCAAAATTACCCGAGAAATCGGGAAAATATGGAAATTTAATGAGATTCAATACAAAACATCAGAATTTGTAGCAAAAAAATGAAGACCCATAAAACTGAAAGCAATCCCCACATATTTGGTATCTCCGTGTAGGGAATTAAGTTTCTAGCGCATTTCCGAAGACCTTTTCGAAAAATATTCAAAATTGCCCGAGAAATCGGTAAAATATGGAAATTTAATGCGATTCAATACAAAACATCAGAATTTGTAGCAAAAAAATGAAAACCCTTAAAACTGAAAGCAATCACATTTGGTATCTCCACACATTTGGTATCTCCGTGTAGGGAATTCAATTTCTAGCGAATTTCCGAAGACCTTTTCGAAAAATATTCAAAATTATCCGAGAAATCGGGAAAATATGGAAATTTAATGAGATTCAATACAAAACATCAGAATTTGTAGCAAAAAAATGAAGACCCATAAAACTGGAAGCAATCCCCACATATTTGGTATCTCCGTGTAGGGAATTAAGTTTCTAGCGCATTTCCGAAGACCTTGTCGAAAAATATTCAAAATTGCCGAGAAATCGGGAAAATATTGGAATTTAATGAGATTCAATACAAAACATCAGAATTTGTAGCAAAAAAATGAAAACCCTTAAAACTGAAAGCAATCCCCACATCTTTGGTATTTCCGTGTAGGGAATTTAATTTCTAGCGAATTTCCGAAGACCTTTTCGAAAAATATTCAAAATTGCCCGAAAAATCGGGAAAATATGGAAATTTAATGCGATTCAATACAAAACATCAGAATTTGTAGCAAAAAAAATGAAAACCCTTAAAACTGAAAGCAATCACATTTGGTATGTCCACACATTTGGTATGTCCGTGTAGGGAATTTAATTTCTAGCGAATTTCCGAAGACCTTTTCGAAAAATATTCAAAATTGCCCGAGAAATCGGGAAAATATTGGAATTTAATGAGATTCAATACAAAACATCAGAATTTGTAGCAAAAAATGAAAACCCATAAAACTGAAAACAATCCCCACATATTTGGTATTTCCGTGTAGGGAATTTAATTTCTAGCGAATTTCCGAAGACCTTTTCGAAAAATATTCAAAATTGCCCGAAAAATCGGGAAAATATGGAAATTTAATGCGATTCAATACAAAACATCAGAATTTGTAGCAAAAAAAATGAAAACCCATAAAACTGAAAACAATCCCCACATATTTGGTATTTCCGTGTAGGGAATTTAATTTCTAGCGAATTTCCGAAGACCTTTTCGAAAAATATTCAAAATTGCCCGAAAAATCGGGAAAATATGGAAATTTAATGCGATTCAATACAAAACATCAGAATTTGTAGCAAAAAAAATGAAAACCCTTGAAACTGAAAGCAATCACATTTGGTATGTCCACACATTTGGTATGTCCGTGTACGGAATTTAATTTCTAGCGAATTTCCGAAGACCTTTTCGAAAAATATTCAAAATTGCCCGAGAAATCGGGAAAATATTGGAATTTAATGAGATTCAATACAAAACATCAGAATTTGTAGCAAAAAAAATGAGAACCCTTAAAACTGAAAGCAATCACATTTGGTATCTCCACACATTTTGTATGTCTGTGTAGGGAATTTAATTTCTAGCGAATTTCCGAAGACCTTTTCGAAAAATATTCAAAATTGCCCGAGAAATCGGGAAAATATGGAAATTTAATGCGATTCAATACAAAACATCAGAATTTGTAGCAAAAAAATGAAAACCCTTAAAACTGAAAGCAATCACATTTGGTATCTCCACACATTTGGTATCTCCGTGTAGGGAATTCAATTTCTAGCGAATTTCCGAAGACCTTTTCGAAAAATATTCAAAATTATCCGAGAAATCGGGAAAATATGGAAATTTAATGAGATTCAATACAAAACATCAGAATTTGTAGCAAAAAAATGAAGACCCATAAAACTGAAAGCAATCCCCACATATTTGGTATCTCCGTGTAGGGAATTTAATTTCTAGCGCATTTCCGAAGACCTTTTCGAAAAATATTCAAAATTGCCCGAGAAATCGGGAAAATATTGGAATTTAATGAGATTCAATACAAAACATCAGAATTTGTAGCAAAAAAATGAAAACCCATAAAACTGAAAGCAATCCCCACATATTTGGTATCTCCGTGTAGGGAATTTAGTTTCTAGCGCATTTCCGAAGACCTTTTCGAAAAATATTCAAAATTGTCCGAGAAATCGGGAAAATATGGAAATTTAATGCGATTCAATACAAAACATCAGAATTTGTAGCAAAAAAATGAAAACCCATAAAACTGAAAACAATCACATTTGGTATCTCCACACATTTGATATCTCCGTGTAGTGAATTTAATTTCTAGCGAATTTCCGAAGACCTTTTCGAAAAATATTCAAAATTGCCCGAGAAATTGGGAAAATGTGGAAATTTAATGAGATTCAATACAAAACATCAGAATTTGTAGCAAAAAAATGAAAACCCATAAAACTGAAAGCAATCCCCACATATTTGGTATCTCCGTGTAGGGAATTTAATTTCTAGCGAAATTCCGAAGACCTTTTCGAAAAATATTCAAAATTGCCCGAGAAATCGGGAAAATATTGGAATTTAATGAGATTCAATACAAAACATCAGAATTTGTAGCAAAAAAATGAAAACCCTTAAAACTGAAAGCAATCCCCACATATTTGGTATTTCCGTGTAGGGAATTTAATTTCTAGCGAATTTCCGAAGACCTTTTCGAAAAATATTCAAAATTGCCCGAGAAATCGGGAAAATATGGAAATTTAATGCGATTCAATACAAAACATCAGAATTTGTACATCAGAATTAATAATTATTATTATGTATTCATTAGCGAAAATAAAAATATATATTATAATTGGCAAAATTAAAAGTCTTTTATTATATGAAATAAATTTGGTTTTTCCATTGAAACATACTGGAAATTGCTCCAAAAATATTCCAAAAAACATAAAATATGAAAAACCATAATTTTGGGCAAAAAAAAAATACTTCCGTAGTGTTTTCATAAACCAAAAAATTATTAATTTTGAGTTAAAATTTACTTTCTGAGTTTTTCTGATCGCCTGGTATTTTTTAATAAAAATTTCTTAATTTTAAAATTTCCTGACAGAAATTTACAAAAAATATTTTAAAATTCCAACTTGAGGAATTTTCAAAAATTTACAAATTTGACTAAAAATACCAGGCGATCACATCTTAATTTCCACATTGCCAGGAAACTGATCAATAAGTCTTATACCAAAATATAGATCTTTATTTGCAGAATCAGAATTAATAAAAAAAATACTGATTAAAAAAACATGGACCTTGGTGAGTACAGAAAATTCCATTTTAAACCTATAACTTTACAGATTTCAGTATCTTTTCCAAAACTTTGAGCATTTTTTAACATTTTAAAAAAAACATTTATTCTAGGATATTGGAAATGAAATCTCCTGTAGATTTACAATCCTTGTTGATTTAAACACATCTTCATTGTCAGGTGGCTGAAAAACATAAATAAAGTAATTAATTCCTGAATTTGGTCTTGCTGAAAACAAACGGATCGTCAATTTTTACAAGACTGGCAAATAAAAAATCACCAATTTTCCTAAACAAAGTCATAGGATTCAAAATTATATTTTTATTTAAAATCATGTTAAATAAATAAAAATATTAAATAAATAAACTTTGCTAAAAATATCATCAATTTTCATAAACTAACTCATAAGATTCATAATTATGTTTTTAATGTAAAATCATATTAAATAAAAAAATATTAAATAAATAAATCTTTGTTTTTAATTTCCAATACCCCTCTCCATGTAAGAAAAGTTTTGAATAATGCTGGAAATTCCTCCAAAAATATTCCAAAAAACATAAAAAATCTGAAAAACCATATTTTTGGGCCAAAAAAATATCCTTCCTTATTTTTCATAAACCAAAAAATTATTAATTTTGAGTTGACTTGGAATTCGTACTTTCTGAGATTTCTGATCGCCTGGTATTTTTTAATAAAAATTTCAAAATTTTTAAATTTCATGACAGAAATTTACAAAAAATATTTTTCAAAAATATTTACAAATTTGATTAAAAATACCAGGCGATCAGAAATTTCAGCAAGTACGAATTCCAAGTCAACTTTAAAAATTTTTGGGCGTCATGGCGCCATCTATCGGAATGTGGAAAAACTAACTAAGATTTTTTTTTTGCCGTCATGGCGCCATCTATCGGAATGTGGAAGAACCAAAATATTACATTACTAGTTTTTCCACATTCCGATAGATGGCGCCATGACAGCAAAAAAATATGTTTAGTTTTTCCACATTCCGATAGATGGCGCCATGACGCCCAAAAATTTTTAAAGTTGACTTGGAATTCGTACTTGCTGAAATTTCTGATCGCCTGGTATTTTTAGTCAAATTTGTAAATATTTTTGAAAATTCCTCAAAAACTATTATTAGTTTTTCCATATTCCGATAGATGGCGCCATGACGCCCAAAACACTTTAAAGTTGATTTTATAATTTTTAAAAAATACCAGGCGATCAGAAATCTCAGAAAGTAAATTTTAACTCAAAATTAATAATTTTTAAGGAAGTGAAAAATAAGGAAGTATTTTTTTTTGGCCCAAAAATATGGTTTTTCAGATTTTTTATGTTTTTTGGGATATTTTTGGAGAAATTTCCAGCATTTTTAAAACTTTTCTTACAGGGAGAGGGATGGGAAATTAAAAACAAAGATTTATTTATTTAATATTTTTTTATTTAACAAGATTTTACATTAAACATATAATTTCTGAATCTTATGAGTTAATTTATGAAAATTGATGATTTTCTTAGCAAAGTTTATTTATTTAATATATTTTTATTTAACAAAATATTACATTAAACATATAATTATGAATCTTATGACTTTGTTTACGAAAGTTGATGATGTTTAATGCTTCAGTCTTGTGAAAATTGATGATCCTTTAGTTTTCAGCAAGAACTTATTCAGGAAAACATTATTTTCTTTATGTTTTTCAGCAACTTGATGGTAAAAAAAGTAATAACTGTGGTCCTTTCACTCAGATATCGAAATTGTTTTATCAATCGACAGGAGATTTCATTTCCAATATCCTAGAATAAATTTTTTTTGAAAAATATTAAAAAATGCTCAAAATTGTGAGAAATATACTGAAATTTGTAAAAGTAACTAGTTTAAAATGGAATTTTCTATTTTTTTTACTATTTTACTCACCAAGCTCCATGTTTCCTTACCAGTATTTTTTATTAATTCTGATTCTGCAAATAAAGATTATATATTTTCGAGTATAGATCTTTATTAATCAGATAAGTATTTATAAGTTTTCGACAATCTGAAAATAAAATATGTAAAAAAGTGTACAAAATAACATGGGTGTTAAAAAATCGATACGAATGAGGTCCTTTTGCTCAGATTTTGAAAAGATATTAAAAATGAATAATGTTTTCCTATATAATCAATAGACTTCATTAAATATTTTTGAAAAATATTAAAAATTGCTCAAAATTATGGAAAAGATATTGAAATCAGTAAAAGTAACAGGTTTAGAATGGAATTTTCTGTACTCACCAAGCTCCATGTTTTTTAACCAGTATTTTTTTATTAATTGTAATTGTGCAAATAAAGATCTATAATTTCCGGTATAAAACTGATTGATGAGATAAGTATTTATACGTTTTTCAGCAATCTGAAAATGAAGATATGTGGAAATGAAAATATAAATAATAAATTTAAATTAATAAACTTTTTTTAAATATTTGTGGATTAAATATTTGAATAAAGCCATTTTTTTTTTAAAACCTTATAAATTAGTATACAAAAAAAAAATTTAATCTTTGAACAATACAAACTAATTATTACTTCTTGAATCAGTTGCATTTCTACTACTTTAATCTATGATATATATTCTGAATTTTCTAACTACCATCAACTAGAAATCCTTATATCTTTGTGTAATATGCAAATTATTTTATAATATTTACAGAAAATATTGATATAAAATTTTCTGATGAATCTGATCATGGTGAATATGGTTCATCAGATCGTACATACCGTGGACCACATTTAAAATTCCCATTAAAAAAAGGATATACACTCATTAATTGATTTATTTCGTAAGAAAAAGGTAATTGAATATCACACCTAAAATTATATAATTCATTCTTCCCTCACAAAAATCAATCGATTGAAGCAAATAAAATAAGCAATGATTGCATACTTTCAGAAAGTGGAAATAAATTGTTACTCGGAATTGATATTGAAATTAGGAACCGGAAGTTATTAGTTACAATATTCCGTCCTAAAAATTTATAAATGTGTCACTGGACATCTCCAAATACAAAGTTTACTTGGAACTGATTTATTTTAGTCTCCTTGAATTAATTTACGTTTGTTTTCTATATAAATTTTTAAAACGTAACTTTTCAAATAATTTAACCACTTTATGCAATTTTATTAAAACTCCAAAATATAAAAACTTTTACCCATAGTTTTAAATTTAATCCCATCTCATTTTTAATTTCCTATTTTAAGCTGTATGGAATTCCCTACACGGAAATACCAAATATGTGAGGATTGCTTTCAGTTTTATGGGTTTTCATTTTTTTGCTACAAATTCTGATGTTTTGTATTGAATGTCATTAATTTCCAATATTTTCCCGATTTCTCGGGCATTTTTGAATATTTTTCGAAAAGGTCTTCGGAAATTCGCTAGAAATTAAATTCCCTACACGGAAATACCAAATATGTGGGGATTGCTTTCAGTTTTAAGGGTTTTCATTTTTTTGCTACAAATTCTGATGTTTTGTATTGAATGTCATTCATTTCCAATATTTTCCCGATTTCTCGGGCAATTTTGAATATTTTTCGAAAATGTCTTCGGAAATTCGCTAGAAATTAAATTCCCTACACGGAAATACCAAATATGTGGGGATTGCTTTCAGTTTTAAGGGTTTTCATTTTTTTGCTACAAATTCTGATGTTTTGTATTGAATCTCATTAAATTCCAATATTTTCCCGATTTCTCGGGCAATTTTGAATATTTTTCGATAAGGTCTTCGGAAATTCGTTAGAATTTAAATTCCCTACACGGAAATACCAAATATGTGGGGATTGCTTTCAGTTTTAAGGGTTTTCATTTTTTTGCTACAAATTCTGATGTTTTGTATTGAATCTCATTAAATTCCAATATTTTCCCGATTTCTCTGGCAATTTTGAATATTTTTCGAAAAGGTCTTCGGAAATTCGCTAGAAATTAAATTCCCTACACGGAAATACCAAATATGTGGGGATTGCTTTCAGTTTTAAGGGTTTTCATTTTTTTGCTACAAATTCTCATGTTTTGTATTGAATCTCATTAAATTCCAATATTTTCCCGATTTCTCGGGCAATTTTGAATATTTTTCGAAAAGGTCTTCGGAAATTCGTTAGAAATTAAATTCCCTACACGGAAATACCAAATATGTGGGGATTGTTTCAGTTTTAAGGGTTTTCATTTTTTTGCTACAAATTCTGATGTTTTGTATTGAATCTCATTAAATTCCAATATTTTCCCGATTTCTCGGGCAATTTTGAATATTTTTCGAAAAGGTCTTCGGAAATTCGCTAGAAATTAAATTCCCTACACGGAAATACCAAATATGTGGGGATTGCCTTCAGTTTTAAAGGTTTTCATTTTTTTGCTACAAATTCTGATGTTTTGTATTTTTTTGCTACCAATTCTGATGTTTTTGAATCTCATTAAATTCCAATATTTTCCGGATTTCTCGGGCAATTTTGAATATTTTTCGAATGGGTCTTCGGAAATTCCCTAGAAATGAAATTCCCTACACGGAAATACCAAATATGTGGGGATTGCTTTCAGTTTTAAGGGTTTTCATTTTTTTGCTACAAATTCTGATGTTTTGTATTGAATCTCATTAAATTCCAATATTTTCCCGATTCTTCTGAAAAACGTTGTAAAAGTTCTCAAAAACGTTTCCAAACAAATTACAACGTTTTTCAAACCTTTACAACGTTGTTATTCTTCTGAAAAACGTTGTAAAAGTATTTAAAAACGTTTTCAAAGAAATTACAACGTTTTACAAACCTTTACAACATTGTAATTCTTCTGAAAAACGTTGTAAAAGTTTTTTAAAACGTTTCCAAAGAAATTACAACATTTTTCAAACCTTTACAAGGTTGAAAAACGTTGTAAAAGTTCTCAAAAACGTTTCCAAACAAATTGCAACGTTCTAACCAACGTTGTAGGTTTTTCAAACCTTTACATAGTTGTAATTCTTCTGAAAAAAGCTGTAAAAGTATTTAAAAACATTTTCAAAGAAATTACAACGTTTTTCAAACCTTTACAACGTTGTAATTCTTCTGAAAAACGTTGTAAAAGTTTTTAAAAACGTTTCCAAAGAAATTACAACATTGTTCAAACCTTTACAACGTTTTAGTTCTTCTGAAAAACGTTGTAAAAGTATTTAAAAACGTTTTCACACAAATTACAACGTTTTTCAAACCATTACAACGTTGTAATTCTTCTGAAAAACGTTGTAAAAGTTTTTAAAAATGTTTCCAAAGAAATTACAACGTTTTTCAAACCTTTACAACGTTTTAGTTCTTCTGAAAAACGTTGTAAAAGTATATAAAAACGTTTTCACAGAAATTACAACGTTTTTCAAACCTATTTTATACATAAGTCTCAACTCTAATAATATACGCTAAAATTTAATTCAATATTTATCTGATATAGTTAAATAATAACTATTTTTTTTCTTTTTAAATGGGTTAATAATTTTATATAGTTATTACATATAGGTCTTATATAAAATGTAATTTTCTTATTATATATTGTTCTCTCCTATCTGATTAGTATTTTTGTGTTGTGAAAATTACCTGCTATTAATAAAAAAAAAAATATTTATATATATATATATATATTACATTTTATATATTACAGTTTTTTGTCATTTACCTATCCTTAAAACCTTTTCATTTCCTTTTTTTCTTTTGTATTTATGTTAGGGTTTTTTTTACTCTCCTTTTTTTTCTTCCTTTTAATACGTATATGAACGGAAATAATTTGTACAAATCGTATTTTAAGACAACGTGTCACACCTGAAGCCAATACAATTAATAATCTACTAAATTTTTTTTTTTATTATTATGATTATTATTATTATAGCCAAAATATTTACAATGTGTACATAAATGTTGTCTATTACCAATATTGATATAATAAATATATATATTGCGAAAGAGAGGATATTACAGATTTATTCTGTCATAAAAAAAAAAAAAAAAGTTTGAAAGGACGAAAACCAAAATAAACAAAAATAAAACAAAAAAAAATAAGTAAAACTTTTTTACACGTCTTTATAATATAAATTGATGATTATATTATAGTTTTGACAATAAATGATGATTGTAATGAATCAACACTTTGTATAAACACTAATTTTTATACAAATGGTGTATAAATTAACAACGTAAATATTTGTACGGAAGTTTTATGATTATTTATGTTACAAATTTTTTGAAATACTTTTAATATATAAATAAAAAACAAGGAAATTGCTTTAATTTAATTTAAATTAATAAATATTTTATAAAAATTATTAATTCATTTTTGTTCTCATTTATTATATTTCTTATTTACGTTGATCCTGAATAAAGTTTCTCCAACTTTTAATACTAGTACGTAATAAAATTAAACTTGTAAATAAAATTTTCTGAAAAAATTAATTAGAAAAAATTAATTTATTTACAAGTTTAAAATTAAACTTGTAAATAAAATTTTCTGAAAAAATTAATTAGAAAAAATTAATTTATTTACAAGTTTAAAATTAAACTTGTAAATAAAATTTTCTGAAAAAATTAATTAAATTCATAAAATTAAACCGAGGTTTATGAAAAGCCTTTCACCTAAAAAATTTAAGATAAAGCTAATTAATAAGCTACTGAATAACCTCTAAATTGGAAAAGTTATTAAAAAGCTCTATTTAAATTAAAAATAAAGCAATATCTCGGAACAACAAAAAACTGGAGTTGCATTGCATCACTATCAAATTATATCAGGATCGTCTTAAACCGTAACATCTACTTCTACATTACTCAACTCGTTATAGCATTTTGTTCTGCCCAATAACTGGCAGAATTATTTTGTAGTCTCTTACGATTAAAGTTACAGTATTGATTGCATAAACCTTCTGTTTACAATATACTATATCATAAATATTAACTTACATTATCATTAATGCTTCCAGAATGTAGATATTTATTCGAAATATAATCTTAAGGTTTTGAGAGTCTCTTCAACGAGTATCCCTTGATCTTATTAAGTATTTAATTTTTCGTCATTAAATTCTTAGTTATATGTTTAGTGTTAGTCCAAGTAATGCAAAGATTTTAGCTTATTAGCCATATAATTTCTAGCTAGAAATAATTACAATATTAGTATAAGGATTATAAGCAAACAGACAGATTTTTTTTTTGTGAAAACACTTTTGATGAAACAAAATAGACTTTAAATCACGTTTTCCTAAGATTTTTACTTAACAAAAAAAAATCGTCTTCGATGAAAAAAAGATTTACCACAAAATTAATAAGATTACAAAAATAAATGTCAGTCCAAAAAATAAAAGAAAATAATGAGGGTTCTGTAATTAATAGATTTAAAGATCAAAATATTGTTAAATGTATTGCGGTTACAAAAACATATTCAATTAAATAGTAAATCAACAAAAAATGATTAACAACTTTTATATTTAAGAACAAAAAATTAGATTTTTTTTTGTAGTAAAATATTTGTTAAAAAATTTACACAACTAAATTTCATTACACAATTTAATAAAATTAATTGAAATTTTCATTTTCGTTTTTTCTTTGGTGAGTTGAATATTTTTAACGCAATTCTAACAAAGTTTTCGGTATTAGATGTTTCATTGAATAAATCTAAATTTAAATTATATTTTCTTTTAAAATTAAATTTAAAAGATTTTCTCAAAAAATTTTGTTTTACAAAAAAAAAAACTTGTAAATAAAATTTTTAAAATTGAAAAAAATATTAAATTCATTTCGTAAAAAATGAAATTTTTTTTTTCTTCAAATTTTTAATGAAACATAATCAACACAAAAACATATCCTGCGAAATAAAACTATTTACATTAGTTTCATATTAATAGGATTCTTTAAACGCCGACAATTATATAGTGTACTCTAAAAAACTTTTACCAAATCTATTTCAATAAATCATAATTTTTAAATTTGACAGGAAAATGACTCCATTTTGTTTTATTTTCAATAAAAAATTGTTTGGTTTCTATTTTCTGTCAAAATTTGGTATAAAGAGAGGAAAACTCCACGATTTTCGTTCAATGCAAAATAATATTAGTAAAAAAGAAAGAAGATTTTTACAAGTTTACAAATGGACAAACAGACAGACAGATAATTAAAATACTAATATAAGGGATATTATATTATTAAAAAACACATAGAAATAAACTTTATATTATATGTAATTTTTAAATACATGATTTTTCATATTAATCGGTGGTACTATAGCATTAGCACCCATAACAACATAAATATACATTTTTTTTTGCTGTTGATATATTTACATGTTTTATAACCAAAAGTAATAAATGTAAAACCTTAAAAATGTATTATTATTGTTATTTTTTTCATTTCAGGGATAACCTCTACCTCTCCCACCAAAAATACTATAAAAAATATTAGGCTTTAAAAAAACAATTTTTTTTTTTTTTGGTTACTCTTTGTGTGCACAGAGTAGAGTGATATATAAATTATTATTTAATAGTAAAAACCATTTTAAGTCAACATGTTTTATGTTACAATATAATAATTTATATCCCACCTAACCAGACCACCCCAATGCCGTCTAACACCTTAATTTATATAAATATTTCGGTTTTCTAACAAATATAACGTTTTCTGCACGTAATATTAAAATATCAACCAACAATTTTTTTTTTACATTTCTGTACCTGAAAAAAAACCCCACAAAATTCTCGTCCTTTTTTTTCTTTGTACCATGTTACGTGTCATCGTAATAAAATCCGAGAATTAGGATAGAGGGTTAAAAAAAAAACAACACAATTTTTGTGAAAAAAAAAGAGTTTTTTTTTAACCCTTTTGATTGCTTTATTAAAGTTGTACGTGAAGTGTTAGTGGAATTTACTAAGCTATCCTTAGCCTTTTCCCCCATATACGCTTTTTAAAATATACATTTTTTTTTACTAAAATATTATACCGTTTTGTTCAAAAGTCATTACTTTGTCATTTTAACCTTTCAACCTTTTATAGTCGTAATTTTTTTTTTCTGCCTTATACACCAATACGTAAATATACGCCACCACCAATTACAATTTGTACTTACATTTTAAACCTTTTATCCTAACGTATTTTTTTTTTTTTGCTATTCGATGAAAATGTATGTACGTATTTTTGACTATTCTAATAAACAGTATTTATTTCTAAGGATATGATTTATTTCGTCTGTTTGTCTACTTCTCCGCAAGCTTTTTCGTAATTGAATTAAGAAAATATTATACTTAATTAGCCAGTAGAGGGTAGAGCCAATATTCTAAGAATTTTAAATGATTTAGTTACAGGTAGTTACTATGTTTCCAAGACGAGTTGAACTCAAGTCGAAATGGAATTAGTGTTGGTAGTTGCGACATTAACATGTCCACCAAAATTGATTTTAAACTCATCATTTGAAAGATAAAAAAAAGGGATTAAAACAAAATGTATTCAACAAATATGAAACTACTGAATAGTAAATAATACTACGCAGTGTGTTTTTTTTTTGTGTATCCTTTCAATAAATTTTTTTATAAATTGAGATATTTTTGGGTGGTGTTTGTGTAATGTTGATATTTTGGTTACAAATACAAAGAAAAAAAATTTTTTAATGAATGTTGGGTGTGAAGAGGACGAACTTCATAAATTTAGGAGGTAGAAAAGGATTGTCACAGCAACACACAAAAAAAAAAACCAACAAATTTTTAAATTAAATTAGGGATTGTATACAATTTTTTTTCCTATTTTAAATATATTAAAATATTGAACTTTTGGTATGTTACAAAAGTTTTAATTGAATTGATATAATTGAAACTTCAAAGAAAACTTTTTTTTTGTTGTTTTTCAAATTTTAATTAACCAAACTAAAATTTAACATAATTAAATGTTAATTTTTATTAGATTTGAAAGATTTTGCTAATTGATTACGAAAATTATATATGAACTGAAAAGGTATTAAACCATCTGACGGCCTGCCCGAACAAATATAATTACGGGTAAAGAAAAACCTTTGTTACAGCGAAAACTTAGACGTATATAAAGGTATTTGTAGAGCTTTTAAGAAGTTTTAATAAAAAAATCTTTTTTAGAAAAACCCATGAAAATTAAAATATGCAGGAAATCTCTTTCTAAATCTTTTTAATTTACAGATTTGATTGTTTTTGCAATATCCTAGGTAGGCAATATTCGATATTTTTAAAAATAATTTTTATCAAGGTTATTGAAAATATTGTACGATACGGACTCTCAACACTGATCACTTAGCATTAAAAATTTGTTAACCGACAAATATTAACTTTAATTTCATTAAATTTTTAAATGTTATAAAATTGAATTTATTACACATTGTAATAAGTACCAACATCAAAAATTTCACTTTCTAGAATGGAAAAAAAAAAGTGATAATAAATTCATTCACGTATACAATTTTTGTGTGCAGCTGTAAGGATTGGGGCAAAACTATATACAGTAGAAAAATTATGAAAAACATTTCTTAAGAAAATATTTATATTTTCTTTTTTTTTTTTTGGGAAATTTTTTATTTTCTAAAATAAATTTATTATTTTTATTATTTTCTTGTTAAGCTATAAACAAAAATTGTTTATATTTAAATATTTTTTTATTAAGTCAAATGGAACATAAATTAATATGGACAGTGAATTTTTTTTTATATAGTTTTGGGTGTTATATTATTTTTCGTTTTACATTAAGATTACATCACGTCGAGGCAATTGTGAATGTTTCTATTATCGTTAAATAATAAAAAAAAAAATGTAACCCAAAATTCCTAAAAATATAAAAATACCGACATTTTTGTGATAATAAATTATCACTCAGAATGAAAATTAGAATGAAAATTATTTAAAATTAAAAAAAAAAAAAGTTCTGAGTCAACTCCAAAAAAGAGAATATAATTTTATAGATTTTGAAATTCCAGAACAAGAATTAGCCTTTTTTATTTAATATTTCATTTCTGTAAAAGGTATTTCTATTAAATTTTGTAGTGAAACCGAAAAGAGAACGTAATGAAATCGTTCATTGTAAATTATATAGCAAGTAAAATATATTTCATTTAAGTATAAATTTTGTCTAGAAAAGATTGTTAAAAAAAATATCTTTATTGAACAATAAAATTTATGACCATATTCAATTGCAAATGCTCTTCGTTTAATTACTTCAACATAATTTAAACCATTTTTTACTTTCATTAAATTAAGTTATTTAACTAATTTATTTTACTGCATTTAATTTAAATGAAATATTTTTCATTATGTAAATTATACAAAACCCAAAATTATTTAATTTACTTAAATAATTAATTTTATTTTATATTTTTAATAGTTTTAAAAAAAATTTCTTTTACAATTTTCTTCAAATTAGTAATTATAATAAATTTCTTGCTTTTCTCACATTAAATTTAATATTTTATGTAATTTTCTTCCATTTAAAAAAAAAATTGTATAATGTTTCAAATAAAGCATGGCACTGAAAATATTCTCTTAATTATTTTTTTAAAAAAAAATTTATTCAAAAACCTATAATTAAGTTTCTAATAAAATATTGTGCAGAATATAATTTAGAGGACTAATTTGTGTATAATAGAATCGCAATCTTTTTAGTGTAATAAAAGATAATCAACGACAAAAACGCAGAAATTATCATAAAAATTAAAAAATTTTAAATTGAGAAATTTAGAAATTATATAGTGTTAGTTAGTCAACATAAGCTACAAAATTTACAAGTAAGTAGCAAATTACTAGGTTTAGAGAAATTTCTAAATTTAATTTACGGTCATTAATTAATAGCATGAATAATGTCAGTGAGTCAATACAACGAAGGAAAGAGTGAGAATAATTTTTTCTATGCATAGATGTTGAAATATGCAAGTTTAATTCGAGTCGAAAAACATTAAACTAATACGAAAATTATATAAACCTTAACTTCGTCCTGCGAACTAAATATATAGAATAAGGTGTAAAAAATTTCTTAAAATTTCTTAAGTCATCTATCTTCATAAAATCTGAAAAACTAAGTTGGTATGACAAGTTGCGCTACTAGAATTTTCGAATATATGTACACGTTATTAGAAAAAAAGGATAGACTAAAAAGGATATATGTAGTTGAAAAAAGTAGATTAAAAATATTATTAAATGCTGCCGCATTATATGTGAATGATAGGAGAGAAGACAAATGTCTATCCCAGACTATATAGCCATTTATTCTTTTACATTGAAATTAAAATCGAATATAATACTTTTAAGCAAAAAAATACTTTTAAGCAAACTGTGGACTATTTAACAAAATATATATTCTCTTATAAGAACCATAAATTTATTATAAAAATCTGTTGAAAAATGAAATTCTATTAAATCTATAATATATTTTAGAATAAAAATACTTAAAATATTATAATAATAATATAAATGTATATAAAACTATGATAATGAATTTCAAAGTTTTTAATTAATTATCCAAAGTTGGATTAAAATTTTCTATTTAACGACCGGCGTATGAAAAACTCTTTCACTTTCTCTGAAATAATATTTCTTTTTGTATTTGAAAACAAGACTTTTCTTATAATTTTAATTTACCTATGTATAAATTTGTCTAGCAGTCTGTCTAACTCGAATAATAACAAAGATAATTATGCATGCTTATTTCCTGATCATAATTATGTTACAGAATATAAAAAATGGGATTATATTTACCCACCTCACTAGCAAAACCTTCCTAAATTGGACTGTTATATTCATATATTATCAGAATTTATTTACTAACTAAATAGATTTTCTTCTTACTGATACATACCACAAGAGAATATTTTCGAACCATTAATAAATGAAGCCATGATACCGAAGTGGAATCGTATTAGATTATATATAAATGGCAGTGCCAATTAATCAGCGTATTAATACGTTTAAAAAGTTTAAAATTTTCAAATAAATAATTCTTTTTTAAAAGGATATTCATATCCTTTTTGGTTTATTTATTAACTAACTATTTAAATGTGTGTATATGCTATAAATGGGCAAAAGGTGCGGAGATATTTAATAACACACTCTCTCCACTTTAAATACACAATATTCTAATTCCAAATACAGGTAATCCACCGTATAACACAGAAGTTACGTTCTTAAGAAATACGGAATTATCCTCCGCTATTGTACGAAACTAGGTTATTTTATATAAAATTAGTAAATGGTACAAATACATGCTTTAGGTAAGAAAAAAATATAAGTTGAAACTAAGCTTTTATTGAAAATACATGATAAAAACAACGAACCAATAAAATATTAAAATTACTTTTAATATACAATTACAATTACAACGTTTTATCGTGTATCAGATAACAACATGTAATCGACTTAATTAAAACGAATATCTTGTAGAAAAACATAATTATATTATGCATTATTACCGCAAAAAACCTTAATCATGGTTACTGTAATCAAAATCAATACTACAGAACCATATTATACCGAGATCGTGTTATATGAGTCTTACCTGTACTTTAAAAGTTTCTTTGAAAAAGTCCAGTTTTCCAAAAGTTATGGTTGTAATTTTCATCTATGGTTTTTAAGTTTAAAAATTGTAATTTTCATCTATGGTTTTCATCTATGGTTTTTAAGTTTATAGTTTAATTGTTTTTTGGTTTTTGTTCTGACAAAGTTTAAAGTTATTTATTTAAATCTTTGAATTTTTGACTATTATAGGAAATGTTAAAAAGTTTATTTTTTCAGATAAAGAATATAAAGAAAAACTTATAATCATATAATTTTACATTGGTGATAACAAATTTTCAATATAATTTTCACATATTTTCTCCAATAACAAAAAAAAGGAAAAATTATTCCTATTAAATTTTATATATGAAGATTAGTAAAAAAATATGATACTTTGAACTTTTTAAAACTTTTTTTATATAATATCTAGAAATTTTATTAATTTCAAATAATTGCTAAACTTATTGCATATATCTTTTTCTTATCAAAATTGAAGAAATTTCAACTTTATAATATTATTTTATGAAATTTGAAATTATTTTGAAAATTTAGTTTAATATTTCAATATTTTGATTTTGAATAGTTAATGTTTTGAATTTCAATTAAAAAATAGATATCTAATTTATTTCAAAAATACAAATTTGCATATTTTAGGGATTAAGACAAAAATCGTCCTTAAGAACCAACTCATCTCAAACTGTTCTGTTGCATTCTGTTCCAGTGAAAGGAATTGCAATAATTAATTAATGACTTTATTAACGAGACATTTGTTGGTAGCAAATGACCTGAACTGTTATCATTTTTCCAATTCTTAAAGATACGTTCGATTGTGATTTTATTATTTAAAGCTAATTATACTGATACCAACACCGAAATCAGTATATTGTACCAAAGCAGAGTTATATAAGCCACCGTGCTGTAGTAACCCACCGTCTTGCACGATATATTTAAAAAATTATTTTACTATAATTTGATATTTTTAGATTCCTAATATTAAATTATAATATTTTAAAATATCAACCGTTAAAACTTTCTGGGATTCAAATGATAAGAATAGGCGCCGACGCAAGGTCGAATAATTTAACAAGTGTCAAAAAATGACAAACCAATTGAAATTAAAAACACCAAAAGATCAAAAACAAAGAAATTTTTACATTTAAATAAATTTTTATTCCATAAAGTTTTTACATTAAAATTGATAAAAATTGATAAATTTAAATGTTAATAATGCAAAATTAATTAATAAACTAATAAAGTTCCTTTATTGGACTATTTTGTGAAATATTTGTTGAAGGTAAAAGAGAAATTTTAACTACATAAAGATTATTTAATTGCGTAATAAATAATAGATAATAAATTTAATGGTAAAAATTAATCTTAAAGTAAACAAATTTATTAATTTTGTAATCTAAATAAACAATATGAATAATATTTCATAAATTATTTTATTTTAGATTCACCATAAAAATGTCAGAAATAGTATCATCAATCGCATCGTCATCATCAACAGCACATGTAACAACCCCTTTTCAATTATTTTACAATGGAAATAAGGTAATAATATCAGAATCTCATAATTATGAAATCAATCAAATAATTCGATTTTGTACAACAAAAAATTTGATATTTTTATTAAGTAAAAATTGTAATTTATTTTATGGTGAATGGTGCAAATCTGAATCAATGATAATTAATATCAAATTATTGAAAATAAATATTATCGACATCGAATTATATGCAAATAAAATTTATCTAGTAAATTTTGATGGTACAGTAATTAAAAAAGATTTAAATCAATATCAAATTAATGATGATAATTGGACAAATATAATTTTTAATAATGATACTCAACAAGAAACTAATATTCGTATATCACGTATTAAATGTAATTCAATTGGTAATATATTTTTAACCACTGATAATAAAATTTATGGTAATGGAGAATGTGGTACGATTTTTCAAAATTTTGATAAACCCAATGAATTACAATTAAAAATTTTACCATACCAACGTATAATTGATATTTGTTGTGGTGATGATTTCTTTATAATTTTAACACAATTTGAAATTTCTAGTCCAGATGATAATATCGATACAGAAGATTTACATGAAAATAAATTAAAATTAAATAATAATAGTAAAGAAAATCAATTAATAAAAAGTAATTCAATTGAAACAAATATAAAATGTGATTCAAAAGATTCATTAGTGAGTGCAAGTAGTAGTAGTGATCAATCATCTATCAATGAATTAGATTTAAAAATACAAGAAATTTTCAAACAAGGATATTATTTAATAAATACAAATGTTTATTCATTTGGTATAACAAATAATGGTGTCCTTGGTACTGGTGATCATATAAAAAGAACAGATTTAAATGAAGTTCTTAATTTAGATAGAATTGGTTGTTATAATATTGCATGTGGTCGTGAACATTCATTAGCAAGAACAGTTGATGGTCGAATATTTCATTGGGGTTTAAATAGTCAACAACAAATTGATTCAACTATTAATATTAAAGATATAACATCACCAAAAGAATTGAATTTTGATAATTTAGATGAAAATATTTTAGATGCATTTTGTTGTGATTATCGAACAATTTTATGTAATAATAAATTTGAGATTTTCGAAAAACCTTATAAAACATATAAAAATGATTTTAAAAAAATTAATGATAATTTGGAAATTTCAGTAGAAGAAAAAATATTTAAAATACATTCTATGGCAGAACGAAATTCACCAATTATTTTATCATCTAATAAATTTACACTTTTTAATAAATATAATTTACAATCAAATTATTTACAATATTTTAAATCAATTCAATTAACAGTACGACAATTATTAAAAAATTCACATTTAATTAAATGTTTAAAATTAAGAATTGATGAAAATTCGAAGCTATTGTCAACACAAAAAAAAATTAAAGTAAAAGATATTCATGTACGTAATAATTTCAAATTTATTATACCAATTAGTCAAGGATATTATCGAATATTATATGCATTAACAGTATGTTTAAAAAGTATTGAACTTTTCTATCGTAATGATATAAAATTTACAGATTTATTATTCATAAAACATTGTAAAGAATTAATTGAAATATTTCAAGAATATACAAGAATATATTGTGATTTAAAATCCATTGGTGGTTTTGAACAAATTCAAAAATTATCACAATTTCCATATGATGAAAATAGTAAATCAAATAATTTTGAACAAATATTTTCATTACCATTTGTACAAATTACGAATATTTTACAATTTGTTGAAGAATTATGTAAATCTGACTTTAAAATAACAAATTTTACATCAAAATTATTAAATGATAAACTATTAGAATGGCAAGAATTACTACGTTCAAATCGTATAGCAATTGAATTATCAGAACATACTGAAGATTTTTGGTTAAAAAATTCACGTAATCAACAAATAAAACCATTTAAAAAACGTACACGACGAGTAATTTTAGATTCCACAAATATACCATTAAGATTGTCAACGGGTAGTGCATTTTCAACACAATCATTTATATTATTTTCTGATTGTTTATTACAATATGGTAGCCAATTACAAACTTTTCCATTGATGGCAATGTGGATAAAAGTTGAAGGTGATTTAAGTTTAAGAATATTTACACCAGAAAAAAGTTTTCTTGTAATTACGAAAAGTCATGAACATAAAATGTTATGGTATGATCAATTAGAATCAAGTATTTTAACAACATTAAATAAACCAATTGGTAGTAAATTAACAAATGTTAGAACAACAGCTTATACGTTTAGTAATAAACATCAAATGTATTCAAATGTACGGGCATATGGACGCTGGCGATTAGGTATTATGCATGGTAAATGTTATTTAGAATATCCAGATGGTAAAATATATTTTGGTTGTATGAAAAATAATCAAATTGATGGTTATGGTAAAATGATTATACCTACAATTGGTATTTATGAAGGTGGATTTAAAGATGGTAAATTTTATGGTTACGGTTTTTACGAAATGAAAGATAATATAATATATGAAGGTAATTTTCGTGATGGTATGTTTCACGGACATGGTGTTTTAAGAACAAATTTTTCAACATATGTTGGTGAATTTGCAGCTGGAGTTAAAAATGGTTATGGAATTTTAGATGATATGCAAAATGGTGATAAATATATGGGAATGTTTGCTGATAATAAACGAATTGGTCCGGGTACATGTATTTCAATGAATGGTGATTATTTTGAAGGCTTTTTTATTAATGATGAAATTAGTGGTGAAGGATTGGTAATTTTTGAAAATGGTTATTATTATATTGGTGAGATGACAATGAATGGACCAAACGGAAAAGGGACATATTTTATACCAATGGCAAAAGATTGTGAACAGGTATGTAAATAAATACGAAATATTAATGTACGATATTATAAATACTTTTTTTTATTCATTAAACAATAGGATGATGATACTGAAGAAGAATCGAGAAATCAAATGATAGGTAATATAATTGGAGGAAATTTAAGTGGATCATGGGAAGAAGTTCGTGCAATAAATGGAACAATATCAATGAATCAGAAATTTGCAAAGTTTCCAAAGTATGTAATATTAATATATAGTTAAAAGTATTTGAACAAATTAAAAAAAACTACCAACTGAAATACTAATAAGTGTAGCTTCATATAAAGAAACGTGTTTGAGTATAATTTTGGCATTATTTATAATTCTGCAATATTAAAAATTCCATATGTTCGAAATTTCGCTTTAATGTAGAATTTAGAAAATATACTTGCAATTTGCTTTTTCGAGAAATTTTGATATAATATTTCAGAAAAATTTGGAAATTCTAGAATTTTGAAAAACCATTGTCGTAACCATGTAATTTTCGTATACAAAGGTGAGTAGCTGATTAATACTAAACGATTTTTCAATTTCTTCCTCCAATTTCTAAATCGATCAACGAAATATTCAAAGTCGTAAATATAGAAAAATAATTTGAAAATTTTACAGACCAAATTATAACATGAATACCTTAAAAATTTGTTCTAAGCCAATTAGCAATAATTCTATAAATATTTTTTTTAGCACAATTGGTGATCTTGTTGTTGATAACAATCGAAAATGGCGGAGTCTCTTTGATAATTGGGAAGAGGAAATATTTGGTGAAAATTATAATACAATTACGAATACTAAAGAATTATGGAATAAAGTTGCAATTTTTATGACAGCCCAAAAAGAAAAAGAAAAATCAAAAAATGATAATTCAAATTCAAATAAATTGAATATAAATAATAGTAAAAGCTATTTTGCTAAAAATATTATGTTACAAACAAATTATTATGATAATTTAGATTTAATAAAATTATCAAATAGTTTAGATACAATTAGTTTAAAATCAACAACAAGTTTATATACAAAACAAAGTACCTTAGATATACAAAATTATGAATATTTTGACCAAAGAAAAAAATCATATAGCAATGAAGAATTATTTGAGAAATTAGAAAAATTTGATAAAGAATTTGAAAGAAATTTTATTGATAATGCAGCATTAACGCAACTAAATAGTTTTATTAATTTTCAACAATTTAATGGTGATAATATAACAGATAGTACAAGAACATCAAATGATAGTACAACTAGCTTTAGTAATGGTAATAGTACACAATTAGATTATGTGCCAAATTTTGGTATACAATCGTTGACTAGTACTGATTTCGAACAAATTAAAGAATATTTAGGACAGGTAAAAAAAACATATTTTATTTAAAAAAATTTTGGAATACATTATTTTCCGTTTTTTTTAGGCATTTAAAGATCCTTACCATCCTTTAAGTTTATTAAATCAAAGAATATCAAATTGTTTTTATACCTCGTACGGATGTTGGAAAGTAAAACCAACCCCAATTTTAGCATATCAAGCAATACAAGAATGGGAATCAATATCAAAACGTGTTTATAATTTAATACGGAAATTATTTCCAGCATTACCAGAAAATTATTGTGAAATTGAAGGGTAAGTTTTTAAAAAGTTTATATTATAAAAATTTATAAAAAAAGTAAAGTATGAAAAAACAAATAAAATATGAAATTATAAGTAATTAATTAAAGAAATTTCATGCGTTAGGAATTTTCTTTACTGCAAAATAATAAAAATTTTAGAAAATATCTATTTTACCTATCAACTCAGCTAACATAACTACATTGTTTAATATCAAAGCAAAATAATAAAATTTAATAGAAATTAGCAAGCTTTAAACATATTTATATTAATTTATTAACGCAGAATATTGTTTTATTTATTTTTCAGAGAATGTTTCTCTCTTTTAATTTCAAGTTTTATTTGGATTTTTTCTTGATATAAACACATAAATATCACTTAACTCGCATTTAATTTTATATAAGTTTTGGCATTGTTTTCTTATTACTTTCATAAAAAATTTAGTTTTAATTTTTAAATAAACTCAATTCCAAATTTAGCAAAATTACGAAAAATCAATGATATTTCAATAATAATTTTTCCAGATGTTCTTGTTTGTAATTTGTACCTAAAAAATTTAGAAATTCTATAAATTAATGTATATTTAATTTAATTTTTATAAATGCAAACCTTTCTATTCCAGTATGAACTAAATCATTTTTACTTAAAGCATATCCCCCTGACCAAAATTTATCTCTAATTTTATCCCAAAATCCATTAGGTTCTATTTTCCATGTGTTTATTTCAATTTTATGATTTCCAGGTTGTGTTGGAATATGAGTAAACCCAAATCTTATAATTGAAAAATAGAAATTCGAAAAAAAATACAAAAATTTTTTTTAAAAAACTCAAATTTTTACCCAACTGGCCAGCTATATTCTAACGAATTAAGTGCATAAATTTCTACTTGAATTTTTGGCCAACCTTGTATACCACGACAAGCTAAATGCAAATCAAATGGTTGAGCAAATGTTGAAACATTTTGTAAGCGATCAATACTAATTACTGTTTGTCCATCATTTTCACCTTCAATAAAACTCCATGACGAACCTGAGAAATTAAGATCCTGATTGATTAGAAATATTGAAATCCTGATTGATTAAATGTTATTGTTACCAGCCTGGATATTCCATTTACAAAATAGTTTTGGTTCTTCATAATTTCTAGCTTCTTTTATTTGGCCAATTATATGCAATTCAGCCATTTTAAAATATCTCTAATAATCTTAATTTGATATTTTGATTTTTTTAAATTATAATTTTTTATTGTGATAATTATTTTGACATTTGGTTGATATTTCTAAATTGTTTGGTAATCGTTGCGTTGCTATGGCTACTATTCATTTTTTTTTTTTAGTATGCATACATTTGGAATTGAGACTATTGTAAACAAAATTTAAAATGCATGTATGCAATGAAACTATTTTTATAGATCCAATGAAACAAAATTTACAATACATCCCACACTAGGCAATATGAATTCAATCTAAATTCATACTGAGTTCATTTCAATTAAGACTGTGCTAATTGCACAGAAATACATTTTTTCTAATTATTTTTTCATAAAATTACAAATATTTTATGTAAATTTCTAGATATCGAGAAGTTATTTCACATATCAGTTTATTATATCCAATTGTTTTATCGGAAGGTGTTTATTCAACATTGTTTGTTTTGTATGCAAATAAATTTAGTCAAAAAGATGAATTATATCGACAGCGAATATTATTAATTGATAATAAAAGTGATGAAGATTTAGCTGATTTTTTATTATTGGATAAGTAAATAGAATATAATAAAATATTTTATATTAATAACTTTTTTTTTAAAATATATAATTTGTTTTTTTTTTTCAGATTACTTTTGCATATCATTAAAAATGAACAATTTCAATTAGCAATACAAACATTAAAACAAATTACCGAAGAATATTCACCAAAAGGTATGCTTGATGTTATTGAAAAATCGATGCTATTAATTAGTGAAGCACATAAAAATGTGTCAGGTAAAACTAGAAGAAAAAAAATTTAATTTAAAATTTGTTCAAATAACTCAGAAGCATCGAAATTATTGCTTTAAATATAGTAATAAAAATAATAATTCAAAGTTTTTATCGTTTTTACAATAATTGTGCTCAGATTAAAAACAAAATGTCACCAGATAATCACCGGTTTATAACAATCTAAAAATAATATAACCAGAAATTCAGGACATTGGTTTCTTGCATTAAATACAAGTAAAATGCATAATCTATTTATTATTAATTTATAGGACAAAAATGTTTACATTAATTTTCGTTAATTTGAATAACAATAAATTAATCTGAGTTAATTGATCAAATTATTTTTGAAAATTGATTAAAATGTAATTTTAATTAATATAAATAAAATACTTTTTTTAGAAAATACTGTGATATTAGCTGCCGACAATATGATACCATTATCGGAATTTTTAATAATACGAGCAAATGTACCACATTTAGGTGCTGAGTTAGCTTTATTAGATGATTTAACTGGTAAAGAAAATTTTGAATTAAATATGTCAGGTGCAGCTGGTTATTGTTATACAACAATTAAGGCTGCTTATGAGCATATTATTAATGGAAATTTATTTCAAATTTAAAAGTTTTTAAAATTTTTCGAATGTTTGTAAATAGTTATATATTTTTTGTATATATTATGTTATAGTTTAAAATTTGTTTATTTACAGACAAAATAATTTATTTTAAGTTTAAAAAAAAATGATATTGTATTTAATTACCATTCCAATTTAACAATGAAAATATTAATTAAATTTGTATTTATAGGATATTTTAATTATTTTATATAAGCCAACAGAAAAAAAAGATTAATTACTCATTTAGTTAATAAAAAAGAACACATTTATTTTTGAAAAATTTAATTGTTATTGAGTTTTAAGGCGAAAAGCAAAAAAATAATTATAGTAAATAAATATTGTGTTAAAATTATCAAATTATTATTTGAAGAAAAATTCATTTATTTTTGTACTTTAACTATTTTTATAGATCCAATGAAACAAAATTTACAATACATACCACACTAGGCAATATGAATTCAATCTAAATTCATACTGAGTTCATTTCAATTGAGACTATGCTAATTGCACAGAAATACATTTTTTCTAATTATTTTTTCATAAAATTACAACTATTCTCATAATTTCAACAGTCAACTGTTTATACAGATATTAAGAGATGTACGAAGTATTGAGTGAATATTTAATTTATGTTTACCAAAAATACCGTGCAGAAAAATATTGTTATACCATCGGTTTTTTTTTCAGTATGGACATGATCTTTGAATACTTGTGGAAAATCAATTAAAAATTTATTATGAACACTGTACATAGTAGCAAAATATATTTTGTAAGTGACAAATTAAAGAATCATTTATATACATATATTGCATTGCAGCAAGTCAGGTTGTCGCTTTTGGAAATTGAGAAAACTTTTTTTTTCTACCGGTTTATTATTTGCGTTAACTGTTATTCTGTTTACAATTTCAATTCCAATTCATCTTCTTTTTCCAGTCAACTATTACATAGTTTATGTACTATATTTATAATTAACTTATATG
Organism: Empis livida; assembly: GCA_963932195.1. Classification (NCBI taxonomy): domain Eukaryota; kingdom Metazoa; phylum Arthropoda; class Insecta; order Diptera; family Empididae; genus Empis; species Empis livida. The sequence continues at coordinate 3,825,245 of OZ010647.1, forward strand.
TATTGATCATTATTATAATATTACTTACATGTTTACAATATTGGAGAAAATCTGGTAATTTAATTAATTTTCAGGAAAAAGATTGGTCTTTAATGAATAATCCTATTTCAATTTCTTCATTTATTTTTTTATCCTCATACTTCCTAGTTACCCTCTCTTTGTATGCCTATCTGTTAAGACTTTTATTAATAATTAAAATACAGGAAATAATAAAACTCTTTGAAATAAAAAAAAGAGATGAAGAAATTATGGAAAAGTATGGAAAACTGGGATAAATAATTCGATTCAAATTTATTATTTTCATTTTATTATCTATTTTATTTATTATAAACATACATTTATGTATATAATTACCAAATTTTTGGTATTATAAGAATATTTAAGACGGTTACAATATTTTCATTTTCATACAAAAACTAATGATTTTTTGTCTGTTTGTTTGTAAAGTGTGTATGTTGTTGCTTAACATTTTTTTTTATGTAATATTTTTTCTAAATTAAAAATTTATTTATTTTTTTATTGAATTTGGTTCAGAAACATCAACAGTCATGAAAATTGTTTGGGAAAAAAGAGTAAACATTATTTTGACCCTAAAAGAAATTTTAGACAGTCTTACAAGAATTTTTTAATATATATATATTTTTTTTAAATATTTTTTTTCTTTTTTTTAGTTTAGAATTATTTTGAATTGCATACTACTAGGTGCAGCCTTTACTTTATGATTACATTAAGATCTAAATTTTAAAATAAAATAAAATTTCTTCTTCTAACAATTGTAATTTTCGAAATGAATTATACAGAAATTAAATTAAATGATAATGAGATATTTACTATTTACAAAAAAAAATTAATTAAGACATGTTTAATAAAATCTTTTTTAATTCGCTTTAAATACAATTAATGTTATAATTAATTCAAAAGTTCATTTAGATCATTTTTTGTTTATTAAATAATTATTAACATAAAGCATCGACTACATAGTTACAAGTTCTCAATTTTATATTCTGTGGATATTATTTGATAATGTATATCCTTAACAAAAAAATATTGTACTATTAAAGGAGTTAAGTTTCACTGATGTAGGTTATAATGGCAATGCTATATTATGGAAATATCACCCAATAAGTAAACTATCGGAATTTAGCGAACTAACTACGGGTGTAGCTATTTCCCATATGAAGTTGTTGATACTTGCCACAATATTCTTAATTAAAGTTGTTTTCAAGATGTAATTTACTGATGTAAGTCCCTGCACTGGAAACATTCTAAAGATTATTTTACATATCCACAAGGAAGAGTGGTTACAAACCAATGTATGTTATTATTACTAAAACTATTTAGCGAGAGCGGTAGAAAAATATGGAATAATATCAGCTAAAAGAAGCCATTTTTCAATCTAATATTTTGGTATACCGACCGAATTAATGATCTAAATGAGCTTTTACTATCAATTTATTTTAAATTAAATTGTATGTAGTTGTTTTTGATTTTTTTGTTAAAAAAATAAATATATATTTTTCATTTTATATATTTTCAGTATATTGGTACACGACATAAGCATATTTTATTTTTTTTTAAGGGGTCACAGCAATAGTTTAAAATAGCAAATATTTTTTTTTATATTCATTTTAATACGTAATTATATTTTATTTGTTTTTTTATTATTCAGTGGGTTTGATGCGTTCTTGTTTTAATACAAATATATAATAATACTACATATTAATAATTAATTTATTTTACAAAACCGCCAAAAATATAATTAACTTTTTTTTTTTGTGGTAAAACATCTTAAATTAAATATTATTTATAATTTTTGTTTATATTTCAGTTTTTTATTTTAATATAAATTTGTATTTTATGCCCTGAATTATTTTTGTTATAGCATTTTAATTTTAATTACATTATTTGTAAATATTATTAAAAATCAGGTTAAATTTAAATAAATATTTAATTAATAATAATAAAAATAATAAATTTTGTAGAAATTCTTTTAATTAAATCAAATTTTAAAACGAATTAATGGGTAAACATTTAACAATTTATTACGATACACATTTGTTTCGTTCTGTATCAAACTAACTAGTTTCTAAAATCAAGTATGTAGTGTACAAATATGATTGACATGAAATAAAAAGCAAATAATACAAAATTTCAATCTTGAACTTTATTATCAGTTAATTAAGAGAAAAATCTTAATTATTCAAAAATAAGGCTTATTCGTGTCGCCATATTAATTTTGATATTAAAGTTAATATTTTAATATGTTCTTTTTTTTCGAGTTATTATTGTCTATAGCTCAAATAGCTCAAATTACATAAGATCGGAAAAAATTAAGATTTCCCTAAATCAAAGAAAATGTTTCGTTCTTATATTCATGGAGATTGTCTTACTGGCTTAATCAATAAGTAATAATTAGAAGAGCTTCAACAATAAGGATATACTTGCAGTGATCAAGATTGTCTTTTGTCCTCTTTTAATATTCAAGTTTTAATTGTAATGTGACCTGATCAAAAACTCTTCAAAAAATCAAATTTCGACACCACATCTAAAGCCGAGAAATATAAAACTGTGCTATACTGTACTGCCTATTAGTTTACATTCAAAAATCGGAAAAGAAAATGTTTAATTTAACTGAAAAATAAACAAATTAAAAATACGAAATCATAAAATAAAAAATAATATGAAATAAAATAAATTTAATTTAATTAATTTTTATTTTATAAAATAACAATTTTTGAAATTTTTTTAAATAATAAAAATTTAGTTTTATTTGAAATATTTATTTATTTAATTTCCATTTAATTTAATGTTTAAACTTTTATGTTTGTTATGATCTATAAAAAAAACGTGTAATAAAAATTAAATTAAATTAAATATTAAAAAAAAAAAATTGTGTATAAAATTTTTATAATAAATTCATAAAATATTTAAAAATTAAGTTTAATAAAAAATAATAAAATATAAAAAAAATTAATGCTAAAAAAATTGTATTAAAAAAACATCTTTAATTATTTTGCAACATACATATTTAAAAACAAAAAAAACAAATAGTATTTTGGTAGTAAATATTTAATATGCTTTTTTTTATTGAAAACATGAAAATTACAAATAAAAATTTTTCTTAAAAATAATAAAAAAAAAAACATGTTTCATTTAAAAAAAATATCGCCCATAAAGAATTAATATATTAATTCTTTTAAAAATAATTTTTTGTAACTAAAGGAAAATTTGGAAATAAATTAGCAGAAACATAATTCAAGTCTATTGTCGTTGATTTTTATAATTTTATCAAATTTTTCTGATAAATTTATAAAATTTGTAAAAATGTTCATAAAAAATCTCCGCGCTATTCTTTTGTGTTCGATTTTCTTGTCTTGGATGTATGATTTAATTATGTGTTTGATAAATTGACCGAAATAATTTCATCAAGACATTTTCAAAATTTTAGTCTCATTTTAATTTCTTATGTAAAAATTGATTCAGTTATTTTACAATATGTTTTCTCATGCAGAATTGTAAAAATTCGGAATTTTTTCAAAAACTGCAATATTAGACTTTCCCAGAATTGCCCTAACATTTTAATATATAAAACCATTTTATAAAATTTAAACAATAAAAAAAAAACATGTTTCATTTCAAAAAAATATCGCCATTTTACTATTAGCTATTTTTTTTAAAAATTATTTGATTTCCTTAAATTTTGTATATTTTTTATCGAGTTTTTCAGTTTTTTTTTTTTTTCAAAATTCTCGGCATTTTTACTTATGAAAAATAAAATATTCAGATTTTGTTTAAGTATCTCTAAAAAGATTTTAATACAAAGATAATTTTTATGATTTTTAGGTCTGTATGTATTGTACAGATGATAACTAAATTTCTATAATTTAAAAATAAAAAATCTCATAAACAATTTTAATACAAATTTTTTACTTGTTGTAATCTCAATTATATTAAACAAAATTGTTTTGATCAATTTCACTTCTACAAATAATAATTTAATTAAAATGTATGCAAATTAATTTAATAAATAAAACAAATATTAAATATTACTATTTTTTTTAAAAAGAAGAATAAAAATCTAAGTATTTTTTTAAATGTTTATTTTCCCACATATAACAAATTTCACTGAAACGATTTTTTTTTAAAAATATAGGTTTTACTACGGTCGTATTTTAAAAATAGCTAAAATCGATTTAAATAAATTTAATATTTTGATTCTCATCTAAAATCATAAAAATTAAATCATATTTCACAAAAAAATTTACAATTAAAATTTATTCTAATCAAATGTTATAATTTTATAAAATTATCAATTATATTAATTTTAAAATTAAATTAAATATTTAATAATAATTATAATTATTTACCCTTAATTCTTAGTAGTATAATAGTATGTAAGAATATTTTTTTTTTTCTGTTTATTAATGCAAAAAGTATTTTAACTTCACTTAGAGTTCATTCATAAATTACGTCACGGACGAGCTCTAAAAATTTACTTACAATACCATAAGTTTTTACATTTACTCTAAACTCCGTGATATATTATAAAATGTATCATATTTATAAGGGTATTCGTTAGTATATTCAATATGATTAATAATATTATATATACATATACTTACGAATAAACTAAAGTCATTTGAAAGTAGATTTAAATATTCAAGTCGTAAATATATTAAATATAATACATAATAATCTAATATTCGAAGCAATGTAATTACGAATTAATGCAAATTAACTTAAAAAAAAATAGAAGTTAATTTGGTATTTTTGTCAGTTACGCGTAATTTATCAATGATTCTCTTTTGATGTGAATTAGCAGTTTGTATTTATTTAATTAGATTTTTATTTTCAATTTTCGTGTAAAAATATGTTTCTATTTATTTTATTCAAATCTTTTCGAATATTTTACAGTGGTTTGATTATATAAAAAAAAATGTATATACATAAATATAATTTTGCAATTAAATAATTCTTTTTTTTTTACTTTCCTTTAATTTAGTTTAAATATATTTTTATTTTTTGTATTATTTATTGTTTTTATTTAATTTTCATCTTCATTTTTTTTTACCTGGTCTCTTATTTAATTTTTAAATTATATTTTATTAATTTAATGATACGTATTCTCTTTTTTATTTATTTATTTAATTAATTATTTAATTTTTATGTGTCAGTAAAAAAAAGTGTAATTATTTTCATTTTTTGTGTAAATTTATTATATTAATTTTTTATTATTTATTTAATTTTTCTTAAAAAAAATATATTTATATATTTTTTTTATATAATATTTACTTTTTTTTTGTGTATATATGATTTTTAAGTATTATGTATATTTATAGATATTTACACATATATTTTGTTATTTTATTTAAAAATTGATTTTTTTTTTATTTTGTATGTTTACAAAATATTTGATATATATATTTTCATTTTTTTTCTTTTGCATATTAATAAACTATTAATTTAGTTTTCAAAGTGCGTTTTTTAAAATAAATCTTTCTAATTTATTAAAAATTTTTCTTATCTTTAAAGGAAATTTGGAGCATGGTTCTTTAAAATCGATTACCACAAAACAAAATTGTAATAAAATTAAACAGAAATTAATTAAGTCTATTTTAAATTTTGAGTAAAACAGAGAACATATTTTTTTGAGGAATTCTTTTAGGTAGAATTGCGTTTTGCATAGATCTAAAATTTTAATTTTCAGTTTTTGAGTATATTTGTCCTAACAATTTCCAATAAATGCGTACAGTTCATATTCTAGTACACAAAATTATCATTCAATATTTAAACGGTTCAATTATGTATGTAAAAACGAAAGAACTTATAATAAATAGTTTTGAGAAGCTTATAATAACAAAAAAATATATAGAATTTTTCATCTGCATTTTTCTATTTACTAAATAAACAGAATATATGAAAAGATCTTTTCGACCAGGGTTAAATATCTCTACGATCATTTGAATTATAACTGAAATATATGAAAATTTTATAGTTTATCTCCGAAAACGGTTCAAATTAATAACAAATAACATGCTCAACATATTCCTTTAAAATTAAAAAAAAAATCCCTTTTTCTATTCCTTTTTTTTTTATGTAAAATGTATAAAAAAAATTTTTCAGAAATTATTTTCGACTTTTTTAGATTTTGGTTTTTTAATAGATATTTTTTTTTCATAATTATTATTTTACTTGTCTTCTTACTTTTTTAATTACTTTTTAATTTTCGAATTTATCTCATATTTCTTTTTAAAAAATTCGATTTTTCCCAATAAATTTAATTTCTTTTGCACATTTTTTTTTTATTTTTTATTTTTTTTTTTTTTTTTTTTTTAAAAAAACTTAATAAATTTAATTAAATTACATAATTTTTATGTAAAAAAAAAAATACAATAATTCCTCTTGTCCCAATTGAATTGTTCCTCTTTCACCTTATTTATATATTTATGAACATGTATTCCCAATGTTACGTTTTATTATTAATATCATTTAAATTGGGCGGACTGTTGCCTGCTGATGGCTGCTGTTGCTGTTGATGACTCAGTGTTGTTGTTAATGTTGTATTTGTAGTTGATTGTTGATGTTGTTGTAATTTAGTTAAAGTTGATGATTGAGTTATTGATGATTGCACTGTTTGCATTTGATGATTTTGTTGTTGCTGTTGTTGTTGTTGTTGTGATGATTGTTGTTGTTGCTGTTGTTGTTGCTGATGATTATTTAATGGATTATTTGAATTACATAAAACACTATAAACTGATTCAACTTTACTAAGTTTTTCAAATAATGGTATTAATTCAAGTAATTCAGAATCAGTGACATCATCAAACCATGATTTAACTGGAACCTATAAAAAAAAATAATTGAATAAAGAATAATTTCAATTTTTTTAATTATTTTGTCCTATTCTGGTTGTCGAGGAAATTTTGTTCTTAAAAAAATCGAAAACTGGAATACAAAAATATCGGTTTCTCAAAAATTACCGAATTTTCTATTCATTCGAAAATAAGAATAGTGTTCACTCGAAAAGTAGAATAGGACAGTTCAATTGTAAAAATAAATTTTTAAGGTTTTTTTTTACTGCTAACAATAATTTAATTATGTAGACAGAGATACCTTTATTGATCGTCTACTTAGAAAAATTAATTCAATCTATATTTTCTTTAAAATATAACTTACTGCATTATCTGGATGAAATATATAACTTGCTGGTGAATTATCAACAATAACAATTTTTTGTAAATCACGTCCCAAACGATTCAAATCCTTAATATAATTACCCCTGTAATATACACAAGATTCCCTAAACAGTCTTGCACGAAATACATTCCACCTAAAAATTATTGAAAAATTAGAAATTAATTTATAATTTATATATTTTTTTATATACCTATCTAATAGATCAGCAACAGGATCTGCATATTTGGCTAGTGATGCTGTAAATAGAACACATTCATATAATTCGCCCATTTTCTTTAAAAATTCATCAACATGTGGTCGTTTTAATACATAAACTTGATGTATTGTTCCGTCTATTTCAACTGGTACTATAAAATCTGCATTTGGAATTGGCTAAAATAAAAAATATTATTTAATTAAAATTAATGTTTAGAAATAAAATTTTTGATGAATTAATTCCATACATTTCATTTTAGGATCAACATTTGAAAATATAATAGTTTAACAAATAAAATTAGAGAAATTTTATTCAAAATTAATGTTGATTGATAAATTCATTACTAAATCAATAAATTAATTAATTAAAATTAAAACAAATTTATAAGATTTTTTTATAAATTCTGAGAAAAAAATCAAAATACCTCGTCAGATTTCCCCGGTTTAGATGCATATTGAGTATCTATTCGAATTTCGCTAATATTTTTCCAAAAATATTGTGAATTGTGAACTTTTAAGTTCAATATTATTTTACTGGATTAAAATAAGATATCAGGTAAAATCCCATTGTTTTTTAAATGATTTTGTTTATTTTGCTTATTTTAACTTTCGATAAGTTAAAATCTTTATTTTAACTTTCGATAAGTTAAAATAAAGAAGAAAATTTATAAATATCCTTCACTGATATTCCATTTCGAAAATCGTTTACTAATTTTTTGTTAATGTTTGGTTGTTTTTCTTCTATTTTTCCATAACTATTTTTAGATTCTTCAACAATAATGTCTAATAATAATTATAATAAAAAGGAATTTTATAATTCAATTATAAATAATAAACAAATAATAATCATTGTAGCGGAATTCAGGTGACAAAAGGTCGGAAAATTTTGATAGAAAATTTTATTTTATGTTTATTCAAACATAAATAATCAAAAATTAATGAATCTAATAAACAAAATTATATAGATACAAGCAAAAGATAATAAAATGAAAATATAATATAGGGTAAAACATCCTAATTCCAAGCCATCTCAAATCTGCAATCACAGTCGAATAAAATCATTTGGGATTGGGACTTTTTCGGTCTTGTTTCTTCTTAAACATATCAAAAAATATCGCAAGCAAGATTAGAAAGTTTAATAGTGTTGAGGCGGCTGGACACTGATAAAATTGATTTCTTTAAATTGTAATCAAATTTAGACTTACTTAATTCCAATTAGGTACAATTTAATGCAGACCACTGTTCGGTAAAGCAGATTTGATAGAATTCTAAAAGGAGCACCTATTTCGCAGTCTCTAAATCGTACCATTTATGAAACAGAACTGCGTTTGGAATTCCATTTGAAATTTTTAAATGAATCATCAAGAACACTGACCACCATCAATGTAGCAAAATATTTAGAATATTTTTCAATTTCCCTTTTTTTGTGTTTTTAATTTAGAAATTGATAAAATCACCAAAATGATGACAAGCGGCTAATAACACGGAATATACTTTCATTAGTCGAGATTTTTTATTTTCAATTAATTCAATCCGATTACATTGGAATGGAATTTCTTCATTTATTTATGACACAACGAATGATTAGACAAATTCCTCAATAGTTTCTGTATTCCTTTTATGGTTTCTTATAATCAAAATAAAATAATTAACTTTCTTCAAACTTGTTTTTTTTTTTAATATTATTTTTAGTTTATTTTAAATTGGAGAATTGATTACATCTTAAAGTAATGACCGGATATTAAATGACTGAATTTTTGTGGTCAGCAGTTGATGAGAATGTGTGCTCAAATATAATTAATTTTATGGTTAAGATAAAGTAATTTTATTTGAAAATCTAGAGAATATATTATATTTGTAGAAATACCATAAAAATGATAAAAATTTGTGTTACGGAAGTATGTCCAGAAGAACACAGAAAACAATAACAAAGAATTGATTGTAGATTACAAAATGAATTGATTGGTCTTATAGCAAGAAAAAATCAGGAATTGCCGGTAAAATTTCTTACACACGACGATAGGCTAGCATAAGTAAGAAGAATATTTTCGAGCTACGGAAATAACAAACTAAAAATAGTGAAAAAGAAGATCTACTGAGCTGAATGTGCGTATAGACAGCATAGTGAAAGAAAATCAATTATCCTTTCATAAGTCACTAAATTTAATTATTACATTTTTATTGTAAATCTTACCTTAAAACTACTATGCACTAAAGTTTCATCCAAATCTATAACCATGCATTTTTTATGCATATCCGAATGCCTAACCGGTGGCAATAAATATCTTTGTTGATCCGGTAATGGCGGTGGTGTTGTTGAACCATCAATTGGTGTACCATTTTGATTTGTTTTCGTTCGTGTCCGGCGCCAGCAGCATAATATTGATTGAAAGAAACCACGTTTAGCTGGTTTTAATCGTTCCACGTCATCTGCAAAAATTCAAAAAAATAAAATAAAAATCTGAATAAACTTTCAGAAATTTTAAATCAATTTATTAACAAAAGGAGTTTCATAAAAACTGAATCATAAAATCCTTTTTTTTTATATATAACGACGATAACCCTTTTGGGAAATTCTGAAAACAGTTTTTTTCGACGGCGTCAATATTTTTTTTTTTATTCAAGTTTTTGATACATAAATCTCTTAGGTCCAACACTTGTGCTGTGTTATAGCCAAAAAAAAATAATTGCTAGACATAAAAAAACTTAATTTTGTTAAATATAAATTTATTTTAGGATGGCCCGAAATATCTATTCATTTATGATAGAGTTACAATACTTCAAAAAATGACTCTAACTGCTATTTTTTAATTTACTAATTTTATACGTAAGATTTGGTGTTAACTTGTCAAAATATAATTCCAATATCATAAATAATCAAATGTCAGAAAATAATTGCAAAAACTGTTTATTTATATATTTTAGAAAAGGTGTTATTAAAATTGTCGAATAGTAACTTTAGCGGTACAGTAGAGCACTTATTACAGTGTTCAAACCGAATGTGCGAATAATTGTATTAAAAATAATTGCGAAAAATTAAAATTCAATTCAGATCAACTTATTACTCACCAGATAACAGATGAGTTGTCTAAATTTAGGAATATTTTTTGGATATCCAATACAAAAAACTGGTGTATTACTTTAGATACACTCTAATTAATATCATTTGATCGAAATTACGTAAATAACATTTAATCCTGTTATATGTTAGATGGTTTTTATATTCATAATTTTTTAGCTGCAGTTTAGAAATACATCAAAACATAATAAATTTTTAGAAATTCATCAAAACATATTAATTACTTTGTAATACTTTTTTAAATAATTTCTAATTTCGAAATACAGATCGCACCCCGATAATTCGATATTTCACCAATTAAACATCTTAAAAATAAGATCTAATATTGATCAGAAAAAATGAAAATAGATTTAACGATGAAAATATAAATGAAACTGACACAAAATTCTACTTTAACTCATAAATTTCAATAAGTTATGAACATTTAAATTTACCAGCTTATAAATATCAACTTATTACACCCATTTATTAACTAATATTTACATTTCGAAACTAATTTCTGTCCCCTAAATTGCAAATTTAGTTAATGTTATTATTTCAAAGCTTAGAATTATTATTCACTGTCAATACGTTTGTATAAATTTAAAGCATAAATTTCTTATTACCAAGAATACTTTATGCTAAAAAATTATTTCCGAAACTTGCATAATAATTGTTATAAGTTTTATGTTTTAAAATATCTGATATTCAAGTAAATCTAATTTATTATCTTTTTATTTATATACAAAAAAAAAACACCACAAACAAAAGGAAACATTTCAAACCAGACATAATTTACTAAATATATGCAAGCATATAAACATAATTTTATTTTAAATATCTTTAAATTGTTGCATTTCTAAACCAAAAAAACCAAAATATTGTTTATAAATATTTGTATAAAATAATGTTTATTTAATTAACTTGATATTTTATTTTTGTTTCTGTAAACCTAAAAGGCATATTTTTTTTTTTGTAGAAAAAAAAAACCATTTGACCGCAATTTTCAATCCCCACCAGTTCCCCACATATTTTTTTTTCTTCTATATTTTGTATCTGAACATATATTTTGTATTTGTATTTCTTATTTTCATTTTATTTGACTAAATTAAAAAAAAAAAAGTTATATATGTTCAGTATTATAGATACAAAAGAATATGTAAACCCAGAGACACATAAAAAGTGCGACACGTTAAAATAAATAAAAAGTCATCTTCGTATTTAAAAATAGAATTAAGTATTATTCCAATAAATATTGAAATTTTTCAAATGAAAGAGTTTGTTTAATGTTACAATTTGGAAAATGATTTACTAAATATGCAAGCATATAATTGAAATTTCAACAACTTATTATGGAGAAAACATTTTTTCGAGATGTAGGCCATTGAGTAATTTTGATACGTAATATAAGTTATAGGTAGATTTTTCCTGGATATTGATTCAATTTTACATCTTTAACTCAATTTTTTTCAATTTATACAAAGTATTTGCAATTTGAAGAAGCTTAGGTGAACTGTCATATCTCAGTTTCACGTAAATGTAAAGGTACTAGTACTTATTTGTGTCACGTACTTGTTTGTGTACCAGTTGGTCCCATTCTCTTTAATTTAGTAACTAATCTATGGATCAGAAAATTGTCATTTTGGAGCAGTTTGTAATTTGAAAATTATTTTATGAATTGGTCCTTAAGATGGCTGTCTATTTTGCAAAATTTTGAATATATTTTAAGATTAATTTATCGTTAAATAAATGACGGTTTGGTTATTAGTTTTTCAATTGAAATTTCGTTCTTATGATTATTGTTATTCATTCTTATCGGACTCAAAATGCACGATGATTTTTACAATGCAGTTTCATAAAATTCGTTCACGGACTAGTCTAATATCGAGACTAGTTCAAATATTTTGAGGTCAGTTCTAAACAAAACGGCATAAAGGTGAATATAATCGAAAAATATTATTATCGCATGAAAAGTAGTTTATCGATAAAATAAATATTCGGAATAATCGATCGAAATTGGGTAAAAAATCCAAGGCTCCATGCATAATTTAGTAACTTGTCGCTCAATGACGATAAAACAATTCGCTAACTGGATGAGCAATAAATAAATTTAGACTTATGTTGTCCTAGTTGGCGCAATATTAATTGTTCCCTAACAACAAATTTAAACTAACAATTTATGTCAGCGTGTTGTTAAAAAAAAAATAGATTTCTCATAAAAAACTCACAAAAAAAACCCATTAAAATTGATTTTCTGATTCAACATTAAATTCTAATAAAATTTATAGCTAAAAATTTGAAATCAGACAAGAGTGTAGAAAATTGTAGAGTGTAGAAAAATAATATGCAAATTTTTATTGAAAATCAACTCACAAAAAAAAAACTTACGACTATAAATTCAAAAACAAGCTGCTAGTTTTATTATGTTAAAAGTTTTCATTATTTTTTGTCAAATATTTAAATTTAATATAAATATTATTGTGAATTAATTTAATAGTTGATTTATATTCGAATATTTTTATTATATGTAATTGCAAAAAATTGTGTTCGATAAAATATGGTACCAAAAATGTGAGATCGAATTGACTACACAGCCTGTTTAATTAGTCGGAATTAGTATATTTGATCAGAAACTTCAATCATTGGGAAAGTATTTAAAAAATTAACAAAAACAGTAGGAATATTTTCCGAAAAGATTTTTTTTCGAAGTTGGATTTTTTTTTCGAACTTCATAAAGAACAATTTTTGTACATCAAATAATTTTCAAATTACAAACTACACTGCTCCAAAACAACGTAATGACAATTTTTTGATCCATAGATTAGTTACTGAAGTAAAGAAAATGGGACCAACTGGTACTCAAACAAGTACGTGACACAAACAAGTACAAGTACTTTTACATTTATGTGAAACTAAGATATGACAGTTCACCTAAGCTTCTTCAAATTGCAAAAACTTTGTAAACATTGACAAAAATTGAGGTAAAGATGAAAAATTGAATAAATATCCAGCAAAATTATACCTATAACTGTATTTACTTATATTACGCATCAAAATTACTCAATGGCCTACATCTGAAAAAAATGTTTTTTTGCATAATTTTCAAATTACAGAAAAATATCTTACAGATTATTATTAAAAAAAAAAAAAGTAGTAAATATAAGACTTTTTTTCTCTCTTTTTATGTATAAATTACTTAACCATTCATTTATGCTGTCCCTTCCTCATATTTTACTGTTTTGATTAAGGTTTTTCTTCATAAACAAGCTTCACAAAAAAAAACATAAATGTTGTAACATTTCAAAAGAGATTTAAGAGAAAATGCATCTAAAAACAAAAAAATGTAATAAATACAATTCACAGAACAGACAGGCACTACAATATTCGAGGTAAGGGAATTTCGTTACAACTCACCGTTTTGAATTTTTTTTTTATTTTTGATTCAGCAGAAGTTTAATTGCAGATTGTTGGAAGACAAAAAAGCAAAACTTGTGAAATATAAAAAAAAAATTAATTAAAATTTACAATCAAATAGTGTTTTTTTTTCCTATTACCATTTATGAATGAAATTATTTTTTTTAACTTGGTTTTTCTGTAAATCTGTACATAAATGAAAACTCTCTCTTCTTCACAACATAACCAAAAAAAAAAACTTATGTAATTCATTTAAAAGTCATTCAACTTTTCCATTTCCCATGATCATTGAATACAAATGGAATATATTTTTTTTAAAATAAATTCATTTTTGGAATAACGACAATTATAAAAAAATTTCTGTCATTTTGTCGTATTATGGGTAAGTAAACTTTTACTTTAAACTGTAGAGGGCGTCTTGAAAATTATTTGACCATTTTTAGAAAGTAAAAGAAATAAATACAAAATTTTATTGTATTTAAATATTAATTTGGTCTCAAAAAATGAAAACACAGCAAATATTTAAAAAAACAAAGATAAATAATTAATATTAATGAACAAAATTAAAAGAAATACAAAATGTCAATTTAACCTCAATCACGTGGTTACACTTTGTAAAAAAGGAATGTCAATTGTTTTTGACATAAAGAGAAATTGATTTTTTTTAGTAAAATATTTTACTAATTTAGCAATAAAAATAATTAAAAAAATATTTAATATGGTGTCCGTATTATAGTATTATAAAATAATATACTACAGTAAAAAATTTAGGGGTTGTATTCTATTAAATGGTTCGTGATCGTGACTGTCAAGTGTCAACAATAATAGTTACACAGTGACAGTCAAGTTGTTGTTACAGATGACTACTGACAGTTGAAATTTAAGACGGCTATTGACAGTTGAAATTTAATTAAAATTTTAATAAACTGTAAAAATTTGTTGAACTATCTGATTTGTCAACCTTTTCAATTGGGTGGACTAGTAACAATTTATGTAAAAATTAACTACATATATTAAATAACAATTTGGAAAATTGACAGACGAACAAACTTCGGTAGAGGTTTAACATTTTTGATAAGAAGCTTTATCTTTGGATAAGCTAACATAAAATATTTGTTGTAGAAAAAAGCCTTAAAATTAAATAATATTGACAGGAATTTAAATAAACTAGCTTAATTATATTAAAAAATTAAACTAGTAATTAAAATGGAGTAATATTTCGCTTCCAGAAACTTTTTTTAAAATTTTGATTATATTGCTGTAAAAACGTCTTATATTATTTTTTGAACTATGACGAATTTAAATTTCAAATAATTAATTATAATATTGTTTGGACTTGATAAAATGGGGTCAAGCTTTTTTTTTTTGTTACCACATTACTTTTTAAATTAATGAAATTAAATCGATTTAATTTTTTAATTGAATTATATAAATTGAAAGTGAAGTTTGTAAATAAAGTAAAGTTAGAGGAAAAACTACCGCTGTGTCAGCACTCAATAGCTACCCCATTGTGTTTAGTCTATTAACATTATTTTCTGTTTAATGGCAGCACCACTTGATTTAAATTTATAGAAAAAAATTTATGAAGATTGAATTTTATTATAAACATAATTTTCTACAAATTTTCAAATTTTTTAGATCAGTGGCTTAAGATTACAATTTGTAATATGAAATTTTCTTGAACGGTCAATTATGAACTATTTAGATAAAAAAAATTATGATTTAAGTGGTGAAATATTAATTCACTTTTAAACTATTCAGATTTTTAGCAAATTAAATATTCTCATATGGTAGCACTATCTGGTCCGTGTAGGAGCTTGAACATCAATACTCTTGCCAAAATCCGATATTAATTGTTGTCTTAAATTCGCAAAGTCAATACACGTAGATATAAAAATATCAGTTTCAAACTTAACCAACTTTTTCTTTGGTTTGTTATACAAAATAAAAAATTTGTCAGGTATTGGTGATCTTAAATCTTTAGCAATCGAAATCAGAAATTATCTCAAAATGTTAACAAATGTATAAATCATGTTTTGGAAAATTTCCGCAGAATTATTACTAGACCAGTAGCTGAAACTGTTTCACTTTTAATTAGATAATCGAATAAACAATAATTATAGAATATCTGTTAGACAGCGTTATTAGCTTTTTGCTCAAAAAATCGTCCTAAACTGGTTAATAGCCCTCAAATTGGAAATGTAATAAAGAGTAGAACAAAGTCCCAGTTAGCATACTTTATAGATTTACCACTAAGAGGGTTAAATATAAATTGAATTCTGGAATCGAAATTTCGTTTGCCACCAAAATAAACCCTAAAATATACAAAAGTTCAATTAGGTCCTTTGATATTTATCAAAATCTACCCAAAATAATTCAAAAAATATTTCTTCTAATTATATAAAAAAATTAATTTCCCCCCCAAAAAAAAAATAAGTTTTAAAATTAATTTTCTAAAAAAAATCAATAAAATTTTATTAAAATGATTTCATCGAAATAATTTATACTCAAAACTACGCCTTTCATAAAAAAAAGACAAGCTTTTAATTATTCCACGTTTTATGCTGCATTAAAAAAAAAAAAGATTTCAAAGATTGTAAATGATTTAATTCTATAAATATTTTTTATTTATTTTTTTTTGTAATTTGCCTGGGATTTTCAAATTTCAGTATAATTTTTAATTATAATTTTCTTAAAATTTTCAATTTTCTTTTTTTTTTTGGTGGACACAAGTTTTATTCTTTTAACCACAAATTAAAAATAGAAAATTTTTAATAATTTTTTTTTTGGGGTAAATTGTTTAATTGCCAAATTTTATTTTATTAGGCTTTATTAGCAAAATAGAAAAACTTACTGTATTAACAAATTTGTCGTCAATCTGTCTGTCTAGAAATATTCTTTTTCTCGTAATCTTTTCAACTTCGTTTGCAGTAAACAAATATTTCATTTGCGACAAAAGAATATTTCGTTTAACGTAAATTAACAAATAAAGAAATAAGAGATACGTAAATATTTGCATGAACCAATCACAATTAATGTTTCCTTTGATGTCTGGCAATGGATTATGCGGTAGTTTACTATGGTGTGATGCTGTACTTACTGTGTTTACAGTGATTCAATTCATGTCCGAAACATCGATTTCGTTTTAATTTTACTCAGTTTTAATTGTGAGTACGAATAAGAAAATTATAGTCAAATCTTTAATTTGTAGATTGGGAAAACTCCTAACGTTTGTGATGGCCATTTAATAAAAAAATATGTCGAATGTCTACGTATCAGAATCGGCTCCATTAGCAGCTTACAGTAATTTTTCAATTAATTTATCCAATTTGGGGTAATAAATGAGTTGTTATCAAATTTAACTCAAGTTTAACTTTTTATTGAAACATAACAATTTGCAACATAACAATAAATACTACATCAAATTGACAGGATTTGAAAGTTAAGTTAAAAAAGAGTAGAATAGGAAATTAATAAAATTCACTAAAATTCAATTTTAATGCCACTGGGATTAATACGCCTTTCATTCAATATTAATATTAAATTTATTACAAAAATGCTTGTGTTAAACACGATTTTAATTCATTTTACAAGAATTTAATATGCCTTTGCCATCCAAAAGAGCCAATAAATATGAAACTATTGCACATTAACTCTGACGCAATTTTTCCTAATAGAAATAATTCTGAAAAGAAGCATGTCAATAATTTATTTATAGATTCTCCTTTGATAATTATTCTTCTATTATGGTTAATTTAACAAAGTTTTATGAAAATAAAGAAGGACGACATAAAAAAAAATTTTTTTTATGGAATAATTCAAATAAAATATTTTATCACTTAAGTTGACTATAATAATTTTAACATAAAATTTATTGCTCACTAAAGTTATAATCAATTATAAATGAAAAATTATCAAAAGCAGGTCAAGAATATTTTTCAGAATTTTTATCTTTTGTATAAAGTTAAAGACTTCCTTTAAAATATTAAAAAAAAAATATATTGATTATTTATTAACTAATATTATTTGGTCCATAATTTACGAGCAGTAGAAGTAATTGTAAATTTGCTAAAGTATAAGAAGACAACCTTGTTATAAAAATTTAGAATTTTGACCTTAAAGCGCTATTTACTACTTAGACAGTTCAGGCAAAATCCCTTTGGAAATTTCAAATTTTTTGAGGTCATAGAGTAAAATAACACTGTCGCCAATTCGGAACATGAATTATTTCTCTAATGCTATTTTCACTTATACGTCTTTCACTCAATTTTGAGAAAAACGTTTTCGAATTTAACAATAAGAAAAAATTGCTTTTACAAATTAATTTATATTTGCTGCCATTATTGTGGAATTTATGTAACATTTTCTTCTCCAAATATGGGGCAACATTGGTGATCAATATCTTCAAGATGATATCAGAAAACGGATTGCAGGAATATCTGGCCTTAAGTCGGAATTATACACAATTCGTTTTCAATAATTAATATTATATTTTCTGATCCAGCTTTCCAAATAGCAGGAACTTAAAATTTATAGAAGCAGCAAAGGACTCAAAATTCTTTACAATAAAAAAATTGTCAAAAGTAATTTTCATTGCAATTATTTTTTCCCCGGTTCACATTTCCTTAATAATGTTTTTTTTAGTCAATGATTAATTAATCAATCGTTAACTAATAAATTTATTTGGATATTAAATTTTTTACTCCGAAGATAAAAATTTATTTATAGATATTTACATAAATTTGATTATTTGTAACAGGAAGTTAAGGAAATATATAATCAATAAAAACCATAAACTATAAAATTCACAAAATATATATATACATATTTACATAAATATAATAAAATAAATATTGATTTTGATTAGAACTTCCGTTTTCAATTTATGGTGCAATACATTAAAAAAAAAGATGGTTTTTTTATTTATTAAAAATTAACATTTTTCGGTTTGCTATTTTGGGTTTTATAAATTATAGAACTTAAAAATATATCTATAAATAATTATATTTATTAGAGAAACTACAGATTTGCTAATTGCATAATTTTTAAATGTTTATAATATTAAAATTGATCA
The DNA here is from genome assembly GCA_963932195.1 of Empis livida. NCBI lineage: Eukaryota > Metazoa > Arthropoda > Insecta > Diptera > Empididae > Empis > Empis livida. The sequence continues at coordinate 3,844,183 of OZ010647.1, forward strand.
TAAACAATCGAAAAATTTATTAATATTTTCGGAATAAGTACACTCTGAGAATTCTGGTAAAAGTACATAATTTATAAAAAAAAAAGATTTAGGGGAGAGTCGTACCATTTTTCATACCGCGTTTCGGTATTTTTGCGTAAAAATACTTAATCGGTATTTTTGGGTAAAAATACGAAAGAAAAAAGTAATATTCCGGTGAAAGCCGAAGTTAAATAATATTCCAAATGGTAGATTTTAGGAAATGTTACAACCAAAATTTTCATGTTCTGACCTTAATTGTATCCGTGTAATATAGGACAATGTGGAACGGATACATAACAGTCCAATTTACACAACTAGGCTCAAGATACTAATAATAATAAATCTTTAATTGCAATTGCAAGGCTTTTAATTTAATAGTTTAATATGTTGGCTGTCATAAAATCTTTACTTAATTTTAACTACAAAAACTAACCCTTAGAATAGTCCTTAAAACTTTAACTTTTAATCTTGCAATCATTTATTTATAACACAATCTTCCATGCATAGAAACCGATTTCGAAAGTGGGGTATGATTTCATCAACTATCCCCTATAGTAGAAAATTCAATTTACAAAAACGAATTAAGTGATGTGGGTTATAATTTTTATGAATAACCAAAAACATTTTAATCATTTCTTTAAGATTTTCCAGAAAATTATTGAAATTTTTCGTTATAATTCCCATGCTTCGGAAAAACTCAATAATTTTATTACTGAAAAATTATATTTTCATAGTCTACATAAATTGCTACAATGCCAACAGGCCTCTTTATTCTGGTAACATTGTAATAATTAATTCAACAGTTTAATTAATTCTTGAATATTGGAAATTTTTTTTAATGACTATTTAAATTTTCATAAACATTCAACTTTAAAGTTATTAACTTTATATAAAATTTTATGTCATTTTCAAAAATTATATAGAATCTAAATGAAACATAAATTTTCATTAATTTTCTATAATACAAAAACAAAATTTTCAGAATTTTCATTTATTTCTTTTGAGGACATAAATTTAAAATTCTATCATGAAAATTAATTAAAAAAAAAAAAACCAATAAAATTTAGAAAATTTAAATAATCATCAACAAAAATTGGAAAAGTTTTCAGTTTGTAAAGTTTTTGAACAAAATCAATGAATCTTTTAAATTTAATGTTAAAAACTGATTGATTTCTCACCAAAAATGTATGAAAATAACCAGAAATCGATCAACAATAGTTAAACTATCAACTACACAATTTTCTAATTATTTACTTGATTTTTAAACACTACTACATCGACCATATTTAATTTTTGAAAAAACTTTATCTAAAAAACATAAAAAGGACATGCATAAAATATTGCTTTGTTTGGTTAACCCATTTTTACTATTTTGATTAACTCATAGAGATGAGATAAACCAGATTTTCAACACAAATCATTACATCATTCAGGTGATTTGCTTTACATATGTTTTACATTTAATCTACATAAATAGTAACTACAAATTTTCTTAAATTATTTATAGCATCAATTAATTATATTTTCTACATCGACAAAATTTTTTAGTTTATAGTAAATATTTCAATTTGGAAAATTCCTTGATATTTCATTATGATATAATTTTCCTTACCAAAAACACTTTAAAGCAAATATAAAAATCTACCAAAAAAAAATGTTTTCCATTTTACGCAATTTAAAAGCTATAGCTAAGTCAACAGATTTTTATGAATTTCCAAATTTTCTTTTCAATTCTATTTATAAGGATTTTCAAATTTTGTTTTTTTCTTTTCCTTTGTACACCTTTCGAAAATACTTAATGGTAATTTCTCTATAACCCAAAAATAATATTAATGTTTAACCAATATCGAGATAGATAGATATATCTTTTATGAATCCCATAAATATTCAAAGAGAAAAAAAAGATGGAAAGAAAACCTCAAGAAAAATCGACCGGTAACGTTCATTATTGGGGAATTTTTTCTTTATTAAAAAAAAGCAGACAAAAATTTTCTTTAAATAAATAAAGAAAATGTATATTTGAGATATTTTTGCTTAGTTATTCAAAAAAAAAAAATTTAAAAGGTGTTAAAAAAAAGGAAAGAAATAAAAGGAAAAAAAATGAAGAGGAAATTAGTTAAATAAGAATATAAAAGTGTTTATCTATACACGATCAAAATGAACAGAGATATAACAGTGTAGTATAGTGTAATAAAAGCTCATTCATTAATCCTAACAGTATCTTACATGTGTCCAGTTCTGGATGTTCAATTAGCGGATATCTTTAAAGACTACATTTTTGACAGTTCCCAGTTTAGTCCTTCCTTACCAAATTTCGTCGGGTTTTGATTCAATGTCCACTTTTCTTTCTTGATAGCCTTGTTTTCTTCACTGTTAGACTTGGTCGGGTTTTAATAAGGAAGGAGTAAACTGGACATTAAGTTGGAAAGATATAGACATTAAAAATATCAACAAACTAAACATCTACAACTGGCCATTAAAGACCATATGTACCCTATGTACCCTTTCATCTTTTTTGGCAACATTATCGAGTAATCAAAAGTTGTTATAGTTGTTATTTTTTTCACAATTTTCACGTTGATAAATACTCCATAGAAATCAACATTATATCTTTGTGACCATTGCATGCAGGCGGTATCTTTAAATCATCATTTTTAATGACTGGAAAATTTCGGAGCGAAATTTTTGTTTACTTTTTCCCTAACGAGTAATCTACAAAATGAGACTATTCTAAGAGACTCTACAGATGTCAGTCGGAATTTAATTAATTTGATGATTAGTCAATCGTAAATTTTAATTATCTGCTTAAATCCAATAGAATTTAACTTTGGTTTTATGCATTTGGAATTCGTAGATTTGAATTTTGTGGGAAGGACGAGAAACAGTCCTTATCATTATAATTTATTCTTGTATTCCGTCTATAGCTCAGTTATTAACTTATTTAAAAAACTGAAATGCCAGTCGTCTGAACTTTTAGTTCAAAATTATCGATTTTATTTTGTGATGATCAACCCCTTAAAAAGCAAATAGATAAAATAACACCAAAAAATATTAAATTTATTTAAGACGCACACAAAAAAAAATTTCGAAAAAGAAATTTAATTTTATTATTTATTTTTCTCCTAAGGCAACAGGATTTTATGTTTATACCAAAGAAATTATTTACTTTTAATATAATAATTTTAATGATTTTACTTTATAGGAAAATAAAGAAATTTATAAAAATGATAAGAAAAATCAAGATCAAAAAAATTATTAGTTTTAAAGATTCTTTTGGCTAATTTAAAGAAGCTAAAATTTATTTAAATAAATCTTACAAGTTATTATTTCTGATAAAATTTGAATCAGATTGAAGATGGCAATTTAAATTTGAAACTAACTATAGTAAATTGTTATGACTTCTACAATTCCACTATTAATACTTAAATTATAATTTCTGATAAAAATTTAAAAGTAAACCTTTCAGAAAAGTCTGTTAATCATGGCGGAATCCGAGATAGATTTTTTAGAAATATCCTAATAAAGAGTAATTCTAAAACTGTCTCGTAATATTTTAACTTGTTCGTTCCCAGACGACGTAAATGTGTGAAACGGTTTGTTAAGAGACCGGAGCGACATGTACATATATGTGACAGGACTAGTGGATTGTTTACCGCATAATTAATTTGTAGACTACATGGACTGTCACATGGCTTTGTTGTTTATAGATAGAGTCTGTGTTATTTGCTTTGCACCATATTATCACGAAAAATATCCGGTGCTGTGGAAGATGTTTTTCCCCCTTGAGACCCAATTAGCAAACAATTTTAAAAAAATTTGCAGTTCAAAGAAAATTTAAAATTTACAATCATTTATTATTAAAAACTGTTTAGACAAGCATTTTAAAATATTAATTATATCCTTAAAATCTGGGATATTTGTAAATAATTTGTCTGGAATTAATAATCATAATAATATTTAATTGCAAAAAAAAAAACAATGAAATTATCTTCAACAAAAAAATTAAATCAACCGAAAAAATTTTCTGCACCTTTAAAAATAAATCAAAAAACCTCCTTTTTTTTGGAGGATTAAAAAATTTTCATAACAAAAACCAATAAAAAAACCGAATTTTCATTTTTTTTGTTGTTGGTATTTCCTTTTTTATTTATGGAAAATTATTTATTTTTCCCTTTTTCTATATTTTTGTTTATTTTGTATATTTAAATTAATGGATTTGTATCGCCTTAACATTAAAAAGGATATAAGGATATATATATATGAAAATGGTAATAATTTAGTTGTAAAACGATTTTTCTTAATATAAGCATATAAAACAAGAAATGAATATCTTTTTTTTTTTTTTTCGTTGTTGCCATAAACATTAATTTTTATTCCTTTTTACCGGTTTTAGTCAAATATTTGCTTCATATTTATTATTCAACATCCTTTTCAACCATAAAAACATTCCAAATATCAACCATAAAAAAAAAAAAAAACTCCTCCTCATATTAATAATATTGACCAAACCCCCTTATCACATTTGATCCTTTATAAACGGGAAAACATCAAAAAAGATTAAAAAGAAATTTATTTAAATTGGTTTCAGCCACAAACAAAAAAGAAAATAATTTTGAACATCTTCGATATGACCTTGAATTTATAGATAGGACGAAATACATACATATATCATTTTCTTTCCTTGAATAAGATTTAAAGAAATTTTCATTTCGTTTACGACTAGGGGGTGGAGTAATTACTTTCAAGGAGTGGTTTTTGTGGTTTTACGAGATATATTTTGTAATTATTTTATTTCGGATGGAAATTTTATTTTTCCGTCAACATAATAAAAAATATGTTTTTAGTTATTTCTGTATTTTTTTATTAATAGCTACATGCTACACAATGCTTTTAAATGGTAAGTGAACCCTTCCGTAAAGGCAGTACGTTAATTTAAATTGTAAAAATTAACAATTTTTAAAACCCTTACATATTTCTGTTTAGTTTTTTTTTAGAATAGATTTACAGCACATAATAAGGAGCATTGCAAGCGCCCTAACGGAATAAAATTATCCAATTTTCCTTCTACATTGGTCCTTACAGAAATGACAGTTGAAATTCTAAAATTTTAATTCAAAATTATTTAAAAACACTTTCCCGCCCTCTCATTTAATTAAATTGGAAATTAATATTTCGAACTTGACATTGACATTTCGAGGAGTAATAGAACGCGATGCCAATAGATGTGGCTGTCATGAATACTGAAAGAATACTGATTTTAAGAAAATATTTTTAACATATGATTTTATAATAGGATCACAATGCTATTGAAATTGAGAATATTGTGAATTGAGAATAAAAATATCCTTTTCAATAATTATATACAACAGAAAATATTTATTTTATTTTTTTTTATGAATTTTTATGTTGTAGAAAATTAAAATTTAAAATTTAATTTAAAAAAATAATAATATAAAACATAGTTTTTTCTCCTGCAAAGTTTTCCACCTTTAATTTTCTTTTGTAATTCTAACAAAAACAAATTTTCCAACATAATTTTATATTTATGAGAAAATGAAAAGGAATTGTTGTTTTTGTTTTGAAAATAAAATTTAAAAAGGATATTTTCATGTCATATAAAATAAAAATTGTTTTATAAAAGAAAATTAAAAATTACCTTTTGAGTGTAGAATTTAAAAATGGCATATTTTTTTTTTTCAAAATGAAAATTACTATTTCAATTGGATGAGAAAAATATAGAAAAGGTCACTGTGTGACGCTTGTTCTAGTGTTGTCCCTGAATATTTTCTATGTGTTTCTGTACGTGTTGGATTTGTGTTAGTCTTCACTTCAACAAAAGGTTTCCAAGCATATTGAAGTGGTTTGTTTAATATTTGATTCATTTATTTTACTCTAACTTGACTTAAGTACCAGTGTTTTTGTTCAGCAAAGCTTGCTAATTTTTATAGCTTAGTGAAATGTTGTTTTTTAAAAATTACGAAAAATTCATTAACTTCCAACAAAATTACACAATTTTTAAAGTAATAGAATTTAAAATTGTCGAAAATACAAAATAAAATAAACTCGTCTAATATTTAAATAATATTGAAATTAGTTCAACAGTTCAACTTATTCTAAAATTTATTTTCAAAATGGAAATGAGTAAATTATGCTAAATAATTGTACACTCATAAAAAATCATTAAACAAAACGAGAATTGGTGAATATCTTCCAATTTAATATATTTTCCTAATGAACTCTCTTAATATATGTAAAAGAAAAAAAAAGGAAATAGATTCTTTTATATCACAACTTGGTAACCTGTGGTACGCCAAGGTATGGTACATTAATTAATAATAGAAAATTCGTCGTTTGAATACCATAAACTCTATTGTCCAAATGACGAATTGAGAAAAAATTAAATTAATTTTCTGTAATTGGAAAAATAGTAAAGATTTTCAGGAATTTCCATTTAAATTTAGAAGCGAAAAGTAATACCTGTAACAAAGCAGACTATTTAATGATCATTAATGGCTTAGTATAATATCATAGCTATTGGTAAGTAATTTCAACTTTTAAATCTAGATTATTTGAAAGATTATTTGGCACTAAAACCATTAAAAAGCTTTCGAAGCACTGCCTTAAATAAATAGAAAAAAAAACATTTCTTTCCAAGAGCAAAGAATGAAAAAAAAAGGTTAAGTAAATAAAATGAAAATTTGAATAAAAATCTGCTTAAAATCTAGCAAGAAAAATTTTTTTCAAAGTGATATTCTGAGATGTTTTCTTTTGAAAATTAATTTTCTTTTTCGCTATTTACGTATTACCTTAGGTTTGTAATTTTTGGTAAAAGCAATTGAGGCAAAATATTAAAGTTTATTATTAAGGTATGGGCTATAAAAAAAACAAATTTAAATTAATTAGCTACTTCAGATAATAAGTTTTATTGACCTTTTACGTTTATTAAATAGTTTAAATGGCTTTTTAAAATAATTATACGTTACGTACGAACTTTTAAAAAAATATTAGATTTAATGAAGAACCAAGCAAAAATATACCATCCTGTAGCAATAACTATTGACAGCTACTGACGTTAAATGTCAAAATTACTACGAATAAAGTACTGGTAAAATCAAATTTTTTTGTAGCTGCGATAGAATCATGAAAATTAGATCAAAACTGAACCAAACTGCACAACTACAAATTAGAAAAATACAAAAAAAAATTAGAGAAGATATTGACCTATTATCAGTATTCTGGCATTTCATTCAAATTATTAATTTGTTATAAAAAGTGATTTTTCACAAATATTCTCGTTAAAACATTGTTATAAAAAGGAATCGGTATTTTCTGATAATATCTTTATAAAGTCAAAACTGTCGATACATAAATTAATTTTCCCGTCCCTAACCACAGATAATAACAAACTTATTTTTTTTTACAAATTACTAGAATTCATTAAAATCATTCATTGATATTTTACAACTCACATTCAATTAAAATATATTTCACATTTCTGTATAATCAACAAGTGGAAAAACTTAATTTTCAATATTTTCTATTTTATTGGGTAAAATTCTATTCTAAAAAAATTCAGTAGAAAAATAAAAACTTCTTTTTTTTTTTGATAATAATTGAATTTGATTTCCCAGTTTTCATTAAAATACCATCCAGATTTGGAAAATTAGTTTTCGTGTTACAAAAATAAATATATCCTATACTAACAAATAACAAATTTGTCATCAAACTATATCACACTATCAGAATATCACGATGATGACATATTGTAATATATTAGGAGTAAAAAAAAAAGATTAGGATATTGGAGAAGCCTAAATTTCGTATCATCCAACAAAAAACTATCACAAAATTAGAAATTTGTTCCATTTTTTTTATAGTTTTCTCAGTTTTTTTTTTCATTATTTATAATATCGATTTCGAATAATATGAATAAATTTTTCGAATATCTTTTTTTCCTCTTTCGATTGTTTCTAACTCATTGAATAATTTATTTACTTTCTACATGAAAAATTCTTCATGTAAATAAAAAAAAAAGAAAATAGAAATGTTTTCAGGGTAAAAAAAAAACAGAAGAAATAAAAAAAAAACAAAGTTGACGTAGCTAAAAAAAATTTACAGTAGTTTACAAATTCTTCCTTAACTTTTTAATACGGAGGGAATTTAATGTAACATTCTCACAACAATCAAGCTTGTCCACTGACACTCTCGATGTGTGCGAGAAAGAATAGTAAGAATAGTTAGGAAATTAATGACTATTTCAAGGCAGGTAAGATCAGAACTGTCAAAATGTTAACGATCATTACGAAAGTGGAATGGATTCGAAGTGTAGTCAACTTATTTCTGCCATCGATAGGATTTGTTTCTGTTAAACAAATGTTTCTGAGTCTATTACTGGTATTCGTACAAGGATTTCTAGAGTATCCCACACCTGTCAAACCAAACAACCATGGTACTTTCTTAAGTTCAATATATTCTCCACCTGGTGGCAGAATTTTAAACTGACATTTCCTTCTAATTTTCACTATTTTTTCAATGTGGAATTTTTTATTAACTTTTGAGAAATATTTATTATCTTAAAATACACTTTTGCATCAAAACTAGCAATAAGCCCTATACAACGGGATATTTTTAAACTGTTATCTAATAGTGACATCTATATCCAAGAAAACGGATTAAAAATTGAATGTCTACTATTAATTTTGGTGTAAATTGACTGCGTTTTTAATGATTTAATTATAATTTTTCACCAACACAAAATATTCCAACAGACGAATATGTAGACCGACTGACAGCTAAAGAGCTATTAAAACATTTTTGAAATAAATCATAATAAAACATATCGTCAGCTCAATCAAATTTAAAAAAATAATTCGACAATACACATAAAATAATAAAAATCAGATATAATAAAAGCAACAATAATTTGGATCTAAGCATCAGGCTATATAGAATATAGTGCTACTTTAGATGTATATAAAGATTTTTCTTTTATTGGTATAAACTTACATACAAATACAAGTTTGGCAATTTATTTCCGATTCGGAATTCTTGTATTTATTGAATTATTCAGAGAGTTTTTTGTTGATAAAATTGAAAGTTATAACATTGAAATTTCACTGTATCATAAATAAATTTCATAAAATTCATAAAATTTATTGATTGTTATGTGAAAGAATTTAATTTTAACATTATAATTAACTTAAAATTAAAGATTAAGGGATAAAATATAGAAAATTTAATTTAAAGCGAATTGTCACAACGGTGTGAAGAGCAAGTCTGAATGAAATTGATTAAAAACCATAAAAAAATTTGTAAACTGGAAGAATTCATAATTTGAAATGTTCACAAAGAAAACAATGTCTACGTTGAAATTAACTTTGCTTCGGTATAATTGTCCTGTTGAAGTGTAAATAAGTGACTGGAACCAAATTTATAGATTTATTTCTCTGAGCTTTTTCTGTGTCATTAATTTCTGCCTATTTCTTCAAAATTGATTACTTTTTCGATGAATTCTTAGTTCAAATAAAAGAAATATAATATTCACGACTAGCCTTAGTACGATCTGAAGATATAAAGGACACAATATTTTAGAAAAGACTAATCTAGTACGAGTAAGACTTTGTAAAATTATAGCTGGCCAAACTTGACAGAATTACCTTAACAGTAACGTTCTAATTCGGTTGTATCTTTTTATTTCTTTCATTTTTCAATTTAAACTTTCATTAACTTTTATATAATTGTTTTTAAACATTTTTAAATTCATAATAAATTGTTTTTTGATTATCAATTTATACAGAAAGTTGACATTATTATTTAAAATATAAGGGAGAGTTGGCTAAATTGTACCACTTATAAGTGTTTCAGTATTTTAGTTAATAAATGGTTTAAATTTTTGGTATAAATTTTAATTCTAATGGTTTTTCTAGAAAAAGTCATTTATTACCAAAAGAAAACGATTAGTATTTTCGTAAAAACCGTATTAAAAGAGATATAATTTTACCGGGAATACACAGAGGTCCTCTTTAGACAAATAGACTTAAAACTTACAACAATAAATATTTAATTTACACGGATTTTAATACAAAAAAAGTTTAATTTGCCATTGGAAAATATATAAAAATATTAAATATTTACATAATTTTAAATCAAAAATACTATTATTTAGTTGTGTGTCCGACACAACTAAAACTTAAAATGACACGACTGTGGCTAATTTAATTTTCATGTTATTTACAACACTTAGCGCAAAATTACCCATCATCAGAAATCAGTAATTAGTTTCGAATACAAGCAATTGTACGATTCAAGAACTGATACGGTTTCGACAACTATCCCCTACAACACAAATTTTTCAAAATTTTCCTCGGTATATTAAATAATATAAAAAAATTGTTGATAACTTTACTTCTAAAAAAAATTGATGTGATGAAAAATGAAAATTCTTCAATAATTTATTTACAGTACTTAATAGTTAAAATAAAAATATAGATAACAACATAAAATATATTGAAATATAATTTATAAAGATATTTAATGTCATTAATAATATCAATGACAACATTAGAAAAAAAAACTATAAAAAAAACATTAAGGACTTCCTTTTCAAACTCAAGAATACATAATAATTTATGTACGCGATTTTCAAAAATAAATTATCTAGAATTAAAAATTTAAATATTTTGTTATGATAATTACTTTTGAACGAAAAATGGAAGTGTTAAAATTTTGTTGGGAAATAAATAAATTTCAGTAAAATTAAATTCTGAAAATTAAATATTTTACTAAACATAAATAAAATTTATGAAATTGAAATTTATTTTTAAACTGAATCATAAATACGTTGAAAATTATGAATATTTTTTGAAAGTTCTTGGAAGAATTGCAGAAATATTGGAAGATTTTATAACTGATTATATGAAACAATATTCTACGATTCATATAACTCATTTTTTGACAGATTTTTCAACAAATTAACAACTAAACTTTTATATTTCTCACAAGATAATAATTATGTTTACGTAATTTTCTTAATTACAACATGAAAAACATTAACTGACATAAGTTAGATTTACACTGACAAATTGAGAGATATTTGAAATTGAAAAATATTTAAATCATACGGAATAGCATTCATGTTTAGCCATTAAATTATCAACTCGATCTTAAAATTGTATACTTTAAAATATCTAAAAAAAAATTTAATTTAATTACATTTAGATAAGACAATACTAATTTTAAATAATCCTTTATTCACAAAACATCACAAAAAACAAATTTCCATTTGACCCAATTTTCAGACAAATTGACACAATGATCTTTTTAAGTCTTTAGAATCCTAATAAGTCCTTAGTATTTTCTCTGTTTATTGTAAGAATTTTTAAATTTTATTGACACCATAATAAATCATAAGAATAGACAATAAAAATTCAAAATTTCAAGTATCTTTTTCTAATATTGCAAAGACAAGAAGAGGAAAATCATATTAACTGGAAGGTATATAAAATTCCATTTAACAATTAGATAAAATAATAATTAACTTGAAATTATTACTCGTCCTTTTTATTTTATTTTTTGTGTGACAAAGTCTTAAAATAGGAAAATAAACAGAAATTTTTTTTAAAAATAATTTTGTTTCATGTTTTATATATGAAAAATAAAAATATCCTTCAACACTTCCTGTTACACTTTAGAAAATTTCAAAAAAAGAATAAACAATTTAAGAAAAAAAAATTATAATTAAATTATTTCATTAAATTCCTTAAATTAGGACTAATTGGTGCCGCACAATTTATTACATTGAATTGTTTTTTGAGTGAACCAGTTTAGAAATTAAAATTTTCTAAATTGATGTAATTTAGGAAAATACGGACATATCTGATGTAATTGGAGAAAAATACTGACACCAAATCCTTTAAGGACTCAACAGTAATATCTATTAAGTGTAGACCCCTTTGAGTATTGCTTAAAACGATGATTAGTCCATAAATTTTGATATTTAATTAAATTAAAAGTATACCAACATTGTGACAACAAAAATTAAATTGTTGGGAATCAATTGTCCTAGAACAATTCACCTAGATTCAAGTGTTCTTTTAAATTTTTTTATTTAGTTCAGTTAAATCATTTTTCATTTTCTTTTTTTTTATTAAATTTTCCCTCTTTTTCACTGTTTTTCATTTTTTTTTTTCTAAAAATTTTCTTTATTAATTTCTCTTCCTTTATTTTTATTATTTTGGGTTTGTTTTTTTTGTGGTAATTTGTCTAACACGATTTTTTTTTATCGTTTTAAAATCTTTTTTAATCGTTTTTATTTTTGTCCTTAATTTTTCCAAAAAAAAAAAAAATTTATATAAAAGGAAAAATTGTTGATTCATTGTGAAAATTCTGTACAAAAAAAAAATAAAAATGTTTTTTTTATTTAAAAACTTATAGGCAACTTGTTGTGTTGGTTTATTGTTATTTTCTTGAGTGGATTTTAATTTAAAACCGTCAGGAAATGTTAAAGGAAGCGAAATAAATAATGTGAAGCAGAATAATTACTATATTTAGTTGTTTCATATTTATGGGCCTGCTGTTTTTGTTTGATAGTTTCTTATCTTTCTAATACAGAACTGCAGTTGTACTATTGGTGGATTACAGCGCCTCTAGTGACAGGAACTTGGATTAGAGAACTTGGATTAATTTATTGCAATTTTCACTATCTTCCTAATACATATGGCCTATTATGAATTTCAGATAATATTTACTATGTTAAATTATAGCTTTAATTGCAAGCAAATGATGCCACCTAGCAGATGATTTTAAAAAGCGAATGATGCCATCTAGCGGATGATACTCTTTAATAATCATTAACTGAATGATAATTGACCATTAAGGACCATTAAGGATTATTAATATTTACTAATGAAGTTCTTAGTAAATATTAATAATCCTTAATGGTCCTTAATGGTCAATTAACAGACAATTGTTGCTTTTGTTTGACATTTCTTGTTTTTAATTTTGAAGTTTAATAAATTTTGTAATTAATATGTGAAAATACTTATGCAGTTTAGTAATTTAAATTATTTATGAAATGTTTAATATATGTGATTAATATGAGAATTTTGAAACTAAAAATATTTTTGACGTTTCTAGCTATCATTTTTAGGATGATTTACAATTTTTTCACAAAACTTTCAGTTACTAAGCGGCTTTGTTTTTTAAAAATACTAATAAAGTTCTAATAACGTAATTAAGAGTGATAATTATAATTAAGCCATTACTTCCAGCGAATTTTCTACTAAATAAATTCATGTACACCCCTCTATTTTGAAAAACTTTTCCGAACGAACAGTGAGACAGACAGACACTAAAGCAATAATACTGGTTACGAATAATATCACTAAAAAGGAAACAACAATTTTAAACTAATATTAATGATAATAACAATTAAAAGTATATAAATTTTGTATAAACATGTACTTAGAACATTTTTTTTTTATTTAGAAGAACATAAGTTCTTGTTGTTATGGCACTAAGGATATTTTTCTTTGGAATCAATTGTTATGGTGACTGGTAATTGGGAAACATAGTTTATGATGTTTAGGAAATTTTCCAAAATAAAATATATTTAACTATACTTTCTGAATAAAAGAGATTTATTTGCCAAGATTATTATATGATAACAAAATTTAGCAAAATAATAATAATAATAATCATTAATAATCTCTAAAAAAAATCTATATATAATAAAATTTGAGGAAAATTGTGGAAAATAATACATTTCAGATAAAAATATGTTTTATTTAGTTCCATTTTTAAGAAATACGACATAAAGATACAAATATTTTTTTTTGAATCAATAATTTTTTAAATTAAAATCATTTAAATTGGTGAATTAGTAATTGTGAAAGTGTCTATTTTATTTATTAAATGAATACTATACGTAAACATTGTCAACATTAAATAGATTGCAAACTATTTGAAAATAGAATTGCGTTTAATTTTATCATTTATTTTAAACTAAATTGTAACCGTTTGACGCCATATTTATTGATAGACATATACTTTGCATTGCCGTAAACACAATATTTTTATGATTTATTGAGTTAAATATTTTTTAAATGAAAATTGTCTAACAAACTATGATAAATAACAGATTATAAATAATTCACAATTGATTTCTGTTAAGGTTAATTTTTTAGAAAATTTATTTGGGTAAAATTTTTTTAATAATTATTTAACAAACCTAATGAGAAATTTTGTTGTAGCCTTGAGTTGAAAGCCTAAAACATTGAGAATTTAAATATCTTTGACAAACGATACTGTTTAATGATCATTAATGTCTTAATTATAATTATACATTTTGTCTGTCATTTGTAATGATAATTTATCTTCTAATTATCTCGTTATTGATCTAGGCTTAATTTATTTATTAGTATAACAAATCTAACGATACTAGGCGACCAGTGTTAAGTATTTTAAATTGTAGACAAATTGAAAATATATCAAAAAATTATAGCTTGAAGTATCAAAAATATTTTGAACTCAAATGAATCATATCTCTTTCAAGATAAGGTTTGTTGTATAATTGAAAGGAATAAGAATTAAATAACCGGGAATAGAATATAAATAACCGGGAATAACATATAAATAACCGGGAATAAAACATAAAATATATAAATGATCGAAAAAATTAATTCCATAATTACAAGCCATTAACTTGAAACATACTGCATAGCAGTCTGAATACTCTAATTATTTTCCATATATTTTTCCACTGAAATTTTAATAAAATCAAATTTACTTCGTAATCTAAATTTATTTTCAGGGTTTAATAGCCTGCCGAACAAATACCACTAACAATATAATTATTTAATTTATAAATTTTATTGTATTTTCTCAACCCTTAATCACCCAATTAAATATTTTTCATATCATAATTTAATAAATTTCAATATTTATACAAAAAAAATTTTGTCATCGTTTTATCAGCACTAAATTATTTTGCGAATTATTTAAATAAAATTTAATCTTAATAAATAAACTTAAATATTTTTCTGTGACATTTTACTATTTATTTTAATTATTAATTAATTTATAAAGCAAATATGGATTAAATTGAAAGATATTAATATTTTATTTGTATGCTTTGAAAGCATAATTATGTATTCAGGACGGCAGAAAATATAAGTAAAAGATTCATTTTTCAAACCGTCCAAAATGGCCAATATTATTTATCATTTAAGTGTCAAAAAGTAATTAAAGAAGGCTTGCAAGTGTCAAAAACTAATTAGTGTAGGATTGAAGTTTGAGAAAATTCAAGGGAAAGAAACTATATAATGTTAGTACAATTTTAAAGCGAACGTTTCAGAGACTAATTACTAAATTAATC
Source organism: Empis livida (assembly GCA_963932195.1). Classification (NCBI taxonomy): domain Eukaryota; kingdom Metazoa; phylum Arthropoda; class Insecta; order Diptera; family Empididae; genus Empis; species Empis livida. The sequence goes on from OZ010647.1 coordinate 3,859,577, forward strand.
AAGTACGAAACTGAAGTATTTAGTACAATGGATCCTAAAGTTGACTAAATCTCTATGAAAACATTATAATTATCTTTTGGCACTTTAAAATAAGTTCTGAAACACCTAATCTTCAAATTTTCAACGACACTTTCCTTTATACCAAATAAAAGTTTCTCGTGGTTTTTAAAATTTAAAAATTTACTGTTTAGCGTACTAATTTTAAAGTGTCAGTAAGTAATTAAGCTTTGGGAAACTTTAACAAATACTTGTCATAAAATTTACCAATGGAGACATGTCCTTTCTTTAAAAAAATCCTCAAATTCTCTTTGTTTTATTATTCTGAATGAACTAAATTATTAAAAATGTGTTTAACACTCAAATTTCTTTCAGTGTTAGAGTTACTAAATTACATTAGCAATAATAATATTTCCAATTTTTATATTAAATAATTATTATAATCAAAATCGACATGCAATATTATTGATAATTAATGACATGACTGAAAAAAAATAGTTGATTTTTGTTGGAAATTTTTTTTAATGGATTGGTGGTAATTTTTCTAGATTTAATGATACAGATTTTTTTTTAAATTAATGTTTACTAATTTAACGTTTTTATAATTTTATCCAAGATTAAACAAATTTTAATTAATAGCAAACATTTTTATAAAAAATATATTATAATTAAATTTTAAGTAAGCTTCTTAATTAAAAATTGCGTAATGAAGTAAACCTTTTGGTATAAATTCTGGGTTTGGTGATGGAAAAATATGTAAATGAATTGTAAACATGTTTTCAGTACGGCACATGGCACAAGACTAATAAATCCGTCAAATCCGTCCGAAAGAAACAATTACGATAATTCGAATATTGAAATCATTACAATCAATTTTCTCGATTATTGACGTTGGCCAGTCAATGTGGAAATAAACAATATTTTATTAATGAACAGCGTAAGTTGAATTTGATTACAGAAAAAAAATTGAGAGATAAATTTTACGATAATTGTATTTTTTTTCATAAAAAAAATACAATTACCGCAAAAAATTAGTCTGAAGTCTGCTCGAGTGTCTCTCTCTGGTCGGCCATTATGAAAATTTGACATTTTAGTATTAATGAAGACCGTAAATTGTATTTACAAATGGATTTATTGACAGTGAGAGGATTTTTTTTTGCCAAATTTTATTTTTGAATGAATGAATAATCGCCCATTAAACATATTTGAGTACGAGAGAATGAAATTTATAGTATAATAGTATTTTTCTTATCAATGGCCCTTTATTGGTGTAGGAAAATCGTAGTAGTACATGAATTATAGAAAATTGTCCTTCTAGTAATTCATTAATGGATAACAAATCTGTAATTTGAAGAGACGGATTAAAAATTTCAATTGTAATTTTCTTTTTGTGGAAATTTGGACTTGTGGAAATGATGCGTATTTTTTTCACTAAAAGGATTTTATTTATCTTAGCTAATATTTATTTAATTTTCAATATTTTCACTTAGAATTCAAAAATTATATATTAACCGAAATATAATGTCTGTAATTTACAACTGAAACAATAAATTTTCAGCTAATTGAAGCGCCAGGAATTTAAATACTTGGACAAGCACTTACCTTGTCCCCTTTTTACCTTGTAAATAATAATAGAAATTCCCAAAATTGCCCTTAAATACGAATTTCATAGGATTACATATTTCACGTTTTATCAATTCTAGTTTAAGATTTCACAATTACCTGCAAAATATAAAAAAAAGAAAATTTAATAAATTTAAATTACATAAAATTTTATTTTAAAAAAAAATGTAATAATTTTTAAAAATTAAATAAATACATTTTTTTGTCAGCTCTCTGAATCTTAAAATGTTTATTCATGTGAAAATTAAGCTTTGAAATGACCAAACAACAAGGAAAGAATTTTTTTTTATCTTAATTCTCCTTTTTTTTATCAACATTTTATTCAATAATTTTCACAAAAACGTGGCATTAAAAAACAAAAATGGTCCTTTCACAAATAATTTTTTTTTTTTTGCTTCTATCCTTTTGACCATGAAAATTTCAATTGTAGTTGACCAGAGAAAATATATTTTTTTTTTTTGAAGAAACATATTTTCTAAATTGTCGGTTTGTGTTACTTGACAATTGATTTGGACTCAAAAGAATTTGTGGAAAGCTGTTTTTCAATAAATCCATTTTATCCTAAAAAAAAATATTAACAAACCATTTTTAAGATTCTAATCTTCTATTAAAATGAATAAGAATTGTTGGTTGGTAAAACTTTAATTCTTTGGTACACGTGCTTGGAAAATTTATTAATTTAAATGGGAGTTGAATTATTTGAAAAGTAATGCTAATTCCAGTGTGACACAAACTATCGAAATACTGCAATAAGGTTGAATATTATAAATGATTAAATCTAGTTAAATATTTTAAAATCGATAATTAAGTAACATTCAAATTAATTAAATGATATTTTTAACAAATGTCATAAATATAAATGTTATTTTTTTTGGACCAACAGGTGATTTTTTAAATTGAATTTTATCATTTATTATTAGCAAATTATAAAATGATGTAAATTTAACATTAAAAATGATTGATTGATTGATTGTTTTTTTAAAAAAAAATAATTTATATGTAAAATAAGTCCATTCAACTTTCGTACATAAATACAGAACACAATTTAAATTTTTTTTTTCATATTTCATAAAAATTGATAATAAAAAATTGTCGAATTCAACTTGAAATAAATTCAATTTAATTATTTTTCTTTTTGATTTATTTGGACACAATTTATCAATAAAATTTTGATCAATTCGAAAAGTATCTAAATTGTACCAAAAAAAAAAAAAATCATTTATTATTAAAATGGTTATAAAAATAATGTAATTCTTAAATTTGAATAAATCAGTTTAAATATGAAATTGTTATATTTTTTATTAAAAATTACCAGAAGTTATAAATAATTTAATGGGTTCTCAAAAAAATAAAATAAAAACATAATTGCTGAATCTGTGTTTATGATTTAATCAAAAATAACAATAAATTCGGTCAGACTATTTCGAAAATCTTACGAAGGTCCAGAGAAAATTCTGATAATCAACAAAATTACTTATTTATTATTTTCAGATTAGTTGTTCAATTTTTATTAAGATTAAAATTATCAGTCTCTATTAGCCATATGCAGTTTTTTTTAATAAAATCCAGCCTTATTACATAATCTAAATTGCTGGCAACTCACAATTTGGCATATGCTATTAAAAATTGACAATTTATTTGATTTTATAATAATGTAATCTGGCAATTAATTTTTTTTGGCTTATATATGGCCACAAAATATAACTTTTTTAAAACTGAAGAAAATTTACATGGAAATAGCATAGTTTTCAAGAAATTTGTGTTTAACAAATCGCCAAAAATTTTACCATCACTTTTTCTGAATTTATAACAAATTTTGTCTGCATTTTGGAATTCGAATTAGCTACTATTCGTCATTGGATTCAAAATAATGAAAAAAAAGGGAGTGTAAAATAGGCTATGGTCTGCTCTGGTGCAATCGGAATAACTCCAAATAGATTACATAAAAACGAGGAAATTACCTCAAGCAGAAATAATTTAGTGCAGAAATAGCAACATTACTATTTGTAATCATTTAAAATCGAATAAAACCAGATTTCTTCGTCTAAAAATCCAGTTCATTATGGAATGCATCATATTTTAAAATCACTATATCCGTTATGCCACCACCACCCTTGACTGTCATAATAAAACTACCAAATTTAAGTCAAAAAAATATGTTTTTTATATTTTTCATGACACACAAAATTTTAAGAATTTTTCTCGATGATTCAAAAATGAGTCATCGGTAAAGACATGTTATTTTGTATTTTGGTTAAAAAAATCGTTTTTACCTAGAATCTTAATCCAAAAAAAAAAAAAAATTCAATTTGAATCATCATCAATCTTTAATTTGTATTTTATTTACTATAAATGTTGAATGATGTTTGATTTTTTGGTATTTGCGACACGTAGAATAATAAATAGAAATAATTTTTTTTTACAATTTTCTTGTCTTTTTTCCAATGTTGTTGTTGTAGACTTTTGATTTATTTGTGTATTAAATATACAACAAATATTGTCAAGTAACACAAACCGACAATTTAGAATATTGACTGTGTATTAAATATACAACAAATAAATAATTTATCTAATTTAATTCAGTAGATTCTCATCCGAGTACACAAAATAGTCAGTCAATATTGTTGCTATTAGATTGGAACAATAACAATAAATAACACGCAATAAGAACTACTGGGGTAATAGTTTTATAGTTATGTTAGGAGCAATGTTTTTTTGTATGGCGAAATTAAGTTTTTATTGTAAAAATTGTAAATTATTACAAAAATTTAATAACAAATTGAAAAGTAATATTTTTTCTATTTTAGCGCCACTAGTGAGTATTTATAGAAACAATTATTTTGTTGCGAATCGTCGTTTTGAATCAGTTTTAGTAACCATTTATTATATACGTTAAATTAAATAGTCAGGCCTAAATATATATTAGGTCCTCTGGTCCTCTACTGGCAAAATTTTGCCTCTACTGGCAAAATCTTGAATTATACTAAAGTATAATTTCTTATGACTATTTTTTTTTTGCCATAAGGGGGCACACATTTGATTCTTTCTTACTGTTTTGTTCAAATCCCTATTTATTTCAACAACGCAAGCTTTTATCATTTATACATTGCGTTATTAAAATTTTTCAATGCAGTGCCCCCTAATGGGAAAAATTTATTGTAAAAATTTACTATTTCATACTAATGTTTATTATATTTCTAATATAAAGTCGGCTATGAATGTTGAAGAATATTTACTACATTCAATAATAAAATTTTCCGCTCAAAAATACATTTTGAGCAAAAACAGATAACGCCACCTACCGGCTAATCTTTACACTAAACGTAAGATTTATTTTGATTTCTTTCCAACAATTGTACTATTAAATAATTTATGTACTGTACATTTAGTATGCTTAAATACTAATTTGTAAAAATGTATGAATAAACGACAGACATAAAACTAGCACATAAGTAATTCTTTTGTTTTTCAAAAATAAAAAACGAAATTTACTATAATAATAATCTAAATATCTTTACGAGTATATTATATAAATTTAATCTCATGAGATTTATTATACAAACAACAAAAATCAGAACAAGTGCAAAATTGTAATTTGTATATAAGCTTTTTATGTATATATACATTTATGTTGCTATAATATTAAAAATTAGACGTTTGTTTTGTGACAGATACGAAATAATTTTTTTTAATATATTTTTAATGTTTATTTTTCATTTTCATTTTTAGATTTCTGTTTAATTTCACCACAAAATTTACATTTCGATTGTTTAACTTTTATTTTTTTTTGGAATTTTTCCATAAAAAAAACGTTCATGATTAAAAAAAAAACATAAAAATTGCCAAAAAAAAAATAAAGCAGAAAATTAAATTAAACATTTTTTTTTTTTAGATTCAGTGAAAGTGATTTTATAATTTTATGAATTTATATAAATTTGATAGATAAAAAATTGTATGTTTTTTTGCAACACTATGATCAGCTGATATTTTTTGGTTGTGTCATAACAATAATATTTACAATTTTTCACTTTCTAAAGTTTCATTCAATGATATATTATGATGTCGCATCTAATTTTAACAGACGAAATAATCACATCAATTCCACTTTTTTTTTTATGTGAAGAGCGCGTTTCATAAAAATTGAATGAAATTAAATTTTTTTTTGAATGAAAAGAAATGTTTTTTTGAAAGTTATGCGGCGAGACGTATCTATTATGAATACCAAGTTAAAAAAATTTATATTGTATTAGATTTAATGGTTGATTATTCCAAAACGGTGAATTAAGCAAAAGATTGTTATGTTAATAATTAAAATAGTGAATAAGATGTAAATGTTGACAGACGCCAACATTGTAGCTAAATCGCACTTTAAAGAAACTAATTAATATTATTAATATCTGTTGATGGGAGATTGTGGTAAAAGTGATACAAATATTAATTATTACTTGTATTAATGTATTGTCACTTTAAGTTTTAGGTTTCTCTGCAAACCGCTTTCATAAGCGGACTTTTCATAAGCAGAAGTTTTGAAGTTAAAATTACGTAAAGACTTATAACGTCGAATACATTAAACTATTGTTTTAAACTTTTATTTCATTAAAAAACATTGTAATTAAATATTTATTATAGTAAATTTTTAACTTGAGTCTAGCTAGTTGTCTTAATTTTAATTTACTACAACTTGTAGTCAGAGTACCGGAAATTCTTACGATTTAATCAATTCACCTTGAATAAATTTAAAACATTTCTGATTCTAATGCTGAGCAAATTTACTAGAGTTAGAAGAAAAAATTGCCTAAAATAATAAAAATTAATAAAATAATAAAAATTATAATAAAATCTTTACCTTTCGCCTACTTAATGTGCCTAGTCTGCAAGTAAAAGTTTACTGATTCAAAATTCAAAATATTCACTGAAAATTTTTTTAAGATTTCCCGCTGGTAGGAAAAACTAAACAACCAACATATTTACTTCCATTTTGTATATATCGTAATTGCCCATAAATAAATTTAATCTAATTTAAAAATAATTAAATTTGTAAAATTCCTTTTAACTCTTTTTCCATCCGACATGAAACTTTAAAAATTTTTACAAACAAAAACACAGTTTTACATAAATTTTTCCACCAAAAAAAATGAACATTTTACAAGAATTTTTTTTTATAAAACTTTTTTAATAATTTTTACCCCAATTACACAGTATGACATCCAAAAAAAATTATTTTTATTCCGAAGGGTAACAATAAAACTCAGTTTTTTATTTTTTTGGGTTATCATGCTGCGGTGTTGACAGTACATAAAAAGCCAATAATTACTATAACCATAAATAATAATAAAAATTTAAGGAATTAAATGTAGGTGTAAAATAAATTTTAATGGAACTTTTTTTTTTTTTAAGTCGAATAAACAAAATATTTTACTGAAAATATTTTATGTTTCTTTATTAAATCATCTTTAAATTTATGTAAAATATTTTGCTTTATTTTTATGTTAAACATTATGCCTTTTTCTAATTTATTTAACAAAAAATATAATTTACTAAAAAAGGAACATTTTTCAACATGTTTTTCCGTACAACAAAGAAATATCCCTTAAGTCAAATCCGTCCACAATAAACTCATTTTCTGCATTTCTTATCGAGGCTGATATTGTGATAAGAAAAATGTTTTCTTTTAAAAAATAAAATTTACCTAAATCCATTCCGACAAGAACAGTCATCGCCAGTTTGTGTACTGTCAGTTTCCTGTTAAGATGTTTCGTTTTTAAGTAAAGTTTTATTTCTTAGATTTTCTCCGCTTACAATCAAGAAATAATATGGCAAAAAAATTCAAATTTATTTCATGATTTCATACTGAAAATATGAAAATCCTTACAAAATCTTGAATATACCACAACACAATTAGACTTTTAATAAGCATACAGAAATCATGTTAGACATCAATTTATGTTTTGCCTTTATTTTAACGAGTTACATAAAAATTCCTTTCAGAAGATATGTTATGTGTAGGAGTTTCCTAGTATTAGATCAATTAATAAAACCTAACATTTCCCTAAGAGAGCTACTGATATATCTTCACAGTCGCTCTGCCATCTAGTTATGCTCGCCACAGAATGGTAGTTAAGGTGACAGTTGACTGTTAGAAAGCTAGACAGTTGACTGTTAGAAAATAGCTTGATATGACTATTAGACAAACTTATCTAATAGTCATATCAAGCTATTTTCATTCAATTCTACTCTTGATTATATTTCAAAATCAATCTCTAATATTAATTTTACAGTACTGTTACGCAATGAAGTCGAAATTTTACTTTAAACTCCGTTTTTAAACGGACTGACGAATAAATTTTAAATTTTTTTATGATAGTCAGAATTTTATACCATTTCGGTTAAACATAGGCCAACGTTTTGTTGATACTAAACTCTACCAACAGCATACAGACAGACAGACAAACTGACAGGACAAAAAACAACACTTTTTCTTGATTTCTTTAAAAAAAAATATAAAAAAAATCGATAAAAAAAACGAGCGAAATACAAATTTTTTTTTCTGCCATTATTTCAAAAAATATAAAATCAGGATAATTCCACTTGTTGCAATAAACTCTACAGATATCCTTTTTTTTTTAAATATTTTGTTGCTGCAAAACAAAAATAACAACAAAAATTGTATACACTTGGGTTGGTTTTGACGGTAAAGAATTTCCATTGTTTTTTGGATCAACTTAGAGAAATGATAAAATTATATATTTTGTGTTGTTAATATTTCAAGGAATATCCTTTAAAAATATCCTTATATTCTTTTTTTTTTTTATTTGTAGAATGGAAATTTTTTTTTTTATTCTGATGACAATCAAATAAATAAAAATAATAGCCATTGTTTTCGAAAAAAAAAACTGTCAGTAGGAGAGTCTGAAACCATTTAAGTTCAAAAAACAATGATTTCTTTCAAATCCTTTATATTCGTTTAAGGATAAAATATTATTATTATTATTATTATAAGAAAATAGTAAAATGAGAAGAAAATTGTATGACTTCTTGTGTAATAAAAGAAAATTATTATTGTTTAAACGACATTGAAAAGGACACCATACAAAAATGAGTCTGAAAAAAAGTTTGTTTAAGGGTCAAACAATTAAATTTTCTTTTAGTTAATCATAACTTTAATAATTTGCAATCATTTTGTTCTCAACTTTTATTATACCTTTTTATATGAATTATAACTTATTAAAAGTTATTGACATTTTACTTTAAAAGGATGGAAAATTTAGAGAGAACAAGACTCACAGTTATGTTTAATTGACAAACCAATTAAAAGTTCAGTCAATTTTTCTATTACTTTCTATCTTTAAACAGATCCAAAAATGAAATTTAAAAGCATTATGTATAGTTGAAATAAATGGAACACTTAAAATCCTTTGGTCAACGTGGCACAATATCATCGAAAAGAAATAAGAGAGAAAACGCGGCTACAAACAATTCCCTAATCATTTTTCAATAGGATATTCTCTAGAAAGTCCTAACAAATATTAGAAAACTGGGAAACTGAGGCACACCCGACACCTTTGGATGGAATCAAACTGTTCTCTCGTATTTTGAGAACCACAAGAGTCATCCTAAATATGGTATTTTCAGAACCACAAGAGTCATCCTAAATAGAATGAGTCGATACACGACATTTAAAACGCACCTATTACTGGCTACACACCAGAGTTTTCCTATGAATTTCCCACTTTCTTTAGAACAACAAACCAACTAAGTGGAAGTTAAATATGTAATCTTTAGGTTCGCATTCCTGACTCTCGGTTTTCTTTAGATTGGTTTACAGTAATCAAAAATTTACCTTGACAACATGAGAATCTTCCCTGAAATTGACTCATTCTTCCCTTCTAAATTTCTTCCTAAGCAAAAGGAGTAATTGTATTCCTACAGAATGACATTACTTTATTACCAAATTTAATTTCTTACTATTACTTTTACCAACACGACAAATCGGGAAATATTTCCTCTTCAGGATTTAAAACAGAAACAAAGTTCTATTTTTTCAGATTTTGCTTCATCGAGGCTAATATTAAAAATAAAATCTTGCATAAAAGTTATTAGAGTATAAAAAATGTCCTTAAAATCCATTAAAATTTATGACTGTAAAAGAGCCTTTTAAAAATCTACAAAACAAAAAAATTCACAAAAAGCAAATTTCTCTCAAAGTGCAGTTTTTACGGAAAAGTGCATTTTATTTAAATGTAAAAGGATTTATATTTTCAACAAAAAATTAAATCTGGGTTAAAAATAAGCAAATTTCATATTTTTCTTATAAGGATAATTAAATGTTACAATAAAATTTAAATATCTCTAAGTCATTTCTCACAAGAAATATAAGCTTCTCCGACATTGGTTTCTTCAATGAGACGTTTTTGCAGCTCAGGGTTTTTCTTTCAGATTTTAATAAATAAACAATTTTTTGCTAAGAAATTTGATGTAAATTCGATCATAATTAATCGGATAGCTAATCTCTTCTGATAGTGAATTTCCTTTTTTCTAGCCAAACTATTTTCTTGTCGTTTAACAATATTAGAAAAAATGTTCAACGACAAGAAAAAGACGTGAGTTTCAAAATATTTTTTTAATAAATTGTAAAGTTTGCATACCTTATAAATGCATAAAGTACAATGAACCTTTACATTCAATTCTTAATGTTTATTCATAAAAAATTATAGTGTTTCTTCCATTTCATGTTAATGGTTTTTCGATTTCAACTGCTCTGACAAGTCTCCTTTTATATAAATAGAAATACCATTGTGCGACAAATGAAAATGTGCAATCATAATAAGAAAACAGGTCGTTATCCTTCGTACAAACAAAAAAAAATATAGAAAAAATGAAAACTATTATCCATCTTTTGCAAGTTTTCCAAAAAAATTATAATAATAAAAAAAAACTTTAATTTCGCACGAAAATTTATTATTTGAACGTGTTAATGGTATGAAGTACCTGAACGTTACCATCTTAATGTGGTATAAAATAATTTACTATGCAGACTGTGAACCGAACAACGTGATATTAAAAATAACAAAAAAGATTTTTCACTGCGGTATTTTTTTTTGAAAAATTTAATTTAATTTTATACAGCAGTGTCATTTTCATTTTTGACAAAGTTTACAAAAACCACTTTTTTATTTGATCCTTTAATAAATTATATTATGTATATAAATTTTAATATTATAGTTCCATTATTGCGCCAGGTGCTAGTTTACTCTCATAAATTATTTTTTATATAAATAATACCTAAAAAAGAAAATTTGATTTATTGGTGACTTTTCAATGTTATTGATTAAAATGACTTTGCAATATCATTGATAGCAATATAGTTGAAAAACTGTCAAATAAACTGTTGGAAGGATATTTTTCATAAATCGTATCGTAATCAATATTTTTCACAAAAGGAAATAATTGTGAAGGTTATTGGAGAGTAGGACTATGGCCATAAAAATGGGTTACATCTCCTATAAGGTTCAAACAGTTTTGTAGCAAGGCTGAATATCGACAATTATCTTGTTTACTCAGTAAATGAATACTACTAATAAAATTACAATAAAATGTAATTTTCGGCTGGAAGATTGCGCCCATTTAATAACAAAATAATTGAAACACAAATGTCTCACTAATGTAGACCAGTGTAATTTACTAAAAGAGCTTCTTGCAACAAAAGTTTCCGCACTATTAAGAAATTTGTGGTTTTACATCCATATCGATCGAAATTAGAATGTTAGGAAGCCCTTTAAAGGAGGAGAAGAAAAATTATTGTCCAAGCAATGTGATGTTGGGAATTTTTCTTTCAATCTAATTTTTAACTTTGGAATTAACGAGTCAAAATCGTTAGTACTTACGAACTTTGACGTTTCTACATCCTTGTAGCGTGTTTATAAATCAAATGGACCAATTATTCATCAACTGTAGGTCTAAATTCAATAAAGTATGGATTATTTCCCTCTAAAATTTAATGCAACGTTGGGGAAAACTTGAATCTGATGCAAAACATACTTAAATTATTATCTCGCCATATTATTTTATTAGCTTCATTATATGAATCACAAAATCACCCTAACAAGAATTAATCATAGAAAATCCCCAAAAAAAAATTTCAAATTCATGAATTACTGAAAACAGAATTCTGCTTCAAAAACTTTTATTTTCATTTTTTGATGATAAAAATAGATTTTGTTCGTCATCAATTTACTATAATTTGACACCAAACCCCAATCAAATATTAGACTTAAATAAATGTCATATGAATTTCGTCATTAATATTGACATTTATATATTTTTCCTTTTGATTTTTCTATAAATAATTTCCATTCCAAACTTTTTCTGAATTATAATTGTAATTTGCTAAAATATTCATTTATCATGCAAAAGTCTAATTTTTCGTAAATAGAAGGGGAGTCGAAAATCACCAATTTTCTTTTATCATGGGAAAAAAAAATCTAATTTTCATTAATATTAGCGTTAATTTTCTGTCATGTAATATAAATTTTCAAATTTGATTACATTTTTCCGACAAAAAAAAATTTCATTTTTCCACAAAGTAGTATAAAAGCATAAAAAATTGATTGACAAAAAGATTTTTTTACAAATTTGTGAAAAATGGTTAAAATGAAAAGTGTCACACTAACATGAAAACTTAGGGGAAAAGTTATTAGATTTTCATAATTAAGCAATGCTTTTATTTTTAACTTAATTTAATGTTAAATTGAATTAAATAAGCACAGGAAGTTTTTTTGGAATAACTTTCAAGTTTTAAAGAGTAATTGAAAATTTGCCAAGTTTTAAAGAGTAATTGAAAATTTGCATTATTTCTTTATGTTAGTAAGCACATTTCTGTCAACTCGTCTGTCAACTTTACAACATACTATCTTAATGTGAATATAATTATTACCAGCCAATTTGTTCAACACAAACCAGTGAAAAAAATTTCGGGATAAATGGAACGGACTTTTAATAAAATACGTTTCAGTCTAAATATGTTTCCGGTCAAAATTTGAATGACACTAATGCATCATTTCGTCACCAAAAATGATATTAGTCTGTCTAAGTTATCTGAAGAAAATGAATCAAGAAAAATGTGAAATGGCAAAGAAGTGCCTAAAATACTATTCATTTCTACAGTATACTCGGGATCGAGGCATTATTCAAATTTAAACTATATTCTTTCCGACTTACTGTCAAATAGTGTTAAAAACTGAACTTAATTCCCAGTTTGCTACAATTTTCATTGTACACTTTTCACACCAAAAACCTAATAAAGGAAATTTTTTATAGAATTATATTTACACAAAACTTAGAAATAATTCTATTAAAAATTCTATTCATTTCATTTCCAAGTGAAAGTTCTTTTGAAAAAGAAAACCCTTTTCAATAATAATGATGTCCTTGGCAGAAAAACCTTAAAATAAACATTTTCCTACTTTATAGTTATTCTATTATTCTACTTTACAAATAGTACACAAATATTGCGCAAAATAATAATTTCATTTTTAATATGTGTACATGTGGTGCATAGAAAACTGACATACTAAAAATATCCTTTTTTTTATATATCTATTATTCACATCATTTCATTTTTCTTTTTTTTTGTTCTTTTTTTGGTGTTTAGATTTTCCTTAAAATGAAAATGTCATGTTTATATATTTTAGTCGTCCTTTACACATTCTTAAAATAAAAAAAAAGGAAAATTTAAATAATAAAATCCTTTTTTTTGTATAATGTCCTTAAAAAAGATAACACGAAAAAAATTTCACTTAACAAATACTAAAAAAAAATGCCTTTTTTTTTGTGGTGTTTCTCAGTGACTAAAATTGATTTAAGGTCAGAAAACTTTTATCCAAATAATGATTTCGGAAAAGATTAGATCGAAATAAAAGAAAATTTATTTACAGTTAGTAAAATTGTATTTATTAAGCACTTTTCAAATACAAAAACAATGACGTATCCAAAGTGCTATTATAATACATAAAAAAAAGACCTTTAAAATATCGATCGATAAATTTGTCGTCGGATTTGGCGAATTGTGCAACCTTGTATATAAGAAAGTAAAGACAAAAAGAGGGAAATTAATGTGGAAAATTGAAAGTACACTGGGATTTTTTTTAAGCTCTTTCTGTATGAAAAGAAAAATCGTATTAAAAATTAGAAATCAAGCACTAATAATACAATGAATTTTTCATTATCTTGAGTATTCGTAAGGATTCTATAATGCAGTTTTTTTTTTATTTTATTGGTTGATGGTTGATTTGACGGTTTCCTTATGCATTTACAAGGATAGTGTACATATGGGAAAAATTTGATATTTTTAAATTGTAATAAATGATGGGATATTATTTGAAAAAGGATATTTTTGGAGTTTAGTTGAAGAAACCGTTTTTATTTGTTAAGTATTGTTGGATGATATTTACGTCGAAGAGGAACACGTCAATTTCGGCTTGTAAGGAACTACTTTTCTTTCCTTAAATATTATAGGATGACCGTTAAACTTTCGTTTAAAAACGTTTAAAATCATCTACCTAGGAGGAATTATCCTTACAAATACTAGGTTACTGTTTCCGTTCTTAAAAAGCTCTTTACTTACGGAATTTTTCCTATTCATTTCTTCTTATTTGTATATTCTTGCTCCACAAACTATTCTTGCTCAGTAAAGAAGATTAGTACAAACGTTTAATGAACACTGTCTTAGTCTTTCGTGTTTATTTTTTAATCTCTGTTAAGCCTGCAGCTAACTGTAAGGAACAACTAACTAATCATACTTTATTTGAAAAGATAAAAAAACCGGAAGGAATTTTGAATATCACGAAAAGAAAATGTAGAATACTCATTGGATAAATTTTTTTTTTAAGAGTCACGCTGCAAAAATGTACATTTATTTAAAATAAACCCATTTAAACTAAATAAAAATAAACAATTCAAAAAAAAATACTCAAGATTAATAGAGAAGATAATATGACATGCAAGTGTAGGAAGCCATAGATTTACTTAAGTATTTTGCTTATACTTTATTTAGTTAGTGATGGTAACAACAACCCTTAAAAAGAAAAAAAGAAATATCCTTCCGTCTGGCATTATAATTTTTTTTTGCTTCTTCTCTTTCCTCCCTCCCTGTCACTTTTACCTCAGAACCAAACTATGAACAAAAAAAAATTGCATAGTTATTTATTATTCGGTTAGCAGACACCCATTTTTCCCAGCTCCATTTTTATGTCTAGAATTATAGGAAGATAATTTCTACAATATTTCCACTTATAAATAGTTTTTTTTTTGTAATGCTTCTCGGGTTTCTTTCGTAAGTTTTGTTATAGTTTGGATAAAAAATCAATACTTAAGTCTGGGATGTTTTCAAGAAAAAAAAAATTTCCCATTTTCTTTTTAGTTTTATATGGAAATATAATTTTCATATAATATTGTGTCGGAAAAAGGTTAACCTTAACTTCAAAAATATACAAAACTATAATTATATTCAAATATTAAAGTTATGTAAATTTTCAGTTGGATGTTTTGTGGCGAATTTTTTTTGTTGGGAAAAATCAAAAGGAAGAAAGACCATCAAAATTTTATATATAAAGAAAGAAAATTGAAAGGAAAAACATGGACACAACTGTTAAAAGAATAACTTTAGAATATTTAATGTTAAATTAAAGGAAAATTATTTATCGAAAATTAATGTAAATTTCATATTTTTTTTTTTTTGGGTAAAATAAAGTAGAAAATAATAGAGAGTAGAAAAAGATATTAAGAAGACGCGTGTATTCATGGAAACAGACCTAAAGTTCATTTTCTTTTTAAGGTTGAGGTTATTTTTGTTACCTAGGTTTCTACAAAATAACCATAACAATAATTACATATATGAAGCCTTGAGCAAAATTACTTGTCTGACAAAAAAGAAAATGTATGGAAAAAATTTTCTGCAAAATTTAATGGTATCATTTCCGATGACATATAAGCATATAAATTTAAAGTGAAATGTCAAAAGGTGTTCTTTTTTAACATTAAATTTATTGGATTTTTATATTTGTTTGGGAAATAATTTAAATTTGTTGTAGTCTTGAAAGAAATTAATGTTCATAAAGAAGTTTAAAATAATATTGTGTAAAATTTCCCGATAACAACATTAATTGTGCTGGCAGTTCTGCAAGTAAAATGATGATTTATCGGTTCTGCGAGACAATAGTAGCTAATCCTATCTTCAAAATCAAGGAAAATATAATCATGTCAAATAATTTTTGGAGTTGAATGTAAACTGTAATACTGAGTGATGGAGATCGACCAACTTGAGAGAAATAGTGCCAACATGGATTTGTGTCATAAGTGTACTATTTTCATGGCATTTGGTAAGACAGATATCTTTGGCAGAAAATTGGTTAAATTGAGGAATATATTATGAAGAATCATACCGTTCAGTAAAAATGTTAACTTCGGAAATATTCAGATGTTAAAAACATATTTTACCTTACCAACCGTAGTATATAATGTTCTTACAATCTCCAGAAGCTTGGACAACAATAAATGTTTTAATCACAGTGTGAGGAGCTCCAATGATCTTAATGACACTAATATATTAATCAAGACGGACTGTAAAATTTTAAAATCTTGACTTTGACGAGGGAACTGAATTTATTTAAAATAATTAGGAAAATTGCCTCAATCAATATTTTAACCCAAGGGTCATGGATCGTTTATTTCCAAATACTCCAATGTCCAATATTCTAATAGTTTTAAAAAAAATTCTTGTTAACAATGACTTTATAAATTTTCAAGTTTTGAAAATGAATATTCTTTCAGTGTAAAACAATTTGACGTCACAATGATATCGTAATTTTTTTTTTTTTGGTTATTTAATTCTAATTATTTGTTCCTGCAATCAATTACGTTACTGGTTGTATTGTCTACGTACAAATTGTGTTTGTAAATTTGTTGTAAAAGGAAGACGCAAAAGGATATTTAGAAATTTATAAGTGTAAGTATATGTATAAAAAAATTCTTTCATTTTTTTTTAGTTGACGTTTAGCTGTGCTTCAACGTTATACTAAAAAATGAATATTTTATGACCCAGCAAAAAAAAAATTCTTGTTCACTTCTTCTTCTTCTTCTTGTACTCCCGTGTATCGTTTTTTCATACAGATACGTTATAATATACATTGCGTCACTTATAATAATGTCCATAATACTACGACACGCTATAAACGGAAATATTTGATTAGTAAAAATTATATATATTTTTATACACGATTTTGCAGTTCACCTCTTTCCTCCTCCTAAATATACGTGGAAAATTTATTTTAGGCAAATGAAAATTTATTTTAGTCAAATGAAAATTTTCCTTACTTTAAAGGTGTTTTCACTTTCTTTTTTTTTCCTACTTTTAGGCAAATCTAGTTCAAAAGGAGAATGGGTTTGTGGAGGTAGAGTTCGAGTATAACGTTAATTAGATTTTAGGCTGAATAAAAAAAATTTCCTATACCGATATTCTAGAAGTGAATTGCCACAAACTTCCCAATGAAGGTCAAAAGGAAAAATATTAAAGGTATTTTTGCTTTTTTTTTGTAATTTTCCTATCAAATTATAATTTTTTTTTTAAGGTGGACAAAACAACGGTGATTAGGATTCCATTTGGGAATTTGTTAAAGAAAATTAGATCAAAAAAACAATAATAACAAAATAGAAAAAGGAAATCAAAAATTATAAATAATGACAAGGGATTCATTAAGGTTTCTAAATAGTTTTAATAAAATTGGATAATAAATTAGAAGTTTTTCTTTTTTTCTAGTATTAATTTAAGTTTATTGGCTTAATTAGGGTAATTTTTTTCTTTTTATTTCATCTTGTATTTTGATGTTGTATTTACCTTTAATTATATTTTAGAAGTTTAATTTTTGATATTTATATAATATCGCAATAGTCTAAATCTTGACTAGTTTATTTACGAAATTATTAATTAAATATTAATTGAAAGCAGTTTTGATTAATTTAAGCAGAATTTAAAGAGCAAATTTGCAGGTTTTTAGAAAATCAGATTACGAAACAAATCTGGAAATGGTTCTTACAGAATTTTCGAAAATTAATGTTTCCTGTTTTGCTATCTCAGATAATAAATGGTTCAACGCCGACCAAATATGTCCCTTGTGTAATAAACAAATTGAAATTGAATAGGCACATCCCATGGAATTAGAAATAGGAAACTATTTTCACAAACACGCTTCAAATGAACTTGACCGTATGTCTAGAGAGCGATGAAATATTTAATAATTCTTTCCATCTATCACTAGTATCAGCAAGTGGTCATATAATTTAAAGAGGTAAATTTAAAATCTAATAAACATATAATTTATGCAACTAATGGCACTAATCATTATTGCTCACAGCATAAGGTTATTTGAATTTATTCATGTATAAATTAAATTTCTCCAAAAAAAAAAAGGTCATTTGAGAAAGTTTAAGTAATTTTTGAGAAAATTTAAGTTTAATTTTATTTTTCTTATTATTATCATTTTTTATTATCAGATGAAAACTTATTATTTTAAATAAAAACATTAAAAAAAAGTAAAAAAAATGATTTTCATTATTTTTCTTGGGGTTTTTTTTTAGGGCTTTTGTTGAGAAAGAAAATTTTCTTAGTATTGTTAGTATAAGCTTCTGTTTCGATATGAAACAGTCAGTCAACAAAACCAGAATATACTATTCTGATTGTTTTCTGTTTTTCTGTCTGTCCGTTTCAATTTTTTCGAATACTAGGTTACACATAATTCAGAAGAATTATTTAAATTTACAAACCGGCCACTAGGTGTCATATTTTCTCCTAAAATTACTTGTGAAAACTTATAGTATGACTCAGCTTCAAACAATATAGTATTTTTAATAATATTAAATTTTAATAATATTAATTCTTCTCAAGACAATTTTTCTCGCATAATTAATTTACGTTGTCAGAGTTCACCAAAAAAAAAAATGGAAAAAAAATTGAAGAATTTGAGAACAACTTGAGAAGAGTGAGAAAAATGAGTCCTTACAAACGGAATTTAGTATATCAAATGACTACCATAATTTAAACGTTAATTATACTATATTTACTCTAATTCAAGTTTCTGCCACTAGGAGGTCATAAAAAAATTTGAATTTATTAAAGTAGTTACCAAAGAAACAACTTCGCATTGGAAAATTAGGTAAAAGTGAAAGAAAATTCTGATTGTTTCAATTAAAAAAAAAAAGAACCTTACAAAATATGAAATTTTTGAATATTAGTTAGGCTCTGCATTAATTTTTATTAGCAAATAATTTCGTATTTCGACCTTGACACATAAAAAATGAAAATATTTCTTTATTTCAAATAGAAAATTCTTCAATTTTCTTCTTGTAGAATTTCTTTATAAAAAAAAAAATAAATAAAATCGTAATAAAATAATTTTTCTTTTATATTTTCCAAGAAAAGAAAATGCTGAAAAAAAAATGATAAACTTGTTGATTATTAAGTAATTCAAATATCAACGTCAAGAAATTTTATTTTTTAAGTATAAGTCGCCAGTCCGAAAAAAACATTAAAAAAATTTTCTTTAATAATTTTTCGGTCAAATTTAATCTTTTTTTTTTTAATAACTTTTGAAGGTGAAAAATTTTATGAAAATTTTTTGTCAAGTGACTGTGAATATTAAAGAAAAGTTTTAATATTATAAAAAAAGTTTTAAGGAAAATTTCAAATTAATTATGTATTTTTAATTTATTAACTTTTGCTTTATTTGAAAATTGGATACTGGATTTATATTACAGTGGAGACGAAAAGACACAGAATAGAGTTTCATTAAATTTTTGGTTCAGATTATAAATTAACTTATTACAAACTGGCACTAGTAATCATATTTTGATAATTTATAAGTTTTTTTTTTCAAATTAGAAGAAGAAAACTTTCTTTTTTTGTGAAATTCTCAGAAGGAATTTACTGTGGAGAAAATTCAAAATAAATTTAATGAATATTTTAAAATAAATGTAAAAAATTTTCATTAATAAATATTCATTAAATTTTCCATATTTAATCTAATATAAATAGACGTTAATTATTCATAGAATGGCCACAAGAAATGTCTATTTCGTTACAAAGTTCCACAATCAATCAGTTTTACTTCAAAATAGAATGAATTTTAATTGTCAAAATTATAAATTGAGGTTAGCTGTCAGATTTTCTCAAGAATTTATGTCAATTCATAAACAGTTCTTAAAACAAAAGAACAGAATATGTCACTCTCGGCTGTCGTTAAGTACTGTCACCAATAATTATATCGTCTACTGTAGCATAGACTTAAGACTTATTTAAAATTTTCTGATTATGTTTTGACAGCTAAAAAATATTATATAATTTTTATAAAAAATTCAAATCACATATTTGAAGTTATTTTTCCTCCAGTTTTCACAGTGATTTATGTGATCATTTTTTTTGTAACCTTTTAATTATTTTAAAACCTAAGATTAATTTACAATGTTTTTTTTAAAATTATTTAAATAACAAAATATACCAATGTAAGTATTTAAGTATGTTGTAAAAAGAAAAAAGTTTATTTTTTAATTAAATTTAATGTTTTTGTCTGTCATTGCGGCAAAAAGTTATGCAAATAAAACATAAAAATAATCAAGAAACAAAATTTTAAATAAAAATTGTTTTTTTAATCTCATGAAAACACAAAATAAACTTAATTATTATATAAACGCTTTAAATTAAAATAACATCAGCTAATAAATTTAATTTGTATGTCACGTAAATATAACCTTAATACTAGAAACATTTTTTTTTATTATCTCGTGAATATTAAATTAATTTATATATTTTTGTGTTTTTTTTTCGAAAATGATTTCTATCACTTTTTATTTTGTTTTTATAAAACGTTTTAAGAAAATTATAAAACTTTTTAGATTTTCATTTAAATAAATTTTAATTTTTAATAAAGTAAAAAAATGTCGCGACGCAACAGAACTTTTTTATACGTCTTTAGTTCAGGACGGCAGTATATTTTTCATTGCAGCTTATCTATTCATTTAGAACGACATTTAGAGCGACACATTTAGCGTCTTACTAATTTTTTTTTGGTTAATATTTATTAGCTTAAATTTTACAATCAATATAATTTACAATTTAGCACCCTCTATCGTCAGGACCTCCAAATATATTAATTACATAATTTTTAAGTCTATACTTTTTATTATCCGCCCAAAGACAGCTTTAACGTCAATTTCGTTAAAGTTTTGGAGATTAAATTAGAATTTTAATGATATTTTTCAATGGAATGCCCCCTAATGGCAAAAAATTGAGTTATAAAACTTGTCAAATTGTCGATTTTAATCCCTTTCATTTCTAACTCTTTATTACCTTTTCTAATATGGGCTTTATTATTAAATTTTCGTTACATATTTATTAAATTGAAATTTTACCGACAATGAAATTTTACCAAAAAAATAATGAAACTTTACTGCCAATAATCGTAATGTTTGACAAAAAATTATTGCCAAAAAAAAATAATGAAACTTTACTGGCAATAAAGCATTACTACAAAAAGTTAATAATGTCATCTAGTAAAGTATTTTTCATTTGTAACTATTAGAAAATTGCTTTATCTCTTGGCGACAGTTCAAGATTAAAAAATTGGTATCACTAAGAATACATAGTGAGTCTGACTTTGCCAATAAAACAATTTTAAGGCAAAGCCGGATAACATCTATTAAAAACAATAGAAAAAAAATGGTTTACTTCTTGGCGACAATTCTGAGATTAATAAAATTAATAACGCTGTATAAACGCACAGTGAATTTGTTCTGCCAATAAATATAACCTAAATATCTTAAAGCCAAAAATCAAATTTAAAACATTTTATATTTCAAAATTTTTTTATAATTCTTTAAAATATATTTTTATTTTTGGAAATTCTCGAAATGAGAAAAATGTTTGTATTTCATTGCAGACAGAAAAGAAAATTTATTTTATTTATGAGTTTTTTTTTTTTTTTAATTATTTTTAAACTAGATCAGTGAATTCGCCAGGGGTGTGCGCCAAATTCTAATTTTAAACATTCTACTTTCTACAAACAAAAAAAAATTTTTTTTATAAATAAAATAAAACTGACTAAAACAAAAATCATAAAACATTATTTTTTTTTCTGTTATTTACATGTTTTAAGAGAAATCTTTAAATAAATTTTGTATCTTTTAAATATTAAATGAGTTTAAAATATTATTTTTTTTTTTGAATTTTTAATATTCTATTTTTGGTGTTTATTCTAAATTCCATATATAACAGAAAATTACATAAATTTACATTAATAATCATTTTTTTTTGTATATTAAAGATTCAAAATTTATTTACATTACAAATTACACAGAAATACACTAAAAACAAAAAAGATGTGAAATGAAATTCTTAAGATAATTATTATTTTTTTTGTTTTGAAGATTGTGTGATGATGAACACTGTAACTGGAATAGCGTGTTCGTTAATTTAATTTTTTCTTCTAGAGTGCTAATGAATTAATCAAATTTTTTTTCGGTTTTATATGAGAAAAATTACCAAAAAAACTTCTTTATTTAAATAAATAATAATAAAAAATTATTATGCTTGACTGATGTCTGGCGAAATTAATATTTTCATTAAAGAAATATGAAAAAAAGAAAGAAGTTAAGGTTAGAATAATTAGAAAATTTAAGGCGGCTTTGTTTATCAAAAAAATTAGAAGTTAAAGAGTTAAACAGAATCAAATGAAAAATCACGATTATAAAATATTGTCGCATATCGCTGTAGATATAAATATTGTAGATATAATTGATAATTTGTCCCGTCACTGTATTTTGCAAAGTTTAAAAAAAAATTCGAAATTTGTCTGAAATATTTGATCGCTATCGCCTGTCGCTTTAAAAAGTAAAAATTTCGTATTATTCCCTTATAAAGACATATTCGCTGTATTTCAATAGATATTTGATAATTTCGGTCGTCGCTGTGTTTTGATAATTTTTTAACTGTACAAATCGTAGAAAAGTTAAATGATTTTTGCAAATCCCTCTGCTGAAATTCTGGCATATATATCTCCTTGGTCCGCTTCGATATATTGTATTCGATCTAGAAATGACAACGACAACGATAAGGTGACTGGCGACTAACTTTACGCTTCACAAAACCGACATATTCTATTTTTTTCTTTAAAAGCTGATAGAAAGTTGATTTATCATTTATCGAGTGTAAAATTAAGGTGATAGTATTCCTCGAACTATTTTCTAGAACACAGTTCGAGCATTACTCGAACTGTGTTCTAGTAAATTGACCTAGTAATTAGTAAGTTCTACTAGTAAGTAGAATTACGTACTATTACCGTATTTCGAAAAAAATCTTCGAATTTTGAAGAGAATGCAAGGATTTTTCGCGAGTACAGAATAGTGGAATGAGATAGGAATTAAAAATTAGCTTTTGTTTCAGCTTATTTTAAATATCGTTACATATTTGCCGATGAGGCAAACTTTGATGCAATTTGAAAGCAGTCGAAATTGAAATTGAATTCCAGACACAGTGAAATAGATTAAGATTTTTGTCCCCATTTTACATGTTTTTAAGTTTTTTCTTAAATTATAAGAAAATTTTTAGTTTAAATTGATGTCAAGTTTTAATAATAAACTTTAATTTGGTTCATTTATAATCTGATAAGAAAAATGTTTTAAATATTTTTTTTTTTGTTATCAAAAAGCTTTGAAATACAAAATAAAATTGTTTATCTGCGAAATTATATCATTTAAAAAAAAACAATATAATATTGCAATTTTTTGTGCAATCTTATCAGTGTATATGTTACATAAATGTAGGGGATTATCACATCTAACTCTAAAATAGATTGGTGTATAAATTTCAACAACTTTAATTTAAAACACTTTTTTAAATTACAACTGCTTTCTGTGTGTTAACAGTATAACTTAGTTTGAAATTTTTTAAATTATCACTTATTGTGAATAGTTTGGCGGACAGTTTTTAAGCGATAGATATTCAGAAAGCTATTATTTTCGAAAACAAAATAAAGAAATATGTTACTGCAATATTAGTTGTGTCTCAAACGCCACTAATGTATGGCACTTCCATTAAGTAGTCGGGAACTTGTTAAAACTATTTCTGAATTGACTTGTTTTGTAAATTAAATTTAACATTTCAGATTTTCAATTCAGTGAAAATTCTACCATCTTGATAGACCAATCAGTTTACGGCAAACTTCTTTTGGAGGGTAATACAACGCCATCTCTTGACCAGTACAATAATTTTCTTTTCGTTAACATATTAAAGTCTATACTTAATATTGAGGAAATTCTTACAATATTAAGAAAATCTTTACAATTTTCCGCAATTATTATAAATTACAACAAAAAATCATTCTATTAAAAGGTTTTTAACCCCTTTACACTCACATACATAAAAAAAAATTTTCATAAAAATACCAAAATGTTTATTTTATCACTGAAATTTTAAAAGTTCTTTTATATTAACGCTTTTATATACATAAATATTATATAAAAGCGCTATGTCTGCTTGTCTAGCATAAAAGAAAAACTAAGTTTATTTTCATAAAAAAAAACTAATAGTTGCCAAATTTAAGTTTCTTCGTATTTTCCCATTTTTATTTTTTTTTATATACTTTTTCATTTCCTCTCCATGTCTCAGAATTAGCTTTACATAAAGACTAGTCATGGAAAATAATCTCGTTTACTTTTCTTCGATTTTATATTTTTTTTTTTTATTGCAAATAAAGAGTAAAACTAAAAAAGAAAATCTTCTTTTTTTTTCTTACTCCCCCAGATTTGTAGACAGTATCTATAAAATATAGATATATACTATAGAGTAAATATTATCGACTAACAGCTGCTACAACTGAAGAAATCAAAATGTCTTGATATATTTTTACAATACAGAAGTTTTAGGGTGAAAAAAATCAACATTTTTACAATAAAAACTTTAAGATTTTTTTTACAATTTCTGACCAATTTTTCCAATAATTTTTTTTTTAGCTTAAAAAAAATTGTGTAATTTTATAGTTTTTCAGGTATAATTTTACTTTTATGTTTATGGATCAATGATTTATCGGTGAGATAGTTTTTTCTGTAAAATATTTTTCGAACTATACATAAAAATTTATATTCTGAACAAATATTTTTTTTGTAGATTAAAATTGAGCTTAAATATTGTAAAATTAATAAAATTATAATTTTGGAAATTGTAAAATTTCAATATAATTCAGAAATTTAGTGATAAGTTCACTAAATTTGTGCCCACTAAATCAAATGTTTAAATAAATTTTAATGATTTTCTGTGCATAGAATTAATTTACGTTGATTTTTATTAGTTTATTCTAATCGGCGCCATAACTCAAAAATTAAATTGTTAAAAATTAAATTAAGTTGGTATAATTATTTTCGGACAAACTCAAATTTCCGTCTGAATTTTGTGAACTCGAACACACACTTGAGTTCAAATAGACTGCAATTGCACAGAAATTTTCTCATTTCATAAAATATTTATATCTGATAAATAGACTCGATTATGTTCGTCACACGTCAAAATCCATACTAAACCCTTTACTTGTGAAATCTTAATTTTAGAAGTTACTGTAAGGTTTCCTAAGTTCTAAATTAAATATGTTGGTCGTACTGTTAAGAGAGTTTCAGGAACAGAATCGTCCTTATTTGAAACATAATTTTAAATTCTTCAACAAAATCAAACAATAATGAGTAATTTTTCACTCATAACGAGGCTAAATCACAAATTATGTAATTAGGCTAATCCTATTAAATGTAGAAATAATGTCGCTCTGTCTCGTAACTCACTAGTACTGCAGTGATTAGTAATTTCTGTCTAATAAATGAATTAAATTGTTTTTTTTCTTCGTTACTACACTTTTAAATAAATATTTTCCCTGAATTAAAACAACTAAAATTATCATCATATACCAAATCTGTCTAGACATTAAAATCCAAACTAATTATAATTTGAATCTTAATTACACTAGTATTTTTTAAAAAAAATCTAATAAAAATAATAATTATGTAATAAATTCCCCATTTTTCTCATAATATTAATTACAATAAATCATAAAAAATCTTTTTAAAAAAAAGTGTGGAAAAAAATCTTGTTACCATAATTGAAATATAAATGTTGTTTTTTTTACTGATTAATTTCCAGATTGACCTTCATTTGAAACGCCATAATTGGATATAAAACAATTAAAAATGCACATACCTGAAAATAAAAAAAAATAATTAAAAAAATTAATAATAAAAATAGTTAATTATTTTTTAAAATTTAAATTCTAATAATGAACGGAAATTGTATGAGAAAATTTGTTATTTAAATTTAATGGAATTTAACCTAAATTTAGTGAGAAGAATGTTTAACTGACATTAAAGTACATAGTTGGTAAACTGAAGTTAATTCTCAGAAATTTATTTGTGAACTACGAATTTCATAGTTTAAAAATAAGGTAAACTTTAGAGTTAACCAATTTGTACCAACGAAAAAATATTGTTATTATCAAATGAATGCCAAAACTTTAAAAACTTAATGATGTTTACCTTGTTTTTCAAAGTGAAAACTAGGTTTGCAAAATTATAAATAATGAATTCTCAAAGAAACTATTCCAAAAAATCCAAAGTGAATTGAAAGTTTAATATAAAGAAACTCCGGAGTTTTCTTTAAAAATATCACAAGTTATTAATGCGGTCGGTGTTGCCGATATATTGCTTCATGATTACTCCAATCTGAATTGAAGCAAACTTCTTGGAAAATATTATCTTTAGCAGAAGTGGCATATATACCAATAATGAAAATGTTCAGATCTGTCACCGCACCGGGGTAAACTCGAGAAAAGCTGATGTAATTTGAATCTTGAGGATTAAGAATATTGTTCTTCTGGGTCGGAAAAATTATCAAAACAAATGAGAGGCAATACAGTAGAATATCATATCAACGTAAACAGTTTTAGTTAGGGTAATTTTCCTAGAAACTTATCTTGGTGAACCAGTCTCAAAAGAAACATTGAACGCTGAAGGTAAAAATGATAATCAAAGAAATAAGAGAACCTGGAGGAATATGGACAATCAATTAAACTTAGAAGCTCATTTGGTGAACAAGTCGCAAAAGAAACAAGTAAAATTTGTACCCACAGAAATAGAGGAAAATTATGAACGAAGAACAAAGCACAAGATCCGAATCATATTAAAAACAAGATCTAAGGACAAACATTACCAAGGACAAAAACTATTGATATAAATCTACATTTTCTACAAAACATTTCCACCGTTACAGTAATTTGTTTCTAATGAAATCAATTTGTTTAATAATTTTCTCATAACCTAGAAATAATTTTGTCGGTTAATTAATTTGCATCCGGCGAAAACAATTCAAAAAATTACTTACAACATTTTTTTTTTTGTTTCCTATTTCCTTTAATAATTTTCATTTAAAAATAATTTTAACATCCATTTTACATACAAAAAAGAAAAACTATTCTTTAATTTTATGTGAGGAAAAAAAAAATAGAAAATTAATTATTGTATCCTTTTATCCTACTTCGGTTATTACACTAAAATGCAATTTTGCAAAAAAAAAAAGAAAAAGGAAAAGGAAAAAATCTTTTATTTTAATATTAAAAATAACTTTTTCTAGTTAACATTAAAAATTTTCCATTTTCATATTTTCTTTTTGCCTTGAAATAATTGAATATCCTTTTTCCTTTGTTTTATATTTTTTTATACTCATTTTCTATCCAGAGCATGACATTGTGTTTTAGGGAAGAGTAAAATTGTTATTTTTTTTTCTGCTTTCTTGCGCAACGAACATAAATTAATATATGAGTATCCTTTTTTTGGAAGGCTTCTGTGAAAAATTAAAAGTTTCTTGTGTTAGCATTTTGTCGAGAGTCGATTAATTTGTCTGTCTGATCGTAAAACTTTTATTAGGAATTCATATTTGAATCAGTAAATTTAGATACAAATTGTTGCTAAACGATTTGTCGGAAGGACTGAAGATGAGTCAATGAAATTTAATGATTGTCCGCTAGGCGGCGTTATCTGATTTAAGGAAAAAGAAAAATTTGACATATTTCTTCAAAAATAATAACAAACAACACGTGAGAAAGGTATTTAAGAGTAGATAAAGATATAATCCAAAATTTGGCCACGAGAGGATGTCAAATATATTTAACTTCAACAGATGTAAAATAGTCGATATTCATAAATTAACTAAAATGAAGTGTCGGAAAGATAATTAGGAAAATACATAATGAAAATATAGGCACTCAAAATATCCTTTAAGTATGAAATTATTGTATCCTACTTATCCTATGAATCATATTTTTTATTATCCATGTACGTGTATATTTTTCACAAAAGAAAATTCACTTTATTATAATAATATATAAGGAAAATAAATAAATAAATAGACTAACAACAACAACAGCAAAAAGGCAATAAGGATTTAAAAATAAGTTAAATACAAAATTCGCTCTAGGGAATATGTTTAAAAAAAATGTTTTTTTAAAGAATTTTATTGTGGATAGGAAAATTAAATAAATTAAATTTATCTTAAATTTTTTTTAAAAAAATATAATCAAACTCCTGCAGTGTATTTGTCATCGAATCGTGCAGTGTTTAAATGAGTATAGTATGAATGGACCACCCTATATGACTGGTACATTTAGCCTATCCTAACTTGGGATATTCTAGTAAAGAGAATACGGGAATATAGGAAAAACCTTAAATTTACCCTCTGCATGCATACTCTTCTCCATAAACACAATCGTTATTTTCCAAAAATTTTCTAATTCTCAAGATTACAAAATTTCTAGCAAGAATGCTTAAGTATTAAAAGTCAAAAAACTTATCTTTAAAAATTATTGTCGCGTCGTTGTCCTTCCTAATCCAAACACTTGTAGCGAATAATCCAGACACAAATCCCACAATTCTGAACATTATTATTTTATGGAAATGTGCTGAGCAAGTTCACTTAATTTTCCTTTGATTATAGATAGAGCTTAAAGCGAATATAGCAAATATCGATCGAAATACAGCGTCATATTACTTACGTTACGATTTTTCTTTCGACATTTCACAACCACTTAGGGTTTAGCTCTTTAGTTGACATTACTAATCTGTCAATTACCTCATAAATCATCACCAATAAAGCTTAATTAATTGGAAAATACTTGTTTGAACCTTTAAAAAAACACTAAATTTCGTAATTTCTTTAAAAAAAAAAAGGCCACGATGTCACTATTATTCATCCAATTCATTATTTAATGTAATACCAGCTGAGAAAATTTCATAATTTTTTCAACTGTAATATTAAAAATATTAGAAAAATTGTTAAAAATTTTCTTATAAATATTTCTCTTATGTCATTTTTCCCCCCAAGGAGGATTGAGTTTTTTTTTATTATTTAATTTATAATAAATAAATTTTTCTTTAACACTCCATTATAAAAAGAAATATTTTCGAGTGTTAGTTGTGCGTGCAATAAGTTTGTGTCGTGTGATCTTCAAAAAATAAAAAAAATTTTACTTTTTGAATTGCCAAACGCGTTATACATTTTTTTTTATGATTTTCTTCCAGTATTTTCGGAAGGAAAATAAAAAAAAATTGATATAAATTTTTATTGTTTATTTTTATTAGAGAAAAATTTTTCGAAGTCAGACTATTTTTATAAATAAACATAAAAAATTTATGGGTTTTTCATTTATATATTTATATAAATACGTTAACGTATGCTAAGATGTCATGTTTTATTATTTACATTTAAGAGAGTTTGTGGTTTTTGAGGTTTTAATAAAAACCTAAAAAAAAACCTTAAATATTTTGACATATTTTTCGTCTTTTGGTAAAAATATGTAAAAAAAAATTAGGTTACAATAGTAAAAGAAATAATAATAGGAAATATGAAAATTTCGGGTTATGTTAAAATTGAGAGAAACATTGAAATATTTTAAATAACTTTTGAGTTACAAGACGAGTTTTAAAAGAAGCTTTAAAGGAATTTGTCAAATTAATTTAAAATGTTGTCAAAATGTCAGTTTTTGGCAGTTTTGATATTTGTAAAATTTCTAGGATCTACAGAGAGAACGAAGAAAATTTTAAAAAGAAGCTTTTTCTCAGAACTCTAGAAGAACAACGAATTTTGAAAGAGGAAAATTGAAACATGTTAATAGACTGAGACTGATCACAAGCGACGTATGCAGGAATAACTATTATACAGGAAGGTCATGTTGCTCCGCTCTTTCACTCGCTAGAAGAAAATGAAACATTCTGGATTAAGTAACTATTTTAAATTAGACGACGTCTCGAAACACAGCATGTAGAATCTCATTAAATTTAATGCAAGCTAATACTAACTTTAAAACTTAATTGTGACTCAAAACGGTGATCAATTCATCAAGCTGGTCTATTTCAGACTTTGTAACAAGATTAAACTAGGCCACATATTACTATAATCTTCCGACAATAACAATTAAACTTTTCGACTAATCGTCAATATGACAAAATGTCAAATATGGAAATAGTATTAAATAAATTTGAATATCACTTAAATTGAACTAAATAAAAGGACAAATTAACACATATAAATTTTCGATTGGAACATTTGCAATGATAACAATTTGAGATTATTTTAAAAAAAAAAGGTTGGTTCTCTAAAATACTTCGAAATTACTAACGAATATGTCAAAAGCCTAAATTTATGTATTTTTAGTATTACAAAAAAAAAAAAAAACATACGAGAAAAGGTCGTTTTTATGTTGATGAAAATATGTTGTATAGTTATGAAAATTTTATTGATTCCTTTTCGTGATAACTGGTAACTATAATCGAAATATTTTTTTTTGTATAATAAGAAAATTATATTTTAATAAAATTTATAGAATTTATTTAAACTTGATCTAACCTCAATTATTAAAAAATTTTAATATTTTATTGTTATTTCTAAAATTTCGAAAATAATAAATTTTGCACACACTTTTTTAATAAGAAATTAATGTCGTCTGGGCAATCGCAAAATCTGAACAGAAGCCAAATAAATATTTTAAAAATATATATTTAATAATTAAAATTGCTTTACGATTTAAGAATAAAATATATTTTCCAATTTCAGTAATTTGATAATTAATTTTAATTAAATTGTTGTCAAGAGCAAAATATCTTATTTTAATAACTTGTTCGATATTTAATTTACTGAAAAAAAACTTAAAAAAATATTTTTAAATAAGAAAATAAGAAAATTTTGTTGTTGAACTCAGATTATTAATTAATTTTATAAAAAACTTTTAAATTTCTTTAATATTTGATTCCCTGAAGACTTACAACAAAAGTTAGTGAAAAAAGTTTTCATTTTCTTAAGTTTTCTTTTTATTTAATTCTGCACGAAATTACAGACTTTTGAAAACAATTTAATGAAATGGAATTGAAAATAATTTATTTAATTTTGAAATATAATTTTATTTTACGATATTAACTTAACCGCAGTTTATAAAAAAAAAATGAATTTGTTGAAAATTATTTTAAATATTTATATTAGACGACAGACATTAATCATTTTTGTAAACTTTATTTGAATTTGAATTAAGAAGATTAGTTCACATTAATTCTTTATTCGACAATTTGCTTGGATCCACTTTCAATATTTATAAAGTAAATATTCTTAATTTTAACAGACTTTTGCACATCTAAATTATCTTCCATACCAAGTCCTATTATTAATTTTCCTTTATTATTATGTTAAAGTGGAATTTTTCTTGTAACAAAAAAAAAACGATTTCGGACAATAGAATATGAAGGACATATCCATCTGTTCCATTCCACTACATATCCATCTAAATATTTCAAATTATTAAAACCATAGAATCGACATACAACTGAGAGTATTTACATTATTCAATAATAACTTGTGTAGTTTCGAAAATACAGGCGAACGAAAACCGTCAGCACAATAAAAATCTTTGAGTTGGAGAAAATTTCAATAAAATTATTTGCTACTGAGAAGAAAAAGCTAAAAATATCTTAATTTAATTAGAAATTAATTAATTGATAAGTTTTCTAAAAATTTCAATCAATAAAATTCGATTCTTAATTTTTATTCCAACTTTTTCTCAATAAATTTTCAAATAAAATGGCAAAGCAAACGTGAAAAATTAGTATTTCATTTGGGGTAACAAGGAGTAATAAAGGAACATAAAGAATCATAAAAAAACTTAGATAACATAAAATTATGTAGAGAAGTGGAAATCTGCTAAATGCATTCAACAAGTACTAAAGAACAACGCACAGAAACAGTCCTGTAATTAATTTTATAAATCGTAAGTCACGACAATCATAAGTTTTAAAAATTTTGAATGAATGACTTAATTTCATAAATTTACGATTATTTTCCGAATTTAATTTCGAAATTTTAACATTTGGCAATATTATGAAAAAGATAAAATTGATCAATTTCAAGAGTTAGTACTAAATCAAGCAAAACTTTTAATCCAATGAAAAGAAAACTTGTGAAAAAGAATTGGAAGAAATTTTCCTGGCATTGTAACCTAAATAATCATTTGTACATGCTTTAATTTGACCAGAAATTGTTTCAGATTGTGAGTGCGTGTAGCTGAAACAAATATGCAATATTGTAGACAACACTAGCTTAATCCATTAATTGAGTTCACAATGAATTATTGTAAGAAGCAGACATTTCAAAACTCTTCTCTAAACATAAAGTTGTATAGTTCAAGAAAAACAAAAAGTCAATTCCATCCCTAATGACTGTGAAATACCACTAATATATAATTAATAGATTATAATATCGAATTTATCGATTTAATTTAGTATCTCGTTGATTAGTCGTATTCGTATATTTAATTTATTTATAGAATTTTCTTTTTTATTTTCAAAATTTTCACCCCCTATTTTTTTTTTTTATATTTGTTTGTGGGTAAAATTAAACGCGATTTATCTTCAAAGATATTGAAGAAAAATAAAAGAAATTATATTTTCTATTTGATTCTTATTTTGTTTTTATCGTAATTAAGAAAAATGAAATTACCAAAAGACATAAAAACCCAAATAAATAGCAATAAATGTTCATTTAATCATTTATTTGTGGTATGATGACAGTAACCTTTCTTTTAAAAACGAAGTAAATTTTTTTTTGTAATGGAATACCAATAACACAATCGGCTATTAGAACATTTCAAATAAAAATCTAGAAAAACTAGAATTTGCTAATGTGAAAAATCAAGTTGTCTGGCACAAAGTTTATCAATCAAAAGTTCTTATTACTCTAATTCAACGAAATCATTTTAATCGAGACTTAGTGACGATAATTGTTGGGATGAAATTCGAGAAGTAGTGACAGACAATATCAGTTCCTTATCGATCAAACATCGAGTTCATTAATATAGCGACTAACGTTACAGGGATGGAATTGTGAAAACAGAATTTTCTATTCCCAAGTACGAGATTTACAGCAACGAACTAAGAAAATTATAGGTTACAATAGGTTAAGTTCTCCTGTCGAGTCGTTAACGGATAATGCTACTCGGATAAAGTCAGTAATATTACTCGGATACGAGTTGTTAGTGATAACCTGGAAAGAAAATTTCTGGAAAATAGA
The DNA here is from genome assembly GCA_963932195.1 of Empis livida. Lineage (NCBI taxonomy): Eukaryota > Metazoa > Arthropoda > Insecta > Diptera > Empididae > Empis > Empis livida. Next base: position 3,892,875 of record OZ010647.1, read on the forward strand.
CGGTGAGATGGTGAAGTCAAGATTCTTGCACGCTTGATTTGGAGACATGCGACAATTATTTGTCATAGGATACTCAACCAGTTTCGTCCGATTGCCAGACAGTGACAAAATATTTATCTTCTGTTCTTATTGTACTTGAAACAACAATTTCACCATTTTATAATTACAAAATTAGGACCATGAATAATTTGTCAAATGACAGAACTGTTCTTTCAACTTTAAAAATCCCATACTTCCCATAATTATTCATCAATTATAAAAATGTGATTTAGACAATCTGTTGAACATTAGGTACACAATTTTTCTACCTTTTATGTTAAATAAAAGTATTAAGTTCAATCGAGAAAAAATGCTTTTAGCAAAACCCCAAGGATATTTTTTTTTAATCTTGTATTTTCTTTTGTTTTGAAATCAATAGAAAATTTGAGAAGGATTTAAAGTTTTCCTTTTTTTTTCCTTGTATAAATACTTAATTTGTAGAAAAGTTTTTTTTTCTCTTCAAAATTTTATAATTGAACACGTTTAGATTTTTTAATTGAATTTTTTCCTAGAAAATTTATGTTTTATTTATGTGATCCTTTTTTTTTTTTTGTTGCTCCTTTTGATGTAATGGCATTAAATTTCATATAGAAAATTAGTTTATATATCTGAGATTATTTCTACTAAGTTTATTTAGTTTCAATCGAAAGAATGTTGTAGTTGGAGAGTATTAAAACATTTTAGTCTTATGTCAGATTTATTAAATTCTATAAAATATGATACGTAAAGCTATTACTATAGTATAGTTCATTTTTTAATTAGGGAATAGGCTTATTTATTTAGGCAAAAATTTTATAAAAATTTTCTATTTTATTCTATTCTTTAATATCTTTCTAATGTTAAGTGTATTATCAATTTTTGGAGAAAATTTACTAAGTTAAATTGTAAATTTTCATTAATATTGGTTTAACAATGTCAACTAGCAAAAAATCTATAAATTTTCATCATCTTAATTCTTAATTCTTTAAACTATTGTTTGGTCTGCGACCAATATTTATGTGTAGTTTTACTTTGGTACTACCAACTTCGAAAAGTTACAAATGGCCAGTAATATATGGAATTTTTTGTTCTTCGAAAACAATTTTTTAAATTCATTAGTTCTTTGCTATCGTATTCTTATAATATTTTCAAGATTTTTTTAATCAAATTTGATATTTGCACAATTTTTATCTGTCATAAAGTCAGTAAATCAATTTTAAAATTTAACCATAAAATTTAAAGATTTATAAAGCAAATAATTTGATAGTTTTATCAGATTTAGTAGATAATTCTAAATATTACGATATTCGCTGCGTTAAAATATTAGCTTCACTTGCCTCTAAGAAAAAAATGCTCCAGCTTAGGAAGTCATTTACAATTTAAAGCAACTTTTAAAATTTTGAGAATTTATAATATAAAGAATTTCTTCTTTTTAAAACTTTAAAAGCAAGTTTTTAAAATTTTTCTATTATCGAAAATCCTTTAATTTCATTAAGTACACGAACAGAAAATTTACTAACTTTGTCTACAAAATTTTCATAAATTTAATGAATTTAAATTATTATTTTTTTTATAAACAAAAAAAGTTTAAAATCATTTTATTTAAACTTACTAACCGGAAGTGCTGAAGATCATTAGGCATAAAAACATTTACATACCTGAAAAGACAATAAAAAAAAGGAAATTAATTATAACAATTTAAATTAAAGTATCTTAAAAAAAAAGAAAAAAAATATATAATTTTTCTTTAGAAAATTATTATCATAAATTCATGAAAAATTCTATAAATAAGAAAAAAAAAATTCAGAAAAATCCTTCAAATTCTTATTTTTTTTTTTTTATTATGAAATTCAATTTGTAATTCACAAAAGGATATTACAGAATATAAATTTCAATTTAAATATAAATAGGATCCTTCACCTGACAAAAAAAATATATATACTTATATATATAAAAAATTGCATGCCATCACAGATCAGAAAATAGAATAAGTTTATTTATATATAAAAATTGCATGCCATCACAGATCAGAAAATAGAATAAGTTTATTTTTGGCAGGCTATAAAATTTTCACCCTTTTTTTTTTTTTTTTTTGATTGTGTGTGAATCGAAATTTTCCTTGTCTCGGCCTTGTCGTTATTTTTTTTGTTAAGGCAACTCAATATTTATTACAAAGTCAAGACATATTTTTCCAAGAATCCTTTTCACTGATAGACTGAAACCCATAGGCAACAAAAAAAAATAAAATTTACTAAAGATATTTTTTTTTTTATTGTAAAATTGTTTTAAAGTGAGAGAATTCTTGTGGGAATTAAAGTTTTCACTTTAATAATAAAATAATATAAAAAAAAATCTTATAAACAGGAAAAATAATCATATAATTTATCAGAAAAAAAAATATGGTTTGGAGACATTAAGGAAGTTAATATAAGCACTTAAAAAATAATAAAAGATTTTATTCCAATTTTAGGTAGAAAATTGTGAAAATTAATGCCATGAGTAGGCTGATAGGTTAGCTATATTTATGACAGAAATTTATTTATATTTATTATTTAAATGAAGATTTATATTACATAAAGTATAAATTTTAATTATCTTGTTTATTTATTAAAAAATCCCAACAGGATAATTTGAATTTTTAAAAATATTTATAAATAAAATATTCATTAAATCTGCTATCATATTAAGTTCACAAAATGGAGTCTTTAAATTTATTCAACATTTGGTATAAATTGCAATTTCTTTTCGAAAACATTGTTCGAAGAAACAGATTAATATCACGTTTATAGACCTGCCGTGGTTATTAACACAAACCTCAATTTCAATTATTTGCAAAAAGAACTTTTAGTATCTTAAACGAAATTATAAAAATGTCATGAAATTTATGATTTTTTACACTATTTTCGAATTTTCGGCTCAAAATTCAAATTTCGAAAAATTCGAATTTCGAAAAATTCGAATATCGAAAATTTCGAAAATCATTTATTCTCCTTACAATGGATAAATATGAACGTTAAAATACTTTTGGAACAATTGTCAGCTGAAAATTTGATTTTCGAAAAATTTCAATCATCGGAATTTAAACTCTAACAACATATTTCAAATTTTTTCTTATAATTAATATAAAATTTAAAAAGAATTCCATTAAATAAAGGTCACGGTTACAATAAAATAACAATTCTTTTCGCCAAATCGAAATTTTCAATATAAATAAATTAATTAATGAAGAATATATATAAGTATCTTTATGTTTTTGGTTCGAAATCGATATTAGTATGCAAACGAAATACGAAAAAAAAAAAAAAATAGAATATATAAGAAAATAAAATGAATATTAATATTTATTTTATAGGTTTGGCATAATAAATAATAATTTAGTTCAGAGTTTCACTGATATACAATTTTTTTTTCATTATTAAAATCAATAAAAAATATAACATATATTTTTTGGTGCGTTTATACAACATATTTTTGTAAAAATTTAATATTACTTGTGTATAATATTGAAAGTTATGTCAAGAAAATATCAATCACAATGTTGAATAGAAAGATATTAATCTGAAAAAACAAAATTTCCCCCCAAAAAAAGAAAATTTGAGTCATTCAGAAAATAAAATTTCTTTATCAATCAAATAGAAAATAAATCAATTCAAAATTTTACTTTTATTTTTTATTAAATTTGGATGTGGATGAATCAAACAAGTTAAAATCAATAATTTTTTTAAATAAAATTTAATGAATATCCTTTTAAATGAATCTCGATATTACGTACTTCCCAAACTGACGCGATTTTTTCTTTAATTACTTTAAGAAATTTTCAAAGAAACGCGATTTCCGCAGGAATTTTACAATGTCTTTTCTCAGCCATTTATTAAGATTCTGCGACACAAGTTTTTTGTGCGATTAACGTCACCTATTCTACATTTAATTTTTTTTTTTTAAATTTCGAAATTATTAATGAAAAATTCAGTGCGAAAAAATCTTTCCGATGTTACTGCTGAAAAACGGGCCGGTTTGAGGAGTCCTTAAGAAAAATGAACTAAAGTTCGTTTCACATTTAATTCAAAATGTATTATTAAATGAAAGTTCAATACTGTGAATGTACTTTAATTAATTTGCCTGAAAGAGGGAAGAAATTTTAAAATACTAATTGGATCAAATTTGAAGCTAAAATATTTAAGAACTTATTTAATGCGAAAATATATTGTCATGTTAGTTCAAATCTCAATTTAATTTAAAATAATAATTTTCAATTAAAATAACTAAGTCTGTAATAATTACACAACTGACGTCAATTAAAGTTCATTTTTGTTGTTTGTTTAACTAATTTTTTTTTTGTACATTAAGGATATTAATATTAATTTTCTAAAAGTTAACATTTAGCATACACACCTCTCTGATATCTTTTTTACACACCTTTTGACATTTAATATACAATTTTTCGTTATTACTAAAACGTCATGTACAGGAGGAAAATCTATAACCTGAAAAAGTCAAAATACTTAATCCTAACATTTAACTTATCTACTAATAATCTAACATGTACAAAAATATTTAATTTATTTTTATTTTATATTATTTAGTACACACACAAACACACCAGCAAAAGGACATAATCATTGATTGACCTTGACATCAGCACTCCCCGATAATTTTTCTTTTTTTGTCTGATGGGTGTCAAAATATTGTTGTCAGTTTTAGTTTATATTCGTAAATCTATTTCAATATAAACTCTTCCCACAAAAGCAATGAAACAACAAGAAAAATAAAAACGGAAAAGGATATTTCACGTTTATGATGTTTACATAAAATATTGAAATAAAAAAAAAAAATTATGATAAACTTTTTACGATACTTTTTGCAACATAGACAGATATATTTTTTAATCAGATATTTTATAAAGAATTTCAATTTTTTTTTATCACTTCTTTGGATTTTTAATATTCTTCCTTTTACCGAAAATTTATAAAGTTAATTATTTGTTTTCTAAATGATATACAGAAGGATAAATAAAATAAATTTTTATAACAAACAAAGAATTTAAACAAGTTAAAATTATGAAGTTCTGTTGTATTAGAATAATTTTTTTTTATATCAAAAAGGATCACAAAAATTTGTTATTCGACGTTAGACAAAAAAAAAACATAAAAACTTTTCTCAAACATCCTGAGAGTTTTTTTGAAAACCGAAAAATAATAAGAAAATATGTAAATACTTCTTTTGGAGAAAAGTAATAAATTTAGAAATCGTCTTTAAAAGATTGAAGAAAATTTATAGCTACAAGCTCAAAAATATATTTCCTTACTGGATAAAATTTATAGCTTGGAAGTCTAAGCTATCTTAATCCTAAAATATTTGAGTCACTGTTGTACTGAAATTTTCAAATCTACATGAAACAAAATAAAATATTCTGTTAGCACTAATGCTTGCTTTAAATTTTTATAAGACCATTCATAATAGAAAACAAAATTACGGAAGTCTAGAGGCCTAAAAACCCATACTAGAAACAGTAAGTTTAGAAGTTGGAAAGAACAGACTCTTTAATGGTCATTAACATGTTAGTCATAATTACACATCTCAACTGTCTTGTTTATTGATAATTTATATTATTATCTCGTTAATAATCTATACACTTTATTGTCAAACATCACTAATCGTGTGTCACGCATTATTGATAATTAACAGCCAATTAACATCTAGTTAATGATCGAAATTATGATCTGTCGAAGTTACTACAAAATAACCAATATGTTAAAATGATTTTATCTTTGCATTAAAATTTCGAATATATTACAAAATCAATTACTGGCAGTCCTTTCCAAATTATATACCTCAGTCCAGCTAAGATTCACACAGTCCAGCGAAGATTGCATTTTCAAAAAAAATATTTATTTAATATTCGAAATGAAGGTGAAAGATAAAAGTATTTTAACGCTAATATAATTAATTTCACAATTTTTGAAAGTCGAATTTCAGGTCGAAAAATATTTGAAAATGCGAAAAAATTCATTTTTATTCTTTCTGTAGTTAAAATCGTAAATTTTAAGAATTTCGAAAATAACCCTTATATCGTAAATTTGAAAACTTTGGAAATCATAATTTCACAATTTTCGAAAGAGTTTTTAGTCCGAGAAATGGTTGAAAACACGGCAAAACCCTTTGAGATTTTCGAAAACTACCATAATATCGTAAATTTTATAATTTTCAATGATTATATGAAAATTATAAAATTTACGATATAAGGGTTATTTTCGAAATTTGTTTTATGTAATTAATTTTTATAATGAAATTAAAGTTTAATTCAAAAATTTATTTAAGTTAATGTCATTACAAAATGACTTTTTTTTAATATTTAATTTAATTTTTAAAAATATACGATAAATGTTTAAAATTACAAATTAGTTTTAATTTTCTTGTATAATATTTCAAAATTTAATTAAACATTAATTTTACACTTTTCTGTTGGATATTTCAAACAAAAAAAATGCTAATTTATCAGTGTCATCCATTTTTATATAGTCAGACATTAATTTTTTTACACAGCAACATTATTTTCATACTTATTAAAAAAAAAAAAACAGAATTGTGTCCATGTCCTTGAAAATTATTTATGTATATTTATATATTTTCACAATTTTCATTTACAAAATTAATTTTCTCTTTTTTTTTAAATTTTCCTTTTCATAGTGTGTCATATATCGTGGCGCCAAATTAAAATAAATTCCTTTAAAAAAAAAACCTTGCAACAAGTTGAAAATTATTTAAGGTTAGTAGGTGACATTTAGAATGTTTTTGTTGTGTGTGTGTGTTTTGTAGGATTTTATATGAAAAATGTAATATTTTTTCAAGTTTTTAAATAAAATTATGATATATATTTTAATTATGTATTACTATACACATATCCAAATATAAGGAATGTAAATTGTAAAGGACACGCAAGGTTTTTACTTTATTTTATGTAATTAATTTTTAAGTGAATTTTTCATTTTATTATTTTTATTTTTAAACACATATTAAAATAAAATAAAAAATATAATTATTAGTGTTGTGGAAAATTGTGATGAAAAATGGTTTTACAAAAAAAAAAAAAAAAAAAGGAAAAACTTGTAATATATAACTTATTTAATATATAATTTGTCACAGGAAATTGTGGTGTGGAATAAATTGTTTTAATAAACTGTGACTTGACTGATGACTATATTTTTTAATCAAAGTATAATGATTACTCACTTTTTTTTTTTTTACAAAATATAATTACATAAATAATATGTAAAATAAAAAAACATACAACATTAAATGTTGTTTATATTGTTTTTTTTTGTTGTGTTGTAAATTAATTTAATTATTTTCTGAATTTAGAAAACAATATTTTGTTTAATTTGCGATTTAAATTATTATTTTTTTTATGAAATTGATTATAATTTTATTTTGTATGACACATCATTTTATTTAGAGTAGATTTCAGATTATTTTATTTCAATTCGGTGGGATAAATTAAATATTCTTTTAAATAAAAAACTGGTGTAGCTAAATTGCTGACTAATGAAACTATACTGAAATTTTACAAATTATATTTTTTTAGCACCAAATATATCGTCACCTCACCAGTGACAATATAATATCATCAACCGCCAAAAAAACTTGAATTATAATAATTAATATTCTATTCCACACCTATCTTACTAAAAATTTATGATTAATGATTCTAAATATTCGTTTTTTTCTCCTTTGTGCTACACAGCACCTAAAGAACCTAGACCTCCTTTAAATGGTAGCATTCTATTGCAATTTGGGCCTATTAATTTTGTTAATGAATTCCTAACCAAAAATTTCTTTCCATTGAAGAAACTTTTAATTGTAACAAACTTTTAATGGGGAGACATTTCTTGTTAGCAAATAGCCTTGACTGTTAGCATTATTCCCAGTCTTAAAATTAAATTGTAGTTTCATTATGGTACACAACTTTCATTTAAAACAGAGTGAATTTAGGCCAATATGAATGTTTCGTACGGGAGTTGAACACAGCAACCTGTAGCACCAAAGTTTAGTGCCCTCCCTTCTAAGCCACCGACGAATTTATCAATCCTAAATTTTTGAATAAACTTTACTATGTGGAGGGGCAAATTAAATCGCAAATAAATTCAAGAAGTTTTACATTTAAAAAAGTTTACGACAGACGGACAGATACAGCTAAAAAGTAGTAGCCATTTTTAAAAAAAATACTGAAAATTACTAATTAATCTAATCTAGTCTACATCCTTGCTTTTAAGACATTTTAGACTAAATTTTTCTCATAATCCAAACAAATTCCAGACGGTAAACTTTGCTCAAGTGTGACAAATTTTGCTTCGACAAACTGAAATGAAAAACTGAAAATTATCGTTAAATTATAAATGGCCCATTCGATAGTGGAGCCAAAAATTTTCTCCTTGAAAATTTCTTAATCAATTTCCTTATTCACACTGTTTTATATTATTTTTTATTTTTCAAGGATATTTTTCTATAATATTGGTTAAATTTTCCTAGAGAAATTAATATTTGAAAGTGACCTTACATGAAATGTGGTTTTTGTGAAAAATAAAAACCATCTTTGCTATGATAATAATTTGTATTTAAATCAAAGAGCAACAAATAAAACCACATTAAAATATTTTAAACTACAGACTAAACAGAACAATAATATTTAAACAAGGTCCTTTTTTACACTCTGCCTTTTCCTGTCCTAATAACTAGATGGAATTTAACTAGCAAATTATACATAATACTTATTTGACATTTTCGTAATTTATATGTGAAATTATTGTTGCAAAACTTAATAGTTTATTTTTAGTTAAAATTTACGAAGGTTGAGTTAAATTGTTTGGATAATTGTAGTTATGCACTAAGAACTAAGTATTTAAAATATTTCTTTTTCTCTAGAAATGAAATTATGTAAATAAATATAAGTGAATTTGAAAAATGCATAAAATCATGCAGGGTTATTCAAATTATTTGCATAAATTTAATGACTTTTTTTTGTTTTAGAATTTATTATTAAAACAAATGTGATATTTAAAAATATTGCAGAAATTATTAAATTGGTTATTTATACTTTATTTTGTTAAAATGTGTTTTAGAAATATATTCGTACACTTATGTAAAAAAAAATGGTGATTAATGACTTGAAAATAATAGGTTATTGACATTACGACTAATAAAATGTTATTATGATGTTACTGCTTGTAAAAAAAACACTTTAATAACATGTTTAATAGGCTATAAGTCAAAACTAATAAAATTGTTAAATTTATGACTTTGGTTCAATATAATTCTGTGATAAGGACTCCTTCATATCGACGAGTTTTTTCGAAAGGGTAGAGAACCAAGACAATTTTGTGCGAATATCGAGACAATTTATTTGCATTGAAAATATGAAACAACATTTTGAAGTTAAAAACTGTCAGTAAAACAAAATAGCGATTTAAATTTTTCTCACTATAAAAATTAATTACAAAACTCACGAAAATCGCTTTAATTTGCGCGAGAAGAATTTGACAATCCAATTTGAATAAATTCCTGAGAAAAAAAAACTGCGTAAAAATGGCGCCTGTTAGTGAAATATTTTATATTGGTTTTAAAAGTTCACAAATTCTATTTATATTTAAATATTTTATTAAGTGAACATCAATATATATGAATAAACACCCTGTATAAGATATAATATTATAATTTTGAAAGAAATATAAAACGTTTATTTATAGTTAAAGCTTTGAACTTTTTAAGGGTCATTTATGCGTTAAGGGATTTACAATTTATTTTTTATTTTTTTGTTATGGTAAAACACTTTGAACAATTTAAAAATTAATTGAGCGCAAGGAATAAGTGAGATTAAAATTTATTTATAGTTAGAAAATAAACTGAACTTTTATAAATAAATATACATAATTTTAAATAAATTCAGCATAAAACATTTGATAAAAATCAGTGACATTTAAGTAAATTTTCGACCTGATAAAATGTTAATAAAAAAAAATTACTCACAAGTTAAAATCAAGTGTGAGTACATTGAAGAGATGAGTGAGTTTGCAATAATGTGAATTTTAAATTTAAAAATTAATAATCAATTGTCAGCATGTTTTCACCAACAAAAATTAGGTGATTAGAAATTTTGGTTATCTTCTAGAGAATTTTTTTACAAATTCACAAGATTTGGTTATGAACTTTTTAAGAAATACTACACGACTAACAACGGAATTGTCAAATTATTTATTTTTATATTTTGATCTATTTTCTACTGTCAACGATGACAATGACAGATCTTTATTTTTTTTAAAATTATTTTTGACATATTGCGATCAATAGAGTCAGAAATTGTCAAGTAAAATTACTTCGAAAATACTGTTTGTTAACGAACCTAGAAAAATATAATGCAGAAAAGTAAAATTCTACATCAACAGATTCAAAATCCACTGAGCATGTTCAGCGTCAACTTGTGTTTACTACTTAACTCTCAGATTACATAGCTAAGACTTAATTAATTAAATAATTAAATAAAATATTGCTTTTCGAAATACAGCGAGTAACTTAAATTGTTGCCAATCCTTGGAAATTTAATCACGTCTTTTTCAATAATTTTAAATTATTAATAAATTTGAACCAAAAATTAAATATATTTTTAAAATATTTACAATAAATTAAAGTACAAATAAATACTTTAAGTAATTAAAGTATAAATAAATATTTTTCATGATTTTTAGTCCAAAAATATTCATAACCTAATTTCCAAATAATTTATTTATATACAAAATCATATCAAGATTAGATCACAGAGGGATTTTATTAAATATATTTTTTTTTTGGATTGAAATAATATTTAAGTAATCGAAATTTCATAATACATATATATAAATTAATATACTTAAGGATCAAATCCTAATAATCTTTCATATTTTCCATCTTCAATAAAAAAAAAGCATAGATTTTCTAATAAAACATAATAATTTTCGAGATTACCAGAAGCCTTAATTGCTTTATCCTATTAAATATTTAAGAAGAACCTTTTTTTTGTGTTGTTGTTGCGTATATGTTTACAAACAATTTTCATAAAAATAAGTAAGTATGTGTACATAAAAAAAACAACAACATCGAAGCTTTAAATCCTCTTATCAATCCGAAAATAGATTTACCGAGAAACTTTTTTTTTCCTCTGTTTGTGACGCCCTAAAAAAAAATCCCTAACATTCTAATTTTTCATTCTAATATACTCGGGTATATGAAAATCATTATCAACATTTTCATAAAAAATTTTCGCTCCCCCAACAAAATTTTCATCTCCTAAAATGGTAGAAAAATTTTATGAAAAAAAAAAGGTTATTGAACTTTTGTTCTAATGTTTGTTTCTCCTATTTTAGTTCTTGTAATTTTTCTTTTTTTTGGCCGTCATACTTGAAAAATTTTCACATAAAGCTGGGTTTACACTAAACTGGTGAAAATCCTGATTGTAATGCGGAAAATTTTGAAAACTTAAGGAATTTCTTGACTGGAATATGTCAATAAAATATAGTCTAGGAGCATATTATAGGAAAAAATTACTGTCTAAGTCACTACTGTAGTTGGCTATTTCATATGACTAATGATTAAGCCTTTACCCTTTACTCTTTCGGAAACTAGCTGTTTTAGTGACATATTTCCGTTGAACCAAGAATAATTCTCTTGACATCTCCGTGTCATATTTTGTATTTTATTCCCCTACATTTCCGGAAGCTTATAAAAGTTCATTACATTAAATTATAATTCTTATCTTATCCTAACTAGTATCAAGATAGAAACGTCTACAATGAACTCGTGACCCTATCATATTTTTGTTTGTAGCTTGTAAATCAAAAACATGTGCCATTTAAGTCCATATTTAGCTTACTTAACAGAAGAGTACAATCAGAGTTTTACAAAAATTGAGTTCAAAGTTGAGTAAATTTTTTTTATGGAATATAGAAGAGCATATTTTTCACTTACGACACTATTGCGGTTTTTAAGGATTATAGTGCTACTTAATTCAAAAGGTTTGGTTTAAAATGAAATGAAAAAATGTTTCGTTTAAAATGAATCTACTAATCACGGTATACCATTATTGGTTAAACTTATACTGAAAAAGTTTATGAATTGAAATTTGAATTTCTTCGCTATATTTTGACGTAGAGATATGTGAGTACGAGAACCGAAGTCACAGTCTATTTACTGCAACTAAATAACTAAATATGTAAGATTTTTGAATGGCCGTCTACGAAGTCCAATTTGTCCTGGAAAAAATTCATTTATTTCAATTGACATAAGTTTCACAACAATAATTTCCATGCTAATTTGAATCTAGATTCTAAGAGCGAGAAGTCTTTTGCGTAAATTTACAATTTCGTAAACTGTATCAATATTTATTTTCATGACTAATCCAATGCTAAACGTACAAATATTCCCTAAAGAAAAACTGTAGTACTTATAATAAAAAATACGACTTCTGTCAAATATAGAATTTAGAATAAATCCATTCACTATAAATTTGAACTGACTACAAAGATTTGACTTCTCATACAATCAAAATGTTAAAATAAATTTACACCAAGTGAATACCCCACCTTAACTAATTTATTTCAATACCCAGGTACACACAACAACAAAAAAAAAAAAAGTACTAAATTATTTTTACTTTAAATCAACGTACAAGATAGCAGCATATACATAAATACATAAAAAAAAATCTATAAAAAAACATAAATGATTAAAAAAGAAAAAAGTGAAAACATATGCCGTCTTAGAGAAATTTATTGTTTATGGTACAAAATTTTATTTTTTTTTTTTGGAAAGCGTGGCTAAAAGAATGTGTAGCAAAAGATTTCGAAAAGTGGTGTTTAGGGAATTTTCTTTTTTTTTTTGAAGATGTGTTATTTACCACACATTCTCCTTGTACAATGCTTCTAGCATAACATGAACAAGAACACAAATATAAAAAAAAAATTCCCTTACATCATTAAAAATTTTTTTAAGGATTTCCTTTTATTTTTCTAGAACGTAATATTAAATCTCCGTAAAATTTCTAAATGGTAACAAAAAGGAAGTATTTTTTTCGCGTATGTAACAAAATAGTAAAGTTTATGTTGTTGTAGATTAATTTAATATTAAAGGACAAAAATCTAACTAGTGTCAAGGGAATAAGAAGAAAAACTAATTTTGTTTGTTTAAAAAATTTATCTTGTTTCAATGTTATATGGGATTTTAAGGATTAGAAACTATACGTTTTTACTTTTGGGGACATTTTCAATAGTCTTTAAATAAGAATGTGTTTTTTTTTTAAAGATGTTTTCAATATCCATTTTGGAAGTGAAAGTTTATGAAATTGATTCAAAATTACCTACGGAATACAAACTGATATTTTTTTTTAAAAGGTTAATTCAATTTCTGTCGAAAGTTACACAAAACTCGATTGAGAAAGGGCTAATGTGGCCAAAAGAAATGCTTTTTTTAGCTAAATAAATTTTGTGACTTTATTATGCTAAAACTTCAAGTTTTATTACAATTTTTTATACAAATTGTTGACTTTTCGACGAAATCTAAGACTTTTTTACAATTTTTGGTGTGAAATGTTAAAAAATTATTAAATCTTTGTCAAAATTATGAGTTTGTAACGTCTTTTTCAAACAATTTATTTGAATTTTATTGCTAGAACATAGAGTATTTCTGGACTGTGTCGATTAAAATGGTCTTAACCCTTTAAAGACACTGTTGCAACAAAATGTACTAAGTAAGTTTGAAAAATTCAACTGGGAATATACGTGCTATCCATATAAAACTGATTGGCGGTATTTGAAATGTAAATAAATTAGTTGGTTACAGTTTCAATTTTGACATTTCCAAGTGTCAAAATTGACGAAGAAAATTTGAGACAAATTAAATTTTTGAAAATTTATATAATTCAATTTTGACAGTTCAAATGTCAAATTCGATATCAAAATTTGAGACAAATTAAATTTTTGAAAATTTTTATAATTTCTTGCTTATTAAATAAACACAGGGACATACGACTATATTGATTTTTTTTTTAAATTTTGAACAGTGGTAAAATATCTTCTTGACAGCGTTAAATTGACAACTAATTGACAATCGACTAATTACAAAATTTTTGGACAAATCGACAGAGAAATAATTTTAAATTTTGAATATATTCGGTTGGTACTTCTAATTACAAACTAGTAAATTAATTTTATCTAGTTTACAAAAAAAAACGATTTCTAGTCTAATTTATCTTTACAAATACACGAAGTGACAGAATTTGTAGGAGTTTTTAAAATAATTTCTCCCTATTTTTATCAACTAAAATATATAATAATTATTAAATCTATATTTATATAAAAAAAAATAAAGTATTTATAAAATTAATTGGTTGTCTTTACTTATATTTCATTTAATTTTCTACTTCAATTCCTTGGTTGCCAATTTATTTCTCACTTGCGCTCAAAAAATGGATAACCACGTAACAAAAAAAAACTGATGAAAAATTAATTTACTTTTTAAGTTTATTTATAAAATATTTCTCATTAGAAAAATTAAGTTTTATGTTTTCTTTTTATGTAAATATACCAGGCAACAAAATCTAAATATAAAAACTATCCCCTACGCTTTACTTGCCACTTTATATCTACATATTCTTAAATAAATTTATAATTATGTACCTAAGTAGTAAAAAAAAATTTTTTTATAATAAAAATATCTCTCAGCACGCGTTTAATTATATTTTTCTTATTATCGAAATTTTAATATTTCACTAATTTTCTATTTATAACAAACACGTAAATAATTCACCTTTAATACTTGGACCACAAATGGCGCAAAAACGGATTTCTAAAGAAAAAAATATATTTTAGTTTATGCCACCGGTGAATATGGGGTTATTTTATGTATTAATACTGGCAACACTAGAGGAAACGTATCGGTATCTAACCGTGATAATTTATTAAGCGAACAAAATTTTAAAAACCAATTTTTATAATCAACTTTTATAGTTAGGATGAGCTGTTATGTTTTGGTCCAGTTTTTATGATTAAATGGTTATAATTTTGAAAATATTCGTACGGAGGTGTCCATACTCAGTACTACAAACGGTAAATATTTTTAAATAATTGGCACGCAATTATAACGAAATTTATCACCTCTGCAACAAATTCATTCTAATTATTTTTTTATAAGTTTTTCTATGTTAATTATGTTTCAAAATCATACTAGAAAAACTAGAAAAAAATCCTAATTCAAAAATAATAGACGAATAGGAAAAATTAAATTCAACAAACAAAAATCATAATTAGCCCCAAAATTTCTTTTCGCAGTTTGTCAGATTTTCCCTATTTTCTAAAAAAAAATTATTTTTAAATATTTTTGTGATGTTCTTAAATTCTACTTTTTTTTGCTAAAATATATAATGAACGCTCGTGTAGAATTGTTGGAAAAAAAATATATAGAACAAGAAATTTTAGCAATGAAATATTTAATTCGGGATCGGACGTACAGAAACACTGTGTCATATGGAGAGGAGAAGAGTGTACAAAAATTATTTATTACTTTCTTAATAAAAAAATATTGTTTAGTTAACCAAAATGAAAATGATTCGATTTCCATTTCGATCAGAGAATACATTTTTCGTAGAAATTTTATTGTAAGAGAAGAAAGAAACAGAAATTAAATTGATTGCAGCAACTTAAATTGAAATGCCATCAAATCAGCGATAATGAAAGTAATGTAAAAATAATACAGCCTGTTACCAAAATATGGAATTTGTGTTGTTAAATCAAGATAAAATTTTACACGATAAAGTACCAAGTTTGGTGAACCCTTTTCTATTAAGTACTCTTCTCATATAACGAGAAATTTGAATATGCGTCCAATTTATTGGTTTAATTGTCTTATTCATTGCGTCCAATTTATTAGTTCAATTGTTAATTTAACCCCCAATAGTGAATCTCATATAATCACTAAAATGATTATATGAGATTCACTATTTCAATTAGGTTTTTTTATTACAAATTTTTAATAAATTCTAGATTTTATTGGTTCAAGTATTTAACTAAAGAAAAATAGAAAATAGTAAAGCATCTACGTAATTCTACATTTATAACTTTATTACTTTACTCATATAAATCTAGGTTTTAATCCAAGTAAAAGGCCCCACTAAACTAAAAATCTTTATATTTTCACATGACACATATTTTCTGCTTAAAATCTTACATAAACTTTTTCATAATTTTAAAAATCGTATATAATTATTCTGAATGTACCACACAATAATGTTGTACATCTTAAATCACTAATTAAGAACATATCAAAATAAATCATATTTCTGACACAAATTTATCTTAATTAACATTTAAATATGTAATCTACAGATTTCTTTGTATAAATACATTGAAACTTATATTTTATAAAAGATAAACACATATAATATGTAAAATTTAATTATAGTATATTTAAGTTAATAAAGTGCAACAATTGTTTAGCATGAAACTACATAAAAAAAACTTAAATTACCGGAACACAAACAACGACAAATTACATAAAATGGAAAAAAACAACCAGTTTTTTTAAAGCTTTTAAAAAAAAAACTAATTACAGAAGTGTTCATATTATTTTTTATATAATCTCACAAAACTATTCCAATAATAAAAATTAAGGTGCGATAATAAGTCAGTGCTACAATTTGATTATTTAAAATGATTTAAAGCAAAAAAAAAAGTCGGTCAAAGACGACAAAAAAACTTAAGTGGAATCGTTTAAAAATATAAAATATTACAATTCTGTCAGTAAAATAACAATTATATTTCTAGTAGACGTAAAATTCTTAATGAACAATTTATGTTTTTATAATTTTATAATACTTGTCTATATAACAAAAATTGACTGTCACTTGACCGTCAAGTTAAATTGAAACTAGAACTTCATAAAGGAAATATTGTCCAGAAAAGTTGATTTACGTGATTGATGTGGAGTTTAAAATTTAGTAAATTACTGATTAATATTAAAATATTGCACCGCCTCTTTCCAGTGTAGAATCTGTTATAAATTCAATTTCAATTTTTTGTCACACCCTTTTATCTTTGAGCTACTTGCTCTTACATCCCTATTTTTTATAAATTATAACCCATTCTATAATTTACCGACCGCACCACATGAGGCGGTATTTCTTTGACATTAATTTGAGCGCAATTACAAATGGCAGCTAAGCTAGATATGAAAATGGAAGGCATGTACTCTAAACACTAAACAATTTAGCTTCTTATTTCATTCAAAAACCGTATGGCAGCAAATGGAAAAACCAAACCATTTTTACATTTTCATTAACTCCGTCTAAAATTCCTAATCCTTTTTAAATCTGATTGCCAATAATAATCTACTTAGTTTGTAAATTTACCATCCTGGATTATTTACATGACAGACAAACAAACAACGTTTGCTTAGGGTTTTACGTGAGGTCTAATGATTATATAGCAAAATAGCGACAGAGTAGAAACAGCATATTGGAGGAGTACAGACTTCTCATCCAAAAATAAGTCAATTTTTGACAGTTGACAAGTTTGGCAGTTGACTTAAATAAATTTAATTAATAATCTAATATAATTACAAGTCATTTCGTGACAATTAATTAACGATTTCTAAACTCAGCTCTGTTTGCTTTTTTTTGTAGGTTAATTTGAAAAAATCTCTGACAAGAATCTTTTTTTTTTTAAATTTTATTTTAGTGTTTGTCATTACATTTTAGTTCATTTCTGTTGCTATTAAATTTTTACTGTTTTGTTGATATTACATCACAAAAATTAAGGTCAGTGGGTTGGTAATAGTGAAAAAAAACTTATGTTTAGGTGTTTCAATGTACAATTGTAAAAAAAAAAACTGAGATAAAAATAAAACTTGAATTATTTTATACAGAATGAGTTTTTGGATTCAGTTGTCTGTTCTTAATGTATATTTTTTAGTTTGTAGATAGATTTTAATAATTTCAACAAAATAGCATAAAAAAAAATATCTGTCCTAGTTTTTTATTTGGATGAATAAAGACAATAGAATTATACACCTTTTATCGAGGTTGTTAATCTCTCCTAGAATTTTATTTAGAAGATAAAAAAATAAAATTATTTATAGAAATTTATATTAGAAATTCTAAAAATTGTAAAATTCTATTTATAACTTTGTGTATGTTTCACAAACGAAAAAAATATAGTTTGAAACATAAACATAATCGAGACCTTAACTACACAATTTTTTCAATAAACCTTAATTAAATAAGAGTTCTAACCAAAAAAAAAAAAAACTCTTATGAAATCTTTTTAGTAGCAATTAAATAATGGGAGCAAAGTTTAACTATTAAAACTGACGAAATTTATTAATCAATTAGAAATGAAATTATAGTAAAGACAGAATTAAATAGAGTAAAACATTAGAATAATTGAACCGTGCAGAATAATTTCTTATTTGAAGCTGTTGAAGCCCTTCCAACTCGTGATTTTGTTTAGCTCGAAAACTTTGGGGAGGAAAATTATTTTCGACTAGCATGCTTCCAAGGCAATTACAATTTCCAGAAAATTATGTGACTACCGTAATCTGTATTAATTCTGGATTAATTATTAGAAAGATTACAGCTTCCTTTCCTGTGAATGAGATCAGCAACAATTTATCTTGCTAATTCTTTTCGAAATATGTAATTAGAATAATTCTCGTGTAATTAATTAAACTCTGACACTATTAAAATATAATTCCGTACACCTTCGCTGTCCGAATGTCCGTCGGTGCGAAACGGATATTACTAAGGCCGTAAAATGGCGATTTCATTAACGATCGGCCAAAATGTTTAACGATTGGGTTGAGTAGCTGTGTACAGTAGCTGTGTCTTGCTTTCGTGGATGGTTTACAAGAATATCCCAATACCTTTAAATTAAACCAACCAACAAATTCTCCTATAATTAGACAAAGTTGCTTAAATATAATTAGTTTTTTCAGTGGTGTCGACGTGAAATCATACAAATTTGTTTGTTAAATTTCTTTACTTTACTTTAAATGTCAGCAAATTACTTTCATCATTACTTTTATCTTAAATATATATTTTTTTTTACTAAAATACATTTTAATTCCTAATAATTAGAAATATTAAAATTCTAAATAAATATTTTATTTTTTTAAATATTATATTTTTTAGAAAAACATTTTCACAAAATTTCCTCAAGCAAACTATAATAAAATAAAGAATAATAATAAAAAGATATTAAGTTACATAATTTTCTTATTTTTATAGATATTATTTTTATAGATATTTTTTTTTTTTAGAACAAAAATATTAATTACATAACAGATGGAAAATAAGATATTTTATTGAGCTTTTCTTACATCTGTTTTTGAATTCAAAATAATATTCTATTTTTATCAGTTCAAAAAAAATATACATAATTTTTCCAAATTATATAATTTTCTATTTAATATTTTCTTAAAATAGATTTTTTTTTCGTAAAAATTAAATTTTATATTTATGTTAAAAATAGCTAATGGAAGAAATAAACTTTTACAAAAATAATATTATTTCAAATAATTTATTAGCATAAATAATAATTAAAATTATTATTTTTACGATTCATAAAATCATAAAATAATAATTTACAAGTACCACAGTTCCAAAAAAAAATTTGAATCATAATTTAAATAAAAAGAAGAATTTTTGCCATTTTTTTTTTGTGCCGAATATCCATAAAAAAATCTTTGAACTCAACACAATTGGTGTCTTGCGAGCCAGAAAATTTTTTTTATAAATGGAATTTGTCTGTGTCTACAGACCAGAAAACTGCCTGGATCGATATTTAATATAAAATGCGAGAGATTATAGTGATTAATAGTTAAAATTTGGCAATCGAAACTACTAAAGTTTATTTTTGAAGATTATTCAGTTTTAAATATTTGAAAAAAAAATGTATAACAATTATGAGAAGAGCTAATGGAGTAACTAAATTAAATTTTGGTTAGGTTTAGTAGTTAGCTAAACCGGAATATTAGTAATGCGGTTGCGGTTTATCGTAAATTTTCATAATAAATGATGCGGTTGCGGTATTATATCATTAATTACCACAATTTATTGAATTATGAATTATAAAGGACCAAATAAAATATGTCGCTGTCGCCTGTCAAAATTATACTTATTTCGTATTATGCGATTACAATGCTGTCGCCCGTCGATGATCTTTTATTTTGATAGATATTTAATATTATAGCTCATCGCTGTTTTTTGATAATTTCAAATTTCAAAAATTATATAAAATGTCTAAAATCTCTTATTCCGATCCGATATACTGTTTTTATTCAAGAAAGACATCGACAACGATGCGATCATTCAGTTTTGTCCGTAGCACGTTTAGTAATAAATTGGTGACTTTTGTGCATTTTGTCTCATAAATACAATTCCAAATTTCCAGTTGTTACCTAAATACTGATAATCGCTGGGAATAGAATACTTATAACAGAAGAACATAACAATTTTTGTAGTTGTGATAGAACCACGAAAACTGGCCCAAAACAGGACTTTTCATCTAAACAATTCTAGTTTATTATAAAAAGTAGTTTTTTGAAATTTACATTTTTTTGCGTCGATGTATTTAGAGAAATATTTTATTTTTTCAATTATGGTTTTTTAAGTTGAATCAAAATTATAATCTTTTTATATAAAATATATTCTTAATCTATCACTTCAAAAGATTGTAAACTTCTTAATAATTTTAATTATATGTTTTTCATAATATAATTTAATTCCATTTTATTAAGGCATTAATTATAATTGAATTATAGAAATTTATATTAGTTGTAGAATTAAAATAAATTTTCTAGAAATATTAAAAGTTTTAGATTTGAAAATGCTAATTAAAATTTCTAAATATATAAATTAAATAACATAAAAGGACTGAATTACAAGACGACGATTAAGGAAAAATTATTATTTATTTAAAAAAAATGGTTAATAATTTAATATATTTTTTCAATATTATTGCGTTTAATTTACAACACTTTTTTAAACAAGGTTGTTTTATAATTATAAATTTAAATAACTAATTAAGTGCACCCTGTAAATATCACAATTACTAACAAGTAGATTTAAGACAAGAAAAAATTTATAAATTAATTTAAATTTTCGCCAAGCTTCTGGTATGTAAAATAATTAAAATAATATTATTAACTATAACAACATTTTACAGATTATAATTAAACCGCACCTTAAAAAATATAATTAAATTTTTTTTATAACAATATTTTTGTATATTTTAACATAAAAATTAATATTATTAACTATAACAATGTTATTTATGTAAGAAACATAAATCATAACAAAGTATTAAATTACAATCTACGACAGAATTTTGTTGTAAAAGAATACTTTAGTTGTAAAATAAATTCTATTTCGAGAAGAAAACAAAAAACCCAGTCCAGGTCATTAAGAAAATTTTATAAAATTAATTTTAATTTAAGGATAAAATGACATAGAAAAATTTCCACTACGACTAACTATTCCGTGGCGATAGAAGTTTTGAAGAGCAAAGGCCTCCCTTAAAGTGGTTTTTTCTACGATTTTATTACAAATTTTTTGCTACTAATTTTATATGTGTATTCCGAATTATAAATTTCTTTGTATTGAATTTAATTGCAACAAACTAATGGCTTTATTAGGAAGACATTTGTTATTAGAAAATTGAGTCGACTGTTTTCTCTAATCTTAAATTACATTTTGCAACAAGGTAATGGCTTTATTAGATTACTGGCAACAAGCTAATGGCTTGATTAGAGAGAAATTTGTTGTTAAAAAATTTGAGTCGACTATTTTAATTACATTTTATTGTAAGTTTATTATTGCTACTCATTTAAAGCTGTGTAAACTGAAACCAATTTCGGACAACTAAGTAAATTAGTTTAAATTTTTAAGAAAACTGCAACTTTAATTTTATTCAAAATAATATGGCGACAAATTTAATCTTAAATTAAGCAAATTTTTCAATTCTGTTTATAAAAATCAAAATTTTGAACTTTAAAAAAATTCTAGAGTTCACTCAAAGCTTGCATTTCTTGAACAATCTCTCAAGTAAAAACACAACTGGTTCCACAACAATTATCTCGTTGTTTCATTGGCTTACCAATTTTTAACTAAAGCTTATTAAGTCTAATCTAATCACCAATATTGTTAAATAATATTAAAAAATTAAATTTATTAAATAACTAATAAATATAAAAGTAATAAATTTTAAAATATTTATAAAATAAAATAGAATTGATTTCTAAATAATTATGTCATTGTCAAAAAACAAAAATTTTTTTACACCTTTTTTTGTTAGTCAATTTTATGTCAAAAATACCTGCTGTGACATCATGTACTGTCATATTTTTTATTATTATTATTGTTATGATTTTAATGTTTGTGTATTTAATTTATGAATTAAATTAGAAATTTAAATACATAATTCTGTCTATATTCACAATAAATTCAATTTGTATAATTAAGAAATTATATTTAAAATAAACCTTGAATTTCGAATTTTACAAGTTTGATTTTTCTAATTCAAAAATTTATATATAATTTTTTTTTGGAGACAAAAATTCGAAAATTACACATGCGTAACCAAAAATGGTTTAAAGAATAAAACTGCGCTACATAAAATTTTTATGTGGAAAATAAATTTTGGTGGAAAAGCCTGTTAATTAAATTAGTAAAATTAATGTCAGTTTATTAGTTTAATTATATAAAATGTATTTTTTTATACAATTTTATTATAAACTTGATTTGTATACATATATGTGTGTTAAATCAAATTCACTTTTTCAACCATTTTGTCTACAAATACATTTTAATGAAAATTGATTGACATATTTACATCCGGTCACAATACTACATTCTAACAAAATGGAAGACATTAATTATCACAATGTTTGCCAAAAAAAATAAAAAAATGGAAACCACTGTTGATTAAATTTTAAATTAATATAAATGGCTTTTTTATGTTGCTCATTTGAAATCTGGAATTTTGCAATTAATTTGACTCTAAACTCATATCTCTCACATTTAGTGTATATTTTAATTTGATTACAAATCCGTTTTATTATACTTTCGAAATAGATTTTAATAAATTATTTAAAACTAGCAACAAGTTGATATATAAATATGTAAATAAAATTTATGAATTTCATGCCGAATATATTATAAGAGTGAAAAATAAATCCATCGTTTTAGGCTATTTTTAAAAAGTTTTAATTAATTTACGGGGGAAAAGATAAATAGTCCATTACAAATTATTGTTTTATTCAGCTGATTTTTATTGACAGTTTAAATTACGTTACTAAATCAAATCTATTCAATTTCACTGCTTCTACCATTCTACCAACGATAAATTATATTAAATTACAGTCGCGAGATTCATTAGAATTGATTACTAGAACTGGGTAATTATTTTATACGAATTATACCAACTATCATCTACTTTTCAATATCTCTCTAACGAAAGCTCTAACATCGCTTACCCCTTTACAATTTAAATTGCCTTTAAATGATTACTATAAATACATTTTTGCCAGTCTAACTTAGGCGACCCCTTACTGCCAGAAATTATAATTTAAGACAAGTGCTATTTCAGTTACAGGTCCCTAGAGGAACAATACATCCATTTTTACATTTTTACAATTTAGCTCGTTACTAGAGATTGGAGTCGAGACTTTGTCGAAATTCTCGGGACTGCGCGCCCGCGTAACATTTTATGTTCTTTTGCTATAATTTTCTTTAAGTAAGAACTTCAAGAATCGCAAAGAACATCCTATATTGATAATTTGAAAGAATATTTCGTGATCCAGATCCTTGTCCTGATTCTTATCCTTGTCACGATCAAGATCAGAATAATTTTTTTTAAATATTGTATTTATTACTAAATATTCTCTTGAATTCTCGCTGTTTTCCAGGCATAAAAAGAAAATCTCGTATTCCCCAGACATAAATTATGACGAGCAAAAAAATCTCGATGTCTCGAAAAATAAAAAATCCCGAGAATTCAAATCTCTACGGCAAGAAGCATAGATTGTTTTAAGTATTTTTTATTTTACCAAAAAAACATTATTTAATAATATTGCGGCATGTCCGCTGTTATGCGGTTACTAAAATAAAGAATTTCAATTGAAAGC
The DNA here is from genome assembly GCA_963932195.1 of Empis livida. Lineage (NCBI taxonomy): Eukaryota > Metazoa > Arthropoda > Insecta > Diptera > Empididae > Empis > Empis livida. Next base: position 3,917,088 of record OZ010647.1, read on the forward strand.
CAAAAATTTCGATTAAACCAAATTGTATATATTTTCATTATTGCATAACAGGCGAATAAAATTTCTAATTTCTCAAAAACAATATTTTAAAAAAAGGAAGGTCATATTCGTACATAAATAAAAAATTATACTTCATTCGCCACACTCTTTTTACCCAAAAAATACTCAACTAATTTTTCAATTTTCCATTACCACAAATTTAAATACCAAAAATTTATTACCAAATAAATTTATCTAATGTGTGATGTCATAAATATAAGCCAAAATAAATTTTTTTTTGACAGTTTAATTAATTTTTAGCCCAGTTTAAAAAAACGTGAATATACTATAAATTGATATAAATATAGGAGATACTATATTAATCTTTTACACTGATTATTTTAGCTTGCAGTCTACAATTTTTATTTTTATAATTCATTTGCAAAAAAAAAAATTTTAATAAATGTGGGCGAAATTATGAGTAAATATTTTAAAAAAGTCAAAAATAAAGATTTAAGAAGCCGCTTCGCTGTTTAATTAAATGTTTTAATATATTTTATTTTATTTTGTAGACAAATATTATATTTATTTTTATAAAATATTATTATCTCATAATTTGAGTTCATTTTATTTTTTTATTTTATGTATTTAAAAATATAAAGCAAAAACTAAAATTAAATATTTTCGGATGAAGGCGTATCGCAACAATACAACATTAAAAGTAATAATAATAATAAAGATTAGGATGTTTTTTTGTAAAGAAACGAAACTTTTAGAAAATAAGTTGAACTTGTTTAAATAAATAATAAAAAAAAAACTTGTTTGTTTTAAAAAAAAACTTGATAATAATTACAGGTACAAACACTAACACACCTGTTGTTATCTAGAAAAAAAAAAACAATTTCTAAAGTTTAGAACTCACTAAAGTTTAGCAACATTTTGAAAAGTTTTTTACTGTCATTACTTTTTCAATTATCAAATTTTTAAGGAAACAATCAATCACGAGTTAGCATTTTATGAGAGGCGGCTTTAATAAATTTTCACCCCGAGTATGGCCCACTTTTTAAAGTCTCTACTTTATTACATTATCAAATGTCAGAAGAATTTTTAGGTTATACACGAAAATGTAAAAAGTCATGTAATATGCCATTTACAATAACAATTTATGACGTTTGAAATTGTCAATTTTTAAAGAGACAAAACATTTTCAGTAAAATGTCAAGTTTGACATTTTACTGCTGCTATTAACATCAGGATTCATTTACTTGAATCAATAAGTTTGTTTTTTTTTAGAAATTTTATAATTATTTGTAAGCGAAGCAGACATTACACAATTGTCTCTATTAGTTTGTCGATCAAATTACTTGTCAAAATATATGTGCCGAAACAATATGAGTTTGTATAAATGTGACTACAGAAATTCGTATTCACTTTCCATTTTCTTGCTAACGTTTTTTATTTTTCTAAAATTTTAAAATGATTTCACAAAAACAAATTAGGTGTGACCAATTTTAGCTTTACTTCTCACAATCTTGGAACCCAAGAATTTCTCTCAAACTCGCAAGTTTCGGCAATTTACCACCAAAAAATACAATATATTATATAAACGGCTGTTAGTCATTGTGTGAATATAATAAAACTGGTATTAAAGTATAGATTGATTAGAATACATGACCCCATCAACTATTATGATGTCATTCTAAACTTAGTCTAACATTGTCTTTTGTACATAATTAAAAAGTTACAAAATATATAAACAGATTCATTCATTTTCATAAATTATGATTAATATATAATTGTTTAATATGAATTTTCCTAAATTCATACAATTAGTTCCACTTTTATTATAACATAACCTAACAATTTAAATTTAAAAAAATAATTATTTCTATTATTTTCCAAGCCTGGCAGTTTTATTTACAAATAAAATTATCGTATAATTATTAAGTGTATATTATATTGTAATAAAGATCGCTTGCAGTAGTATAACATTTTTAACATAAATATTTGTATAAAAATGAACTCAATGTTTATATTAGATTTTGTACCTCGTATCCCCCCAAAAAAACCACATGAAACAAAATTGCTAAATAGAATTATTAAAAATTTAGAAATTTCGCGAATATTTTGGAATAAAATATTTCTATTTTTGTTGTGTCGTAAATTTGATAAAAATTTATAAAATATTTAAAAAAAAAATTTTTTAACACTTAATTTAGGAATGTGTTGTTAATCTTTGAACATATTTGTATAAGAAATATTCTGTAATTTATTTATTAAAATAATTCTATTCATGCGGAGTTATCGTAATTAAGTTCAGCGTTATCGTAATTATGAATTTATAACCTTAAACTTTAAAACATTAATTTTTCTTATCTCGAATGAGTAATATTAAATTTATGTATTTGTGAAACAGTATTATTATGTATTGTTAATTTGAATTTTGTGATGAAAATATTAATTCCGACGGATTTCTTCAGGAATGATCGATTACTGAATTATTTTTAAAAAATTACTAGAATAAAAATATAATTTATTTCGGAATATTCTACGAATACAACAAAAATAATTGATATATTCCGATTCCGGTGAAGGAAAAACATGAATATTCCGACGAATATTCTACTCGTATTTTGCGAAATACCGAATCAAATAGAATAATTGTGGTCGCTATTAAAAGTCAAAAGAAACATCAATACAAATCGATAAATATTGTATACTTTCAATCGTAATATAAAAATGTTGAGAAATTATTTGTTGAGAAAATCATTAAAGACGACAAGATCATTCAACGACAGACTATATAGACGTCAGCAGCATATTCTGTTTGACGCTTAAAATAATCCACGAAATTTTGAAAAATGTTGACCTGATAACATTTTGACAATTTTATTAGGAATTTAGAATTCGAAACGATAATGAAATTCCTAATTTGTGACTGATTTAAGTTTTCCCAAACCGAAAACGTTAATTTGGCTCGATCAAAATTAAGTTATCAACATTTTTCTTACTAACTTAGACAATAATCTAGAATAACAACAAAAATTATCAAAATTTTACTGATAATTTTGCAGTGTTTATCTTTAAATAAATAATTTTTATATGAAAACATTCAAAATTAGGAAATTTATGAATGAAATTTTTTTTTTAATTTATGGATTTTCTGTTTCTTAAAGTTGTATATAATTCATCAAATATTATATCTATAAAGCATTTTTTTATGTTATGATTGAGTAGGTTTTGGTTGAGGTTAAAGTGGGCGATTATATTTCTTACCTTCAGATTTAAAAAAAAAAAGCCACAGAACTACCCTGCAGTAGTTTCATAAACATGGTATATTTTGCATGCTGCGGACACATGTACTTTATGTGAATGTAAAATTAATTATAAAAATTCTTACAATTTTGATATTTTACAGTGTAATGGCTAGCGTAAGAATTGAACAATTTTTTAACTTATCCTACTCATTACCGTCCAAAATTACTCTTTATTATGTTTCTAACGAACGCTCTAACATCATGTACCATCTTAAATAATATTTTAAAGATTTTAGGTTCTTAGAAAATGTGAAATCGAATTATAAGAAGACTAGAAGCCAGTACAAAGAATTAAGGTTAGGTACCAAACCCTTTTTCTTTTTTAAATTTCATAAACCGTGATGTAGGATAACCGGGTGTAACCGGGCTTCAGAAAAATGTTTCCAACGTCAAGTCTGTTATCAATATTGGAGACTATTTAAAACAAATTTCCTGAATACACAAATTACGCCGCCTACCGGATAGTCTTGAAGTAATTTCAATAACCGGATAGTCTTGAACTAATTTTTACCTTAATCTCATAGCAAATACTTCAATTTTTTTCAAATGCCGCCTCTAGTAATATTTTATGTTTACATTTACTATGGTAAATTCGAATTTTGAAAAATGAACAGATAGACGACAAGTTACTTAACATAGGGAATTTGATTATCAATTCTAAAATATCTAAAAAAAATTCTTTCGCTAAGTTTTATTAGAAAATATTTTAAAGTTTATTTTTTTTTTATATAAATTAGTAAATAAATGGTGTTTTAATTTTAATATAATTTATTTTATTAATAAAAAAAAAAATTTTGTTCGTTTGAAGAGATTTGATTTTTTATATCTAAAGCATAAATTGACATTGAAATTTGATTTATTTAAATAAAAAACTACTTAAAATTTTTTTATTAAAATGAAATAAAATTCAAATTAAAAACCAGTTTTTCAAGAATTTTAAATTGTTATTAGATTTAAAAAAGTATATATTATATAAATAATTTACGATAATGCAATAATATCGTTTATTATGGTGACACAATAGTACAGCGAAAAAAAAAACAACATAAAGAATTATATAACATAATTTTATTTTTTTCTATAAATTAAAATAGTTTTTTTTTTTTGATGAAGAGAAGGTCATAAATTTAACATACAAATGTGTTTTTAATAAACTTCCATTCTATGAATACAATTGCGAAGTTGAAAATTAAATATAGAGCATAAATTTTTTTTTTAAGTATATAATTAATAATTGTTCAAATGAATTAAATTTCTATAACTAATCAATTAATTATATAATACGATATACAATTTTTTTTAAAGGTTATTTAGGAAAAATCGAAATAGCATATTACAGCAGCTTTCATTAAGCTGTCTGCTGTAAAAACCCAACAAAATTGTAGACAGCAGTAAGAGAAATTGTTTGAATGACCTTGCTCAACAGAAATTTTAGATTTGATTAGATTATAAAACAGGATTGAGGAAAAATGTTGTCCCAGAAGCAACCGCGACCAGTAATTTACCTATTGTAGTGTCGCGAATTAATTTAGCATGATACGACATCCTTGAACGATCTGTCGTAATCTATTTTATACCAGATTTTCGCATTCAGATAAAATTTTCCAAGACTCCTCGTTATCCTCACATTGAGCGAATTGTTTAAAATGGTAGTTTAAGCGACAGAGTACACAGTACAGTCAAGAAACTGGTTAAAAGACATGATTGGTTTATTTTAAAATTCAAAATTTCGAGTGTAAAACCAATTTAAAATTGAATTTTACTACAACTTTGGTACCAATTTTAAATTTTAAATTTTACGGTCGATAGGCCTCGAACCAGTTTAAATAAACTATTCTTCATAAGATGGTGGGCACTGTATGGAAACATGTCAGGTTATGAGAACATTTCTCTAGCAACTAGACATAAAATGCGCCTGTCACTACTACTAATATTTATATTAGAGTTTCGTAATGAGTGTTTTTCATCAGACTTTTTCTGCACTGGAAAGACAACTTCTTTGGCGATTGCAAAAAGTTTAAATTGTGAACGTAGGTGTAAAAAACAGAATTCAACATGACATGTTTTGTTGACAACCAAATTTACAGCCCAATTACCATGAAGTTAATCACGAAAATATCATCTAACTATGGCTTTGTATTCTACTAAAGAATACAAAGAGATTTAAACAGAATAATATGATATTTATCCCATAAATAGCTAGTTTTTCGAATATTCTAAGAAAATTTAAAGTTTTTATGTAAACATCGAATTGGTTACAAATTACCGTCACTGCCCTTAGCCCATAAGTATTTTAAATTTCGCAAGTTTTTTAATTTCTAACTTGAATTACATTAAATAAAACCTAGAACGTTCAAGTACAACATAATTTTCTGAAAATTTTATTCAATTCAATAAATAAAAATAAAAATTATTATTTATATTTCAAAAAAAAAATATAGCAAATTTTCCTAAATTAAAATTATTTATTAAATCATAAATTTTAAATAGAAATTTTCAGTAAAATCTAAATTTTCCATTTAAAAAAAATATATAAATAAATAATCCAATATCCATCTAAACTAAGCACTCAGATAATACACATAAATTTCTAAAATATATTATATTAATGTCAAAATATATAATTTTCATTATAATACATATTCTAAAAATAAATTGGCTTCTCAAAATACTTGATTTATTATCCTTTTTTTTTTATTTATTTATTTTGATATAAAATTAATCTCTAAAAACATTAAATTCTACCAAAAAAATACGCAACATTATGAAAACAAAATGAAGCATTATTTAGTGTAAATGAAAATACTATACTTTATTCCATTCACAGGCAAAAAAAAAAATGAATACAAATAAAATATTTTAGGAAAAACCTCTGACAGACGGTAATAAGTTATCCATATTATTTGTTATGTAGTATATTAAGGCTACGCTACTAAAATTTATACGTCATTCACTATTAATGTTAAATATAAAGTTCAAATGTCTCTAAATAAAATATGAAAATAAAAATCAGGATATTTATTTATTTATTTTTTTGGTATATACACGCATTTTAGTGTCCTGAATGTAATTTAAAAAGTCCTTAATATTTTTCGATATAAAAAAAAAAAGAAATGTAATAAAAATGAAATTTTATTTATTTCCTTGTCTCGACATTTATTTAATCATAATAATAATAATTTTTTTTGATAGTTGTCTGGAAAATATGTTGAAATTGAGAAATTTTGGAGAGATTTTTTTTTTTTGTGGGAAATAATTTATAGTTTTATGAGAGATTACATAGGTAATTTTATTTTGTTGTTGGTTAGAAAATTAATGTGTTATACTCAGACATTATAATTTAAAATTTACTTTTTGAAAGTGACATTTCAAAAAAGTTTTCATCAATTTAACTTGATGACAAGTATGATTAGTGTTCTGCATGACTTTATTAATAGTATAAACCGGCTTGAAGAATAAAAAACTGGTTTGGGGGGCGTTAATATGTCAAGTTAATTATATTGAATCTGGAAAAGGAAAATGGCTGCATTATAATATACTTTGTTAACTAAGTCACACGGTTATAATGGGCCTAAATCAACTATTTCTTTTGATGGACCGTAAAGAAATACAAAATTAGGACAAATGTCATTTATAATAACAAGAAGATTTAGCTGGCAGTAAGCATTTAATCAATTTCATCAACTTGCAATTTGAAACGTCAAAAACTAAAAAATTAAGCCCAATATCAATTATAATAGGGACATTTGACTTTTCTAAACTTTTGTATGAGCCCATTTTTAACCAGATGACTTTTAAAGATCAATTTAATTAACTTAAAAAGTTGATACTTTAAATTGACAGCAGAGACAAGTCAACCATTTAATTGATTTATTTAAACTTAAAATTAATAATCGTGTCCAATTATATTTTTAATTAAATTGTTCCGCAAATAATTCCAACTTATTATATTTGTAACCACAAGAAAGTTGACATATTTTCTCATTCGAACTTGAAAAGTTCATTTTTGCAGATACATCTCTTTCAATTGTGACACATAGTATCATGATTTTAATAATCATAACTAATTTTTTTTTAATTCATTTCAATTTGTAGACATTTTTTTTTAATTTTATGTCATATTTTAATAAATTTTATGTTGATTTGGCTTCAATTTTTCTATTTGAGTATAGTTCTAAATATATATTATTTTTTATAGCAATTCTAATAGATTTATGAAATAAGTTTATTAATCGAGGGTAAGTAAAATTTCAGTTAACAAAAAAAAAAAAATTAAAAAAATATCGACACAAAAACTAAAATAATTTACGAAACAGAAAAAATGGAAGTCTACCTCAAAAAAAAAATAAAAAGAACAAACATGAATATAATAATGTTTAAAAATAAACATAAACTTAGCACGAGTCACTGCCTCGTTGAACAAAAATTATACTTGTTTAAATATATTCGAAATGCAACAGACAAAATGGGGTCAACCGGAAAGTTTAGTTTTTAATTTTTTTTTGTGTGTTGTATATTTGCTGGTATTTAACGAGAATTCCTCATAAAAATTTGAAGAAGTTTTTTTTTTTGTTAGAATAAATATTCTTTTTTTAGTACTACCGTACTTCATAAAAAAATTAATATGAAAATTTTTAGTATATAATAAAATATTATTAATAAATCTAAATAATATTTTTGCGAAGTTGTTAATTTTTTTTTTTTCGAAGTAATTTGCAGCATATTAATGAATATTTATTTAAGTTTTTAGCAATATTAGAGAAATTTATTCATTTATTCATTGATGTATTGCATCATATCCGGGGGTTGAAATTTAGTCTCCGTTACGATAGGACTCCTCAACTTCATTACATGCACTGAGATAATTTTATATCTCAATCATCCACCTATTTTTTGGCCATCCTCAATATTGTTTCGTCAATTTATTCTGTTGCACTTGCCAAACATGTCCTGATCACCGTCCAATTTATAGTTGTCCTTAAATATTCAAATATTTCTTCTGAAAAATATTTAATTTTAAAAATATTTTCTCTACGTTTATTGATTATCATTCTAAATTTTTCATGCAGATCTTGTACGTAACGTATATTACGATCAATTAATGCTGACATTCATATATACTCCAATTCGAGGGAATCTTTTCAATTTGTTTCCATTCAGATGGTATTTTATTTGGACCATAATTTAAATTTAATAAACTGAACGCTACAAAAACAACTTTCCTGTTTTTATTTTCAACGTTTAATTAGATTTAGCTACTTGAACAATGACTTTAGCAGTAGAATGCCTCATCCAACTTTCAATTAGATTTATTACCTGTGTTTCAATTAGGTACAATAAAAATGTTTTTGAAATAAACATAAAGTAGTGGTCATAAAATTTTTATAACATTTGTCTGAGGCACGATTCAAAATTTAATTTAAAATGGTAAAAGGTAACCGATTATCAATGTTTTCAGTATTAAAATCTACCTGTTCTTCACATCAAATAAATTTTAACCTTTCAACTGTCTAGTCTAGTCACCAATATTCTAATAAGAACTTTCTGATGTCTAAAGAGAAAGTGATGGAATTTATGACAATAACAAGATTGTATTCTTGGAAATACCTATTTTCTTTGCTTACTATTCGAGCAAGAAACGTATAGGATTCAAAAGTTTCTGAATATAAACATTTATGGCTGTCAATTAATCTAATAGCACGGTAAAATGGGTCCGACCAGTGTCAGACAAGCCCTATTTCTCTGTCTGTATTTCTTTTACAATTTTCCAGGCACCGGAATTGAGTAGAAATAGAATCAGATTGAACTAACAAAAAGTAATTTGTTTAATTCAATAATTTATTTCTCGTTGCTAACTTAGTTCAACTTCTCATGGTATTAGGGTATATTTGTCAGTTAAACCACACTTATTTAAGATTTTTTTAAAATTTAGTAAATTCTACTAATTTTGAAATTGCCTACAAAAAATAAATAAATTAATATAATTTAAAAAATTGTTATTACCTTTATCATTTGGGTAAACATTAAGCTGTTCATCATCTCTCGATACTTGTGTTATTATTGACGTTGCGTCCATTTAAGCATTGATTTTGTGCGATCTATAAAAGACGCACTATCTGAATATCAAATAATCCCAAAATCCAAATAAAAAATAATGGAAATAAAAGGTCTTTCTTGTTTGGTTTCTATCTTTGCCAAAAATAAAAAAAATAATCCTCAGAATAAAATTGCAACAAAAACAATATTCTACTTCTTTTTTTTTTAGGTTATCCTAAAGAAATTTAATAATTTTTTTTGTATTATTTTACGCGGTTTTAGTACGCGGTTTTTAATTTAAAAATTTTTTTTTATGTTGAAACCTTGAAGTTGATGTGTAATTTTATGTTGTGTGTGGTATCCAAAAAAAAAAAAATTATAAAATTCAAAGCGTTGAGAGGAGAACAAGTTAAAATTCCGATGTTATTACTAATCCATGTATATTTCAATTTTTATGTTTTTTTTTATTATACTAACACCAAAAAAAAAAGCTTTTTTTTTTTTTTTGAAATTTATTTATATTAAAAACACATAAATTTAACATAAAAATTATAAAAAAAGATAAAAAATAAAAGTTTTTTTTTTTTAAACACTTTTAAAAAATATAAAATTTCACTTACAAATGCATTTTATTTATTTATTTATTTTTTTTGTATAAATTTATTATTATTTTTTTATTTATTTTAAATTTAAAATATTATCAATTTTCACTTCTCTTCGAATATTTTTTTATTATAAAAAATTTGATACCACATTTAATTTTTAATTACTATATTTTTTTTATTTTTTTTTTGATTAATTTCCGAAAAAAAAAACTCGCCCCTCTTTTACTTTTTTTTTGTAATAAGACAAACTTGATTTGCGTTTCGCAGCAAATAAAAAAAAAAAAAAAAAATTTATCAAAGACACAACAAAAATGCTACACAAATTTTCATAAATTTTTTTTTGTAGGTTAAAATTTTTATTTTCACAATTTCGCACAAAAAAAATAATTTCTTTAAAAATATTTCTATAAATTTTATTAAATAAAATATTAAGAATTTTAAAAAAAAATATATTATTTATCTTTTTTTCAAAAAAAGAAACATTAACATAAAAAAAAAAAATTATTTACGACACGAAAGCATTAAAAAAAAAATAAAAATAAATAAGAATTTCAAAAAAAAAAAAAATATTAAAAAAATTTTACCACTGAAATTTTTTTTTTTTTTTGTGTGTGAAATGCTTTGGCAAATGTCAAAAGATAATAGACCAAAAAAAAAAAAGAACACTTTTAATTCGTTAGAAAGAGACAATTATATTATACTTAAATATTTATAAATAATTTATTTTCAACCACAATTAAAAAACAATACAACACAAAAAAAAAAAAAATATTAAGAATTTCTTTTAGGATATTTTTCGTTATTTAAAAAATTTATTTAAAAATTATGTGTTTTTATTAATTTTAATTATAAAAAATTATTAAATTGTTTATTTACTTTTATATTTAGTTTATTAAAAAAAAAAAAATTGTTTTATATTTACTAAGTTTTACTAAGTAATTTTAATAGCGGAACGACACATCATTTAGCGACGGCAGACTAAAAAAAACTGAAACTTGAGGAATTTATTACACGAATTGGAAAAGATTATTGGTAAAATTAATTTGGAAAATATTATTAAGTTGTAGTAAATGGAAATAATTTTGTAGTTGAATGTAGTATAGCAAGAAAAATTTGTAAGTTTTAAATGCAAAATTATATGTTATTTCCATGACGAGTTGAACTCGAGTTATGTGATAAATGAAACAGGGACTTCGTTGAAATTATTTTACTTTTTCTTTGGGTTAAAATTTCAATCCCAACTCACCTCCAATACAGACACAAATCGAATATTAACAAGTAATATGACAAATGAGCCAAGATAAATGAGAATCTCATATAGAAAATTCAGACAATGTGCCATAGTAACATTTGAATACGTGTGGTTAAGACGCTAATGTTGTCCATAGCAGATAAAGTAGCCAATATAACTTTTCAGTTATGTTATTTTAAGTTAATTCTTTATTTATCATAGTCCTGTAAACTTTCAATATTTTAGAGCTTTTTCTACATCTTTTTAGGTCTATTTGAATTAATTAAAGCTTTTAACTAGTTTTTTAAGTTCTGCGAATGTCGCCACTGTGAATGTGTTAATTAATCGCTTTATTATATTCTATTTCATAGTTTCAAATTCCATATTCCTGTTTTCCATTTAAAAAAATTCGCTTTAAATTTTTTCCGCATTTAAAGCAAAATACAATTTTTGACATTTAATTTCAGCAAATTCCACCTTTTGCAGCAGTTCGGTAGATTTATATTTTTGTCTATAAGAAAATTTAAATTTCTTACTAAATAGAGTTCTATAATTTTATTTATTATTAAAATAAATAATTATTTCCAAAATGTTAATATTTCGAGCTACACGATCTTCCAGTATAAAGTAAGATTATATATGAAAATTAAATTTTAAAAATATTCTAAAAATTTCATTTAAAAATTATTGATTTTTCAATTTTATGCAATATATATATATAGGTCGACATTACGAACTACACAACAATTATTGAATTTTTCATCAGATGACAAGAAATCACCACCACCCTCACCAATCCCAACCAATAATGATGAAAATGGTGGTGAAAAGTCATCAGAAAAATCAATAGAACAAAATGAAAAATTATCTACTGCTGATAGATTAAATAAATTATTAACAAGTATGCAAACTGATGATCATTTAACAATTGGTAAAAAAATTGAAATACCAATAGCAGGTGGTGGCAAAAAGAAAAAGGAAAAATTAAAAGCATTGGAAAAGGAGAAAAAAGAAAAAATTGAAAAAAGTGAAGATATTATTGTGGCTGCAAAAAATGTTGCTAATATGATTGAAGGTGATGCAGAACAGAAAAAAGAAACTGAATCAGAATTATTGGCAAAATTACTTAATCATATTAATAGTGGTGCTGGTAGTGCTGTAAAAGATGATAATAAAAAGGATTTGGGTGATATGAGTTTAAAGTAAATACGAAAAAATATATGTTTTGTAATAAGGAGAATTCGTCGAAATCTAATAAGATCGGATTGTCGATTATTTTTCCAATTTTCTGAAAAAAAAATTTAAAAGCATAAATAATTTTTATCGATAGTTCGATGAATTTTCCAAAAACATAACATTAGAGAATTTTAAAAGCTGACTATAATTTCTTAAATTTCCATTTAATTAAAATTTTTATATTTGTAGTGATTTAATTGTTGGCATGAAAATTGATCGTCAGAAAAAATCTACAAATGATACACGTACCGATTATCAAATTTCACGTAGTCAATTTGTACGAAATGTTTTAGATAATCAACGTCCATCAAGAGACGAAAATTATAAAAAATTTCAAGATCGTAGAAAGAAATTAACTGAACCACCACAATTTACTGGTAGTGTTAATTTATTTGGGTCAGAACCATTGGGAATATTTACAAAACCTAATGAATTACGCAATCAAACAGATTTATTACCAACTTGGACATTATTACATGAAAAAGAATTAAAATTAATTGGAACACGTCCAGCAAAAAATTATTTTGAGAAAATTGTAAAATGGACAGATGATAATAAAGTATGGAATTTTCCAATTGATAATGAACAAGGTATGGAAACTGAAGCTAATGTTGATTTTTCTGAACATGTTTTCTTGGAACAACATTTAGAAGGATGGTGTCCAGATAAAGGACCAATACGTCATTTTATGGAATTAGTGTGTGTTGGTTTATCAAAAAATCCATATATAACAGCTAATGAAAAAAAAGAACATATTTTATGGTATCGTGATTATTTTGATAAGAAAAAAGATGTATTAAAGGATTTAATAGCAGCAACTAAAACAGCTGAACCAAATAAAATGGAAAATAAGCAGAATAATTTAACAAGTAGTTAAATAATAAATATATAAAATTATTATTTAGTTTTCATGGTTATTTTTGTTTTATTTTTTATAAAAATTAATTTTGTAGGAAAATATATTTTAATAAAAATTATTGAAATGACATTTTTATTTATGTTGTAAATTTTTTTTATTTATGTTTTTTTTTTATTATTTTTTTTATTTTTTTTTTATTATTTTTAATATTTTACAAAAATACAAAATTTTTTCAATAAACTATTTGAAATATTTAAAAAAACCAAACTATATTATGCTGCCAATATATGCAGGATTTTCAGGATCAGCACCAGGGTAATAGAAATAATTTTTTAAATATAGTTAATATATATTTTTAAGAAGTATATTTTTTTAAGAACTCACATTTTTGCGAATAATTTATGGTTAAGCGGACTCTTAAACAGAAAATCTGGGTAAAATGTGATATAATGTTACGAAAAAAGTAAATTAATTCATTTCTTTTGATATTTAGAATAAATTTAAATGCTGAAATTCATTCAAAATCTGAGGATAATATTAGTTTGGTTGCACCACAAACAGAAGAGTAAGAAATAATTCTGGCAATAAATATTCATTCATTCGGTTTTTGTTAATTTACTAGGAATATATTATTTTGATTTAATATCCACTGCAAGGTTTTATTTTTTGAAGATAATTTATATTTTGATCATTACGGTTTGTAAGTAGTTTAGTGAATAATAAATTTTTAGAAACAATTAGTTTCACAAATTATTAGTTTAACAAAAATTTAAATAAATATCTGATTATCTTCTGCAAAATTTCAAGAAATGAAATTTAATTTAATTAACTTATTTTTCCTTTCAAATTATTATTTCACAGATTAAATTTAGATCGAATTAAAACAGAACCGTTAAATGAAACATCAGAAAAGCAAATTTGTTTCATAGGCCATTCATGTACATGGTTACCAACTAATATAAAACCAAATATAACTGCAGAAATTGATGCGAATGCCGAAAGAAAAATTATATTTCTTGGACATTCTTGTACATGGTTACCAAAATCATCGTCATCAACTTTAAATGAACCATTGATTAATCAAAGTGATAAAGAGATTGAAACTAAAAATATGAAACAAGAAATTAATAAAGATATATTAGAAGCAAGTACAATTAAGACTAATTATAAGACAAAGAGCTCACCATTAATACGAATTGATCGGACAAAAATGGCGGAAAGAATTCAAAATACAAGATTACTGGAAAAAAATTGGACAATGAAAACAGAATCGGTAATAGACAACAAACCAATTAAAAAAATTAAAAACTCATTTTCAAAAGTTGTCAGTATTATGCCAAGCCAAATGAAGAATAAAGTATTAGATGATAATATTATTAGTAAACAGACTAACACTGATGTGCAACAACCCGGTATAGATTCGGTCATAGAAAGTGGAAATTTACAAAAAGTTTGTAAAAATCAAACGCACTTAACGAATGAGACAAATAAATCTTATAAAACTGATGATGGTTATATTTCAATGTCTGATATACCAAATAAAATAGATTCTTCAAATTGTTCGAAAATAAATTCAAACCAATATCAAGTATCATTAAATAATACTACGATCACAACACAAAGTAATAAATCCAATAAACACATGAATACTGATTTGGAAAAATCAAATACAACTATAGAGATGAATACAAATATGAATCGTTCAATTAATAGTCAACCAATAAAAATAATTGAAAGTACGATTGTAATGGATAAATTAACAAAAACATTACGAATAGTCCCAACGAAAGAATTATTAAATATGACAGAGCAAAAGCTGGAAAGAAATCCAATTAAGAAAAATGTTTCTTTAATGGGTCAAAATACATCGGCTTGGATTGTAGATGAAAAATCAGTAGATATTATATCACCAAATACGGAACCTTCAGAGGCGAAAATTAATATACAAAATATTCCAACATATGACAAAGATGAAAATATGTTTAAAGTTCACGATAAAATGGAAAAGATTTTACCATTAGTGTCGGAAAGAGTTTTAGAAAATAGTGATAATACTAAATCATTACCTGTTACGGCTTACGACCAGCCTACAACTGAAGTAAAAATTACCAAAAGTGCTGGATCAGATTCAAAAAATAGTACTAATTCAAAATCTGACCAGACAGTAATACTAACAGATAATCCAAAGATACTAAAAAATGAGAAAGAACAGTTTACTGATAATAGGAAATCTGACTTAAATTTGATTTCCAATCCCACAGACATAGAGTCAGCTTCAAATAAACATTCTGAAAAATATCAGTTAGATGAAAATGAACAAAAAATAAGTACAACTCATTTGGAATATGAGAAAAATGATAACAGTTCGGAGAAACAGACATATTGTAAAAAAATTGATATTGGTATCAAGAACGAAATTAATGTGGTTGAAAACGGAAGAATAACAAAATCAAAATGGATTGAAAATGTATTCAAAAATCTCGACACAAGTTCAAAACCTGTAACTGAAAATATATCTTCTAGTAATGTTACATTTACTACTTCTGTTGGAAATATTTCTAATACAAATGATTCACTAAAAATGGGGCAAAAGAATAATGAATCTAAAATTATGAAATTTTCTGATAAGGGGAAATTAGATCCATCAAATTCAGTTAATAATAATGAATTGAAGGATGAAAATCTGATTGAAAGAAATGATCAAATACAGTGTTCCGTCAGCGAACCAATAAAATCGGAAAATAATTTAGTATTTATGGGACATTCTTGTGCATGGATACCAGAAAATTTTGGTATTATACCATCGCCAGAAACGTTAGTAGAAAATATTGAGGTAAAAGAAATTTTTCATAAAACAAATCAATATTCTGAAAAAGTTGACAAACAATTTGATTTTTCACCGGAGAACATGGAAAATAAATCACTGATCCCAAAAAAAGACAATAAATGCCAAATAAAACCAGATGCTGAAAAACTAACAGAAAATAATAACAGAAATATTATTTTCATGGGTCATTCATGTACTTGGATGCCAAAAGATATTATTAAAAGTGAAAATAAATTCGAAAAGGACAATAATAATCAGGTCAAGGAATTAAATATCTTAAAGGCAACAAAAGGTGAAAAAAAATCATTGATTCCTCTGAAGGAAACAACAAAAATCAAATCAAATGAAACAATGAAGCACCGAAAAATCAAATCAAAATTATCTTCTGGTGCAATTGGAACTAAAAAAAGTGAAACAAAAAAAAGTTTAAAGAAACATTCGACTGAAGATCAGCTTAAAATCAAGGAATTTTCAACAGAAATTGTGGACAAACTAAAGCCAATCAACTCAACATTTAATACAAATCCAATTTCTGTGGAAGAATCAAAATTGAATGCACTCCCAAATGCACCAAAAAATAATCTTACAGATACTAACAAAATAAAATCTGTTGATACAATTTTAATGAAACCACCAGCTGAACCGAATATTGGATATTTTATTTTCCAAGATTTAGATGATGCTATTCCTGGTAATACAAAAGCATCCACAACACCAAAGCTTGACTTAAAAAGTTCGGACAAAATAAAATCAAGTTACAAAGCCAAAATTGAATCAATTAAAATAAATTCTT
Organism: Empis livida; assembly: GCA_963932195.1. Taxonomy (NCBI): domain Eukaryota; kingdom Metazoa; phylum Arthropoda; class Insecta; order Diptera; family Empididae; genus Empis; species Empis livida. The sequence goes on from OZ010647.1 coordinate 3,933,971, forward strand.
CTGAACAAATAATTCCAAATCATATAGAACCAGTAAAAAGTATTACAAATTTAGGACAAAATGCGTCTGAAGAAACTGAATTTGTTCTTGTAAATGACAATAAAAATAAGAAACAGATCGAAAATCTAAACCTAGTGGAAGCAAAAATTAAAACAGTTCCACCCCAAAACAATGGATTTATTTTAGTCGAAGATGTTCCCAAGAAAAAGGTCTCTCAAATTGCTTCAAAACAAAAGCAAATCACTGAAAATACTAATGAAGAAAAAACTAAATTAGGAAAAGAAACCAAAACCAATGGATTTAATTTAGTCGAAAATGTTTCCAAGGAGAAGGTCTCTCTAATTTCTTCAAAACAAGATAAAATCATTGACAAATCTAGGGAAGAACAAACTAAATTAGAAAAAGAAACCAAAAACAATGGATTTATTTTAGTCGAAAATGTTCCCAAGAAAAAGGCCTCTCAAATTGCTTCAAAACAAAAGGAACTAATTGAAAATACCAGTAAAGAAGAAATTAAACTAGGAAAAGAAACCAATAACAATGGATTTATTTTAGTCGAAAATGTTCCCGAAGATAAGATCTCTCAATGTTCTTCAAAACAAAAAGAAACCATTGACAAATCTGAAGAAGCAACAATTAACTTAGGAAAAGAAACAGGAACCATGCTAATGAATGATAGAAATATTAATATTATGAACAAAGTGAATAAAACAGAACCTGAAAAAAGAGATACTTTACAGTTTCAACCGATTGAGTCTCCAGTTGTTCAATCTAATGAAACTAAAAATTTTGTAAAAGCTCAAGCCAATACTTTTAAAGAATCGGAATCGAAGAAAACTCGCATTTTTGTGATGAATGATGAAGCTTTCATAAACTATAAATCCAATTTACAAAAATCTGAGTTGAAAAATTCCTCCCAGAAGAAGGATGATACAAATATCAATAAAAATTCAAATCGTATAATAAAAGCTGAAAAACGAGTTAAAAATATTGAAGGTATTAGAAGAAACTCTAGAATACCTATTTCAAAACTAATGAAAAAAGGTAATGATTCATTCAAAAATACAGGACAATCTGTTTGTGAAACTATTATACTTAGTTCTATCAAAAAGGAATCTTCAAATTCATCGGGTAACAAAATAGGCAAACTTACTAAACGACTTAACTCTGCTAGATTGAACAAAAAAGATAATGAATCAGTAAAAATTTGTGTAAGTGATTCAGTTAATACGAAAATTCATAATTCAAATGAAAAACATGTTGTGAATATATTAAAAAATCATAAAACAGATAGTAATAAAATAACCAATTCAACAATTAAGAATGAATCAATTGGAATTGAATCAATTTCTAAAGAGAAATCTGCAAATACTAAATCAAAAGGAATCAAAAATGAAGAAATAACTGACACATTGACGGAGAATAATGAAAACATAGTACTAAGTGAATCAATTGCCGAAAGTAACATCACACCTATTGAGCAATATCAAAATAGTAGATTTAGTCAAGCCTTGACGAAAACTTTCAATACCAATGACAACGGAACTATTGTTTTAAGTGGCATGGACGAAAATCTTTCATTAAATCAGACTGAAGAAAAAAATATGGGAAACATTTTACCCAATACCAGCTCTGAATTAAAGTCTAATAGTATCATTGTAAAATCTGTAGAAGATGCAACAGCAATCAAGGAAGAACCTACTATCGAAATACCAATTGAAGAAGGCAAACCAACAATTGTCTTACCAACACTACGATCTACACCTATTGAGCAATATCAAAATAGTAGAGTTAGTGAAGCATCAAAGAAAACTTTCAATAACAACGTCATCGGAACTACTGTTTTAAGTAGCTTGGACGAAAATATTACATTAAATCAGACTGAAGAAAATAATTTGGGAAACATTTTGTCCAATAGTACCTCTGAATTAAAGTCTGATAGTATCATTGTAAAATCTGTAGAAGATGCAACACCAATCAAGGAAGAACCTACTATTGAAATACCAATTGAAGAAGGCAAACCAACAATTGTCTCACCAATACTACGATCTACACCTATTGAGCAATATCAAAATAGTAGAGTTAGTCAAGCATCGAAGAAAACTTTCAATAACAACGTCAACGGAACTACTGTTTTAAGTAGCATGGACGAAAATATTACATTAAACCAGACTGAAGAAAAAAATATGGGAAACATTGTATCAAATTTAATACCAATTGAAAAAGACCAACCAACAATTATCTCATCAACACTACGATCTAGAATTGGAAACAGACGTGTTAAAACAACTAAACTTGAAAAGGATAAAAAGGATATAGAAATTGTGAATGAAAATATACTACTTAGCCCACTGCAAGATGTTAATTCAACTTTAATTCAACCATTTGATCCAAGTGCACAAATTAAGATTAATAATGATTTTTTAACTGATCGAGCTGAAATAAAAGTAAATTCAAAAGCCGATAATTTAAATGGAGAAAATGCAATGAAAAAACTGGAGAAACATGATGTTCATAGTATTACTTCTACCATTTCAACTGTCAAGAAAGAAAAATCTAAAATGGAAGATCAAAGTGACAGAGAGAACAAAGCTAATAATGATAAAGAATCATTAATAAAATCTACCAATGATATTGTTATGACGCTTAAGCCTTATAAAGTTAAAACTTCAAATGTACAGAAAGAAAAGGTGGATAGTTTAAAAATGTGGAAAACTAAGAAAATAAATGCTAAAGCAGAAGCATTAAAGAATAAACAAGAGAAAATGCGAGTTATTTCAGAAATTGCTACTAGGCAGAATAACGAACCAGTAAAAATTCAAAAGAATGACATAAAGAAAATTGGTAGCCCCAATCCTGGAATTGAACATCCAAATAAAATAGATAAAATAAAAGATGTGATCAAATCACAAACTTTAAATTCAGATAATACAGAAGAATATAAATCTTCCTTTGTAATTGACACAACAATAAAAGAAAATCTCGAAAAAACTGCATCAAAATTAGGTATTTCAAAGTTAACTACTAATGAAAAACAATATAGTATACCAGATTTTAATGGTAAAGAAAAGTTAGAAATACAAACACCAACTACTTCGAAATTAGTTGTTAATTCTTCTAATAATTTAAAATTACCTTCCACAAAGTATGAAAAAATTGAAGTTGAAGGTCTAATTAAAGATTCTCAAGAAAATATTGGTGTTCTTCAAACTAAATTTATTCCACAAAAGGAAGAAGCTGGTTCAAAAGAAAAGAAAATTGAAGTAAACGAAATTATAAATAAATCACCTCTTGAGAAATATTATCGCCCTATTGATTTAAAAGTGAAACAGCTACAGGATAATTTAGAAAAAGAACATTTAAAAAATATACAATTGAAAATAAAACCAATTGAGAAAACTGATGGAATAAAAGCTGAAAATGTAGTAGATCAAAATACAATTAAAGAAATTAGTAGAGAATTCAAAAATATATTATCTTCCACAGAAAAACTTCTTGTTAAACCAACTTCAATGTCGGATAAAATAAATAAAACAGCTAATGAGCCAAAACAAAATGCTAACAATTTGAAACCATTTATAGATACAGAAGAATTAGCCAAATCGAAAAAAAGATATATACCTTTAACATTTTCTATTACAAAGCCAATTGAAGAAACTAAACCAATTAACACTAATACTCCCATAATGAATAAATCACCTCTAAATGATCCGTCTTTAAATCAATACAAAAATTATTTTCAAGAAAGCCCAATACCAGCACAAAATAATTATAAAGATAATAACATAAATGGGAAAACTAATAATAATTCTGAAACATTATTTCAACAATTAAAAAATATGATTAAAGAAGATTTATTTACATATCCAAAAGAAACGAAAGAAGAGATTAAATTAAATAAGAAAAATGAACCAAAATCAAAATTATCGGTAGAGAGTTGTGCTGCTCAACCATCTATTGATAGTACTATTAAAACAGAATCGATTTTGGTACAAGTTAAAGAATTAATTAAAGAAGATTTATTTACAATCACAGATAATCCAAAAGTTACCGAAAAATTATTGTCTAATAAGCTCAAAATACAAAATACAGGTACCGAGGTAACAGCTACAAAACTGAATTTATTGCCAGACACAAAACAAAAAGATGAAAAAAATATTGAAGAAATAGAAGTAATAAATTCGGAAAAAAATTTAAATTCAACTGGAAATGTAACGAAATTAATACAAACAGATATTAATAAAGATATTGAAAATTCTTCAAAAATTAATATTATACAGCCGTCAAGGAAACAGGAAAATATTCTAGCACAAGCTAAAAACAAACTTATTAATACAACCAGCTTAAAAGCACCTAAATTGGAAAAATCAGGAATTACAGATCATAACGTGAGTCCTCGGAACACATTCGCACAATTGGAAAATAAAACAGATTTAGTTGATCAATTTAAGGGCATGGGACGAACAGCAGGAAATATGACCAGTTTTAAAACTCCTATTCCAAAAAGTACTACAGATCTTTCAAATGCTAAACAAGAGCATACAAGTGGTTTTATAGATGCACTTCTTTTTGGTGGAACGAAAATACCCGAAAGTTTATCAAAAGCCGAATCTGAACATATAACCATCAAAAAGTCGAAGGAAAATATACAAATGCCTGAGGTTGAATTTAAAGCATGGGGGGAAACTGTTTCACATCCACCAACTTTAATGGATAAATTTAAAGCTTTCTTTAAACCAGATACATCTAAAACTCAAATTAAATCTGAAATATCAAATGAATCAGCACAAATTAAATTAACATATGACAGGGTCAGTAAAACGCAACAAGATAGTGTAATCAAATCGAAGAATAACAATTGGAAAGTCGAGACAGATTTATCAGATAAATATGACGGAAATAAAGATATTTTAGGAGTCACCACTGAATCTCTATTAAAGCTTAAAACAGAAAATTTAAAATCATCTGTGACAAAAGAAAATTCTACAATTGAATCAGTCAAAGACAATTTAACCGTTAAAAGTTCATCCAACACGTTAAATTTACAAAAATCTGATAATATTGCAAGGAATGACACAAACTCCGAGAAAAATTTTGAAACAGAAGAGTCGCCATCGTCTAAATCAATTTTACAAAAATTTAGTAAGTATTTTAAAGATAAATCTGAATCTGTTACAAACGCAAATACTTCAGACAAATTAGAATTGAATTCACAAAGTAGTGAAGCACAAATAATGAAAATCTCATTATTAGATCATTTGACAAATATTAACACAGAAAAAATAAAATATGATAACCACATTCAACTTATAACAGAATCAAAATTAAAACCACAAAATGAACTAAAGATGAAAATTGAAGATGTTCAGAAATTACCAGAAAATATTGGTATAGAAACAGAAAGTTTGATTAAACCGTCATCTGAAAATATAATTCAGTATAATGAAATTAACGACAAAACTAATGACGAAGTACGAACCCAATTATTTAAAAAACCATCATCAAAAACACCATCAGGGGAGAATATAAAAGTTGAATCAACAATGTCTCGAGATGATACTTCGAAATTCTTAGAAATGTTAGGAACGACTAAACCAAAAGAAAATTTTAAAGATTCAATTAAATCGTCTTCAAATAAAGTCACAAAACCTGATCCAAATTTAAAACAAACTTTACAGAAATCAGAAGAAATAAGTAAACCAGAAATTGTAGAAAATGCTAATAATTTAAAAACCCCTAACGCAATTAAAGATTTGAAATCTTCACTGTCACCATCCACTTCTTTAAAAGATGTAACCGTTGAAAATTTTATTGTGAATAAAAACGATGCCAATCATGATAAGAAAATTAACAGACCTAATGTAATTGGCGTGGAAAATAAGATAGTTACACTGAGTCCTAAAAAATTATTATCAAATAAAACATCATACACATTAAAGGCTAGAAATGAGAGTTTTGATGATGACAAAAAAAAGAACTTAATTTTGGATAATAATTCTATACCAAATGAGAAGGAAAAATATAAAATGATTGGTACTTCAAAAATATCACCGAATACGTCAAAAGAAAATTTAATCGATGAAGTTCATCAAAATCGTAAATCTCATGCAAATACTAATCAAAAAATTTACTCAGATTGTAATAATAAAAACGATTCTAGTAAAATTAAAAAATCTTCAGATGATAAGAAGTCCTCAAATAACCAGAATGATACAACAACAGAAACATCAATTAAAAATCAGTCTAAATCATCGGTAGTTAATTTTACCGCTCTACAACAACCAACAACATCAGATAAAATAAAACCAAATTTGCAAAATTCAAGTACTAGTGGTGCAATACCAATTGAAATGGATCGTTATAATTCCTTTGAGGCAACACCATTTAATAAAAATGATATAGTAGTGAAAATTTTACATTCTTTAAAATTAGCTTCAATTAAAAAAGATTAAATTTTAAATTTTTTTTTTTGGTTAAATAATTTAAGTATTATTTAACTAAAAAAATTACAAGTTAAAATTATTGTTCAAGTATAAAATCCGCTTTATATATTAAAATTATTAAAAATATAATCAATTATATTGTTAAAAACAAGCAAATTATGCAATAAATAATTAAAACGTTAATTGAATTGATTCCTTTTTTTTGTATAACTTAACCTCCAATACACTAATTTTTCAAAAACTTCCACTGCAGACCATAATTTCACTGGTTTCTTACAGAATGCACGTTTCGACAAACGAACTCCTCCATCTTCGGATTCTAAATCCTGTGTAGACTATTTAACTGAATGTCGATTCTGAAATTATTGTAAATATTTGAAAAAAGAACTGTGAACACCGAGACAAGTTGTGCCTAAATTCAGCTAGCTTATCTAATGCAGATAGAACATTTTTCTCAAGCAAGTTCAACGGGTAGAGATATCTACTCTCTTTTTTTGGTATCTTGACCATATACTAATATCTCTCCGCTAATTCAAAGAAATCATCAAGTACTTGAGTTCGTAACTATTTACGTACGGTAATCATTTCCCATAATTCTAGAACTTATTTGAAGGAAATTGAAGTAATGGCCTTAACAGTATTTTTTTTTTTACTTTGAATTATTTATTTTGAATTATTTTCACTATTTGTATTAATTTCCGAACACTAGAGGCTAGAGCTTGATATTGGTACTCATTAGAATCGGATTCATATTTATTAATTTGAGAAACCACCAATCTTTTTTTGAACAATTACCAATATTTAAGATTAAAATCTTTATTTGCAAGAATATTGCTTCAATTAACTTCAAATAAATTCTAGAATTTACGGAATTGGTTGAATTCATTTTGACTACAGTAATTAATAAAACCTAATTAAAGTTATTCCCATTAAAAATAATATTTATACTTTATTAATTTCGAAAAATAATTTAAATTTAAATATAATCAAATAAAATATAAATGACAATTATTATTAAAATAAAATTAATTTTAATATAATTTTTGGTTTCAGAAACATTTACAAAAAAAATAAAAACAGAAAACAAAAACTATTTTGAAATCAAAACTCACATTTTTTTTTATATATTTGAATAAATAATTTACTAAAACTAATCTAAAAGAATTTAAATTAGATTAACTAAAACAAACATCAAAAACAAAAAATAATTTGATTTAAAATCCATTTCCGTTTCCACAAAAAAATACAATATGGCATCTGGTAAACGTCAACCAGTACGTAAAACAAGTTCAATTTATTCAGTAAGTACAATTTCAACACAAAAAACTAATATTGAATTTCCAACAATCACATTTTTATCAGATCTTAAAAAACGAACTAATAATCAATCAAATCCACAATCACTTAAAGATAATTTTGATTCCAAATTATTACCACCATTACCACATTATAATAAAAAAATTCATTGTGAAAAATATAAAGGTAAAAAAATATGTGTTAATGTTGAACAAATGCCAATAATAAAAACAAAAAATTTAAATATATGTCGACCAAGACCAAAAATATGTAAACCAACTGAAGAGCATAAACAATTTCGTACAACATTTTGTCAAAAAGATAGTCGTTTTTCATTACCACCCGAATCAGTTGATCGTTTAAATAAAATGGAAAAAATATTAAAAATACCAAAAAAACCAATTAAATTAACAACTGGTAAACGTATTATAAATTCACAAATTGATATAAATAGTGAAAATTTATCAAAATTAAAAGAACCATGTCCACCAAGTTTAATAAATAATAAAAAAGATCAATATATTGGTAAATGTAATGGTAAAGAATTAGATAAAAAATTACCATATATTAAAGATAATAAATTTGAATTTACATTAACTGAAGATCCACGACAAGTACATTGTTTAAAAAATCCATATTATCAAGATAAAAAAATTAATTTTATTGAAAAAGTTAAATTAGCTGATAATATATCAACTGATGATACAATATCAAAATCATCAACAAGTATTTGTGAAGAAATTGATTTAGAAAATCCATATAAATTAGATTTTCAAGGTATTGACTATCAGGTATGTTATGAAAATGATGAACAAAATTTCCAAAATGTCCGAGAATATCGTATTATAAAACGTTATCGTGATCGTCGTGTTACAAAAAAATTAGTTGCTGATACAAGAGCTAGAGAAGAAATTGAATATAAATTTGCAATACCAGAAATATTTGATATTAATTATGTATATAAAGCAAATGGTAATAAATTTTTATGGACTGAACCAGAACATATTGAGGAACCAATTATTGATGATAATAAATTAGCTAAAATATATCGTACAGCTGATAAAAAATTTAATAAAACAATAACTGAATTAGAAGTGAACCAAAGAAAAGGACGTTATTTAAATTTATATTTAAATAAAACGGAATTGGAACGTGAACAGGAAAAATTAAATAATGATATTAAACAGCAACAAGAAGAAAATAAAGTATTTGATATTGGACAAAATGTATTTAATAATGCATTAGATCAACAAATTATTAATAATATGGAAGAATTAAAAAATAATTTACCACCTGAAAAGGGTAAACGTCGTTATCCGCACAATTTAAAAGAAACAAAACGTTTACGACACAAAATGAAAAAATCTAAATTAATTATCCGGGAAAAAGCAATTGTACGTGAAGATTTTTATAAAGATTTAGGTAAAAATCGTATATTACAAGATGCACATATTGAAATTAGTGATTTATCAGCAACAAAATCAAGTATATCAGAACAATCAACAGATGATGAAGATAATTTATTAATTGGTCCAATAAATAGTACATATCAATTACGTGGTTTTCATTATGGTTTAGGTACCCAAATTCGTGGTAAATTAAATAATAAAGAATTAATGCCTAATAATAATGGTAAAATGGTACAAGGTTGTATGACACGTAATGAATGGTTTCAAACAATTCAACCACATAAAAAAGCTGATGCATTTTATTCATATAATCCACCACCAGTACCATTATTTCAAGATCCAAATGATAATAATTTAGCATTATTTCCACCAATACCATTAAAATTTAAACCAATATTAAATTCAGCTATTATTGATATTATACAACAAGAAATTGGTAAACAATATAAAAAATCATATATTAAAAAATTAAATATTAAAAAACCAAAAACAATTAAAGTTAAAAAATTTAATTTAACTGGTTATATGTATGGTACTGTTAATACAAATCAATTAAATGTTAAACGAAAATCCGATTTATCAGTTAATAAAAAAAAAAATGGTTTTGGTTCATTATTAGATTATATATTTGCTAAATTAAAACAAAATAAATTAAAAAAACGTCGTCAACGACATCAACGTATGCATTATTTAGGTATACCATTTAATGTTAAAAATTTATTAAAAAAAAATCAACCATGTATACGTAGCAGTAGCTCAGATAGTTCAGATTGGATACCAATAAATGATATTACAATTGATGAAAATGCAATGGCAATATGTGCATCAGTTATGAATTTTGGTCGTTCACAAGCATTATCATTACAAAGAGATTGTCCAAAAGAAGAATCACATCCAGATTATTTAATACCAGCACCAGAATATCGTGAACCAACTGTACGACATAATTATTATGAACGTTTTTATGAAAAACCAAAAAATAATGATATACCATATTTATTTCCACCAGATGATAATAAACGTATTGAACCAAATTTAGATAGTATTAAAAAAAATTATATGAAAGTATTAGAGGCTAGACATCATCATGATCATATTGATCCAACACAACATAAAAATTTATATGCTAAATATATACCAAAATCACCAAAAATTGAAAATTATGATTTAGGTATAATACATAAAAATATACATAAACATGATCATGATATTGATGGTGATGATGATAAAAAAAAAGGTTTTATTAAAGCAATACCAAAACGTATTGAATTACGTGATTTAGATTTAACATTACCAAAATTAATTGATAATAATATATTAATTGATAATAATACAAATACATTAAGTAATAATAATGAAGAATTAATTAATATTATTGATAGTAATACATTAAATAATAATAATATTCCAACTAATAATAATAATAATAATAATGATATTAATAAATTTAAAAAAAATAATGAAATTGAAGTAAATTGTTATTATCATAGTTTAAATGATAGATTACCACCAACACAATTTATTGGTCATAAAAAATTTATACAATTAATTGATGATATGTTAAAAGAATTAAAACGTCAACAACAAGCAAAAGGTATATCAGATGAAGCTATTGATATTATTGATAAAGATGAATATTTAAAAGAATTAAATCAAGAATTATTAAGTATTAAATCATGTTTATCATCATTAAGTAGTTCAGTATGTACAAATTTTACAAATGATAGTGGTAGCTATTTAATGATACAAGATAAAAAAGTACCAATGGATTATATACGTAAATCATTAGTACCATTTGAAGAATTAAATCGGGTACGTGTTAAAGCTGAACCAAGACAACGTTTTGCTGTTAATACAAATCCATATGATACATGTCCATTTGCTGGTCAATTAAAAGAACAAACAATGCATACATATGATAAATTTCATACATTTAAAACCCGTATACAAAATGATATACGTACTAGATTACATGTACCAACTGATGAATTAAAAAATAAATATTTAGGTGCTATTAATAAAGAAAAATATCATCCATTAGTTGCTACAGATTTAGATGAAATATATATTAATGAATTACATAATCGGCCGCCAGTTAAAATTTTTAAACCAAAATCAACAATGCAGCTAGTTAAAAATGCATTACGTAAAAAATATGTATGCTGGTCAATACAACAAAAAATTGTTGAATTAAAAGCAGCACAAGAAATTGAATTAAATTATTATGAAATAATAATTAAATTAAAATTATTATTAGTTAATTTATTTCAAAAATGGGAAAAACAATATTATGAAGCATCAATGCAAACATTAAGTAAAGTTAAACCATATTATGAATTAACAGATAAAATGAAAAAATCACAATTAGCATTAGAACAAAAACATTTATCATTAAATATGGAAATAATAATGATTGAAGATGATTTTCGTAGACGTATGGTATTACAAAATTTTCATTATTTAATAATGAAAACATCATGGCGTGAAGAAAATGATTGGATACATTTAAATGATGATGGTGAATTAGAAAATTATCGTGATTCAATACAAAGACGTTATATTGTTAATATAAGACAGCGTGATCGTGATGATGCATTTATAATTAAAGAATATTATGAAAATATATATTTAAAAAATTTACATCCAATTGTTATTGTATTTCCAGATGCTGAAAGTTTTATTGGTGGTGTTGATAGTTTAAAATCAAAAACATTTGTATGTTTATTAGAATTACATTTTGCTATGTGGGTATGGACAACATTAGAACAAAAATTAAATCAATTTTTAAATTGGTCTAAAGAATTTTTATTAAAACAAACAAAATTTGTTAAAACAAAATGTGCTAAAAAATATTTTATGGAAGATAGACAATATTTTTTAAAACATAAAACAGTATTATTAATGAATATACCATTAGCTAAATCAATATCAACATATGATATGAGATTATTTATGGCAACATGTGATGTTTTATATGAAAAAATTGTACCATTAAGTATAAGAGCATCTGTTAAAGATGATATTGATGTTGTTGATAAAACAGCATTATTATGGGATACAATAACTGAATTATTTAGTAAGTATTTGAATTAATTATATTGTTAATTTACTAATTTTACTATTAACTTCATTATTTGTTTCGACAAAATCCTTACAAATCTTAAAAATATGTTGTATTCAATGGGTACGGGTAGTTGGTTAAAGCGGCGAATCGACGATCTGTCAGCTGGGTCCAATTAGCGCCTTGGAACCGTTTTGCTACCACTTACCCTCGTGACTCCAGCATTGGAATACACTGACTATATTAGAACTAACAACTTGTTAGTAAAACATCAGTGTTCCAGACGCTTTTTCGGAAACTTGGACTCCCAGTTGGTTACTGGGTTTCCCAATGAAATTTTATTCAAAAAAAAGTTTCACTAACTTATAGAGATAAAACCTTCTTCAACCCAAATTAAGCCTATACCTCCTACTAACGATTTGGCAATTAAATTTGAACCTACAAATTTGATATGGACTCCACACCATATATTCCTTTATAGGTTTTAAATTGCAAGAATTAGTATGCCATTTGTTGGTAGAAATTGGCCTGAAACGTTACCATTTTTTCCCAGAATTAGATTCTACTGTAATTTTTATTACTGGTGCTCATTTAAGAGTGAATAAATTTAGTCCAAGTTGGATAATTATTATATGCGCCTAAAAATATGTAATAATAAAAAATATTTTGAGTTCGTATATTAATTTTGTTCTGGATTTTTGAGGATTCCGGCAGAAATATTTAAATATCTTTGATTCTGCATTTCTGGAACTAGTATTGCAGAGCAGAAAACACTACTATTTTGCCAGAGAATTTTATTACTATCGAATAGTCGAAGTAATAACTAATTACTAAATCTGACAAAGATTTTAGATGATTTGCATAATCATAATCGATGTTAGACGGCGAATACAAATAATAATTTATCTTAATACCACTTAGAACCAATTATTTTAGTATTGAAAGTTATCCTGACATTTTATATTAAAAATTTATTGGAAATTTCTATATTTAAAGAAATTACCTTAGTTAATATGTGGTAGTTTGTGGTGAAGTCACTGTTTCCTTAGTAATTTAATAGCTTTTTTCGTGAATTATCTTACTGCCTGTGTCAGAGATCTGAAATAAAGAAAAATATTTATTTTAAATTGGAAATATGTAATTAATTTCTGTAATTGAAAATAATAATTTTATGACAAATTTTACACTATTAATAAAACTATTAATGCCTAGAATTTAAAGAAAGAATTAATAGGTTAAAAAGGGCAAATGACAGTTCCCAGTTAAACTAAAAAGTTGCAGCTCTGAAAATATTAAATCAGATTATTTTGATAATATTCTAAATTGACTTTATAATAATAAATTAATAATTATAAATATTAAGAATCCTTATATTTTTCTCAATAGTTTTAAGTTAAAAATTAAACAAGGACATTTTATTTAATATTAATTTTATATTTTTTATTTATTAATTTAGCTGAAATTGATACTTTACCACGTGAATTATTTACCTCAGTTGAAAAATCATATCGTACTCGTTTAAAATATCAATTACGTATGTCAAAACAAGCATGTCAAATTGAAAAACGTATATTTTCATCAATGGAAGAAGTTAAACGTAATTTAGCACCACCATTTGTTAAACCAAAACGTGAAGGTAAATTACCAAGATTAATATTAAAAAAAAAAAAAATTACCGAAGTACCACCAGAAAAACCATTATCAGAAAAAACGAAATTCTTTTATTATGCATTTCATGATGATAATGAAATATTATCAAGTGTTGCTGATTTACGTGGTAGTATTGAAGTATTAGGTAATATACATGAAGAGAATGTACCATTTCATTTTGATCATTTCTTACGTGTTAATGATTATGTACCAAATTATAATTTTAAAACACAAATTGAAATGAATGATGGTCCAGAAGAGAATTTCTTTAAATGTCGTGATGTATTACCAGAAATATTTATTAAATTACAGCAATGGGAACAAGCTAAACAAAATCAAATTGAACAAGATATTAATAAATATGCATATATGTATGAGGATGTTAAAATATAACATAAATATTGTTAAAATTTTGATTATGTATTGAAACAAGAAATGAAAATAAAATATTTTTGATTAATTTTTGATAAAAATTTAAAAATAAAATTAATTATATTTAATAAAAATTTTAAAAATATATTTTTAAAAAAATTATAAAAGTCGCCAAGAAAACTACGTGTTAACATCTATTTTTATTAATTGAGATACATTTTTTATTCTATGTGTACGTATGGTTACATCTTACATAATTAGAATTAGTTCATTTGTCGAAAAACATAATTTCGAATTAACATAAAGGACCGATAATAATTTTCAAATTTTAACTAATTTATTACTAGCTAATTTAGTAACAATGATTGACGACTCAATGAGGCATGAGTCTGGTTGATTGCGAAAGAAAATTCGGAGCATATGCGTTAAGTTTAGCCTGAAAAATATGAAATATACTTCCGAAACAGAATCCTAATTTAATAAGCGGTTAAACAGACTGATTTTAACTCTTCCACTAGCCTTGTCTCAGATACTGACCATTGTCACTTTTGCTTGAACAGACATATTAAACAAACTTCCGAATTAGGTTGCTAATTGAACAAGCGGTTAAAGAACTACACCCGTGATGAACCATGCGGAATTGAGAAGCATTGTAAAAAAGACGAAAGCTCTCACTGAGTGTTAAAAAATCTAATATTCATCTTAACAACCCTACTAAATATTTAACTCGTAAAATTTTTCTATTTAAACCAGCAGCTGTTAATGTAATACTTAAAAAGTGTGAATTAGAAGACCATTTCCAATATAAATTCAAATTTTTTTGTTTGTGAATTTTAAAATAATTGCACATAAAACTAATTATAAACATTAAAACAGTTAAAACAACCAAACCAATCAATTTTCTAGAAGTTTTCTTAATCCTTGCCATCCTTAAATAATGTAAAATGATTTTCGATAAAATGATCTAAAACTTAAAAAAATTATTATAATGATGTTTATTCAAGGAAAATTAAAATCACTACATTAATAATCTATAATTTTTCATAGATATATAGATAAAGTTAAATATAATTGGTATGAGTCCTATTTTAAATATTAGAATATTGTCACCTGCAATTATGCATAGTTCTTAATAAGGACAAAAAAAACGTAGGCGTTAATATTTGTTCTAATTTTTATTTTTCTTCGTATTTATTATCTTAAGTTATTCTCCGAAAATTCAAAATTAATTATTAAGACAATTTTTTGGAAAATTTTAAATTTGTTTTCACTGATAAATTAAGTCGTCGTCTTGTTTTGACTGATAAATTAAGCAGACATGCCAACAGACATACCAACAGACAGACTAAAATTAGAAAATCATCAAACACCCCCAGAAATACTATGAAATTGTTAAAGCTAATTATTATGTTTACTTAATAATTATTCAGCTAAAAATATTTTCAGCATAATTTAAAAATATTTAATTTTATAGATTTTCATAAAAGTACTGAATATCATTTAAATATTTTAATATCCTCGCGTATGAATATTATTAATTTTAATTTTAACTAAAAACTTAATATTTAATAAATAAAATCCTAATAAGTATAAATACTAATATTCGATTATTTCGAAACATCAGTTCTGTAACAGCTTTTCTAAGGTTTACAACTTGTAAACCAAAAAAAAATTATTAACTAAGAAAACAACTCGTAAAAATATAATTTTAAAAAAAAACATAAAATTATGATTAGTATTAATAATAAAATTATTTATTTTCAAACATTATTAATTTTTGTAATTGTTTTTATGAACCAATGTAATACTATTCCGGGTGAAAAAGTCCAATTATGTGGTGCACGTTTAGCAGATGTTTTAACTGGTGTTTGTAAAGGAAAAACAAATCCAATTATTAATATTAAAAAATCATGTAAGTTATATTAATAAGAAAATTTGAAATTAAATTTATTATTAATTTCAGCATCGAAATTTTCTCGCTCAATTTTGAAAATTTTTTAAAAAATCATTTTAGAAAGTTGTCATTAAAAAAGATAGTTCATCTCATTTTAAAATAACTAAAATAAAAATTTGAATTTGAATTCAGTATAGAGTGACATTGAAAGCTTGTGGAATTGAAAATTAAATTATTAGTGTCTGAAATTCGAATCACATTTACGGATATTATATTAGTGATAGCTGAACTATCTAAATTTTATTTATATAGTTTGAATTTTAAAACAGTGTAAACAAATTTAAAACAGTGTAATAACAATAATTTGAATTTGAAAATATTGATTTAAATATTTATAATATTTATTTTACAAATTGGTGCTATAAAAAACCATTTGCAGTGCTTACAATTTCTCATTAAAATTAGAAATTTGAATCCTATTTCACTAAACACAATATTTTTGGTAATTTACTTAAAAAATAGTTCACATTTTTTTGAACAACATTAATTTTAAACAAGGAATAATTTTCATTTATTTAATTTTCTTCTATGCTTCAGAAAATACTATTCTGAAGCATAGAAGAAAATTAAAAAATTAAAATACTATTAAAATTTTTTTAAAATTAAAAAGTTACGTGAAAATATTTCTTATTCAATTTTTATAATGTGCAGAGTGCTACTATCTCTCTTTGTAATTATTGATAGTAAATACAGGGTGCTGTCTATTAAGACGGTTTTCACAAATTGGTAAATGATATTTTTTAACACTGCTTTACTTTGAATTATTACAAAATTCAGATAAACGGTTTCACAATTTTTTTCAATGCAATTTTGTTTAGTATCCGATTTTTTTTTAGTATCCGGTTATCAACAGATAGTTCCGGTTATCAACAGAAATTCTAATTAATGATTACGTTTATAGTAAATTTGAAAATTAAACTTAAAATTCCTTAGTCAATATTAAAATAAATAATTTAATTAAATTATTAAATTAAAATTATTTATTACTTCATTTATTTTTAGTTAACGCTGAGGATTATTTAACTGATGATACAAGTACAACTGATGATTATAATTATTATTTATCAACAATTAATCAAATTGAGAATATACCAAATATACCATATTTATCAAAATTAATTGGTGGTACATTTTATCCACGTGTAAGACGTTCATTATTTAATATTGTTAATGAATGTTGTAAGAAACCATGTGCCGTAGCTACATTAAAAAGTTATTGTACACGATAAGAAAATTATTTAGCAATTTATGATTATTTTTAATATTATAAACTAAAACTCACATTGAAATTAAACATGCAAAAATATTACAAATTAAAGATATTAAATATGCTTTTTAAACAAAAAAAAAACACAATTGTTATTTACATATTCAATGTGAGTAGATTTATTAAATTAAAAGTTTTTTTTTATTATTATTTAGTAAAATATTATAAATAATATATTTATTATAAAATATTAAAAATTATATATAAAACTTAATATTCTGTCTTAATAAAATTATATTCTAAATAAATGTAATTACAAAAAAAAAGCATTCGAAAATTATATTTCTTTTACATATGACAATAATGAGAAAAAAGTGAGAAAAAAAATAATACTTTACTAAGTGCGGACTGTATAATAACGATTAGCACTGAAATTATATTTAATTATACGTTATGTGTACAATTTAATTAAATTACTCAATTATTGGCACGACAGTTTAAATTTGAATTATAAATATATTTGTTTCAAATTTGAATTGAATTTGTTGCCGGATAAATCTTATCTTTGAAGAATTTCGCTAATTATGTACATGAACATGACTTAAAGAAAATTCTGCAATTATATTTTTTTTGGTGCTGCCATTTACAGGATTCTCTAGTTAACAACAGATTTTCGTGATATTCTATTATATTTTGGTCCTAATAATTCGAAATATAAATTTCTCACCTGCTATTTAATTCTATATTGTTCATTAGGATTAGTACCTGAATACGATTGGGTAAATATAATTAATTTCAAGTTAATTAAGAATATTTTTCATAACTTTCTTTCAGAAAGCGAAAGTTACTGGCAAATTCCGACTGACGACAATATATATAAGAAAATCTGATACTTATGTAAGTTCTGAATTACCATAAATTTTGCAGAATTTCGCTAATTTCAAGTTGTTACGAGTATTAAGTACATTTATACAAATAAAGTAGTACAGTAGTGCTATTTTGTAAAGTAAAGTAATTCCGATTGTCACACTTTCACAATCGAAATGTGAACGCAAATTTTTTTTCAACTATGGAAATGGTAACAAAAATCCCTTAATTTTAATAGTAATTTGTGGAAAATACACTTAATTTTAATAGTTATTTGTAATGGTTATAACAAAATTTTGATATGTGATAGTATATTTACAGAATACTACCCCAGATTGTTAAAAAAATAAGGAAAATCTGTTAAAGTAATGTCAATTAAATTTTTGGCAAACAAATTTTCATATTTTTCAATCGAACTCTCCGAGTGCTTTAAGTGGATTATAGTTAGGCCTATATGGTTAGACCTATTAGTTTCTACCAGTGATACATTCTTTGGCAGAAAATAATCTAAATTATGATTATTTTTAAAAGTATTCTAATCACATTACTGTAAATTTTACTAGTTTTAAAACTAATTTAAATTAATTTTCTACTAAATATTTAGTCACATTGCTCAAAGCCCACTTATACAATCATTCTATCTTTATTAGCACGTTAACATTAAAAAAGTTATTAAAAAAATATTTACAAAAATTTACAATATTCATTTTTTTATGTCCCCTGTAAATTACAATAAAATTTTAAGCTAATTTTATGATTTTTATGTCGCTGTACATTTAATAGCTTATAAAGTAATTTTTTGGTTATTAAAAATCCTTTCAATGAACCAATTTAAAATCCTTGTATAATTTTTATATCTTTTAAATAATAACATTTTTAATATGAATTTTAATATTAAAATTTTGTATATCAAATCACCAAACATTTAACCTTTAAATTAACATAAAAATTAGTTGTTTTTTAATTGAATTTTGTATTCGATAAAAATTTTTAATTTAATTTCTATAAATTACTAAAATATTGTTAAAGTATGACAAAAATTACGAAAATAAAATATTTAACACCAAAATTCACTTTAAAAATTAACTAAATTGTCACTAATTTAAATTAAAATGTGTTAATTAATATTGGAAGTTTCAAAACATCATGTTAAAAAAAATCCAAAAATTAGTAAAAATATTCATTTTTTCAATTAATCTAATTTGTTTAAAATTATATTTTATGATAATTCAGAATTGTTAAGAAAATAGTTTAATAAAATTAAATCAAGGGTTAATCTAAGGATTCAATTAATGGTAATAAATTCAATTTTTGTTGAAATCTCGACACAGTTTTATACAGTGTTGGATTCAGTCAGGCAAAATCAAGTCAAAGGTTATTTGTTTAAATTGTTATAATTAAAATCATAAACTGAGTTCACCTCAGTACCGAGTACACCTCTGTTTTAATTATTAAATTTCAAAATAATTTCAATAAACAATTGATTTATTTAAAATGTAAATTTCACAAAGTAATAACGTTTTTTTTTGTGACAGACCTGTTAAATGATTTTCTATAATTAAATTTCAATTTAGTAACAGCACTTAAAAAACATAGCTACAAATATTTTAATCAGTCCAATAATAAACTAAACGTTATGGAAAATAATTTGATTAAAAAGCTTTAAGAAATTTCGAAAAAGCTTTCACAATATAAAGAAACTTATAATAATTATTTGAAACTTTATGAAAATTTAAATTGAATTATTTTATTTAACTTTCTTTACACAGTAAATTAATTTTATTAAAATTTATTTGAGAACAAGTTCATAAATGGCATTGAATTTGTTGAATGACTACAGTAGTAATATGTTGTCCAAATTGAAAAACTGAATTTCGTTGCAGACTATCGTTTGCAGACAAATGCTTTAGTTTAGTTAAAATACTGATATTCAAAAAATCTTTTAAAAAAACTGCAATTACGCCGCAGAAAATTCATAGTTAGGTAAGGTAAAGTCAAATATTAAGCCGCTACCAAGCTAGAAAGTTTTTTAAAACCTGCAGGTATGTGTGGAATTTCTGCTGTTTAAATAAAGATGCTCAAGTCACTGGGATATCTGTAACAGCTGCATTTATTTTCTGAATTTTAATATGACGAATTACGAAGTAGTTTGAATTTTAGACTAATTTGCAGCATAAACTGCACAGGAATTGAATTCTTGCAGTTCTATCGGCTTACCTTATCATATACTCAGCTAGAACTATAATTTTCGGTTAATTTACTGAGTTGTGTGGATTGACTAATAGAAGCAATAGAGATAAAGGTACAGGGGAATCCATGTCTGTGTGCATACATTCTAGTTACCATTGGTCCAATGTTCTCTGCCAATACTACTTAAATTAATTTATTATATACAATAAATTAATTTAAATCAACCAGTTTTTCCACCCAAACTCAAAATTCTTCTCATATCATTATTCACAATTTTATGTAATCCAAACAATTTCAAGATTGAAATTGATGGAGGAACTTTCAAGAATTACCATTTAAAAAAAATATCTTCAATATCCTAAGTGTTATATCTTCATTAACCTTTCTAACCACCCTCCTCATCACTTACATACAAATTAAAATTTTAATTCCGATTTAAAAAAAAAAAAACATTCTGATATTTTTAGTTGTATTTTAATTAGCACCGAATTTGAAAAAAATAAAAAATAAAGAAAAATCTTTAAGCTACAAAAATCATATTTACTCGAAAGCAAATAAAATTCTCGCTGATATTAAAACCTAGAAACAAATACAACTTTAAGATATATTAGAGAGCTAAGCTATTTAGAGCTACATAATAATAATGACAGTTAAATATATATATTTTTTTATCTATAAAATTCTCCAGGTATATAAGCTTTTTTTTATTCATATATTTTTCTGTTATTTTATCAAAAAAAAATAAAACAAATGAAAAAAAAAAAATTCGCAAACATTTCAGGTAAATCGCCAAAAAAAAAAATGAAATATTATTTATGTCAAATATAAAAATCAGTCGCTTTAAAGTCATCACTCATACCGGAACAACAAGTTCGTCTTATAAACTTTTAAACTATTAACGGTTGTCTTTTTTCTTTGTACCTTAAAAAGTTTAATTAAGTAATTTACGTTTAAATGTGAATTTCAGGTGAATAGTCCAAAAAAAAAATTATAATCAGTGTAAATTTCAGTGTTTTTCCAGTAATTTGTGACAATTTAATATTAAATTTAAATAAATAAAATTAATAACAAGTGTTTATAAAAAAATTAATAAGAAAAATTATTGATTAAAAAAATCGACATAAAAAAAATCTGTTAATTTTTTAAAAAAAAAAATTGTAAAAAAATGTTTTATATTTTCCGTAGTAAAGAATATTTATGAAAAAAAAAATTACAGATAAAAAATAAACATTGAAATTCTTGTAAACATAATAATCAAATTCATGGCAACATAATTAAATTCAAAAAAAAAAATATATTTATTTTAAATACTTATAATTTATTAATGAAATTTCTGGAAAATTACTTAAATTTTCCATTAGTTTTACACGTATTAACAATTAATAGGGTTTTTTGGGTGAATTTTTATTAAATGAAATTATATTTTCAAGTGCAATTAAATTTGGCACTCAAGTGCAACATAATTTTGGTCACAGAATTTTCAATTATGCTAATTAGCATGTTAAATTATTTTTTAAAGACTATTACAAGTAGATTTTTATGCACTGGCTTCCGTTTTGTTAGAAATTTCAATTAAACGTAATTGTTAGATTATTCTACTTTTCATGACTTTCCAAAAGTGGGTTTTTATCAATTTTAGTGAATATTTACTATCTTAAATTGCCATTTTTCATTAAAATAATAAGATTTTCTTAATGGACTGTTTTTAAAATACTTTTTATCTGAATCTGTTAGAAAATTCTTTAACTTTTCCAGCGAAAATTAAATCTCAATTTGTCACAAAGATAACACACCGACTGAGGGTTACAAAGTACCAAAATCAAAGATTCTATGTTCGCAAAAAAAGCCTTAAACGTTGAAATTTTACAAAATTTAAAAGTTTTACGTAAATTTTAGAATTCACTAAACAAATTTACTAAAATTACTTTTGAAAATAAAACGAATTGATTATTTAAAAAATAGTTAATTACTAATTCACCAAAAAAAAAAAATATTAAACCTGTCATGCTAATTTTAAAATTGTGAATCTCATAAAAAACCTGTAATAAAAAAATTTGTATATTTTTTGCTTAAGTTTTGTAAAAACTTTCAAACAAATTTCTATTTTGTGAAGATACCATTTTTTTTTAGAAGTTTCCAGGTAGAAGTAGAATATGAGTTTACACAGGTAGAACAATTTAAAGATTGTAAAAAAATATTATACGAAACGGAAATTTCGAATAATTAATTATTGTAAAACATAAAATATTTTAAAGTTCAATTATTTTAATAATTTATTCAAAATTATTGGCAAACAAAAATATTTCAACTTTTGGAAGCTGTCACAAGGAAATTCTAAAATTAAATTAGAAATAAAATTTATAGAATATGACAAGACCATAAAAAAAACGTGACAAATAAAGGGCTTTGTGAAATGAAGAAATACTAAAAATATGCAATTTTATAGTATTTTTTTGATTACCAACCATTTTTATGTACCACGTTTTTTTAAAATAATTTTTAAACTGTTTAACCTTCTCGTAGAAATTGTTGAAAATAGGAAAATATAGAGGCGGAATTAACTATCTCAGTTAGGTATAGAAAATGTCGGAAATTTGAAATTATACTGGGCGGAATTTTTATGCTACTTTTTATTATAATTCCAACTGAAACTGAGGTTTTAATATAATATAATTTTAGAGTTCAGTTACCATGGGTTTTAGTTACGAAATACAGGATGCAGAATCCTCTAATGACAGTAACTTTACCATTAACTAATCTCCATGAGACTATGTCAAAAATTTTAGTGAACATTTGACGGACAGACAGAATAATTTCTCAAAAAAAAAAACGCAAAGTTTAAAAACATCAATAAACGTGATAGATAAAAATCTAAATTAATTACTTGCTATATTTTAGATAGCGTAAAATGTTTTAAGGCCATAAAAAAATATCGAGTATGTCAAGTTCATAAACAACAAAATTATCACATAAAAAAAAACTAGTTAAATTGTTTAGAAATTCGACAGTAATGACACTAAGAAAATTTTCGTAAATTAAATTAATTTAATTTTTTAAAGAAAGTCTTTTTCTTGTTTCCTATATTTTCCCGCTCTGTAACTGGAAATTTCAATCCTGACTTCCTGTTATATTGTTTAAGTAACTATCTCCAATTCCTTTTTGGACAGCATTTAGTCATGTAATTGCTGGTTGTTCACTTGTTCTTGGTGGTTTTTAAGAAATTAATTTTCAAAAAAAAATCCGGATTTGGGAGAAATTTTGCACTTAAGATTTACTTGAATTTTTTTTTAGATTAGTAAAGTTTAGATTAAGATTATTTAAATTATATGTCCTTGAATAGTTTCAAAGTTATCTTCAAAATCACTGAATTATATAATTTCGAATGTTATACATAAACAAATTTAATTATATTGAAAGTGTAATAAACTTTTTGAAATATTTTTGTGCTCTCAATAAATTTTTATCTTCTTCAGTAATCTTAATTTATTATACTTAGCGTTAAAAATGAAAATAATCTTAATTATATTTTAAGCTCCCTCACAATAATTTCTAGATAACATAATAATACGTAAGTTTCTGTTATATGAAACATAAGTTTGTGTTATATGAATATTTGTTATTTATTTATTACATTTCACCTTGCTAAGTAAATAAAAAATTAAATTAAATTAAAAAATATTTTTTTTTTTTTAAAAACCACAAAAAACGTTTAACCTTCTCGACAAAAAATAAATAAAAATTAGTAATAATTTGCAAATGTCAAGGTTTCAACAAAAAAAAAATTGTATTAATTGATTGATTGATTAGAAAATTATAAATAATATCAATTGTGATTATAATATTAGTTAAATAAATATTTAAAGTAAACATTATCAATAATTAATATGTTAAATTGCGGCACCGCTTTAAGTTAAGCCGTATTATATTTGGACTCCGAACTACATAATTGTTGAAAGGTGAAGAAACTTTTAATTCCAAGCTTGTTGCAATTTCTTTAAGAATATGGTACGTAATCCTTATAAAATTTAGTAGGTCCAAATTGTAATAAAAATGTTAAAAAACTTCAAGTACAGATTATTCTGCACTCCACTGGAGATAGTGGTAGTGAACAAGAAATAAAAAAGAAATGGCTGTATTTGTGACAGTTGTTGTTAGCTAGCATAATAACTTAGACTTAGACTGTTAGTAATTTTTTCCCGATTTTTTATACTGATTCATTTAAATTGGAGTAAAGTTAGGCCAACATTGATAAGTCTTAATCAATTATTTAGATATTAGAATATTAATTAGACCAACAGGAGAAAGTCGATCTAGACATAAACAATTTAAGTGGACGAAGAGAAATCTGAGCTGACAAATTAATTAGTTTAACGCAGACAAATTTAATTATAATGAAATTTAATTTGATTTACAGGCCTTCATAAATTTCAAATGATAAAAATAATAATTATTTATATGATAATTGGTCATTTCTTAAGTCAATGTTTTTTGTCTGTCTGTCATGTATGTCCCTGACATATTTGTGGACTGTCTACCATTTCAAAGTATTATTTTAAATTACGAAAAATGTACAAATATCAATTGTTGGTATGCCAAGAACTATAATGTTTAAGGAAATTAGAATCAGAAGGAAAGGGGTGAAGGTAAACTAATCCCTTCTTTTTGTCTCAAAGAAATTTACCCAAAGTGGTAAAAATAATTTTAAAAAGGATTAAATTACTCGGCTATAATATAAGTTTCTGCCACTAGAAATGCCTGTATCTTCAAATATACTTATATTAATATAGTAAATAATGACAAAATTATTGTAATTGCAGAAACTTCTTCTATAAAAAAGCCTATAACTATGAAACTATACAGAAAAGTAGTTAGGCAACAAACAATTTTTATTATCACTATTATTGACATGAATAACGTATTATTAATTACTTTTTATATAATAAATTAACCCCAATTTAATAGTCAATTAATATTTTTTGGGGGAATTTTAGTCAGTCATTCTAATAATTTTTATTTATTTGAGTTATAATTTATTTAAGCAGTAATTAAATCGAAAGTATTTGTAAATTTTATTATGATTAATTTTTTCAAGTATGTTTATGGTAAACTAAAACCATAATAATGTCTCCTATAATTAAATTAAGTACATATCAGGTTTTTCCATACTTGAAAAGTTAAAAACTTGCTGGAAATTTCAATTGTGATTTCCACGGAACTATATAGATTTATGACCACGCGACTTAAATACTATTTGATCAGCTAATCTAGAAATTAAATTGAAGTAATTAGGCTATAAATTGAATGATAATTAATTATACTAGAGTATGCCCTTTTAAAGGTTCATGCTTAAAGAGTTTTAGTTGAAATATACTATACACTTTAATGACAACAATATTATCGGAATAGACATAATTTTATTGGATTACAGACTGCAATTAAAGAATTGATAATTAGTATACAATTATTAATTATAAAACTATTTGTAATTCGAATATGTTTTCAATTATTATTTACTATTTATTTTAAATATTTAAATATTATTAATTAAAATAATACAATTATTTATTAATAATATTATATACTTATTGCAAATAAAATTAATTTTCATGAATAAATCATTATAGTCTATCCTCTATCAAGTAGCATATACTCAATTCTGTTTCAATTCATTGAATCGATTAATTATATATTGAATTTTAATTTTAAATTAAATAATATTTTTAAAGATGGAATTGAATAGAACAGACTTTAAAAGACCTTAAACCGATTATGTCAAATATTTAATATTACGAATCCCTTTTATTTTTAAGAGATTTTAATAGTTCAGTCTAACATTGCAGAAAACAATTCTTAAATTAGAATTAGATAATCTAAGCAATATCGATAATTCTGCATTTCGTCTTTTTTATTCTAAGAAACCATTGCAGAATAATTCGCTCTCTTTTAATTATCTGAGACACAATTTCATTCTTTGTTGCAGGATAATTATTAATGCACCTGTATTCGGCATGAATTTCGAAGGATCTAGTTTAGCTACTGTTGAATAATTAATTATACTGACTATTATCATCAGGATTCAAATTTAGCAACTGATCACAGATCGACTTTAATAAACTTAATTGAAGGATAATGACAATATTGATCCTGTGATTCATTGATTTAATTTATCTCCGATATTCACAAGCTAATTAGAATTCATTGTAATTTCGAATTTCTAATATACGCAGTCTAGAATTTATAGAAATTCTTTTGAGATTGCATTTTTATGTAATAAAATTAATTAAATTTAATTATTATATCGAATAACTGAATTAGTTTTATTAGTTTGCATGTTCAAAATTAGTTATGTTTTTAATGTCATTCAAATAATCATATTTATAAGATAAGAAAATAATTTTTCGAAATTGAATTATCTTCAAGTTTATTGTAAAATTTTAACTATTAAACACGAAACTAATTTTAATTTGAATTGTTTTCGATTTATTTAATTACAAATTATTATTATTTTTTTAAAAAAATAATTATTTTTGTAATTAATAAATGATATTCATGTGACAGTAAAATAGTTATTCAATTTTGTTATTTTATCATGACAATTTGGTTCAATTATTTAGATAAGATTAGATTATATAATGGATTAGTTTTTAACATTATTATTACAATCTGACATTGAAAATAATTATAAATTGTTTAAGAACTATTTTGATTCTTCTAGACATTTTAATTAAATTTTTTTAGATAATTATGAAATCGAAAATTGTGGTAATTTCGGTTAACCCTTTTAAACCTAAATATAATAAAAACAAACAATTTTTGGCAACAAAATAAACTTTTAATTGCATAGTAAAAATTGATTATTTTATAAATTTAACTAAATGCATCATGCATCGACAATTAATTTTTATATTAGTTGTAATTACAAATAATGATATGTTAACAATCTGTGAATGATAAATACAACTAAAATATAACATGTCATCAGATAAATATTTGTATATTCTATGTGCGATATGCGAAACTGCAATAAGTTTGACGCTAGAAATTTGTTGTCATTAGAGTAAAAATGTAATTTTTTCCAATTGTCATATTAGAACATTTAGATTTTTATATCAATTTCTGAATGAAATTGCCTCAGTAGGGCTATGGACTCTCCTTAGCAAAATGTCATATAAAACGTCAATTTGTCATCACAAATAATGTAATTATAATACTTTTTAAAATATGACCCTAATATGAATCGAAATACCAATAAAGTCTTTTCAACCAACTCTTTGTATTCTGACTCAAATAAACTACAACAACTATAATTCTCTGGAAATTAGCCAAGACATAATATCTACAGTTTTTGACATTTTGAAAATTGAGCAATTCACAAGGATGATAAGTTACGATCAATTTTTTTTAAAATTTGTTCTACTGATAATTTATAATTA
Source organism: Empis livida (assembly GCA_963932195.1). Taxonomy (NCBI): domain Eukaryota; kingdom Metazoa; phylum Arthropoda; class Insecta; order Diptera; family Empididae; genus Empis; species Empis livida. The sequence continues at coordinate 3,961,853 of OZ010647.1, forward strand.
CGAAAATATCATGTTTTAGAAAAAATTTCATATAATTACTGAATTATTTCGAGAGATCACATCCTGACAATCTATGTCAAATGATTATGTCTCGACAATTTAGTTTAATGACTAAATTTTTGTGATGAAAACTACAGAAACTTCCCCTAAAAACCCCATAAAAAATGATTACCTTCCCTTAGGTAGGAAATAAAACTAATATTTGCCTGAAAACTATGCTGTTTACAAAATTACCTACTGATGATTTAATTTTATTTGTAATTTTAATTATCACTTTAATGATTACTATGTTGTTTTTGTAACTAAAATCTGCAAATAATATTTTGTTAATTAATTTTTAGTAAACATAATTCATTTACTTAATAATATTTTATATTACAATATTATTTATACAATTTAATTTTGTGATTCGTTAAATTTACATATTTAATTAATTTACACAAATTTATTTGCTCTAGATATTTGATTGAAAATATAATAATAATTAACTGATATCAACATAAATAATTAATACATATTTTTTAAAAAAAAACCAGAAAAACAATAAATAAAAAATAGTGATTAGTGAAAAATAGTGAAAAATTTATCTATAAAAATAAAAAGCTTGTAAAAATGGCAATAATTAATCTACATAAATTCAGAAGTAAGTATATAAACAATAATTTATTTTATTACATAATTAAAATTTTCTTAAGTTCAATAAAACTTAACAAATTTAGAAATATTTATGATTTTATTACATAAAATTATTATTAACATAAAATTTTTAATTGTAAAAGCAATGTCTCGAGTTAAATAAATTGAAACATTGAACTGTTTATATGTGATACGTGATAATTTGGGTTATTTTGCAAAAATTTATTATATTGTCATTAATTTGTCAAGTCAAGTCTACGATTTATGTAAATTTATCATGTAAATATTAAATAAATTATAAATTGGTGTAATTAATGTCATAATAAATATTTTGGTAAGGGATAGTTTTAATACGTGACGGAAGCGTTCAGGGTATTCGGAATAAAAATAAATAAATAGGAAGGAATATTGATTGCGTTGGGGACATCCATCGAATTTGTATCACGATATAAGGTTTATTATAACAAATTTGAATTTTGAATTTTTCTACTGTGCTTAGAAAACTGATTTTTTAGGGCGAAAGAAATTAATAGAGTTCTGCAAAAAGTGAAATAAAAAAAGGCCAAATGATATAATTTTGGTTACTGGCATCTTAAACCCAAAAACTTAATGTAATAAAAATTTATTTGCGTTAATTATACCGGTACAGTATAGGTCAATTGGTAATACACAGCTGTCCAATTTAGGTGACTGGATTTAAGTTAAGATTTACTCCATAAATATTTATTTAATAAGAAAATAAAGCTTTAAAAAACAATATTTAGCTCGTTTTAAAACAGAAAGTATTTATAATACTTCTAGCACAAGCTCCTGCTGATTTACTCAAAATGAATATGTCACTAATCCCTTTAACTCTTCAATTACAAAATAATATTTTAATAAATCTAATTAACATTAATTAAAATATTAAATTCAAATAAGAATTTAATAATATTAATTATAAAATTTAATAATATTAATTAATCAATCATTTATTTTGTAACTAAATTTTTAATTTTGCTTAATTAGCATAATCTGTTAAATTAATTATTATTTGTGTAGTAAGATTGTGCTCATGAACTAAGTGTTTACCTGTTTAATTTACAATTACTACTTAAAAGTTTTTGAATTTTCGAACAAAATACATTATTCATATTTAGTACTTTTATTTTTATTTACAAACTTTTTGCAAATATCTAAGCTTTCTTTTTTTTGTATTTTAATCAAATATTTGGTAATTTAAAATCATACACGAAAATGCAATTGAAATTTAATTTCTCTAAAAAATAAATTAAAAAGTTTTTATAGACCAAAAATGATGACATCAATTTTAAATTAGAAAACTTTAAGGTTTTTTTTTAAATATATGAGGCAGTTAATTTATCTAAGTTAATATTTGCAATTGAAAAATATGGGCTTTATGGAAAATCTTGTGACTAGCAAAAGTACTTGTATAATTAGTGAAGATGCTTAGTAATTAAAGAATTTTAGATTCTAATTTAAATTGCCAATAACTTTACTGGCCATGCAAATATTTAGAAAGCATTATAAAAATTAACGAAATTATTTGCGTCAACGTTAATGTCTAAACTGGTTTTTTTCAATTTTGTACACACAAAGCACCCAATTTCAACGCACCTTTATTAAATTAATTTTGCGCCAAAAAAAACGTAACAAGTTTCTGCGACCTTTTTATATGTATTGTGTTACGACAGTGATTTATGTCAATTGAATAATATTAAAGCCGAATTTGCCGGTTTAAATTATTAAAATGTAAATTTAATCATTGACCGAATAATTTGCTTATAAACTTTCTATGATTTAACCAGCAAACTTTTTATCAAATATAAAGAATAAAGACGTCAAATACTAAAATTTGGTACATCATTAAATTTAATCATTTAAATATTAATTAAAGTGCCATTCAATTCTGAATTAATTAAAATGTTCTTCAATTAATCTCCAAAAAAAACCGAAATTATTAAACTAATATAATTTAATTTATATTAATTTTTTATCAAATATTTTTAATTATGACAACATTTACGGAATTTCCTTGAGCAATCGACAATAATTATTAAACAACGCAAAATGTAAACCCTAAGCAAAAAATTTATTTCTTATATTAAAATATTCCAAAATTTTAATAGTATTTTTAAGCTTTGTCATATAATATAAACTGGCAATCAAAAAAACCTTGATCATTAAATATTTATATAAAATTGTATATTTTTAAATAATTATTTAGTCAGGTGCAAAAAAAATTTTATAAAATGCCGAATAATAATAATTAACCCCAAAAAAATAAAAGAAACATAAAAATATTTCAATTAATAAAAACATTTGAATAAATTCATTATTTTTATATTAAAAAAAAATGTAGAAATTAATTAAAAAAATTGTGAATATTTTTGGCAAAATTAATCACTATTTTTTATTAAAGATACTTTTATGTATTTTTATTTATCTTGAAATAATATTTAAGGACATATGTATTTACATAACACCAAAATAAATTACCCGAATTTATTATTTAATTAATAATTAATAATTGAATCAATAAGATCGTCTTTAATTTTCATTTGTAAAAAACAAAAAATTCCCTAGAAAAGACCTGGCAACAAAAATTTCGCAGAAAAAAACCACCGCAGCATAATTATTTACATTTCCGGAATTTTGAAATGACAATTGTAAATTAATTTGTTGTACTTCTTATTATGTTACAACCGTGTGGGGTTTATTGTCAGTTTTGATGCCAATTATGTTCAGTAGATTACTTTAGTCAAGGAACTATAATCATGTGTGCTGAGCACTGAATCGTATTTAACGGCATGAATTAAATACTACCCTTGCTAACATCTTTCAAAGCAATGATTAGCCCTCGATGTCTAACAGAACTGATTAGCTCTCGATGTCTAAAAAAATAAACTCATGACATATTTCATGTTTCTACTAAGTAGGATTCACTGAGTGATATTTTAACTTATACGCTAGTGAGTTAAAATTTAAATAAAAACAGCCTGATACACTAAGATTTATGAAAATTTCAAGCAGAAGCAGACATTTTTGAGAAAGTAAGTTTTTCTTCTTGAAATTTGGGGCATACCTAATATGAGAATATAGGCTACAGAAATAGAAATAACACGAGTTTTTAGCCCATCGATCCTAAGTCGCCGAACTGATTCAAAAAACCAAAATTAACCTATAATAACATAAGTGTTTTTCAGAATCAAAATCTATTTAAATAATTCTTTTTTATTTTAATTTCTTAATATCTTTTCAGTTAAAATTCCCATCCGATTTAATATTGGTGTAATGCTATTTATGGCATGCCTAATGTCATATGTTATGAAAGTAAATTTTTCATTAAATATTATTGCAATGGTTCAACCACAAAATGATGGCAATTCAACAAAAATTCCACCAAATGTAAGTATATTTTTTTACCACTAAAATAAATTGAAATTATAAAATACTTTTTTAGTATGGTCCACGATATAATTGGACACAAAGTGATCAAGGCATGTTATTAGGTTCATATTTTTATGGTTATTTAATAACATCATTACCAGGTAACAACCCCCCATTTAAAACTAAATAACATATTTTAAAATTTTGATTCAATTTACAAAAAAAAAGGTGGAATGTTAGCACAAAGATTTGGTGGCAGAGCAATTGCTGGTTATACATTAATTTTTAGTTCAATTTTAACAATTTTAACACCATTCGCTGCTAAATGGCATATGTGGGCTGTTTGGATATTAAGATTTGTAACTGGAATACTTGGGGTAAGTAAAAACTAAATTAATTTATTTATTAAACTGAATCATTTTACTAATCTAATTAAGTAACTGAATCCAGTTTAAGAAAAATCTGAAAATTCTTATTTATTTCTATTAAAGGGTGTTGTTTATCCATCATGTCATAATTTAATATCAAAATGGGCACCGCCCGATGAAAAAGGTAAATTTGTTGCTGCATTAATGGGTGGTACATTTGGTACTGTAATAACATGGCCAATATCTGGTGTTATTGTTGAAAATATGGGTTGGGATTGGGCATTTTATATAACTGGTGGTTTTTGTTTTATTGTTACAATTGTTTGGTTTATATTGGTTGCTGATACACCAGCCGAACATCGTTTTATTAATAAAGATGAACAAAAATATATTGAAAATTCATTGGGTAATTCAATTAGTAATGTTAAGGTAAAGATAATATTTATTGAAAATTTCATTTAAATAATTATTTTAAATTGTTTTTTTTTGTTCAGAGACTACCACCATTTATGAGTTTATTGACATCATTGCCATTTATTGCTTTAGCTTTATTACATTATGGTAATATGTGGGGTTTATCATTTTTAATAACAGCTGCACCAAAATTCTTAAGTGAGGTAATTTGATCTTCTTTTTCTTGGTGAAGAATAATTGATTCATATTATTATTATAATAATTTTTTAGGTGCTTGGTTTTAAATTATCTTCAGCTGGTATTCTATCAAGTTTACCACATTTGGCACGTTTAATTATGGCATTTATATTTGGTAGTGTTGTTGATGTAATTAGGCGACGTGAAATGTTATCAGTTACAAAAATTCGTAAATCGTTTTGTATAACATGTAAGTATATTTGATATAAGTAATTTAGATATTCCAAAATGCTGTTAAGCCAACACAAAGTAATTTAGATATTCCAAATGCTGTTAAGCCAACACATTAGATCTCTCTTTTATTCCTATAAATGTATGTTCAATATTATTTAATCCACTTTATTGAAGCTATCAAATTTATGATTATCTAGAATTCTAAGTTTAAATTAGACTTGTATAATTACAAACTAATTTCTTCCATTGCCCCACAGAAATCTTCTTCAATGAATCCCAATTTAATCGTAAATTAACCAGCAAACAGTTTCCTGTTAAAACCGTGATTGTTCTAAATTTAATAACAATCTCTCGTATTCTGGATGGTTAATGACAGAAGGATATATTTTTTTAATTCTAGTGGAAAAAATCATCTTTCATTTATATCACTCAAATGAAGTTATTAACCATTCTTTAATTTTAGTGAAAAAATGCAAACAGACGAAGAATTGATCAACAGAAAACAAGATTTTATATGCTTGCTTTCTTGCTGATCAATTCAAAACATTTCTGTTGAACAATTCTGTTGATCCAGAAATCTTCTCTAAATTTCTTCTATTGAGATAATTTCCGTATAAAGTATTCTATTTATTGTTTCAATAATTTTCCATAAAAAGTTTCAGTTGAATCACTTTTATTGGAGATTTCTCATCTTATTTCCCCAAAACTGCATATTCTCTGCTTTTTATAATATGAACAAATTGGCATACCTTCAACTTTGATCGATTCCCAGTACAAAAAATATTCCTTTTTTTTTTAAATTACATTATAATTATTAATTATATTTTTCAGCTCATATTATACCTGGAATATTTTTATTTGTATTGGCATATTTTGGTCGTGAACCAATGGTTTGTGTTGCAATAATAACATTATCATTAGGTTTTAATGGCTCAGCTGCTGTTACAAATTTACAAAATTCACAAGATTTAGCACCAAATTTTGCTGGCAGTTTATATGGTATTATAAATTTCTTTGGTAATACACCAGGTATATTTTCACCAATGATGGTAGCATATTTTACAAAAGAACAGGTAATAAATATTTAAAATAAATAATACATATTATCATTAATTTAAAATTAAATTATCCTTAGAATACACTTGAGGAATGGAAAAATGTATTTTTAGTTGGCGGTGCTGTTTATATAATACCAGCAATTATATTTTTCATATTTGGTTCTGGTGATATTCAAAAATGGAATTATGTAGAAGATGATAATACTAATACTAATAATAATAATACTGATAATAATACTAATAATAATAATATTAATGAAAATAATGAAATAAATGACAAAGAAAAAGATATAAAACAGGAAGAAAATACACATATGTAAAAAATAAATTTAATTATAAATTTATGTAAATATTTAATTTTTAAGATTTATATATATTTTTTTTTGGACCAAATTAGTTTTATAATATTTATTTTATAATTTTCTTCTTAAATTTCCTTTTTTCATAATTTTAATTCTAATTTTTATATATGTAATTTTTTTTTTATTAAATTTAAGTAATGAGTTTTATATGAAAATAAAATGATTTAAAAACGCTTCTAGATTAAATTTAATAAATATGTTTTGTGTGTTCGTATTGTAAAAATATTGATAAATTGTATAATTCATTTCACATTTATAGTATTTTTGAATTGAATAATTTCAATATCTTTGAATAATTTTCAATGTGATTTGAAAAATTTCTCAAATATATTGATCGAATAAGAATAATTTCAAAAATATATTGAACGAATAATCAATATATATAATAAAAAACTTGTTGTATAATTTTTTGAATAAACAATTGCATTTACATATATTACTTATTATAATATAACAGTTTTCAATACACTTACGAATATGAATAGTTTTCTATTTAACAATATTATGTGTTATGAATTCTAGCAGGGCCATTTATATTGTTTTATGAATCTTGTACACCGAAAAATTCTTACAAAGAACCGACAACAAATTCTCACAACTATTAATATCATTTTCCATTGAGAAAACTCGGTTCGCGTCAGTTTTCTGAAAATGCTACAACCGTATAACTTTTTACTGAGTACTTAAAATACACTTATTAATTTTTCAAACAAATTGCAATCTTAAACCATTCGATTTTTTGGTATAAAGGGAGGAAAATTTGGTATAAAGGGAGGAAACTTTGGTATAAAGAGAGGAAATTCACGTGACACCAGTATAGTTTTTGATCAATGAATAATAAGATTTTAAAAAATACCTTCTCTTAATTATAAAGTACAATGTAGTACGTATTTTTTTCCTGGACAACGTAGCATTCATTAAAAAAATGGGGCAGATTAACATGCCACAGAAAAACAAGGACAACAGGAGAATACAACGGCGTAACCAATAAACCAATTGTGTTAAAACCAATGAATCAAAGATAGGAGTCGAATAGAGAAAGAGTTGCGAACAATTTCTGATGTTATTCAAGGAGCTAGGTTAGTCTCATCCAGACCGTCACTCGTATGACTGTCGGATATAGCCACTATATTAGTAAATAATAATAAATTTAGAGAAAAATAAATTCAATTAATTAAATTAAAGTATTTAATCCCAATAAACAAAATAAACAAATTTCCAGAATATAAATAAAAATTAAATAAATAAATTTTTAATATAATTTTCATTCAATCATTTTAATGGATTCAAAAATCAAATTTGGAAGTAAAACCAAAAACTCCAGAGTCATCTTTCCGACTGAAACGCAAAGAAAATATATACATAATAACATAATTATAATTAGATTTATATAATTATATAAATATAACTACTTTAAATTATTTATCTCTGATCCAGAATTCGTAAAAGTTCTAAATATGAATAAATATATTCAAATAAATATAAAATATTTAGAAATTTATAAACAAAAAAAAACAATTTTTCATGGTTACTAACCTTAAATTATCAAATGAATGTTTACTAATTTGTCTTGCTGATAAACTGCTACTTCTGTAAAAAAAAAAAAGGAAGAAAGTAATTAAAAAAATAATAATTAATAATTAACGTCTTAAAGTTTAGATTTAAATGTTTTTAAAGCAGTTTTAATTAGAAGGACAAAATCAATGAAATTCAAAGGAATAACATAAATCATTGCCATATAACAAACATTAAAAGTCGAAATTAAACGAAAATTATTTATTAAAACTGGACATGGATTTAAATTTTCCAATTAAATTTTCCAATACTTACCTAACTTTTTTAATGAAATTTTTACATTGTTTAATTTTACGTAAATCTTCTCTTATTTCAGTTTTTAATAATTTTTCATTTTTTCGTAATTCAATTACTTCATTTTTATCTTTATTAATTTCATCAAATATTTTTATTTGTTCATTTTCTAAACGTGTTCGTTGTTCCCATTGAAATTTTGCACGTTTCTGTAAATTTTGTCGACATACAATTAAATCCTCAAAATATGAATGAACAAGATTTGGTGCTTTTAATTTAATTTTATCAGTTATTTCAGTATAATTAAATTGTTTATCGCATACTGGACATTTTGTATTTAAACAATTTTTACAAATAATATGACAACATGAACCACAATAAAGTTGTACTCCACCACCAGATGATTTCATATAATAACATTTATTGCAATGAGTCCAATCCATTTTCAAAGTTTTTGTAGAAAAAAATTGACGGTAAAATTTAAAAAAAATAATTAATAATTTTAAACTGTTATATTGATGACAGTTTGACAAAGAAAAAAAAAGAGATTGTGCAGCAAGAGATGGAAGCTTGTTGAAAATTTATACATTTTTAAAGAAATATAATAATTCCTTGTATGATTGGGACACTTAGGTAGGGAAGTGGAAATTAAAACAATAATGAATGATAAATTAATTTTATATTTAATGAAATTAAAAGAAACCGTTTTTTCACGTAACTTTAATTATGAGTTTGAACTGATTGAAAGTGAAAAAATAAAAAGGGCGAATTAAATGAAAGATCAATCAAAATACTTTTTAGATTAGTTTTTAATACGATAAAACTAACAAATAAATGTGGATGGTAGTATATTTACATTTTAACTAGGGCAGTCACCGCTGAGTTACCTGGCAAGCCCACGGGTCTAGGAATGTTTAAATCCCCATCCGGTAATTTGACTTTTTTTTCTCGACTGTTTTATTCACTTTATACTGACTTTTTTTTGTATCCACTTTTTTTATCGAAGTTTTCTCAACTTCTTATCGACTTTTTGTTATAAAGGAGACGAAAGATAAAATGTTAGAACTGATCTTTCAGTATTCTCTATTCGAGACAAAGAGAATACCAATTTTTTATCACAACGTATGTAAGCAATATAATGGAAACAAGATAGATATTTCAAGGATTTTATTATATGATTTCATAACAAGGAAAATGAATAATCAAATTATACATAATTTTCATTTAATTTTACCAGTTATTAAAGTTAAAAGAAAATGGAAAATACTTCGTGACTCTTTTGAGAATAGAAAGAAAATAATAATCAGTATAAAAATAATCCAAAATCTTCATGGCCTTATTGTTTTTTTTTTTCAATTTTTAGTCTCAACAGTTTTTGGCTTCAAATTTAAAGCTAACTTCATAATCCTATTAAATGAAAAAATATGTCTACGAAATTCTAATTTTGTCGGAATAAATTTCTATAAAATAAACCTTTACCATTTTTTACAATTATTTTGTTTGTGAATAGGGTTATAAAATTAAACAAATTTGGCAACCCTAAAATAAAGTATGGTAATTTTTATTTACTTTTTTGCTGCCTGTACATCTGTCATAACAAAACGTTTAAAAACTTTTTTTCAAGTATATCAGTTTGTGGATTAAACAGTTCCAAGATTCATAATTATTTAATTTAATTAAAGTATTTTTCTAAGAAAAGAAAATGTCATTAGCCGATGAATTGCTTGCAGATTTAGAAGAGGAAGAAAATGATAATGAAGATCTTAATGAAATTCTTCAAAAAGATGATAACCAAATGGACATTGAAGAAACAAATGCTTTAGAAAGCATTAAACCTTCATCAAAAAAAGAACAATTAGAAGTTGATTTTTCAGTTTCATCGGTACGTGATTTATGTAAATTACGTGATTCAGAACGTTTAAAAAATGTATTACAACAAGTTGAAATGTATGCATTAAAACCTAGAACATCAGCTGAAATGATTGGTAATGTTGAATCAGATCCAGAATATCAATTAATTGTTGAAGCTAATGGTATTGCTGTGGAAATTGACAATGAAATATGTAAAATATAAAGAAAAAAAAATTAAATTATATAAAATTTTGAAAAAATATCCAAATTTATTTTTATATTATTTACAGCTGTTATACATAAATTTACCAAAGAAAGATATCAGAAACGTTTTCCTGAATTAGATTCATTAATTGTTGGTGAAATGGAATATTTAAATGCTGTAAAAGAATTAGGAAATGATTTGGAACAAGTTAAAAATAATGAAAAATTACAAAAAATATTAACACAAGCAACAATTATGATTGTTTCAGTAACAGCTAGTACAACACAAGGTACACAATTGAGTGATATTGAAAAGGCACAGATTGATGAAGCATGTGATATGGCAGTTGAATTAAATAATTTTAAAATAAGAATTTTTGAATATGTTGAAAGTAGAATGACTTTTATTGCACCAAATTTATCAATGATTGTTGGTAAGTTGTAAAAACGCTTAGAAAAAAAATAGAAAAGGAAATTAAATTAATTTTTTTTTTTAATTTAATTTAGGTGCTTCCACAGCTGCAAAAATTTTAGGTGTTGCTGGTGGACTTACTAAATTATCAAAAATACCAGCATGTAATGTTTTAGTATTAGGTTCTCAGAAAAAAACATTATCTGGGTTAGTTATATTTATTTTTTATCAAAATAAAATTTAATTTATTATTTTTTCTATAGGTTTTCAAAAGTGCAAATGTTACCACATACTGGTTTTATATATTATTCACAAATTGTTCAGGATACAGCACCGGTTTGTACAAAAAAAAAATAAGCTATAAAATTATTGCACTATATAATTTTTTTCTTTTAAGGATCTACGACGTAAAGCAGCCCGTTTAGTTGGAGCAAAGTGTACATTAGCTGCTAGAGTTGATGCTTGCCATGAATCTATTCATGGTGAAATTGGTTTAAGATTTAAAGAAGATATTGAAAAAAAATTAGATAAATTACAAGAACCACCACCGGTGAAATTTATTAAACCATTACCAAAACCAATTGAAGGTAGTAAAAAGAAACGTGGTGGTAAACGAGTACGAAAAATGAAAGAACGTTATGCATTAACTGAATTTAGAAAACATGCAAATCGTATGAATTTTGGAGATGTAAAAATGATTTTTTTTTTTATATTGAACAAAATATTAATTTTATATTCTTTTTAGATTGAAGAGGATGCTTATCAAGAAGATTTAGGTTATACAAGAGGTACAATTGGTAAATCGGGTACTGGTAGAATACGATTACCACAAGTTGATGAAAAAACTAAAGTACGAATCAGTAAGACATTACATAAAAATTTACAAAAACAACAAGTTTATGGTGGCAGTACAACAGTAAGAAAACAAATAAGTGGTACAGCATCCAGTGTTGCATTTACACCACTACAAGGTTTAGAAATTGTTAATCCACAAGCAGCTGAACGTTCGTTGGATAATGCTAAATATTTTTCAAATACATCTGGATTTTTGTCGGTTAGAAAGAGGACAACTTAAATATTTTTGAATATATTAATTTAATAAGTTTTTTAACCAAAAATATAATAAAGACTTACAAAGTATTTAATGTTTAATGTTGTTTAATATAATTTTTATCTTAAATAAATCTTGTTTCAACACTTTTTATCCGGTCACTTTTAAACTGTTAGTGTCAGTGTCAGTTGTAATTATTTATCACTTTTTCGATAGCACTTATATAGATCATCGACTTAGATGCCAATAGTTGTTAACCGAAACCTTAAAAATTAAATTTACATTACACTTCAATATTAATTGAAATTATTGATCATTTGTTCGATCGCGCTATATTGATCGTACAATAATAGATAGAGCTGAGAATAATTTTTAATCAAAGCGAAATAATTGTTTTCTACGCGCACTTAAAAGGTAAATTTACATTGCACTTTAATATTAAATTAATTATTTATCAGCTTAATCGCGTTATATACACATAAACATAGATGACAATTTTTAACCGAAGCGATATAATAGCGCGAACTGTCATCTTAAAAAGTAAATTTACATTAGGACGACACTTTAATAAAAAATTTGACATATATTCTATGTTTCCATACATGGAAACATGGTAATAAGTCAAAATTATTAACGGAGTCATCTTTGGAAAGGAAATGAAAATAATTCCAAAATGGCTTCGATCCGTTTTAGCGCCTATATGAAATAAAAATAATTATAAGACCTTGTATACACGGTATGGAAAAAATGGTATAAAAACTTAAATGATTCTCTTCATATAAGACCTTGTATACACTGTATGGAAAAAATGGTATAAAAGCTTAAATGATTCTCTTCAGCTTAATTCTAGATAAATTTATAATAAAATATAAACTAAATTTTATTTTTAAATGTAATTTTTATTTTCTTCTGAAAACAAATTTTCAAGGCTTATAAAATTTACTTATAAAATATATATGTATATCAAAATTTGCTGAGAAATTTTATTATTTGTCTTAAAAGAATTCTATCTTTTTGGAATAGGAGGATTCTTTACATATTTTGGAATGAAATTAAAATGTACACAATTTTTCGTTAAAAAAAAAAAGAAACACAAACAAAACTATTATAATAATGTACAATTTTTTAAAAATCTAGCATTTTCTTTTGCATATTATTTATCTTCATATATATTTTAACGTCAAATATTATCAAACTTTTTAAACAAACAAACAACAATTCGTTATCTGCAAATGCAATTAAGAAAAATCATTAAAAATTAAAATAAAATAGTGCTTTATGAATTGTCAAGTATATATTTTACATTTTATAATTATGAATTGACTGTAACTAGTATAATTAACTTAATTTGCCGATTTCAAGTTTCTTCTGTATAACTTCTAAAGATGTGTGTAAAAATGCTGCTATTATACCAAATACACCAAAAACTCCACCAATTATTGAACAACAATTTGTTGCAAAATGCCCAAATGATCTAAAAAAATTTTTTTATTATTATTTTTTAATAAATAAAATATTTGCCAGTATATTCATTTATACAAACCTTGCTTGTTCTGAATATTTAACCATTAATGGAGATAATTCATATGTAAAAAATAAACCCGGCATACCACGTTCTCTACCATTTAAAATCTTTTTATGTCTAGTTACAGAAAATTGATTTGTATGAATTTCTCTACCATTTGATTTAGAATACATCGTTGGTACAATTTTAATAAAATAATTATACATTTGGCTTTTACCATCTAGAAAAAAAAAATTAATAATATTATAATTTACTTTTCAATTATTTTTTCAGTGTATAAAAATATATAAAGAAATTTCTTCAATATAGATGGCTCTGGTAGTGAATGAAATGTCATTCGTAAAATAAAACGTCAAAAATTTTTGATAGAACGTTTACAGTAGAAAAAAGTATAAGAAAATTGCGAAATAAAATCAGATAAAATTATTGAATTTAATAAAAAAAAACATTTTTGTTAGGGTTTCGACCTAAATATAAAAATATACGAAATATATTTTAAAATCATCGTTAAATTATAAATTAATCCAAATATACCACTGAAAAACGATAAATTAAAAAAATTAACACAATGCCTGTACCAAGTGGAGTTTATGGTCAACAGCATGGACCAAGTTGTTTTGAAAAAATGAAAATGGGTTTTACAATTGGTTTTTGTGTTGGTATGGCAAGTGGAGCATTATTTGGCGGTTTTGGTGCTCTAAGGTATTCTTTTTTTTTACACAAAATAGCATAAACAAATAAATGTATTGGTTGTTACCGGTATCATTGAACTATTACGCAATAATTTTCTTCAAAAAAAAAAAGTAAATAACTATGTATTTTTATTATCAGATATGGATTGCGTGGTCGGGAACTTGTCAATAATGTTGGAAAAGTAATGTTACAAGGTGGTGGAACATTTGGTACATTTATGGCTATTGGTACTGGAATTCGATGCTAGCAAGAATACATTTTTTTTTAATTACTTATAATAATAATATACAAAAATAATTTAAAAATGTTTTTAAAATAAAACTTTCGAAAAATGTCAAAATATAATTTGAGTTTAAGACTTGCTTGTAGAACTTCTGCTACTACGTATATATACAGTGTTACTTCAAATTTAATGTTTGTTATATTTTTAGTTGGATATTTTTTAAAATTATAATGTTAATGAATTTTTTTTTTTTTTTAAAATGAAGTACATATAAACGATATTTAGAATAACCCGAATTTGTTTTTCAATATTATTAACATAATTGCCACAAAGGTTTTATAATAGGGATGTTTTCATCAGAGAGACTAATTTGTTCAGAAATGAAGACGTAATGTACTCATTGAAATAAGAAAATTATTTAGGTAACTGCTACCTAAATGAAGTTAAATAAAATTTGTGGCCTAATAATTTACGCAAAATTTCTGAATTGTAAACTTTCCACATCAAGTACCTATTTTTTAATATGGTTGTTAATCGAAATATCGTTTAAGATACCGGAGCCAACACCAAAAAACAGCAATATTTTTATTAGACGTTTCACAACAAAAGTTTTGGAACTTTGACTATATAATATCTATCATATTATATAGTCAAAGACTTTGTCATATTTCCATTAAATTTTTATACAGATTTTTTTTAAAATAGATTGTTTCTGAAATTTTAAAAATATAAAGTTAATTTTACATACCACTTGATGCATCAACATGTAAGCCATCCAACGGATGTGTATTTGCAAATTCAATTTTTTCTCCAAACGATAAATGATTAATAGTATGCGTTAATTTAAATTCAGCAAATTGAAAATCATGTATATGAAATTGACTAATAGAAAAACTATTTCCCGGTGCAATATGAAAACTACCAGACATCTAAACATAATATTAAATTTTTCATAATTACGATATTAATTTTTATACTAATTATAATACCCTATTAACTTCTATATGACCAGAAATTTGACATCCTTCTTTAAATGCATCAGAATCAGATTTTTTATAATTTTTAACATTATCTTTGCATTGTTCAATTTTTTCTAATTCAACAGACCATTTTTTAATACGATAAGCTTCCATTACAGATTCACATGTATTACAACAACTGAATAGAAATACCACAAATTTATTATAATTCTTAATATTTGGAAAATTAAATGAACTTACTGTGTACTATTTTGTTCAGCACCATAACAACTCATACAAGTATTATTAGTATTTTTTGATGTAGATGCCACAATAATTTCTTTAATTGGTTTTTCTTCTAAAATTGGTTTACCTTTAAGATCAAGTCTCCGTTTAAATATATTGTGTTCAATTTGTAAATGTTGATCACCAGAAGAATCCATTGCATCTAAAGATAAATCTACAAAGCAAATGAAATATTTAGACGAACATAATATTGTTAAACAGCAAATATATCAACTTACAATTGCAAGCTAAATTGTCAATAGTTAGATCTATATTTATACGTAATTGATTATTTTGACGTGTTGTATCAACAAATAATTCTTGTACAACATTTGGTGTTATAAAAGTATAAAATTCTAAAAGTATTAATAATACAATAACTGAAGCACCAATTATAGTCACTAAAATGAAAATTAAGATATAGAAATTATTTTTGTTGTTAGAAGTTGTAATTTACCTGCTGCTCCGGATACAGTTCTTATACTAAAATCTTCCAAAGTTCTGGGATAAGCGTCTAGACGACGCAAAATATCGGAAATTTTCATAATTAAATTTAAATCTTTATAGTTAAATTCGACTTCGCATTCATTTAATATTATTTTCCTTAGTGAAAAATGGAAACACCACCGGTTCGGTTGTGTTGGCAATTTTGACACATGTCAAGATCTTAATCAAATATCAATTTATACCCTGAAAACTCACAAATTTTAAACAACTTGGTCTAAAACGTATCGTAAACGGCGTAAAGGAGAACATAGTTTTGCTCAGGTCAACTATTATAATATTCAAACATTAAATTATTTTCAACGTCCATGAGACATATTTCTGCAAAGTTCATTTGTTTTCCTTTATTTTGTTTACTTACAAAGTTTATTATTTTGTTCACATGTAAAATACATTTAGTCATCGTTTGAAAATCGAATCGAAAGTTTGCTTATAGGGAGTGGATACCACTTGTCTTGTGAACTTCTGATGAAAAAACAAGTGTATATTGGGCCTTTTAGGCTGTGGCTGCCTGGAGCTCGATTATATTGTAGTGTAAATAAATGAAATAATGGAATTATAAACGATAAATTTTTGTTCAACAATGGCAGATTTATGATATTATTCAGCTTATATTTCTTCAAGATAAATTTGATAATGACAGATGTTTCGCCATCTATTGAATTACTTACAAATATTTCCTTTGAGAAGTTTAATTCACTTCCTAAAACAGGAAAACCGTCGGAAAATGAATGGACAGTATTGTCTGCAATTGTTCAGTATAATGGCAAGTCAAATATTGCAAAAGTGATTGCCATAGGTACAGGTACAAAATGTATTGGTAAAAATCAACTCTGCTCGAACGGTTTAATACTTAACGATTGCCATGCTGAAGTTATTGCCAGAAGATCTTTCTTGCGATATATTTACGAAAATATGGAGAACACATTGAATAATAATGATAATATATTTACATATGATACATTGGAAAATAGATTTAAACTAAAAGATTCTATAAGTTTTCATTTCTTCAGTACGCATGCTCCTTGTGGAGATGCAACTATAATACAACAAACCAATGAATCTGATAACTTAGTTGATTTTGTACCGCCACATAAAAAGTTAAAAGTAAATGAAAATACCGTCTTTACCGGTGCAAAATTAATAGGTACAATAAATTCCGATGCTATGGATCAAAGAGAAGGAGCACTTAGAACAAAACCTGGAAGAGGTGAGCGTACATTATCAATGTCGTGTAGTGATAAATTATCCCGATGGAATTTAATGGGGATTCAAGGTGCTTTGCTGGATAGACTGCTAGAAAGCCCAATTTATATAAAAAGCTTTAATTTTTGTGGTGACGTGAATGAATTTTCAATTAGACGTGCCCTTATTGAAAGATGGAAAGAAAATGTCTTTGAGGATTCACGATTTCAGGCATATACTCCACTTATCAGAATTAATAATTCCAGCAAATTTTTATTTAGTCAGTCGGACAGAAAAGTTCCATCACCGACTAGTATAACATGGTGCAATATTCCAGAGAAAAATAAGTTAGGTATATAATAGATTTTACATTATTTTGGTCTAATGTATTTATTTTAGGCCATTGGAAATTGCAGTTAATGGTAAAAAACAAGGTGTTATTAAAAAAAACTTGAACAGTAAAATAGGATCACTACAAATTTCAAAGCTTAAATTGTTTGAAAAATACGAAGAATTATTATTAAGAAATCCAGAAATTTTTAGATCAATTTTTTTAGACAGGGTTCAGAATTTGAATAAGTTAAGCTATTATGTGTGTAAAAAATACTCTTCTGATTATCATAGGGCATGGCAATTAGCGAAAAAACAATATTTTAGAAAGTGGACAGTAAAACCAGATAACTTATTACACTTCCACATTGACAGAGCTTCCATTTTAATATCATAATTAAGTTAAGACAAGATAATAATATATTCAACATATATTAATTAGAGACAAACCAATAAAAAACCATGCAGCATACAAAAACTTTCAAATTGTTGATGTTATTTCATATATTTAATAGTTTCACTAAAAAAAGTTATTTTCATTTAGCTTTAATTCGGTTTGGTAAAAAACATTTGGTTTATTTATAACTATATATTTTTATTACATAAAATTTTATCTTAATTCTAACAGAATATTTATTTAATTTAAATTATATTTTACCATAATCCCTTAATGTTCACAAAAAAAATTAATATGCTTAACTAAATGTTTAAATTATGAGAATAATATCTAACAAAATTGTTCAACAAAAACTTGTTCAAATAATGTAACAGTTTTGGGTGAGCAAGCATGACGAACCGACATCTCCCAAGTATCCAACAAATGAGACAACGAATGACATTTTGGTAATTTTGATAATCTAGCCATTAAAGCATTTTGTACCGTCAATAGGAATGGAGTTGCCGAATACTCTTGTTCAGTTAATGAACAAACTGGTGAAGTTAATGGATAATCTTCTGGTATAGTAACAATAAGTGGTGGCACACATGGCAATCGCTTATCATCAATACAACAAATTAATTTTATAATATTTGTATTCAATTGAGATGACGGATCCAATGATACCTTAAATTTTTGATCTAAACGTGCAATTTCACCTTGTAAAACATGAGGAATTTCTGACCCTCCGAAAAATGGATTATCTTCACACATTAAACCAATTTGTTTGTCAGCAGTAGGAAATGGTTTAATATCCGATCCGAAAAATGCTTCCAAACATGGACGAAAAGTTCTCTGTAAAGTATGATTGCCGATAGGATTTTGTAAAGTCGAATTAACTGCTTCAAGTAGAGGATTATTTGTGCCAAATTGATGACCTGGTATTGGGTATAAGCATGATTTGAAATCCATCTTTTCCAGAGCTTTCTCACATTTTAAAAGAGTTTCTAAAGGAATTCGCTGATGCGGATTGGTCAATATCTCCAGTAGCTTATTCATTTTTGTAATTTTTTCGACATCATCGTTTCCAATTTTTGCTACCATCCGCCGCAGTGGTTCAATATATTTTGTCAATTGTTTATATTTTTCTCGATATAATTGATCTTCTTGTGGATTAAATGGGCTTGATCCTGTGACTTGACCAGGTGTATTTAATGGGCCATTTGGTGATTGACGAAGGGCGCGTTGATTGTTTGGCATCATACTAGACATTTGAGGACTGGATGATGGGACTAGAGCTGGGCTAGGTATCATTTGTGTTGCAGCTTGATGTGATTGTGGTTGTTGTGATTGATTCATACCAGCTGGGGATGCCACGGTTGGACTTGGACTCTGTCGTAAAAATTGTGTTTGACCAACATTTCGATTTGTTTGGAATATATTTTGAGAAGTATTAACAGGAATGCTTTGCTGTTTTTGTCCCATATTTTGCATATTTATCATTTGATTTATATTATTTTGTTGGTTCATTTGATTTGATGGTTGATTTAAACCAACTTGTGGATTTAATACGTTAACATTCATTTCACCTTGTGTAGATACATTTGGTAAATTTGGTGGAACGTTAGATTGATTTGGTATATTATTTTGATTTATGGGATTTAATGTTTGATTATTATTGATTCGTGTCATCATTTGATTGAGTTGTGGATTATTCATGCCACCAATATTTAACTGACTCTGATTCATTTGATTTAGAGGTATTTGTCCAACATTTTGCATATGATTTATAGGTTGATTTTGCATAGTATTTCCTATCTGCATATTATTTGCCATTTGAACGTTATTACTTAATTGCATATGGCCAGCATTTGGCATTTGATTTGGTATCATTTGCATTTGTCCACTATTTGGTCCAATAACACCACTAACGCCAACTTGTCCTACACCACCAATATTACCTATATTCATATTCGGATTATAACTACTCATATTATTATTCATTTGCGGATTAATATTAGGTTGACCAATCATTTGGGCATTCACATTTCGTATTCCTTGAGCACCTTGAACTTGTGGATTAGGTCGCTGTGTTAATGTTTGCAGTAAATTTGATGCGGCAACATTACCACCAACACCTACACCCCCACTTCCGCCAGCACCCATAGCTGGTCCAGGTCCAGAAACTCCTAGTTGTTGATTTTGATTTCCAGCCATTTGCATTAGCTGTGGATTACGATTACCCTGCACAGCTAAATTTTGAAGAGCATTAATTGGGTCTTGTACATTAGAATTACCTGATCCCATTTCTGTAGCATTTGGAACTTGCGGCTGCCTACCTTGTGGTTGATGAGGCCGATTATTGATTTCACGGAAATGTATGAACAGTTTCGCTACCAAACCTAAATATTCTTCACGATTTTTTGCTTTTTTAAAAATGTGATTCTCCATTACATTTGCGTTTTTAGATGGATCCATTGCTGAATTTTGTATAACTTCATTAATTTTCGCCACAACACTTTGACGAAACTTTTGGGTTTGCCATTCGTCAGCCATTTTATATATCTTTATTTAATTCAGATATTTAGTTTATTTATAATAAATATTAATTAATATTTTTTCTCCACTATTAGGCACAACAATACAGATTGAACAAAAAAATATAAATGTCAAAGTGAAAATTTGCTGAACTAGTTATAAGCTATTGTCAGTGATGCCGTTTTAATTTAGCTGCAACAGATCTAATATATTTTTGGTTGCTAAAAATTCAGTACATACTTTTCTCAATCTACTACATTGAAAATAAACGTACATACTTTTATCACAACTTTTATCTGTATATTTTAATTTGTACATTAGAAATACAAAATTACGGTGGGGTTGGGTTTGTAATGATAACACAATCTTATTTCTACACGTTTTAGTGTAGTATAAAGCTTAGTCTATATAGTTTGAATAAATTAATTTAATATTTGGATTACAAGTAATCTGTAGTTTTTGTCTATTTTTGAGGTAATGAAATAACCAACAAAAATATATTCTTTTTCAAATAAAAGATATTTTATCCAGCTTAATCTTAATTTTTCAGGGTTAATTTTAAAATGCTATTAAAAGCTCTACTACACTAAGAGAAAATGAAGTGTTTTAGTTGATTAACTCCATAAAATTAGCCACACTAGGAAATGGCAGAACTGGCTATGACATCCCTTTAAACGGTACTAGCTTTAAAGAAGTCGAACGCAAGGAAACAGCATGCGAAGTTGTTGGTTGACGAAAGGCTTCGTAAGCGAACTGTAAACGAGACGTAAACGTAATAATACTAAAGTAAACCAAAATCAAAAACAAAATATTTGTTAATAACAATAATAGTAATATTTTAACTTCAAAAGAGAACTTCACAAATTCAGAATAGAATCGTAAGAATGTAGCATTTTTAACGGCAGAATTATCAGTAGAAAACACAAACTTATTAAGTAAAATACAATATCCTTAAAATAATTAACTTTAGGATGATTTGGAACAGTCTAACAAGTTAATAAAATTTTTATGATATTTAATATTATTTTATTTTTACTTTCGAACTTGTTCCTAATATTAATAAATTTAATTTTTAGATTGGCTTCACAATGTTGCGTCAAATAAACCTTAACGTTTTCATTTCTCAAAAAAATGTTACCAGCATTCAAAACTTTTTGCAAAAATTAAAATTAGTTAAAAGGGACAGGTCCATTTGTCATATATGTCAAGTCTAGTGTCAAATTTAATAGAGAAGAACGGAATAAGGTAAAAACTTGTCGAAATTATTAAATTATTAAACGCTGAGTGCAAATATTTACCAATTATTGTTAATGTAAAAAAAGTGATTTAATATCTTGTTTGTGTAAAATATTGTAACATTTATATTTTGTGGGTAAGTATTTGTTGTTTACACGCCAATAAAATAATTATTTCTTATAAAAAAAATTGTGTATAATATTCAAGTTGTTAGTCTAGCTTCTACCAAAAGAAGTAAATAATCAAATTAGTATTTACGGTTTTATCTATTTGCAAAAGTAAAGAAAATTTTTTAAAAGTCAAAATTTGAGATATAAAAAGTATGATTAATTAAATTTTTAGCATCGGAATTGTGTAAATGATTAAGTGTAACAGTAAAATTATATTTAGTGTTTAATTTTGCGGTTTTGCCGAAATATATTATAGAAGCAGTTTATCAGCTTTAAAGAAAATCTCAACATACAAAAGGTGAGTTACTTATTACACAATATTTAAACTTTTTATAAACTAAATTAACTAAAAATTTATATTATAAATATTGCAAAGATATTCTATTTATTGTCTCTTGTATAAAAATTTTTCATACGGTAATAATACGACAGTAATAACCTAGAAAAAAATTTGGTTAGATTTTGCTATTAAACAACTGTTTATTTGCTATAATTAATTTTATTTTCGTTATTTATTAGAATTTCATTGGCAATTTTTCATGCTGAAATCAGTTCTTAGCAAACAATGTAAAAGAAGGTGATTACATTGTCTAAATTTATAAATGGATATTCTTCAAGTTCCTGTCCGTTCTGACTGTTGAATTTATTTCATGATTTATTTCTTTTGTGGATTATTTGGCCTTCTATACTTTGAAAAATTGTAATTTTTATTTCTAATCATCATGATATTCTTCCCATCTAACAATTATTTTACCCGTGGAGGCAATAATATAACCATTTTCATCTTAAAATTCCGTGATATTTCTTTTTGTTAATTTCACTTGTTGGATCTTTGTGTGTAGCATGAAATTGTTATGACATCTATCTAAATTCTCAACTTCTGCGCACAGTTGATCCCAAAATTTTACTTTAGATTCTCTAATTTTACTTGTGATTATTTTGTTGAGTTATTTATAACGTGTAACGAGTATTATAACGAGTTTATCAATGTATATGTTGGTTTTTTAATTTACCATCTACTGCAAGAGTATGAGCTCGCTAGTCCTAGAATGACCTTCACATTTATTTACATGTATTCTATGTATTTGACGAAGACCAGCCTTTTCGTTTAGTAATATCTTCAGAATAAAGTACCGTATGGAGCCTATTAGAAATTTCTCTGCTCGTTGTTTTTCCTAAACTACTTTCTTCTGCATTGCCTTCATGAGCTACATCCAAGACCTTATTTCTTTGCCGTAGAATAATTAGATCTCGGACAAAATTCCAACTAACATTTGATCTGGTATGAATTAGTGGCTCTTAATGCCGCGTTTGTATATAATAGATTTCTTTATATTCTTTGAAGGTTTCCGAATAATTTATTGAGATATATGCTTTGACGGATCCAGTGACTGAGATTCATCCGTATATCATTCTATTTCAATATCTGTCTGTTCGGGAATATTAATTTGTAGTTGTAGTTAGTAATGCAATCATCTTTAATCTACCAGAGTTCTTAGCGTTCAAATTAAATTACATTTCATTACTATGGGATTTAATATAAATAATTGTTTTTTTATAGACTGACGAATATTGTCGCAGTGTTAAATATTTTACACGCCTAAATTTTAATTATCAAAATTAAGGAAAGGAAATTTTTTGTTAGCCATACACGACATCAATTGGAGAGCTTAATGGATAAATGTGTTAAGTGAAATTTTTGTAAAATGAGTTATAATTACAAGCATGTAGGTTTTAAATCCATACTAAAATATGTACCTGGTCAGTTACGGTGTTTCCTGCTTATATTGTTAAATACTTTATGCGAATATTTACAATTTGTAGCAAACTTAGAATTTGCTTGGTTTACTCAAAAATGTCACTTAATATCTTTAGCCACTAACCGTGTATTACTTTAGTTTGACGAAAGAGTAGGTAATGTCCATTCAAAACAAAATTAATGTTTTTGTAGTTCATCTGAAAATTTTTTCCTAGAAAACATTGAAAAAAAATTTAAATTAACATTTTATTTAATTTACATCAGCAACTCATACCGAATTTTAATTAATCAAATTAAAAATTATATATTAAATAATTTTATTTATATAAAATGAAGAGTTTCCACGTTTTAATGCTAATACGCATTAGTATAAAGAAATTTTCTTTCCGTTTGTAGCTATAATTTAACTTTTAAACTCCAAAAATAAAAATGTAAATACATGCAAATGATAATATATAACCAAGAAAATGAAGTATATGTAATTTATAAAATATATTCCAATGCTCATTTTCTTTATGTATATATAAAGTAGGAAAATTTCTATTATAGTATACATTAAGTATTTAGTTATTTCTATTTCTAACTAACTTAATATGTTTTAAAAATATCTTACAAAGTATATGTGTACGTTTTATATGTTTAGAAATTTCTCATATTATTTAATTATATTATTATGTTTTTTTTTTTTTCGGAAAATTATTTAGTTTGTTTTTGCTTTTGAAACAATTTTATATAAAAAAAAAAATGCTGAGAGTAAATTTTTTTTTTGTCCGATTTTCCTCGTTTTTTTACTTAGTCATTCGAAACACTGTTGGAAAAACAGACGTGAATTTAAAGAAAATCATATTGCATTTTAAAACTTTTACAGATAGTTATTTTTTTTTTTTCGTAAAATCTAAAAAGTATTGTATTTCATAAAAGTAAATTTTTTTTTCATAGTTTATATACTTACTTGCTTTTGAAAAATTTTGAAAATCAAAACTAATAAGATTTCATTTTTCTATTGGAAATTGTGAATTGTAGAAACCCTGAAAATTTTTAATATACATTTTTTTTTATATACTTATAATTGGATTTTGATTTACTTGATTCGTTAACGTTCGGTTTTATTATTATATTTTTTTTTTCAGTGTTTATAAAATAGGAAACATTAACTTTTTTTTTTTTAGTGAATGTAAAAAGAAAATTATGACAAATGAAAAAATATTAAATTATTGATTATTTTTTTATGATTGTGATGGACAAAATATTTTTCTATTACATCATTTTGATGTTTTTAATGTCCATCCAGGACTCTGTAAAAAAATTTTTTTGTCAATCAATACTAAAGAATGTTTAATCAAAAAAATGTATTTAATGATTCTTATTTGTGATTGTAACGAGTGTGTGATAAAATAATAGAACTAAAGTGAACGAACTATGATAGCGTATATAGACAATACATAAAATCTATATTAATAGATTTTTTTTTTTAAAACTGCATTGATAAAATTACAGAAATAGTTGTGATACATAAAAAAAATTTGATATTAGATAAGAAAAAAAATATTACTATTGTTCCTCCATTAAATCTAGTGGTACATAACATTTGTGTAAGTATATATTCCCTATTATAATTCTTGACGACCTAATTTATGTTAAAAAGACTTAGTATTAACTGCAAAATTTCTTTTCTGATGTCAGTTTTATTTTCATTAGTAATCGATAGGTTATTTACTTTGGTATTGGGGCTCGTATAAAATTATACTATTTATTTATCATTTATGTTAAGCTGATTAGTCTGTGATTTTATTTGAAAATGTCTTCAGTCCAATTTGTAATATTTTAAGAGGTTTAATTTAACAAAAAGGAGACATAGTTTAGAAGATTCATAGGATTTTTTTTGGCTTGCCGGCAATTTTACTTTTTATTACCTCATTTTAAGGTGGGGTCTACTGACAATTTTTGAAGAATACTATTCCAATTTTTGCATTAGGAAAAACAAACCAAAATTACGCAGCCGGTCTGTATTTTTTTTTTATGGATATCTGTTAGAAATTTCTTCAAATGAGTATTCTGCATTCTAATAATTATTCAATCGAGTATTCTAAAAATTATTTCATGACATTTTATAGATGTCATTTAGCCTTGGCGTTAATGTCCTTACATTAATAGTACATTAATAGTTATTTTACCATTGGTAATTTCGGCACAGGTCATTATAGGGTCGGTTCGTCTGAAATCGTAACTTACTAGTGAACAAAACTGTTTCATTTGTTCAATTTTTGTAAATCACGTCAAACTAAATCTGTCTAATTTCGGTGCAGTTGCATATCATGTATTCTAAGTAAAATCTATTTTGGTAGCAATTATCATGTAGTGCGTAGAATTAAAGAGGAAAAGATGATAATGCCCGATTGTGAATAATCTTTAAATTTCCTCCTTCAAATGGTTCAACTTTTTCTGCTCGTAATTTAACACAAACATATATGCGTTCATTTACTGTGGTGAATAATCATTTAGAAAAGAAACACGAAATTCTAACATAATAAATATTTAGTTTAATTTTTGACAATTAAACATGATTTGTGAAACATATTGAATAGATAAAATATGTAGTAGTTGTATAAATTTTGTAAAAAAAACTTTACGTTTCCTGAAATTTTTTTTAAAAATAAAATATTTTGTATAATTTGAAAAAAAAAAAACTGAAAAATTCTTTTACCATAATTTTAGATTTTTGTTTTTCTTTTTTATTATAAATTTTTCTGAAAATAAATGTTGACGTACATCAATTTCGAAAAAACAGTTTTTTTTACCAAATTATCTGGCTCAGTAAAACTTGATAATAAAAGCTATAAATATATTTCATCAGTGCAAAAAAAAAAAAAAATAGAACCATATGCAAAAATAAAATATTTGTATATCGAAAGTATTTCTTGACCTATAATGATTAAGTTCGTATTTTACTCAAAATAAAAAGTGGCAACATTCCAAAAGTTTTTATTTGTTTCATCGATCGGAACTTAATGTCTAAAAGTTTTTTAAAAAAATGCGTTGGAGAACTAAATTCTTCACGGTTTTTAATATATGTACATAAGATTTAATAGTGAAAGTAACTTCAATGACTGAAAATGTGTTAGAATAATTACAGGGTGAATACAGTCGTTAAGTTTTACAGATTCCCCCACGATACCTGACAGAAAAATGGTATCATGTCAGTATGGCATCGGTTTTATTTTAAAAAACAAAACTAGAATTTATTTCAGCATTTAAGAATCCCCATACAGTCACGTATTTTTGACAGAGGTAGCAAGACGATATTTTCTCGTGAATATCAAAACCATACTTTAATTACCTCAATGCATATTACGTCTAAAAGATGTAATGTGCAGATGTAATCCATACTTTAATTACCTCAGTGCACATTAGACGTAAAGTGCACTGAGGTAATTTATTCGCATCGAAAATATACAACAACATGTTGAAATTGAACACTAAAACTGCCAGTATAACAAAAAGTAGACCCTAAATTTGCGCGACATAATACTGTATTTTGTCGTGCAATTTTAGGGTCTGATATTCTGACCCAAAAATTGCGCGACAAAAGACAGTATTGACGTTCTTTTAACAAATGCATAACAGCATTTTTTCATTCAATTTTAGGGTCATTTTCATTAACTATTTATTACATTTAATTTAATTATTTTTTCTAACCATAAAACTAATTTAAACTTTCGATAAATCAATTTTATTTCCATTTATGTAATTTTATTGCAAATTCTCTTTTAGTCTGCACAATTTTTTTTATTATATTTAGTGCCTTTTTTATTATATTTAGTGCCGATACTAATGTCTCGAAGGGTAGCAATTATACACATAATCGGTATACAATAAAATTGGCTATTTTACTCTATTTAGGTTAATGCTGAAAGAAATTGCATTCTTACATGCAATTTGAAAAATAGTTTACTAAAACATTAAATTGTAATTCTTTAATTTTATTAATATGTGGTATAAAGCCAAGAAAAATTGATGGTGTCTAAAGCAATATTTTTATTTCGAATTTTAGCAATCAAAACTTATGAAAAAATTTCCTAAATGTAGTTACCATGTTTTGCCAAATTTTCAATTTTATCTCTAATTAAGTATGATTGATTTTATCTAAGTACATGTTGTTATTTTTGGAATAATGTCTCATATTGTGATAGTGGAATCCACATTGTTATCATTTAAAAATAGCATTTTAAAACAAAAAAATACTCTTATGATTTTTGGATTCTTAAGATTTTTCATTGTAAGAGCCAATTTTCTGAAATTTCGTTAACTGTCATTATAATAAATTAACTTTTTAACCGCCTCATGTATATTGAAAACGTTTTGAAAATACAAAAACGTTTAGAAACGAGTCATTCGGGGTCTGGTAAAAAGGAAAGAAAGACGCAGATTTAATTCATCCGAAGTGAATGTATTAAGATTCTTTTACTCATATTAATATTGTTTAAGGTACACTAATTTGCAATTATAATATAAAAATAATTTTCCTAAATAATACGTAAAATCGAATTAAAAAACACGGAAGATAATTAATTTCAGATAAAAAATATGACATTTTTAAATTTAAGTTCGAATAAAAATATCGTGTATTTAGTTTTATAGTTTAAGAATTTTTTATTACGCACTTTCAGAATAGTATGAGCTATTTAACTATCAATAACAATTATCAGAATTATTGATTTAACAAAAATGTATGTCATAACCCAAATACACAATAAATATTTTATTTGATAAAAGTTAAAAATAAATTATTAGGAGCATGATTTATCTGCAAACATATTTATTCCAATTAGAAATTACCCTTGATATTTGAAAGCTAAAATTCTTTTCATTATGACAATTAAATGTGACATTTAAATTTAACTAATTAAAGTAATTTACACGCTATGTACATGATTAGATAATACAATATTTTTTGTAATTTATTTTCATGGTTCGTGTGTTTCAATCCAAGATTTGGCAAAAACTATTACACTGGAAACTTGCGCGTTTTTAATGCTCAGGAAAATTCCTTCTATATATTCGTTAATGATGCAAAATTGATGCAAAAGAAAACTTTGTCTTCAAGTCTAGTAAAATTGGTGTTGTCACAAACGTAAATATTTTCAAATAAACACGTAGTAGGGTCATTTTTCGCAAATACCTTTTGTTACTTTTCTGTGTCAAATTAAGGCTTGGCACTTCAAAATCATAATTTTTTATTTTAGTCTTTATGCATTAAAAAATTAAATAATAAAATTCTAATTTTATTATTTATAATATTAAATATATTTTGTCAAACTGACAGTAAAAAAAAATTAAGATTCAATAATCGGTAATTTTAGGTGGGATAACTTAAGTTTATTAAATTGATTAATAATAATATTAAATTACTGATTGGATTTATTTATTAATAAATTTATTTTAAATATATTTTATCCAGGTATACTTTTTATTGGCTTAAATAAAATTTATTACAAGTTAAAAAAAATTTGTTATTTGGGTTTCGTGAAGAATTAATATTTGTTGAATTACAAGTAAATTAAAATAATTCATTTGTATTCATCACATAGGCTATTTTTCAGAAAGAATCTAATATTCAAATAACGTACTTATTTTAGCTACATTGAAAATTTACAATTAATATGCTAAATAATTTAACATTCTATCAGATATTTATTTAATTCAAGTCATGGTCTTTAAAATATTATTGTTAGCAGCAAGTTTGTTATAAATATATAATAAAATTGGTTGGGATGAAATCTGTGGAACTTTACCAAAACACGATATTTACATAATTACATATTTTCAGCATAGCAAATTTAGGAAAATTCGACAAAATGCTTATTAGCAAGAATTGAGATTAAAATAATGTTTTTTTTTAAATTTCTTAGTGGTTTTGTTTCGTAGCTGAAATAAACCAAAACTGCTTCAGTTGTCATATTTTGGGAAAGACAATCACCGCAGAAATAAAAATATCAATTTTAGAATTTACCCAATTTTTTATCAGGTTTATCACAGATAAAAATTTGTCATGTATTGGTAAATTTGAAAGTTAAATGTTTAGCAATCGAAATCAGAACTTTTATCAAAATGTCAAAAAATGTAGATATCATATTTTGGTGAAGTTCCACAGAAATGTACTTCAAAAACTGCTATGCACGTATTTTAAATAAATAAAAAAGTTCCTTAAGGCCGATAATAACCTTCGTCTAAAATTTAATCCTACAATGAAACATGAAATAAAATTGTAGCCATTTTGTTTCCTTAATCCAACATGACATTGATTAGAATTAGTCGTGAGCATTGATTATAAATTAATGATCATTTTAAAATGGAATTATAAAGAATTTTTACGAAATTCTTTATTAGTAAATTCACGTCTAAACTTCATTAATGTTTTATTTAAATTATAAAATTTTCTTTTTATGTAATTAATACTCATATACTTATTTATTTAAATTTAAATGATAGTTTCAACCCTACGAACTGCAAAAGTATCAGTTTTGCTATACTTTCCATGAAATTATAACTGATTTGTGTACACTAATACGGAAAATTAAATATAAATATTGTATATACTGTATTTACTTTAAAATTATGGTCGAATTATCTTGAAATGGAAGTTGTATAATCATTAGCATGTTAGATCCCATCACTATATAACTGAAATTTTTAGTTTCATTTTACACTCATGTTTATATTTAGAAAATGAAAAACATTATAATTATCTTGGTATTCTTATATATCAGTGATATAAAATGTATATATTGTTAGTTTAGTGGAAATACCACAATTAATGGAAATATTATATTTATATTTTTCTGTAGTTTTATCGGATAATTTTACTATGTTAAATATTTACTTTACGAATAAACATTACAATATTTTGGATGAAACTAAAAATTTGATATAAATTGTAACTGAATGTTTATAGGATGTAATGGTATATTATAGTAAAATATTATATAATTTTCAGATTGTTTATTTTCAGTTTTATTTATGGAAAAGTAAATTTTCCGAGTGAAAGCTTATACCGACGAATTATGAATTTGCAGTGTTAGGTTAAGCGTTATTTGTCGATTGAGTCTAAACACCATTTGTAGTTTTAGTGCAAGCACTATTTACAATCTTTCTGCAAACTATTTGCAGCCAAAGCTCGTATTCTGTAGTTTTGAGGTTAAATGCGAAATTTCCAGTTTTGAGTTTTCTTTTAATTTTTTTGCTCTTGGTAGTTTTGTACTCGTTGACACTATCAGAAATTAATCATCTAGTGTTAGACACTGTAAAGGTGCTATGACACCTACTGATATTTGAAAATCTCCAATTTTTATACCTAAATGTCTACTGATTTTACTAGTTTAAGTTTTATTTACAACGAGTTTTTTCCGCTGAAAGGAAATTCGATTACCAATATCAATGTTAATATTATCTGTGTATTATCTATTATTTTAAAAATTATGTAAAATTACATAAATAAGGGAACTTAATGCCAGACTGTAAACAAAGACATTATTTTACCCAAAGGTAAAAATGATGTAAATTAATTAAATGTAAATAATTTGAAATCTTTTCCAATATGAAATTTAAAATGTTTACAATAAATTAACAAACAACTCATAAATTTAAATTAAAAATAAAAAGAGAACCAATAATTATTTCAATTCATCAAACACCCATCAAACAAAAGCCATTAATCAAAGTTAAAAATACAAAAATTAAGAAAATTATTTAACCCTGATGTCATTGTCATATCTTTCAGTATGGTTTTCAATTGGCTTGTAAACATTTTTCAAAATTTACAATATACAACATTTAATAGTGTTTTTTGTGTGTACGAAGCTTAATTGTTTAAACCGAGTAGCAAAGTGAATCTATGCAAAATGAGGTTCCATGGTAAAAATGTAAATGAATTAGAACTTTCTACGGAAAAATAGTATAAAATCGGTAATATGCGACAATTTTGACAACATAAATTTTAAAACAAATGTAGCTTTGCACTGTCAATTCAATGGATCCTGTAGAGGGGGAAATATTATTGACGGTCAGAGAGATCATCAATCACTGCAGCTATTAGGCTTTTTGTGATGCCCCCCCTTTTTTTTTTTTAGTCACTGATAAGGCCAGTACTTACGATCAAGGTAAATTTCGCTTCAGTGATATGGAAGCCCGAGCGGTCTTTATGTAACCTTCGACGTGTACCTAAGACTTTTTATCATAAGTGCGCGCAGTTACAAAATATGGTTTTGCCGTTTCGTCCTCATGTTCACAAAATCTGCATAAATTTTCATAACTTATATCTTAGACCTATTGTAATTGTATATCTTAGACCTATTGTGTTTTTTGAGTTTGGGCTATCCACTATTGTGTTTCCTTTGTTTTCGCGATTGAAATAAGTTGAGTTGCTCGGTTTTCTGATGATTCTTTGACTGCCGTAACTATTTACGTAAATTCCCATGTTTCACATGGGCGTGAAGCGTCTTTTTTTTAGAGAGGAAAGTAATTTAATTGAATTTTTTTATGTGAAAATTATGTATTGTCGTAACACTTAATAAATCATATTTAATCAGAAAATTTCATAAATAGAAGAATTTTTAAACGTAATTTAAATACAATAAATATAGAATAATGACATAATTAGTTAAAGAAAATTTCTATATATTTTCTATTAACCTAGTTTAAAATAATAAATTTTTTTACGTGCCAAAGAGGATGAAAACATATAATTTATATATTAAATTTCAACAAAAAAAAGTACATATAAACTTTAAGTTGAAATAATTACAATTTTATTTACTTTCTCAATTATACCGCAAAATTTGTATTAACTTTCAATTGAATATTTTTTTATTTAATGAAATATTTTGATAAAAATAACATAAAATATTAATGTTAAGAGGATGTAATTGATAGCACGTCTAAAAACATTATTATTTGTTTTTTTTTGTAGAATAAAATTATGTATTGTTTAGTTTATTTATAAACATAAAAATTGTATATCAAATTTTTCTTGATATTTTCTTATTGAAATTAGTAAATAAATTCCCACAGTTTCAGATTTGTTTATTATTAATATTAGGATTAATTTCTGTGTAAATAGATAGGAAAATATTTTAATGTAAACAGTTTATAAAAATTATTTGGCGTTTTAGTTAAATTGTTTGAATTTGAAAAATGGGTGCGGCCGATACTTAACTTGATTGTAAATAATGATTGATTCAGAAAAGAACACTAGTTATATTTGAGAAAAAATATTCTTCAATGTATCCGAAACCTTCCAGCAAGAATGGTATGTATGCCACAAGATTTTCAAGAAAAACAACCAAGAAAATATTTACAGGACATGGTCACTTGTTATCAGTATTGTATTCTCAACAGGACATGTTTACCTGTTATCAGTATCCTATTCTCAGCGGGTCCTGACAAAAGGCACAAAAATAATCCAAGATAATACCGGGAAAAAAAACTGATTATTATGTTTATTTTAAAAATGTTGAAAACATTCAGACTTGTATTCTTTTATTGAAATTAGTACCTTAGTTAATTTCTAGTAAGAAAAGGAAATAATTGTGGATTCATTTCCATTGCAACATATGCAACATTTTTCTACAAATTTTCTGTGCAAGTCGATGGCAACTAAAGTTGTGAAAGGAAAGACTCACACAGAATAATTGTAGAAAAATATATAGGAAAATTACTTACCATTATTTAAAAAAAATATTGGCCTTAAAAATTTCTCTACATTTTGCTATAAAAATCATCTTTTATTACCTCTGTTTTTGGGTCTCTCGGTTCGGTCTACCTTTTTAAATTTAAATACAATACAAATATATAACCAGGTAATTATCCTGGATTTCTAAAAGAACGTTTCTAATGGCGTATAAATCAAACTAATATTTAACCGACGATATAATCAAACATATCTAAGGTCTGATATACAGCAATGATTTATTTAATAACATTAATTAAATTCAAATTTTTGTTAAAATTAATTACATATTTTGTTATGTTACACTAATTACTTAGATAATTTGAATATCGGACTGTGAGAAACAAAAGTTCAAATTTCTCGACACAGTAGTTTATATGTAAATGCATTTCTGTACCATTATTTACACCTAAGCAGCATAATCGTATTTATACTTTTGCGATTCCATAATTATGAAAGAAACTAAAAAACTCATCTTGCCCTAATTAGAAAAATCAATATTGTTTCAGTTATGTGTTGGATCCATACTGAGCAAGTCGCAATCCACAAAATATTTTCAGTTTTCATGTCATATAATCGCAGTTTACAACTAATTTTAATTAGGATTAAATAATGTTTTTAATTTAATTAATAACTACTTTTAAATAATATAAAATTTTAATTAAATTTTATCTTTTTATTTTCAGGTAAGACGATATTTTTTATGTACTTTTTAAAATTATTTTGTGAGTATACTAACTTTTTTTTATAATACTTATTTTACTTAAAGGCTACTATAAAATATAATGTATTATCCTTGACCTAGTTTTCGTAATTTTTATTTATGAAGTACAACAAACAAAACATACAATTAATTTGAAATAAAAATGCGATATGAATGAAGCCATAATTTTAAAATTGGTTTTTTATAGTTTTTTACATAACCTATGTAAAAGCTATTTAAAAGGGTATGTATTTTTAATAGTATTTCAAGAAAAATAATGTCAATTAGATTAGGGCAAAGACATATTTTCCTCTTAAATCTTTTGTTGGTCTTATGAACCCTTAGGGCAACCAACCAATAAATAAAATTTGGAACGCTAAATAATTCTGTTAAAGCACCCATTAAGGTTTAAATTTTAAACACTAATTGATTTAGAGCCTATCTTAAAAATTAGTTATTCATATACGGATACAGGAGTAAAGCGGCTCCTTTCTGTAACCCTTTATTTTCCCGTCAATAAATTCCGTCATAAAATGTTCAATGAATAATTGAATGTTGTATAACTTAAATGTCTTGTAGTCTACTCTTTTATAATTATAATTACAATCAGACGGTGTATTCGGTATCGCGAATTGCGTTTTCTCTAATGGGTTTCGAGAAATTCTATTACAGGACCAACAAATTCTCTCCACTACAAATTTTATAGTTAGTGCCGAGCAAGGTTAAACTATAGTGATTTGTTCTTAGCATTTATTCCGCACTCTTGAAATCACATGAGGAAATATTTGGTTTTTTCCGGAATAATTTTTTATTTCTTTCTTATTTAAATCTCAGTAAACTTATGATAAGCATTTTGATGTCAACGCGATAGCATAATTAGCAAAAATAGTAAAAAAAAAATCTAGAAAAACTATTATCTTCTGCGAATTATTCTACAAATTTTCCACACAAATCATGAGGCTAATGGTACTTAGAAAATATGATTTATCCAAATTAATTGAAATATTTACTAGAATTAAGTAGTAGTCAAACTAATAAAATTTATTTTATATTAAATCTCACTTTAATTTTACTACGTCTCAGTCATTTGTTTCATTATCAATTCAACAAAAACATTATACTTATTTATTGATCAAACATGGCTAATGTAGAAAAAATGTTAACACAACATTACTACATAACTATTTTTAGTTTGTTATCAGCCAAAAATTCTTTAGTAATGAAAATAATCTAGAATTTTTTTTTTTTTTTTACCTACTTAACAATAGTTTTATTGCTAAGCTAATTGTCTGTTTTGTTTCTGGTCTAGATTAGAAATTTGAAATAAAATTTATGGCTTTTGTGTATGTATTGCTGAAAAAAAAAACCGAAAAATCATTATGTAAAGGAATACTAAAAATGTAAAATTGATCCCTCAAAATTAAATTTATATGTTTCGTCATGTTCGTAGATTGTCTGATACTTTTTTTTAAAAATATACTGGCGACCCAAACTTACAATTATATTTTTCCGGTTAGGTTTTTCAATCAGGGGCAAAAGGATATATTAAAGGTCTTCAATTAAGTTGTAAAATGTAAAAAATATAAGAAAAACTTCTGTGATGATTTTTAGGCCTTTTTTGCGATAAAAAAAATCTCTAATATTACCATTTTGGCGTCCGTCCGCCCGTATTTTATTTCAACTTATTATTTAAAACAGTGCAACATAATTTTAATTATTGCTATAGACAGCTTTTTGAAAATTTAGAAAAATTTAACAACTTTTTACAAAACTTTTACAACTTTTTAGGAAATTTCTGGCGTCTAATTCGAAAACGCACGTTAGCCAATCCCAGTGATTTTTAATAAACAGGCTTTTTTTTGGTTTGTTGGCTCATATAAAATGTTTAGGGTTTCGGTTTTTCTAGTTTTTGTATATTTATTTAGAAACCCGATTAATTTGAAGGAATATTTTTACTCAGGATGTTTTGACTCAATAAAGTTGGAGTAAGTTATGTAATAATTATTTTAAATCTAATTACTTTAATGTTAAATTAGCCGTCAATTGCAAGTGTAAGTCAGATGGGTACATTGCCGCAGCATAAGTATTTGTAAAAAATGTGACTTCAAAAATCTTATTTTATTGTACGAACATTATTTTGTTAATTTTTTAAATTTGAAATTGATTAAAAAAAAGTTGTTTAATAATTTGACGTACAAATTCTTACAACACAAAAATAGTTAGAAATTTCTTTCACAAACTCACATGCTTCGGTTCGGTACCCCCAAGAAATACTACATGGCTAACAGCTTGGTATTTTGGTCTGGCTGTGTGTTTTTTAATAAACATACAATGTTTTGGCTTCTTAATTTAATAGCAATTGTTTTGTTTAATTCTAACATGGAAAATAAAACGAATATCCTTCAATTTTAATAATTTTATTACAATTATGATTAATATACAATAAAATAAAATAAAAATGTATTATTCTACGAAATACGGAGAGAACTATTTGCGTGAATTACAAATTATTCGAATACAATTGATTTTACTATTACATATATTATATTTCATTTCTATGAAATAAACCCGGAGTCGTCATATTTAAATTTTACAATAAGAAAAATTTCACGCACACTAAATATTACATGGTTTCAGTGTAGTGGATTCTCATAATAATTATGTTCAAAGTTGAAAAATACTAGACACATATAAAATATAAAGGGAAAATTTACAAACCTTTACATGAATTTATAAGATATAGGGTGACTAGCGTAAAGAAGAGATATAGTTCTCAGGTTTAAAATTAGTTTAAAATTTCTGATAGAGTTTAGTAATAAGTTTTTATTATATCACTTTCCATTGAGAAATCTCGTTCCGTGTTAGTTTCTTAAAACAAAACTGGGACCGAACAAATTAGTAATGAGCGTTGGTATTTGTAAAGGCGATAAAATCGGTACTGAAGATAAAAACAGTGCAAAAAAAAATGTCGCAAAAACTGCATTAGTTTCATATTTTTAAACGCGTCCATGTTTCATAAAGAGGAGTAATTCACACGACACCAGGGAAGTTTTTGCTTGGTCAATTCAAAAAATGACTATAGTCCTCTTTTTTGCATTTAATCTTATTGCGATTCTTCTCATACAAGTCTTCTCACATTTCTCATATTCTCGTCAAATACTCATAATTTTTTTCTTCCCAAATTCTTATAATTTGAATGTGAATTCACTTGTGCGAGAAGAATGGTTCGATAAGAATAATCCGACAACCAAAATGCCTTGAATATGAACTAAACTTCATTATTAAATTATACCAACAAAACAATTTAAAATAAATTCGAAAATTAATAATCAACATTAATTACGCTCGCCATTTTACTAAAATTCTCAACTCTTGCCAAATTATAAATCTGACTAAAACTTTATGTACAAAATATTTTATGAAAAAAATTACATAAATAAAATAAAATTCAATTATTTTGACAGTTCATAGTTTATACACCCTGTACAACAAAATTATTGCCACCATAATATAATAAATAAAAATTTATGGGAGAAGTGGAATTTAGTTTTGGTGTTTGATGTCTGGTTCAACTACTGCATTGTCGTTTTGGCTTTCGTCATCATCGGATGAGAATATAATGTTAAAAATATTACCGTGTATAATTTTTTTAAATTATTGTGGTTTTTTTTTTATAATACACCGTGGTTAATTTAAAGTTTGTTTGATCAATTTTTTGGGAGGGAAAAGTGGAAATTTTTTTTTGATTTTCTTACAAAATTATTGATTATTTTCTTTTATAACTTTTTATATTCAGAGGACAGTAAAGTAAAACTAAAAATTATTTCTAGTTTTAAAAGAAAAACAATTTCACCTAAAAAAAAATATATACACACAAATGTCGACATTTTCTGATTATAATTCATTTATAATTTCATATTTTTGAAAAATGTGCAGTGTTGTTAAAAAGATAGAAAAAATATCTATAAATGTGTTAACTCAAATTTTTTAATTTTTTAATTAAAATTTATTGAGTGTCGTTAAAGCACAGTGAACCTGAAATAAAAAAATTTATTTGTACCAAAATAATTTTTTTATACTAATTATAAAGTGCAAAATTAGTTACACAAGATTTCACTTCAAAAAAAAAAAATTTAATAAGTGAATATTATTATTTTTTTTGTACATTTTTTTGCAATAAAAATAGAAATAATTAACTTTCTTTATAAAGCAATTAAAATGTTTAGTGAAATTTAACGAGAAAAATGCTGTAATTTTTCAGTTTTTATAAAAAAAATATTTATAATTTTTATTGTTTATAAAAAATTTGATTAAAAAAAAAATATAGTAATAGTAGCATAAAAACAAATAGCATTAAAAAAAATATATCTTCAGATTTCATTGGAGTTTTATTCAATACTGGAATATTATGTACTTAATACAGGTAAAAAAAAAACTACATAATTTAAATTTATCTGTTAAAATGTAAATTAAATTATTCGTTATCAAAATTGAATATTAAATTTATAACCTTGTTTTTTTTTTGATAAACACATAATTTCGTTATATTTACATATTCTTCAGTGTTCATATTATCAAAATTTTCTTTGACGACAAAAATTATGGAAATGAAATTTAGTGGAAACAATTAAAATTCAATTCACATTCGGAAAAAAACATTCGATCCGTGAAAATACCAAAAATTGTTTGTCAAAATGTCAATTGGGTTACACAGAAATACATGATAAAAATGATTTGAATAAAACGGTTGAAAATGGATTAGAAAATATAATTTTTTTTTTGGTGTCACTGTGAACACGTTTTTATAGTTTAATTAAAAACGCAAAGATTATTTAGCAAATCTATTTATAATGCAATAGATTTTTTTTTGACGTTTCGACTAGAGATTGGGATTTCTCGAGGTTTTTTCTCAGTATAGGACGTTCTTTGCGATTCTCAAAGTTCTTACTTAGAAAATTTTGGTAAAAGAACTTAGAGAATTGAGTGGGGCAATCAGGATCTGAACCAAGACTACACTCATAATCAGAAGCAGGATGAGTATCAGAATCAGGATTAAAACCACGATCACGACATTGGATCAAGGAATATTCTTTTAAATTCTCAGTATAGGACGTTCTTTGCGATTCTCAAAGTTCTTACTTAGAAAATTTTGGTAAAAGAACTTAGAGAGTTGAGTGGGGCAGTCAGGATCGGAACCAATACTACACTCATAATCAGAAGCAGGATGAGTATCAGAATCAGGATCAAAACCACAATCAGGACATTGGATCAAGGAATATTCTTTCAAATTCTCAGTATAGGACGTTCTTTGCGATTCTCAAAGTTCTTACTTAGAAAATTTTGGTAAAAGAACTTAGAGAATTGAGTGGGGCAGTCAGGATCGGAACCAAGACTACACTCATAATCAGAAGCAGGATGAGTATCAGAATCAGGATCAAAACCACGATCAGGACATTGGATCAAGGAATATTCTTTCAAATTTTGAGTATAGGACGTTCTTTGCGATTCTCAAAGTTCTTACTTAGAAAATTTTGGTAAAAGAACTTAGAGAATTGAGTGGGGCAGTCAGGATCGGAACCAATACTACACTCATAATCAGAAGCAGGATGAGTATCAGAATCAGGATCAAAACCACAATCAGGACATTGGATCAAGGAATATTCTTTCAAATTCTCAGTATAGGACGTTCTTTGCGATTCTCACAGTTCTTAGTTAAAGAAAATTTTGGCAAAAGAACATGAAGATTTGGGCCGGCCGGGCAGGATCACGATCAGGATCAGGACGTGGAAAATGGAATATCCTTTGAATATCTAAGTATACGATGTTCTTTGAGATTCTAAAAGTTCTTACTTAAAAGAAAATAAAGAGTTGAATGGAGTTATTCTTTTTTTTGGATACTAAATGGTTAGATGTTGAAAAATGTCATTCATTTTAAGTTGATATTGATAGAATTGTAAAGAGGCTAGTAATTTTGAAGAATATTTACTTTGTTAAATTTGATAAAGTTTATCGATCTTATTCGATTCGATTTAGAAAACTTTGTGAATTGTGCAATACTCACCCAGGTTATTAATATCTAATGTGTGTTAAAAACTATAAGTAAATTCAAATAATTTCGATACTAATTTCATCTATGAAAAAATATTGTATTCTGTTTACTAAATATTTCATAGTTTTAAGAAATATTTTT
The DNA here is from genome assembly GCA_963932195.1 of Empis livida. NCBI lineage: Eukaryota > Metazoa > Arthropoda > Insecta > Diptera > Empididae > Empis > Empis livida. The sequence continues at coordinate 4,002,219 of OZ010647.1, forward strand.
AGATGACATTGAATGGTGAAGAATTTATATTTTAATCAGCTATAACTTAAAGCAAAATGAAATACTAGAAAGAAATCAGTGACAAGGCTTTCAAATTTTTTTATGATTTCGTTTTTTAGTTTCTGTTATGAATTGAATTTTTTGTTTAGTTGGACAAAAATAAGTTATATAAAATCCGTATTACAATTTTCGGTCACTAGTTATTTTCTGTTCTATAGTAGAATCTCAAATTAATAATGAAAGTAAAAGGTTAATTTTTAACTAAAATATTTTTTGTTCTGCTACAAAAAATATAGTATATAAAGATAAAGTTGTACTTTAAGGAAGTAAATTTAACCAGAAAGGACTATTTGGTCAATCTAGGTATAAATGTTTGAGTGGTATTCGCGACCTTATTTTTATTTAGGATCTCACTCTTCAAAAAGTAGTACCATTAAAGAATAACAATGTTACTCATATTCATTGGACTAAACGAAGAGACCACAATGAAGACAAATAAGTGTTTCGGGAAAACCCACGCTTATTTTCGATACAAAGTTGTATCTGGAGCCGATGTATAGAGTACAATCGAAATACGATGTAAATAGTAATTTATTCATTTTATACTATTTGTGTTAAATAATTATGTTGAATAATTTAAAATCATATTCTGCTGATATATGAAACTTTGTAGTTTTGAATGAAAATAAATACAAACTACACACATGTATATTGTAATTTAAATAAATTACTTTCGATTTTTTTAATATATACAACAATAACAACAACAAAAGTACATAACAAACCAAAAAATTACTTTCTTTTTAACAGAGACATTCACTAAAAATCGAAACCACTTAATGCATCACATAATATTTTGTTAGTTTACTTTCTTAAAGTACAACTTTATCTTTATATACAATATCCAGGAAAAAAATTAAGCACAAGTCTTATGTTTTGTAGCAGAACAAGAAATATTTCTGCTTAAAAATATGACGATAAATTGCATTAATACTTGTGTTCATATTTGAAAATGTGAGACCCAGATGACAGACTCGTTTTTCTTTATGAAATTTTATTTAACCAAAAGTTTTGTAAAAAGAAAATTTTACTTCAACATAATTTGAAATGAATCAGTTTATAGTAAGTGGCATTGTATTGACGTAATTTACATTCGTGACTATAGTCACTTGCTTTGTTAATATGCAGAAATTTGAGATCCTAAAATTCAGTGTAAAATTATCAATATTTTAAAAATAGCTATAATCAAATCTTAAGTATTGTGTAAAGACGGAAGTGAGTAATTTCCAACAGAGAAAAATCACTAGAAATAGTCGGTTTATATAATTACCAGCTATCGAATGATTGCCTTTTTTTATAATATCTGCTGAAAATGATCTATTGCAGAAGTCACTTCTTTCTACCCAGAAATTCTACTGGTTAAATAGTTTGTTTGTCACAAATAGGGATGAAATGTTAAAAAGGATATGACATTATTAAAACAAACAAAGGCTCTTTAAACACCCGTATCTCAATATACACTCCCATTTTTCAAGCGTCCGATATATTTGCGATTGCTACTAAAATCTTAGTTGAAATGGCTGCTAACAATTGGAGAGTAAAAAACCATGCCTTCAGTGCTTGTAAAATATAATGGCCGATAAATGAGAGACTAGATCTAAAGGTTATATACGACAACTCAAAATATATTAATGGATATTCAAGTCTGTTGTAAGACTTCTAACATACGGTTCGATAGTCTGGACACAAAGCAATCAGAAGCACTAATTTTTCTTGTTTTGCTCCAACTTTCATAGGGAAATAATTCATAATAAAACCATTTTAACTAAATTATATGTTGTATAGCTCGTATAGTCGAGTATTTAGTGTCATGAGAAAACTAATCTCCATTAAAATTTTAATTAACCATTATAATGGTAGAAATTAATATCATGGCGGTTACCATTCTATTAATACAATAATTATCTTTTGGTCAATGAATACCAATCACAAATTGTTATATAAACATATAAATTAGTTGCCAAATACGTTCGCACTGGTGTATTAAATCTAATTACATAATATAATAATAGATACTCACAATTACTAGTATATATTCAAAAATTGTAATTAAGGATTTAAATAGATACAAATTATATAATAGTTGAAACTTGGTAAAAAAACTGAAATTAAAATTTCTCTTAAAACGCATTCAAGTTTTTTTTAAACAAAAAGTTTATTTCAAGCTTTTTGTGCAAAATAATGACAGGTTAGACTGGTTTGTTTTTTTAATTTTAATATAAAATTTAATTCATAATTCAAGGAATAATATTTTGCCTTAATTTTAAACTTGTATTTGAAGATAAATTAATGAAAAAGTGCAGGAAATAGTACTTTTATGAATTTGATTAATTAATATTGTCAACTTTAGGAAAATTTAGTAAATTTAATGAATTTTTTTTTTTATTAGGAGTAACACAATTTTAAAATTATATTTATTCACCTTATTTGTAAGTTACCTTTTCAAGTACATTAGTTTAATTCATGTTTTGGAAAATTTGAAAAAAAGATAAAATCATTTAAAAAACCATATAAATAATAAATTTGCCTTTAAAACTTTATTTAAAAGAACGAATATAATATTTTACCATTAACAGAAATAAATTATAAAAATGTATTTATGCTATTGTCAAGTTGATTAACATTAAAAAAAAATCCTAAAGCACAACTTGCTTCAAGGCGCTTTCACATTTTATAGTAATTTCCAGTTTACACTTGAACGAGTAAAAAAATAATATTTTATAATGAATTTTTATCAAGGATAGTCCTTGCTGTTGAAATAAATTGTAAGCATATTTAAAATAATTGTTGAATAAAATATGCTATTTAAATTAATTTCATTCTCTTATTATGCCCAATTTGGGCGGCCTTGCAATTTAGATGGAAATGTGCAGAAATATTTCACATCACTTTCGATTTACATATAAGTATGTATATTCTGTTTTTCTTTTCGAGTAAACTTGTTCTTTTGGTTTCAGTTTCGATCTGGCGAATATAAAATCGTCTACCCAGAAAATATAAAGTTGGTATAGAAAATTTCTTTCGATAAACTTTAATCGTTTCGAAAGTCCCAGAATAACTTAATTCATTTTATTTTCTTTCTGTAAACAAGAATTTAATAAAAATTAAATGAAATTGGTAATTTCCATTCAGTGTTAAAATTTTCATTGCCAAATAATTTTTTTAATCAATTAAACATTAGACAATCTTTCGACAACATAAAAAAAATGTACATATTAACAAAAAAATTAGTATACAATTGGGAAAAGTAAAAAAATGAAAACCGGTTTTTTGACTCTACCTTTAAAAAACATACACTGACTATGTAATAAATTCTAGTTTCGAAAATTCAACAATGCACAATGAAAAAAACATAATGAATTTTACAATTTTAAATATTGTGTAACATTGGATTGGTAATACAGAATTTGCATATGGAATTTACTAAGAAACTTTACAATTGATTTTTGCATATAGGCCTAGTTTTAAATCTTAGCTTAGATATGTAACTCATTGTGAGTTCATCCTGCTTTTGTTAATATTTTCATAACGCCCTAAGTAGAAACATAAGACAATCACAATTTTTTCCTGACTTAAATTTATTAACACTTGAAAATTTATGGACAGAAATTTGGTTATCGATCGTTGATCGATGTAGCGCCTAGAAATGAAGGATTTTCTTATAATTACAATAAAAAATTAAGCGTTTAGTTCCAATTATCCGTTTATATCTTCGTCTCGATTTACTTATTTAATGTCAAATGATGAAACTTTCTGAATTTTTCGAAAATACTTTTCCATTTATTTGTGTGCTATTAAAGTTATTAAAAAAATGGCATTTACGAGTAATGTGCTAAAGTAAATTGTAAATTATTTACTTTTTTTTTGAAAATATACCACAACCTATTAGTATTATCTGCATTTCAAAACACACCTAAAATCCCTGCATTTTAATTTAATATTCAAAAAGCGTTTAAATAAAAGAAATATTTTAAATTTAAAAAAAGAAATAATCCCTTAAAAAGGTGCGAACCATCTTCAGTCTTGGTATTCAAAAAAATGCTTTAATCTTTTTTAAGATTTTACTCAGTGTTTATGAAAAAAGAAAATTCCATTTAAATTTAATGGTCATTTATTATAATAAAAATCTATTCATATTTTTAAGGCCCTTCCTTTAAAATTTCAATTTTCTAGTAGTTTATTCTGATTTTATCTTTTGATGATAATTTATTTTTTATTCCTATGCTCGTTTAAAATAATTAAATCTTGACTTTGAATTAAAAATTTCTTGTAGTATTAAAGTAAAAAAAGATCAGATGACTGATTTGTGAGGCTGAAGAAAGTTTAGTAAATTTTGTGGATCGAAATTTTTTTTAAAATAATTTGCTTATATTAATCATCATTATTTTTATTTCAAGTGGTTTTTTGACGCACAGATTTTTAATTAAATTAGATTTTTAGTTTAGATTATTGAGAATTTTATTTATTTTATGTCTAATTTTCAAGAATGCAAATAGATGACTGGCCAGTATTCAAAATACTTCTTTCTATTTTTAAATTTAGTTCAACCAAATATCTTTATGATCATTTAAAATATCTCAAATTACGTGAAAACCGAACGTTGTTTAGAAAAATGATTACTAATTTCAAAAAGTTTAACAATTATTTTATAAATAGTAACTCCTTGAAATATATGACATTTGTGAAGTGTCATTTTAAATTTTTCTATTAACAATTCGAAAATTAGTTGTGAAAAATGTGAAAAACATTCGTCCTTATACGATGACCACATATAATTCTATATTCGCCGTGTTTTTACACTGTTCCTTCTTCAGTATTTTATTAACCCGGTTGTAGTGTTTATGGAAAATTAAGATGAGAAATTTGTTTCAAAATTTTCAAGATTTAACTAGTAATTCTGATATGTTGTGCTGCAATTTAAATATAGTTTTCATGTAAATAAATATACAATTTTAATTTTACCAATTCAATCTTACAAAATATTCAAAGTTGTAAAATTCATTATGTTTTTTTCATTGTGCATTGTTGAATTTTCGAAACTAGAATTTATTACATAGTCAGTGTATGTTTTTTTAAGGTAGAGTCAAAAAACCGGTTTTCATTTTTTTACTTTTCCCAATTGTATACTAATTTTTTTGTTATTATTACATTTTTTTTTATGTTATCGAAAGATTGTCTAATGTTTAATTGATTAAAAAAAATTATTTGGCAATGAAAATTTTAACACTGAATGAAAATTACTAATTTCATTTAATTCCTAAATTTTTCATTAAATTCTTGTTTATAGAAAGAAAATAAAATGAATTAATTTATTCTGGGACTTTCGAAACGATTAAAGTTTATCGAAAGAAATTTTCTATACCAACTTTATATTTTCTGTGTAGACAATTTTATATTCGCCAGATTGAAAGTGAAATCAAAAGAACAAGTTCGATCGACTTATAAATGATGAAATGTTTGTGCAAATACTTTCAATCTAGTTTCAAGGGCCGTCTAATTTGTGCTTAATAAGAACTGATATAATAGAATTAAATTAATTTAAATAGCATATTTTACTCAACTCAAATTGTTTTTTTAAAATTTAACTCAAATTGTTTTGAATATGCTTACAATTTATTTCAACAACAAGGACTATCCTTGAAGTGTAAACTGGAAATTACTATAAAATATGAAAGCGCCTTGAAGCAAGTTGTGCTTTAGGATTTTTAATCTTGATCAACTTGAGAATAGCATAAATAAATTTGCTAAAAATTTCAAATATTCCACACAAAAGTCGTGTTATTCTTAATTCAAAAAATTTATTAAACTTGTTAATTCATCAAATTTGTAAAACTGAATTAAATCAATCAAAAACTTAAATTGTTTTGATTATTTAATGAGACGCATAACAGCTACTAAAATATATTAGTATGTATTAATAATCTGCCAGCCAACTTTATTCGCTTGAAATTGAAATAAATATTCATCGAAATTGTAAATAAGACCCACATTGGATAGGTAATTAAAAATTGAATTAAATAATCAAAAATTATGTCTAATTTTTAAATATGAATATTACAAATTATACTTAGTGCAAAATATTTTTAATTAATTTTATGAAATAATGTAATAAATTTGAAATTGTAATTTTAATGTTCATGAACTACATATTTCTATTGCTGTGATAAATTTTTTTTTAAATTTCAATCTTTTAATCTTAAATTTTGAATTGAATTAATTATATTTATGTACTTTACGTAATTTAATGAATTTTTTGAATTTACAAAACTTTGATTTGGAAAAAAATGGTAATTTAAAAAGTCGCACACGAAGTAAGATTTATAATTCGTCATTTTTTATAAGGAGATGACGTAAATATGAAAAAATCACTTTATTTTTTTTTTTTTCAGTGGTCACTTTATTTAATCCAAATATAACTTATTTATGGACATAAAGGATTAAATAATCAAATAGATTTCAACAAATAATAAAATATTTCGTGATAAAATGAAAATTTTTAAATTTCCTTTTAATTTCCTATTAAACAAAGAAAATATAATTTTTTTTGAATTAAGAGGAAATAAACTGATGGTCATCGTACTAATTTTTAAAAAAAATTTATTTATTTTTATATAAATAAACATATATTTTTTTTAATTTTATGCCTACACTTTATAAATTAAAATATCTATAAAAAAAAAATAAGAAAATAAGGAAAAATGTAGGCAAGAAAATTTGTCTATAATTTTGTTATTTTCTCACAAAAATATTTGAAGAAAAACTTTAAAAAGCATTTTTTGTAAATTTACATATATTTAATTCATTATGTTCATTTCGAATGAACTGATTCCATTATTTTTGAACTTGTGCCCATCGTTCATTAAAAAATTTTTTTTAAAAATATTTCATCTTAAAAGCATCAAATCCTATAATTTATGTAACAGAAAAATTAAAATTCTCAGATTATTGAAGAAGCATTAAGTATTTAACCTTATTTAATTGGGTAGCATAGACCTCGTAATACAACAATTGTTTCACATCATTTCATGATTTACACTTCATAAATATGTTTTTTTTGTGTATATAAACATATCTTCATTTTCAGTGATTTTAAGATTAATCATAAAAATTTATTAAATTTCTATATTGAAAATTTTATAAATAATTCTTAAAAAAAAATTAGTAATGTATTTGTATCATAATTTTGAATTTAATATAGTATTAACAAAAATTTAAATTCAGTATAAAAATACATTTACTTCTGGTTAACTTTTATGTTTCATAAAAAAATTCTCGTATATCTCATGAAAATTTGGAAATTTGCCATGAAAAAAATTATTCTTGAAAACATATTTGAGGGATAAAATATTTTTTTGTAGTGCCAGTTTTTAAGTAGAATTTACAACGATAACATTTATTATAGTTTTATTTTTCTGGCATATAAATAGTTTTAAGTTTATTATAGGAAGTTATTAAATTTTGAACAACAATATTTGGATAAATTTTATATTTAATTTAGTGAAAAATTATTTTTTTTGGTAGAAAAATATATTGTTTAAAGTGCAATTGTGTAAATAATTCACGAAATTACTATTTAATATGTGAATAAAATAAAAATTTAACTTTAAAATATTCATTTTCATATCGAATTAAAATTTACGAAAAATCATAATTTTTAATTTAAGAAAATATTTATTTTTAGAATTGATTACAACAAACCAATTAAAAAAAAAGCTTTCTGTATTCAAAAAATATACAAGAATTATTTCCTAGAAAATTTATTTAAAAACTATTTTGTATTTAACAAAAATTGTAGAGGGGTAGGCCGTATTTCAAGAAAATAATATGGGAAAAGATCACAACACTAAATCTAGAAGTAATGGCGAATTTTTCTTCAACCAATTTAATGTAAGAACAAATTAGCATCTGTTTTTTTTTTGGTTCATTGATTAGAATGGAATTTCTATATTAAGATTGCATAATCCACTATTTGTTTTTAATAATAATTAATATTTAAATTATATATACATAATTTGAAAATTATAATACTGATTTTAATTACATATAGTATTATGCGTATAAATACTATGCAGTAGTTTTATACTTATGGGCTGTCTGTTTGCGAACACATGATTTTTTTCGTTCTCCAATATTATTAATTTTATTCTCGATTATCAATTTTGAAGAATAATACACGTGCAATTGCTATTTTTCATTAGAAACTATAAATTCTTATTTCTATCTGATAGCAAGTTCTAAAACTTTTCCACTATCATGATCTAACTAAATTATGTGTACATTTACTACGCTCCTTGTTTTGAATTATATATATGTATTTAATCTTAATTCAGTATAAATTTTACAAAATATTAAAACACAAAAATAACTTTTATCAATTAAATAATTTTTTTTTTTTTTTAATTTTACAGACGGTTCAAACATCTTGGAGGCCTCAATTACCCTTGCCTAAGGAAGTTGTACCACCTGAATGCTCACCAGGACAATTAACAAACAAATCAATCGAAATGGATCGCCAAAGCAATAAATCGTCCTCATCTTTATCAGGAATAAATCAAAAAAAATGGTCATTCGGAAAATTCTTTCGAAGAAAAAATAAGGAGATTGAGTCAGATTTATCGTCAGATGATGATAGAAAAGCCGGTTTTTCACCATCACATCATCATCAACGACTATCGCATTTAGAACAGCAACAAAAAAGTAGTAAGAAAGATAAGAAAAAACGGTTAAGTAAATTAACTGGATCTGGCTTTGATCATATTGTGATTAATCCTAAAGATGATGAATGCTTCATACCATTTGAACAGATAGAATTACCAACCCCACCACCTGAACAATTTCGAATGACTAATTCTGTAGATCATCGAGAAGCTCGACGTGACCGAAACAAAAAAGCAACAGCATCAACAGTTGGACTGCCTACAAGTCATCAGCCGCTGACACAAAATAGAAATCACGCATCAACTGATGAAGAATTACTTTCCATGCGATCATCACAACGATATCGTAGCGATGACAGTTTGGGCAGTAGTGGTGTAATAAATGGTAGTATATCCAGTAGTAGAAAAAGCCGTGCAGCAAGAAATGAACGTTATTTTAAACGATTGAATCGAGATGGAGAAATTAGTGGAAGTGCACCCATGATGCAAATTTCACAAGAGGTTGGTAGGTGGAAAACGCAACCAATAATGACCCAACAATCAGCACAATTATCAGTTTTTAATGGACAAAATCAAAACAATCCTACAATTGCAATGCAATTTCTGCAAAATAAGGATAATCAACCAAATTCTCAGAACGAATACTATTCAAAGAATGCTACATACCCAGGAAAACTTACTTATCCAACAAATAACATTGTGCGAGAACAACATTTTATAGCAGATTATCCGTTACAGAAACCGAAAAATTTACAAAATACAGTTGCTGCTGACAAACGAAGTGTTAGTTTTGATAATCATATTCATTTGCAAAAAAACCAAAATGTATCCATACCAAATGTACCACCACCACCACCACGTCGAGATCCTCAAAGACGTGTATCAATTGGTAGTAGTCAGAAAGAGTTGCGACCGATATCTTGTGCTTTTGACCAAAATATAAAACCCAAAAACATAATGAATGGTCGTTGTGTTTCTGATGATCGCCTTTGGGGTCCTAATAATAGTATTTATCAAAATATTTCAACCAGTGGGCTTCATCAGCGGCCTTCTTCAACACAACCCCAGCCTGTATCAATTAATCAACAGAATCAACGAAGATTTATTACACGTCCTGAACGTGATGCTACTGCAAATCACATTAATTCTTCACACGTTGCCAATGATTACCAGTATGTAACTGATGCAACTCCACGTTCGAGGAAACCAATACATTCTTTTAATCCAGGCGACCCACAATCACAGTCAAAAGAACAAACAATTAATACAAACGGTATTCAACAAATTCAATCGCCTATCAGAACTACTAAAAGTGGATTATCAGGACCATCACCATTACGTATAGCTACAGACTTTTGGAAACAAATCGATCAGCAGGAAAGTAATCGCCGCGGAAGAGAAATTACTGAAAATCGTAATCGAAAAATTAACAAACCACGTTCAGCTTCCAGTTCACGCGTTAGGGATGTTAGAAATTATAATAATCAATTTAACGAAGAAGTATTTGGCAATCCCAAGAGGGAAAATAACTCATATACTGATGATGTAAATAATGTTGTTAATGGCAGTTTAATAATTAAACCAACAATTTCTAAAGAAAATGATAAACATTATGTAGAAGTTAAAAAAAATCCATATATAGCTAACAATAATAAAAGTCAGTCAATGCCAAATTATTACTATAATAAAAATGGGCAGATGCGTGATAATAATTTTAATATTGCATCTTTGAACAAATATGATGAATACGTTAAACAACATAATAATACTCGTAGAAATGATTCTATAAAAATACCTCCTGAACCTCCAAAACGTAAAGCTGCAATTGTAAATCCAGAAGAAATTTTACAGAAAAAACCAACCAATCTCGAAGATGCAATAAATGAACTTGAAGCCATTTATAAAAGTTTAAAACTAGGTGATGAAGATTTAATAGATCGTGCAGAACGTCGTGACATTTCTAGTACGAGAAATTTTGAAAAATATGCTAACAATTTCGAGAATATTGATGACGATGACTCTGATCCAATGGTAGAGCCTGACGTTGTACTTGACGATGTTGCATATAGGAATGCAAAGCATGCTAATACAATTGTCAAAAGTGTAATAAGTCAGCCACCATTTGGTATACCTGTAGGTCCAATTCCTCCATCTCCAAATACTGACTATTTGCATGTAACTCCTGATAAAGATAAAAAAAATAAAATTCGTTATTCTCCCCACAATTACCCTGACTTAGTTACTGATGACCTGGCAGTTAGAACTCTACGAAAAGACTCTCCTAGTCGTACTAAGCCTAATTTTGTATATCCGAGTAATACGTTAAAGAAAAAACGTGCCACCAGAACACAATCCGCAAATATTTATACTCTTATACAAAGAGATGCTGCCAAACCATGTGGTGGTGATTTATTAAATTACTTTGAAATAGAGAAGGCACTTGAGAAAGCTGGTAGTTTAACAGATATTAATAAAAAAGCTGATGACATACCGGTTACTTTGCAGCTACTTAAAAATTTAAAGAATGAAGATCAAAATTTGACACCACGTAAACAAATATTTAGACATCCGAGTCAAGGTGGTGCAATATTTGGTTTGTCTTCAAATTTAAAATCTTATGATGATAAGAATTACAATAAACAACCAATTCCATTACCTCGAACTAGTCGTAGTCCAGATCTACCTAAAAATCTTAGTGGTGTAGAAGAGTTTTTAAACCAAATTGCTAAAGAAGCAAAGGAAAGTAGTGAAAAACTTGAAAGAGATTTAATTGAATTAAGAAAGGATGCTGCAATGTCTTCTACACAAAAAGAGAAAGGGGAAAAAAATTTAATAGAAATTGAAAACGTTTCCCAAGCAGCGAAACGATGTGAAGAAATCTTATTAGATGTTGTACCACCTGAAGAAATCAACTACGTTGAGAATGTTGATAAAAGAAGAAAATTGGTAAAAGAAGAAAAACTTTTAAAAGACATAGATCAAACTTCTGCAGCAGCTAATTCTGTTTGCCAGAAAATTCTTAATGAAATTGTTACCGCTGAACCACCTGTTATTGTTCATGAAGCAATTAAGGTGAAAAATGATAATTTAAATGATATAAAAAGTCAAATGAAAAAAGATATGAATAAAAATTTTGTTGTTGCCGATTTGATACAAAAACTTGATCCTAGTTCCCAAGAAATTGGTAAAATTGCATCACGATGTATGCGACAGATAAGTGAATTAGGAGATTTAAAAGATGAAATTGTCGATGATGATATTCCTGATTATGATAATTTAAATTTAAATGGAAGTATTGATCAGTCAATTAAAACAAATTCTCTGGCTTGTAAAAATACTAAAAAAATTAAAACCGATTATAGGAATAATGTTGACAATGAAAATCTTCTTATTGTTCTAGAAGGCGATGTACCGAAAAATAATAGAAATTTACAACAACCGGATGATGATATTGATAAAATTATGAAAGAGTGTGAAGAAAAAGTTGCAACAGTATCATCACGTAAAAAATCAATATCATTACATTTATTAGGCCATTCATCTGAAGAATCAGCACGTGGATCAGATGATGCAGCTCTAGCAACTAATGTTAGTCATCATTCAACAGAAGGTGGCTTAGACAGAATTGATGGTATAATTATAAATACACAATTTTCATCATCTAGTGATTGTATTAAATCATCAAGCCCAACACCAGGTCGTCATCAATCATCTAGTATTACTTCAATAAATAATGCATTTTCATCTAGTGATTATGTAAAATCTCCTAGTAGTGAAATTAATCCTCCTAGCACTGATCCAATTAAAACATTTAGCACAACTTCATATGAAGTACAAACTAGTTGTTCAAGCGCAGCAGCAACACCAAATTTAATTAATTTATCATCAGCATTTAGTGAAAGTACAACCCCATCTCCATCTATTAATTTAACACCAATTGGTAATGAAGTATTTAATTCATCCGATAGTATATACCAAAAAAATAATGATAAATTTAATAATTTTAAAAAACATATATATGATAATAATGATAGTCCTTCACAATATAATTCATCTGAAGAATTAGCAATGATATTCGGTATAACTAGACCCTCGTCGCCATCAACTGGATCACAAGCAACAGCTACAGGTAAAATGTTTGTTACAAACACTACAATTATGATCAATGCCAATGATGAAATTATTTCAACTAATTCTGTATCATCTATTTGTTGTTCTAGTTACGCCAATAATACTGACAAGAGTGAATTCTGTTGTGTTTATAATAATAATAATAATAATAATAATAAAAAACAAAAAATAGCTAACATAATTAATATTAATGCTAGTGCTATAGCTAATTTGTCTAACACTATGCATTCTGTTGCTTGTTCATTGGATAATCAAGAGAATGTTTATTCCAATTTAGTTTCATGTAATTTCGATTTTTCTATTAATTCTAATAAAAATGCATATTCCTTAATCGATTATAATAATAATCCACCTACTTGCATGAATAGTGATAATTTTTCGATTATTGAAAAATTACCTATAAATTTAAATATTGTCCCTAGTCCAACAGAAATAAATAAATCTAATGAATTACAATATGATTCATTTAATTCAAATGAAACATATTCAAATCCAGATTCTGGAAATGTAAGTCTATTAGATTTTTCAATTCATCAACGGCAAACTAATCCGAGTACAACAACAACAACAACATCAAATCTACTTGAAGTTTTTTTAAATAAAAATAGTAAATTTAATATTTCAAGTAATTTTATTAGTGAAATTGAAATTTTAACTGAATCCAGCAAACATTTTAATAGTCTTAAATCGTTAGAAAACATTCTTACCATCACTACTGATAAAAACGGATCTAATTTAGATACTGATTTATCTGTAAATAATGAAAATAATTTCAAATGTAATTTAGGTGAAAAATTTCAAAATACATGCAAAATATTAAATACAATTAATGTCGAAAATAATAATTATGAATTACCTGCTATTACAGAGGATAATGAACAAAAATTAATTAATAAAGCTGATAATAATATTCTTGTAAATCAATTTTCATCATTGAAAGATCAATTTAATGATCAAAGTGATAGTGAAATAAAACAAATTACGTTAATAAATAATCCGTCGAATATGTTATCATCTAATTCATATAATTATCCAAAATTAAATCAATGTACTGGTGCTGATAATGATGCTGCTGTGAATGGAACAACAACAATATCGAAATATAGTAATCTTGATTTAGCACATCATGATACAGTTAGACATTCTATTATAGAATATATTATAATTGCTTGCACTTATGGTATTGCTAGCTATGATTTTGTTACATATCTAGCAATTATTGTAGCTATAAGAACACTTATTGTTCTTCTTTTATCTTGTTAGAGATTATTTTTTATTAAAAATTTTTTTAGCTTGTACTTTGCGATTAATATTTACGTCCAGAATATTTACACAAAAAAAAATTCATCAATACGAAATATTACAATTTATATTTCGCTTTTTTTTTTAATCATTATTAAATGTACAATTTTTTACATAAATTCTTTAAATATCTTATAATTTTTTACATAAATTCTTTAAATATTTATTTATATAAATTATAAAAAAATATCTTTGTTAAAATTAAATTCATGTAAATTTTTTTTTTGTGCCAATAATTATTTTAAAAAGAACATTTTTAATTTTTTTGTTGTTATGATTATGTATTTTTAAATAATTTATTTCACGCTTTGTGTTTAATTTTTAATTTCGTTATAAAAAAAGATTCTTTTTTTAAAAAAAATATTCTCTTCTCTTAATATATTTTCAGATAAATATTAACTAAAGTGTAAATTATTGAAATTTAAATAATTATAGTTCTCATCATAAAATATTTTACATATTTTTTAAATTCATTTTATTACTTTTTTAACAAATTCAAATTTTAATTATTATTATTTTAATATTTTCCTTCTATTTTTTTTTGTATAATAATTTAGTTTCGTTGAACTATCTGTAAAATAATTTAAATGCAAAAGTATTTGATAATTTGTTGAAAATAAATTAAAAATAAAATTAATTTTAAATGAAATATATTATTATTAACTTGAAAATTATTGTGTTTATATTTTTTTTCATTAAAATACGATATTTTAGGCTAAAGAGAATATGTCGCTGACCTCTCTCGTTGAATTCGTCGCCAAGGATGTTGGCGGTGCCGATGTATTTACAAAAAGAATAAATTCTTTAAATGTGAGTCTTGCCAAACACAGCGACGAGTCCAATAACAATCGAAATATAGCGGCGCGCGACGGAATTGTAACCGCATATTACGAAATACTATGTGATTTTGATACTTCTTTGAGACTTATGACAGCGGGAGATGGCAGCGACAACGATATATTCTGTTTGGTTTCTTATAATCAAATGACAATTTTACGCGGTAGTATTGTTACAGCAAATAAAACAACCATTGAAAATATGTTGTCATGTTTATATTTGCAATTGTAATTTGAATATTTGAAAGTAGAAAGTAAATTTATAGTAACTTTATAAATCCATTAAAATATGACCAGCTTGTGATTTTGGTATTAAACTTTCATTCAAATATATATTTTCGTACTAGATGCAATTAAATATGAATGTGTCCCACTTAATATTGCATTGGATGCTAGATATGTATTACGAAATATGGTATCTCGTAAAAAATTATAAAAATAAATGTGTGTCCGGTTTTTTTAAAGTACGATTTTCGGTGCAAAATCGCTATATTCGAGCCCATGCGATAAATATTTGTATATACATATTGAAATGTTTAAACCTTTATTTTGCAATATTTATACAACAGTATCACAAAAACTTTTGAGTAATGCCGTCCATTTAGAAACGGTTCGAGTATGACTTGTGAAGAAATTTTTTTTTTATGAAATGAGCTGAAGAATTTATTGAATTCAATTGCAACATCATGCATTTAAAATAATTACATTACTTTACCAGATTATACACAAAAATGTTGATATTTCTACCTGAAAAAGCGTCAAAAGTTGAATTTGGTCAACTTTTGCAATGCTTTTAGTTTGCATTGGCGTTGTATTTCGCAAATTTAATTTAAAGTAATATTAATCTTGTTGCAGTAGAATTCTTGTAGTAATATATTGAAAATTAATTTATAATACATTTTTATTAAATTTAAATTAAGTATTTCAATTTTTACATAATTAGTAATTAACACATAATTTAGTGTTAAAATATAATTTAGTAATTAACACATTTTAACTTTGAAAATTAATTATTAGTTAATTATTTTGTTATTCTTTATTATAGTCAATTTAAATTATTGAAATTTTTTTTACTTTATTTATTAAAATCTGAGAGAATCTGTGACATTGATAGAACTTTATTCCAAACTGCTTGATAATTATATTTTTTCGGTATTTTTGTCCCTTAGTCTTGTTACATGTCTATGTATATAAATTTTATAATCTGAAACATATGCTAATTATTATAGTATTTTTGTAAAAGTAATTAGTATTTATGTATGACGTATATTGTCAAGTTTAATTTATTATTTTCACTGTCTGTGAAATCCCATATGCTAATTTATCATTCCATGAAATTAATTATGATATACGTTTCAAAATATTTGAAAATGTATTCAAATATGAATCATTTACTATTTTTGCTTGCATTGGTATTGACTTGTAAATGGATTGAAATGGAACTAGCAAAAAACTTAAAAAGAAAAAATATTTCCTTGGACGATTCAAAGGATATCAATTTAAAAAATTTCTATTTAAAATTATTATATAACAGCCAGAGCCTATCTCTGACCAATTACTGATTTGGCGACATGTAAGGGTACTGTTTTTTTGTTAAAAGTTATACTTGAGTTATGTTCCAAACAAGTAGAATAAAAATAATGCTGGTTGCTCACACAGTCTCACGGTGTTTCAAGCCGTTTTATTTGAAAATGTTAAACAAAAAACCAGGTACTCCTATAAAATGCTAATTATTATATTTACTATTAATAATTATTTCTGCTTGTACTTATTTATTTAAGAATAGTCTTAATTTTGAGTAATAGCGAAGGACTTGAGTTAAGTAATTGAAAGACTTGAGTTAAGTACAAAATAATAAGTATTTGTTAATTTTATTAACATTGTTATCTCTATTTTAAACCATCGGTTTCACAGACGAAATGTCAGTAGTTTGATGATAGTTGTTTATCGTTCAATTATTACGCTCATCCTTCTTTTTAACCGAAACTTTTTCTAACCGACATTTATTTGCCAGCAAATAAAAATTTTGATAACTTTCCAATTCGATATAATAAAATTTAAAGATTTTCAAATGAAAATTTATAAAATTACTAATAAAAAATCGGATTAATTTTATTGCTTTTTTACTTTGAACCCTTTTTTTTTTGGAGCTTCTCCAAAATTTAAAAAAAGTCATAATTTTGGAGGAGACAGGCTTTTTTTTTAAAATATTTTCTTCCACATATATTTTATTGGTCCACAGGTAGCACAGGTACAAACCTAAAATAAAACTTACTACGTTAGCAAAAATTAATTCTCTTATCAAAACATTAATAAAATAAAATTTGTGCCATCTAGTGGAAGATTTCATCTTTTATGTAAAAACTTTTGTATAAATAAAATCTGACAAATATTTTGTATTAATTATCATCTATCTATATTTGTGATATGATGAAGTATAAAAAGTGAAATGAAACATAAATTTGAAAGAGATTTTTTTAGTTCTTGTTAAAAAAAACTGAGTTATTTTTATAGAATTTATTTTGTTTTTAATTTCAGGTATTTCCGAAATCAGTAAAATTGAATTTTAAAACTGCTAACTGATGATAAATTCAAAAATATGTTTCACATTTTTGTAGAATGTGTTAATTGCATAATTGTGGATTCTTTGGCGTGATAAACTTTATATTCTTCTTGAATTTTCTTTTTTTTTTCAAATTCGAATTTTTGATCGAAAATTTTTTAATTTTATGCAATCTTATGATTCCTTATGTTATTTCACAAGGATACTATTATGTTATTTCACAAGGATACTATTAATTATTAGGTTATTTCCGAAATCAGTAAAATTGAATTTTAAAACTGCTAACTGATGATAACTATTATGTTATTTCACAAGGATACTATTAATTATTAGGTATTTCCGAAATCAGTAAAATTGAATTTTAAAACTGCTAACTGATGATAAATTCAAAAATATGTTTCACATTTTTGTAGAATGTGTTAATTGCATAATTGTGGATTCTTTGGCGTGATAAACTTTATATTCTTCTTGAATTTTCTTTTTTTTTTCAAATTCGAATTTTTGATCGAAAATTTTTTAATTTTATGCAATCTTATGATTCCTTATGTTATTTCACAAGGATACTATTATGTTATTTCACAAGGATACTATTAATTATTAGGTTAAAAATATTAAACTTACTGTCTGTTCTTTTTCAATTCCAAAATAATTTTATACCAGAATTGCTGGCCAATACCAGAATAAATAAATTTATACCAGAATCGTATTCGAATTATCATGTCCTTCTAATAAATTACGATAATTTGAAGTTGGAAATATAATTTTATGATTTCTGTAAAAGTGTTTGGGTTATTAATTATTTTTTTCTTTTAAATTTTGTATAATTAATTTTAATATTTATGGTTTTTGCTGTACTAATTGCTTATCTTTTATGAATTAATTTAATCATTAAAAGAGTTCAAATTTCAAATACAAAATAACAACAAATTTATTTATGTATTTTCTGATAATTTAAAAATTATCCAATAAAATTAGGTGATAATTTAATCAGTTAATGTTAATATTTGTTCATATATCAATTTGATTAAAAACAATTTAAAAAAATATTTAATTATATAAAAAATCTTTCATAGTAAATCATAAATTTATATTATTTTTTTTTCTTCTCTTAATTAAGAGAGATACCAGATACATCGAATCTAAAAATCAAATTTGAGATTTTCAAACGTACTTGCGTAGTAAGTAGTTCTCCTAAATTTTTCTTTCTTTGAATTTTCATTCAGTTAAATAAATCAAAAACAAAGTACACGTGCCTTTGTCCTTAAAAATATTTTCCTTTCATCAACAAAAACAATTTTTTTAATCAATAAAAAATGTACATAAAGAAATGATTGCAGACAAAGAAAGTCACGTGTACCTTGTCTTATTTATGAGAAGAGACAAAATTTTGAATGAGAATTTAAAATTCAATATCTCATCAATTCATTACGCAGCCACTAAATTAGTAGTTATTTTAGAGTCCTCTTAATAAAGAGAACAAGTTAATTTTTCACTATTCAAATGTGAATGTTTTTTTTGATATCGTGAATCATTTATGTTCTCATTATCACGAGTGAACTGTAATAAATATTTTTTTAATAATTAATTAATTCCAACAATTTCATAATCATAAATATTTCATATGGTAAATTACGTGCAAATAAATTCATAAATTATTATATGTTTGCCCTTCACTTATTGCACCACTGGTGTTTAATTTAAATATGGTATATTTGTGTTATTCATTATTTTATTACTATGTAAATAATTTTTATTTTGAATGGTTGACTTCATCGCCAGTATTTGATTTATGAGAAATATATTATACAAATAATATAGATTGTTCTTGTAGTTAGCTCAATTATTATAATATTCTCTTTAAAATTAAATTCTCTCACTAATTTGTAACAAAATCTCACAAATAATTATTTTATCTATAATAAAGAGAAATATTTTTTGTACATTATCCTGTTTAATAATTATACATTTATTATATACATAAATACGTACATAAATTTCATTATACAAGATAGTCAAATCGATTATTTTTTATAATGGGTAACATACAAATTTCGGTTCTTTTTGAATATGACAGCTGATACAACATATTTCAAATTGAATTTTATTATAGCCTGTGTAATAAATTTAATATAAAAATTGACTAATTATTTTTTTTTTTTAGGACAATCTTAATTAATTTCAAAGATATTTCTAAAAAAATTTTGAAAATAAAAGGGAGGATATCACCATTTTTAATTCAACCTTAACCACTGATATCAAAATTTTAGCAAAAAAAAAATGTTTTTCTGTTAACTCGATTAAAAATCTTTTATAATCTCATGTTTTTATGTGAATTTGCATAAAAAAAAAAGGCTGGAAAAGAAAATATGTATATTATTTTTCTCTTGTAATTCCTGTCATGCAAGTTTAA
Source organism: Empis livida (assembly GCA_963932195.1). Lineage (NCBI taxonomy): Eukaryota > Metazoa > Arthropoda > Insecta > Diptera > Empididae > Empis > Empis livida. Next base: position 4,022,178 of record OZ010647.1, read on the forward strand.
CCTGTCAGTTAACATACTTGTTCTGTTTTGTTACAAATAACTAATTGAGGACAAAAATTAATATTTATGATTATTACTAAGAAAATTCCTCATCATTAGATTTCAATAATAAAACCAGTACGTATTATATTAATTAGAACTAACATAATATTTTAGATAACGAAAAATAGGATTTGAAATAATTTTAATTAAATTTAATGTTATTTGGTTTTGTTGTACCACTCTGTATATTTTTTTTATTAACGTCGTCGTTGATTCAACATAAACAAAATATAAAATGGAATAAATTTAGTTTTTTTTTGGAAATATTTGTGTGGAGCTTAATTTTGTTTTTCCAAATTTTTGAAGTTAAATTTTAATTTTAATATAAAAAAATTTTTTCATAAATTTTTACAAAATTGCGTTTATATTTACACCATTGTCATAATCATAAAATTTAATAATAATAATAATCTGTTATGTTCTTCTTTACATAAAAAATGCTCGCAAAAAAAAAATATTGTATTTGTTATTTATTATAATAGAAAATAGAAACTACTAGCAAAATAAAGACAATGACTCAGTTTAGTCTGTTAGTATTGTATTGGCCATGCTAATGGCGAGTACTGTCGCACTAAATACTGATTTTTATATTGAAAAAAAAATAAAAAAATTAAAATAGAAATCGACATTTAAAAATAAATTATTGACTCGCTTAATGTAATATTATTAAATTACATTATTTTAACATAATTAAAATAAAATATTAAAGTGAGTGTTAAATTGAGTGTTTTGCTAAAAAAAAATTGAATATAATTCTAATTAATAATTTAATGTGACAAACCATAAATTTAATTATGAAAATTAGTGCAGTTTATCTTTTAGATTTTTTTATGAAAATTAATTAAATCATTGATTTTTTTTTTTTTTGTAATTTTATTGATAACACAAATTATTTGTCATTTATTTACATTATTTTCTAAAAAAATTTTATTGCGTTGGTTTATTTAAATGGTGGGTATTTCACCATCAAGTGTTAAAATAAAATATATATGTAATAACAAAGTGGTAGTTAAAATCAAGGTTATTCAACTTGAAAAAAAAAAATATTTATATTAAAAATATATATATAAGTCAATTTTTACCTGTCTTTGCGGAATTTGACATAAAAAACAAAATACGATTATTGGTTTTTATTAAAATTAAACCGGCTTATCCTGTAAGTAGTAAAGTGTATTGGAAACATAATTTTTTTTGCTAATAATTTATTTCTAATGATGATAAGTAATTGTGTGGTGAAATATTTATTTTTAAAAATGATTTAATTTCCAAAAAAAAATAATGATGAATTTACAATATCAATTTTTTTTAGATTAATTAAATTTTATACTCTAATTTTTATCTTTAAAATATTTAATTAATTTTTGGAAAAAAAATAATCTTAAAATTTAATACTTTTTGATAATTTCGTTTCAAATACTTATTATATTACTTATCATGGTTTTTTTTTAGGCAAAATATTAAATTTTGAAACAAATACGTAGTAATTATTGTAAAATTCCAAAATTTCGTCGTAATTTCATAGAAACTTATTCCTAATACATATTTCAATTTTACAAGAAACTCTCAATCCTCCAGGTGTATATAAAAAAAAAGATGCAAATCCCAATGCTCCAATGATGATTGAGCTAGTGTGACGTGACTTATAATATTACCGAATATTCAAATTCATTATTTCACCTCTCCTACAGTAAAGTTGTTAAATTTATAAAACGTAATTTTGAAAAATATGAAGTTTTTTTTTTAATTACAAATCAATTCTTTAAATAAATAATAATTTTCTGATACGGAATTCACTCTCAATCTATACCATTCCTTCAACCTGTTATCAAAATATTCTAAAAAATATTTTCAAAATAAATTTGAAATATTATTAGTGCAAAATAGTTTAAATTGTAAAGCAGGTTTATGTAGACTAAGTCAATTTTTGACTAATTATATTCAGACGATTTGATGTGAATAATTTCCACTGTTGGCTAGCAAATATTAACAAATACTAGTCATTGAATATAAAAAATTATGCGTATTACATAAATTTCATGAATTAAATAATTAATTATTAGACTAAAGTGAACTGAATTGTTAGAAAATCAGTGCACTGCAAGAATTAAAATTATATTTTCTTATTTCTATACTTTTATATTTTTCTGAATTTTTATATTACCAAAATGATTATCAATATTCGAATGTATAAAAACACACTTTCCTTATGCACAAACTATAGAATGACCTACATTAGTGGTTTTAATTTGGTTCAGCTTGGTTGATTGTAGCGTCAATATTGCTTGAAATACATAAAAACATATTTTCCGCAAATTTTGTTTTAATAATTTTATTATAATAATGATTAAATCTATGTAAAATTATTAATTATTTTTATCTTTATAATATTAATTACTATAGTCTTATAGTGTCAGTGGTTGCTACTGTTCTATAATATACTATGCCAGATAATTATCATATACTATGCCAGATAATTAAGAAATCTTATGTTATATGAAAGAAATATCTGCTGATGATCATAAAATTCAGCTTATAAAGAGAGAGAATTTTATGGTTTTTGCAATATATTATTAAATTTCTAGGTGGTCAGACATATTTGAATTTTATTTATTAAAATGAATTGAAGCAGTGGTTGCATCTAAAGTAAAATAGTGCATTTTATTTCAAATTTATGTTATTTATGGTGGGAAAGTAACTATATTCAATTTTATTACTTAATTTTCAACTTTTTAACGTTCATTTTTATTTTTTTTTGGGTGAAATCCGTCCGTCCGGTCATTTGTGTGTCTGTTCTTCCGTAAATTATTTAACAAAGAGAATTTACACAAAAAATATTAGCTTAACAAAAATCTGTACATTTCCTGTAATAAATAATATTAATTGAATAAGAATTTTCAATCAGGCGGCGTTAAATGAATTTAACACGGGAAATTAGTTTTCAAAGCTAATATTAGAGTTTTCTTTAAAAAGGTATTCCTTGGAGAGAGTACAACTATTTTGCTTGATGTAAATTGACAAGTTGTGAAATATATTTGTTTTAAACTTTTAATGGTTATTCTAGATTTCACAAATATACTTAGTATATTTACATAAAAGCTCACGATGCAACAAAGTACATACATACATAAATATGAAAAGTATTTTAATGCAATTCCAAAATCCAAGTACCAGTAAATCTTAAAATAATTAGAATTATGGAATTACAAATATAGTTAATTTATATTCAAATTATATAAATTTTTTTTACACAAATATCTTAAAAAATATTTGTTATAAAAATTAAATCAGTAGAAAAATGTTTACAAAAAATTTAATTGACAGCAAAATTTGGTTTAATTAATGTTTTTTTTTAAATTCCTACAGGATGTTTACTGATTTATTAATAATTTCAATCTTTTTTTAATAAATATTTTTTTCTTATTTAACTTGTTTTTCTATATTTAATAATTATGTTTATCTTTACAAATTAATCTATCGTTATAACTTGAATCATATCTCAAAAAAGAATAAGAGGCGTAAACTCAAATCTTGTATAGAAATAGTAGTTACGGCCAACGAACTATAGAACTATATGAGAGGAGTAAAAATACTTTAATTCTTTTTAAAATCATTCGAAATTGTATTAAGTGTAAAAAGACCTACCATCCAGGTATACTTCTCTATATTAGCAATTCAAATTGTCAACAACAGATTGTCAAATAATTTGAAATATTTCTTATGTTTTTTAAAAAAAAATTTTTAAAGTGATTAAAATTAATAATTAATGAGTGTAAAATAAGTGTGAGATATAATAATAACAAGTTTCATAATGGAGAAAATTGTGAAGTAATGTGTACGAAAAATTCAGTGTATCATAACAGAGACGCAATTGATATTGCATTTTGATATTGAAAATAATGTTCCTTTGTACGAGTATTGTGTTTATCGTGAGCAAATTTTGTGGAAAGAACCGGCAGAAAATCACTATTTAAATTATTAGTTTTAAACGACAATAAAAATTTATAAGAATATTTAAAAAAGAATTTTAAAGCAATAAAAATATTTTATTCACTGTGGTTATGCAATAACACTTTCATCAATTTGAATTCCTTAGAAAGAAACGTAGGAAAGACTTTAATATATTTCTTATTCCCAAGAAATACTAAATATAATTGTAAAGCATATATTTTCCCGATATAATAATGGCCTTAATTCCAATTTTGGGTACAACATTTTCCTTACGTTAGCCTGTTAGTTCGTGGACTTTTTCAAAGTATTATTTAACACAGAAATTGCTGGTAAAACATAGTCGGAAATGTTGCAAAGAGTTTAATAAAATGTATATATTTAGTGCTAATGGATTCAGTGCACGTATATAATGTTCACCATACAAAAAAAGCGCATAAGTATGAAACTAATGCGCCACATTTTTTTTAAAATATTTTTTCAAGGGCAAATTAACAATTTTTATAATTCTTCTATTAAATTTTCACTTGCAATTTGTTTAGAATTTTCTTTTAATTCGGTTCAAAAAAAAATTCGAAATTGAGTGTCCTAAATAATAAAATAAAATAGGGAATTTAATTTGGCCCAAACACTATAACAGCTGTCTATTTAAAATATTTATAATAAGAATATGGTTTTTCAATAATGCGAAATTAAAAATACTTTTCGAAAATCATAAAATTTCTAGTCCTCCCAACCATAACAAAAAAAATTAAGTAACTTAAACAAAATTTTTGCTATAAATAAAATTAATATTTTGTTTGTTTGATTTAAAATATTTAAAATAAAGATTAAATTATCAAAAAACAAAAAATGTATTTTTAGATTTTCTTATTTATGTATTTTATTATTATTTAGCGTTTCTTTTGCATTTTAAAATTCCCCACATATTCGAAAATGTTCATTATTATTTGGGTGTTTTACATTAAATCTACATTTTGTTGAATGTTGAAAAATATTTAAAATAAATAAATATTTTCTATTTTATTCGTGCATTAAGTAAAAATATCTATTCACCTAGCCAAAAATTTTGCATTTAAATATGACAGCATTTATACGATCTTTTAATTGTTTCATTTTGAATATTCAAAATTATAAAAATAAATAAAAGCTTATAATTAAATTTTAAAATTATTTCAAAAATAATTTAATTCGTAAGAATTATTTTATTTTGTGCAATTCTCACTCTCTCTTAAGGAAAATATATTAAGTCAGTTCATTTCAATACCATGCGTCGGTGTTCAAAATTTCATTTTCGGAAAATATAATAAATAAATGTCTGTACAATACAATGGCATTTCTACAAATAGGGGCGCTAGTTAAACTAGAGGCGTGAAATATATTTATAAAAATCTCAATTTTTTAACTGGATTCATATGTAATTAGTGCAACATGCTCTTGAATTTACAGAAAGAAACATGCATATATATAATTGGCACACAAACAAGTTCACAAGTATTGCCCAGCATTTTTTGTTATGATTTAAAAGTCCCAAAATAAAACCAAAATTTTAGTGTAGAAAGTCTAGAAACGTTTATCATGTTTAGAAACTCACAAGACATTTTGACCGAATAGTTGATTTTACAGATTCCAATTGCAAGTCATTATTTGATTGCTAAGTTTATGTAATCAATAGAAATGGTAAAACGTTGATTTTTGATTAATTAAAAATTTCTACAAAAAATTAATTATTTTTGTTATTTTTTAATACAAATATTTAATATAAAGAAAAAGACTAAAATAAATTAATTTTCATATAAATAATTTTTTATTAATTGCATGCCTTTTTGCCTTTTCCATTATGCTTGCCTTAAAAAAAGTATAGAATCACTGCTGACTAGAAGTTCATTTTTGTTTCATTGGCAATCTATATTACATATTAAAAAAGATAAAAAAATATTAAATATTTCTATGACTTCTCATTTCATTCGTATATCTGTAAACATATTCTTTGAACTTTACAATTTTGAGCATAAAATAATATGTACTTTTATTGTATTACTACGTTATAAATAGAAATATTGATACATACATAAATTGCTTTTGTATAATGTTTAATTGGATTAAAGATTGAAATATATCAAGAAATATTTACAGAAAGGTTACCAATAATTTGTTTGTGCTTAGTTTATTTGCGTTTTTTTATTAATAATGGGTCTTTTTTCCCTTCAGGGTAATTTTTTATAATGAAATTAATTTGTATACATAAAAATTTTATAATCGTTTCAGATTCCGTTGCACCAAATATACTTTTTCTCGAATTGGAAAGAAAACTTTCATCATCATCTAACGCTGCCAATTTATCCTGCCACCAACAATCACCTCAGCATATACTATCGAATACAAACGTTTCAACCGATCTCATTAATCTTTCAGATGATTATGCAACCAAAAATTATAAAAGAGTTTACAAAGTGAATTTAATTGAAACTAATCCAAAAGAAAAATTCTTTCCAATTGGTATAAGTAAATCAACATCATATTTAGATCGGCTGTTATTGAAAAACCAAAAAAATTTACAGTTTTTAAAAGGAAATCCTAATATAGAAATAGAAAGAAAACAACGTTTTTTATCTTTAACACCATTAAATGGTGGAGATTATGTTAATCATCATAAAGACATATTTAGATGTGCTGATCCAGAACAGAACTTAGAAGTTCATGGTGCCAATAACAAATTGCGCCCACATAGTTCACTGTATAATATACTATGCAAAGAGAAAAATTTCGAAATTATAAATATGAATAGCGTTGAAGCTGCAGCTGTTGTCCATCCAAATGGTGCAACTTGCTGTAGCAATAGAAAAATTGATTCCAATAAAACCACTGAGGAACAAAATATTGTGAATAGTTTTAGAAATACATCAATTTCAAGTAAATCGAATGATGAAAGAGATATTTTAGGAAATGATGAAGGATTTTTAACAGAAGTACAACCACAAACTGAAGGAATTGTTAAACTTAATCACGAAGATAATTTACTTAATCTATCAACTCAAAATAAAAACATGTCATTTACGTCATCGTCCAAGGATAATATAAGTTTTTTAAGTGATGAATTGAACAATTTCAATAATTATAATAAAGAAACTACAAATAATAGCAATACAAACAGCACCTTCAATAATGGTAATAATCTTCATGATGATGTTGGTACTAAATTAAATGGAATTGATTGTGAAGCTGGTATTGAGTGTGAAAAGGAAAATTGTGAAGCAAAACTATTGGATATAAACACAAAAGGTGCTAAGAATATATGTGATAATAACAAAATAAATAAAACGAGTCGTACAAATAGTCAAACGGAGAAAAGGTAAGTAATATATTGGGTGTATAATAAATGGTTAATTATGAGTTTGAAAAAAAACTTGGTTACTAAATTCATACTGGATAATGAAATTAGAGTCAATAAATTTTCATATTTTATATGGCAAAAATTCTTATTGTAAAAGTTTTATAGATATTCAAATTTAAATAAATAGATATATTATTTTTAATTTAATTCACAGATACATAACTCGAACCAGTCGAACTACAGGTAATAGTAGTGATTCATCATCTACCTCTTCTAATCATCATGTCAAAAATCGTTCCGGAGCATCATCAATTCCTGTAATGTCTTCAACTTTAAAAAATCCACGCACCACAAACTGCCTTAATTCACCAATTTTATCGCCTTCTAAACTCACGACCACAACACATAGTAGTTCATCATCAAATTTATCTAATTATAATAAAATAAATCGTCAACCGTATTCTTCTGCTGGAATTGGTGCCGTTTCGAATGGTAATAATTTAATTTCAATAAATACCACGCAATTAACTACATTATCACTAATATTTTTAAATTTGTAATAATAATAATTAATTACTATAATTCTACATTTAGCTATCTATTTCATTAATTATTGTTACAAAATACCGATTCAAATTATTTTGCGTTCCAATCAATTTATCCTTACTGAAAAATAACGAAATTTTTATTTAGAATAATTTGATTTGAACCTTTTTTAATGAATATTTTTTTAGATGCTAATACTAGAAATTCAAATGACACTCAGCTAAGTTCAATTAATGTCAACAACAACAACAGCAATAATATCCATAATTTATTTGCGGTTGATATATTAAATGAAGGATTAGGCGATAGTCGAACTAATCCACAAATTGTCCGATCAACAAAAGCTTCACGTTTACGAGCTGCCGCTTTTGGTATGATGTAGTCAAGATACATATTTGGGATTATTAACATAAGTAGATTCTTTACAGTGACAACTGTATGAAAATATTTTTTTTAATTATAACGAAAATGGATTTTTTGACAAATGCATGTCTACAGTGTCTGCAAAACAAAATATTAAAAATATTTTTCCCATCCTTGAATCAGGCAATTACCCGTACTTTTTTTTTGAGTATATTTTTTTGGAAAAATATAAGAAATATTTACGGTTTTAAAATAATTTTAAAAATAAGTGTAGTACATAACTTTCAATAATTTCGAAGTAACTAGCTCAATTAATGAGAAATTATAAATTGATGCTTTATATAAACATTTAATTAAATTTAATTTAATTCTAATTGTATAAATCCTATTGTCCAGTCACAATTATTCTTAGATGTACTACATTTATGTATTATCGGAAGTTTGTATTTATTTTTCAATCATTGTTTCAAATGCTTATGTTTGTTCAACGCAAATGTAGATTTTCCTATATTCTAATATTTATGATTCAAATATCCAGTGATTTTTCTTTCGCATTATTAATCTTATTATAAGCATTTTATTTATAATTCATTCAGCATATTTTCTAATTTTTCGTGCGATGACGTTATTAGTCATCGATATTAGATACTTATTCAAAAATTGTTTAGTTTTTTACCATCAGTTAGTATTTCTATTATATTAGTATAAGAATTTATAATATAATATACATATATTTAAAAAAAATATAATTCATCTTTAATATTCGTAGGAATGCATTCATGCTACAAATAGAAAATCATAGTAATAATATTATGTAACAAAACTTAAATAACATTTATTAAATATCTTTGTCTATACAAAATATTATAAATTTACTTATTTCATTAAAATAATTCCTGGTTTTAGATAAAAAAAAATTGCATACTGAAGGGTTGTCATCAGTTAACATATCACCGCCCTCTCATCAATTTCGTTTCTCGCCCAAGTATTATCAGTCAGACAAAGCAAGCATTGAAAGCAATTTAATGAGTAAGAATTCCGATGGAAATAATTCGGGTGGGGATCCTAGTACAGAAAACTCAATGGTAGAGTGCAAATCATTATCACCACTACGTTGCATTAAAACTGGAAGTCTAGTAACTGGAGTTGATGATACTACATGTAGTGAAAATACTACAACAGAATCAAAAGAGACTGAAAATAAAACGTTAGTTCATTTATATTTTTATTTTAGTTAACCAAAATTTTAATTAATTGTATTTTAAATTTGCAGCAGATATGCTTTGGATAATTGGAACGAAGGGACATCAGTAACGGAAGAGTCCAGTACATTAGAAAATGAAGGAATACCGCAATATACTATTAAAATTGGTGTTAATACGAAAAACAAAGAATTGACAAAACCAAACGATGGAGAAGCAAAGAAATATATTCTAGAGGAGAACCGCCAAAATGAAGAAAACAATTTAAGACCAAGAACTTCAACAATGAATTCTGTAGCTGTAGTTAACTCTGCAGCTGATTTTGAATTAAGTCCTGTCAGAAGTTTTAAAATTGTAAAACTAACAAAAAATATAATATTGGTAATAATCAAATATTTAAAAATGTAATATTATTTATTTTAGTCTACATCACCAAGAAACGAAGGTCGTGATAAATCGTCAAAAAGGAAATCTAATTTGAATCGAGCTTACAATGAGGAATCTATTCAAGATGGTAATTTAACATTTTATGTTACATTATTCATTACAAATAATAATTTGTTAGCTGGAATTTAAATTAAAACTTTTTTTTTGGTTTTCTTATGTTGAAAATAAATATATTCGTGAAATAGAATTTACTGCTGTATTCATACAAGTTATAACTATAATTAAGTGAGAAAGCTAATAAAATATATTTGCTACAATATTGTAAAACGGTATATTTTTGCGATATTATATTTTATCAGTCTATTTTAAATTATGCCTAATATAACTCCTAATGTAGATTTAATTTTAAATACATCTTAATCAAAATATTATTTATTTTCCAATATTATTCACAAATCGTATTATTCACAAATATAACAAAGTGGTGATTATAAGTAAAAAAAAATAACATTCTTCAATATTCATTTTTCACTATTAAAATTTAATGTATTGTTAAAAATTATTGCCTTTCTAGATACTGCAACTAACCGAAGACGACGACGTCGAGAATTAGGAATGGCACGTCAGTTAATACCAAATGACGTTAGCACAGTAATTCATGATATCATCGACCCAAATAAAATAATTGAAACGGAACTTATCAATATTACACCGGATCTAAATTTACCGCAATCAACACCATATCGTAAAGATTTTATAAGTGGAAGTGTTTCTTTAGATCGGAAACGAGCAAGTACAGCTAGTCCTAAGATAGAAATACCAACAAACAAAAACATTTCCCCACCTATAAATAAAAAAACCGTAGAAAGCCCAAATACAAGCCTTGATATAGATACTAATTTAAACAACATACCTAAAACCTATGATAGAGAGAAAACAGAAGAACTTGCACGTAATTTTAATCGTGAATATGAGTATATGAAAAAAAATAAACGTTTATCAGACGTCACGAAAAAATTTGATAAAATTCGGCAGCGCACGAAAAGTGAATTAGCTGAAATTCAAAAAATTACTGCTAAATGTCGAAGTCTTACGCCGGGTTTGGAACAATGTAAAGTTGATATGCAAGAAATTGGAGCTGAAGCTGTTACATTATCCGCAAATGAAGAAAAATTACCAATAAGCACTACCGTTCGCGAAAAAAAACGATATTTTACTTTTGACTTTAGCGCGCCAAATATAAATTTTAATCCCAATTTATTGAAAAATGAGCCAGTTGCTTACAAACCATTTGAATTGGATTCGAGAAATACTCCACTTTCAACTAGTAATGAACAAAATAAAACATTAGAGCCAATTAGTAGGCGATCATTTACAAAGAAAGATCGTAAAAGTTTGGATAAAGAAGTTCATCTTTCTGATGAACCATACACGACCCCGATTCATTCCCAACAAAATGGTCGTATGTTAAAGAGCTACAGTCAGGATACCGATATAAGTCCATCTGATTTAATATCTGGTTTAAAATTATCACCAGTTTTTAGACGTAAAAGTTCTGATGAACAAAGTTCATCGTCATCAGCAACAAATCATATTGTATCAATTCTTAAAAAAAAAGATCATGTCGAATCTAGTTCAGCATCAAGCAATGCTTCGCCAGTAACGTTTTCATCAAGTGTAATTGATACGCCAACACGTACAAATTCTAAACGCCAAGGAATATTAAAAAAACGTAGTAGCTTAGATGAAAGTCGTTATTATGGTCGCAGTAATTCACCAGATGAACGTAGTATTCTAGTTAAATCCACTCGCCGTAATAGTTTAGAGGAGACAAATCAACACGGAATTTTAAAACAAAGCAGTTATGAGAGTAAAAGTGACGGCTGTCCAAGTGCAGAGCCTCATGGAATTCTTAAGAAAAAAGATTCAAATTCAACACCTTCAGAATTGACGGCACCTACGTCAAAGCATGTATCAATATCACAAGCTGTAATATTAGCGGCAGCTGAATTATACAAAGATCAAGTTTTAGAGAATGCTAATAATAATTGCAATAATAATATTAATGTCGTTGGTGGTGTTAATAATACCAACGGTATCAGTGGAGTTTCTTATATCAGTAATAATGGGAACATTGATAACTGCAGTGGCAGTGAATATGACATTAAGCCCATTCTAAAAACTGACAGTCAAGAATACCGGACACCGAAACCAATACTTAAAAAGAAACCATCATGTGAGACTGAGGAAATTCGGCCGATACTTAAAACGTCACGTAAAAGTTCACGTGAAGAACAGACAGATATCGATGAAAACTTATGGCGATCAATTTTGAAAAATTCGAATTCGCCAGCAAAGCAGCGATCATTAGCTTCAGAACAATTAGAAACCCATATTTTACCAATACGCAGTAAATCCTTAGATGACCCAGATAGCGATAAAGTAATTGATTTGTCACCACAATCATCACTATCTATTTCTTCTACTGGTATTTTACCAAATGAAAAACCAACCATTTCAGTTGCTGCACGGATTCGAAATATGGAAATCTTCTTAACAAATAGTAATAAAAAAAATTCTGCAACAGATGATAGCGGTGTGTCATTAAGTTTAAATAGTACTCATACTGGAGCTGTGCCAAAAACATACAAACCTAATATAATACGAAGAAATAACAATAAAAATCATTTTAAAACACAACCAATAACCAACAACGAATTAAACGAGTAAGTATGCTATTACATATAATAAATTTTTTAAATATATTATTAAATTTTGGAAATATATTTAATAGCGAAAATAGTTGCTAGTAACAATTCGTACAATTTAGTTTTAAATTGGTCATTTTACATTCTAGAATGTCCAATCTAACCAATTGGACTAGAACCGAAAATACCCTCCAAAAAAAATATTATACACATGTATAGTAATTTTCAGTTTTATAGTAAAAATTATTTTGGAAGCCAAATGAGCGAAATGGAGCCAACCACAGAATTTTTGCTCATGCCATAACAGTTGTAGGAGGTTTTTGAGGGTAGTTGATCCTCAAGGCCTACAAATATGCTAAATTTTGATAGAACCTGAATCAAACGTTTTATTAAAAATCGTATAAAAAAATTAAATTTTTGTTCAGCAATTTTTTTGCTGACGTTCTATTTTCTGTTTCCATTAATCACCTTCAAATGGCAACAAAATAAACTACAATTCGTCAAACCTCAATAGACTGAAATTTGGTCTGGTTTGAACATTAATAGATGTAATTTCTTGAGTAATATAAATTTTTTAAATTATACCATCTGTCTCAAATAATTATATTACTTATTTGTAATTATTTCTGTTATTTTTAAAGTTAATTTTTTTTTCCATTAAGCAATTCTTCCCTTGAAAACAAATTGTAAAAAGTTTACGAATTTATAAATAAATCTGAGAATCCAAATTTTGAGAGAGAATTCGAAATTAAAGATACTGAAAATGAAAATTTAAAATGTAAGTTTTTTTTTATATATTAATATTGAAAATTTGATAATATTAAAAGTTTTCGAATTTATAGTACATACATATGTTGTAAAAAATAGGCCTATAATATTATTTATTAAGATATCAATAAATTTATTTAATTGATATTTTATAATAAACTTAAATATCTTTATAAATATATTTCATCTTTAATTAATTTATTCTACAAATCGAATATTTTGAATTAGTTGAAATTTCTCTCTCGAATATATGCAAATTCTTATTTTAAAATTCGAATTCTATGCTAAAAGTGTACAAAATATAAATTGCGCGAAAACGAATTTAGTATAATTTAATACCTTTCAGTAGATTGTGGTGTTTTATATAAAAGAGAAAACTTTTGAGAACTATTGGAGTTTAATATTAAATATAATACATTTACGTCTTAAAGATTAAGTGTTATACAAAATTTCAAATTATTTCAATATTTGAAAATATATTTATTATTTTTTTAAATAAATTTTGTGTTTTTAATAAAATTGAATACTGTGTACTATATCCATTTAAAATATTACCAAACGTTGAATAAATTTTGCAAATCACTTAATCTCTGAATTATTACGTGCAATATTATAAAAAAATATAAATAATTTCTAAAAATAAAACAAATTGAAAATCTTTTATGTGTCCATAGACGACGTCTTGTAAAAAAAAATTTCATAATATTCTATTTATTTTTATAACGTACTGAATACGAAAATAGCGATTATTTTCTAATAATACATATTCAATATGTTGACATAGAAAAATTATATTTCTATTTGTATTTTATTAGTTTGAAACCATTTTTGGATTCATTTACACCAATTAAACAAGATAAATTGGATTATTCGTCATATACTGTACAATCGCCGTTTTCACCAAATTCAGAATTTGAAAAATCTGTTAACTTTCAACATCTTAATACCAGTATAGCAGCTGGTCCTATTGATCAATATTCACCACAATTATATTCTGATATTACATCAGTATCAAAACTTAGTAATAGCAGTTCACAAGCAGCTAAATTATTTGATATGTCCGGTATTGATGATCAAAATACAACAAAATTGAATGAATCTAAAATTTGTGAAGATACAAAATATGAAGATGCTGACGATCATCAATCTGGATTTGTCAGGAAGAGTAGTGTTAAAGCTAAAGCAAATTTGTTTCAGCAAATGGAGGAAAAAATCAAGATAAATAATTCAGAAGAGAAAACTCCGGTGACGAGAAGAAGTAAGTTTAAATATTTAATATAAATCAAATCTATATTTATTGAAAATTTGTTACTTTCTTAATTTAAAATCCATAAAAAAACGGTATTTCGTCCTTCGATTTTTTAAATTGTACAAAATCACTAATAATTTCATAAAAGCAAGGAATCACATGAACCATATTATAAGTGAAATTAATTACATTTTGTTCTTATTGAGATATTTTTAAGCCTGGGCTTAATATAAATTTCTGCATAGAAAAGAAATAATTCCCCTTACTGACTAGTTTCACAATGTTAATTCCACATCAGGTGGGATTATTTGATGTTTAACAAATTGTTTTTTAAACTATTTACTATTTTGATAATCTGTATCTGTATTTACTATTTTGATAATCTGATAATCTATATTATAATAATCTTAAATTAAATACTATTTTGATGTAGATATTGTAATATTCTTAAATTATTTTAGTTTCACCACGATTTTCACCACAAACTGTTGATATAAGTTCGGAACAAAGAAGTTTCCATAGAGAAGATGAAGACTTTGGTAAGATATTTAATTTTTTTATACAATTTTGAAGCTTTTTTTTTTTAACTTTTTGATGGAAATTTTGAAAATGTTTTTTTAATATTAGTTTTAAAATATTTGCATGAGTTTGAATAAGCATTGAAATTTTTTAAAAAGTTACATTTTATAAATTTTCTTTGGTGTTATTGTTCAACATTTTTTTTAATTAAAATATTGTGAAAGCTTATTTTTATTTTGATTTCAAAATATATAACAGTAATTAATTACAAAAAGATATGTTTATGTTACGTTAAAATCTTCCTATTTTTATAGTTCCGTTAAATTCGAAAACGAATAAATTGTTTTATGTTAAAAAAAATGTCAGAAATGAAGAAAAATACATTGTAATAAATTTAATGCAAGTAATATGTAGTATAAGCCCAAGAACTATAACACCTATTTTAGAACAAAATAAAATTTCATACACAAATTTAAGTTTCCGTTTAAAAAGTGTTTAAAGTCAAAAAACATAACTCATAAATAAACAAACATATTTTTTTATTTCTACACATTATAATTTGTAATATGTTTATAATTATTTTGCACACAGATAATTTCAATTTAAATTTTCTGCGAATATTTGTTTTACTTTGAAATTAACTTAAAATAAAAACAAATTCAAAATTTCTGAATAAAAAATATTAATGGATAAAGGTTATCGGTATTTTTTCTAATATTTTCGATTTATTTTAATTATTTTTTATTTATTTTTCACCTACTATACACGCATAAATTTAATTTGTTTTCGCACCAAACATTTATTTCGTAAATATATTAACAATTTATTTAAAAAAATTTAAAATTTTAATTTTAATTAATTTCGATAAAAATTCTACATATATATAAAAAAACAAAAATTTGATTAAAAAAAATCATCCATTTATACATGGCACCATCAAATATATTTTAAATTTCTATAAAAATGTACATTTTATACTTTTGTAACAAAACTGCAATAAAATCAAATATATGAAAATATCGAAAATATTCAAAAAAAAAATTTACAGAACCTTCATCGTTGCCACTCTCCGAAAGATTACGATTTTTTTCAAATCTGTCTGAGATAAACAGTGTTGCTTGCAGTAATCAAAATCAGAATATCACAAAATCACCAAATTCATTACAAAAAATGACTGATAATTATGAAATATTATCAAAAACTTTATGTGTAAATCGATCTAATGATACACCAATATTATTAACAACGAGACAATCACCAGAATTGAATAATAAACGAGTCCGAACTATTGGTAAATTAGTAATACCAGCATTTTTAAATACTGATAAAAATAATAATAAATCTGATCAAGTTAATCATAATAACGTTGACCAATCATTAAAATTTGATAAAATTAAATCTCTATTTTTAACAAATTATAATAGTAATAATAATAAAATTATTGATAATAAAAATTCAATAATAAAAAATGAAATTACAAGTATTGATAAATTTTACACTGGCAAAGAGAATCAGAGAGATTTATATGAATTACGAGATTCTACACAAAAGAACATAAGTGATATCCGCAAAAAATTAATTAAAGCAAATAATAAAATAAAAATAATAACTAATCTGAACGCAAATAATAAACAACCAAGGATTAATTATGATCAGAAATATACGAAATATTTTGGGTTAAGGAAACAAAAGGATATATTAACAACAGTTTCAGCAGCAACAACAACAACAACAACAACAACATCAACCACAGCAACAGCTAAATTCACCTCTAACATAGATTTAAAAAATGATATTAATAAAGTGTCAGAATGTAGTGAAATTATTAATAAAAATAAAGTAGCACTCTATTCTGAGAAATGTTTATATGATACGGAGTCGTCGAATACACAAATTATTCAACCAGTTATTGAAACAATAAATAAAAATGATAAGAAGATAAATTATTCACCAACATTCGAGCCACCACAAAAGTCAGCACAAAAGCGGCGCCGTGAAATTGCAAAACGTAATCGTGCCATGACCATTACTGTTCATAATCATAATCGATCTGTTGATCATAAGAGTTCAAGGGCCATGACTATCCCATTTGCTACCCTACAATCAAATAATTTCATTCAAAATTTTGAAGATCTTAAGGTAACCAAAGAGGATCTTTTAATGGCCGAAAAGGAATTTGAGAAAATATTTTTAGGTGTAGTATGATGATTATTTTAGGTAAATAAAAATTATTTTAGGTTATTTTAGGTCGATATGCTCCATAAATAGAAAATTAAAATTAAGCTTTGTTTTGTTTTTACTTAATTATTTAAAAAAAATGTGATTTATCAATATTTTAAATTCTATTAAATTTTTTTTTTTTTGGTTAAGGATCAATTTGTATTTTCATAATATTTTTTTTTGCATATTAAATTATTTAAAATATTTTTAATTTGGAGATAAATTATTAAATGAAATTCTTTATCTTTATTAATTTCGAAAGAAAAATATATAAAAAGCGAAAGGCTACAAAAACTAACCATGCAAAAAAATTATTTAATGGGTGATCATAAATTGCTTGGTTATTATTATTATTTTATATAGCAAATTATCACAATATTTAATTTTATAATTTATTTAATTTAATTTTTGTAATTTATTATAATAATTTTGAAATTATGATTTCGGTATTGAAGTGACTAATGTTATAAAATTTGTAAATTTAAAATATTTTATAAAAAAAATCAAATCATTTCTAAATTGTAATACTCAGGTGCAATACTGTTCTATAATTTTAAATTCTTTTCAATTTTTATTCAAAATTATATTAAATATTTTTATTTTTAATAAATTTTTTTAAATATCATCACTATTGAGTGTTTCATGTTAAAAAAAATTTCTTTGAGTGTTTCATGTTAAAAAAAATATAGCCGCTCATAAAAATAATAATAAAAAAAATTTACATAAATATTGACTAAGATAATTTAAATTTGATTGTCAGATAATTTGATTTCTTCCAGTTTATTATAAGTCATAATTGGTAGTTGCAAATTGATTCTATATTTTATTATTAAATTGTTAAATTATAATTAAATATTTCGCACCAATAAAATTATATCTTTCTAATTTAATATGTTTTGTGTGAATTTATCAGTTTTACATTTTTAATTTTGTCAATATTAATAAACGTTTTTTTTATATCAGATGAAATGAGTGTAAGTTAATTTTTTTTATCTTTCTTCTACAGCTTCTTTAAAATTAGTTTTGCTTGCTGTTTTTTTTTTTTCATTTTACTAAATTTGCATGTTTACATAAAATTTTGTAAAATATTTAATTTTATTAGAATTATTTTGATTTACCTAATTAAATTAGAGAAATAGCAACTCTACAAATACTATATATGACTTCTGTAATGATAACACAGAATACGCTTAATTCACAATGGAAGTAAAATTAAAAGTTTTAAAAATTTGTAGAATTAATGGGTAGATTAACTCAAAAAAGATTTGAGTGCATCAAATAATGCTTCTAAAAATTTATAATTTGATAAAATAATAAAATTCAAGTAAATAAATACAATAGTTGCTATTTCTTAAATTATTCAAATAAATATTTCAAATGTAAAAGGAATAACTTTTATCTAAATTATACAAAATGATTAAATATTGTGAATTTTTTTTATTATTTTTTTAAAATTATATTTCAGAAGTTATTAAATCCCCAGCATCGGTTGGTCAAAAATCTATTTTAATGGAACCAAAAAAAAGTATTTTGAAATCAAAATCAGGTTGTGTTGGTTTCTTACCATCTGATTTAAATTCTGAACTTAAAAATCGTTTAAAAAAATCAACCCATGCAACTTTATCAAACTTACGGAAGTCATCAACTACAACTGATGCTACTCATAACATAATTTCTGGAAATGATGTACCTAATTTGAAAAAACTGTCAACAAGTTCATCTGAAGATGATGAAGATGGTGTTGATCCTCAAAAGAATTTAGCTAAAATTTTACGTAGCGTATCTAAAGAAAATATGCATAAACAGCACCATAATTACTTGCCAACACAACAACAACCGCCGCAGCATAATTTACCCATTCAACAATCACCGCAACATGATGATACAATAAATTTAATACGTAATTTAACAACCTTACAAAAGGGTGCTGAGACTGGTGGTGCTGTTTCAACTGGAAGTACAACATCCGAAGGTGAAAGTAGTGGAGGTCGTGAAATTTCAACAATTATAAAAAACAGTGCCGTTGCTAGACGTAAAAAATTAAATGATGGGTGAGTTTATAGGAAAATATTGATAATTTTAAGGAATTTACGAAATTGATTAAAAAAATTTCCATATGTAAGTATACTATATAAAAATATGAAACAGTTAAAAAAATCGTACATTTTTTGGTATATTTAAAACAAATGAAATACATTAACTTATCTATATGTGTAAAATTTTAAAAATTATATAATTCAGGAATCTTAAGACTGCTCGTTAAATCGTGAATATTTAAATTATTAACAAAATAATTGTGGCACTTAAAAATTCTAATTTTTAAAAGAAACAATTTATTTGTTATTATATTCAATTTTGCGTAAAATTGTTAGTTTTAGGTTTTAGGTTAAACAAAAAAATTTCATAATTATAAATATTATACAAAAAGAAAAGCATTTTTACTATCGATTCCAGTACACAATACTACATACAACATGTATTTACCCTGAATCTAATTTTTAATACTTCAAAATATAGCTTACTAATATTTTTGCTTGTGATTTCTTTTGACATAATTTTGAAATAATGTAATAAAAAAACACATTTTATCAGATTTTTTCTTAGATAATAAAAAATTATTTAATATTGTGCTTAACTAATTGCTAACAGAAGTAAGTTTTGTATTGTTCAAGCTCGCATAGATTTTTATGCATTTTAGGTAAAATACAGAAAGAAAATTAAACTTAACAATATAAATAATGTAAATAACTGCAGATGTGCTGTTAAAATTTTTTGTAACTAAATTTTAATTCTTAAATTAAACAAAATATTTGACACAAATGCAAATCTAAAATATAATTGAATCTTTTAATAATTAAAACAAGAAATAATGAATATTTTTGTAAAAAAAAAAAATTAAAACATAGTTTAATATACTCAAAATATACAACTTAAGATAATATCTTTACATTCAAATTTCAATATTTTATTTTATCAGCACAATCTTTTAATTTTATGTTTAAGAAATATTATAATTCCGATTATTAATTTTTTTATTATTATGTACTTATAAAAAATCATTTCTAGTATTTTGTTCTTAAGTGTGTTTTTTTTTTGGGAAATTAAATGAATTTGAAATAAAAGTATGTAAAGAAACTATTAATCCGACATTTTAAGGCTGTTAGCAATAAATTATATAAAATATTTGTAATAATTAACAAAGTAAATACTGTAAAAATGTAACATTGTATTACAGAAAGAGTTTTATTAACAATTTTTAAAATTTAAATATAAAAATTAAATTTTGATAAAAACCATTAAATTATTTCCGATTTATTGTTTTTATGTTCTCTGATTAATTTAAATTTGACAAATTAAATGTAAATTATTAGAGTCAAATTTCTTAATTTATTTTAATGCTTATAGTGATTGATTGATGTTAACAATTTGTTTTATTTAATTTATGTGTTGTGATTTACAAATAATGAAACTAAAATAAAAATAATTGCTCGAAATATAAATTTCAAAATATAAGAGATTTTTTTCCTACAATTGTGTTAGCTAACTACCTTTACTAAATTATTGAAACCAACATTGATCGATATTGTACATCTTTTTTATAATTACATATTTAGTATTTTATATATTTTATTATCACAGGTGAACTTTAAAATTTTCTTAACTAATTCTAAGTGCTGAGTAATTAAGAGCGATGGTAAATATGATGGTGGTAAAATTATATTCTACAATAAATTTTATTACTGGTACTAATATAGTTATGCAAATTATTATAGTTTTCATTTGGTTACTAATTATTACATTTTTATTATGAATTTAATTCGGTTTTTAACAATTTTACACAACAAATTAAATTTTTTTATTGCAAATACCATTTCCGATTTCCTATGGAATGGGAAATTACGTAGTTAGTTAATTTTAAATAAAATATTTCAAAGTTCTCGTTTAATATATTTCTGAAATATTTGGTTGACGTAAACACTAAAAAGGTAGTTTATACTGGAAAAATGCTTGCTAGAAATTAACTGTAGCTTAAAGAGCTTAGATTATTTTACAATTTTAACCATTTTGAACAAAACATATTTTCCACAAAAAATAAGGTAATCGAAATAAAAAAAATAAACTTTTCTTTGCAATGAAATTTTATATCTTTATAAATTTATGCACAGACGACATATTTTTTACATAAAATACTATTAATAGTGTTTTGTTTTCACGGTTGAAAATTGTACATTTAAAAATACATACTACATTCTGCGACTCTGAACTGAAATCACGGAATTATGCCTCTTCTAAATTTACAATACAACGGCCAACAGAAAAAATTTAACAATTTATATTTTTCTACACCACAAT
The DNA here is from genome assembly GCA_963932195.1 of Empis livida. NCBI lineage: Eukaryota > Metazoa > Arthropoda > Insecta > Diptera > Empididae > Empis > Empis livida. The sequence goes on from OZ010647.1 coordinate 4,043,814, forward strand.
TAACTGACATTACTAACCTTGAAGAAAAGCGAACCGTAAGCAAAATTATTTCTTCATATAAGGATTCGTAAATGAACTGCTTTATGGAGCATAAACGAATTGCAAACGTAGTAAATGTTAGAAAATTGGTTTTATGTTAAAAGGGATCATATTTTTATATTTTTGTTATGTTGTCGAACTTGCAAGTACAGGTCAAAACTTTTACCCTGTAGAAAATAGCTATGCGAAAATTATACATTTATAGTAATTTATAGAGCATACGAGACTAGAACAAAAAAATGTGGAACTGGAAATATTAAATACTGTCAATTTTTCGAAAAAAGTCTTAGATTTCCGTAGCCATAAATAAAAAAACAGTGCATATCATGACCTCAAGTGACAAATCAAAACACCCGCGCTGATGCTTACAATATTTATCCTGGACGACAGGTGGGGCAGTGCATTTGGTCTGCAATAAAAGGACAAGCGAATTTATTTTATCACGAGAAATATTCATATTTAGTGTAAAAATATTCATACTAAGGTGATTAAGATAATTATAATTATCAAAAGATTGTTAATTTGTTTATAAACAATTTAAATGTTATAATTTAAAATTCTAATTAAATTTATTTAGCCACAGTAAAATTATTTATAGCCTAATTTAATAAATCCAGCTGTGTGATAATAATAATCTAGCAGTCGGTTAACCACTATTTCTGGAAATAGGCTTTTATTTACATTTCAAGTTATTTTTTTTTAATATTTTAGTGTAGTGTATGAAATCGCATAATGAACGTCTGATGGATGTGTGCGTTCTTATCGGTTAAAATTATTTTAATTGTTTTTGTATTCAATTATATATATATTTTTTAAAATTTGGTTCTCTAAACTCAAACTAGTTTTACTGATAATTACACTGTGTTTATTAAAAAAAATATATTAATTATTAATAATTTATTACATTTTACCTTATTTGTGTATTTTTTTATGAACATGTATAGAAATCAGTAAAAAAATTTTAATATTCGAATTTAATTTTTTTTGGATTTCATATTTTATGTTTGACATTACAATACGAATCATATACAGTGAAATATTTTCTAGTTTTTTTTTTTTTTTGTGATAATTTTATTAAAATTATATAAATTCAGCTGTTTATAGTTTTTGTTTCAAACTCGGCGGGAAATGTAAGTTTTTTTTATTATAATTTTTTTTATAAATTTACTTTACAACACTTATATATATTAATAATAATATTATAAAATTATAGAAAATTAGAAAAGATCGAAGATATTTATTTATTCATTTGGGGATGTCTAATCTAAATAAATATATTCATATTAGTATTTAAATAAAATAAAATACTAACTCAAATACAAATTCGATATTGATGGGTATTTTTTTTCTGAAAAATACATAAATAAATTTAAATAACTAATCAATCTTTGGTTTATAATTGTACGAATGTGTTTTAGTGTATTTTAAATCTAAATATGTATAATTCCTCAATTTCAACTAAATTGTCGTATTATATTCACTAAAATACAATTAGTTTTATACGGATTAATTTTATCCAATTAATCAATAGTAGAAATTTTGAAATTATTAAAACAATTTTTTATACTTTGCTATAAATAATAAATATCTTATGTTTTTTTTCCCAATAAATTTACAATATCACGGAATTAACATTAAAAATTAAATAGTTTTATTAAAATATTGTATAAGTATAAATGTTTGCCATTTAAAAACTAAAATTTCCAAAAAATTAATAAATAAGTAATTCATCAAATTATTGTTACAAGGACGGTAAATAATTTTCTATAGCAACGAATACACTTCAGCTGCATTCAATTAATATTACTCATAAAAATTATCGAATAATTTCGTAGTATCTTCTGTATTTGTAAGTAACACAGCTTAATAAATTATTTATAATTTATATCCAATAATTCATTTTTAGAAAATATATATTTGAGTTTTAGAATTAGTGATTTTTTTCCATTATATAATTAATTGTAGTGTTTTGATAATTATTGGAAAATTTAATTGAATACTGTTTTATGAATATTGATTATAATAAGTATTAAATTTTACGATATTACTTTAAATTTTTTACAATTTTTTTTATTAATTTAAACTAGATTTTTTTTACAGAACCGTAAATCAATTTTTTCTGGCATATGTTCTGGTTTAACTGAAATAAATTCTGTGAAACATTTGAAATTTGAAAAATATTTAAGAATTTTATTCGATCAGTATTCAAAATTTATTTCGGATATATCTTTACATTTACACTATCGAAATAATAATTTAAATATAGCCGTGAACGGGTAAATAAAGTAAAAATTTTCTAAAGTGGTCCTTGAACGCGATTCTTAAATTATTACAAGACCTTCATTAGTTTTATGAATTTTTTTATCTACTACGTATGGTTGATTATGTTGAATACAATATCGCATTATACACTAATCATTTACAATTTTGTAGTATATTGTTATATTTTATTGCATTGTTATTTTCTATTACTGAAAAACGAGAAATTACCAATAAAAATATCTTATAAAATTTTATGTGAAACTTAAAAACCTAATTTAAAGTCATTAAAAATTACTTTGTATAATTAAATATTTTCAATCTTTGCAAGTTTCATTTCATTATTAATAAAAACTGTAAAACAAATCACTTCAATTAAAACTTAAAATACTCTGTAAATTGAAAAATTAATCTAAAATTGTAATTATGTCTTTAATAAATTAAAAAAATAGCTTTTGCTTTTGTAATTTACTAGATAAGTGAAATTTTTAATGACAAATGTTACAAATTATGAAAGAATGCAAAAATAATGATTGTTAGTTTAAACCATATCGAATTTAAAGCAACTATTTTTATGTAATTTATTTACTATATAAATTAATTTATATTTTACTTTATAAATTTATATAATTGCTTTAATTATTTTCAATTTTTGAATATCTAATTTTATGATTAATTATCTTTTACTATTCACAAAATAACTTGGAAAATTATATGAATCCTAAAAAATCGATATTCCTTTTCGTGTCATTTTCAATCCAGACATGCAACTTATTTTTTTTTATGTATTATTTATATTTTCCTTCCAAAAAAAAAAAATGCTATTTTCTTCTATCAATGTTTTATTAGTAGACATTTAGTATATCGGGGTGTACTGCACTTTGCGTAACCAAATAGATATCAAATCTAAAAAATATTATAACAAGTTCCTTGTTACTTCTTCAATACATGCATGTTGTAATAATTTAAATTTGTGTGAGCAGAAAGTAAAGAAAACCAGTTTTACTGTGCTCTATATAAATTTCGTTTTAAACTAAAAATTTGTTATGGTAAAATCAATGAACCTAGGTAAAATTTGTACATGAATTGAATTATTAAATTAGATATAATAATTTTAACACTTCTTAAGTTTATGTTGCATTAATACGAAATATTCAAAAAAATCTGCATTTGGTCAAATTAATTAATAAAATTCAATTTAGAAACCTAAATGTTATTCTGTTTTTTTTTTATGGCTTTATTACAAAACAAAAACTTTGCGTGTCCATAAAAATTTTATAATTAATGGCGTTGATTGGTAAAATCTATTTCTAAAAGTCATGAAATTTAATTTAACAAGTGATGCCCATAATTTAGCTTATAGTAAGATTTGAAATGGTAATATACAGAGTAGAGCTTCTAACACTAGAAGCCGCAAAGTATTTATATACTTATATATTATAAATATTTACAAGCAAATATGATATTTATATAAATTACTTTAAAATTAGTATACTTTATATTAATGCAATTAAAAATATATTGCACTAAATACTTGTGAAATGCAATATGAATATGGATATTTACAATGTAACGAGAATTGCACAAAATTTCATTACATTAACTTTGCTTTTTTTTTTGGTACTCATATAAATATTAAATTAAATTTTCAGGTGTAATTTAATTTGTACTATGTAATTTGCGACAGAACCTTCACTTATAAATTAGATTTAGCTTCTAGTCTTTATTATCTGAAATATTTTTAAATATTAAATTGTATACATTTTTCGAATTAGTAACAATAATTAAACTTCTTTCGTAGTAAGCAACTAATTATTATATAATCTTTAATTTAGTTTTTAGTCAATTAAAATTGGTAGAAATATATATTTTACTGACGTCAAATATGGCATGTTAAATAGGAATTAAATATTTTTTTTACGTAATATTGAAAATATTTATATCAAAATTATTTTTATATACTATACTAACTTTTTCCGTTTATCTAAATAAATATTATATGTTTAACGAAATGTCATAAATTTTCGAAAATTAAATTTTCTATACCTGTTTAAGATGACGTAGTTTTATACATTTATACCTAAAAATATATGAGTCATCAGGTCTTATTCACTTTAAAAAAAAAGGAAAGTAATATACCAGTTTTTACTTGAAAGTAATAGAATCTTTGAAAATAATACGAGAAAAATTTTAATTATTGAATTAAATAATTTTATTCAATTTAAAATACAAGCTGCAACAAATTACTTTAAAATAACACAAAATGTTATTGCGATTTTTAAATATTCTTATTTCACTGGTAAAATTTATTAAAATATCACTATACATAATCAATACCTCATGAATTCATAATCGTGAAATGTGATGTATTGTCAGTAATGGATAGTAATTTAATTCGCTTAAAAATGTTTGTTTGTTTAAATGTAAGAAATACATATGATTATTTATTATTTATATAATGTTATCTGAATGGTTATTACAAGATAATGCGAGATTGCAGAATATCGGCAGCTTGTCGGAAGTATATATATTAATGGACATTTTAATAATTTTACATGGGAACATAAAAAGTACCTATTTTTGTGTAATAAAACCATGTAAAACTGAATCAAAAGATAGCGCTTAATCCAAACTATTAGTTTATTGTAAAAAAAATACTTTAGAAAATATATTGTCGCTTAATACATTCTCCTGGGAAGGTCAATATGGTATTTTAAATGTTACTTTATAACCTTGGAAATTAAAACACGTCGACCAGAAAAGACTAAACGTCTTTGTTTTTACTGACATTTAACACGAAATTTTACAATGAACAATGTTTCTAATTAAAAAAAACTAATAGAATTAATTATGTTGATCACTAAAATTAAATTTTTAATATAACTATTTTTCACTAGTTTTAAATATTTTTTATTCATATAAATATCTAAAAACATGTTTATACATATTTAACAAAATAATACTTTTTCATGTTATGTAATATTTTTTTTTTTGTCTAAATTTAACCATTTATGGTTAAATAATGCCTACGTACGTCCGCACACATTCTCAAACGACAATCTACAAAATCTATATTATTTATCATTATCAATTAAACAGTAAATTTAAAAGTGAGATTGCAGTTCTTTATTTAAAATATAAGTAAAATTCATTTTTAATAAAGATTTTTAATTTTTACAAAATTTATTTAGATTTATTTATATAAAAAATTCATTTAAATTATTATTTACACAGAATTATTAACCATAACAACTAAATAGTTTTCAGATATTTGCCAACAACATAAGATTTTCGTGTTGAATATTCTATCGTAATATAAAAAATATTCATATATTTATTAGTATCAAAATTATTATTCAAAATATGTCAAAAAACCATAAAAAAAAAAGAAGTTTAATTTTTAAACACCATACTTGGTGGTAGGCAATTTAAAAAAAAAAAATTTGGTAACGGTGTTACAACTTAAAAAATTACGTTATTTTAATTAACCTTTTTTTTTATTATTATAACATAAACATTAAATTTTAGTGTTTTTTCAATAGTACGAGGGCTGATTGATAATTACGTGGACTGACACAGAAAACACAGAAATATTTTCAACATAGTTTTATCAAAACACGAAATTCGTTTATATCCATTTTTAAAAATTCACTGAGATTGACTTATTTAAAAGACTGTTACATGTAAACTAAATAAGATATCAACTTAAAATAGCCTGGTAAATGATTTTAGAATTTAAAAATACCTACTTCATACCTGTGCATTACAGGTTGTCCACGTAATTATCAATCAGCCCTCGTATTTAAATAATAATATTTATATTTTATTTTCCTTATATATATGTATCTATAAAAAAAAATATTTATATAAAATTTAATTTAATAATGGAAAATAAAATAGAAAATGACAATAAATATTAATATTTTATTCGTTTATAATTCCTGATTTGTTAATAATTTCTAAAAAAGGCAATTGAAGTAATAAAAAATAAGTAAAAGAAAAATACTCTTAGTATCTATTAAAATTTCATTGGAAAATCGAAAATAGAAATAATTTTCTTTATAAATAAAAATAATATAAATTGTTATTCTGTTCACTGTAAATTTATCTTCTATTTTTATCTTTTTTTTTAAGTTAAATTATGGAGTGAATATCTTTATATTTTTATTTTAGATTTAAAACATCTTCGTAAAACTCTCATATATATTTTTGTTTACATTAATTACACGTAACATTCAATTTGAAAAGTAAAATTTTTCGGTACAGCAAAAATATGGATTAAAATTGGATAATTAGTAACCGGAATTTGAATATACCTGAAAACTAATTACTAATAAGTCATTTGCACTGAATTAAAATTTATATTTTCATGTTATAAATCTTATTCAAGACAAACATGTCTATTGTTTCCATGACATTCTGACTCAATTATTATTGTTTTGATATTCTGATGCCACCTTTCAACGCAACACCTTTCAACGCAACACCTTTCAACGCATTCCAACGAACAAATACAAATTTTATGAAACAAAAAAAACAATTATGTAAATTGAACGAATCATTTATTTATTTGTAATAATGTAAAAAAAGCCCTTGATCTAAAGGAATTGTTAAAAAAAACACACATTAAAAGTGATTATATTTAATCAATTTTTCATTGATGCATTAAAGGTTATAATATGAATAATAATAATTAAAAAGTAACACTTTTATAAAAAATAACATTTCAGTAGCTTTTAATTTAAATTGGTAAATAAAATAATTATCATGAACAATATTTCATTATATTTGAAATAATTTTTTCGTTTTGATAAAATTACTGAAATTCCCTTATAGTTTCTCTGTTGGCCTATACGTAAGTAATTTATGTTTAATTTCATTTAAAATTGAAGTTAAATACAATTGTGTTGATAGAGAAAAAATGAACATATGTTTCGTATTATCTTATTTGTATAAATTTTGATATATTTTATTCAAGAGACAAAAGATTGATTACCAAAGTATAGGGAAAAAATTAAATTAGTATCTGATAGTGGAAAAAACAGTGTAGATAGATTCTTGATTTTATGAGCAGAGTATTGAAAAAATTGTACACACGAACGTTGCTAGAGTAATTTTTTAAAATATGTATGTAAGTATAAAAAATAACGCATTCGGGATAGAGATTGGTATTTCTTGAGATTTTTTATTTTTCGAGACATCGGGAATATTGTTTCAAAGTCTCAGTATATGATCTTCTTTGCGGTTCTCAAAGTTCTTACTTAAAGAAAATTTTGGGAAAACAACATAAAGAGGTGAGCGGGCATGCAGGATCAGGATCAGAACCAGGATCTTTGAAAATCTTAGTATAGGAGGTTTTTTGGGATTCTCAATGTTCTTACTTAAAAGAAAATAAAGAGTTGAGCGGGGCTATTTTTTAAAACTAATAAACAAAAAAAAACTTAAATAGGCTTTAATTAGGAATGAAATTTTTTCTTCGTAAAATATAATTTTAGGAAGCATTGTCATAGGCCATCTACTACCAAGTTATTTTCTTGGAAAGTAAATGGTTAGATGTTGAAAAATGTCACTCTTTTTGAGTTGATGTTTATAGAATTGAAAAGAGAGCATTTTTTAGTAGTTTTTAGTAAATTTGCCGTAATTATTTGATACCAATTTCTTTTGTGTATAACTTTTCTTTTCATGATTTAGAACTGTTTGGATTGTTTTCCAACAATTTGGATTGTTATCCAATGCGACTTCGTTCGGAGTTGCAGCTTCCTCATCATCAAAAGCAATAAAACTTTTACCAAGTGGTTTTGCAGTTTTTCTAATTCATTTTTTGAAATCGTCTTGAAATAAGTAAATGGTTTTGTAGTAAATGAGCTAATGCTATAGCAGTTTGGGTTATTCAAGAATTGGAAAATTATTACTCTATAACAAATAGCCCCTATAAGAATTCTTAACAAACTCTCGACCTCAATCTCTAATTCGGGATTTAACAGTACAGATAAATCGTTATTTGAAGCTACAAAATTAACAACAACGTAAAAGTCCCTGAAAAATTTTACATTAAAGATCTCATGATGTCGTTTTAAAAATAATTCTACGGTATTTCAGTTTCTTTTTTCGGTTGCAATGAATAATTTTGAAAGTTTCCAATGAGTTTTGTAACTTTATTGTTAATTACTAGTTGGAATGTCACATCTGCTTTGAAGGAGCGCCCTTTTGCTGTTTAAATTACGAATTTAATATTTCTTACTAATTTTTAAATCTTAAAAATATTTGATTTTAAACAATTTGTTATTTTTGGCATCATGGCCTTCAAATGTTTGGATTTGACATCAAATGATTTTTTTCATTGGCGTTAGTTTAAAAAAATATATTTAATATTTTTCAATTTTCTGTTTCAGAAATTGGTTTTAATACATAATTTTAATTGTATTTTAATTAATTTTTTAATTGCTGCTTTTATAATTACCAACATAACTTTTCATTTATCTCTTTTCCAGAAATATAATATCAAAAAGTAAAAGTCATTCATCTATACCGGTAACATCTTCAGGTATCCCATTAGCTGAGGCAATTAGCGGTTTCAATTATGATAATCAGCCAGAAAGTGGTGGATTTGTTCGACTATTGAAAAATATAAATGTTGAAGGGAATTTAAAAAATATTAATAACAACGACAAAACTACTGACTATTTACAACAACAAGATCAAAGAAAACATTTAACCACATTACCGCCAGGATATTTAAGAGGTGGAATCAGGAAGAGTTATACACAGGTTTGTTTATATTATTAATTACATAAAATTCACTTCACTGAAAATAAAAAATTAAAAAATTATATATAATGATTATAATATTTTTAGGTAATGAGACCAGATCAAGATGGAATCGTCAAAACTAGCTCCATTGCGGAACGACTTGCAGCCTTACAAAAGAGTGGAGAAGACGATTGGCGAAAACGAATTTCTAAACGTGATGAAGATGAAATTCGAACGGAAAATTTACTAAATGTAAGTTTAAATCATAACCAAACAATTTAAAAGATTAAAATACGGAAATTAACCTAATATTACAATGCGGTAGCATTTTGCAATTTAAAGCTTTAATATATATTTAAGAAATATAAAAATTCGTTTTAGAAAGAAATATTCAAAATAAAATTTAAATATCCTTATATGGTGTCCGCCAAACAATTTATATACATATTACAATAAAGTATAATGGTCCTAAATTAATAGCTAAGTAGTGCAGTGGTCAGAGCACCTGGCTTATGAAATTTTATGCGATTTTTTAAAAAACCCGGCTTAGCTACTCTTCGTCATTGGGATCAAATTAATGACAAAAAATGGCTTATCCTAAATTTCCCTACTTAAAAAGGTCATAACCTCCATGTATGTTCACAGTTAAGGTAAAATTTTCTTAATATATGAATAAGAAAAAAAATGGCAATAATTCTATTTAGCCCTTGTAAATACGGACTCATAAATAAAATTACGTTTCTTGAGAAACTACACGGGAAGAAGTATAATAAACTAATTGTTTTTTTGAAACATAAGAATTGGTCAATTTTTTAATAAATCATTTCTTTATAAATTTTTATAGGGTGAAATTACAATAACATTTATCATATAATTTTAAATATAACAAAAAATTTGATTTTAATCAATTATCCATTTTCGAATTATCTTCTGTAATAATCTTGATTATTTTATTGTCTTATATAATACTTTAATTCACTGTAATACCAATAGAAGTCGAAAAATTGCTTTCCTACTTCTATGGATATTACGTGTCACAGCTCAATGGTGTATTAATGGAGCCTATTCCAAACGATATGATCAACAACAGAAATAATAATCAGTATAGTTGCGCCATCAATGCTAGCAACTGCTGATACCAAAACTGTTGAAAGTAATATTCATATTTTAGTTTGCATTAATAAGAGTTTTTTTAATTTGGTAAAAAAAATTTTAATTTTAATTTAATAAACATTTCAATGGGCATAAACATGAAAAACGAAATATAGAAACAAAGAAAATGATGGTAGAATATTGCAGAGCATAATATTTCTGTTGGCATTTATTCTTCTGAACTTAATTGCGTAGATATTGTTCGCGTTTTAGACGAATATTACTTATCGCTTGAGTATACATATATTATAGTTATTTTATGGTGCGGTGAGATAAAAAAAAAGGTTGTAAATGTCTGAAATATGAGAATATGTTTCAACATGTGTTCACGTTATTTCCTTATTAATAATTGTTTATTATGAAATCGTAATATTATTAAATCGTATCGACAAAAATCTGCTCAATAAATTTTTCTAGATTTCTGGAAATAAACTGACCGTTCGTTAAACATAAGACTATTTGATAGTGGAGTGAATAATATAAAGCAATATAACATCATAACATACAAGTTCAGTAATAACAATTCTCTTGGCATTTTATTCAAATAATTTATGGAGATCTTCATCTATTAATATTTATGTATAAATCCATTCTATTATATTGCCATACAAAATAATCAAGTTTCCATATATTCTAATTAATTAAATTAAGTAAATTTGAAGAAGTTCTCTAGATTTCTACACCTACAATAAAATATTGATAAACAATACAACCAGAATCATCACTAATTAATCTTGAATGACTCATAACAGTCGAATTTTGTGAAAGATATTTTTGAAGCAAACTATACATTTTCAACTAACTTTTTGTTTGAATTTTTTTTTCATACTTTTCCTTTTTTAATTTTGAGATCTTAAACAAAAATGTATCTTTGTAGTTGGTAGTAATTGTAAACGAAATATTCTGCTTAAATCTCTACACATGTATTTCAAATTTTTACATATGAGAATGAGACTATCTGATAAAAATTCTATTAAACTCGAATACATATTTAAACATATTTTAAGTAATTTAAGGTATATTTATTTCCCTACTCCAAATTTTGTTTTCATAATTAAAATAACTATGGTAATTTATTTTAATCTCTATTAATTTTCAAGAAATATGTTTTCATTTGCTGTTGTATTACTGATTATGTAGCATAATTCAACTTTTTTTCACCATATTTACACATTAAATTTTTATAATAAAATATAAATAATGTCTCTAGTTTATAAATTAATATGAGTGTATTTAATACTTATACCATAAATGATTCATACTGAAACTATAATAACAAAAATATGGAATTATACTCCACAAAAATCCATAGCTAGAGAGAGTAAAAAAAAATACTCTTTAGTCTAAGTCACGATTTAGTATTGATAAGAAGTAAGCAAATATTTAATTCGTTTTCGCAAACCAATATAAATCTTTGTTCCGTGTTCAAAACAATATCATTTTAAAGTTTTTGAATTTAATTCAAATAAATTTTCACTTAGAATTGTACTCAAGTAAAAATAAAATAGCCTTTGGCTTTTTTGTGTTTTTTTTTTTTTTTTTTCTTAAATCACTTAGCAAGCAATTTCGAAATTTGATGTGCAAAAAAAAAAATTAAAATAAAATGATTATGAAAATGTGGCAATATTTGATTTCGCAATTTGTAATTTTGAAAATATTTATGTTTTTAATTGTATTTTTGCGTTTTTTGCCGGAACTTTGTATAAAAATTACAAATGAAGCATCAAAAAATCTTCTAAAAGCTAATAAAAATAAAAAGATTTTATACCAGAATGATACTGGTTTTGTTAAGTCAAGAATTGAATCTATAAGTTCTAATACTAATCATGTTATTGGTATTGAAGATCATGTTCTTGATTTTCAAATTGCAATTTCTGGAAATAATGTTACAACAATTAATAAGGCTACAGTTAGTAATCAATTAAAAAAGAAGAAAAACATTATAAATGATGATGAAAATGAGTCAGAGACGAGTTGTCAACAAAAAGTTCATGAAGTTGTATCAAATATTTTACGTGGAACATCTAATGTTACTCAAATAGCTAAAATGTTTGAAGAAAATCGAAATTTATTAATCAACCGTAAACCGTCAGTGATTATAAAAAATTTACGAGACAATAATTTTGAAAATAATAAAATTAATGAAAAAGAAAATATAAAAATTGAAAAATTTAGTTCAGTTGAAAATTTACCCGTCGAATTAAGAACAAAACCGATGATTGTAAATGGTAAAAATAATAAATGTGAAACAACTGTGAACAAACGTTTTGGAATGAATTTTAATTCAATGGAACCGAAAAAAACACAACATAATACAGAATTTTTTAGTACTTCACCAGTTGAAAGTGTTGAAGAGATTCTGGCACAGCGTAGATTTTCTCGTACATTTTCACAATACTCGATATCAGATTTATTAGAAGATATACCATCAGACGAGACAGCAATTGATAGATTTATCGAAAGTATTACTAATTGAATAAAATGTTTTTTTCTTAAAAAAAAAACATTTTCTTCAAATTTTGATAATAAAACTTCTTAGTTTATTCAAGACTGAATTATTTTATTATCATATCTATAATTCCAGTGCAAAAGGAAAGAAATGCATTTAATACTTAATTTTTTTTTTTAAAATCACAAATGACCGAATCGATATGACGCAATTTTTAACGATTCATTCAGTTTTAATCTTATCTTATACTTTTGTGGAATAATATACATTTTACAATAACATTAATTTTATTATCTAGTCTTTAGTTATAATAACAAAAAATTTTTTTTTGATTAATTGTAATACTGATTGGGGATAACGATAAAAGTCTATTTCTTGTTCCCTCCCAGTAAAATATATTTCATGCTTTTTTAAAGAATTTGTAATTAAAATGATATCTTGTAAAATTATTAAATAAATATTTTAATGTACGAATTTAAAAACTGAAATACTGTGATAAAAAAAAAATTATATTGTAAATAAAAATTATATATCTAATACTTAAAAAAAACTGTCTATCTAATTTTTTTGGTAAAGTTATGGAAACATACAAGGAAAACAAAGTAAGATTTTTTGTATTAAATTTTTTATTAATTAAAAATGATATTCTGAAGGGGCGTTTTGGAAAGTATTCGTTAAGCTTCTATTTAGGGAATGTAAATTGGGTTACAAATAAATTTCAAAATTATATTATTACATACCATATTTTGTTAATTTAATTTCCTTTTAATTCTTATGGTCCTTTTTTATAAACACGAAGTATATGATAAATTAAACACAATTTTGTTGCTTTGCATGTAACTAACAATAATAAGAAACTTCAATGAAGTAACCATCCCATAATCCATTAAAAAAATATTATTAGTTAATTAGTTATGTTTCTTTACACATAACTAATTAACTAATAATATGTGCAGATTTTTAAAAATTGTTTTAAAATTTGCACATTTCATTGCAGATTTTTAAAATAATTTTTTATTATTAATATTTTAGCAATCACTTTCCATAAGTCAGTCTCTTTCCGATAAGCCCCCACCAGCATCAAATGTTATATCTACTAAAATAGAAGGCGGGAAAGTTTCAGACCGTTTGGACAAATTGAGGTCATCATCAGAAAGTTGGAAAAACCGTATTGGTAATATAAAAATTCTTCATATGTTTTTTATTTTAATTATTTGTGTTACAGAACAATCCGATGCCTCTAAATTTACAATTGCTGGCCGTCTTCAAACTAAATCACCAATTCGATTACAATTTGAACGTACTGATCCAAAACGTCCAATAATGCGAGTGTTACGTAGTGCAAATCCATCGATTATGGGATTAGCTAAAAGTCCGTCAATGATGGTTACTTCATTGACATTAAATGAAAGTGATGATAACCAGGAACTTCAAAAAATGAATATGCTAAAGCGATGTTCCAGTATCAATCATACAGCTGCAAATCACACAGCTGCAAATAGTGGTGATCATGACTTGGAAAGAAAAAACAGTCCAAAATACAATTCTACTAAAGTATCAGTACCGAACATAGATGATTACGAAACTTTTTCAAAGTTTTTCACATCATTTCCTAAAACGCCAATTGTAATTAATGAAATGGAAAATAATGATAATGACGATATGCCGCCCTTCGACTTTGATATTATCAAATCAAATGAACGATTGGCCAGCAAACGCACAATAAAAGGGCCGAGAGGACGTCGTGTTGCTAAGAATCCACTAAAAACTTTGGCAGCTCGAAATGACTTACAAAGTGAATATATTGAAACTAAAACTGGCATTGCTGAAATGGAATTGAAGCGTATAAAATTAGAATTTAATAAATCCTGTAATTTAGCTGCTGAAGCAATAGCAGGGTTGGCTAGTTTTGAAGATTACAAAGCTGTTAATTTGAAATCTAGTTCACTTCCATTAAACCAAATGTGGCTGCCATATAAGCCACTAATGCTACTACATATAAAAGGTCGAACACATGTTCAAACCAGACTTGTAGAACCTAGCTACTTATCCTTAAATCGTGGTGATTGTTTTATTCTTGTAGCCGGTAGTAAGCTTTTTAGGTATGTCGGATCTTTTGCAAATGTAATAGAAACATCTCGCAGCAAAAAAATTTGTAGTGATATTTTGGAACATAAAGATTTAGGATGTTCAGCCACTTCGGAATATATTTTATACGATGGAAAAAATTCTAATAATTGGAATGATTTCTGGTATTTGCTTAATAAACCGGAAAATTATGAAATTCCTGATATTGGCCACGCTGATGAAGATGATCTATTTGAAACGAGTCTTATTGAGACGAATCGAATATATAAATTTGTAGATGATTCATTGGTTCCAGTGGACAAATACTGGGGTACTATACCGAAAATTGATATTCTAGATCCAAAAGAAGTACTTGTTTTTGACTTTGGTTCTGAAATGTATATTTGGAACGGAAAAAATGCTATTTCTGATAACAAACGTGCAGCTCTCCGATTAATCCAAGAACAATTTGACATAAAAAGTGTCGATTATGAATCGTGTTATTTGAATCCATTGAACTATTCGAAAATAGCGGGAGATCGTGATTCATATCATATTTCAAAATTATCAGAACGTTATAATTGGTGTTTATTGGGGAAAGTAACGCAACATATGGAGACTTGTTTGTTTCGAGAAAAATTTCTAGATTGGCCAGAATGTACTCGAGCCGATTTAGAAAAAGACTACTTAATTAACGGTATTGATTCAATAGAACCTGTTGATGGAGTTTCTCTTTTTAAAGGCGAAGAATATGTAGAACCAAACTTAGTTTTGGAAAATTCAAATTTAGGTCGAGGCAATTTTTATTACGATAACGATACTATGAGACATTTTGATATTTTAACACAATCAGTTTCTAAGTGGAAAATTAATGAATTTAATTTTGATGGTGAAAGGGAGGCAGCTAATTTTGGTCATTTCTATTCAGCTGAAACTTATATTATTCGCTGGATATATCAAATATCTGTCACTGTTCGTGAGTTGAGTGGTAAGGTATCAAATCGTAGTACGGTTGGCCGCGATCGTTGCGTCTATTTCTGCTGGCAGGGGCAAGATGCAAGTGCAAATGAAAAAGGAGCAGCAGCTCTTTTAACAATTGAATTAGATAAAGAAAAAGGTTCGCAAATGCGTATCGCACAAGGTGAAGAAAATACAGCGTTTGTACGACTTTTTAAGGTAATGTTTCAGCACAATGGTCGCCGTGATGACTGTGTTTCCGAAAGGCGCACGAAATGGCGATTATACATATTAAAAGGTAATGATGAATGTGAAATTATTCTAAAAGAAGTAGACTGTGATTCCCGACACCTAAGATCTCGTGGATCTTTATTGTTATTGAATGGTAAAAATGGATTAATTTATATTTGGCATGGTTGTAAAAGTTTACCGATCACAAGACATATTTGTATTGCTGCTGCTAATAGTATAAAAAAGAATCGATCAACTGATCTTTTTATAACAGATTTACAAAATATTCAAATCAAAGAGTATGAGGAAAATGAAGAAAGTGAAGAATTTATAAAAGCTTTAGGTGGAATTAAAAAGAATGGAATTGTTTCGCTATATAATTCAGATAAAACATTCGATTTTACGCCTAGAATGTTCCAATTTTCAAGTACTGAAGGTGTCTTTAACGCCACTGAGTATTCATTTGCTCTAAGAACTAAAAAAATGGTTAGCCCTTTTCCGTTTACACAGGACCAGCTATATAATGCGCGACAACCCACTATTTTCATGATAGATAATGGGCATTTGTTATGGGTATGGTTGGGATGGTGGCCAATTGAAGATAAAAAAAGTAATTGTTTAATACTTCTAATTAAGTTGGAATTTTATGAATAAATTTCTTTAGTTAAACCAGAAAATCCTCGAGAAAGTCCTACAAATAGAAATCGGGCTGGAATTTATAGGTGGATAGCTGAAAAGAGAGCAACACTTCAAACGGCAGTAACTTATTGGAAAGCTAAATTTGGTAATTATTATAATGAATGACATTATTTATTTTTATAATATACTATTGTTAATAGCGAATCGTGTTAGTGTTGGTAATATTTTTCTTTGCGTATACATATATTTAAAACAACATTCCTATCAAACGAAAAATTATGAACATATTACAAAAACAATTTTAAAGAGAATATTTGTACCAGCAAAAACGGGAAGTTTGTGATTTCTAATTCTAACATAATAGTTTTTAGTTTCAACTATTATGCAAATGTAGACATTTTTTATGTTTGGTACTAAATGTCAGTGAATATCCATATTCCATATAGAGAGCACAAATATATGTAGTATGATAATTCTTGTAGGGGGTGGAAATGGAATGATAATGGAATTACAAATATTTTTTTATATTATAAACATTTTATTTCTCTTTGGAAAGGTTTTGTTCAACAACTGAATATTTATAAAGATACCTACGAAATAATTGATTATATTATTTTCCCATTTTAGATAACACTACAGAAGACTACTATGGTGGCATTCAAGGATATGTTATTTGGGCTGGCTTTGAACCTCTTGACTTTAAAACAATTTTCCCAGAGTGGAATGATCACCAAGATGTAAGAGAGAGCAATTTACAAGTAATAATAAATTAATACAAAAGAAATTAGAATTTTTTTTATTAAAATGTATTTCCACAGGATAATTGTAGTAGAGAACCAATGCCTATAGTTACAGTTTTAGAACAATTAACTCAAACAGAATACCCACTTTCAATATTGAAAACACGTCCTTTACCTGAAGGTGTTAATCCAACAAGACTAGAATTATATTTAAACGACTTAGAATTTATTGAAACATTTGGTGTAACTAAAAAAGATTTTGATGAGTTACCAATTTGGAAACAAACAAATATTAAAAAAGAGCATGGACTCTTTTAATTTAGTTTTTTGCAAGATATTTTACAATAAAAACACTTTTATACAAAATTTTATACAATAAAAATTTATATGTGCATATCAATTTGTATATTAGTTTTATACAGTAAAATTAATTTTTTAAGCATAACAGCAATTTTTTGTAAGAAAAATCATATTTATGATTAGTTTATTTTAAGCATTTATTTATTTATTTGTGAAAATTATTTTAAAAATTTGTTTTAAGTTAAAAAAAAAATTTTTTTTAGTAAAATAAATTAAGATATATGTTGAACACTAATAATGAGGTTTTCTAACAAGGATTTTTCCATTTTGTTGTGAATAAATTTGTAAATTCAAATTATATTTTTAATAAATTTATTTTATTATTTCTTTGAAAATATAAAATTTTGTATGTTTTTTTTTATCGCGGATTCATTTTATAATTTTCAATAGGATTAAATAAAGAAATATGTTTTATTATGAGTGTTAGTAAATATAAATAATATTCAGTCTTTTCATTAACTATAAATAATATCTTTTAGTTATCGAATTTATTCGGAAGTATATCCAGTAACTAAACATAATTTAGATGAACAAACTTGTTTGTTGGTTGATGTGAATCTATAACTTTAAATAAATTGCTATTTTCCATGACAACCGAAGTGAATAAATATAATTTGAAAAATAATTTTGGGTATTAATTTTAAGAAATTTGTAAAAAAAAATTAAATACTTGTAGTAAACATCAAGTACTTGTACAAAACTTTAAGAATATGTAGCAAATACTTGTGTTGTGTCAGAGGGAGAACATTAGAGGTGATTTACTCAAAAATGTCGCTTAACATTTTCATCTACCAAACTCATCAATTGTAATATGAAAATTACCAGTTTTTGAAGAAAAATGTTTAACTAAAAAACTTTATCAACTAGATAGAAAAACAAATCGCAAACAAAGTATAAAAAAAATTTATTAATTATTTTTAAAACTAAGTAATACAATCATTCGAAGTTTGTAACAAAAATTTTGTAGGATCAGTCAAAACGAGATCACTTTTTACTTTAATTTTATTTTTTTGGAGTGATTCAACGGGAACTGGTATAATTTTATTGCCAAATTCCTCTAAATTTATTGATTCTAAATCATCTTCAAGCAAATAACTTCCATTGTTGTTGTCTGGTAAAGGTGATAAACTTTCATTTTCATGTTTCGCCAAATGAACGTGAAATTGTGTCTGATTAATAGTTGTAAATGGACATATATTGCATTTATGAATAATATTAGCAGCTAAATCTGGATGTTTCGTTGTAAGATGTTTCTAAAAATAATGGTTATAAATATTATTTACAAATTAAATTGTTTCATTGTTACCTTATATAATATGCTCTGTATACATTTATAGCCACAGTAAGGGCAATCGTACATCATGCTTTTATCGTGAGTACTTCTATGTCTCCGAAATGCATTGTGATCATTTGTTATATAACTGCAATTATTACATTTAAATTTACAAGAGTCCTGGTGAGTCAATATATGTAATTTTAAGGACGATTTTGATGAACATAATTTATCACAGATTGTGCATTTTGCTGGAATAACATTTTGATCACCAGTTTGTTGTAAAGATTGTTGACAGAAATGTTCTTTTTTCGTTTTTGTGTTTGAGAATACAGATGAACATAGTTCACATTTATGTAATTCTAATGGTTTTGCCCATGATCGATGTAAACGTCGATGATTTTTAAGTTGTTTGCTATTTTTAAAGGCTTTTTCACATTGATCACATTTAAAATTTCTTTCATTAGAATGAATTTTCATATGGGTATTGTACAGACGCGATAGAATTGGAGTCTTAAAGTTACACAATTCACAATTATACAATTCCATGTCGATATTGTGATTACGCCATAGATGTGTGTGAAGAGTATTCCAATTAGAAAATTCTTCAGAAAAGCATTCAGGACATTGCATTAAAGAATGTGATGAATTACTAAAAATTTAAAAATTACACTTAATGAAAATACAGAATGATACAAATATATTTTCAATTACAAATATTATCAATGCTCAATTAAAAAAGTACTTGGCGCTAATGTATAACAAAGGTTTAATATCATAATAGTCAGTTTTGTTTTTAACAAAAATATGCTATTCAATAAAGTAAATATACTTAAAAATTACTGATGGTAATTATCGATTGAATGGAACGAAAAGTAATGTAAAATAGATAGAGTAAAATATAATAGAACTGAAACTAAATATATTAACAATACTTTTAAAATATTTACCATACGAACACTTGTTTTGAATCTATTAAATGTTAACAAAATTCAGAGGGAGAAAATTGGAAAAATTTTGTAAATTTTTACTTTAAAATGCAACATGTGTTTATTTGTGTATACATATTTGAATTTCAAATAAAATAAATTGTTATTTTAAAAAGCTCATTTCAAAATTAGATCATTATTAGAGCTTTGATTTGATCTATATTTTTTTACTATTTCTGTACCTTCTCGCGATGTTAACTAACCTTTTCGGTTTCGAGTTATTATTGTTAATTTTTGTTCAAGTTAATATAAATATAGAAAAAATATTTGTTTTGTTTACCTTTTATGACATTTTTTATGATATTCTAAAGTATTTAACATTTTAAAACGAACCGCACAATCCCCCACAGTACATTTAAAATTTATGTTATTAGAATTATTTCCATCTATCTTATTAAATTTTAGAGCCCTAACAGTCTTAGCACCTAAAGGACGACCTTTTGTTTTTTTTTTTACATTATTTAGTAGTACTTCTTCTGTAGTAGGGCTATGTACTGCATCACCGGCCGTTCTATCTTCCATTAAATTTTCAGAAACGTAAATTCTTCCTTTCTCCGATACTGAGACACCACTAGAATCACGCCAATTATTTATATTACAATTTAATATATTTTCTTCATCAAGTATTTCTACAATATTTTTGTTACTGTTTTGCTCCTTTAAATCATCTACTGATTCACTAATTTTCATTTCGGAATCCTTTTTATTTACGAGTTCATCTTCTATTATATTACAGTTACTTATATTCTCAGAAGTTTCGTTACTAATAAAATTATTTGCATCTTTTTCCTGATTTAAAATTAATTCTTCTGCGCAATCCAAAAGTATTTCACGTTCATTTTCAGAAACTGTCCTTTCATCCATAACCAATTGCGGTGTATTCAAATCGTATTGAGGATGAAATTGATAATTTTTTTGTTCACAAAGCGATGAAGTCGAATCTATAATGTTTTCTAAGTTTACAAATCCATAATTACAATTATTTTGAATCAATAAGCTTTCATCAGTAGTTGAGTCATATTCAATATCTGGTGCAATTTCATTATTATTGTATATAGTACATTTTGAATTTTCTAATGATGTATATAAAATTTCTGGATGATAATTTGGAGTATCTTGAATATTTTGGTGTTGGAGATTATTCATTAAATTTATCTGATTTTTATTCATTAAATTCAGTTCATCAACGGTACGTAAATGTAGAAAATTAGTATTTTTTTTGCTAGGGCTGGCTTGAAATTGTGGTTGCTTTAAAATATCGACATTTTTAATAAAAATTTTACATTTATTATTTTTTTTTATTACGTTAAGCTGATTGCTACTATTATTAATATTGTAATCTAAATTAGATTGTTCATTAATAAACGGTCTATTTAGAAGTGTTTCATCAATATGACTATTATCTAGTGTTTCATTAATATGACTATTATCTTGAATACTCGATATATGTGGTGAAGTAGGTACTGCAATAGGAATTTCTCTTGATGGCAAATTATTAAAGTGTAAAGTTTCATTAACATTTAAAATGTTTGACATATTTGTCGGTGGTAAAAAAATTGGTTCTTTTAGGATGTCAACATTTTTAATATAAATTTTTGATGCCGCTCTATGTGTTTTCTTCTGTTCCATACCACCATGAAGATTGGTAGCTCTTAAATTATTATCGGTATCGTGAAATCCATTAGAATAATCTGTGTTTATATCATAGAATTTTTTAACAGACTGATCGAAAGATGGATCAGTAAACTTATCGTTATTAATGGAGTTCTGCACCTGTTGCAAATAAAGAGGTTCTCGTAAATTTTCCACACTTTTTATTGTAATCTTTTGCTTTTGAATAGGTTTAGACATTTTTGGTGATGGAAATGATTGTAGCTTTTCCAACATTATTTCATCATTTTCATTATAAGAAAAATTGTCTTCATTAATCAAATCAATGAAATTTAGATCGTTTTCAAAATCATCATCACCAAAATTGTTATTGACATTTAGAGATTCTGATGCTGTTGTAACAAATGAGGTACTTATTGGTTGGCTTGGATGCTCACGCAAGCAATCTACATTTTTCAAGTATATTCTACTTTTTTTTGTAGATGAATTTTCACGTTGGCTTGCGCGATACTCCGAATATTTAGTTATTTCATCTTCTGTCATAAAATGATCATGTTGAAGATGTGAAGATAATACAATTTCTGAATAAAAATGATTATCGCAACCCGGACATGACAATTTAAGTCTTGATATATTATTATTATCATCGTTTTGTATTATATTCTCATGTGTTGTAGAAAGATGATTCTCCAAATTAATACAAGAAATTGTTAAAAACATGCACTGTTTACATTTCAGAATTTTTAACTCTTCTTTAGAAGTAGATACCTTGTTACTTGCATTATTTTGGGAATCTGGAGTTAAAGCATTTGAATGCCTATCTTGCTGTGATGATTCATTTGAATTTCCACCTATAATATTGTTAACTTCATTTAATTCCGATTTGATAGGTTCAATTTTCGGTTTTATTTCTCGGTTATTTGTATTACTCGTTGGCAGCGGATTATTATTATTATTAAATTCGGGATTTATTTTATTTGATATTGGTATATCAAAAGCATGTATTCGAACGAAAGGAAAGTCTACGTTATTTGGTAGATTTGGAGAAATTTGTACTTGACAATGTGATTGAATTTCATCATTGGCATTTATTGGTCTGCACAAGGATATATTCTGCCCGAAATAATTACCAAACTGTGTTTGTTGTTCTGGTGTTTCTTGCATCTGAAAATATTTTTTTAAATTTATTGTTATAACATGACTTTTTCTATTACCTGAAATTGGTGGTAATAACGTGCATCTGTGCTGTTTAATTCGTTCATATTATTTCCTTCATATAAAAATGTTGATTTTGAAAATTAGATATCAATAATTTTTAATTTTATTGATTGAAGTATATACTAAATATATTCTGTAATTAATTTTTATAATTTATAAGAATGCCTTCGTACGCACAGCGTTTTGTACATTTTTTATTTAACGCAAATTAATTAAATTTGTTCCGTAGTTTATTTTGTTTTTAAAAAAATTTAGGTTTTTAATAATTTTTGTTAGTGTCAATATCAGGTGTTTAGGTTTTTAATAATTTTTGTTAGTGTCAATATCAGGTGTTTAAGTTACGGTCGGAAAAACATATGATGTTACACTAAGCGTTATTGTTTTGATTAGACTAAACTTCCGCTCTTGACTAAAATTTGGTAGCATGTATAACCTCTGTGCTTGATTACTTAGCGAAACTAACCGTTCAATTTCAATACATATATATAGAATGCTTGACATGTTCATTTTCAAAAAATATATCTAAACACTTCATCGAATGGAGAGGGACCTTTATCTTTTGACAGTTAACATAGATTACGTTAGATGGCGTTAACCGTGTAATGAATTCTCTAATTTCTAGACAAGACGATAAAAGCCGGTGTCATTCACAAAACAACAACACAGTATAAATTATTAGACAGCAACATTATTTTTGTTGTACACGACTTTCATATTAATTTGGTATCATTGCAATTAATAAAAAGAATATATATTTAAAAAAATATTAAAAAGAATAACATAAAAAGATTTTATTGTAATATTAAATGCAAGATTATTTAAAAATCTAATGGAACATTGATTCTTTTCTGTTTTGTAATATCAATTATTTTAAAATGAAATGCACCATAGAAGGTGCGAATATTAAAGGTAATATTAGTATTTTGTTTTTATAATTTATTTACAGAATATATCATTTATTTTTAGTTTTTGCTAAAGCAATCAATTCGCTCGGGAAAATAGGGGCAGAATTATTTTTCGAACCAAATGAAAATGGTTTATTTATACGCTCTATTAATTATAATAAGTCTGCTTTCGCTTCTTTCTACTTCAAAAAAAGTTTTTTTTCTGAATATATTTTGGAAGTAAGAAATAATTGTGAGTTGAGTATGCACGATGGCAAATTCAAAATATCTCTTAAAGCCTGTTTAGGAATATTTAAAAATATTAAAGATGTATGTATAACTTCTGTATAAATGTACTTATTCAAAGTATTTATACCTCCACAAAGGTTGAGTTTTGCAAAATAATAATGGATATGGAAAAGCTTTTAGTTGAACTGCACTGCCATTTGGATACAAAAAAAAATTATGTAATATCTATAGTTGATTTGGAAACTCTACAATCTGCACATCATTTTGATGATAATTTTAGTAGGTCAGTTTTCAAAATTTTGATTATTAAATTATATATTTTAAGTTTCATTTATATAGAGTATCAGCATCTCATAAAATTTTTGGCGATATTTCGAACAACTTCCAATTGGGCGAAGAAGAAATTACTTTAGAATTTGATTTTCGTAGTTTGATCGTTAAAAATTATGTAGAAGGATCTCCTGTGGATCCTAAATTTATGAGGTCACAATTAACACTAAAGTAAAAATATACCACATATACTTATATAGTCATTTAATATGTAAATAATTTCAGGCCGGATGAATTCACTACATATTCTGTAAAACAAAAAGTTTCTATAACATTTTGTTTACGAGAATTTCGTGCGTTATTAAATTTTGTTGAAACTGTTAATTTGGATCTAATATTTAAATTTTCAAGTGCTGGACAGTATATATCTAGTTATTTTAGAAATTTAGTATGGATATGTCTGACTTTTTAAACATTTTTTTAAGGCCAGCTTTATTCAGCACTCCGGTCTTAGACGAATTTGAGGCAAATTTGTTACTTTCTACGTTATCCCTAAGCGATGTAGACTTTTTAAACAATATGAATCCAAAAAATACTGTAAATGCTAAAGACCAATTGCAACAGCAGTCTGAGAATATAAGCGTGAATTCAACAGAAGAAAATCGACTATGTTCTAGTGGAACTTCTGTAACCTTTCAAGACTCACACAGAAATACAGATATTATACCAGCTCCATCAATCAAAAAATGTAAATTAGATGCACGGACTATTTTTACGCGATGTTTTACTGCAAGTCAAGATACTACTTTAAATAAAGTTAGTTATTCCACAATTCTTGCTGAAAATTCCGATCCAGAACAATAATAGTACAATATTATTTACAAATATATTTTTCCAGTATAATAAATATATTAATTCTCAGTTATTACAATTAATTCTAAATATTAAATTTTTTAAATTTCAAATTTATAAATTTTAAATATAAATGCAATAACAATTTTCTCAGCGAATGAAAAAACGTAAGAGAAATGTATGGAATAAAAATAGTGGCTAATATTTGTCATTTTTTTTCATGTGGATTAGAAAAAGAAAAACTACTAAGAACTAGAAAATTGTATTTGCTTCCGAAGAAGTCTCACTAGTAAGAGTAAGAACATTTTGAAGAAGCCTTCCATATCAAATTCTAAATTTAAAGTTGATTGAGAATTTGTATTTATGTGTTGAAGAAGATAATTTTCAAGTTTAATCCAGCATATGTATATATTATACTGCATCTACAATCAACGCTCTGTATAGCAACCATCTATCAAAGTAAAGTTGACTGTATGACAGTATCAGAATAAACGCACCCGTTTCGCAGCCATGAAAAAAGTTGTTTAACTTTTTTCGCTACGTCAACCCATTCAATGTCAAATTTCAAACAGGTGATAATTTAAAATAAAATAATTTTATAGGAAATTAAAGATAATCTCAAGCTATCACAAAAGTTACTAAATAATTTACTTATATGTAAAATTTACTATATCAACTATCTTGTATCATACAAATGATCTTAAAGTTTATAAATGCTGTCATTTACAACGTACAATTTCATTGTTAACAACTCTTTCGTAGGAAGAGTTGTTAACAATGAAATTGTACTTTGTAAATGACAGCAGTTATCAACTCTTTCTCGCGTATAGAGAACGAAGCGTTGATACCGTAATAACCCTCGTCATGGCAACCAAAAATTATTAATATAATATTTATTACAAAATTAAATTAAATTTTTAATTCAATATATTAAAAAGAAATCAAAATTCTCAATGAACTTTAGTCTATCAGGAATGGATGTATAATCCGTTCTGGTAATAAATATACATATTTTTTTAATTATTTTCCTCCAATTTGAATATTTTAAGTAATGGAAGAAATCATTTTTAAATCTTGGAACTCTAATTTTGTCGCCGATAATATAATCGTATCATCTGATTTCTTTGCTTGGGTGTGTTGTGTGTCTTACTAATCAAATACTGGTACCGAAGTACTGCAGACTTTCATTTTCTGTAAATAGTCTACAAGTTCAGAAAAAATAACATATAACACGAAACGGAACGCGAAATTATATTAAAACTTCGAAAAAAATATAATAATATTAAATAATATAAAAGCTACGAATAAAATAATTAATAAACCGAATAAAATAATTACATTTTTTTTAAATTCATGAGGACAAATGGGCTATTAGAGAAGAAAAAAATTTATGTTTATGATTCATAAATTTGTGTGCTGCATTATAAATTAATAAATTCCAATTTTATTTAATTTAATAATTATTATACTCTGAAAATAAAATTAGAAATATTGGATGAGCTGAAACTGTTTTGGTTATTTTGCTGTAATTAGAAGACTAACTTCAATTATAAGTATACAGGTAAAACTTCAAATTTTTTTCACGATTGGAATAGAATGTTAACTCAATTATAATAATAAAGAAAACAAATGTACAAGATTCCGGGAAATAATACTAAATGCGGCGGAAACAAGTGTAATTATGTATTCTCAATCCGAATGGGAAATTTACTTTGTTAAAATTTTGTTGCATTTCAGTGTCTGCAAAGTACTATTAACCTACATTAATTTAATCAGATTAGCCTTTAATGATTTTTCAATTATAATTTCTTTAAAGAAGTTCTGTAGCATTTTTAGAGCTTCGTAATTTTTCAATCTTTTTATTGCCCCAATTTCAATCAAGTAGTACAGGAAACGCAGAGTGAAACATAGACAAGACATAATCAA
Source organism: Empis livida (assembly GCA_963932195.1). NCBI lineage: Eukaryota > Metazoa > Arthropoda > Insecta > Diptera > Empididae > Empis > Empis livida. The sequence goes on from OZ010647.1 coordinate 4,070,729, forward strand.
TAGGCTTATAACTTCCCAATTAACTATTATTTAGTATTTATAATATTTTATATATTTGGTAAATCGGATAATAAAATTTAATCAAAATCGTATACAATTCAATATCTGCATTGAGAAAAGTTAATTAACACTCATTAAAAATGTTATTACACATTTTACATTTATTAATATATTAAGTACGGGAAAAACCAGCGATAACATATATTTATTCATACTTTCAGGTCGCTATTAAATAAACATTATATTTAATTTATTATATCGTAATTTTGATGTATTTCATACTTTCAGGTTGCTATTCAATATATATTATATTGAATTATGGGTTGTGGCAATGTTTGATCGCATTCGTCTGGTTAGATTAAGTGGAAATTACAGTATTCGAACTCCAGATCTGGCGCGTGATAAGAAACAACGTACACAATGTGTGACTGTTTTATTTTTAGATGACAGTACACATACATTTCGGATTGAGGTAACTTTGAATGTATAAAAAAATCTTTGTTAAGAGTAATTTAATTTTTATTGTACATAATACAATAAAAATTAAATTACTCTAAATATTTTATTTATAGAAACGAGCTAAAGGATCCGATATATTAGATGAAGTCTTCCATAATCTTGAGTTAACTGAAAGAGATTATTTTGGATTATTGTTTCCACAAAAACCTGGCGATGTCGTCGTAAATATTTTAATTATAAAATTAGTATTATTAATCAATTGTTATTAATTCTTTTTTTAGCGGTGGGTTAATCCGAACAAATCATTTAAAAAGCAATGGAACCATTGTTCGTCAGGGGATCCCGATTCAATTCCGTTTTTAGAATTTAGGGTTAAGGTAAATATAAAATGTTTGTGCAGATTTAGAAATAAGAGAACATAAATAATCATTATTTCTCTTAGAAATAAGAGAAATAATGATTATTTATCATATTTTACGTTTATTTATTACCTCTACTACACTTGGTATACACACTTGTTTTAATAGTAATAGAATCATGACTAATTTTTAGTACTTTAAATTTATAGAATTAATGATATAAAATTCCAACTTCTCTCATTTTGTAGTTTTTTGTGAGTGATCCAATTCGATTACAGGAAGAATACACAAGATATCAATTCTATTTGCAAATAAAACGTGATATTTATTTGGGAAAACTTCCGTGTTCATTAAATACATCTTGTCTTTTGGCGAGTTATACTGTGCAATGTAATTTATTACTAAAAAAAATTAATTTCATAAATTATCAATATATAAAATTTATTATAGCTGAGTTAGGAGATTTTAATCCAATTGAGCATCAACATGGTTATCTAAATTCAATGCAACTTTTGACTGAACAGAACGATGAAACTGAGCGACGAATATCTGAATTACATAAATTACATCGTGGACAATTACCAGCCGATGCTGAATATAATTATTTGGAACAAGCTAAACGGTTGGATTTTTATGGAATTGATTTACATAAAGCCACGGTAACTAAATGTTAATGTTATTTTTACGATTTTATTATCTATAATCTAATAAAATATATTTATGGTTTAAGGATTCTTGCGGTAGAGAATTACAACTAGGTGTAACATCTATAGGTTTATTAGTAATTCAAAATAATATTCGTATTAATACGTTTTCGTGGTCGAAAATGGTGAAAGTGTCATTCAAAAGAAAAGATTTTTTTATCCAACTAAGGCGTGAACCAGTAAGTTTAAAAATTCTTTTGAAAATGTGAAACTTAAAATTTATGCTTTAAACTTTACAGTCTGAAGATTATGATACCCTATTAGGATTTTGTGTTGGGTCCCATAAACACGCCAAAGCATTATGGAAATCATGCGTTGAAAATCATTCTTTTTTCAGATTAAAGCGCCCACACAGACTGCCTAGATTTTTAAATATAACACTTGGATCAAAGTAAAATCATAAAAATATAATTAACTGAAAACTGAAATTATATTCTAAATCTAAATCTATTAATTTGTTTAGATTCTATTATTCAGGGAGAACTGAATTACAAGCTGTTCAAGAAATTAAGCAACGTGGTAAAATATCTAAAGCATTTGTACGGTCACCAAGTAAACGCATAATCAGTTCAACGCAACTAAATGGTACTACTAATAATGTAACGACTGATAGTAATAGTACCACAGGGAACGGTAAAAACCAGCAACACAATTCGCTTTTGACAATTACAAAAAGCTGCCGACCTTATGATAATAAAGTTGCTTGGAAAGAAACTGATTCAATACCTAGGAAAGCTTGGGAACAACAAAGTGATGAGTAAGTTTAATTTATTCTGTATTTTTACATTCTGTATTTTTGTATTTTTACTTATAAGGGAAGGTAAGTTCATCGAACAATTTGCGCGTTCAAATGAATCGCCAATACCTCCCGCTTATAGTTCCGAAAATATAAGTCCGCCTCCGTCCGATGAAAATTTAGTTACTATTCGCTTATTAGCCGACGAACAAGGACGTTTCGGATTTAATGTCAAAGGTGGTATTGACTTAAGTTTACCTGTTCAGGTGTCCAAAGTGGTGCCAAATACTCCTGCTGATCACAGTTCTCCGAGAATCAGTGAAGGCGATCAAGTAGTTATGATTAATGGTCGTGAAGTTAATTGTTTAAATCATGAACAAATTGTAAATTTGATAAGAGCATCACGCGATTATAGAGGCGGTGAATTAATATTAACTGTTCGACCGAATTCTATGCTTGTTACAAAAGAAACAGAAGAAGAAGAACCCTTTTATCAATATGTACCAGAAACTGACGATATTGGTGGGTCCGAAGGCCGGTTATTGGATGGTGATGCATTATTTAGACAATCTCTATTACTATTAAGTGATGGATTAGGTTCTGGAGCATTGTTAACACAATATGATCAAATGTATAGAAAAAATCCAGATTTGACAATAACAGAAGCTAAAAAACCGGAAAATATTTCTAAAAACCGCTATAGGGATATATCACCATGTAAGTTAGAAATTTTATTTATATAAATATATTTTATTTATATTTAATTTTTCATTGTCAATTTGTATTTTGTTTAAACGATTTGATTTTAAATTACATATTTAATATTTAAAATAAATAAAACTTATTGAATTACTAATTGTTCTACCAAATTTCGGTGAAATAGATAAACAGTGTAAAGTTATACTTTATCCGTTCGTAGCTCATTTCCACTTTTATTATACGATAATTTGAATGAAATCGATTTACGAATTAATTTTTATATGCAGCCATAATTCTAACATTTAAGTATATATTACGATTGTTAATTGTTTACATAACTACTATAGTTGTCTAATGATAACACTTTCTATAATGTTGAGCCGAAAACCGATGTTTATTTTATTTTTAAAGTTAATATTTATTTTTGTTAAGTATTTAAACGTATACTGTAACATATATGATAATTCCTTACAGTTTACATTTTCAATATGAATATTTTTCGCAGATGATTGTAGCCGTGTAGTTCTTATTAACTCTCACTCTGGTGATTATATTAATGCTAATTATGTCAATATGGAGATCCCGGGTGGTATTATAAATCGTTACATTGCTACACAGGGCCCGTTAGCTAGCACGCAAACAGATTTTTGGCGTATGGTACAACAAGAAAGTAGTCATTTAGTAGTTATGCTTACTACTGTCATGGAAGCAGGCCGTCAAAAATGTCATCAATATTGGCCAGTAACAGGTGAAGAGTTACAAATGGGAAATGGATTTTCAATAAAATGTTTGAGTGAAAAAGCGGACGAAACTGGTAGTTTTGTGTTTCGGGAATTTATTTTGAGTGATAAGAATACAGGTGAACGTCGGTCCATCCAACATATGCAATATTTGGCCTGGCCAGATCATTGCGTGCCGTCCAATCCAAATTTATTTTTAGAATTTACAGAACGTGCCCGCGCGGCTCGTAATAAGACACTTTTGCAAGAAATCGAAGAAAGTTTAAAACAGGTGCGCTTATTAGATGCTGATGCAGATGATTCTGGTGGTTTGGAAATGGGTGAACGTAAATGCATGGCCAGTAACGGTGAAACACCAGAAGATGAAATACCAACAACTAGTGTCCACCAGTATGTGTTTCTATAACTTTAAGAATTACTTTAATTAATTATATTACAGATGTATCAGTGCTGCCAATCCCCCTGTAATCGTTCACTGTTCGGCTGGTATTGGTCGTACTGGAGTTTTAATTCTAATGGATACAGCCCTTTCTTTATTGGAAGCAAGAGAACCTGTGTATCCATTAGATATTGTACAAGCAATGCGTGATCAAAGACCATGTATGGTACAAAATGTGGTAACTAGTATTAATGGTTATATAACCGAAATCACGAAATTTAATCTTACCATATTTTAGAGTCAATACAGATTCGTTTGTGAGTGCATATGTGCAGCTTATATGAAAATGACGAAAATAGCTGCTATTGACGAATAAAATCAAAATGACGAAACTAGCAGCTTTTGAAAGATAAGATATATTTTTCTTATAAAGTATTATGAAATACATATATAAAGGCAGAATAATTATTTAATACAATAAAATAAATAAACATTGATTTACGGTATACATTTTTAATGCAGACTTAAGTTATAAACCTAATTATCTTGTTTCATTACTTCTTGTTATGATAAATCTGTTTTTGAAATAAAATTTATTCCTTATAAGGACTCAATTAAACAAATTAGCGTTGTAAAAGTACTGTAATCGGTTTTAAAAATTTTTAAGTCTAATTGCAACTGAAATTTATAAAATGTAACTTTAAATTTTAAATATAATAGTAGTTCCACATTCTTATTAATAGGAGAAGTAAAATTTTCAGCCACTACATATAAATTACACAAATGTGTAAGTTTATAAAATATAGTTAATAGCGTATTTAATAACAGATTTTTAGTGATTTGATAACACATTTTTAATAATCTGAAATTAAACTACATACCGAACAAGAATTAATATTTTCTGTAGAAAATATTTATATCTACATTAAATATATAATTACATTGGTTCCAAAATCGTATTTCTCAAACCGTGAGATATTTTATCCATTTTGTAACAATTTTACAAAAAATTTACTATTAATCGTTTACATTTGTATTTAAGTTATATTTTCCATGTATACTTATTATATTAAAAATTCAAAATATACAAAAAAAACCTCGTTTTTTTCCACTTATGTAATTAAATAAATAGCAAGAAAATAATATCTATTAAAATAAATTTACAAAAGATCATAGCCAGATAAATTATATCAATGATTATAACTGCTTTTTTACTTGTAAATAGATTTTATAAGGAATAAATTTGCCGCCTTTTTTATTTGTTGTTACTATTAGTTTGATACTTCATCATAGGTTGTAGAAATCATGATTATTTTTGAAATCTTTCATATTTTTGAAATCTTTCGTATTTCTCAACCAGTCCATATTCTAAATCAAGTGGTATATTTATCCACTTGGTAGACACAAACAATATTTTGATGTTCTTCATTCAACGGTTACACTGTCCCCATATAAATTCAAAATATTGAAATATGTCTGGTCCGCTTAAACCTTAAAGCATTGTTGAAATATTTAAAATTTTATGATTTACAAGGTTGCATTATTGGACAATATTCGCGTTAAAAAGAGAAACAAATGAAGAAATATTTCATATTTCAATATTGATCTGAGCAGAAATAAGAAAAACAACTTTACCTTTACGCCAAAGCTGACATTGGAAAGTGGGTGGTTTTTTTGGTGGCATTTTTATATTATATAAGTTAGTTTGACATGTGTGCTATGATATTGGAGATACATCTTTATGATAAGAATCTGTCAGCTGTCATTACGTTACGTCGTAAAATTCATTGGGCAACTATATTAATAGAAATGAATTTTGCAGGAAAAGTAGTGCTTATTACTGGAAGTAGTTCTGGAATTGGAGCTGCGACTGCAATTAAATTTGCTAAATTAGGTGCTTTGTTATCACTAACTTCTCGAAAAAAGGAAAACCTTAATGAAGTTGTAGATAAATGTACTATTAATGGAAATAAGCCTTTCGTATTTGCCGGCGATTTAACCGCCGACGTGGATAATGAAAATCTGATAAAAGCAACAATCAAAAATTATGGAAAACTAGACATTTTAATTAACAATGCTGGGATTATAGAATCTGGATCAATAGAGAACACGAGTATGGATCAATATGATCGTATTATGAATACCAACATAAGGTCAATTTATAATTTAACTATGCTCGCGGTACCACATTTGATAGCAACAAAAGGGAATATTGTCAATGTATCGAGTGTGAATGGAATACGTTCTTTTCCTGGAGTTTTAGCATACAACATATCGAAGGCAGGTGTGGATCAATTTACAAGATGTGTAGCTTTAGATTTGGCTCCGAAAGGAGTAAGATGCAATTGCGTTAACCCCGGAGTAACCGTAACGAATCTTCACAAACGTGGAGGTATGGATGAAGAGACTTATGCAAAGTTCTTAGAGCATTCTAAAACTACACATGCTTTAGGTAGGCCGGGATTACCAGATGAAGTTGCTGACGCTATTTTATTTTTAGCCAGTTCTTGTGCTAGTTTTTCAACAGGTGTCAGTTTACCGGTAGATGGTGGACGTCATGCAATGTGCCCAAGATAATCTTAAAATATAACTCCTCTCTTAACAATAACTAATTGTTATGTATGAGAAGAAATGCGTTTTTTAAATATAATGCATAAAACCAGTAGCAATATATAGTGATATAAAGCATTTAAATATTTTTTATAAATATATACTAATAAGATAAATATAGTTTTCATAATGTATATTTAGATAACATGAGTACATATATGAATTCATTTATAAAAGTTCTTTTTTTTTTCATTTTGTGTTTAATCAATTCTCGAACTAATTTGCAGAAAAAAGTTGTGTGGTGCTTGGAAACTTATATTAAACTTATTATATAAAGGAAAAATCCTTTTAATCCTTCATATATACAATCTAGTAAAGTAAACTCCTTCATCAAATATAAATTTCAATTTATTTATTTGACGACCGCGTTAAATCATGGTTAAATAATAACATATTTTTTTGGTTTTTTTAAATATTTTATTAAAATTTTAGTCTTTTTGTTTTCATAATCCTAAATTGATTTTAATAAATAATTTTAACTTAACCTTTATCAAGTTTTATTATAAAAATGCTTTATATTTAGTTATTTTAAAATGTGTGTTTAATATGTGTTTTATACAGTTAATTTTAAAAAAAATTAAATAGAAATTATTCGTTATTATTAACAGTAGACATTGTACGTAAGATAGATTTTCGATTGTTCTCCAGAAGTCGTACTGATTTTCGACTAATTGGTATTCCTTGCAGCTGTAATTTTTCTAATATAAATAATAATATATTAAAAATATTGTTAATCGAATTATTTTATATTTAAACCTTTTCCATATCTTCTTTCAAAATTTGTTTGCAAATCATTCCAGTCGCTTGAATTTTCTAATTCTCTATATTCATGTAATTTAAATAAAGTATGCTTCCGTACTGGTACATTAGCTTCTTCTGTATCAGAATCTTCTTCCTCAATTTTTCGTGGCCGTTGTAATTTTTTTGCTATTTTCAATGAGTGACCTTTTAATTCTTCAGCTGCATCATTTGAACTTTCATGCTAAAATAAGTGCAAAATTAGTTTATAACATTTATTACGAAAAGTATATATTATTACTGAAGAGATACAAAACCAATTTAATGTGGTTGCTGCCAGAATTTGGGAAACTGTAGCAAATCTATGAGCAATCATTGCAAGGAATTGTATACCTAGAATGGTTCCAAAAAACAATACAAAACAACAGCCAATTGGATCCAGTTCCATATACTCTCTATATATTGTAACTTCAAATGGTCCAGCATCAGCAAATTCTATGGTGTCCTTTGCATTGAAAGGCCAACGTATATGTAAATAACTCTTTTGAATTTGAAGAAGGAATACAATCAACACAAATAAAGAATCAATCATAACAAAAGCAAAAACGACAATATTTCTTAATGTTCTTAATTTATCCCGAATCTCTTTCTTTTCTTCACTCGTTTTAAAAAGTGGATGCAAATATTCCTTAATGAGATCGACCCAAAACAATTTTTCATATAATGGCAGATTATGTAATTTAAAATTCGCTAGCAGAGGATCATCTAACCAGCCTGTTTCATAATTATAATTTAATTGTACATCACTATCAATTTTTTCATCGTTAACTATTTTTATCTAAATACAGAAATTATTTTTATATTGAAATTATGTCAAAATATGTAACTTTTAGTAATTTGAATCTTTTACCTCTTCCTTTTCAGACGTTATAACAATCTCCCCAGATAATCTCCTAAAAGAAGCAACATAATATGAAAAATAATATAAATAATTAAAATATTCAATACATCGTACATTTCAAGATCTTTTAATTTATTATTTAATGCCGTTAATTGGTTTGAAATTATCTCTAGTTGCAAATCCGAAGATTTTTTGTGAGTGCAGAGCATGCAACGGAATAGTCCACCAAAAGAAAAATCTATTGATCCTTCATTTTCATTCTCAGGTTTGAAATTGTTAAAGAATTTTTGGAATTTATTTTTTGGCTGCTCTTTAGTTTTTTCCTAATTTTAAAATAAAATTTATAATCAAATACTGAATGAAAAAGAATATACAATACAAGATCATTAGTAAATGAAAAAATAAACATGTATACTATGTCGGCAAGGATTATATAAAATTAGTAGCAGCAATAAAATATAAATAAATATGATTAACGAACTGGAGAAACCTTAATAGTTGAAGTAATTTACTATGTCACTATGTCTTTTTACAATAATTAAAAGTGTATAAATAACACATGAAGCAAATGTTGATTTTAATTCAGAAGTTATATAAAAAGAGTTCCAAATTTCGAATAGATCTATCATTCGTAATTATTAAATTGATAAAAACGCTGAGCCTTCGTTTTTATGATATTTATACGATACAATTTTGGTAATTCTGGTAGTCAACCCTTATTCTTTAACATAGCAAGACCTTGCCGAGAATATGTATAATATTTATACCGTGTTTGCATATTAAAATAGAATAGTTAACCTTTATGTAGAAATTACTATTTACCTCTTTGCCTTCCGGTTTTTTTTCTCTTGTACCCCAAGAAACATCATTCATATTAAATACTGAAAATATTAAAAGCAGCATGTACATTGAAGGAATAGTTATATAATAAATAACTCCACAAATTAGTGCACCAGCTTCTTGTGGATGTAACAATCCTGCAAAAGTACACAGTTAAAATAATCAAATAGTCAACTTAAAATAATGATATAGTAATAATTGATAGCAAAAATTGTTGTACCTGTTATAACTATTTGAACAGCTACAGCAAGAAAAAATAGTGATGTTGGTGACATTACACCATCTTCCATAACTTGAATTATGATACCAATTAACACAGCCATCATTACCAAACAATATAAAGAGCTTAAGATAAATGCAGCTATCAACTGATAGAAAAATATATATAAAAAACAGTGTAAATGGGATTTTTCGTAATTAAAAAACCTGATATTTTTGTTCTGCAAAATAACACATTAACATAAAACTTAGAACTGGTATAAAATTGTATAAGAAAGATGTCCAAATATCAATATGAAATACAGTTACCAACGATCCTACCATCATTAAGAAAATTGTACCAGGACCTAATATTGTTCCTATCATTATCATAGCTTGATAAAGAATATATGGTGTAGATATACTGTTATTATTTTTCACAATTGATTTTGCATCGCCTAATAAATCAAGAATGTTAGCAACAGTTGATGGTATCCATCTACGGCGTTGAATAAAAAAATCATTAAAATTTTCAGGAGAATGAGTATATGCGTCAGATGCAGCTGAATATTCTACACGAAACTTTTGTTTTAACAATAATGTACACAGCCATCTATCTTCACCCTGATCGTATTGAACAAAATGTCTGGCAATTTTTGGTTCAGCTGTGTATTTTTTCATTACACTGTCTTCCATTAACGCTCGCCCTCTAAATAAAGAAAAACAACCCGGACTGCAAAGTACACAACCGATAACATGTTCAGTTGCTTTTTGAAGCCAATGGCCGATAGCATATTCAAATACTTGATACCAAACCATAGGACCTTGGCCAACGGGATGTATTCTGCCACATGCAGCACCTAAGTCTGGATCGACTTTCATTCTTCCAATCAATAAATGTACAGCTTCCGGTTGAAAATCTATATCTCCATCTAAGGCTAATAAATATGTATTTTGTGCAATTATTAATTTTCGCTGAGGTGGTGCATCCATTTCCATAATTTTGTATCCCAATAAGTAGTACATATACATAACTTGTGACCACCGTTTTTTATTTCGAATTTTATCGTTATTTTTTAAGTGTGCAATCATTTTTGTACGTCCTGGCAGTATCCAAATTAATCTGGCACCATACGGAGTTTTTATTTTGGTAGCATGTTTAATAGAAACTTTGGTATTATAAACGAGTGATATAGCTTTGTCAATAGATTCCACTAAAGTTTGCACATATTTATTGATAGGTGGATTGTTAGGATCAGCACAAAGCCTCACATCAGTTATGAATGCATCATCAAAAAATATATTAACTGTATAAAATAATAAAAAGAATACAAAATAATTAGACTACGAAATAAGTATAAAAATATAATTAAAAATAAGGGGCAAATGAAAAGTCTGCAGTATAAACTGGAACGTTGCTCAGATCCGTTCATTACTTGGTAATCAATTTCAAAATCGGTATAGTGAAAAGTAAGAAATCTTAAGATGAACAAAGTATTCTCTACAGTTTGTAAACAAGGCACAGTTCGTTATTTTCTGCCTGCGTTATTTCCACGCAATATAAATTTTATTATCCAACAAATTATTAATCACATGTTACACATACACTACCTTTATTTAACAATAGTAAGTGTAACATCAATAATAATATGTTATTATTTCGTTTCCTAAATTATTCCTTACTTTCTAGATCGTAATAATCATCATCGTGATAACCACAGTTGAGATATTTTTTTGCCATTCTCCTAGCGCATTGATCTTCATCCAATCTAACAATTGATTTTAAGAACTGCATCATTTCATCCTCTTCCTCGTGCCACATAGTTGCACAAACAATCAATTGTGGAATGTGATCGCTGGTTTGAAATTCAAATTTGTTTGTATTATCATCTTCTGGATTATTAAGAAAAGTTACTGAATCCTAAAAAAATATGTTTATTAGAATATATTTAAGAATATATATTTAAAAATTAACGAACCATATATTCCACAAATTTTTCTTGATCATTTCGTCTTCTGTTCATAGTTATACATTGATCAATTACCAAACTGCTGTACCATGGTGCAATAAATAGTTTCTCAGTGGATGCATTTTTGTCATTCATTGGAAACCAAATATGTCGTACTACCCACATTTGTGATAACCACCATAATACCCAAATGTATATGTATTCATTTATTATATAATCAAATACATTGTATATGGGTACACTTTTAAATGCCATATAATCTGGGAAGAAATTATGAAAAAAGCATACATCAGACTCCCTTAATCCAGAAAATATCGTTAGAGTTATTAATGACAATGGCGCAGCAAGACAGAGTGGAAATGCAAAACTAAATTCCTGTATTTTTATTTTGCAAGCAAATTTTGCACAAATATAGCATAAGTATGATGAAAATATATTAGCTATAACTATTAAAATTTGTGCACTTCCAGAGCTGGTGGTATATTCTGTAGTCGTACTATTATTACTTGAATCCGTATATATCGCAGATTTCTGCAAATTTATATTTTAGCTATTTAGAAATAAATTTTAAAATACTAACTTCTTTCAGATACACTTTATGTTCAGCCCAGCCAGCCACAAAATATTCAAAGTATGATACAATATTACGGCCATCAATTAAAAATGCCATTAAAATAAATATAGTAATTTTCAACGGAGCAAGAAATAAGTAAATATATGGTCGTGATTCTGTAAGTTTCTGTCTAAAATCTAATAAACCTTTAATTTGATCTGAAATTATTATAAAAAATGGATTAAATTGTAAAGGGAAGATGATTAATATTTTTCACAATTAAACAGATTTTGGGTTCGAATGAGATTTTATATCAAATATGATTTTCACTAGCAAAATATGATCAAATTTAATTTTAATGTAGCTACTTGATTTCTGTGGAACAGTGCAATAGTTCCAGAGTTCTGTCGAAAGAAGTTAAACCATAATTATTAGAGTACTCATAATTAGAGTCATTCGGATTATATATATTTGTCAGAACATTCTGGTATTCGCTTATATTTGTAAAATTTATGATTTTCTTACTAAATATTTTTAAGATTTAGAATTTTATGTTATTGAAAAATTAATAATATAAAATATAAATTAAGATTAGTAAATATAATATATTTTATAATTTTACATATATTAGGTAATCCAGACGAATAATTTTCCCACCATCTGCAAGAAATTAAAATTAAAGCCAGGGGTGTCATCCAAAGCTCAATAATATTATCCATTAAAGGCCATACAATAAATCCAGTTAGTTGAGCACATAATGCAAAGCAGCTAACACTAAAAAGTAATGGTGATCTCCAGTTACATCCAATTCCAGTTAATATACCTTAAAATATTTTAAAATTGTTGTTTTAAATATTTAATAACTTCACAATTGAAATTCCTTACCTAAAATCGTTGGAATCAAAGCAACACAATTTGTTAACATTAATGCTTTGGCTGAGTTTAAATTTGGCATTACCATAAATGTAAGCAGTGCTAAACCAATCACATGAAATATTTCCATAAGTCCAACCTAAAATTAATCCATTATTATGTCTGGCTAAAAGTTAGTTTTATAAGATACAATTTCTTGTAGCATTTATAAAATATAGGTAAATTAGAACTTACTGTCAATATTTCTGGCATTGTAGGAATTCGAATATTTTTAAAAAAACAAATTCTTGCAACACGTAAAAAAGAAAATACTTCTGGAGCAGCAAATGAGAAAATTAGCGCCCATACCCAGGCTATTCGCTGTGCTTCCGGGATAAGTGCATAAATTTCTCTATTGGGATCTATATAAAATGGTTTTTGTAGCTATTTTATTTTAATATTGTTTAAGATATAATAATGTTTATAAAAAAAATTACTTCAGTATTATTTTTGGCGTATTTTATACAAAGTATAATTAGTGTTCACATTCAGTTTTCGCGTAATAAAATTATGAAATTTACTATGAATAAACTTCATAATTTTATTACACGAAAACTGAAAATTTTATCAATAATTATATTGGTAAGATTTCTAATTTTTTATTTTATTCAACTTTAATATATAAAATTGATTTTAAATTGAAAAAAGCAATTGAAACTATAAATTACCAACTTAGATTTAAATTATTTGCCTTTTTAAAACTTGAACCATTCTAATATGAAATAAAATATACTATTTTTAAATTATGCTCTAATATTTAGAAATTAATTTGCTTGCCAAGAATAGAATTAATTTAAAAGTTTATTTGAATCAATTACAATATATCGCATTAATATTTCTTAAAAGTATCGTAATTGATATTTATATTTATGTAGTTTATGTGATTTCCCAAATATTGAACTTTCATATATTATATACCATGTTAATGTGAGATGAGTTAAAATTAATCGATAAAATTACAGTCGATAAAATTAATTATATGTAATTTTTTTTTTAAATAATGTACATAACATGATTAATTGTCTGTTGGTTATTGTTCATCTATGGTACAATAAATACAATCTGGGGATTATGATATTAACATCAGAAGAAAATTATTATTTCCTAATTAAATCGATAAAGTTTCAAATTTCAATACTTGGAAAAACATTGTTTGAAAAATCTTTATTTTGCTAATTATTGGTACTTATATTTTAATTTTGTAGTTTTCTACCAACACAGCAATTAAATTTTATCAAAGTTAATCATAACAATTAATGATATTTTTGTTTAAATTTAAAATTAATAAAATATATAATCTTTCTAGCATGTTTTACATGTTTTCCAAAATATTGTTTTCAAAATAAATATATAAATAAATAATGAAGTTAGTTTTGATAGCACTATATATCAATGTTTGTTCAGAGCTTTGATAACAATATTTGTTTTCTTTTGGAGAAAGGCTTAACATAACTTGTTAATTATTTTAAAAAAAAAGCAAGTTTCCTAAATTAAATAATTTAGTATTTTTGATACCTAATTTTGAAATTGATGCTAATGAAAATAAATTATATATATTTTATAGATAGCTGCATATTTGTAGTTTAATATTAAAATATTAAATTTAAAATTAAATTTCAATAATCAATTTCAACTTTATTGTCTAACAGACTAAAAAAAAAGTTAATATGTTTATATAAAAAACGACAAAAATCTTATTTCTATGCAAAAGATGACTTTTCCGGAAAATAATAAATTCAATTTAATTTCTAAAGAGCTATAACACTTAACCAATTAATATCATTGCAGATTCGTTAATAATAATTAAAAGATTTTTTAAAAATATTTATTTTTAATTCATTAAAATCCAATAACATTTTGCGAAACTACACCGAATTTCAAGAAAAACTTTCTCCCAAATCTAGAAAACATTTTTTAGTGACTTGAACGATAATTTCAACTTTTTTCATAGAAGTAAAATTTTCGTAGTTTTTTTTAAATAAAATATTATAGAAAATTTTGATTAATTTAAAAATTACGTCTAATATCACAATATTTCACAAAATTTCCTTTAGTTAATTGAGCGGCCATTAATACAATAGTATTTTTCGAAATTATGCAGCATATTAAAATAATTGTAAATACAGTAATATAAACAAATAATTTTAATAATTTAATCCATAAACCAAATTTATTCCAATTTGCTGTTGAACCAGAAGCTTTTTCTGGTTCTGGATCACGAAATGAATTCCACAACGGTTTTGTTTGTTTTCCCAAAGAACTTTTTTAAAAAAAATTTATTTAATTATATTTAATATAAATTATTTAATATGAAATACCACTTTTTTAATGTCATATTATCCTCTATAAAACCCGACTCTATAAAACTATTTTTAGCCATTACTATTTATTAACAATTTTTTATAAGTTTTTTAACTTTCTGAATGACACTACAGTATTATATCTAAAACAAATAATCAATTAGTTGTTCCGGAATAAAGCTATCAAAATATTTTTAAATTGACGTACTATTATTAATAAATTTCTTTGAAAAGATGTGTTATCTTTATGTATTTTCGATAAAATTTTATAGGAGGTATTCTAAATGAAGTCGTAAAATACATTTTATCATATAGATATTAATTGATAAGATGATAAGTGCTTCTTATTGTATTGCCATTGTTTGTAAATAATTTATAGAACGTCTTTGTTGGACATATCGGACTTTATATGATACATACTTTTAAGTAAAGTATTCTTCGGAGAAACCTGAAAAGAAAAATATATAGATTATCATATAAATGTAAATTTACGATGCTGATTTGAAATATGAACAATCATAAGAATCTATATATTGCATTCAAAAGTAATCAGAAATTTTAAAGATTTTTTTTTTTTTTAAAAACAGTACATATAGTGCAAATACTCCTTGTTATAGGAGTTATTTAAAAATCGTGTTAGTGCCGGGTTTTACAAAGTTTAGGTCCAATTTGAATATTGTTTTTTTGTATACTTAAACCTTACCGCGTTATACGAGGGTTAGATGTATCTTGTATATCAAGAATTTAACTTTAAGAGTTCTGGAAAAATTTTTAACATGGGCTCTTTAAAATGTTTCTAGAACTAGTCTTAAAAATTTCACGATCTATGTATTTCCAACAAATATGCCTCTAAAACAATTTATCCATTTTGGAAATTATTAAAAAATTTTTAATTATACAAAAAAATATAATTTTATTACAGATAAATTCTAATTTCTTCATAATTCTAATATTATTTATTAGAATTATGAGGTGAAGAAACTATAATATTTATAGCTGTCTAATGAAATCTAGAAAGAAAGCACGAATTTAAAAATATTTTTGAGCTCCTTTTATAATGGCATTTATTTTGGATATTATTTGCTCTAAAAATATTACTCGACCAATAAATCAAAAATTTTAATCTCCGAGTGTGCGCATTATTAAAAACTGAGTTATTAGTCTAATTAATTAATTAATTGTATCTGTAAAATTTTGATGAGGAGAAACTACCCTAATTTAATTTATTTGAATGTTTTATTTATAATATTTTTAACAAATTGAATAATCTTGGTTGCAGTAATTTTTATTGTCCTTCAACTAAAATCTGGTTTATGGTTTTGTTAGTGGACTTCGTTTTCAATCATAGTATTTAATGGAAAGATATTGAACTTCCACAAAATGAATACTTTCCAATGATATTTTAAATATTATTTTAAATTTATTAGTAGCTGATTCATTCCCATTGATACTCTCTTATGAAATTCTACACATTATGTTATAATAATTTATTTATTTTAAGTTACGTAAGTGGTAAGTGGTAGCTTTGTACGTAGAAATCTAAATAAAATAAATGACAATTAGACTAGTATATAGATAAAATAACGTTTTTACAATACAAATAATTTATAATTTAATATTGATAATTAATATAACAGCCATAACCTGCGTATCTATGATAAGTGTACTCATATAATATTAAACTTTTACTATCTCTAAATGTAAATTACAAGGAAAACATTGCATATTATAAAGCGAAAGCATAGATATTGGCGTATATACCCATTTTTTTTAAAATGAATGTCACAGGGGAACATTTGATATTTTGCTCCGTAAATGTTACTAACATAGTACGAGTAAATACATAAAATAATAATGGAAATTGTATATAATCATAATGCAGAAATGTCCTTGCATCCCGTAAATGGAAAGAATCTCTGAGAAGGGAATAAAATTTAATTCGTAAAAACCTCTTAGTGCAGTAATTTTATACTAATGAACTCAACTATTACGTGACTTGATAAGAATTATATAAATTCATTTTATGTATAAATGTAAAATTAATTGTTGATTAAAAAATTGTTGATTGCATTTTTTTGTACAAGGATGACAGAAACTGTAAAAATTTTGCAAAATCAAAGTTTCATTTTATTCCATTCTTCATTTATCTTCTTAACGTCTTACCTAATTTTTGGTTAATATTTACTACGTCATATTATGTTTATTAAGTGAATTATAATATGGCCTCTATAACAATAAAACCTCGAACTAAACTAGCATTTATTTCTATTATTTATTATATTTCCTATAAAAGCTCTAACATTTTGAAAACAATTAGTTATTTTCTTTATCTATATTTGACAAAAAAATCTTTAACCTTTTCAATAAATAAATAATCTATCTACAATTAAAATTGGAAAAATTTTCTAACAGCCAGCCAACCGTACTCAAGCTTTTTTTGTACACACACACTCACACACAACTCCTAAACATAATATACTCACTTGTTTTTTATGAAAAAAAATTTAACCTTGTATTGAAACATAAAATTATTATATGAAATCATATTTTGTATAACCCTGTAATTTGACTATAATTCTCGTTAGCTTTAGATAAGAAGACACCACCACGATAAGAATAATTAAAATATAATTGTTTCGTTAAATTCTTATCTTGAAATTGACCAGAACAAAAATAAAATACGATGCCCTTTTGAAATCTTTATAATTCAAATATTTCAATTAACAAAACAGTGCAAAATAAATCTTCAATCAAGTAGAAAGTTTAATATACGACATAAATATTTTAAAAAAATAATTAAATTTTATTTCATTTAGAATTCATTATTTCATATAACATAAAATTATTGTGATAGTATTTAAAATTCAATTTTAAAATTATGTCTATAATATTTACAAGAAATATATATCCCAGTTTGGGTTTATCAAAATATCTTGTATATAAACGACAAGGATCTATTACAAATAATTATAAATATTTTATAAATAATTTTCGATGTGCATCTACATCGAATAGTGATTTTGCTTCTGTAAGTTATATTATTTTTTTATAAAAATTTATAAATTAATTTTAAATTTAACTACGTAATTAATGTGATATGATTTTTTGAATTTTTATAAAAAAAAAAACCATTAAAATATTTTATAGATTTTTTTAAATTATACGCAGAATAATAATAAACTGTCAGATATTTTATTACGGATGGAATAAACATAATTTAATATAGTGTGAAAAATTACGAAAATAAAACAGTGTTATTAATAGAAATTGAAATAAATAATATTTGTCGAAGGAATTGATTTAAATAGAACAAGACAAGACTGATAAGAATCTTTCTAGTTTTTTTTTCTTGTCCTTAAAAAATATCAGTTATCTTGCTCTAAATTTTAATTTACTTCAAATATGGATTCAAATTGGCTAAATTATCCATAATTTTATAGTATATTTCCACTGAAATTGGCAAAAATAAACATATAAAAAGTGTTTGTGTTATTTTTCATATTAGTGTTTATATTTTTTTATTACTAATTTTGTAGATAACAAGCCTGGAGAAACGATCCGTTAATCTAGATCGAAGTCAAAGTACATTTTCGGAAAGGAGCCAACTTAAATCTGCAAGGAGATTAGTAGTAAAACTTGGTAGTGCAGTAATAACTAGAGAAGATAATCATGGTCTTGCACTTGGTCGATTAGCATCAATTGTGGAACAAGTAAGACTTACTAATTTATAGATCAATTCTTTTTTTACATTTACATTACATTACCAAAAAAAAAATTAGGCTTAGTTATTTGTTGTTTTGGAAGTATTAATTATAATCAATTTTTTTCTAGACACAACAACTCAATACAATAATTTAGTTTATTATTTGAAATTTTTTCAGTTACTAAACTTTTTATCTAACATAATTTTTTTATTTGTTTATAATGATTTTTGATAAACTGAAATTCATAAAAGATTATTAATAATTTTTTTTAATCTAATGGAAATTTTGTGCTCAGATTATTAATAATTCAACTACAATATTTTTCATGTAATCTTTTTGGTATTTTCAGTAATAGTAGCTTTTCTATATTTTCTATTAATCATATTGTTTTTATTTTTAATTTGTTAAGGAAACTAAATATACAGAGTGTTGCAAAAGTAATTTACTATGATTTAATTTTGCTTAGAAAAATCAAGAGCAAAATGCAATAAATTTAAAGTTTTAGTTATAAAAATGAAAAATTTAAAAAGCAAATTTTGCAATTAAATGTGAAAAATAATAATATTTAAGTAAATATGACCATTTAATTTTCAAATAAGAATATGCCATTTTCAATCATATTTTTTAAAGTTTGAGTGCTAGGTGATTACTGAGAATTTTGTAAACCCCAGAATCTGGTTTATTAGAAAAGATGCCTAATTAATATAGTTCAATTAATTGTGCTGCATCAAAAAGTATATAATTAGAATTTTATAATAATGATGGAGATACAAATTTCCTAGAAACATGTAATCTAAAAGTACCATTTCATAGATAGTCTTTTTATCGACTCAAATTCGTTACAGTTTTCAAGTGCTCTTACTTTAATATCTAACAATCGATGAATTTTACTAGTGCCGGTAATAACCTCTTATCTAAATTATGTTATTTTAAAACCGAATTGATGATGTGAAAATTGTAAAAATATAAATTTAAAATCCTGATTGGGTCAAGTTTTTTTAGAACATTCTATAAATTTCCTAAAATGGTGTAAAAAAAAAATTACTTAACCTAAAATTACTTAACCTACCTAAATTAGATAGAATACTATTAAAAATTCAAAACATTATCGAAAAATAGTATGTATTTATTAATTTTATTCATTTCTACTACATATTTATTACACAATTGTAAATATATTTCTTACATAAGAACTATAATTTAATGTAAGTTAGTACAAATATCTGATAATGTTATCAATAAATTATATGTTTTGGCATGAAAAACATAATATTATTATTTTTTTTTATAAGTTTTAGAAGGTTGTTTACATCAAATTCTTTTAAACTTTTTTTTTACAATTTTTTTAAAACATAAATTATATGTTCAAATGACATTTGTTTAATATTATATTTATTATACCCTGAACTTTAAATTAAAGTTTAGTACTCGTATATTTAAATTTCTGATAATACAAATTATATGTAATAATAATAATATTTCTTGATATTTTGGAACTAAAAGCATTCAAATATTTATTAACAAACTGTAATATGTTCTACAAATTGGACCGATTTGTAGTACCAATTTTCCTGAATTTAGGAACTCTCTATTTTATATTATTTGTTTATTTTCTTCGGAATTATTCCTATAAATTAATCTTGTCTGTCTACCACAATAATTTTCATTGTCGTCATTATAATAATATGTTGGTATAAATAATATCTTTGTGCTAAAATTTAAAATTTAATTTATCAATAAATATGTTTTTAAAAAATACATTGAAGATAAATCAATACAACTTTTAGTTACGTTAATTTTAAAATATTTTTCGTATAATATTTTTTTTAAATTTCACGTTTTAAAACAATAATTATTTATAAGACTGATTTTTCTTGTACTTATAATCGCAAAGACAACATCGATTGTTGGTGAAACATAACGATTCCTATCGTTTTTTAAACATTGGGTACGTTTTTTACAATTTTCGTTTTGGGTAAATAATTAAATAGTCGTACATATTTTTAATCCAATAAAAATCTATTTTAAAAAATCTTTTTAAACTAATAAAGATTTACAAAAAAAAAAAATAGGTTGCTGAATGCCATTTAGAAGGTCGAGAAGTAATGATGGTAACTAGTGGTGCTGTAGCATTTGGAACACAAAAGCTAACACAAGAATTGCTTATGTCTTTATCAATGAGGGAAACTCTTTCACCAAAAGATAACAAACGAACCGTAAATTCACCTACAAATTATAAATATAATCATTAAATAATATTTGAATTTAGGAAGCTGGTATGCTTTTAGAACCTCGTGCTGCTGCTGCAGTTGGTCAATCAGGATTAATGTCTTTATATGATGCTATGTTTGCACAATATGGTGTTAAAATTGCTCAAGTAATTTGAAATTATTAAATACAAAACTGACAATTATTTTTTACAAAATTTTACTTGTCAGGTTCTTGTAACTAAACCGGATTTTTATAATGAAGAAACTAGAAAGAATTTAATTTGTACTCTGTCAGAGTTAATTAGTTTAAATATAGTACCAATTATTAATACAAATGATGCAGTATCACCACCTATGTTTATTTTGGATGATGATTTACCGGCTGGCACTAGAAAGGTATATACAAAAGACTAATTTTTAATAATTTTTTGTGTAATATTTAATTTATTTGAAGGGTATTAGCATTAAAGATAATGATAGTTTAGCTGCTATGTTAGCAGCTGAAGTAAGAGCTGATTTACTTATTCTTATGTCTGATGTTGATGGTATTTATAATAAACCACCATGGGAAGATGGTGCTAAATTAATGCATACATACACATCTAATGATATACGAACAATTCAATTTGGTAAAAAATCTAAAGTAAGTATATTTATAATTTTAAATATTTTATACATATTTATACATATTACATATATCGATTTTTATAAATAATATTAAACTGTACTCTTCATAACGTAAATCATAATTATTAAAATTACACCATGTTTTATCATTATAGATAAATTAAAGTATGATAAAAAATATTATCAAATATAAATTGGCAAAGAACATTAGTCATTTTCTGTTTATTGTCTGTTTTTTGGACTTTGGTAATAATTCAAATCATAGTATTTCATTTACATTTAAAAATATCTTTTTAAAACATCTTTTTAAAATAAAAAATTCTTGCTTTTAATAATTTTATTTCAATTTTATTTTAGAGATGAATTATGGTATATAAAATACGGAATTTCTTTACCATTAACATAAAATAAACAATAAATAATTCATGTTCTTTTTCAATTATTTCAAAATATAATGTACCTGTTTCTTTACCCAACAGATATTCTATTTTTTAATGAAATTCCAATACGTTTTAATGAAATTCCAAATAAGTCACTTCGTATTTTAAACGATATTACGAAATCATTAAAAAATAGTATTCTTATTTTTGTTCTTCTTTTTCGCTGGCTAGACTGGTGGGTAACTTTGGCCTTCCTCCTGAATTAAATACATAATATATACATATAATTTTTGTTATGTTTACGGAAATATAGAATAGTTGTACTCCTGGAATTTAAAATACTTATTAATAGAAATTATTTTATGTAAATTAATAAATATGTAATAAAATTTACTATAAAGGTTGGTACTGGTGGTATGGATTCAAAAGTAAAGGCAGCAACTTGGGCATTAGATCGAGGAGTAAGTGTTGTAATTTGCAATGGAATGCAAGAGAAAGCAATTAAAACTATTATTGGTGGTAGAAAAGTCGGAACTTTTTTCACAGAGTCAATAGAAAATTCTGGTACTCCAGTAGAAAATTTGGCAGAAAATGGTATGATATTTAAAAATACTTAATAAAATTAAATATTTAGAAATATTACAATTATATATAAAACGTAAATTAAATATATCATATTTTACTGCAGCTCGAGTTGGCAGTCGTGTTTTACAGAGCTTATCACCAGAACAAAGGGCAGCAGCAGTCCATACTTTAGCTGAATTACTAATTTCAAAAAAAGATTTCTTGTTAGATGCTAACGGTCAGGATTTAAATGAAGCACAGAAAAATGGATTAGAAAAACCATTGTTGTCAAGATTATCTTTAAATACTTCGAAATTAAATAATTTATCAATTGGACTTAAACAAATTGCTGATGCTAGTCACAAAGTAAGAATTTGTCTTAAACTATAAAATATAATTTTGAATTAAAAAATAGAAAGATTTAGATTCATTATTTGGAGTAACGTAATTTATTTTAGAATGTTGGAAGAGTCCTTAGGCGAACTCAACTGGCCGATAATTTACAGCTAACTCAAGTAACAGTACCCATAGGAGTATTGTTAGTAATATTTGAGTCCAGACCTGATTCTTTACCTCAGGTAGCAGCTTTAGCAATGGCATCTGCTAATGGATTATTACTGAAAGGTGGAAAGGAAGCGGCTTTTAGTAACCGGGCTTTAATGGAATTGGTTAAGGAGTCATTAAGTACTATTGGAGCAACCAATGCTATTTCTTTGGTATATTTAATATTTGAAATCTGTATAATTTATTTGGTTATATTTAATTATTGGCTCACATCCTTTTAGGTATCGACTAGAGAAGAAATAAGTGATCTTTTATCGATGGAAAATCACATAGATTTAATTATTCCTAGGGGATCGTCAGAGCTTGTGCATTCTATCCAAGAACAGTCACTTCATATTCCTGTTTTAGGACATGCGGAAGGAGTATGTCATGTATATGTTGATAAGGATGCCGATTTAAATAAAGCTTTAAGAATTGTAAGAGATTCTAAATGCGATTATCCAGCAGGTAATTTTGTAGATTTTATTTGAATTATATATTTTCACGCGTAATTTTAGCTTGTAACGCAATGGAAACTTTGCTAATTCATGAGGATTTGATGAATGGAGAATTTTTCAGTGATGTTTGCAATATGTTAAAGCGAGAAGGCGTTAAAATTAATGCCGGACCAAAATTGAATAAAAAATTAACATTTGGGCCGCCATTAGCAAAAACCCTCAAATTTGAATATGGAATATTAGAATGTTGTATTGAAATAGTGAGCGACTTAAATGATGCTATTAACCATATTCATACTTTTGGCAGTAGTCACACAGATGTAATTATTACAGAAAATGGTTAGTAAAAAAAATTTTCTCCAAAAATATTTATAAGATTACTTAAATTTATCTATTTTTTATTTTGACCAGATAAAGCAGCTGAAATATTTTTAGGACAAGTTGATAGTGCATGTGTTTTTAAAAATACAAGTTCCAGATTTGCTGATGGCTACAGATTTGGTCTTGGTGCCGAGGTTGGTATATCAACAGCTCGAATTCATGCCAGAGGTCCAGTTGGAGTTGAAGGATTATTAACAACAAAGTGGATATTAAATGGAACTGATCATACCGCTGCAGATTTTGCTGAAGGTGGCAATAAAAAGTTTATTCACGAGTCATTACCAATAGATTAATATTAGATATTTAAGTATGTTATTTAATATATGTAAAAATGTATAATACAGTTTGTATAAATAAAATTAATATCTTTTACAATTCATTTTTTTCTTCAGTAGCTTTAGTAATGGCATAAAGGATAAGTGTTGGGACCAATAACACTAAATTACTGGCTAGTTTAAATTCTTGTAAATTATTCCAAATATCTTTTAAAATTTTAAAATTTTCCTATATTATAATCAATGCTTTAAAATCTAAATTTTTTTCACAACTAAAAAATTAAGTGATACAACATAAACTATCAATTTAATATTATTAAAATTTATGCAAATTTTATATCCTGTTTTCTTGTTAGCTTTGCTTAAAAAAAAAAAAAAAAATTTAAGTGTTTACAATCATCTTGACAATACTAACTAATATTGTTGAATTTTATAATAATATCCAACATAAAAAGCTTAAATTTTTGTATATTATTAAAATAACATTTTAAATTTTTTGTTGCTGTTTACCACGTGCTTATAAATTTATATATACAAAAATATTGAAAGCTTTTTATATAATACGCATGACTTTAAACCAGTTGCTTTTAAATACATTTGAGATCCTTTAAAGGGCAATGATAAATCCTGTCAGTTGTTTGTAAACTCTTCTATAAAATAATAAAGTTTAAATTTTAATTGTATTTAAAAAAAAAAATTGGTTTTTTTTTCTTCTGTTTTAATTTTAACTAATAAATCAGTTAAATATGAATTATTTAAAAATAATTAATTTTAATAATTTTATTAATAAAAATATGTAATTTATTAAAAGTTTTATATATCTACGAATCCGTTCATCATATAATTTTGAAAAAAAAAAAAAAATGGTTTTGCAATTTTATGTTTTTTAGCAAAACCATAGACCATAGACTATCATAAATTTAACCACAATATATTATTAAACATAATAACTTGTACAGTTCTAATAATCCTTACAGTTTATTCAAGTTAGTGCATTTGTTTTATTATTTATATTAAAAATTACGATAAGATTTAACTTAGATAAAAATCTAAATAATGTTATTTGGATAGTAAAAATGCATATTATTTAAGGTATACATAATTTAATCTAAAAGTTGTAAAAACAGTTAAAGTAAAATTATTTCTATATAGCTTTTCAGTCGAATTACGAATCTTTAAAAAAAATTTAAGCTTTTAAAGTTATATATTATATAGCATCAATAAAAATGGATTATAATTGATTTACCAAAAAATATATTATACTGTCGAATTTAATAAATTTAATTTAAGTAATTACACATTATTTTATAAATTTAATTTTTTATAAATTAAATGTTGTAACAGTTTAGATATATAATTTATGAAATGAAATTTAATGATGTTGTTAGAAGTTTCAGATAATAAGTGCAACTAGTAATATAATATTTAGGAATAGCATTGTTATTTTTCGTAAATTTTATTAGTTTTAAAATATCAGAACTATAATTCGGATGAAAACATATTCAATTTATTTTTTTTTTTTAAAAAAAACTAGTTGGTTATTTATCCACTGAAGAAGACTTCTATAATTGAAATTACTGCCAGTAAGGTTGCTGTATCACAAAATTTATATTAATGATTGACTCAATCATTAATAATAAATATATTTTACGCAATCATTAATAATAAATATATTTTAGTGAACCATTACCATGTTGGTAAGATAAGGAATGGTAAATAAATGTAAGATAATTTTTTTAATGTGGGGATTCGAAAAAGAGGATATAAATAAATTATTCTATAGCACGATTTTTTTTTATAAATCATAAATTACATCTCCATGAGATTGGCCCTCATTCAATGGTCTCGGTTATTTTCAGGGTGTGGTCGCTAACGAACGCTGAACACTCAACTTAGAATATATGCAATCTTCTTGAATATATGGAATATCGTAGATATTGTCAGGTTGTACGGGTTTAATCCGAGAAGTTTAAAACAGGATATTCTGACAAGGATGTATCCTCCTATCCAAATAAATATTACACGCAATATACATACTTGATAGTTTGCACAATCAACGTTTTGATTGTGTAGATGTAGTGTAGACTGTAAAGTGTAGTCTATTAAGTATACGCTTATATGAAACATATTACGGTTATATGAAACATTAAATATTTTTTGAATGCGGTCTTAGGCATATTTCTGCACCAAACCAATTATGAATAAACCTATGTGTTCTATGTTTCTTTTTTATTTGATCTTAAAACAATTAAGAAAAACTCCTTGATTTAAGTTCTATTAAAAGAATAGTATTAAAAGGACAATGCTTTTTTTTAAACTGATGGTTTAGTTTAGAGAATTCAACTATTTAATATAATTTAAATGGGTGCAAAAAAAGAACTACTGTTTAGTAAATTTATAATTTTGGATTTTTTTTTTGATAAATAATATTATCACTACTATTTCTTTCTTTCCTATCATCCATTTTAATGGTCATTTATTATATTAAATTACATTTTCAAGATTTCAAGATTAATATTATAATTTACGGATATTGCTTCTGTACTTTATATAGTTCTATATATATGCACTATGCATATTTAGATTTGTGATATAATATTTCAAAAAGTTTAAAATCTCAACATATATAATACTTATAAGTTTATTTTTGGAAATTATGTATATATACATATAATAACTAGATTAGAGCTACGAAAAATATATAAAAATTTTGGTCTAACAGAGCTTTTTTTTTTTTAACTTTTAAATATTTTTGTTTTAAAGCTTTAAATTTTGGAAAGGAGAAAATTGTAGGAGCTAAGAGAGCCCAAATATAACGCATGGTTTTTATTATCAAAAATTTTTTTGATAATATGATAGAAATTAAAAAGCTAATTTTATCAAATATACAAAGTAATGTTAAATTAAATAAGCTAACAGTTTACAATAACTAAAGCACAGAGTTGATGTAAATTTTAATTAGTGAGGACATTAATAATTATTATATTTAATTATTTTAATGGTATATATTAGTCAATGTTAGTGAATTTTATTAAAACGAAATTAAAATTGTGTTTTACGAAAATATTATTGCACTGTTTAGAAAATGAAAAAAAAAGTTAAACATTGGTCTGCGACTACAAATATGATAAAACTTTTTAGGTGCAATAATTTTTGCATCTAAATAGATATCAGATTGGCGCCTTAATAACAAAAATATATTATAATAATATTATTTACTACTTTAATTATTACAAAACCTATGTAATGATAATTTAGATATCCACAGCCACAACCACCATTGGTATTATCTACCATATTAATTTACAGTGTGGTATGAAATATATGTATAGTATAGTGGACAGGATATTTAATGTTATCTTGGTAAAAAAATACCAGTTTTAAGTGTAATTTTTATAAATTTTATGTTGAAACAAATATCGATGTTGTAGTGATTTATTTAATTGAAATAAGATTCAATGTGTACGACAATTACACTGCAATGAATAAGAATATTTCTGTTTCAAAATTAAAATAATACTTTGATGTTAACTATGTTCCCACAAATTTGGTATTCATTTCAACTAATAAATTTATTTTTGTTTCAGGAAACGACAAATTATTTGTGCGGACTGCACCAGCTATGATTAGCACGCT
Organism: Empis livida; assembly: GCA_963932195.1. Lineage (NCBI taxonomy): Eukaryota > Metazoa > Arthropoda > Insecta > Diptera > Empididae > Empis > Empis livida. Next base: position 4,098,605 of record OZ010647.1, read on the forward strand.
TATGGATATGAATGAACCACTAAAGTCTAAAAAGTCAAGAGTTTAGTGGTAAAAGGATACTTTCCCGCTGTTGTGACATTTGATAAATCGTATAAGGATGTAAATCGTAACAAAATCAAGAATAATCTGCACTAATGTAGATAATAAAAAGAAAACTATGATGATTGATTACAACAGAAATTGTAATTTTAAATTTCACTTTTTAAAAATGTAAGTTAAAATACATATGTTGGTATTGTTAAATAAATGTAATAGTACACAATTATAAGTTGTAATTTGAAATTTTTTTTTTATTTTTCTTATTACAGATAATTTGTTTTATTGGAATTATAATGGATTCACACCCTACAACGATTTTTATAGAAATAAAAAAACATGATATTGATGTTGGAAATGGATGTGCAAACAGAAATAATGTATCATATTCAAATTATTTCGGTCTAAATCTAGCTGTACCAGCATGGGAGGCTGTTATTACAATTTTAGTTCTGTCTATTATTATAATACTAACCATTATTGGTAATGTGTTAGTAATATTAAGTGTTTTTACGTATAAGCCCCTTCGGATTGTTCAAAATTTTTTCATAGTATCTTTAGCAGTAGCGGATTTAACAGTAGCAATATTAGTTCTTCCATTTAATGTTGTTTACTTAGTATTGGGACGTTGGGAATTCGGGATCAATTTATGTAAAATGTGGTTAACATGTGATGTACTGTGTTGTACTTCTTCTATATTAAATTTATGTGCTATAGCACTTGATAGATATTGGGCAATTACAGATCCAATTAATTATGCTCAAAAGAGAACTGTAGGTAGAGTATTAATATTAATAGCTGGAGTTTGGATAGTTTCATTAATTATTAGTTCACCACCATTAATTGGTTGGAATAATTGGCCTGAAAAATTTTCTAATGAATATCCTTGCCAATTGAATTCAAATCAAGGTTATATTATATATTCTTCGTTAGGATCATTTTATATACCATTATTTGTTATGACAATTGTTTACATTGAAATATATGTAGCTACACGTAGAAGATTAAGAGAACGTGGTTGGGCTGCACGAAATAATGCAATGGCACTAACAACTAGTTATAATAATAATTCTCTTAAACGTCAAGAAGAGGAAGAATCAGTAAGCAGTGAAACTAATTATAATTCTGAGATTAGAACTTCTCTTCAACAGTATAATTTTGTAAATCATTCAATTCGTTTGTTAAATCAGTCTGAAATAGAAGATTCAGCAGCGGATATTCCCGAAATATCACTTGAAATTTTACCACAAAATAAAGATTGTACTGTAGTTTCACAAGAACATAACTTAAATAAAGTTTTAAGTTTATCTAAAAATAGATCTGTTAAGTCTAATCGAGCAATTTATCAGTTTATAGAAGAAAGACAAAAAATATCACTTTCTAAGGAGAGAAGAGCAGCTCGAACTCTCGGAATTATAATGGGCGTTTTTGTAGTATGTTGGCTACCATTTTTCTTGATGTATGTAATATTACCTTTTTGTGATACTTGTTGTCCCACAGAAAAAATACGAAATTTTATTACTTGGTTGGGCTATATAAACTCAGGTCTTAATCCAGTTATTTACACAATATTCAATCTTGACTATAGAAGAGCATTTAAAAGATTATTAGGTTTTAAGATGTAAAAAAAAAATATGTAAATTATATTGAGACATACTTTCTTAGTTAGTTTATAGTTAAAAACGATGACCATTTTGATTTGACTATTTATGTTGTTATTCAAATTAAATTTGAATGTAATAGTTAAATAAGATTATTAGATAAAAACACATTATTGTTGCAAATATATGTTTAGCATAAAAATAAATATAAATGATCTATAATATACAATTTTGCAAAGGAGTTTTTATTGAAGAATTCAGTAATCTGTTTAGAAAACTTATCATGAAAATTAAAGTATAGTAAAAATTCGGAATTACATTATGTATAAAAAAAAAGTTTTATAGTAAAAATGGAAAACAGTAGAAAACCTTATAAAGAATAACTATATATCAATTAGACACAATTTTACGCAGAACAAATTCCTTTCTAAAATTGTTTCTTTTACAGATATCGGTATTTTTGTCAAATCTTGCGTAATTTTCGATATTTTACAAAAAATGTCTAATTATTTCTGGAAATTAAATTGCGTTTTGATTCATATTGAATTTGTAGAGTTGGGAGCAGATTTAAGAAAATTTTATTAAAATCACTGATGGTTGTTACTATTAATTTTTTTCTGATTTTGGGTGAAAATAAAATTAAGTTTAACAACACCTTTTATTAAATTTAATTTTTTCTTATAATTCAGCAATACCATATTTGTGGCCTTTTTAACCCAATTTGAATTTTATACTATTTTCGACAAATTTTTATTTGCTGTAAAACTTATAAATACTTATCTGATCAATAAGTTTTCTACATCAAATTAAAGATCTATATTTGTAGAATAATACTTAATAAAAAATATGCTGGTTGAAAAAGGCATTCGGCTGCGACAGTACAGAAAGTACGATTCTAAATCTGTTACTTTTACAGATTTTATTTAGTATGTTTTTCATATCTTCAACAATTTTCAATGTTTTTCAAAAACAATTAATCAAGTATAGAGTATAACTAACGATCTTTTAGTTGAAAACTAAAACATCGTTAGTTTTCATATGACTGAGAAATAAAAATCATCACTTTTTGGAATTATAATTATATTTTTAAAATAAAATTTTGTTAAATAAAAAAATATTAAATAAGTGAATTGATTTTTGAAATTCAAAATCCTCTCCCTATAAGAAAAGTTTTGAAACACGTTGTAGTTGACAACTGTTCTACAGACATTCTGATCATGAACAGGCGATCCTGATTCTCAGAAGAGATATTGTATGTAGTATGTTGTTTCTAGATCTTCATCTATTGGGATCTAGGACTTTGGAAAAAAAATTTTTAAAGCTTCAATCCTGTTGGGGAAAATTTTGAAACTTAGGACTTCCACCTATTCGAGTACAATCCAAGAATTTCCAGCTCATTTCCGAAGACCTTTTCAAAAAATATTCAAAATTGCGCGAGAAATCGGGAAAATATTGGAATTTAATGAGATTCAATACAAAACATCAGAATTTGTAGCAAAAAAATGAAAACCCTTAAAACTGAAAGCAATCCCCACATATTTGGTATTTCCGTGTAGGGAATTTAATTTCTAGCGAATTTCCGAAGACCTTTTCGAAAAAAATTCAAAATTGCCCGAGAAATCGGGAAAATATTGGAATTTAATGAGATTCAATACAAAACATCAGAATTTGTAGCAAAAAAATGAAAACCCTAAAAACTGAAAGCAATCCCCACATATTTAGTATTTCCGTGTAGGGAATTTAATTTCTAGCGAATTTCCGAAGACCTTTTCGAAAAAAATTCAAAATTGCCCGAGAAATCGGGAAAATATTGGAATTTAATGAGATTCAATACAAAACATCAGAATTTGTAGCAAAAAAATGAAAACCCTTAAAACTGAAAGCAATCCCCACATATTTGGTATTTTCGAGTAGGGAATTTAATTTCTAGCGAATTTCCGAAGACCTTTTCGAAAAATATTCAAAATTGCGCGAGAAATCGGGAAAATATTGGAATTTAATGAGATTCAATACAAAACATCAGAATTTGTAGCAAAAATATGAAAACCCTTAAAACTGAAAGCAATCCCCACATATTTGGTATTTCCGTGTAGGGAATTTAATTTCTAGCGAATTTCCGAAGACCTTTTCGAAAAATATTCAAAATTGCCCGAGAAATCGGGAAAATATTGGAATTTAATGAGCTTCAATACAAAACATCAGAATTTGTAGCAAAAAAATGAAAACCCTTAAAACTGAAAGCAATCCCCACATATTTGGTATTTCCGTGTAGGGAATTTAATTTCTAGCGAATTTCCGAAGACCTTTTCGAAAAAAATTCAAAATTGCCCGAGAAATCGGGAAAATATTGGAATTTAATGAGATTCAATACAAAACATCAGAATTTGTAGCAAAAATATGAAAACCCTTAAAACTGAAAGCAATCCCCACATATTTGGTATTTCCGTGTAGGGAATTTAATTTCTAGCGAATTTCCGAAGACCTTTTCGAAAAATATTCAAAATTGCCCGAGAAATCGGGAAAATATTGGAATTTAATGAGATTCAATACAAAACATCAGAATTTGTAGCAAATAAATGAAAACCCTTAAAACTGAAAGCAATCCCCACATATTTGGTATTTCCGTGTACGGAATTTAATTTCTAGCGAATTTCCGAAGACCTTTTCGAAAAATATTCAAAATTGCCCGAGAAATCGGGAAAATATTGGAATTTAATGAGATTCAATACAAAACATCAGAATTTGTAGCAAAAAAATGAAAACCCTTAAAACTGAAAGCAATCCCCACATATTTGGTATTTCCGTGTAGGGAATTTAATTTCTAGCGAATTTCCGAAGATCTTTTCAAAAAATATTCAAAATTGCGCGAGAAATCGGGAAAATATTGGAATTTAATGTAATTCAATACAAAATATCAGAATTTGTAGCAAAAAAATGAAACCCCTTAAAACTGAAAGCAATCCCCACATATTTGGTATTTCCGTGTAGGGAATTTAATTTCTAGCGAATTTCCGAAGACCTTTTCGAAAAAAATTCAAAATTGCCGGAGAAATCGGGAAAATATTGGAATTTAATGAGATTCAATACAAAACATCAGAATTTGTAGCAAAAATATGAAAACCCTTAAAACTGAAAGCAATCCCCACATATTTGGTATTTCCGTGTAGGGAATTTAATTTCTAGCGAATTTCCGAAGACCTTTTCGAAAAATATTCAAAATTGCCCGAGAAATCGGGAAAATATTGGAATTTAATGAGATTCAATACAAAACATCAGAATTTGTAGCAAAAATATGAAAACCCTTAAAACTGAAAGCAATCCCCACATATTTGGTATTTCCGTGTAGGGAATTTAATTTCTAGCGAATTTCCGAAGACCTTTTCGAAAAATATTCAAAATTGCCCGAAAAATCGGGAAAATGTTGGAATTTAATGAGATTCAATACAAAACATCAGAATTTGTACCAAAAAAAATGAAAACCCTTAAAACTGAAAGCAATCCCCACATATTTGGTATTTTCGTGTAGGGAATTTAATTTCTAGCGAATTTCCGAAGACCTTTTCAAAAAATATTCAACATTGCGCGAGAAATCGGGAAAATATTGGAATTTAATGAGATTCAATACAAAACATCAGAATTTGTAGCAAAAATATGAAAACCCTTAAAACTGAAAGCAATCCCCACATATTTGGTATTTCCGTGTAGGGATTTTATTTTTTGCGAATTTCCGAGGACCTTTTCGAAAAATATTCAAAATTGCCCGAGAAATCGGGAAAATATTGGAATTTAATGAGATTCAATACAAAACATCAGAATTTGTAGCAAAAAAATGAAAACCCTTAAAACTGAAAGCAATCCCCACATATTTGGTATTTTCGTGTAGGGAATTTAATTTCTAGCGAATTTCCGAAGACCTTTTCGAAAAATATTCAAAATTGCCCGAGAAATCGGGTAAATATTGGAATTTAATGAGATTCAATACAAAACATCAGAATTTGTAGCAAAAAAATGAAAACCCTTAAAACTGAAAGCAATCCCCAGATGTTTGGTATTTCCGTGTAGGGAATTTAATTTCTAGCGAATTTCCGAAGACCTTTTCGAAAAAAATTCAAAATTGCCCGAGAAATCGGGAAAATATTGGAATTTAATGAGATTCAATACAAAACATCAGAATTTGTAGCAAAAATATGAAAACCCTTAAAACTGAAAGCAATCCCCACATATTTGGTATTTCCGTGTAGGGAATTTAATTTCTAGCGAATTTCCGAAGACCTTTTCTAAAAATATTCAAAATTGCCCGAAAAATCGGGAAAATATTGGAATTTAATGAGATTCAATACAAAACATCAGAATTTGTAGCAAAAAAATGAAAACCCTTAAAACTGAAAGCAATCCCCACATATTTGGTATTTCCGTGTAGGGAATTTAATTTCTATCGAATTTCCGAAGACCTTTTCAAAAAATATTCAAAATTGCGCGAGAAATCGGGTAAATATTGGAATTTAATGAAATTCAATACAAAACATCAGAATTTGTAGCAAAAAAATGAAAACTCTTAAAACTGAAAGCAATCCCCACATATTTGCTATTTCCGTGTAGGGAATTTAATTTCTAGCGAATTTCCGAAGACCTTTTCGAAAAAAATTCAAAATTGCGCGAGAAATCGGGAAAATATTGGAATTTAATGAGATTCAATACAAAACATCAGAATTTGTAGCAAAAAAATGAAAACCCTTAAAACTGAAAGCAATCCCCACATATTTGGTATTTCCGTGTAGGGAATTTAATTTCTAGCGAATTTCCGAAGACCTTTTCGAAAAATATTCAAAATTGCCCGAGAAATCGGGAAAATATTGGAATTTAATGAGATTCAATACAAAACATCAGAATTTGTAGCAAAAATATGAAAACCATTAAAACTGAAAGCAATCCCCACATATTTGGTATTTCCGTGTAGGGAATTTAATTTCTAGCGAATTTCCGAAGACCTTTTCGAAAAATATTCAAAATTGCCCGAGAAATCGGGAAAATATTGGAATTTAATGAGATTCAATACAAAACATCAGAATTTGTAGCAAAAAAATGAAAACCCTTAAAACTGAAAGCAATCCCCACATATTTGGTATTTCCGTGTACGGAATTTAATTTCTAGCGAATGTCCGAAGACCTTTTCGAAAAATATTCAAAATTGCCCGAGAAATCGGGAAAATATTGGAATTTAATGAGATTCAATACAAAACATCAGAATTTGTAGCAAAAAAATGAAAACCCTTAAAACTGAAAGCAATCCCCACATATTTGGTATTTCCGTGTAGGGAATTTAATTTCTAGCGATTTTCCGAAGACCTTTTCAAAAAATATTCAAAATTGCGCGAGAAATCGGGAAAATATTGGAATTTAATGAGATTCAATACAAAACATCAGAATTTGTAGCAAAAAAATGAAAACCCTTAAAACTGAAAGCAATCCCCACATATTTGGTATTTCCATGTAGGGAATTTAATTTCTAGCGAATTTCCGAAGACCTTTTCGAAAAAAATTCAAAATTGCCCGAGAAATCGGGAAAATATTGGAATTTAATGAGATTCAATACAAAACATCAGAATTTGTAGCAAAAAAATGAAAACTCTTAAAACTGAAAGCAATCCCCACATATTTGCTATTTCCGTGTAGGGAATTTAATTTCTAGCGAATTTCCGAAGACCTTTTCGAAAAAAATTCAAAATTGCGCGAGAAATCGGGAAAATATTGGAATTTAATGAGATTCAATACAAAACATCAGAATTTGTAGCAAAAAAATGAAAACCCTTAAAACTGAAAGCAATCCCCACATATTTGGTATTTCCGTGTAGGGAATTTAATTTCTAGCGAATTTCCGAAGACCTTTTCGAAAAATATTCAAAATTGCCCGAGAAATCGGGAAAATATTGGAATTTAATGAGATTCAATACAAAACATCAGAATTTGTAGCAAAAATATGAAAACCCTTAAAACTGAAAGCAATCCCCACATATTTGGTATTTCCGTGTAGGGAATTTAATTTCTAGCGAATTTCCGAAGACCTTTTCGAAAAATATTCAAAATTGCCCGAGAAATCGGGAAAATATTGGAATTTAATGAGATTCAATACAAAACATCAGAATTTGTAGCAAAAAAATGAAAACCCTTAAAACTGAAAGCAATCCCCACATATTTGGTATTTCCGTGTAGGGAATTTAATTTCTAGCGAATGTCCGAAGACCTTTTCGAAAAATATTCAAAATTGCCCGAGAAATCGGGAAAATATTGGAATTTAATGAGATTCAATACAAAACATCAGAATTTGTAGCAAAAAAATGAAAACCCTTAAAACTGAAAGCAATCCCCACATATTTGGTATTTCCGTGTAGGGAATTTAATTTCTAGCGATTTTCCGAAGACCTTTTCAAAAAATATTCAAAATTGCGCGAGAAATCGGGAAAATATTGGAATTTAATGAGATTCAATACAAAACATCAGAATTTGTAGCAAAAAAATGAAAACCCTTAAAACTGAAAGCAATCCCCACATATTTGGTATTTCCATGTAGGGAATTTAATTTCTAGCGAATTTCCGAAGACCTTTTCGAAAAAAATTCAAAATTGCCCGAGAAATCGGGAAAATATTGGAATTTAATGAGATTCAATACAAAACATCAGAATTTGTAGCAAAAATATGAAAACCCTTAAAACTGAAAGCAATCCCCACATATTTGGTATTTCCGTGTAGGGAATTTAATTTCTAGCGAATTTCCGAAGATCTTTTCGAAAAATATTCAAAATTGCGCGAGAAATCGGGAAAATATTGGAATTTAATGAGATTCAATACAAAACATCAGAATTTGTAGCAAAAATATGAAAACCCTTAAAACTGAAAGCAATCCCCACATATTTGGTATTTCCGTGTAGGGAATTTAATTTCTAGCGAATTTCCGAAGACCTTTTCGAAAAATATTCAAAATTGCCCGAGAAATCGGGAAAATATTGGAATTTAATGAGCTTCAATACAAAACATCAGAATTTGTAGCAAAAATATGAAAACCCTTAAAACTGAAAGCAATCCCCACATATTTGGTATTTCCGTGTAGGGAATTTAATTTCTAGCGAATTTCCGAAGACCTTTTCGAAAAATATTCAAAATTGCCCGAGAAATCGGGAAAATATTGGAATTTAATGAGATTCAATACAAAACATCAGAATTTGTAGCAAAAATATGAAAACCCTTAAAACTGAAAGCAATCCCCACATATTTGGTATTTCCGTGTAGGGAATTTAATTTCTAGCGAATTTCCGAAGACCTTTTCGAAAAAAATTCAAAATTGCCCGAGAAATCGGGAAAATATTGGAATTTAATGAGATTCAATACAAAACATCAGAATTTGTAGCAAAAAAATGAAAACCCTTAAAACTGAAAGCAATCCCCACATATTTGGTATTTCCGTGTAGGGAATTTAATTTCTAGCGAATTTCCGAAGACCTTTTCGAAAAATATTCAAAATTGCCCGAAAAATCGGGAAAATATTGGAATTTAATGAGATTCAATACAAAACAGCAGAATTTGTAGCAAAAAAATGAAAACCCTTAAAACTGAAAGCAATCCCCACATATTTGGTATTTCCGTGTAGGGAATTTAATTTCTAGCGAATTTCCGAAGACCTTTTCGAAAAATATTCAAAATTGCCCGAGAAATCGGGAAAATATTGGAATTTAATGAGATTCAATACAAAACATCAGAATTTGTAGCAAAAAAATGAAAACCCTTAAAACTGAAAGCAATCCCCACATATTTGGTATTTCCGTGTAGGGAATTTAATTTCTATCGAATTTCCGAAGACCTTTTCAAAAAATATTCAAAATTGCGCGAGAAATCGGGTAAATATTGGAATTTAATGAAATTCAATACAAAACATCAGAATTTGTAGCAAAAAAATGAAAACTCTTAAAACTGAAAGCAATCCCCACATATTTGCTATTTCCGTGTAGGGAATTTAATTTCTAGCGAATTTCCGAAGACCTTTTCGAAAAAAATTCAAAATTGCGCGAGAAATCGGGAAAATATTGGAATTTAATGAGATTCAATACAAAACATCAGAATTTGTAGCAAAAAAATGAAAACCCTTAAAACTGAAAGCAATCCCCACATATTTGGTATTTCCGTGTAGGGAATTTAATTTCTAGCGAATTTCCGAAGACCTTTTCGAAAAATATTCAAAATTGCCCGAGAAATCGGGAAAATATTGGAATTTAATGAGATTCAATACAAAACATCAGAATTTGTAGCAAAAAATATGAAAACCCTTAAAACTGAAAGCAATCCCCACATATTTGGTATTTCCGTGTAGGGAATTTAATTTCTAGCGAATTTCCGAAGACCTTTTCGAAAAATATTCAAAATTGCCCGAGAAATCGGGAAAATATTGGAATTTAATGAGATTCAATACAAAACATCAGAATTTGTAGCAAAAAAAATGAAAACCCTTAAAACTGAAAGCAATCCCCACATATTTGGTATTTCCGTGTAGGGAATTTAATTTCTAGCGAATTTCCGAAGACCTTTTCGAAAAATATTCAAAATTGCCCGAGAAATCGGGAAAATATTGGAATTTAATGAGATTCAATACAAAACATCAGAATTTGTAGCAAAAAAATGAAAACCCTTAAAACTGAAAGCAATCCCCACATATTTGGTATTTCCGTGTAGGGAATTTAATTTCTAGCGAATTTCCGAAGACCTTTTCGAAAAATATTCAAAATTGCCCGAGAAATCGGGAAAATATTGGAATTTAATGAGATTCAATACAAAACATCAGAATTTGTAGCAAAAATATGAAAACCCTTAAAACTGAAAGCAATCCCCACATATTTGGTATTTCCGTGTAGGGATTTTATTTTTTGCGAATTTCCGAAGACCTTTTCGAAAAATATTCAAAATTGCCCGAGAAATCGGGAAAATATTGGAATTTAATGAGATTCAATACAAAACATCAGAATTTGTAGCAAAAAAATGAAAACCCTTAAAACTGAAAGCAATCCCCACATATTTGGTATTTCCGTATACGGAATTTAATTTCTAGCGAGTTTCCGAAGACCTTTTCGAGAAATATTCAAAATTGCGCGAGAAATCGGGAAAATATTGCAATTTAATGAGATTCAATACAAAACATCAGAATTTGTAGCAAAAAAATGAAAATCCTTAAAACTGAAAGCAATCCCCACATACTTGGTATTTCCGTGTAGGGAATTTAATTTCTAGCGAATTTCCGAAGACCTTTTCGAAAAATATTCAAAATTGGCCGAGAAATCGGGAAATTATTGGAATTTAATGAGATTCAATACAAAACATCAGAATTTGTAGCAAAAAAATGAAAACCCTTAAATAAAACTGAAAGCAATCCCCACATATTTGGTATTTCCGTGTAGGGAATTTAATTTCTAGCGCATTTCCGAAGACCTTTTCGAAAAATATTCAAAATTGCCCGAGAAATCGGGAAAATATTGGAAATGAATGACATTCAATACAAAACATCAGAATTTGTAGCAAAAAAATGAAAACCCTTAAAACTGAAAGCAATCCCCACATATTTGGTATTTCCGTGTAGGGAATTCCATACAGCTTAAAATAGGAAATTAAAAATGAGATGGGATTAAATTTAAAACTATGGGTAAAAGTTTTTATATTTTGGAGTTTTAATAAAATTGCATAAAGTGGTTAAATTATTTGAAAAGTTACGTTTTAAAAATTTATATAGAAAACAAACGTAAATTAATTCAAGGAGACTAAAATAAATCAGTTCCAAGTAAACTTTGTATTTGGAGATGTCCAGTGACACATTTATAAATTTTTAGGACGGAATATTGTAACTAATAACTTCCGGTTCCTAATTTCAATATCAATTCCGAGTAACAATTTATTTCCACTTTCTGAAAGTATGCAATCATTGCTTATTTTATTTGCTTCAATCGATTGATTTTTGTGAGGGAAGAATGAATTATATAATTTTAGGTGTGATATTCAATTACCTTTTTCTTACGAAATAAATCAATTAATGAGTGTATATCCTTTTTTTAATGGGAATTTTAAATGTGGTCCACGGTATGTACGATCTGATGAACCATATTCACCATGATCAGATTCATCAGAAAATTTTATATCAATATTTTCTGTAAATATTATAAAATAATTTGCATATTACACAAAGATATAAGGATTTCTAGTTGATGGTAGTTAGAAAATTCAGAATATATATCATAGATTAAAGTAGTAGAAATGCAACTGATTCAAGAAGTAATAATTAGTTTGTATTGTTCAAAGATTAAATTTTTTTTTTGTATACTAATTTATAAGGTTTTAAAAAAAAATTGGCTTTATTCAAATATTTAAACCACAAATATTTAAAAAAAGTTTATTAATTTAAATTTATTATTTATATTTTCATTTCCACATATCTTCATTTTCAGATTGCTGAAAAACGTATAAATACTTATCTCATCAATCAGTTTTATACCGGAAATTATAGATCTTTATTTGCACAATTACAATTAATAAAAAAATACTGGTTAAAGAACATGGAGCTTGGTGAGTACAGAAAATTCCATTCTAAACCTGTTACTTTTACTGATTTCAATATCTTTTCCATAATTTTGAGCAATTTTTAATATTTTTCAAAAATATTTAATGAAGTCTATTGATTATATAGGAAAACATTATTCATTTTTAATATCTTTTCAAAATCTGAGCAAAAGGACCTCATTCGTATCGATTTTTTAACACCCATGTTATTTTGTACACTTTTTTACATATTTTATTTTCAGATTGTCGAAAACTTATAAATACTTATCTGATCAATAAAGATCTATACTCGAAAATATATAATCTTTATTTGCAGAATCAGAATTAATAAAAAATACTGGTAAGGAAACATGGAGCTTGGTGAGTAAAATAGAAAAAAAAATAGAAAATTCCATTTTAAACTAGTTACTTTTACAAATTTCAGTATATTTCTCACAATTTTGAGCATTTTTTAATATTTTTCAAAAAAAATTTATTCTAGGATATTGGAAATGAAATCTCCTGTCGATTGATAAAACAATTTCGATATCTGAGTGAAAGGACCACAGTTATTACTTTTTTTACCATCAAGTTGCTGAAAAACATAAAGAAAATAATGTTTTCCTGAATAAGTTCTTGCTGAAAACTAAAGGATCATCAATTTTCACAAGACTGAAGCATTAAACATCATCAACTTTCGTAAACAAAGTCATAAGATTCATAATTATATGTTTAATGTAATATTTTGTTAAATAAAAATATATTAAATAAATAAACTTTGCTAAGAAAATCATCAATTTTCATAAATTAACTCATAAGATTCAGAAATTATATGTTTAATGTAAAATCTTGTTAAATAAAAAAATATTAAATAAATAAATCTTTGTTTTTAATTTCCCATCCCTCTCCCTGTAAGAAAAGTTTTAAAAATGCTGGAAATTTCTCCAAAAATATTCCAAAAAACATAAAAAATCTGAAAAACCATATTTTTGGGCCAAAAAAAAATACTTCCTTATTTTTTACTTCCTTAAAAATTATTAATTTTGAGTTAAAATTTACTTTCTGAGATTTCTGATCGCCTGGTATTTTTTAAAAATTATAAAATCAACTTTAAAGTGTTTTGGGCGTCATGGCGCCATCTATCGGAATATGGAAAAACTAATAATAGTTTTTGAGGAATTTTCAAAAATATTTACAAATTTGACTAAAAATACCAGGCGATCAGAAATTTCAGCAAGTACGAATTCCAAGTCAACTTTAAAAATTTTTGGGCGTCATGGCGCCATCTATCGGAATGTGGAAAAACTAAACATATTTTTTTTTGCTGTCATGGCGCCATCTATCGGAATGTGGAAAAACTAGTAATGTAATATTTTGGTTCTTCCACATTCCGATAGATGGCGCCATGACGGCAAAAAAAACTTAGTTAGTTTTTCCACATTCCGATAGATGGCGCCATGACGCCCAAAAATTTTTAAAGTTGACTTGGAATTCGTACTTGCTGAAATTTCTGATCGCCTGGTATTTTTAGTCAAATTTGTAAATATTTTTGAAAATTCCTCAAAAACTATTATTAGTTTTTCCATATTCCGATAGATGGCGCCATGACGCCCAAAACACTTTAAAGTTGATTTTAATTTCTGATCGCCTGGTATTTTTAGTCAAATTTGTAAATATTTTTGAAAAATATTTTTTGTAAATTTCTGTCATGAAATTTAAAAATTTTGAAATTTTTATTAAAAAATACCAGGCGATCAGAAATCTCAGAAAGTACGAATTCCAAGTCAACTCAAAATTAATAATTTTTTGGTTTATGAAAAATAAGGAAGGATATTTTTTTGGCCCAAAAATATGGTTTTTCAGATTTTTTATGTTTTTTGGAATATTTTTGGAGGAATTTCCAGCATTATTCAAAACTTTTCTTACATGGAGAGGGGTATTGGAAATTAAAAACAAAGATTTATTTATTTAATATTTTTTTATTTAATATGATTTTACATTAAAAACATAATTATGAATCTTATGAGTTAGTTTATGAAAATTGATGATATTTTTAGCAAAGTTTATTTATTTAATATTTTTATTTATTTAACATGATTTTAAATAAAAATATAATTTTGAATCCTATGACTTTGTTTAGGAAAATTGGTGATTTTTTATTTGCCAGTCTTGTAAAAATTGACGATCCGTTTGTTTTCAGCAAGACCAAATTCAGGAATTAATTACTTTATTTATGTTTTTCAGCCACCTGACAATGAAGATGTGTTTAAATCAACAAGGATTGTAAATCTACAGGAGATTTCATTTCCAATATCCTAGAATAAATGTTTTTTTTAAAATGTTAAAAAATGCTCAAAGTTTTGGAAAAGATACTGAAATCTGTAAAGTTATAGGTTTAAAATGGAATTTTCTGTACTCACCAAGGTCCATGTTTTTTTAATCAGTATTTTTTTTATTAATTCTGATTCTGCAAATAAAGATCTATATTTTGGGGTATAAGACTTATTGATCAGTTTCCTGGCAATGTGGAAATTAAGATGTGATCGCCTGGTATTTTAGTCAAATTTGTAAATTTTTGAAAATTCCTCAAGTTGGAATTTTAAAATATTTTTTGTAAATTTCTGTCAGGAAATTTTAAAATTAAGAAATTTTTATTAAAAAATACCAGGCGATCAGAAAATCTCAGAAAGTAAATTTTAACTCAAAATTAATAATTTTTTGGTTTATGAAAACACTACGGAAGTATTTTTTTTTTGCCCAAAATTATGGTTTTTCATATTTTATGTTTTTTGGAATATTTATGGAGCAATTTCCAGTATGTTTCAATGGAAAAACCAAATTTATTTCATATAATAAAAGACTTTTAATTTTGCCACTTATAATATATATTTTTATTTTCGCTAATGAATACATAATAATAATTATTAATTCTGATGTACAAATTCTGATGTTTTGTATTGAATCGCATTAAATTCCAATATTTTCCCGATTTCTCGGGCAATTTTGAATATTTTTCGAAAAGCTCTTCGGAAATTCGTTAGAAATTAAATTCCCTACACGGAGATACCAAATTTGTGGAGATACCAAATGTGATTGTTTTAAGTTTTAAGGGTTTTCATTTTTTTGCTACAAATTCTGATGTTTTGTATTGAATCGCATTAAATTTCCATATTTTCCCGATTTCTCTGGCAATTTTGAATCTTTTTCGAAAAGGTTTTCGGAAATGCGCTAGAAATTAAATTCCCTACACGGATATACCAAATATGTCGGGACAGCTTTCAGTTTTAAGGGTTTTCATTTTTTTGCTACAAATTCTGATGTTTTGTATTGAATCGCATTAAATTTCCATATTTTCCCGATTTCTCGGGCAATTTTGAATATTTTTCGAAAAGGTCTTCGGAAATGCGCTAGAAATTAAATTCCCTACACGGAAATACCAAATATGTGGGGATTGTTTTCAGTTTTAAGGGTTTTCATTTTTTTGCTACAAATTCTGATGTTTTGTATTAAATCTCATTAAATTCCAATATTTCCCCGATTTCTCGGGCAATTTTGAATATTTTTCGAAAAGGTCTTCGGAAATTCGTTAGAAATTAAATTCCCTACACGGAGATACCAAATTTGTGGAGATACCAAATGTGATTGTTTTAAGTTTTAAGGGTTTTCATTTTTTTGCTACAAATTCTGATGTTTTGTATTGAATCTCATTAAATTCCAATATTTTCCCGATTTTTCGGGCAATTTTGAATATTTTTCGAAAAGGTCTTCGGAAATTCGCTAGAAATTAAATTCCCTACACGGAAATACCAAATATGTGGGGATTGCTTTCAGTTTTAAGGGTTTTCATATTTTTGCTACAAATTCTGATGTTTTGTATTGAATCTCATTAAATTCCAATATTTTCCCGATTTCTCGGGCAATTTTGAATTTTTTTCGAAAAGGTCTTCGGAAATTCGCTAGAAATTAAATTCCCTACACGGAAATACCAAACATCTGGGGATTGCTTTCAGTTTTAAGGGTTTTCATTTTTTTGCTACAAATTCTGATGTTTTGTATTGAATCTCATTAAATTCCAATATTTACCCGATTTCTCGGGCAATTTTGAATATTTTTCGAAAAGGTCTTCGGAAATTCGCTAGAAACTAAATTCCCTACACGGAAATACCAAATATGTGGGGATTGGTTTCAGTTTTAAGGGTTTTCATTTTTTTGCTACAAATTCTGATGTTTTGTATTGAATCTCATTAAATTCCAATATTTTCCCGATTTCTCGGGCAATTTTGAATTTTTTTTCGAAAAGGTCTTCGGAAATTCGCTAGAAATTAAATTCCCTACACGGAAATACCAAACATCTGGGGATTGCTTTCAGTTTTAAGGGTTTTCATTTTTTTGCTACAAATTCTGATGTTTTGTATTGAATCTCATTAAATTCCAATATTTACCCGATTTCTCGGGCAATTTTGAATTTTTTTCGAAAAGGTCTTCGGAAATTCGCTAGAAATTAAATTCCCTACACGGAAATACTAAATATGTGGGGATTGCTTTCAGTTTTTAGGGTTTTCATTTTTTTGCTACAAATTCTGATGTTTTGTATTGAATCTCATTAAATTCCAATATTTTCCCGATTTCTCGGGCAATTTTGAATTTTTTTCGAAAAGGTCTTCGGAAATTCGCTAGAAATTAAATTCCCTACACGGAAATACCAAATATGTGGGGATTGCTTTCAGTTTTAAGGGTTTTCATTTTTTTGCTACAAATTCTGATGTTTTGTATTGAATCTCATTAAATTCCAATATTTACCCGATTTCTCGCGCAATTTTGAATATTTTTTGAAAAGGTCTTCGGAAATTCGATAGAAATTAAATTCCCTACACGGAAATACCAAATATGTGGGGATTGCTTTCAGTTTTAAGGGTTTTCATTTTTTTGCTACAAATTCTGATGTTTTGTATTGAATCTCATTAAATTCCAATATTTTCCCGATTTCTCGGGCAATTTTGAATATTTTTCGAAAAGGTCTTCGGAAATTCGCTAGAAATTAAATTCCCTACACGAAAATACCAAATATGTAAGGATTGCTTTCAGTTTTAAGGGTTTTCATTTTTTTGCTACAAATTCTGATGTTTTGTATTGAATCTCATTAAATTCCAATATTTTCCCGATTTCTCGGGCAATTTTGAATATTTTTCGAAAAGGTCTTCGGAAATTCGCAAAAAATAAAATCCCTACACGGAAATACCAAATATGTGGGGATTGCTTTCAGTTTTAAGGGTTTTCATATTTTTGCTACAAATTCTGATGTTTTGTATTGAATCTCATTAAATTCCAATATTTTCCCGATTTCTCGCGCAATGTTGAATATTTTTTGAAAAGGTCTTCGGAAATTCGCTAGAAATTAAATTCCCTACACGGAAATAGCAAATATGTGGGGATTGCTTTCAGTTTTAAGAGTTTTCATTTTTTTGCTACAAATTCTGATGTTTTGTATTGAATTTCATTAAATTCCAATATTTTCCCGATTTCTCGGGCAATTTTGAATATTTTTCGAAAAGGTCTTCGGAAATTCGCTAGAAATTAAATTCCCTACACGGAAATACCAAATATGTGGGGATTGCTTTCAGTTTTAAGGGTTTTCATTTTTTTGCTACAAATTCTGATGTTTTGTATTGAATCTCATTAAATTCCAATATTTTCCCGATTTCTCGCGCAATTTTGAATATTTTTCGAAAAGATCTTCGGAAATTCGCTAGAAATTAAATTCCCTACACGGAAATACCAAATATGTGGAGATTGCTTTCAGTTTTAAGGGTTTTCATTTTTTTGCTACAAATTCTGATGTTTTGTATTGAATCTCATTAAATTCCAATATTTTCCCGATTTCTCGGGCAATTTTGAATTTTTTTCGAAAAGGTCTTCGGAAATTCGCTAGAAATTAAATTCCCTACACGGAAATACCAAATATGTGGGGATTGCTTTCAGTTTTAAGGGTTTTCATTTTTTTGCTACAAATTCTGATGTTTTGTATTGAATCTCATTAAATTCCAATATTTTCCCGATTTCTCGGGCAATTTTGAATATTTTTCGAAAAGGTCTTCGGAAATTCGCTAGAAATTAAATTCCCTACACGGAAATACCAAATATGTGGGGATTGCTTTCAGTTTTAAGGGTTTTCATTTTTTTGCTACAAGTTCTGATGTTTTGTATTGAATCTCATTAAATTCCAATATTTTCCCGATTTCTCGGGCAATTTTGAATATATTTCGAAAAGGTCTTCGGAAATTCGCTAGAAATTAAATTCCCTACACGGAAATACCAAATATGTGGGGATTGCTTTCAGTTTTAAGGGTTTTCATTTTTTTGCTACAAATTCTGATGTTTTGTATTGAATCTCATTAAATTCCAATATTTTCCCGATTTCTCGGGCAATTTTGAATATTTTTCGAAAAGGTCTTCGGAAATTCGCTAGAAATTAAATTCCCTATACGGAAATACCAAATATGTGGGGATTGCTTTCAGTTTTAAGGGTTTTCATTTTTTTGCTACAAATTCTGATGTTTTGTATTGAATCTCATTAAATTCCAATATTTTCCCGATTTCTCGGGCATTTTTGAATATTTTTCGAAAAGGTCTTCGGAAATTCGCTAGAAATTAAATTCCCTACACGGAAATACCAAATATGTGGGGATTGCTTTCAGTTTTAAGGATTTTCATTTTTTTGCTACAAATTCTGATGTTTTGTATTGAATCTCATTAAATTCCAATATTTTCCCGATTTCTCGGGCAATTTTGAATATTTTTCGAAAAGGTCTTCGGAAATTCGCTAGAAACTAAATTCCCTACTCGGAAATACCAAATATGTGGGGATTGCTTTCAGTTTTAAGGGTTTTCATTTTTTTGCTACAAATTCTGATGTTTTGTATTGAATCTCATTAAATTCCAATATTTTCCCGATTTCTCGGGCAATTTTGAATATTTTTCGAAAAGGTCTTCGGAAATTCGCTAGAAATTAAATTCCCTACACGGAAATACTAAATATGTGGGGATTGCTTTCAGTTTTAAGGGTTTTCATTTTTTTGCTACAAATTCTGATGTTTTGTATTGAATCTCATTAAATTCCAATATTTTCCCGATTTCTCGGGCAATTTTGAATATTTTTCGAAAAGGTCTTCGGAAATTCGCTAGAAACTAAATTCCCTACACGGAAATACCAAATATGTGGGGATTGGTTTCAGTTTTAAGGGTTTTCATTTTTTTGCTACAAATTCTGATGTTTTGTATTGAATCTCATTAAATTCCAATATTTTCCCGATTTTTCGGGCAATTTTGAATATTTTTCGAAAAGGTCTTCGGAAATTCGCTAGAAATTAAATTCCCTACACGGAAATACCAAATATGTGGGGATTGCTTTCAGTTTTAAGGGTTTTCATTTTTTTGCTACAAATTCTGATGTTTTGTATTGAATCTCATTAAATTCCAATATTTTCCCGATTTCTCGGGCAATTTTGAATATTTTTCGAAAAGGTCTTCGGAAATTCGCTAGAAATTAAACTCCCTACACCGAAATACCAAATATGTGGGAATTGCTTTCAGTTTTAAGGGTTTTCATTTTTTTGCTACAAATTCTGATGTTTTGTATTGAATCTCATTAAATTCCAATATTTTCCCGATTTCTCGGGCAATTTTGAATATTTTTCGAAAAGGTCTTGTGGGGATTGCTTTCAGATTTCTCGGGCAATTTTGAATATTTTTCGAAAAGGTCTTGTGGGGATTGCTTTCAATATGTGGGGATTGCTTTCAGTTTTAAGGGTTTTCATTTTTTTGCTACAAATTCTGATGTTTTGTATTGAATCTCATTAAATTCCAATATTTTCCCGATTTTTCGGGCAATTTTGAATATTTTTCGAAAAGGTCTTCGGAAATTCGCTAGAAATTAAATTCCCTGCACGGAAATACCAAATATGTGGGGATTGCTTTCAGTTTTAAGGGTTTTCATTTTTTTGCTACAAATTCTGATGTTTTGTATTGAATCGCATTAAATTCCAATATTTTCCCGATTTCTCGGGCAATTTTGAATATTTTTCGAAAAGGTCTTCGGAAATTCGCTAGAAATTAAATTCCCTACACGGAAATACCAAATATGTGGGGATTGCTTTCAGTTTTAAGGGTTTTCATTTTTTTGCTACAAATTCTGATGTTTTGTATTGAATCTCATTAAATTTCCATATTTTCCCGATTTCTCTGGCATTTTTGAATATTTTTCAAAAGGTATTCGAAAATTCGCTAGAAATTAAATTCCCTACACGGAGATACTAAATATGTGGGGATAAATTTCAGTTTTAAGGGTTTTCATTTTTTTGCTACAAATTCTGATATTTTGCTACAAATTCTGATTTATAAAACAATTACAATTTTTTTTAAATCGTTACAACGTTGTAATTGTTTTAAAAAACGATGTAAAAGTTTCGAATAATGGTTCCAAAATATTTACAAAGTTTTTCAAAGCATTACAATGTTAAACTTGTTTCTAAAAAAATTGTAAAAGGTTTGAAAAATGTTTCCAAAACAATTACAACGCTTTTAAAACCATTGAAACAATGTAATCGTTTTTAAAAAAATTATTAAAGTTTTTAAAAATGTTTCTAAAACAATTATAACGTTTTTGAAACCATTACAACGTTGTAGTTGTTTCGAAACACGTTGTAAAAGAATTGAAAAATGTTTCCGAAACAATTGTAAAGTTTTAATTGTTTTGAAAAACGTTGGAAATGTTTTGAAAAATGTTTTCAAGACACTTGCAACGTTTTTAAACTATTATAGCGTAAACTATTACAACTATTATTTTGCAAATAAAGATGTTTAATTTGGTATCTAAAACTTATTGATGAAATAAATATTTATAAGTTTTTCAGCAGGAAAAGAGGTCATAAAAATAATTTTGTTGTTCTTAATTTGAAAAGCATTTAAAAACGACTAATGTTTTTTTTACAAACTGGATATAAATATTGAGAATTGTTCTAGATATGGAAAATATACTAAAATCTGTAAAAGTAACAGATTTAGAATGTAATTTTTTGTAGTCTCAAGCCCGCATCAATTTTTTAATCACTTTTTTAATTATTATTCTGCAAATAAAGATGTTTCATTTTGTGTATGAAGTTTTAAGGGTTTTCATTTAAGGGTATTTATAAATTTTTGAGGAATCTAAAAAATAGTATTAAATTAACATTAGAATAAAATATAGTCATAAATATAGTTCTCTTTATTTAAAACTTAACCAGGCTCATTATATAAATTAGTTGTTGTTCTCGTAGAACCTAAATAGTCAAAGTATTGTAAAGAAAACTTGACTTAAGCCCGAAATTCATTAAATTTGTGTAAATATTTAATATATATATATATGATCATGTAAATAAATTGAAAAATTAATTATGATATTAAATTAATATTTTTACTAATATGATTTTCTTTATTTCTATTATACATTTATAATTTATATATATTATGTATAATATGATCAATTTAATTATTCTCCTCCTTGTCTGGTAATAGGTTAATATTAGTTTATTTGTATTAGTAGATTTTTATCTACCTAGTAGATTTGTATTAGTAGATTTTTATTTCCAGAAAAAAAATTATTAAAAAAAAAGAGATACAATCACTTTTTATATTCGTAATGAAATCTAAAAAAATCTGATTATTTTTATTTGAATTTTTTATTTTTGTGCTAAAAAAATAAAGAATAAATTGAGTTATGCACAGAATTTTTTGTACGCAAACAATTTAAAAATATTGATAAAAATATTTCGTAAATAAACTACAATAAAATACAATAATTATGTTGTAGACATATAATTTACAAGAAATAATATCACAAATACTCATTAAGTATATTTGTTTTATAAAAAAATCAAATGAATTACAAAGTGATATACATAAAAAAATTTATCAATTTTTATATTTATATAACCTGATTATTTAAAGCTTGTTAGATTTAGTGGGATCTTTCACTTGACCACAGAATAATATAGAATTTGTTGTTTTCTCCACAATAATATAAACAAATGGTCTATTTACATAATATCTTGTTGGTGATGCTTTATTTGCAAAAACTCCTCCGGTTGCTGCTGAAGCTACTGTTCCTTCTTCATTTACTTCAATTACAGTCTTATGAAATAATCGGGATAAATATACTGGTTGTTCTGATATATTTGTTAAATCTGATTTAGTCGAATCAAATAAATCTTGAATTCCCATCTATCATTAAAAATATAATAATTGCAATAATAATTATTATAATAAAAAATATAATTTATAATTATAAGTAACATTAATAATATAATATGGATAAATTAATATGTAATAATATAATATAAATGACCACAAAAAAATATATGTACACGAAGAAGTGTTAATACAGATTAGATATTTTCTAATACTTATACCACTAGTTATTAATTTATTTTACAAATTTCAAATTAAGTTATAATACATCTAACAAAATTATAAAAATTATTCGACTTATTTGTATAATAATCTTTAAAATTATTTTAATTTTCCTTTTATATATAATATACAAATTTATTTACCTGTTCTAAAACAATATTCAATATAAAATCAGATGTGGTACTAAATCTTGGTAAATAAACTTCTATTTCATCATCTTCAAATTGATTTGAAGTTTTTTTCAATTCTGCAAAAATATTTCCAACACTAAATCTTAATAATTTATCCAAAACCGTACTAAGTGTAGCACCTAAAAAAAAAAGTAAATTGTTAAGTAATGGCATAACAACTTTTATTAATAGGTAATTGAATTTAATTTTCTAGCCTTTTAACTATTTATAAATAATATATATGTAACTTACCTCTTCTTGGTAATAAAATAAGCATTGACAAACGATTCTCTTTTCCATATGGTATTTCTAATACGTGTGATTCAAGAGCACCGATTGCTGCATATGGAAGTATTTCTCTATTAAACATCATAGGAACACTTCCTATATTATTTCCATTTTCATCATAAAATGGTTCTATTCGGGTCAAAGAACTATTAAATGGATACTGAAATATAAGAAAGCGAAAAAAGTCTTAAATTTGTGAAAAGTTCGAAAACATAAAATACAGTTCAGTTTTTTTAAATCTGTACATTTATGATTGTACTGCCTCTAAAATTTTTATAAATTTATACAAATACATATATGTAGTTTATAGAATTATTGATAGAAGTATTTATTGTCAGAATTATTGATAGAAGAATTTAAATGAAATACACAATGTATAGATCGACACGGCCTCCATCTCTATTAATGCCAATAGCGATGGAGGACGTGTCTGCTATTTAAAAAAATTAATTTCGAGTCAAAAATTAAAAATTTACATTTCATTAACATTAACTCATTTTTTTTCAATATTAACATAACTTTTGTTTTTGGATATTTAAAATATGACTAAACAATGACTTTTAATACAACTACATATCACATTATCGTTATTCGTTAACAAAGTAGATAATATGAAAACAACTGTATCACGTCATAATATATTTTCAATACTGAATTTACGTCATCTTATATATTTACGTTATCACGAATGCACTATAAAATTTTAATTAAAATTTCTCTTCAACTTTCGATTTCATCAAAAAATTAATCATTT
Source organism: Empis livida (assembly GCA_963932195.1). Lineage (NCBI taxonomy): Eukaryota > Metazoa > Arthropoda > Insecta > Diptera > Empididae > Empis > Empis livida. The sequence continues at coordinate 4,122,463 of OZ010647.1, forward strand.
CGTAAATCAACAGTTTAATCTCTCAGAAATATTAAAATTATTGAATATTTTATAAGAACTAATACTTACTTTCCATTGCCCTTTAAAATATATCGTTGATACTAAAACTATTTGGGCATCTATTAAATCATTTTCATTGACTACGTAATCGATCAATCCACCAGTACCATCTCTGACAAAATTATTTATATGCTTTTGTGCTTCAGCAGGTCTTTGAAAATTTACTTCTTCTAATGTTGCTTTATATGCTGATTTAATTACTCTTTCATAATCAGATTTTATCTTATGTTTTGAATTAGCAAACATAGACTGAAGATATGAAACTTTAACAGTTGGTGTATCAACTCTAAAATAAAAAGAAAAAAATATGATATTTTCTTAGTAAATTAAATTAAAATGTTATTTTTATTACCTTAGAGCTTCTTGAACTTGTTTATAACCCTCTCGTAATTTAGTTAAATCAGAAGTTATACCTAAATTTGTTTCCAATTGACGTCTTGTATTTCCTCCAGCGCCTTCAGTTATTAAAACTAGTAATGACCATACAGTAAATGGTGAAATCATAAAATCATATGATGAGGTAGATAAAGCATCTGAAATTCTCTAGAATATCATTATTATTAGATAGTAAAATAATTTTTTTTTTCATATTTAAATTTAAAAAATATACCTTAAATAAATTTAATGCAAATTTCTCCGAACCTAATGAAATACTTTGATATATATTCTCATTATCAATTTGATTTATTTGAGGACATACAAAACAGCAACTTGTCACTATTATTAAGAATGCTGCAATTATTTAAATAAATTATAATACTAAATTAAATTTATAAAAACTACGTAGTTCTCATTTAAAGATGCATTTAAATTCAATAAATTTTTATATAAAAAATTAATGAGATAGAAGTGTCATTTGGAATGTTCTATCATAAAAATAATTAAAAATATTAGACCTAGATATTGGTTGGTGGAACTTAGCCAGATATAACTTTAATTTATAGATTATGGAAATTTTAAACTTTTTCATTTAATTTTATTATTATGCTTTGAGTAATTTATAAAAAAAAATATCTCAAAATTTTATTATTACAAAAGCATAATTATGTTATATTCAGTTTAAATGAAAGATAAATTCAATCAGAATCAAAAGTCAAATATTTAATATTAAGTAAAATATAAAGTTAATTTATTTATTAATTGTTTTTTCTTATTTTTTCCATTTTCGTAATTAAATTTATAAATAATTTAAATATTTTTAAGTTTCATTGGTTACAAAAAATCATTTTTGAACGACTTTTGGAATTCTCAGAATGATAAGAAATTTCCGAAAAAAATAAAATTGAGTAAATATTATATTATATATATTGAAACATTGGAAGTTCAATAATACAGATAATAAAAAAAACAAACTTATTTTCACAAAAACATTGACAGCAAATTGTAATAAACATTTATACATATTATATATATATATATGTATATAAAAGAAAATATTACGATTTATGCTAAATCATTTTAATAAAGTTTAATATATTTTACCATATTCTATCAATTCTTCTTCATGGTCAACATCAGAAAATTTTTAAGAATATCGTAAACATTTAAGAAAATAGAATATTCTTTATCATACACAGAATTTATGTAAAATATTAATTGTTTAAAAATTATATTAAGTATATTTAAAAAAAAAAAAACAAAATTAGAATTATTTTAATAAGCTTCCATAGTTTTTCAATATGATTTGTAATGAAATTTTAATTTAAAATATAATCCTTTTTATTTAGAAAACTACGTCGTAATTAATTGTTAATCAATTCACATTATTAAATTAATAAATTATATCTATATATTAATATTTTATGTTTAAAATACGATTTAAAAAAGCTAATGACTGTTACAGATTTTTTTTTTCTTTGTACAATTTCTAGATATATAATATAATTAGAAAGATTCATTTTAAGAGATTTAGCTATAGAAAAATATTATATTAAGATATAATTATAGATGTAGAAGAATTTATTGATTTAAGCATGTGATCATAAATATTTAATCCATATGTAAATGTTTTTAACCGCAGATATATATATATATGTATATAATATATAATGTATACATATACATATTTATATGGACAGTTAAAATTAGAAGCCAGTTAAACTGGAATGAAGTGGTATTACAACTTATTTATATATAAATAACACTCATCAAATGCCGATTTAAAAAAAAAAAATAAACCCAAATTTTACCAAATTAGTCATTTAAAATTGAAAATTGGAAACTTCTTTTTAAAAGTCATCATAAAACCAATTAATTATTATTAAAATGATTTTTTAAAAAAAATATTATAATTTTAAGAATTGTTTTGGTTAAATAGAAAATATTAAGTATTAATTTTGCCATTACAATTTGTACATATATATATATATATAGATATATATATAATGCTAAAAATCAAGGTAAACAACTATACATAACGAATTGATGATAACTTGCCCGCGTTAATTATATTTGTATTATTAACAAAATTAATTTCTTCACCGTAAAATTTATTTTTAATTAAAAATTTCAAAACTAATTTAATTATATTTTGTATGTTAAATGGACGTATTTAAAATTTTTAAAAAATATATTTTTATAACTCACTTATAACTTTATTAATATACATTTTGATAAATACTCGAAATTAATTTTACATAAATTAAATTAAATCAATCGAGCATGAGCTAATCTGTTTTGCATATAATGAAAACAATATTTCGGATGTGTATTATTTATAACTTAGAGAAATTTTATATGTTGAAAGAATGATAATTAATTAAATATTTTACTCTGTTCAATCACAAGTGTATACCCTGCAGTTAGCAAAGAAACTAGCTGTCGGTTATGATAGTGATATACTGTAGCCCTTGCTAGCCTTAGCTCATTTAACTACTCACACTATTCGATACATTTTTATATATATATTTGCATATTGAGTGAATAGAGAATTGTTTGATAGTGTTGTTAAAGCTTTTAAAATTTCCCAGATACCAGTACAATTTATAGATACGAATTTTATTTAACATACAATAAAAATAAAAATAATTCATTGTTTTGAAATACTAAATGAAAAAAAAATACAAAATTTGATGAATTCTAAAACACTACTTTCGTTAATTTTTTTTTTATTTAAGTCGTATGCGGGTAAAGATATGAAAATAAATCAACTAAGAATTTTTTAGATAGATATAAGTATAAACCAAGTTAAATAATATAAATTTTTTAGATAGATATAAGTATAAACCAAGTTAAATAATATAAATTTTTTAGATAGATATAAGTATAAACCAAGTTAATAATATAAATTATATTATTTAACACCGGCCACTGTCAATTCAACTACCATCTAACTAACAAACTTGACATGACACCTCGTAGGCTGAAAATGATGTCCCTTTCGATGATGAATCATTATACCAGACTGTTCCATAATGGTTTGTAAATACTACTATTAATATCGGCATATTCTTCATTTAATATTGCGAACTCAACACTGATTACGTTACACTTTTAGCTGTTATTTAAAGCTGTTAAATACTTTGATCAATCAAATTGAAATCATATAAATCTGTCTGTGGGAAAAGCAGTTACAGACTTTTTATAAGTATGATGAATTTATATTAAAAACTACGAATAATAATTTCTTCATAATATAATTATATTAAATTTAATATGTACAATTTCAAAAAGCGATAACATATCTTAATTACTTAAAATTCAAATATCATTTCTTAAAAGAATTTCCCATACCGGAATAGCAGCTAACTTTTCATCAATTAAACCTAGACTTATCATATTGCCATTTCGTTGTTCTTTGTTGGTGTTTATTGATACTACTTCCTGCAAAGTATTAAAAGATATAAAATTAAAAAATTACTTTTCAAATATTAATTAAATTTGAAATGTTTTAAGGGTGGATTAACATTAACTTCTGTGCTCAATTACATTTAATAAAATTTATGAAAATAAATATTTTATTAAATATACATTTAATAAAATTTATGAAAATAAATATTTTTATTTTTTAAAAAATAATAAAATTTTACCTGTACAAATCCAATGTCCATTCCTTTGTTTAAGTGATAATGGGTACCACCTAATAAAAGTTTAAAGCTTCCTGACTTATATTTTAAAAGTTTACCGATTTGTCCTTCCTTCATATGCTTAAGATACTTATTTACAGAATTCTATAATACAAAATAAAATTAAAATAAATTATATATTATTGTAAATTTAAAATAAATTAATTGCATAAATTTTTGCCTGTTATTAAATACTAATAAGAAATTTAAAGGTGTTTACTCAAGTACTTTATACTGAATAATTTAAAACGCATTTATAACAAATATTGTAACAGTTTCTATTTTATAACAACTAATAATTACATGTTTTGATGAATTTTTCTCTGCGTTTAATTCTTCTTTATCCTCAGGGTCTCTTGAATCACTTTTACTTACATCACAAGGCAAACTATTTGGAAGCTAAAAAATACATAATTTATTATATATTTATTATCGAAATAGACAAAAAATAAGTGTATTAAAAAAAACGAATTTCTACACAAAAGTATTAATTTTAATTTTTTTTATGTAAATGTTCATCAATCAGTATTTAATATTCAAGAAATTATAATTTCTAGAATGCAATAAAATTGGACTGAATTCATTTCCATAGGTTTTAAAAATTATGTACATAATTATAAGCAGTTAACATATCGCAGATCACTAGCGCGCAGCTAAGATTACTTGACAGTGAAGCTATTGGAATTGTATAGCATCAATTTTGTACAGATGGGAGCAATTAAATTATCATCGAACACAATCAATACTAGAGTTAAAAATAAACTTGTCCACACTTTGCGATTGGAATAAAACCATGTGTTCGAAGGATTCTTTTTATATTCAAATTTGTAAGGTCTTTTCATCTAATAAACTATTAACTTTCTTACTTAAACTTTAATTAATTATTGAAAAATCTTTTTTTTAAAAAAAAACCTCATATTCGTTTGTAAAAATTCTATTTTAGAATAAACCAACCAATTTTGTTATGACACATACATTTTTTTAGAAGTATCTCATTCTTAGTATATTTTAATACCATGACATATAATTTTGATTTAATTGGCGTCTAATATTAATATAATTTAAATACCTGTAATAAGAATAATTCAGATTTCGGCGAGTCAGATACATCTTCTAAATCAATAGCTTGTTTCAAATATGAGTCATGATAATCTTTCTTTTTATCTAAGATTTTGCTGTCTAAGAGCTCTCCATTTTCTAAATATAATTTTTTTATTAATTTTAAAATATTAGAATATTACTGAATAATATTACCATTTTTCAATTTTACAGGCGTGTTATACGAAATAAATGGTGTTTCGACATCATCTATATTTCCAAAATATTCTTTTATAATACTCTCATCGGTTTTATGATCAATTTTTCCTTTCTTGATTAAACTGGGCTTAATTAAAGGAATATTTTTATCCCTTTTTCCTGAACTAGCTTCAGAATAAAATATCAATTTGTCAATAATAATTTTGTATAATTAACTTGATAAATACGTACCACCAGAACTATGTATAGTTTTTTTAATATTTGTGCCTACTCCATCCGCGAACAAACCGCAGGTTTGTATCAAATTAACACCTGCTTTACCCGATCCACGTCCACCTCTTTCTTTTTGGAACTTTTTAAATTTATTGGATGTATCTTTGGAGGTTTTAATGTTACTGAAATGTAAAGTATATTTTATTTATGAATTACAAATTTGCTTTAATCAATTCATACACATTTTTATTTCGAATGACTTTCAAATTAGGTGCATATATTTTCTTAGTTGGATTTGCTCTACCATTTAAAGTGCCAAGGCCACCCAAACTTAAATCTCTTGGTATCCCAAAGGAAGACAACCGAATATTCTTTTCAACTCCATTAGATATAGCTAATATAGAATCTTTTTTCATATTATCTATAGATATTGAATGACTTCCACGTTCACCTGCCGACATCATTTATTATTTCGTTATTATTATTCTAGAATTTTATTTTAGTTCTTTTAACATGTGAAAAGTAAAACACTAATTTAATGTCTACACTACACACTACACTACACAGAATAAAATTTTATATATGTCAAATTTCTAAAAGTATAAATCACCCTTCAACCACATAAAAGTTGGTAAATTCGTTCAAATCACCTACAACGCAACACATACGTAACGTTTCTGCTAACTGCTGACTTTGTCGAATTAGGTTATTAGGGTCAATCAAATAAATCACCCCTGATACATCACAAGTAATTTATTTACCTAGAAGCTATTCGAAATGGAAGAATATTTGCAAGAAATTAATTTTACCTATTTTAAAGTATAAATTTTTTATAAAATGTTATGATCGTATGCTAATCTCGCCTTAGATAAACGAGGTTTTAGAATTCGACAAGATTGTTTAGAATTTCATATGGTTAAGCAAAAACAGAATTTGGTTCAAATTCAAATTGTACATGTATAGATCTCTAGTTAATTATAGCAATTAAATAGCCCAAACCTAAGAAAATAACGGTACATTTATAAACTGATTTTATACTTTGAAATAAAATATGTAAAGTAACAAAAGCCGTAGTACTCACGCCTAGAAAATATTTTTGTAATTCTGATGGCGACTTCAAAAAAATTGCATAGTATGGGGCAGAATTTCAAAAAAAGTGCATACTATGGGGCATGTTTTTTTATATTTTGAAGAAATAATAGATTTAATATAAATGTATTTGTAAATTTTTATAGTTGAGTTGTTATAAACGAGTATAACAACTCAACTATAAAAATTTATAACGAAATTATTGTAAATTCGGTAGTATGGGATATAGTATAATTTTCTTTAAATATTGTTTAAAAAAAAATATAACACATATATTTAAAAAATGTTATTATAAATTACATTTAATTAATTTAAATTAATTTTTTGTTGAAAAATCTTTCTCCAACTATTATTATTATCATAAACTGTTCAAGAAATAGTTAAATCAATTAAAACTCGTAGCACATTAGACAAGAGTTAATAAAAGAAATAATAAAATATCCAAATTTGCAAAAATACGTCAAAAATAACAGAAATTTAGGAATTTCAGAATATTTCCTTGAATAAATCTGTTGGATTTAATTCTTATCAATATTTTTTTTAAATCAGTAAAAAGGGTAACGAGTTATTAAGTCGTATTGGAGTTTGCAAAAATATTGATTTTGAAAAGAAATCCTGCGAAAATAATTTTTATCCTAAAAAAAATGATACATAATTTTTTATTAGGTTTTTTCAGAATATATTAAGATTTTCATTATCAAAGTAACAAAATGTTTATGAAAAAAAGAGATATTGTGAATAATTAAAAAAATTTATAAGATATTGAAGAAAATTCTCTTATATTATAGATGGTATAATTTATGTGTGGGTAAAATATCCTGCTATAAGAAAGAAATTAATATCTATATGATATACTATATAATATATAAATATATAATAAGTACGGTATAAGGTATTAAAATTTTGGTAAAGAACATTAAATAGTAACGCTATATATACATATATATATATATATTTATATTTTCAAGGAATATATATATATTTTCATGGAATATACACCAATATTATTGTCTGCGAATAAGTACCCCATTTGAAAAATATTTAGATACTTACAGAGTATGCGCATATTTTCACTCCTAGTTTAATTTTGATCAATAAGATATTATATTATATATTTCCTAAGAAAGGAAATTGGTTATTGCTATTATGTTTTTTTTTTTGGGGATTTAAAACAAATGTTAGTCTAAACACAGTAGTAATTTAATTGGGTTGTCGCGCTTTTCCATTTATTGTGTTTAATTTGTTGATATTAAATGCTTATTATTATTTTTTAGTGAAATATTTTCTAATTGTTATAAATGCTTTTATTTTAAAATAAATTTTTTTTAAAAAAAATGCTTATTGATTGCTAATTTACATCAGAACATCAAAATAATTAAATATATACAAATAATTGTAAGATATGTAAGTTATAAGTCTAGTATAAGGATAATATAAAAGTTATTAATCTATAAAATAAGTGAGAAATATAATATTTTAATTTCTAACTACTGTAAAACGCGGACTATGAGTGAAACCATATTTAGGCAGTTTTATGATAATATTTATATACGTATTTATGGAAATATTAAATATTTATTATTTGAATATTCCAGTACAACAAATTTATATAATACTAAAAGGTAATATTATCTTAATTGGATAGATCCAGTATTAAAATATTATTGAAATTATGGAAATAATATTCATTGTACCAAATCAACGAGAAGCGTTTTTTTTGTGCGAATTTCTTTATTAATTATTTCGGAATAGATATGGAAGATGAAGCATTAATAATTTATGAATAAGATATTAAATCGGGTAACATAAATAATAACTATGAGCTAATGTCTTCTAACACTTTAAATTATAAAAAGATTACCAATAAGCTTAATGTACAATAAGTTCTCGATTTTGAAAGACTATTATAACAAATTAGGATACTTTTGTAAAAATTGTTAGAATTGTTTATTTATATTTTATTAAATTCATTTACAAGACGCCTTAAGTTTTGATTGTCTTAAAAGTCTTGGAAATTGGGATTTATTATTGTATTATGTTTAAATTTCTGTAGGAAGTGAGAACTAACGACTGTACTAGTTTTATTGAAGAAATGTTTCTTTCGGAAATATTTTTGTTACTTTTAATAGTGAAAAATATACTGCGATCTACAAAACTTATTTATTACCGATTACCATTCGACATAATAGAAAATCAACTTTTAATGCATAAATCTTAGAAACATAATCTATTAAAAAATTGGATTTGTACCTCAAAATTTATCAGATTTATATATACATTTTGCTTGCAAAATAATTAGTGATCTTATATACTGTAGTAGAAAGACCAGTCTAATAATATATTTCTATTAATTTTAGATTTAAATGCAATTTTTCCACCTGTGGTATTAAATTCCTAAAAATATATAAATAAACTAAAGATGAATAAAATATCACAAAAAAATAAATTCTGGATGTTTATAAGTATCATAGCCATTACGCTGACAATAGGTAAGTGGAAAATAAATAATGCAAATCAAATTGCTAAAATTGAACTAATTTGTAAATGAAATACCATTATGTATGGGAGAAGGATGATTAATTAGTCTATCTTTTTCTTCCTTGTAAGAATATTTCAATAATAATGATTGAAAATCTAATTTTTCTGAAAAGATTAATAAAACATTATCACAACACTTTTAATATATTTTAGATTATCTTGAAGCAAGTCCAGCAAGAAAATTATTATTGCCTAATAATTATGTAGCCCTTACCAATGATTTTAACATGAAGCTTGTAACATTTGATTCGAATTTAACCCAAACTTTGGAATCTGTAAATATTCAAATAAACGATTTAAATGGAAATATTAAAGAAATAGAAATTAATAATATTTATCAGCATTTTCATCATACTTATAGCTTAATTGATATAACATTAGATTGCAAATATTTTTTACATGGTGGTTTGTTCCAAATAGGAGTTACCTTAAATAAATTAAATAGTACATCCGACGAGAATGTCGATGATAGAATTACACAAAATATTGATATTAATTGGCCTGCTGCTGAATTAATGATTAAACATAATCTTATAGGCACATATCCAGAATATCCTGTTGAAGTGGTTTTATCGTTTCCTAAAGTAGAATGTAATTATAAAAATCTTCATACAGAGCCAACCGTAGAGTTTTTATTTGAACTTATTTATTGCAATCTGGATGAAAAATGTGAAAATATAAATAAAACAAACCAGCATATTCTTTATGCAGAACAAGTAAATGGATATCCAAATACAAAGCTGTTTTCATTAAATTGTGAATTATTTGGATTAGCAGGCCATTATGCTGTACGATTTCGATCAGTTAATGCTTCATCATCATTTATACCCGTCATAGAATATATTAAAGCAGATTGGAATCAAAAATTTGTTTTCAATGTTCATGCAAGAAGTATTTTTCCATGTGATCCACATACAGGATTAGGGGTTTTATTTGAATATCCATCTTGTATACTAGATCAAGCTGACCGGGTTAGATTGTTTGGAAAACTACGAGCTGATGTTGCATCTCTTAAATCTCCAACTTCTTTACACTATATAACCGAAAAAAAAGTTATAAAAGGACATCATTCTTTATACTTTGATTGTGATTTCTTTTCGGAAAAATATGTGGAATACTGCTTTACTTATATCAGTCAGTCCTCTACTGGCGCCGTAGCAGACATTCGAACGGATTGTGTGCCAACACTTCCAGTTTCAGGTATAATATAAACAATATTAAAAAATATTGTTTTGATGTCACTCTTTTATCTGCAGATTCTGAAACTGGTGGTTGGGGTGCTTGGAGTGAGTGGACACCATGCTCAAAAAAATGTTTGCGGGGTACTAGAAATAGATACCGATTTTGTGATTCACCACCACCGCGTTATGGCGCCAAATTTTGCGAGGTAAACTTAATTATTTGTTATTTACTTTTAGAACATCATAAACAAAAAAAAATTTAAAATAAGAGAGGTTTCGAAAATTAGTTTAGTAAAAAATTATTCACGAGTTCTTTGTATACCTTTCACCAATTCGATTTATCGTTATAGGGGCCCGCAGTCCAAACTGAATATTGTGGTGGCAACGAATTGGATACTTGGAAATGTTTATATGGAATAGATACTTCCTCTGTTGCACATAACAATGTACAAGATTACGCTGTTGCTGAAATTGGTCCCGGATGTCGTTGTGGCTGTATAGTCCATTTGGGATCCTCGAAATCGAAGCGGATACTCGCTGCTACTGCTCAAAGCTGTCCCGGTCGATCATTTTGGTTAATAAATGTAACTATTCTACAAATAAATATAAAATATTTTTACTTATCATTTGTGATTTCTCTATCAGGCTGAGGATGATATGCGAATAAGGCTAACTATTGAATTTATCCGATTACCATGTGTTAAGCAGTATATCAAAATACGTGATGGAGATTCCCTAGCTTCAAATCTTATATCGCAATTTATTGGAGACATCAAACAAAATACCGAAGAGTTTATTTCATCAAGTTCTAACCTTTTATTTGAGTTTGCTTCAGATGATCTACTACAAATTAATTCTGATTGTAAAGGTGGATTTTTAGCAAAAGCTCAACAAATATGTTAGTATTTTTTAAAATTTTATAGCAAATAAAAATATTTCAAAAACATAAATCTTTACAGATGCAGAATATGATAAACCAGCTGCGATATTGAGTCAAATAATTTTACAAAAGCCACGACTTGTTAACACAGTCGTACATATAACTGTCGTTATATTTTCTAGTGTTATAATAATTCTAAGTGCAATACTAGGTAATTATAAAAAAAAATTGTAATTATAGCTTTCTTCTTCCTCGCCACAGCTCCTACCAAGCTGCTATATTTATTGTACCTTTAAAAATAAGGAAATTTGGACTTACAGAATTTTTTCCCATAAATTTACTTAGTATACAAATTAAGTGCTTACTGCTTAATAAAAGTAGTGCTTAAATCTCTTATATTAGTTATTTTATTATAATTATATTAAATAGAAATTCTTATTTTTCGATAAAGTTGTATACTATGAATAATTGAATAATATTACAGGTGCGCAATATATACATAAATATAAGAAATATCACTTAACGAGCAACAAAATAAGACAAGGTTCACCTATAAATACTCCTCGAACATCACTTGAATCAGTTCAAAATTTAACATCGAAAGCAATATCGACATCAACTTTGTTATCCGAAGTTTTTTATTTAGTTAAAATTCGACCTATAAATTGTTCGAAGCATTCGCTACTGCGCGGAAGTGTTATATCTGATAAATCCGTTATTCAAAGTGACTATACTAGTTCGCATATAACATCGAAAAGGTATTAATTATTAGTTTTTTATTCTATAAATGTTACTTAATATCAACACAAAAATATTTCACATACGTAATTCTCATAAATTTAAAAATTGATAATTATATTGCAATATAAATGGTTTTATAATTTTTAGTGACAATGCATTTACATTCAAATGTCCATCTACTCAGGCCAAAGAGGTGTTTAATTCACAACGTAATGTTCACAGTTTCTCTTGTGAGAACATTTATGGTACTGAACAAATTACAAAGGATACTCTTAAAAAAGAAAAAAGGGCTGAATCGGATATACCTAAAAGAAAAATATTTAATCATGTCGATATTGTAAGCAAACCAGAATATGTGCCTTTGAAGTTATTGCAAAACAATAAAATGTGTAACAGTAGCACAACATTAACACATGTAAGTAAAATAACCAGACTGAATATTAATAATATATGTGAAAATATACTGTTTAGTTTACTCTATACATTGATTCATAATATTTTGGAAAAAAGTTATGAGTTTCGCGTTCATCGATTAAGTAATGAAAAGATAATAATGTTTATAATATTATTAGTTTTATTATGTAAGCAGTAACTTTTTCTTTCAATTCTAGGGTTGTTATTCACCAGCTGCTAATATTGTAAGTAAATCAGCAATACGAACAACAGATCAAAAAGAAAAAAAAGAGGAAAGAAATCGTGCAAAACTGCTATCGAGACCTGATTCAGAATTCTCCCTAGCTAATCCAGAAGATTTTGAACTAGATTATTATGATTATAATGTAATAAATGCTGCAGCGGCTCCAGGATCTTATTTAGGTATGGATCCAGCATATTTAATTTGGATACCTCCATTTGATGATGATAATATGTTAACAGATATATGTTCTCAAAATATATCAGAAACAGTTCAAATAGAAAATAATTTCACTGAATCAACTAATGAAAATGTACTGCCAAATTACATTGGGATTAATACTTCACCATATAAAAATACGGAATATGAATGCCCAATTGACAACAAACAAATATCTAATATACCTATGCATTCTGTATTAGATAATTCGCGATTAGAAATATCATTAAAATCCGAATCAATACTTAATAATGATAATATCGTTATTTCAAAAGCAAATTTAAAAAAAAGTATATCTAAAATTGAAAGCAGCGTGGAGGAAAAGGAAACAGCAGTCGAAAAATCATCAAGTGATTTACAATATTATAGTCATATGGCTGACATTAAATATGTTGATGAAGAAGAGTACATTTTATGTGATTGATTTGTAATCGAACATTAAATAATTTATTTTAAACTACACATACCTCGTCTTGGCAATATATCCATATCACATTTATATTTTGAGTGAATAGAAGCACTTTTTTCTACATAAAATAATACAGTATCTATACTACAGTTTTTAAGTTTTTTAAAAAATCAAATGAACCAATTTAAACAAATTTAAATGTATTAAATGTACGATTGTTGTCGGAGTATAAAAATTTTTAATAATAAAAAAAGGTTTCTAGATGTTTCAGTTAATTTTCAATTCATACTCCAAATTTGAAATCCAAAATACATTTTAAGGCAATAATACTAAAAGTATGCAAAGTTCATTTATTATTGCCAATATTTAATTATTTTTTAAAGAGTTTTTTACTATTAGCTATCTAGTTCTCCAATTACATTAACTCATCAGCGCTATTTCCAATAGCAATGATTAGTTATAACTGGAAAACTAGCTAAATTGCAAAAAAAAAAAACTTAAGAAATAAAATAATTAATTATAATAAAGTTTGCATACTTTTACGTGTTATTCCCATGAAATCCATTTTGAACTACATATCCCATTTTGAATTGCATTCCGTAACTTTGTCAGTTTTTTGAAATAAATAAAGAGTCCAAGGCGAACATATTCTATTAAATTATGCAATATTTAAATTAATATTAAATCCCTACTATGTCTGCAGTTTAAATCCTACTAATTCTGTATTAATTATATCTAAAATTTCAATAAACAAATAATGAATATGAAGAATAACTTACGGGTAAAAATAATTTTCATAATTACAGTATAGTTTATACTCGCTACAAATTTTGTAGCCCTTATTTTGGAGGCAAAAAAACTATTGTTATCTGTATACAAGATTTTGACAATTTTTTAAAAAAAGTGACAGCATCGCAAGAGTTCATGTGGGAAAACAGCGGAGTTTTTCTATTTCAATATTTTTGGAATAAAAAGTTTAAATAAACTATCTAAATTAATACAATTCATATTTTAGTTAAATCCGAAATAATTTAAAAATAAAACCGAAAATGGGTGCTAGTCATTCGGGTCATCCACGTACCGTTAATATGGAAAATCCAACACCAGTTGGTGTTATTGATGTATCTGATGAAGTTGTACAACGTCTTAAAATTGGTCTAGCTAAAAGTAAGCTTAATTACGTAATTTTCAATTATGTGCAATAAAATAAATTAAAAAGATGGTATTAAATTATATTTCAGATAATAGTATTATGCATAAATTTTTTCTTTACATATTATGCAACACTTTTTAATAACATTTTAATTAATTTAGAATATATACATTATAATTATTACATACATAAAACTTTTAATTTCTATTATTTTGTTAATATTTTTTGATTGTTTAATACTCTTTTTATATTTTAGATGAACAGGCCAAACAAGTACAATCACCACCACCAGTACCTGCTACACCACCAAAAACAATTCCGAATAATTATCCAACATTACCGGGCCACCAATATCATCAACAATCGACTGTTTTATATACAGAACCATCAATAACTGCTATTGAAGTACGTCGTCAAAAAGAAATAGAATTACAACAAAATGATTTATATTGGCGTAAACGTTTAGCACAATTAGAACAAACGTTAAATAAAACAAATACAATTATGGAAAAAGAATATTCGCAAGCAATTGATGATGTACGTAAAAGTTTTACGAATGCACCAGCTATACATCAATTACCACCATGTCAAGATATAAAAGCAAATTTAATAGCATGTTATCGTGCTAATCCAAATGAATCATTAAAATGCTCAGAAGAGGTAATTGCTTTTATGAATTGTGTTAGTGAAAATCGTGTTAAAAAATTAGATGCAGTAGCAACAGCAGGTGTAAAAACACCAGTTAAAACAGAAAAAGTTACTAATACCCCAAAAGCTGCCTAAAAATAAGAACTTTCACAGATTTAATTCTTGAAGTGTTTTACGTTTTCCTATGTTAATTGTTTGAAAAACTTGAAAATCATTAATAAATAGAGGAATACATTATAGAGATAATGAATCCCTGAAACTGTATTCCTATAATGAAAATTTTAGTATTTTTTTCTTGAAATATAATATTTTTTTATTTGAATATTAATTGTAATTTGAAATTTCGATAAAATAAGAGTAAATTAAATAATATAAACAATCTGAAAAATCGATTTAGCGTAAAATTATATATTTATTTACTTTAATTAATGTTTTATTTCATGAACAAAATTTAGTGATACCACAACATTTTTTTTTTCAATTTTTTATCCATTAAAGTGAAATTAAGTCCTATTAACAAAAAATGCAGGTTTTTTTCCAAACTTTTATAAAATATTTATACAAAAATTAAAATTTTACACAAGGACAATATTTAGAAATTTTTAGATCCAGAAGAAAGAATATTTTTGGTTTTTTATTACTTATTTTTTTCGTAAATAAAACTTTAAATGTATATTTTCATAGTTTTATTTATACACAATTTAAACATAAAAATATTTAAATATTCTTTATTGGAGATGCTTAAAATATTCTTATAGTTCATCATTCTGATTTTTTGATTTAGGTGTTAGTAATGTAAATGTTCTTAAAACATTTAATTTTTGTGTTAATTCAATTTTTTTTTGATCACTTATTTTGCCGTTTAATAAATTTTGTAAACGTTTTTCTTCAATATTCAAAAATTTTACTCCTTTGTCAATTATTTTTTCCATAATTAATAAATATATTTTAGCTTTTTCTTGATTTTCCTAAAACAAAAATTTTATTGGAAAAATTAATAAGTAAAATTATATTATAAAATTAATTTTATGGAGCTTTGTCAAAATATGATAAGATTGTTTTTTTTTCTTACAATTATTTTGAATTAAGGCGAAAACCTGTTATTAATAATTCTACATCAAATTTTTGCTAATTTATTCCTAAAAGTATATTATATAAAGGAACTGTTGTATTATAGAATATACTTTTGACAAAGTTCCACAATTTTTTTTTTTAATTTTTACCTTATTATCGTCATAAATATCCAACATTTTTTTTGATTTTTCTAATATTAATAATTTTTCATTATTATTTTCCATTTGACTAAATTCACCAGATAATAAATCATATTCTTTTAAACAACCATCCATACCAATATATAAATTTGTATTATCACGTATAAATTTTTTAATATTATTTATATTTATATCTAAATTTAATGGCCATCTTATTAATTCCTTATTTAATTTAATTGTTTCATTTGTAAATAACATTATTTGTGGATAATTTTTATCAATAATATTATAACGTTTACCTAATTCACTATTATCTTTATCACCATAATCTTTAATACCAACTATTGCTATTAATAATTCTGATGAATATTTTGGTCCGATTTGTTTAGCAAATTGACTATATTCTTCATGTTTTTCACCATACGGAAATGCAATATCAAATTTAATTATTGTATATTGAAATTTTTCAATTAATTTATTAAATGTTAATTCATCTAATTCAACACAACCAGTACATGAAGAATTTGTTAAATTTATACCATTTAATATTAGTATAATTAATATTAATTTAGATTTAATGAAATTATTCATATTTTTTTTTTGTATTTAATACAAAAATTATTTATGATTATAGAGAGCAATATTTCTAATTATTTTCTGGTATAAAAATAATATTTTTATTAGCCGGCTTTTTATAAATAAATCACGACACGAGTAATGAAATTTTTTATTGACGAATAAGTTTATTTGCTTAAGTATAAAATAAAAATGAACCACGTCAACTTTTTTTTTTAAGTTAAAGGTATAACAAAACCACAACAACAACAAAAATATATAATAACAAAAAAAGTGTATAACTAACATAAAAAAAAAACCTTATTCAGTAACAATAGTAAAGATAAAATATACAATGAACTTGAATACTGCCGGACTAAAATAAAACCTGCGCATAAAAGTTTACCAAAAACTTGTAAGCATAATTGTTTTTTATAACTGATATAAGAATAATTAAAATTAAATCATATAAGTACGTCTATTTTAAATTAAATTAAAAATAGTTTATAATTAATATAAAATCAACATTACGGTAAAGTCGATCTTAAGTTGATTTTAAATTCTTTATAAATAGCGCCTATAGACAAACATGTCCTAAATTAATAAGCATAGACTTTGTTTTATACACCCTGTATTATAGAAAATTTATTCAGGTAAAGACTTTGGTGAAGACGTTAAACGAAACTGGTTTTATAAACATTTTATTTAATAATAATTTTAGAAGATATAAAAAGATATAAACAAACAAAAAGTATGAATCAAAATATTTTTAAATATAATTTTGCACTTTTAGGCTTGAGAATTCATTATTTTCACGATTTTTAACTTTATGTGTAAATAAAATACTTGCAATCCTGAAAATATGCAATTAATTAACTTTATTATTTTGAGAGTAAGTTAATCGGACTTTTTGGACCGACTTGAATTTATTTTTATAACAGTTTATACTTGCATTTCCTTTTATAACATACCAACTATAATTTATATATTTATCAAATCAACTTTTTAATTAATTTTTTAATTAACTTATAGTATGTATTAATAATAGTGCAACGGATTTGTAAGTCTTGCAATAGTTTTATTTTTAAACGAATAAATTAAGACATTGGCGACATAGTAAATTATAATCAGAAAATTCAGTCTAATGCTTTTTCTATAGTATACTTAACATTTTAAATTTTATTAATATAATTACTTTTAATATATGTTAATTTCTTGAATGTAATATAAGTGACCTTTGATGTTCTATGTGTAATGCTTTAAATCAATATCAAGCACTTATATAATAAATATTTATTACAGATGTTATAACACTTTTTTATAACTGCAGTACAAAAATAAATAAAAATTTAACGCGCCAAAACTACTGACAAATGACAGGGCAAGTAGCAGCCCTCTAAGAATAATAAGTATGTATTTCAAGGATCTAAATTGATCAGTGTAAGATAACATCTTCAATGCCAATATCAAAGTTAAGACTTCATGAATAAAAAAGGATAAAAAGTAAGTTTTTCAACAATTTTGCCGAGATTTTTTTTAAGTTTTATGACAAAGACAACATAGGAAATATTCCTCTTTATGGCCGCACTTTTTTGAAATAATATTTTGAGATTTTTGTAGGAAATAATAATGTGATATTTTTTGGTATATTCTGTAATTAGCAATACCAATGCTTTATTAGTTATTTTAGATGGCAAATGTTTTACGTGTTTTACACATGTGGTACTCCTTCAAAGTTAAAGTATCACACCATCGTTGGCATTGGAGATAAATATTTATTAAGTAAAATAAATAAATTAAGCACTAGCCAGAATATATTTCAAATTATGATACCAATTTATTTATTTGATCCAATTTTATCTTCTGGAGATTTGTCCACTGGTAATGTTTACATCCTATTTCATCTACTGACATTTTATGTTTATAAAAAAACTACGTATAACTACTGGTAAATCACTTTTTCTCTAGTATAAAAACGTTTATCAAATAAATAAGCTTTCAAAAAAACAAGAAACCAATTAAACAGCTTTATCATAGCCCATGTGAATGTCAAACTTTAAATTTGCTGCATATTCTATATGACACTTTACATAAACTCAAAGTCCGATTCTTGTTTAGTTGGACATAAATGTAACAAGTAATAGATTTACTGTTGGGCATAATTACGAACGCTGCCTCTTTTGCAGTGTTGTGTTTACAGTTTTTATCTCTATTTTTTATATTTCCATAAAAGGAATGAAAAATTAATTTTTTTTTTTAAGTTTCGGTGTTTGGTTTGTTCATTGGTGTCGTCTATAGGATAAGTGCAGGACAACGAACGTATTGTTGCTTTTTATCAGTTACTATAGTTATATAGATATAAAATTTAAAGATAAGCATAATTAGGGGTATATAACAAAATGTATTCTAATAGTGAGTTTTCGATTTTAAATGTAAAATGATGCAGAAATTTCGAGTTTTTGGATAATTATATAAAATAATATCTGTTTAATAAAACAGTTTTTCAATTACATTCTGCAAATAAGTAATTTAGAATGTTAACTTACATGACTTATCAATTTTTTAGAATTTGTCTATGCTACATTGCCCAGAACTCAGAGAGGTCAGCCTATTGTATTAGGTTCTGATCCAAAGGGTAATAACTTTTTATATACAAATGGAAACTCGGTTATTATTCGGAACATAAACGTAAGTATATTTAAGGAAATCATAATTTGACGAAAATTGCTTTGAATCTGTTTATTTTTGGAATATACATATATATGTATATATATATATTATAAATTGTCATATAAATTTGTTCCGCTAAATAGCGCCTACGCGCACATTTTTACTTTATGGTACTATTTTAGAATCCAGCTATTGCTGATGTTTATACCGAACATTCTTGTGCTGTGAATGTTGCCAAATATTCTCCTAGTGGATTTTATATTGCATCCGGTGGTAAATGGAAATATTTTTAAATATAAAATAGGTTATATAGTACAACTATATTTCAGATCAATCTGGCAAAATCCGTATCTGGGATACTGTGAATAAAGAACACATCCTAAAAAATGAGTTTCATCCCATTGGAGGACCCATAAAGGATATTTCGTGGTCTGCTGATAATCAGAGGATTGTCGTAGTAGGAGAGGGTAGAGAACGATTTGGTCATGTATTTATGACAGAAACTGGAACCTCTGTTGGTGAAATAAGTGGACAATCTAAACCGATTAATTCTTGCGATTTTAAACCATCTCGACCATTTAGAATTATAACTGGTAGTGAAGATAATACGATTGCAGTTTTTGAAGGTCCTCCATTTAAATTTAAAATGACTAAACAAGATCATAACCGGTTTGTGCAAGCCGTAAGATATTCCCCCAGTGGAGATAAATTTGCTTCTGCTGGTTTCGATGGAAAAGTGTTTTTATATGACGGTAATACTTCGGAGCTGATTGGTGAAATTGGACAACCAGCGCATAAGGGCGGTGTATATGCTATTGCTTGGAAACCTGACGGAACACAGATATTAACTTGTTCGGGGGATAAAACATGTAAATTATGGAATGTTGAAACAAAAGAGCTTATTACCGAATTTGTTATGGGCAATTCTGTTGATGATCAGCAAGTATCATGCATATGGCAGGGGGAACATTTGCTCACCGTTTCTTTATCGGGCCATATAAGCTATTTGGATATTAATAATCCTGAAAAACCACTTCGTATTATCAAAGGGCATAATAAGCCTATAACAGTATTGGGACTAAGTCATGATAGAAGCACAATTTACACAGGAAGTCACGATGGTGTTGTCACTAATTGGAATTCTGGAAATGGAACAAATGATAAAGTAGGCGGAAATGGTCATGGTAATCAGGTATGAAATATAAAGTATTTATAGCATTCTAAGTACATAATTGCAGTGCGATAAAATATTGATAATTGTCACTATAATTGTCTCTTTTCGGCGAATTGAAAGTTTATCTCTGAATCACATTACGAGAAATATTTATTTTAGTTACGTCATCACTAAATTAAAAATTCAGTATTTGCAAATATAATAACTGAACAACTATCTAATATGTAATACCGTCAAGATCAGTTATATTGATTTTAGAGTACTGTTACTATTACTATATTACCATTTCCATTTATTCTAATCATTGAAATGCTTTTTTTTTTATTTTTCTAATAGTTAAATGGAATTGTATCATTTGGAGATTGTATATATACTTGCGGTATAGATGATACTTTAAGGCAAATAAACATCGAAGGAAATACGTTTACCGATGTAGTTGTAAAATTAAATTGTCAACCACGAGGACTTGCTGCTTTAAAAGACGAAAATATTATCATCTTAGCTTGTCAAAAGGAGATTACTGTTGTCAAAGTAAAGTTTAAATTTAATACTTAAAAACATTATTGTCACTGATATTTTAAGGATCACCAAATAATATATTCATTGCCAATTGGATTTGAAGCTAGTTGCATAGCAATAAATTGTACAACTCGAGAAGTTGCTGTTGGTGGAGATGATGAAAAACTGAGAATATATACGTTTAACAATAACGCACTTGAACTCAAAACTGAACTAAAACATTTAGGAGCTGTCACTGACTGCCAATATTCACCAGATGATAAATTTTTAGTGGCGTGCGATGCCCATCGGAAGGTTGTACTATATGATGTCAACGAATATAAGGTATTTACATATTCTAGATTTTACATATTCTAGATTTAAAATAATTTAAAATTTAGAGTTGTAGTTTATATATGTTAATTTTATTTGAGTAATTAGTAATTTATTTGAGTAAATTTTTATTTAGTAATTTCTAAATACGATAATTCTATTATGAGAAAATATTACTACTCAATTTTTCGTAAATAAATCACTCGCCAAGAATTTAAAAGAACAGTACAAAATTAGTGGGATTACTTCAATCCCTCACTTTATGTAAATTACTTCAACCCCTCACTTTACGTAAAAACAAGGTGGTAATCTTATTTTTTATTAAAAAATAGTCACAACTTTCATCGTATCATACATTTGGAAAATCTTAATGTTTGAATTATATAGTTTTCGGTCTTTTTCTGCAAAGTTTATAGAAATAAACTAGAAAAAACTAATCACTCTTTCATCGTATCATAGATTTTGTATTGAATATTCTCCGCGAAAAATAAATTAACTTCATAACTATTACTTACAAAATAGCATTTCTTTCCAAAGAAATTGTTTTTTGTTTTGTCAAATATATTTTTGGAAAATCTTTATGTTTGAATTAAATAGTTTTCGGTCTTTTTGTAGAAATAATATATACAATATGTATTTATATTATTAGTTTGCTCATAACAAGGAATGGGGTTTTCATAATGCTCGAGTTAATTGTGTTTCTTGGTCACCGAATTCTCTATTAGTGGCTAGTGGCTCCTTAGATACAACTATTATAATTTGGTCCGTTGCGAATCCAGCTAAACATATTGTCATCAAGAGTAAGAAAATTATTTTGTTTTATAACATATACTGACGACAAATTTTATAGATGCACATCCGCAGTCGCAAATCACACGTATAATGTGGCTCGATAACAACACAGTGATTTCAACCGGTCAAGATTGCAACGTTAAAATATGGGAATTAGATACAGAAAGTAAAAATACAGCATAATTTTTTTTTGCAAATTTGTGTTTATAAGTTTGTCTGAGTTTTACAAAACAGTTTTAAAAATTATTTATTATACTTTCATGCATTTTTTAGCATTTTTTGTATTTAACTACTTGCTTAAGTTTTGCTATAATTATCCTATAAAAAGTTTATTTTGATATTTTTATAGATTTTACACAAAATAATTTAAAGTGTTTTTTGTTTAATTTATGATGGCAATATGAAATAAATAAATATTACAATTATTTAACCCCTACATTTAATATTAATTATTTTATAAAGGAAGACTAAAATCGTTTCGTAACTACATATAAATATGATTAAATATTTCAACAAAACCATAGGAGAGTAGTTGGACTAATAGTAGTCGTCTGCCGATTATCCGGTATTAAGTCCAGTGCTGTAGACTCGTATTAATTGCCGATTATCCTCTGACTTGGACAAATTTGCTTCCTATTGGTGATGGTGATGACAATTCTCGAGACTTTTACAAGACTTTTTAAATTTACACAACTTTTACACATTTTTTTCACAACCATGAAAAAATGGATTTCACAACCATTACAAATACTGGCCAAATTACTGCAAATTTAAAACTACTAAAACATGGGCACTTATTTAATTATATATGTAAATATATAATTAAATAAGTGCCCATGTTTTAGTAAAACTACTAAAACATGGGCACTTATTTAATTATATAAACATGGGCACTTATTTAATTATATATAATTATATATACACACGACGCATTTATTTGAATAAACTTTGTTAGCTTCATATTGAATACATTTGGGTTACCATTTTACCTTTTAATTCTCGTTCCAGATCAAGCCATTTACATGGCAGGTGCGGATCCAGGATCAAACTGATAGTAGTGTATTTTGATAATAACAGTTAAGAGTGCAGTGTCCTTTGTTCTGTCGTGGAACAAAACGTATAAACGGGTGCCTATTTTCAAGTGCGCAGTTTGTATGAGATATTCTCGTATTTAATAAGTATTTATAAAGAGTACCGTCATGGAACTGTACTTATTAAATGGTGCTTTCTAGTAACTGTCCACTTCCTTATCTCAATTTGTCCGCAATCTTCTTTGACACTGTCTAGCTTTTCTTTCTATTATTATAGCGATCGAGTTGTTTTCGCAACATGTACAACATTACCAACCCACTACATTCTTGCGATCTTAATGTACTTCACGTCCGTCGACATCGTACAGGTTCTATTTAGATCCTATTCGTATTCCTATAAGTATATTTTTCATATTTTTAGTATTGCGAATGATCAAAGGATTGCTAGAGTTATCTTTGTAATATTAGAATTTGTAGAACAAGTATGTTAGACATATTTATGTTCAAGTGAGTGATCTACATGAATGGTGTTTTGTAAGAATAAATTATGCTATAATCCTTATACCATTACAGTTGACCCCTGACTTTGTCAAAAAAATTATTTCGTGTTGGAGTTAAATATGGTTTGATCAACAGTCTCAATTTTGTTTTCATCAAAAGAATAACTCTTGTTTTTATTATGTTGTTAAATATTTTATTGCTTCTCAATTAGTATGCTATAATCATTTGTAGTATGTACGTGATTAGGCAATTACTTAGATGTTAGAATCTACCAGCTTTCAGCCCATTCATTTTTAGTCACGGAGTGTTCTTTGTTCTAGGACAAGCTACGTCTATATCGTTTCTTTCCAATAATATGAAATCAAGTTAAAATTCAACAATAATTTATTAAAATCAACATTCTTAACAATATAATACAACACTATAAACTATTAACAGGTAATAAATTGTCTTTTATTTTTTTAACTGACTAAATAAAGAATTAACAGGTTTTATACAATATTGCAATAAAGAAAAGATCAAACTACAATAAGGTTTACAAATTGCGACGATTTTTTTATCACAGCTGGGGACATTATGAATTAATATTAAATCCATGCTGTTAAGTGGATCTTGGTTGATCTAATTTAGTAATTTTGCTATTTACTTCATGTATGCTATTTTCGCATGTAGTCGGATACTGTATTGTGTTTTGAAAATGACTTTGCATATACATATGTGGTGGTTGGTTTGAAATATTTGATTGGTTTTTATTTTTATCCTCATTATCGGGTTTTGTAGTTTCCACAGTCACGGGAGCTAAAGCTGTAGGTTTTGGACGCTTCCTTCTAGTATCAGTTTCGCATGGACTTGGTGCTCCAGGATGCCTATAAGAAACATGTTTACGCAAAGCATCTTTACTTCGGGAGACATGTGAGCATACACTGCATGCATAGCTGAAAATAAAAATTAAATCATTAATTTTTATAGGTTAAATGACGAAACAGATACATACAATTAAATTCAGGTTAATTATATTGAATACCTAATTCAATTTGACTAATAAGATTTTCGTTTCTCGAAAAAGAGTTCACCGCATTCAACTTTATTTAGCAGTGCCAGATTTTCTTTGTTCTATTCTCAAAAAAAATATGACCCTAAAATAGTTGTATGTTCTATTCTATAAAAATTTTATTTCCAGTAAAATCCAACTCAAGATGCAAGTCAAGAATATTTAAGATGTAAAATCAATATTTCGGAATACAAACAAAATTTTCATAAAACAGTATGGAGCAATTTAAGAAAAGGAGGAAAGAGAAATTAGGTAAAATAGCGCAAACATATAATTACACAATTCTTACTCATATAATTTCTCAAGGATATTTAGACGAAATATATATGTAGTGTGTAGTGTTCCTACTAGTTTATGTCTTGTTTACTTGGAGTACAGAAACTCAGTGCAAAAATATCTGTACTTCAAATTCTTAACATTTTTATTACAATTCGTACCTACTGTTTCTGACCCATGTTTTTGACATACATTATAAGGAAAGAGACTTTCCTTGAAAGAAAGTAATGGCTGTTATTTGTGAGTCTTTGTTGTTGCAGTTGGCCTCAACCGTTAGTCTTTGGAAAAGTACAATTTCCTGTAATTTCATTATTGGTACTTTTTAAAAGCTGAGTGTACTTAGATCAATAGCGATGCCGTGGAGTGGATTGAAGCCAGTACCTACTGCACCACAACATAATACACTACCGCTAAACTATCGCTGGCTGATTAATGTCAGTGAAATAAACGCCTAAAATATAATATGTATATTATATTTAATACTTTTTCTTACCGAATATTTTGATGAGTCTCCAAATGTACTCGTAAATTATATTGATTACTCAGTTGCTTGTGGCAAATAAAACATGTTGCATATAATTTTGAACTTGTTGGTTTTTGTTGGGAATTAATAGTCTTTTCTATCAAAAATTTAGATGCTTCTAAATTCTCTGATTGGTTAAAATTAGGCAGAGAATGCGCATTTGCTAAATCATCTTTTTCATCCTGAGTTGTTTTTGATATAACCTTATTTTTCATCAATAAATGAGATGGAACAGAATGACATGATGATTTATTAGAAATTAATAAAGATGGCGAAGAACTAATGGTATTAACAGGAGCAGTAGTATCTCTAAACAACCCATTTGAATTAGTACATCGTAAGTTTTCAGCGATTTTGTCAATTTTTTTCACGTCTTTTACATATTTTGCTTCACCACTCAGTATATCTTTATTGAAAATTTTATCTGTTGATGAATTATCTTGCTCCTCGTTTGCAGATTGTTGTAATATATTACAATGCTGATAATATCTTGTTAGAATTTCAGAAGTTTTATTAAGTGCTGATTGAGAAAAATTTAGTGGTTGTGGCATTAAATTAGGAAGTAGATGAAACGATTTAATAAAAAAGTTTTCAAGAGGAGAAGGTATTTTAATTGCTAAAGGATTAAGAGGGCACGAAGTTTCCTTTAGGGGTGAATTTTCTTCTGAAGGCGAAACTTTCGACGAATTCTGAAACTAAAAAATAAAAATGATAATTTTTTTCAACATATTCATAATTTAAACATGTTACATTGCTCTGAAAATCTGCAAGTCCTTTTATTCCAAGGGTTTCAGCTATTGCTAGTAAAGTAGGTATTTGTTCTTCAAATACATTAACTTCTCCTGAATACATAAAAGTTAAAAGTGCAACCAATGTTCCCAGTGAGGCTCCTGGTATTACAATTACTGGATGTAGAGATGAGTCTAACGTCCGAAAGAGCTCCGAAAAGAAAGTACTGCAAGCACTTAGTACAACTCTATGAGCTTGTAAGGTTTTCCCGCCTGCAGATAAAGTGACATCTGTTAAATGAGACTGGTCCAAAAGCAGAGGCAATGTGCTTAGTAGACTGGCCTACAAAATTATAATAAACTAATAATAAGCTCCATTTCTAAAGATTTTATTTATTATTTATTCTTATACTCATATACCGAACTATATGAATTATCTTTTTTAATTTGATATATTACGTATTAATATAAATATTTGCATGCCACATAAAATTATTCAAAAGTGAAGTTATAAATTTGAAAAAGCAAACTATATTATAATCTAAGATATAAAAATAGTTAAATAAAACGTTTTGAAAATTTAAATTCTAAAAAAAAATCCATCATATTATTTTATAAGGAAGTAGACGAAATTTCTTAAATAAAAATAAAATAAAATCATTTTGCACAGATTCAAGATATCTATTTATTTACAGACTTATAGCAACTAGCTATTCTGACAATTGTTAATTTTAACATGCGTATCAAGCAATCATAAAAAAAAACCAATTTTATCTCTGAACTTGTTATCAGTCGCTCCTTTCGCGGTTTTTTTAAACGTTATTAAACAAATATATCGCGAAAATATTATTCAGAAATTGTTAAATAAATATGACAAATCCGCAAGTAAAATTGACGAATTTAATAAATATTAACGACATATTGCGAAAAAAAAAAACAATTTTTAAATTTTATATATGTAAAAATATGTAAAAATAGAAAATTATTAAATTCAAAATACCATTAAAACCGCAACTTTGCTTGGTTAACTTACTATTAAATTTAATTTTTTAACAATTGTTAATTAATAATTTAATAAAAAAAATTAATAAAAAAGTGTCCAAAAAAATCACAAGGTTAATTCAAAATGAGTCTAAATTTTTTAATACATTTTTATGCCATTATTCCATATCTTTTATGTCCATATCTTTTATGTAAAACATTTATGCACAATTAAACGAATTCTTATAGATATTTTAGCAAGCTAAATTCTTCACATTCTTTTTACAGTGGCATATTTGTTAATAATTTTTTTTGGCAAATTCCTAATATATGTTGTTAATTAAAAACTTTACAACTTCAAATAGTGATTGAGTATCTAATCAAACCAAACCCAAGCCTGATATTGTCGTGTTCAGGAAATGGGACTCATTACTAATTTTATCTATTACTATTACTAATGTTTTCCATTGCAGAGAAGGTGACATCTTCTCTCATTTTTAAAACTCTAAAAAAGAATAACAAAATAAATAAGCAAAAATTTAAATAGCTTAATTGAAGAATATGTATTTATAATATATAAAACAATTTTTATAACTTTTATATTTATAATATTTAAAACATTTTAAGATAATCTGAGTCCATATTTTCGGTTCCTATAGTTTATATAGATTTTCAAAAATATGAAAAGATTCTAGTTTATCTTATTTAACTAGAAGTGTTTTAAGACTGGAGTCGATACAATAAAAGAAATGGTGTAACAATACACCTTATATAATATTTAAAAAGTTTTACTCTTAAAGTCATACACTAAGGTTCTAATTTTTGCAATATTATTATTTTTGTTTGGAAAATTTTCATTCAAACATATTTTTAAAAAATTATAAAAATTATACAAATAACCTTTTTCAAAACTAAAATAATGACATTTTGTGAACACTTTAATATTTAATGATCTAAAAGATATGTTCCAAATATTAGATATACTAATTTCCTTTATTTATATAACACAAAATATTCTTCATGTACAATTCATTAAAATTTAAAATTTTCACTATCACATCAATATTAGGAAAATATATTATTCTAAGGTACTTAAATTAAGACAAAGTGAAATATAATATAAAAAAAAATGTGCACATAAAATCAATTATGGAAAATTATCTATATATATATATACCTGATGATTATGCCATCTCAAACAAAACTGCTGATGTGCAGAAGAGTTAGCGCAATCCATATTAGACTTTAATTTGCGCCTTCTCGAATATAAGTTTTACTCAAGTTGCGTATATACAAAAACTCCTTAAATGAAGTTTCTCGCTCTTTTCTTATATTGGGAGCTTAAAAGCGTGCACAAATTTCGGAACACTTGTTATTTGTATGAAGTTTGTTGAATACATACAACCTATTCTAAAATTAGACCTTTTCTGAATTACAAATTCAATATAGTTTAATTTTTTTTTTTTTTTTTTGAAAATATAAATAAATATCTATGTAAACTGCACAAATACAAAATCAAATCTGTGACGCTTTGTTTTTTATAGCTATTTTTAATTAAAAAATAATGATATAAAAAGTACACTTTAATTAATATCTCACACTATTTATTTTACTTTGGCAACTAAAGTGCATCAATATTAAAATATTAGTTTTTCTTGATAAACTTAAATTAATATTTTATATAAATTTTATGTTTCTTCTTTATTTAAAACAAAAAAAAAAAAAAAAAAATCTCAAATATAATTTTATAAATTCAAAATTTAAAAATACACAAAACACCAACTAAAATAATAAAATCCAGGTCGGTTGTACTATTTTTAGGTACATTAGCCCTGGAGAATAAAACGAAAAGCAATGATAATTCGCCCGCAAAAAAATTTAAAATAATCTACACCTGTATAGGAATTTTTTTTTTGATTATATTGAATTTAGTTACGTACTAAAATTGTAAATATAAATTCATATTAAAAAATAAAATAAAAGTACGTTTTTATAGTGACCGATTCTTGTTTTAATTGCGTACTAAAATTGTGACAAAATAGTTTACTCATGTCTGTGCTAATATAATTTTCACCACATTCTTGTTTTAAGAAATCACACGACCTACTGATTTTTCTCATTTTTCGACCTGGAGTTAGCTATTTTTGATTTAACTAAAACTATTATACAAACACATAATTCATTTGCCAAATCCCTAAATTTGAACTATTTTATTTTTCTGTCTTAAATTTTATGTATCGCATAGTCCAAAAATCCCTCTCTGCAATATATGATTATTTTGTGTTGTATAGCTTTTTTATTACATTTTTATACTAAGAATAATAATAATACAGTAATATTATAGATTTATCTGCTGATTAAGTAACATATAATAATTTTATTATAAATTAATTAATTGTAATAATAATAATAATATCAAAAAATAAATATAAAATTCACAGTAATAAAAGTAATAACAATAATGAAAATAATAATTCTAGCAATAAACCCAAAAATAATAATATTCTAATAATAATAAAAAGAATAAAATAAATTGTAATATTAACTAACATAAATTGTAATATATTAAGTAACGAGCTTTTTACATTTGACGTTAATACTTATCTGAATCTTTTGGTCGGGTTTTCTTACCGCTATTTTTTGATCGGGTTTTTCAAATACTGTTCATCACAAAAATTTTTCAAATACTGTTCATCAGGTTTTTTAAGTGGATTTTTTGATCGGGTTTTCTATTCGTAACTCAGATTCGTCTCCGAAATACTGTTCATCATGTTTGTGTGAAAACCTGATGAACAGTATTCATCAAATACTGTTCATCATGTTTTTTGTTGCTGCAAAAAAAAAAACCTGATGAACAGTATTTGAAAAATTTTTGTTGCTGCAAAATTATTCTATGCATTATTCTAAATTATTTACCAGCAGAAATCTCATTAAATTAATTACAAATATTTATTTTATTTTATTTTTTCTTATGAATTCTTGAATAATTTTTATGTTAAAATGAATTAATTTTTCTGTTTAAATTAAAAGAAATAATGAAATAATGAAATTATGTTTTATATTTATTAAACAGATATAAAAAAAATACTTATTTGTAAAAGCTATTTATTATAGATACTATACAAATATAAATTATTATAAAGGAATGTGAAAAATATTTTTGGATATATGTGGTGGGCCATGAATATAAAAAGGTTTAATCTATATACCCATGACTATTAATTGTCTTGTAAAGATTCAACAGGCTCGTCCTCTATGTATTAGAATAGAACTCCTATTACGTTTAACTAGAAATGGTTCAACATAAAATTTCCTTTCTTGCACAATTTTAAAAACGAAGTGTATTTTACCAATAAGAATACTAAGCTTCTATAAATAATTTATGTCCATATTTTTCAGATTTCATAATTTTGTTTTATTACTACTTTTATTTGCTTTCTTATATTTATGTTTTATTTCATATTTTGCCTTTAAATGTTATAATTTTATTAACATATTTGTTGTTAGATAATTTTACAACTTTATTAACGTAATCTTTTCTTTGTGTTGTAAAAATAACATTTAATCTTATAAAATTATAAACGAAATCTGCAGTTTACATAGAAGAATACACGCTTTATGTAAAATCAGATTACTCTGAATATATCAAAAAATAAAAGAACACACCCTTGAGTTGAAGATTAAAATTGTAGTGGGCTGTATGCTTAGCTCTTCATTTATTATGTTGTGTTTGTGTCTTTATAATACTCACTGAAATTAATAGTGCATCCACAATGCTATTTAAACTGGCGACAAGCAACGGAAAGTGAAAGTAAAAGATAGACTTTTTGTAATTCATAATGCCTCCTGTTTGTCTATATTAAATTGCAAATGAAATTTAACAAAATCGGAATTTTATGAATTTAACTTAATTTTAAGAAAATGTTTTTCTTGTGAAACAAAACCTTTCATGCTGAAAATTTCTGTAATATAAATAATTAATTAGCCTAGTTTGTTTCGACTCGGAATATGAATTATTAAAAAAAATACCAACACATATACGAGTATTTATATTTTACTGATTTTTTTTTTCAAACTGTTTATAAAACAAAAGAAAAAAGTATCTTGTTACTTGTAATTTGGCGAGTTCTAAGCTTTAAAATTTAAATTTTTAAAAGTTGAAAGCTGGTCATCTACTTTCCTTTGATAATTTGGAAGTATTTTAAGATTTTCTTTACGTTGCGCTGCTTTGTGTTGCGTTGACGTTGTATTGTTGTCTGTTGTGAATCTAATAATTTTTATCCCAATATTTATTAGTCGCTATTAAATGTTGAATTGTTGTATGAGTAAGAATTGTATATTTTAAACGATAATTTTTAACATAGTGATATATTTTTAAAACAATTTTTCATTGTTAGAACAATTACTAATGTATTTACTATTTAATGAAAAATAGTAAATTTTATCTTAATTTTATAGTGAAATATTTATATTTTTATGTGATATATTACAATAGACATTATAAATACATAAGAACTCATTAAAGATCATGATTCTAGGTGCACAAAATAACATTTCCAAAACTTCAATTAGATATGTTTTAATAAAAACTGTAATAAGTAATCGAAGTATGTATAAGTGACTAGTTTACAAGTGATTTTTATAGTTTTAATTGAAAATATAGAATAAAAGAGCAATTGATATTGTCCTATTAAATTGGTAATCAATATAAAATATAAATGGCTGTGCCTTTCTATATACCAGAACAAAATGAAAGTGGAGATGTATCTAACACCCCAAATCATTATCCGAATACAACCTCGTCAGCAACTCAAACGCCTCTGCCAAGCCCCATCAGTAGAGAACATTTAGTTCAAGCATTTTATGATGCTTTATACAGATGTTCAATAAATGGTTAGTATTATTTCGCAATTCGGACTATTATGTTACGAATTAATTCTAAGCAAGTATAATATATGCAGGTATATAATTATTTACAAACAAAATATACAACAAATAAATTCTTTTCACTTAAAAAATATTAATTTAATATAGCTAAATTTAACAATTTTGAAATTAACAATAATTTTTGTAATAAGTAATATAATTAAACTCATGTATGCATAGATGCACACCATTGTAGATATATATATATATATAAATAGATTAATAATTATATCCATAGTTATATGGATTTGCTTCGCATATATTTATTTATACTGAGAAGCTTTTTTCCGTAAATGTTAAATTACCAATACATAAAATTTCTTTGTTGTCAAAGGCTTAGAAATTTACAGAATAGTCATCTTCTATAAAAAATGGATAATTTGAAATAATTGGTAATCTTAGAATATAGACTAAGATGTTTTTGCCATCATATTTGAATCTAAATGATATGAAAATGTTTTCAATTAAAAAAATATAACAACGAATAATTGCATTTTCCTTACTATTATTGGTTAATTAATATATAAACACAAATAAAGTAAATAAAATTACTTTTATTGTGTTATGTTTATATCGAGACATACATGTATATAAGTATATTTATATATATATATATATGTATATATATCTATATATTTAAACGGAAATATCCAAATTCTAGCGTACATTGCAAAAGAAACATTTTTTTAATTCAAAATTTATTTGCAGTAAATTATAAACTTTAAATGATCTGTTAAATAATCTAGTATTTCAATTTGTACTTTCAGGATCCCCAGATATTTCAGAAAATCAATCATGTAACACTCCTTTGTTTGTATTTGATCAGAGAGATATGTTGTTTCAAAATAACAACATCAATTTAATTAACGGTATTGTAAATGAAGAGCTGCTGCAAGAATCTCCAATCATTCAACAGAGTCAAATTTCTTCAGCAAGGTATGAAATTTTATTTTGTTTAACAGATAGTAAGGGTTTGCTTATACTTATAATTTAATAATTAAAATTACTAAATAGACTAGATTTAAATCGTTTCACATATTTAGTTAAGAATTGTTTATGAATTAAGATCCAACGTTTAAAACAATCTCACATTTAAATTCCATTTTTGAATTCGGTCAATAATATTCTATTTATCTATAAACAGTAGAGAAGATAAATAAAATATTGTATATAATTTATCTCTGTACTGTTCTAAAATTGCAATTCCCATTTCGCAAGATTTTTTTAAATTTTATCTTTGTTGTTATATGTATATTAATACAAATAACATAAATTATGATTAACCGAAATAATATTACGGCCTTTGTTGCTGTTTATTTCATTTAACAATAACCACAAATTTTTTACGATATTATAAACAAATACAACTAATAAATATATATCTAACTAATGTTGTCATAATCGAAATATTTAGTTATCAAAAGTTTTCAATGGCTTAATGCAAATTAATTTATGTTTTTCTTATTATAAATGCAAATTAATTTATGTTTTTCTTATTATAGTTCCTTGATGCCAATATGTCGCGATAATATTAGATGTAATCCTGCTATACCCCGGACTGAGGTGGATGAAAGATTCCAATATTATATGTTAGAGCGAGAAAAGCTAGAAGAATTTTCTGGAAGATTGCCAGTAAAAAAGAAAAGAAAAGAAAAATTAGCATCCAAGTTCATAAGTACCGTAAGTGGCGGATTATTCTGTTTATTTTACTGGACTACTCAAAATTAAAAAGAACTTAAAAAACTCTTATATATATATATATTAAGAAATTTATAAAAGTATATTTTCTTCAAATGCAATTTTATTTTGGGATACCAACGAAAGATAAATTAAATTTTTTTTAAAAAAACGCTTTCGTCATTATCAACTTCGTCATTTGCATAATGTACAATTTCTATTAGATTCATTATTTACAATTTCCCAGGATTCAAGATTGTGACAATCAAGATTAAGAACCTAACTCAGATCAATCATTAATAAAGAAACTATTCTTAAATTTAAGTTTTATTCATAATACATTTATCCAACTATTGTATCCATTTCATCTAATTTTTTACTTATTTTCGAAATAAAAAATAATTTAAGCCCGTTCAATTATTTTTGAAATGAAAAATTAGCGATATCCCGATTATAGATATGAACGGTATTATGTGTCTATACTTTCGTTACGGTTGCAAAAAAAAGAATTTAGTGTTGTATAAAAAATGGGATACAAGATTAATTTAATTTGTCAAGATAAGTTCAGACTAATTCAAGTATACAATATTTTTAGAAGAATAGATTGCATATTTTTCAATTAACATTTTTTTTATAGTAAATACACTTCATTTTTTTTCAGGAAAACTTTTTTAAGTGGTCCACAGTTGTTACAGCTGTTGTGATAGCAATGGGATGCGGTTTGTTAGTAACACGATGATGTAAGCAATAGATGAATTAAACTGTACCGAACCGGCGAGTTAAATTACAATAATACAAGATTTTTAATTTAAGAAAATATATTTTTGAAAAAAATTTTAATAAAATAATATTAAATGTTCAAGTACTGCCATAATTTTACGACAAATTTTTTAAATTGATATCTCGAAAACTTTTGATAAATTATATTAGACTAAGTAAATTAATTAAAATACCAAAATTATAAGCCTATCCGACAACAAAATCAATTTGATGGATAGGAAGGTACAAAATATTCTTGAATATGCTTTGCGAATTGTTTTTAGTAATCTGTATCAGTTAACTTAAATCAAATTTAATTATTCAAAAAAAGCCAATAAAAATATTGTTTGTAATTATATTTCTGCTATATAAGTTCAGTTATGTGGATGAAATAATTAAAATACGATATATAATTTCATAAGTAATGTTCCAATTTGAATTGCTTCGTGCTAAATTAGTTTAATTTCTAAATGAACTTAGAAATTAAGGCCGGTAAATTCACCCACGAATCATACTAATAATTATATTTGACATATTACTCTATAATTTTAGAAAATATTTAATAATTAAAAGATAGAGTGAATACATCCACAAAACAAAATTAAAAAAATAGTATTCATAAACTTAGATTTTTTTGAGAAGCTTTTTGAAGTCTTTCTCAGCATACCTTAAATGTACAACTTGTGAAAAACTATCTAAAATAAAAAAGAAATCATAAAAATGCAATTCGTTTTTAATTAAAAATAAATTGGAACAGCGTTTTTGTATGATTTCTCTTATTTTTCATAAACCCGATCTTGAGACATTTTGTACAATTCTCCAACTTTGGTTGTTATATAAACGTAACAAAGTTTTTCATTTTACTGAATTTAATCTTATATTAAGTATGTTAAACATAAGTTAATCAAGAAACACTTTCTATTATCCTTTCATTTGAAGCCAAATTGTTCTACTCAGTTTTAACGTTAAAAAGTTAATATAATTATTATTTTTATCAAATTATGTTATTTTCTATTTGAAAATATGTTATTTTCGATTTGAAAATTTTTAATTAGAATTTAAAATTTAAGCGTGTTAGGTTTCTAAAACATATATAACGAGATAGCCAATATATATTTCAAAGTAAACAAAAAATAGTACCCTAATTTTTATTAGAATCGTTTTGAAATGGGGACATGGGACATCATTATTATATGTTATAATATTCTTATTGATTTTTACTTGTTATTTTTTTTATATACATATAAAATTTATGTGTAAAACCAAATATTTTGTAGTATAAAAAAAGTATACTACAAAATATTTGGTTAATTATTCACAGCATATTATTTTGCTGGTATAAAAAGATCGCCAGAGAATTAGTATTTACTATTGTTGTTATTATATGTATTAAATATTGTTACTAACTCGTAAGAACCAAAAAAAATATTGTAACTAACTCGTTGTTCATAGCAAACATGATACGCTTAAATTTGGCCAATCTTTGTTTAATTTTACAAATATTATTATCAATTGTTTTCTATATATTAATTCTTTTTTAACATAATACTTATTTAAGATTTAACAATAAAAATATGATTTTATGATCTCATAAATATTAACATAATTGTTTATTATTTTTATTATAAATTAAATTTTCTGAGTTGTTAAGAGTTTAGTAATATTCTTTCAGAATAATCGAATGAAGTATTAAGTTTATCAGTGGTTTGCAACAGCGTGTAATACACACACTATGCTGTGAACTAGTATACACTATGCTGTGAACTAGTTTCTAGTATGTACTGAATTTAAGATTTAACAATAAAGTTGAATTATTGTTAAATCTGAATTTAAGATTTAACAATAATTCAACTCGCGTCCGAGGAATTGCTGTTCGTCTAATTTTACTCAGTAAAATATAATTTTATGTATATAGTGCCTAACTTTAGAATAATTAAAAACATCACAACGAATTTGGTATAATTGGTAATGAAGACGCCTTTAAAGATTATATTTTTTATTGTAAGAAACAATATGTTAGTTTCTTACATTACAACAATGTGTTAATTTCTTACAGTAAAAGATACGAACTATTACCCGTCACAAAAATCCCATTCCATTAACTTAGCTGCTACCTGCCTTGTAAAAAACCATAATTGGTGTGAGTTTATAAATTTGTGCATGAGTACAATACAGCAATTTATTTTACATAATAGTGGGTTGATTTATATAATTATTAAGATTTTGAAATTTTATATGTTTCTGCTATGTATATATTACATTAAGGACATTCAAAGCAACATGGACTAGTAAGTGGGAAACTAAAAAAAAGTTCTAATGGAAATTTTATATTATTATCCCACTTTGTAGGAATAAGTCATAATGTCCCTAATAAAAACTGAATGTGACAATAGAATCTTTGGGGAAATAGAAAGTCGTAATGATCTAACATGGAGGATTGAGAGTCTTAAACTAATCAACAATTCATAACTTATACTTAGAATAGATTTTAGAAGATTAAATAGCAAATTATATAATAATATCATAGTTAGTTTGACAAATATGCGACTAAAAAGAAATTGCAAACATTTTTTTTCTAAATAGGCAGTATTATTTATTTTTTACTAGTATTACTTTTAATATGAAAATTAATAGTACGTGCACATGATTGACATATATTTTCAAGGAAATACATATTTACATTTACTTACAACTTACATATTGTTCAATTTTATTAATTAACTAACCAAAAGTAAATAAATTACATGATATTTTCAAACTGGTTTTTAAGTTAGTTTTTCATTTAACCATTATATAAGTCCCCAACAATATATAAATATATATATAACCGATACCTTAATATTTAATATTATAAAGACATTATTGGTATACAAGTATAAAACTTAAAAATTTCTCGCATTGAATGTAACATTTTTTAGGAAAAATTTACTAAACCATTTATACTTTTTTCTTATACTCTTCATTATTTATTCGTTTTTGGTCTACTTTCACTTTTTTCTTTAAACTTACATATTATTTCTTTATGTAAAAAATATTTCAGTTTTAATTTAGACTTTGCGTACTTTAGTAACCCAAATATCAATTTTTTATTGAAATTATTATATTTAAAAAAAAAAAAAACAAGTGGTTATATTTAATTTTAATTTGGTTTATATTAAGTAAAATGAATTTGCGGTTAATTTCACATTTTGCATTATTATTATATTTGATTCTGTTTTTCCAATTGCCTGAAAGTACTTATTGTCAGGAACAATTATTTGATCTTCCAGTACAATTAATAGGATTTCCTGTGATTATTTTATCAGTACGACTTTCGAATTTTGCAAAAAAATTATCGTATTCCTTGAATCCAGGTTAGTAGATGACTGCATTGTAATAATAATGTTCCGCATAATAAATATATGAAATCAATACCAATCAAAGTCAAGCTTAACAAACGTTATTTTCTACTTAATGTGCATATATTCGAATATAATTTTAAAACAAATCAAATTTATTTCTACTATGTTTAGTACCTTTTTTGTGCCCGTAAAGTGTATCGAATTAATAATTAACACCATAAATGTAAATATAGTTTGTGGCAACAAGACAAATGGCGTATTGTTCTAGTTCTTACTAGAACAATACGCCATTTGAGGAGTATTGTATTAGATATACCATATACGTAAGAAAATACGGTCCACTTTCTTAAAATTTCATTTAGAATATACGTTGCAAAACCTTTCATATGTAGAATAACTTAATTTAAATTTTGCATCGAGAAATGCTTGCAATTAATTACAAGTTATTAAAAAAATTTCGTTTTCCTAGCCTCCTATAGAGAAAGATCCAAAAGAAGTACAAGTTATTATAATGGACAAATGGATATATCTGTCGCAGAGAAAGCTATATTTAAAGAACTTGGGCCAAATGTTTGCATAATAGAGGATGAATGTAGAATACATGCTAATCGGTCCGGAAAAAGAGGATCACAACCCAATTGGAATGAAATTTTAAGGTAATTCATATTTACTTTTTATAATGAATAATAAATAAAATTTATCAAAATAGTTAAAGGAACTATTAAGTCTTCATATATAGTGTAGTAATTAAATTCTAGTTTAGTCTTTTAGACTAGTCTTAATTAGTCCTTTAGACTAAAAAATTATTTATCAAAAATTTAAATTATTAAAAATTCCGTTCTTTAATTTGTTATTAACTCTTCATTTTGAACATTTTTTAAAATATTATTAATATATTACATACAAATGTAAAATTTAATATTATCTTTCAGAAATTACAAAAACCAGTTAAGTGGAATGAAGGAGTCATATCTTCTGTCCGTGTTCCTGGGAGACGTCATTAGAGACATTACTTTATGTAAAGAATTATCAAAACGTTTTCCATGCGAAAAACATAAAATTTACACTTAAGTAATTAAGTGATTAGCAATGAAAAGTTATTAGAACTTGAAATGAAACGTGTCTAACCGTTTTATAGTTCTATAACAAACATTAATGAAAGGTGCTAATTAAGTATGTTATGAAGCATTTTATAACCCAGCGATACATAATTTCTTAGTGTAAAATACAACTGCATATATTTAAAATAATACTTCAGTCAAATGGAAGTGTACAACAAAAGTAAAAGTAGAAACTCATTAAAAGAAAGTTAGAAAAAATTAATTATTTTTTACAGTAAAATTTCACGTTGGTTTTATTTATTTATTTTTGCCGACATATGTTTGTGAAAATTTCGTGAAGATCTGTCCCGTCATCAAACAAACTTACTAAGAAAAAAACTTAAACTGATTATATAATAAATTTAAATTTTAATAAAATTAATATAATTTATCTATAATTGCTCAGGTTATATTAAATTTCGAACTTTAAAGCAGTGGTATTAGTGGAGACTAATTAAAATTGGTAAATGTATTACTGTTAGATTAAGGTGAAAAAAACATGTATCACATTTTTCGGATAAGACATATAATATTCAAATAAAATTTATACAATTCGTTAATATACCATTATGGACCTATAACGAATCTGCACAAAAATTTTAAATTTAGAACAGTTAAGATATTTTGTACTGAAAATATATTAAGTATATTATAAATTTATATAAAAACTTATTTTTACAAAATAAAAAATAAAAATAGACTTAATCTAAATTACACTTTAGCAATTTTGGGAAAATTTGGAAGATGAAAATAATTTTACTTTCAAAAGACCTGGATTTACTTCACTCCATCTAAAAACATTATACTTAGTGTTTTAACAAATAATTTAAGTTCTAATAATGTACTTACTTTAAATTTCTATCCTTTAATCTTGTTTTAACTTTATTCTTAATTGTAGATATTCCTCCCGCGCTATGCAGCCCTCTTCCAGTTATTATAAAGATATATTTATAAGTTCTTGTTATATTTTTCAATTTATTTATGTGCTTATCCAAAAATAAATCTAAACATTCTATGGCCTCCATTGTATGCAAATAATGTAAATCAATGAAATCTGGATTGGTTTGTTTCCAGTCATTAACTTCCATAATGCAATTTGCAGCTTTCTGATTACACATATCAATTTTAGTATTATGTAAATTAGCAATGTGGGAATAATATACTGCAATAGAATCACTATTTCTTTTAATAGCCTCTTTGGCCTTTTCAAAACATTCAGCTTTTAATTGACTGTGATGCGCTGCATGATTCCGACTTTTCTCAAACTCACGTAATGCCGCTCTTTTAGCTTGTTCTGAATAAATCTATAAATTAAAATTAATAAATATACGAAAAAAATTTAAAAGCATTTATAAAAACCTTTTCATTTTTCGATTTCATACAATCTAACTTATTCCAATCACAAGAATTTACAGAATTGTTAAGAACTATCATAGTTTCATCAAATTGATTTCCATGTGCTTGAAATATCTCCATAATAACTTCTCTTTGAATTTGTGGGAAATTTTGGAACAATTTTATAAGTTGTGAATAACATTCTAAATTCTCGCGAGTAGAATTATTAGAATATTGTTGATCTGAATTATATTTAAACCAAGCTATTTCAATATTATTTGCAATATCTACATCTAGGTTGTCAGATTCTGATAAATAAATTTCCAAAAATTTCGCAAAGGCTTGATCATCCTTAATAGTTATTTGTTTTTGTTCTTCTATTTGATTATATACTGACTCCATCCAAAGAGCAAAAATTTGTTTCGCTATTGATTTAGGCATAAAAATGTTAGTGTGACATTTTGTTAAAGATTCCTTGAGTTTCGATTCGCATCCACATATATTTTCTAACTGCTTAATAAATTCTGTGCCCAAATTAATTTCATACAATTCATTTTCTTCATCAGCGGTAAAATCATAGCTTTTTTTATCGTAGCATTCTTTTTCATTGCATTCTTCCAAATAAATCTGATCATTTATACTTTGAGGATTACTTTGATAATGTATATCTTTCAGAATACATTTATTTTGTACAATACTAGACATTTTTGAATCTAAATAATTTTGTACTTCACTTTTCATATGATTTTCATATTTAAGTATTTCATTTCCCCTATCTAATTGCATATTACTTTTATTACGAAAAATATCTTCTTCAATTTGGTTAATTTGTGTATCACAGTCACATGTAAATGAAATATTTGTCTTTTGAATGTGGCTATTCAGTTCAGCACAATCATCCTTTAACAATATATTTATGAGGTTATCTGTATCTCCGTTACATTTTACAAATAAATCCCACAATTTATAAACATCTTCATTCGAATAAATTTGGCGAATTGTGTAAAATGATTTGTTTTCGTTGGGACAATTTAGTGCATGTATTTCTAATTTCTGTATATTTTGTTTATTCTTTAATAAGACTGTATTTTTTTGTTTATTATCTATGGTTTCATGGATAGCTTCAGATTTTGAATATTGAACATTCTCTGGAGAGATGTCTGTTTTCAGATCATGTGTGCAAAGTAAAAAAGCGGCTTTTGAAGAATTATTTTTTTTTAAATCAGTGTTGTTTTTTGATATTTTGGAATTATGAGCGTTTTTATTTAAACTGAGATCTAATCTAACTGGAATGTTGGGTTGGAGACGCATTTGCGGCAATGGTACTGAGTAGTTAACCGTTTTCATCATCTAAAATAAACTAAATGTATATATGAACATGTTATAAAATTTCTGATTTTACCTCTAGTATTTGATTTTTAGTTATCGGTTCGAAGTTATTAAGAATGCTTTCAATTTTTTTTTTTGGAACTCCATGTATATTTTTTCTGGATAATTTCAAAGCGGAATTGGACCATGGCGTGTTGGGTTGTAGTATTTCTATTAAATAGCCATTTTGAACGGCAATTTTAACATAAGGTAACATTTCCCAAACTTTCGTATTCGTATTATCTACAATTATAGGGCTCCAGCCCTCCACAGCTTTCTTTCTAACTATTTTTTGATTATATTCATGAGCATCGGTAAGACTTTGCGGATCATAATAATACTTCTCGCTACTATTATAAAAATAGCTATCAGTGCTATGAATAAAATCTTTATAATCTCCTGGTAATGTTAAATCAATAATTTTTTTTGCAAAGTATGACTTTCCGGTACCTGGAGCTCCACGCATAATAACCATAATTTTGTGGCCTGAATTAATATGATCAATAACCGGTTGTACATTTGGTAAATATTGCAGATCATTATGATTTTTACAATGGACTACTACTTTTGGATGAATAGCAGTTGACAAATTATTTAATTGCGAATTCATCGTAGAAGCAAATTCTTTAGCTTTTTCATTAAATAAAATACTTGGGTTTTTTGGTATGGCTCCTTGTTTTTTATCACAAACTGAATCATCGTAGCATCGAATTAAATTGTTATTTTGCTTTGTTTTTGAAGTAGTGTCTATATAACCATATTTTAAGTGAGAATTATCTAAACTATTTTTAGAATTATCTTCCGCATATTTAATAAGAGTATGTACACAATAGTCAACTAAAATGATGTAAAAAAATTATGTTTGTTCATTTAGTTTATTACTATTCATTTACGGAACTTTTTCAAAACAAGTTTTATATACATAGTATGTATAAGATACTAATGTATCTTATACATTAGTACTGAAACAAGGTAACAAATATTTATTACGACAAATTATTTTTAAAAGATTAATTATACTATTATTGTAAGTAGCATGTTTTGAAAAAGTTCTTTCTAATTAAACCTATCTTACAGTTCCATTGACAATCACAACAAACTTGCTTAATAATATTGTCAGAAATTGCTTCCCCAAAAATTTCGTACAAATCTAAAAATATCTTTTTTTGACTGTCCTTAGAATTCAATATTTGATTATCTTCTTCCATGTTGAAAAGCACTTATAATTTACGCAATCTTACCGATTTACAGTTATCATCTAAAATCAATGTCAATATTAAGCCAAGATATAAATTTATAAATAAATAATCCAAAAATACGTGTACATTTTCTATTTATTTATATTGATTGGATATTGTACTCGCTCACGAGTATTTTTTTAATTTTCAGTATACTGTATACTCTATTATCTATACTGTACTAACCCTCTAAACCAAACAGACAACCAGCGGCATAAAAACGAAATCACCTTTTGTATAGAGTTCACCAAGTAGCGCTTTGACGAACTAAGAACAGATTTTTATCCCAAAACCCCCAAAAAAAAAATACCAAAATATTAAAATTGTATATTTTATTTATTCGACCGGGTTTTAAATATATAAAACATTCCTTCTTATAATATTTCTTTAAATATATATTTCCGTTACTAGCCTTGTAAGTCTACTAATGTTGGCAATGTTTTTTCGTTATAGGGCTCAAATGGTGGCTTTGGAAATTTTGCCATTTTCAGACAACAAACAGACATGGGCCATCCCACAGCTACAATAGTAATAATGCCACAAATATATCTCTGCTACGACTGCGGAAACAGAATTATATAATTAGCACCGAAGCGTGGACAATCCTAGATTTTGTCGGAAAGTATTTGTGATCAACATATTCACTGTTGGTATAACAAAACTAAAAAATTTAAAACACATATAAATAATGTATAATTATGTTTTTTGGTTAAACAATTTATTAAAATCAAGACCACTGTAAATTGAATGACTTTACTTCTTTTTTTTTCTATCAAGTTGCCAAAGTAAATTTTATTAATTTATCTATTTTTTAAAGTTAATAATTTACTGATAAAGTTCAATATATGTAAAATATTCAAGAATAAAATATATT
This sequence comes from Empis livida, assembly GCA_963932195.1. Classification (NCBI taxonomy): domain Eukaryota; kingdom Metazoa; phylum Arthropoda; class Insecta; order Diptera; family Empididae; genus Empis; species Empis livida. The sequence continues at coordinate 4,166,494 of OZ010647.1, forward strand.
TGATATTATATTTCAGATGAATGCTCAATGGTTTTTTCAAACTGTAATTAATATTTATTCATTAATTTAAACTTTTTACATATATAATATATATATATATATATATATATATATATATATATATATATATATATTAATTTTTTAATCCGAAAACTTTAAGATTACAGAGTCTTAGAAATAATTGGAGAAGGGTCATTTTCTCATGTACACAAAGTAGAAAATAAATTTTCTGGATTGAAATTTGCTGAGAAACGGTTGAAACAGTTATTTAAAAAGTATTTGAACTTGTTAATTTTTTTTTTCAACCTTTAATATTATATATATTAAGTACAAGAGAACTAAGTGAGTGTCCAGAAATACAAATGCTAAAGAACTTGCAATACCATCCAAATGTAGTGCAACTAGTAGATATAATATAGTATGTATAATATAATATATTTAGTATACATGTATATCATAATTGTATCTGTTGTATATATTAAAAATAGTGACCCTGTACCTGGGAACGTCCATTTAATTTTTGAACTTATGGATATGAATTTATATGATTTTATTAAATCTCAGAAATATATGCTAATTGAAAAAAGAGTTAAAAATATATTATATCAACTAGTTTGCGCAGTAGCACATTTACATAAAAACAATCTTTTTCATCGCGACATAAAACCAGAAAATATTTTGATGAAAATCACTGGAAACAACAAACTCAATAATGGTGTAAAGTGCAATTTTTATTTTTTTAAATAAATCATAAGAAATAACGATTTATAGGTTGAAGTGGTAAAATTGGCGGATTTAGGATCTGCTAGTTATTTAAAGAAAAATGAAAAACCATACACTGCTTATGTTGCAACAAGATGGTACAGACCACCAGAATGTATTTTAACAACAGGAAATTACGACCAGAAAATTGATATTTGGGCAATTGGTTGTATTTTTTTTGAATTATTAGCTTTTAAGCCACTGTTTCCTGGTGATAATGATTTAGATCAGCTTTGCAAAATTCATGAAATTACTGGATCGCCAAGTACCAGATTACTAGGAAAATTAAAAAATAAGTAATACATTTTATCACCGTTGAACAATATAATTATTTGATATTTCAGAATAGTCGATTGTCAGTTTCCTGTAAGAAAAACATTATGTATTTCTGATCTTCTACCTGGTCTTAATAATTGCGGGCAGAACTTATTACAAGGATGTCTTACATATGATCCTGATGTAAGACTTAATATAAAACAGTTGAAATATCATAGATATTTTACTAGTGTTAAGTAGGTATAAGATATAAAACTGATTCATAACTGATGGATTAACTCATTATTTTAAGAAGGAATATTGAATTCGGTATTTCATCCAGTTTAAGTCAAGTTAGTCTTACTAAATCCAAAAGATCAATTGAATTGAAGGATAAAAAAGGAAAAATCAATTGTTTTAAAAGCAAAACCACAGCAGCACTTGATTGCCATTCTACCGATTTGTGGAAAATATCTATTAAGGAAAGAGAAAGAGCTTGGGGTATGAATGCCGGTAAGCTAAAATAAATTTTTTATTCACATAAATAATTTTTTATAATTCATTAGGACCAGCAAAAGATATATTACTGAGCAGAACTCGATTAAAAATTTAGAATATAAAACACATATTTGTATATATTTTAATTTGTATTCCACATTTAAACTATTTCATTTGTGAAAAATTGTAACTGGTTAACAAATGTTATATTAAATAGTTCTAATCTTTTTTCGAAAATAAAAACCATTTTTTAATATATATGTATTTAGTTTGTGACATAAATCAAAAAGGTGTGTTAATCACAGACAAAATAATCTATATATACATAGTTAAAAAAATAATAGTTAATAAAAAAAAAAAATATGTAGTTGAAAAAAGTTAACAGTTTTTTACAAACTAGGTCATTTCAAAATTTATGGAAATTGGTAAAGCAAAAATATTAAAGAAAAAACTTAATGAAATTTCTTATTTTCACCTATTATAATATATCAATGTTCAATTATTTTGGTAAAATTTTACTAAATACAATAACAAATAAAATACATAAAAAAAAATTCACAAATGCTTATACAATTTTTCCAATAAAAAATAGAAACAAACTGAACTGAAGGAGTGTTTCAATTATCGATCCCTGCAAAATCTAGTAATAAAGATGTTTAATGTATTTTTCGTCATTTGCATTGAATTTTACAAGTTTTAATTGATTATCAATGAGGATTTATGGTATATTATATTTATATATTTCAATTAGTGACCTTTGAAGTTCTATTTTAGTAATCCATAAAAATATAAATTCACAAATGCTTATACAATTTTTAAACGATTTTTATCCACATTCACTAATTTTTCAACTTCAATTATTTGTAGATTAGAATTTAAAATCTAAATTTCTATTTTTTTCTTTTTCATTTTTAAATTATAAATGTTTTATAACTTGACGCTTTTTCATTTAACTTTAATTCAGGTTTAACCTAAGGTTTACTTATAAAACTTGAAATTGTATAATTTAAAATAAGACATTTAGTTTAAACATATAATTAATTCATAAAATTTTATATTACGTCTTTGTCGTCTTTTAATCAAATTTTATTCTAGGAAGAATTTTTTTTTCCATTGGAGGATACCCCATTTTGTAAATGTACCGACGTTCCATATAAAATAAAACATTTCAGAGTTTCATAGGTAAAATTTAATTTACTACCAATTTCATTAATTCTATATTTAAATTATATTTATCACTACTTTATTTTGCTTTTTATATTTCACCGGTAATTTCTTTTATAAATATCACAGAGCAGCAGATTATCGTGGTAATAAAAATTAACGCGCCAAAATGAACTGACATGACAAGCGAAACACATTCGTTTAAGAAATAAATATCGAAAACGGCGAAAATGTTAATACCGGAATGGAACCAGAATTAGTGAAAGTAGCTTATTTTTCCTATAAAAAAGGAACGATTCAAATAATATAGGCAAAAATATTTTGCATTTATATATATTTATTTACATTTCAATCAAAATCTTATTTAATAAAACAATTTTAATTCAATACTTGTAATTAAAAATATGGTAGTGAATTTGTGTCAAAATTCTGCATTTGACAAGACTTGCAGAATACACAAATTAGACTTTTTAGAAAGAAAATTTTTAATTACTGATTATATTTTTTTTATGTATATGGTGACTTATGATTGTATCAGTCACAATTGAGAACTGTAATTTAAATAGTTTTAATTATTTAAATTTCAGTCGGCTTCCTAATTTCTACTGATGCATAAAACTAATTAGAAAATTGAGCGAACGTAGGATGAGAAATTAAAATAAGTTATGTTTCTACAGGAACAAATACAATCTGTAGGAAATATTTAGTACTAGCATTATAATATATATTATTTTCAATTTTTTTTCGTTGTTTTTAATCTGTCAAAAACCTCCAACCGTTCCTAGAAAAATAATTACTTATTCATATGCACATGAATATATACAGATTTATTTATTCATATATATACACCATAAGAAAAAACCTTACCATTAGTTGTATCTGAATGTCACTGTCTTGCCGAAATTTTTCCAACTCTGTTTCTAATTCTTTGATTCGAGCAGCTCTTAAACGACAGATTGTTTTTAAATCGTCAAATTTCTTAAAGAAAATATCCGCATTTGGCTCCTAAAATACATAAAACTGAATAACCTTATTTGGAAATTATTATTATGATTATTTAAACTTTTGCTTGTTATATTGTGATTATACAATTAACTAGTATAGAATCCTCCTCAGGTACGTAGATAACTGAAATCTACAGATATATTGTAGTTAATCATAAAATTAAAGCACATAATTTAGAAATACTTACTTTTATGCTGCTACACATTCAACATGAAATTTGAAACTATACTTTATATTTTCATAGTACACATGCTTCATGAAAATTATTTATTTTGATTACATGTGTAATATAACAATTTTATGTTAACAAATTATTATATATAAGCAATCAATATATTGGAATCAAAATTATCGAGTTGACTTAAATATTTAAGTATCTTCATATTATAAGATAAAAAATACCTCAAAAAGTAAGTTTGTCGGCTAAAAGATATTCCAGCCAAAAAAAAATTATTTATTTATAATAAATAATAATTTTTAAAATTTTATTACACTTTCAATAAGTGCCACAATAAAAATTACAGAAAAAACGTATTTGTTTTTAAGACTGGGTAATATGTAAATGATTCAGGTCATTTGCTAACAACAAATGTCTTAATAATAAAGCTCCAAGCTTGTTACTTTAAATTATGCTTTAGAATCCATTTAACATTAGAAGTGCTCCAAATATTTCGAAAAAGAAATACCAACAAAAATTTAAATAAACATAGCCTTAAAAGTAGTTATTTACCAGATTTAATAATTTAGCTTGTGGTATTGTTAAAAGAAAATTTATAATAAGAAAACATTTGTAATTTTCACAACACATATTGCAGTAATGTAGAAGACATATTAGCTAATTGTAGTAAATTAGTATAACAGCTTTAAATAGAATGATTTGGTCAAAGAATAATTTATTTATTGATATGTTAACTTGCTTTAAGTAAATTTAATCGACTTATGTACTGAAAACAAGTTATCAATAATACTAAATTAATTAAGTAGTATATCTGAAATACTAGTATTATATCTACTGCATAATATGTTATATACATACCTTCGACATCTGTCCGCTCGAATTATACTTTAAATGTAACTCATATATTTGTTTTTCTAAATCCCTTATTTGTTCTATTCTATTATAGCATAATACTTTGGCTTCTTGGTATTTTTGTTTTAAAATACGATGGTCTTCCTAAAAAAAATAGATATACAAATTAATAATCAATATAAAAATCTGAATGCAATTAATTCTTTTACTGATTTGGATAATAACATATAAAATCTGATATGGGTATGTATGACTTCGCAGTATTGTTTATTTTTTTAAATCTCTATCAGTATCAAATAAGCTAAGTTTGTAATTACATGTCCCATTGGATTTAAAGATTTCCTAAATAGCAAGTTAAGTTTCATATAAAAGAAAAAAAAAGAAAATTTGAATAAAAAAGGGAAAATTTGTCATGCAAATTTTCCCCTTTTTACACCATATTCTGACGGATTTTCTCGTTTTTTTCACCAATTTTAGTTTTTAATTACTTTGAATTAGAAATAAATCAAAAAATTAAAAACAAAATAAAACTACAATATTCAAAATAATAATATTATAGTCGAAATTCTTACCGCACAAACACTTTCCATATTTATTGATTCTTTCGTGACAGAGTTTGTACTAGCTGCTGTATTATTTTCAATTATTTCTTTTTTAAGAGCAGCGATTTCCAACAATAACTGTTTATTCTTATTTTGCTCCTTTAATATATCCTTTTGAAGCATTTTTATATCATCTTTAAGAGGATTAGTTTTCAGTTCTAATCGAAGGGTCTCTATTTGACTGTTCTTGATTAGTAGTTTTTTTTTAAGTTCAGATACTTTTTCGTTCAGTTGTACACAACCACATAATTGATCTATGGAGTAGAATATAATATGAAATATTGCGCTGTGCTTTAAAAAACAGGTTATAATTTTATTACCTGTAAATAGTAAATATAATTTTATTTACTATTTAGTAAATAGTAAATAGTACTAATTACTATTTTCCTATGTTTTATCATCTATACTCAGTTTATATTATTATATTTTTAACTCATGTTATAAGAAAATTTTTACAATAAGTTTTGACTTTATAATAAATGTATTTTTTTTTCATTTTAGTCAGAGTTCGAAAACCATGCAAGTTGAAAATTTGTTTAATAGAGTGTGTTTAATAATTGTAAATAAAAATTTGTGAAAATTAAATTTGTAATTAGTAGAATTAATATACCATGATAAACTAATGTATACATCACATGTGAAAATAAATAATATTGCCAATAAAATATAAAATTTCATTATTTATTGATAAAAAAATGCGATATTAATAGAATAATTCCATTAATAACGTATTTTTTTATTAAGGAAATAATGTGATTAATTGAGCTGAAAGTGTGATTAATTGAGCTAAATTTGAATTTTGAATTTTAATTTTGTTTTATTGAAGTGTTTATTAGTTTCTCAATGATTAATAAAATGAATAAATCTAAGATTATGTTAAAGACAACATAAGAACTTTGGAAAAATTGATAAATATAGCAATATTAATTACATATTGAATGGCATATCGTTTACAACTTTTATGTGTTTTACAACCATATTTTAATATCACCTGTAGGGGAAGTCATAGTAGAAACTGTTTGTTGAGAATCCCACAAGCACTGCCTTTTTTCGTCATGAGTACTTTGTCTTTTACATTTTCTATCTTTTTGAGTATTTTGACGAGACGTTTCTATTTCAATTATTTGTCGTTTTACCTGAAAATATATAATGTAGAATATTTTAAATAATCATACATTTAAATATGACAGTTGCGTTTTATTACTATAAGCAATAGATAGGGTCTAGGATTATTTCAATAAAAAAATCTATTTAAATAAATAAATCAGAAGAACGAATACAATTTTTACAATTATTTACAAAATATATAAAACAATGTTTACAATTTTCAATTTCTCAATTAATTTACTGAGCAAAAGACAAGTTATTTCTTTTCCTTGCGGTTCCTATCCTGTTTGGATGTTCTTCACCATTAAATGCATATCTTCTTTCGATAGAGCTTTTGTGAAAATTTAAATTCTTGATAAGTTAAGCCATTCTGTTAGATTCTTCATCCAAGATATTCTTTTCCTTCCTCTTCTTTTAGGTATGTTTTATAATTTAGATACTAATATTTTGCCTTGAAGTGTTAGTTGTAAAATTTGATATTTTTCACCTCGCGTGATGTGACCTCAATAAATCACTTTTCTTTTTGTTTAGTACTTCAATATTCGTTAATCTCATTCTCCAGGAAATCTTTAATATCTTTCTATATGCCCAAAGCTCGAGAGCATCAATTTTCTTGCTCATGGTCATTTTACTAAATGCCGATCTGACTTATTCTATTCTCGATCGAATTTTTATATTGTTGCTGTTACTAACTTCTATGGTATTTTATTAGCTTAACGTTTGCAATTGCGACACCCTCTAGAGTCAGATTTTGATTGAATACTAGTTTTTTTCCCAATACTAATTTTTTTAAACTAATTTTTAGGCCATATATTGTACAGTGTACAGCATTTGTTTAACTTCTCTAGCATCTTTTGTAAGTCATTGATGTTTTCAGCTACCAATATTAAATCGTCTGCAAATCTGATATTATTAATTAGTTAAGAATTTACTTTTAAACGCACTTCTGAAGCCAAACTGAGTCTCGCTAATTCCATCTTCCAATTTTCCATAAATTCTCTTATGAATTATTTTCAAAAAAAATTTTATGGCTCATTAAACTAATTTTTCTATAGTCCTCATTTTTATGCTTTTCTTGTTTTTGGTAGGAGAGTAAATCTTGATTTCAGCCCTTCTTTTCGGATGATTCCTATACTATACATTTTATTAAAAATGTTTGTTAATTTTCTTATTGCATCATCATCCAACAATTTAAGCAATTCGTTTGGTATTTTATTTGGACATGGAGCTAATTCTTTCTTTGAATTTAAAATAACCGATTTGACTTCTTCTGATATCTCTGCCATTATCATTTTCACCTACTAACACACCTCTTTCCGCTATTGCGTCTTCAAAAAGTTCTTCTATATATACTGCCCAGCGATTAAATCTTTCTTCTGGATACATTATGATTTTATCTTCTTTGTCCTTTAGAGCAATATGATTCTTTTTTTTCTTCTTGTTGGTACTTGTTTTACTTTTTTGTGGAGCTGAGCACCGTCGTTTTTCCTTTCCAGTTCCTCTATTATATTAGACTGTTGTACCCAATATTCAGCTTTAGCAGTTTTAACTTTATATTTGATAACATTGTTAACATTTTTATATTTTTGTTGATCCACACCTTTATGCGTTCTCTTTTCTTGCATTAATAATAGAATCTCAACAGTCATCCAATCTTGTTTTGCGGTAATTCTTTCCGGATTTTTCAGCGCATTATATGCTAGCAATTCTTTTAACTTCAATTAACGGTTAAATCATCGCCTTCGTTCATATCATAATTTCTTTGAACTTATTATTTATTTCATTTTTAGGCTGTTTTTTTTTTTTCATTATCCCTCAAAAGATTTATATTTATTTTTACTTCATTATTCTTTTTCTTAGGCGCTTTTAAATATATTTTAATCTTCTCTACTAAAAGACAGCGATCTGATTGCATAGCCGGTTCAGGGTATATTTTTCTATTATTGAATCGAAAATTTCATAGAATATAATCGACTTCCTACTGCATTAAGATCACCCAATATTATTAAAATTTCTTCTTTTTTTATCTATTGTTTCTTTCAGATTCTCATAAAATTCATTACCTATTGAATCATCACAATCAGCTTTTCTTTGTTTTAATTTATTCCTGTGATGATCCGTTTTATCTGTGCCAGAATATATAAAAATGTTGTTATCTATGGTGATTTCGGCTTTCCATTGAACTCCAATTATGTCGATTAACAGTCTATTCTTTTCTAACTCCAAATTTCTTAATTTGCCTTCTTGCCTTAAAGTACTGACATTCCACGTCGCCACTTTACGTATGTTCTTAATATTTAATGATGATTTACAAGAGATCGTTTCGATGAGGTGGTTGCCCGTTGCCTTTCTCATAATTTCATTTCATTTTCGGTTAATGTCTCTTATCCTTTGTTCGTTCCTGCCTGTTACCATTGAATTTTTCTCTTTCACTTGAGTATGTTCTGGATGTATTTTTAATATTTTATTTATTATTTTCTGGCATTTTATCGGTTGGAGATCTGGTTATTTTCAAATTTTCGTTTTCCTCACCGTTGTTTTTTTTATCAATTTAATTAACATCTAATAAGTTACCATTCAACAACTAATTTGTTTTTTAATTTCTACTTTTTTTCCTTCTTTCTGTAACAGTTTTTCTGATTCTATTAGGTGACCTCTATTTATTCTTTGTGTTCTAGTATAATCGTTTTTAATTGAAAATGCTGTATTGTTTAGAAGATGGCTCTGGTTTAATACTTCTTTTTCCTTAAGAAAGCTCGTTTCGTTATGCTAACTAATATTGATCTATCTAATTGACCCTTTAGTTTTATTCTTCCAGTTATGAAATGTCTCACTATACTTCGTTGATCTTCGTTATCTCTTATTTAACTCTAAAAGATTTTCTGCTGCAATTTGGTATTGTCTTCTTGTTGTTTTTCTTTTATCAGGAAATGTTTTTTTAAACATATTGATTAACATCTGTTGGATTTTCGCTTGATACAAGCATTTGTTTGCTAAAATATAAGGGTATAAATTACTTAAAAACAATAGAATAATTTAATATAAGATTTTCTTTTATCCTTATAATTTTCACTTCGCTTACAGGTGCCGCACAGTTTATAGTTTTATACTTAATAAGATTGTATATTATGATTAATATACGACTAATATATTAATCGTATACGTATTAAAATATATACCTATATAAATTATGAAATATATATATATATATATATATATATATATATATATATATATATATATATATATATATATATATATATATATATATATATATATATATATATATATATATATATATATATATATATATATATATATATATATATATATATATGGTTATATTGTCGTAAGAATCAGATCAAATTAATTAGCCTACAATTAAAATATAAATATATGAAAATGCAAGTTCGGGAAATATTTATTTTTTATTCAATATACATTAGTTCATAATTACCTTATCTTGAACCATTGTAACATTTTCTTTTAATAATATATTATATTTAGTGTCATATTGCAATAAACTATCTTGTAAATTTCGTTTCTCTACAACGATTAATGTAAGTTTTTTTTCTAACGCCGAAACATCTTGTGATAATTTAAGATTTTCATTATAAACTTTATCAAATTTCTTATTTTTGATTTTTAATTCAGTAATTATATTATAATTTCGTTTTCCATATAAAGTGATGGTTTTATTTAAAATATCATTATTTTGTAAAATCTGTGTTTTATAATTAATAAGTTGATTTTTTATTTCCAGGAATTCATCGACAATTAAGTTTAATGACTTTATTTTATTTTCAGCTGTACTATAACTATTTCTCAATCTTTCATTTTCATGTTTTGATTCCACTAATTTAGATGATAATTCAGCATTTTCTTTTTGAATTCTTTTATTTTCTAATTTAATCATTTCTATATTTTTTTCTGATTTATAAATAAGATCACTTTCTATTTCCTGGAAGTTATTGATAATTAAATTTAATGAGTTTATTTTAGATTCCGCTGTACTATAACTATTCCTCAATTTTTCATATTCTTGTTTTGATTTTACTAATTCAGAGGATAATTCATCATACTCTTTCTGAATTCTTTTATTGTCTAATTTGATAACTTTTATATTTTTTTCTGATTCATAAATAAGCTTATTTTTTATTTCCTTGAATTCATCGATAATTAAATTTAATGTGCTTATTTTATTTTCCGCTGTACTATAACTATTTCTCAATCTTTCATTTTCATGTTTTGATTCCACTAATTTAGATGATAATTCAGCATTTTCTTTTTGAATTCTTTTATTTTCTAATTTAATCATTTCTATATTTTTTTCTGATTTATAAATAAGATCACTTTCTATTTCCTGGAAGTTATTGATAATTAAATTTAATGAGTTTATTTTAGATTCCGCTGTACTATAACTATTCCTCAATTTTTCATATTCTTGTTTTGATTTTACTAATTCATATGATAATTCATCATACTCTTTTTGAAATCTTTCACTTTCTAATTTGATAATTTCTTTATTTTTTTCTGAGTCCATTTCTTTTAATAAAATATTATATTTAGTTTCAGATTGCAATAAACTATCATGTAAATTTTGATTTTCTAAGTGAATTTCTGTAAGTTTTTTTTCTACCACCAAAATGTTTTGTGATAAGTGGTGATTTTTATTATAAGCTTCTTCGAATTTCTTATTTTTAATTTTTAATTCGGTAATTATATTATAATTTCTTTTTTCATACAAAATGATAGTTTTATTTAAAATATCATTATTTTGCAAAATCTTTTCTTTATATATAATAAGATCATTTTTTATATTCCGGAATTCATCGACAGTTACCTTTAATGAGCTGGTTTTATTTTCCACTGTACTATAACTGTTTCTCAATCTTTCATTTTCTTGTTTTAATTCCATTAATTCAGATGATAATTCATCATAATCTTTTTGAATTCTTCTATTTTCAAATTGCATAATTTCTATATTTTTTCCTGAATCATTGTCTGTTAATAAAATATTTTTGTATTTCGTTTCATATTGAAATAAACTATCTTGTAAATTTTGATTTTCTAAGTGAATTTCTGTAAGTTTTTTTTCTAAGACCAAAATGTTTTGCGTTAATTTACGATTTTCATTATAAACTTCGTCAAATTTCTTATTTTTGTTTTTTAATTCGGTAATTATATTATAATTTGTTTTTTCATGGAAAATTATAGTTTCATTTAAGATATCATTATTTTGTAAAATCTTTGCTTTATATTCAATAAGATAATTTTTTATATTCCGGAATTCATCGATAATTAAATTTAATGAGCTTATTTTATTTTGCGCAGTATTATAATTATTTCTCAACCTTTCATTTTCTTGTATTGATTCCATTAATTCAGATGATAATTCATCATATTCTTTTTGAAATCTGCTATTTTCTAATTTAATTATTTCTATATTTTTTTCTGATTTATAAATAAGATCATTTTTTATTTCTTGGAATTCATCGATAATTAAATTTAATGAGCTGATTTTTTTTCTCAATCTTTCATTTTCTTGTATTGATTCCATTAATTCAGATGATAATTCGTCATATTCTTTTTGAATTCTTTCATTTTCTAATTTGATAATTTCTATATTTTTTTCTGAATCAATTTCTTTTAATAAAATATTATATTTGGTTTCATATTGCAATAAACTATCTTGTAAATTTTTTTTTTCTAATTGAATTTCTGTAAGTTTTGTTTCTAAGACCAAAATATTTTGTGATAATTTAAGATTTTCATTATAAATTTCGTCAAATTTCTTATTTTTATATTTTAATTCGGTAATTATATTATAATTTTTTTTTTCATAAAAAGTTATAGTTTCATTTAAGATATCATTATTTTGTAAAATCTTTGCTTTATACTCAATAAGATAATTTTTTATATTCAGAAATTCAGCGATAGTTAAATTTAATGAGCTTATTTCATTTTCAGCTATACTATAACTATTTCTCAATCGTTCATTTTCTTGTTTTAATACCATTAACTCATTTGATAATTCATCATACTCTTTTTGAATTCTTTTATTTTCTAATTTAAAAATGTCTATATTTTTGTCTGATTTACAAATAACATCTGTATCAAGGTTACACCTGTTACAAAATCTATCTTTACGTCGAATTTTCTCCAATTCTTTGTTTAAATTACAGATTTCATGGTTTTTTTCGTTTAAAGAATCAATTAATTCAGCTTCCCGGTTCTTAGATTTAGTTCTAAATTGTTCATATTCGTATTCAATATTTATTTGGTCTCTGTATTTAACTTTTAATTCCTGATTGTTCTCTAAAAGCTTTTGATTCTGGTTATTCTTTTGTTCCAAAATATTTTGGAAATCTTTTGTATCTTGTGTTATTTTACTTTCGAGACACATAAATCTGAAATAAAAATATGAGTTATTGTGATATAAAATTTGAAATATGTCTCACTGGCATTAGAACCGGACATTCTAATATTACCCATAAACACGTTTTCGGAAAATTTGAACCTCTATTATGTTTAATATGTTAAGAAATATTTACAATATGGCACCATCTCATTAAATTCAAAAAATACAATAATCAGTTATAATTGATAAATAATCGAATCAGTTAAAATTGGTAAATAATTTAAATGATATACTAACGGATGATTAAAATATTGTAACAAACTACAAAAATTCATAGTTTCAACAGTTAATGAAAATATTATATCAAAACACAAAAATAAGATAAAATAAAATAAACAATATAAATTAATAATGAACAATACACAAACTACAGAGGATCTATAAAATGGAAAACAATTCGTAAAACAACAATTGAACCTCAGAAATTCTAAAGGTATTTTTAAGTATCAGACCAAATCCCAGCTTTTAAATTTTCCTACTATGCATCTAATGGGGTGCTTATCATAGCACTTTCTTTGTAACAGCATCATTTCTCAAAAACGTCCAATTAAACCGACTATTTATTAAAAGGTTTCTGGCCGTAACTTCAACTATTTAAAAAGAATATTTTAAACATTTAAAAAATCGCACCGCTTCTGGGAGTATACTTTTGGATCAAAACAAAACTAATGGATGTCCACTAAAAACAAAATACAGGCAACACAGTTTCACAAACAGGATAGTATATGGCCTGAATTTAATCATCATTACAAATAAATATCACTTAAAGGTAGTTTCCCCAAATTTGGTTACCACAAGATTTCAAACATGTTCTCTTATGGTCTTAATTTTTCGGATATATATTATATAAAACAAACATATAAAGTTGGATCAAATTTGTTAAATTAAAAAAATACCAAAATAAAACTTACTTTTCCTTGCTATTCAATGCCTCTTCATTCAAATCTTCAATAACCAATTTTAACGTGCTCTCTTGTTTCCGAAGTTCAGCGATTACATTCTGAGATTCTTGTATTTTTCTTGATAAGCTACTTATTGTTTCATGTTCCACTTGACAACTTTTTTCTAAACTTGTAAATACTCTGAGATCTTCCATTTCACTTAACAACTCATTATATCTGAAACCATAATTAAAATACAATTTGTTATTCAATAAAATCAATAAAGAATGGAATATGTTGTTATTTTCAGACTAAAATTATTATTCCAAGCGATGTCGCTGCTGCAGGAGTCCGCTCAATTGGCGCGAACTAAAACGTATTGGAAAACATGAAAATGTATATAGGTTTCATTATCTGTTATAAATTTAACAATGATGTGATAACCACTATTGGTTAGATTAAAATTTGCAATGTCTTTCTCTTACAAATTTCCTTATTCGGTTTTGTCAAAGAATAAGTAATGTTATTGTATGCCTACACAGCTCAATTGATTGCACTAATAATTAATTATTGTTATTTTTAATACCATTTTAATTTTACCTTGTTTTGAATCCAGGAGAAGGAGTTAAACTTGACAATTTTTTAACGTTGCAATTTTTTGGAGTTGTGATGTCTAAAAAACTATTTGTTAAACTTTTATTATCACACATCTGCTTATCAAAGAAGGAATCAGAACCATTGTCATTGTTTATAAATTCGTCTCTTAAGGTAATAAGGGGGGTTAAAAACGGTTCCGGTCGTGTTGTAGTGAGTATGCAGTTCGGTATCAGAGGACTCTCCATAGTTCTTAAATTTTCTGGCAAAACTTCGGTAGAAGATGGACACCAAGTTCGTCTTCTTGCATTGCTTTCTTTTTTGGAGTTAATTGTACTTGAATGAATTATTTTTAAGCTCTGTTCCTTGATCATAGCTTCTAGTTGTAATACTCTCATCTGATTTTCATATATCTGTAAAATAAGTAAAACAGCAAAATTATTTAAGATATGATCTATTGTGCTGATGATCCATTGTGCTGAGTAAGCTGTTTATAAATTTTGTATACTTTTACTTTTGTGATTTCACTTATTGAAAGTTAATAAATTTCTACCAAAATAAAATATAATTCATTAATCAATATATGAAAAATATAATTTCAAAAATACAAAATAACTACTATTTAAGAACGGTATACAATTAACCCAAAGCTAAATAATTTTTACTATACGAAATCACATATTCTATATTAAGATTGTTTAACTTAAATAGGGCTAATACCTTTATATACTTATAGTCCGATTATTAAATTTCTTTAAATTTACTAATCAGCTTGGACATAAATTCTTCTTACTTCCGAATACATTGTAAATGGGTGAACAAAATATAATTTAGAAAATTTCCGATTATAAAGTATTTTTTTTAACTGAAAATATTTCGTCAGTAAGTAATATTTCTATTCTTCACTACCTTTGAAACGCTTCAACTACTTATCCAAAACTAATGATAGTTTCTCATCTTATTATTACCTTACTGTTTTTATTTTTTTCCACTTCCAATTCAGATTTTAATCTCGTAATTTCTTTTTCCAAACGTTTCATCAATGCAGCATCTGAAACAGTTTCATTTACTTCTGGTTTATTTTTGATTGTTTTTGCCCTCATTGCAAAGCTATAATTTCGTTTAAATAAACATTAGAAGATTGAAAGTAATTCGTAACAAATGATTACCTCAAAGTTGAATTAGTTTCTTCGACGGATGTTGGCTTAATTGTGCAAATAATTGCAGTTAGCGCATTTCCACCCAATGATGCCTGCAAAATTCGTGTGAGTTTAGAATCTCTGTAGTTTATATATTTATCAGATTCATTTTCACTTAAGCGCTTGATGACACAGCTGAGATATAATAAACTACGATTTATATGACGGCCCTCCGTTAAACGTGATCCTGTTGCACCTGTTTGATCAGCCCTTTCTGAGCCAGCTAAATCAACTAAATTTAAAATACTAGTTTGTACACATCCGTCATCATTATCATCTCTCCTAGATTCAATTATCTAAAATGTTGTACATAATAGTAATTTCATTTAGAAATTTTGCATAATGATTTGTAATACCATTCTAAATAAAGCATGTGATCGGCTGGATCTTTCATTCATATTGGTTTCTCCACATTTTCGGAGTTTGCTTCCGGTTTGTAAATAATGCATCATCTCCGCTTCCGATGTAATTATAGGGTCTTCACAATTAACACTAACATCTCCATTTTGTGTTTCATGTATTTTCAAATCTTGGTTATTTTTGTTCAACAAGTCGTATATTTTTTCGTTATAAATTTCAATATAGCCAACTCTATTATTGGAAAAAAAGGTAATAAACCCCAAAGTTAAATTTTAAGATTGGGCAGAAAAAAATTAATTTAATTTATTTAAAATAAAAATTGAATAATTTATTTTTCTAACATATTTCATTTTGTTCCGATACGTGCGGGTAAATGATTTTCTTTTATTGCAGTTAATGTGCATTTTCTATACAACTTAGTTAATCTATGCTGTATTTCACTTACATGTTCTAAAACTTTCTTATACATAATACGTTACCTTAACAAAAATTTACGATCTGATGCATTCTCTATTTCTTTAAATATTTCTTTAGCTGCTAAAACCATTACTCCTGGGTTAATTTCGTCTCCGAGCATTGTATATGTTTTGCCTGGATGTTAAATAAACTATTATTTATTACATCTTATATTAATTAGCTATTATTTTGAACATACATAAGACTTATGGTACATTTCGAAAAAAATTTCGATTGCCTAAATATTTTGAATTAACTTATTTTGAACTTTAATGATTATATTTCAATATCCAGAACAAAATTTTAAATTTTAGTAAATAGAAATTAAATATTAACCGAAATTACAAATATATTTATTTTGAAAATGGCTTATTCAAATTTGCTAGTATATAGTATAAAAATGCCTATAGACACGTATGATACAAACTTTTACTATATTAAAAAAGAAAAAAATTATAATTTTATAAATTGATTTATAATAGAAAATTACAATAAATTACTTTTTTGCCTTTTATTTTTAAAATACATTAGACAAATTGTTGGTCTCTTAACAGAAACTTTTATATTTTCGGTTTTAGATTGTAAAATAAAACCATTAATCTATTTGATTAATTGTTTTCATCAAAAAATTATTTTAAAAAATATGTAAAAATAGATATATTTAAAACAAATATAAATATAAAAAAATGTTTAATTATCGCTGAAATAATTGGTATTTAATTAACAAATAAATATGATATATATTGATATAGTGGACAAAATTAACTCCTCAAATCTTATCATTTTAAATTTACCTGATGAGGTTTGTCCGTAGGCAAAAATAGTTCCATTAAAGCCTTTTAAAGTCGCGTCAACAATAGGTTTGGCAACCTTATCAAATATAATTTGATTTGTAACATCTTCATTGAAAATATGATCTACATTAAAAAATGGAAAATAAATTACTAATTAGAAAATATATTTTTCAAGTAAAATAGACATAACATTTTTTGAATAAAATAAAATAGAATTATTGTAAATGTAAATTGCGTAAAACAAATTTGTTTTTTATTTCATCCTTTTTCTAATTTGGTTAATGATAATTTATTTATTTATTTATTTAAATCATTTTCAGGCAACCAAACGTGGAAAAACTAAAGTGCATAAATTAATTCAAGAATTAATTTGAGCAGAAATTTGAATGCCGGTACTTATTTCTTTATCAGATTTAGATTAATTTTTTTTATAAATTAACGAAAGGTAATCAGCCTTTTGTAACAATTTAATAATTTACTTTTTCTATAGTCGTAAATCTAAATCTAATACTATAATTATAACTTACCGAAATAAAAAGGATCAGTTTGACTTTCAACTAACTGTATTGAATTATCAACTATTCTCCAATTCGACATTAGTTTAGCTTCCTTTTCGAGTAAAGGTCGTACTTTTATTGCTACTTGTATATTTTTCCCTGCCATTTTTGCACACACTATTATAAACACACACTATATTTTAATAATTAATACAATTATTTCTTTCCTAAAAGTATTAATTAAAAATTAAAACTATTCAAATTTAAACTGAAAGTAGTCTACCAAATTCTAAATTAGTTTGCCTGTCAAATTGTATACCACAACATTTCTAGCTACATTATGTGTCGCTGTAGTATTACAATCGCCTAAAGCCTAAAATGATTTCATTTTAGGCTTTGTAGCATTTGAAAGTTACGCACTTAAAGTTCACGGCACGCAGTTGAAAGTTTCAATTCACAATGAATGTTACATTTCTGCGTTGAATTACATTGGTCGCAGTCAGCTGTTAAATTAAAATTATAAAATTATATTTTATTTTTTACAATAAAATAAATTCTTTTAGAATTAATTATTTTATAAAGTGGAATTAAAATTAAACTTAAAGTTCACGGCACGCTGTTGAAAGTTTCAATTCACAATGAATGTTACATTTCTGCGTTGAATTACATTGGTCGCAGTCAGCTGTTAAATTAAAATTATAAAATTATATATTATTTTTTACAATAAAATAAATTCTTTTAGAATTAATTATTTTATAAAGTGAAATTAAAATATAGAAATGGATGAAATGGACGATTTAGATGAAATGGTAACAATGCTAGCTATTTTGTACATGCTGTACCAAACATATAAAATGTACAAAGTTTTAAAAAAAAACAACAGAAGATTGTGAAGTAAATACCACCAGAGACATTGATGGATATTTTACAGCCACATTAAAAAAAATAAAAGACGTGACCCTGAACATTTTTTTAAACACACCAGGATGAATCCTTTTTTTTTTTGTTAAATAGTATTCATATTTTTTAACCGCATCAATTAATTTTTCTTCATCCATTTCAAAAAATAATTAACTAGATTTGAAAACTAAATGTCATTTGCCGGCTTCAAAACTAAAATGTCATTTGACGGTATCAAAAAGTTAAAAGTTGGGCAACTTCTGCGTTGCTTTTAAATGCGTTAACGCGCACAATTTACATTGTGAATTGAAGTATAGATTTCCTATAGTTTAACTTTTCTGCGTACCGTTCAGTTGCGGAGAAGTTGTATTATGAATCAGCTATTAAGCGATTGATAATACTACAGCGACACATAATGTAGCTAACTTGTAATGAAGTGTGAAGTCGACCAGAACGAGATGCAAAATACAGTTTTATAACTTGTGTTTTAAAACGGTATTAAAAAATTTTGCAGCCGCCGATTTTACGCTGAATTCGACATCTTCATCCAGCAGTACGACTACATATATCATGATGGGTCATCCAGCGGTACGATTTATGAATTCGACATCTTCATCCAGCGATACGACTATATTATGAAATATATTTGTTTGCTTCATTTACCGCGAATGCAACACAGTTTACCGCTACTGCACCACAGAGAGGCGTCATATTGCACTGGTTTGTCATTAATTTAACCCAAATTTGACAATACACAGAAAGGCGTTTAACTTGATTCGTAACCAAGACCTTGCGATTGGAGCGCTGGTAATCTATATAGTGCACCTGTTTTCATTATCAAATATTTATGTAAATATTTACTCATTATCAATGTTTACATACATTGTATTTATATGCGTGTCCGGTCGGATAAAATGCTGAATCTGGTTCTTCTTTAAAGCTGTGTCGTAGTTCCAATTTTTATTTATTTTGAAATATGCATCAACAACGGAAAAATTTAACTACAATTTATCTTCATAAAAATTTGTTACAATTTGTAATAAATTAACACAAATCAAATTAAAATCAAATATATCAATAATACAAAAAGCCCAAACTATCAAATGGTTCAAAAGCACCAATAGACAAGTAGCAATAAAAGTATACGACCTTATATAATAATACTGTTTCTTCTTGTTGGATTCATGTAAACTACTATAGATTAAAAAAAATTTTGTATATTCAGTCATAGCGACACAGCGATTGAAAAATACTAACAAGATATCGTGTTTGATAAACCAGGCATAATTGTAGTTTAATTATTTTATTTTTCAATATTTCATTAATGATTACTTATTTTTCTTATTTACATAACAAAAACAACAATAGTTTTGGTGTTTTTACATTTAAAAGAAAATTTTTAGTTATAAAATCCGGCAATTAAAAGTCGTTGACGATTGTCGAGATAGTTCATATTCAGGAATGTTTCATTTACTGGGTAATGGAATTTTCCATGCGGTTAACTGAATGTAGATGTAGATAATTATTGATTTTATGATTTGTTCAGATATTGAAATTGAATATTAATGCTTGTATCATCATTCGTTTTTCAAAGTACTGAAAATATTAAAAATTCTGCAATATGGGGGATAACGAACAAAAGGCTGTGCAATTAATGGCTGAAGCTGAAAAAAAGCTGAATCAGTCCAAAGGTTTTCTTGGTTCGCTATTTGGGTGAGTAATAATGTATTATACTTTGCTCATATTAAAATATAACAATTTAATCAACAAAATGCAGTAGTGGATCAACCCGTGTTGAAGATGCTATTGAGTGCTACCAACGAGCAGGAAATATGTTTAAAATGGCAAAAAATTGGTCTAAAGCTGGTGAAGCATTTTGTGAGGCAGCAACTTTGCATGCTAGAGCAGGTAGTCGTCATGATGCTGCCACTATGTATGTGGATGCATCAAATTGCTACAAAAAAGTAAATATTTTCAAATGATTCGTCTGACTACACATATTTATATATATGTGTAGTATATATATATATATATATATATAAAAAAAAATCGACATCTATTTTCAAACGCAATTTTTTGCACTAAACTAATATAGTTTGAACTACGCGCTATGTATGTAGGTTCACGTTTTATCACAAAAACATTCTATTCCACAAAAATAATCAATATATTATGTAGTTTTTAACGTCTCCTGTGAAATTTTAAAAACGTCTCATCACAATGTTCCAGAAAGGTGTCGATATCTATATATATATATATATATATATATATATATATATATATATATATAAATATATACGTATATATATAATATATAAATAATATACCATACAACATTTTTAGTCCGATGTAGAAGGTGCCGTTGCGTGTTTGCTCAAAGCAATTGATATTTATACTGATATGGGAAGATTTACTATGGCAGCAAAACATCATCAAAGCATTGCTGAAATGTATGAAAGTGATCCAAATGGTTTGGTAAATATTAAATATTACAAATATAGCATTGTTAGTAATTAAATTTTTATCAGGCTAAAGCTGTTCAGCATTATGAACAGGCAGCTGATTATTTTAAAGGGGAAGAATCGGTTAGTTCTGCCAACAAATGTATGCTCAAAGTGGCCCAATATGCGGCTCAATTGGAAGATTATGAAAAAGCTATTCAAATATACGAACAAGTAATATACTTTTTATGGAATAAAAGTTAATATTTAATCCATTTTTTTTATTAAGGTTGCTACATCTTCGCTTGAAAGTTCACTTCTAAAATACAGTGCTAAAGAGTATTTTTTTCGAGCGGCTCTATGTCATTTAAGTGTAGATCTACTTAATGCTCAACATGCTCTGGAAAAGTATGCCCAACAATATCCAGCATTTCAGGATTCACGAGAATATAAATTGGTCAAGGTAATGTGTTTCTTAGTTTTTTGTCTAATGTTTATTTGAACTACTTTATATACATAAATGATAAAAAAAAACAGTTTACTACTTTAATTATAATTGTGGGGATATTTTTATGTCGGAAGTTCCAATTTACCATACGTTACATTGAGTGTTAAAAATTTTGATTTCGTTCTCAAATAAGTTCATAAACATCTAATATTTTTTATATATTTCAGACTTTATGTG
Organism: Empis livida; assembly: GCA_963932195.1. Taxonomy (NCBI): domain Eukaryota; kingdom Metazoa; phylum Arthropoda; class Insecta; order Diptera; family Empididae; genus Empis; species Empis livida. The sequence goes on from OZ010647.1 coordinate 4,188,145, forward strand.
AACACTTAGAAGAACAAAATATTGAAGGATTTACCGAATCTGTAAAAGATTATGACAGTATCTCACGTTTAGATCAGTGGTATACAACCATTTTACTCAGAATTAAAAAAGCAAATAATGAAGATCCTGATCTTCGATAAACTGGATTTATAACTTTACATATTTTAACCTAAGACTTCAGTTATAGTTAAGAATATTGCACTAGGATGATGGTGATGAGAACTATGGTTTAAAAATCAGTTAAGTCAGTTAACAGTAAATTATGATGAAGTATTTTTTGTGATTTTTAAGTTCTTTTAAGATTGAGAAACTAAAAATAAATGAATATTTGTCACTTCTAATAATTCGAAACTAAAATAACATAGTTTTAGATTTAAAATAGGCTTTTAAGATTTTTTTTTTAAAATGTTCTGTATTACCAGGTCTATATTAAAAATTTTAACTTCATATACTGTAACTGAAGATATACTTAGGTAGTCAATATTAATGTTAAACTTATAAAAAAAAAATGTGAAAAATATAGAAATAAACTATACAGTTATGTCAATCCCTTATCTACATATATTAATTGAAATTAATTTAAAATTATTATACATTTATGATTTTTATATTTTATATATCAAGGATACAAATGTAAACTTTTACAAGCGTTAGAATAAAGAATAAAATAAATTCTTTGTGTCGAGGAGCCACATTTTCAATTACATTTTTTTTTATCTATTATGTATGTATCAACCAACATAACAAATAGATTATAATATATATATTATTTGTTAACTTTTATTATATTTTAAATTGGAAAAATATTCCAAATTAGAGATATTAATATTGTGTATAAGCTTGTTAATTTAATTTTTTTAATATATTTAAGTAAACACAATAATTTAAAAATAAGTAATAAAATAATTTATTAATTAATACACATATTATGATTAAATATAATAATAGCTTAACTGAATATCAATATTTAATAATTCCAAATAAAATCATTATTAAAAATATTAACATGTTCTTTTAATGTGTTTTTATTTTTTGTGTACATCAACTAAAATGGTATTGTGGTTATCAATTTCGGTTATGGTTTTTTTAAATAAGTTAAAACGCAAGACATATTATCTAAAGTATTCAATGTTTAATTCGCTTAATATGTAATATGGAATACCAAATTATGTGTTTTAAAATTATCGGCGCAAGTTGCCTACAAGTGTAATTTTTCTCGGTATAGTTTTTGTCTGAAAAATTAATTTGTAGCCGTAAGAAAGGAACAATTACAATTGGCTATCATTATATATTATAATTTTATTATTATGGAGAAATAAATTGATATATTAAATTGTTCTTGATGGATATATTATGTTCACTCATTCTTTTTCTTCTAATTATTATTAATAAATAATAACATCGAAAATAGATTTGTCACTTTAAAAAAAGCATGTAATATGCTTATATATGTCCATTTAATAATAACAATATAATAAAATTACAGAAAACCATATTTATTTTAAATTCAAATGTAACACCGATCATATTCAATTATCAGTATTAGGCTTTTTATTACTGTTACTAATTAAACCTGTGGTCTTGATTATTTCCGCAGTGTATTTTTTCCTATACATTATTTCATCTTGATATTTTAGTTTAGGTGGAGTCTCCAGGAAAACACCTTCAAATATTGTTTCTAAATTATTTATTTCGGAGTGATGTTCACTTTTCTCTATTTGAGCATTGATTTCATTTAGTGATATCATATCATCTGTTACATTAAAAGGTATTGAATTGTTTATATTTACATTACAGCTTATTATGCAGGTATTATCATCTTCCTCCGTTTCGTTTGGTTCTATTTCAATTGGTGATGCCGACAGCGAATTAATTTCAAATACCGGTAATTCATCAGCATAAACAAATTGCAAAATTTCAGTTTCACCATCTAATGAATTGAAGGAGCCATCGTTTGATGAAAATTGTGATTTATTGTATTCTGTTGTTTCCATTGTAATATGTAATTTTAAAATTATTATCTACACTTTGGATTCAAATTTAACTTAAATCTGTTTTATTAAAGTTAGAAACTGAATAGTTTTAATGCTATGTAATAAATAATTCTATAAGTTCATTTTTTAAACTGACAAAAATAGTTAAAGGAATATAATTTTAAAAAATATAACAACCTCAATTACGCTTCACCAGTTTTTAAAAAAAAATTAAATTGATTACTTTTTTACATCGCAATTTTTAAAACAAGTGCGTTTCTTTATAATAAAAGAAACCCTCATTTATATGGCGATTATGATGCGACTTAAAAGAATATTGTGAGCAGTTATTACATCTCGAATTTGTCAAAGTTCAGAAATCTGTGTGCTGAGACGTTGACAGCTAGAATTTAAGTTATGTGTTCTAGCCTGTATTCTTTGAATTGTTTTGTCATTTTGTTTCGCTTTTTAGTTGGAATATTCGCGCGTAAAATACATTTCAAATATTTAAGAAGAGTTTCAAATATTTTAAGTGGAGAGCTGTCTGAGTACAATAAAAATATATTTTGTAATTCTAATTACAATGTCTAAAAAAGTTCCCGGTACACCACAAAATACCCTATTCAAATATTTCATAAAATCGCCTTCAGTAAACCAATCAGTTTCAGTAGATACAAGTAAATCTTGCAATCTAAATGGAGATGAAAAAGAAAGAAGTAAGTTCTGTAAAACTTCGTTTAAGAATGTTAAATTATTAAATGCTTGTCTTTTATATGATATAAAATATTTCTAATCTTAACTAAACTACTTAATATTTATTTTTGAAGTAATACATATAAAAGCAATAAACGATTACATTAAGTATAATACTTGTTATGGTTCTACAGTAAAATATTGAATGCCTTGAACGTTGACTCATATGAGAATCCCTAAAAAATATACAACAGTTATGTTACTCTTAAAGTTTGCAATCACATTATCAGGCATCCTCTAGAAATCATTCACTGTCTGGTATATAGTGGAAGGAATGACCTTCGAATATTCCTTAATAAAAAAACATCCTTTTCTGAATTAATATGAAATTCTATAGAGCTAAAAAGTAATGTTAATTTTCTCATTTAGTTTTATCAAAAAGATCACACGATGAAGAGAATAATTCCGATGATGATTTGGTTACAAAGAAAAAAAAGCGTCGTCGCATTTTAACACTTCACTCTGATTCTGAAAATGAAATTGAAATGCTTGATGACGATAGTAACAAAAAGGTATAACATTTCTAATTTTATATTAAATCTGAATGTGAATAACATGTTTATTATAAAGATTTCAACAAGTAAACCAAGTAAAGAATTGGAACAAAAATTACAATCTTTACAACAGGAAACTCCTCCTATTTTACCAGAGATTGATAAAAACATATTAGATGACACTGTCGTTTGGAAACATAAAAATATAGATTTTCTAAAACCTGAAATCATAAAAGATAAAAAGGGCCATCGTCCAGATAATCCAGACTACGATCCCAGCACACTTTTAGTATCGGATTCTTTTTTAAACACACTAACGCCGGTATGATTTTTTATAAATAAATTATATTATATAATTATAATATTTTGTATTATTTTAGGGAATGAGGCAATGGTGGCAGTTTAAATCGCAATATTTTGATTGTGTTTTATTTTTTAAAGTAGGAAAGTTTTATGAACTCTATCACATGGACGCTGATACAGCAGTTCAAGAACTGGGATGTAATTACATGCGAGGAGAATTTGCACATTCTGGTTTCCCAGAAATATCTTACGATAAGATGGCTACAAAATTAGTTGATAAAGGTTACAAAGTAGCAAGAATAGAGCAAACGGAAACTCCAAATATGATGAATGAACGTTGTAAGAAACTATACAAAGTTACAAAGTTTGATAAGGTTGTAAAAAGAGAAGTTTGCCAAATAACAAATAAAGGTACGAGGGTTTTTGGTATTCAAACTCAGGTTACTCTTAAACATACTCCAAATTATATGCTATCAATAGTAGAAAAGGTAATAAATTTATCAAAACAGTTTGTGATTTTAAAAAATATTTGTATTATTACTATTTAGAAAGAAAATGCCAACATTTACGGAATAAGTTTTGTAGATACTTCTATTGGAGAATTTTATTTTGGACAATTTGAAGACGATAAAAATTGTTCACGTTTTCTTACATTAATATCTCATTACCCGCCAGTATTAGTGAGTATTTTTTTAAAACATATTGTTCTTAAAATTTTACTATAATTTAATTAAAGGTGCTTTTTGTAAAAAATACAATATCCAGTCGCACAGAGGAAATTTTTCGAACTATTCTTTGCGGGGTTTTAAAAGAAAATTTGAAGGAATTTCAAATTTGGGATGCAGAAAAGACTATTAAACATCTTGTAGAGGAATACCCAAGAAAGGATCGTCAACTACCAGATGATTTAAGAATAGTACAAGATGAAACAGATCATTTGGGGCTGCTACCAAATAATAAGTTTCAGCTAGCTTTGAAAGCCATAGGACAGTGCATTTGTTATTTGAAAAAATGCTTTTTAGATCAACAAGTTTTAAGCATGTGCAAATATAAACTGTATATACCACCAGATATTAGTTATAAAAGTAAATTCCAGAATAATCCCACCGAAACAGCACACAATATATTAGAGAAAGCGCAGTTTAAAAAACAGCATATGGTGTTGGATTCAGTTACTTTAGCAAATTTACGAATAACGGAATCTGATTATTCTCTACTTAGTTGTTTAGACTTTTGTTGCACCACATTTGGAAAAAGACTCTTACGTCATTGGTTATGTTCTCCAAGCTGCAATGTAAATGAAATCCGTTACAGACAACAAGCTATTTCGGAACTTGTTAATAATCCGGATATCCTACAGCAAATGAGATCTTTATTTAGTACCCTTCCAGATTTTGAACGTTATTTAGCTCAAATTCACGTATTTGGTAATGGAAGCAGACTTCAAAATCATCCAGATGGACGAGCAATATTTTTCGAAGAAAAAATTTATAATAAAAAAAAAATTCAGGTAGAGTTACAAATCTGCTATTTACTTATTGAAATTAATGTTATTTTGTTTTAGAATTTTATCAAAATTATACATGGATTTGAGAGTCTTCTAATTATTCCTCAACTATTTCAAAAATTAGACAGCTACTTAATAAAAAGTGTAACACAAATAAATCCAAACGGGTTTTTCCCAGACTTTTCGGATAATATAACATTTTTTAAGGTATCTATAAGAACATTATTATTATCAGAGTTTTAAAAAATAATGAGTATATGACAGCAGTACTCGGTAATTCATTATTTAACAACTCTGATTATTATTATTAGTTCAAGCTTTTTTCCCAATGAGTAATACAAAGAAATAGCTTACGAAAATGTAATTCATTAATATATTTTTTTATATAGCAAGCATTTGATCATGAAGATGCCCTAGAGCACGGGATTATTGCTCCCAAAAGCGGTGTTGATTTGGAATTCGATACAATTGAGACTTCAATTGAAGATTTAAAAGGAGAACTTAAAATTTATTTAGAACAACAAGAAAAGATATTTAGTTGCCGATTAAATTATTTCGGAAACGACAAGAAACGGTATCAATTAGAGGTACCAGAAAATAAGGCTCATAAAGCTGGTAAAGAGTACATTCTGGAAGGCCAAAAAAAGGGGAATAATCCAGTCCGTCGATTTCACACACCTCAAACAAAGGTAAAAGAATATTTCTGAATTTGAAATTATGCTATTTGTCTAAAACAACTTATAAGAATAAGAAATAAGAAAAAAATTCATTAAGTATATTAACTACATAAATATTTCATTGCGTATCTATCGGTAAACTATCTCGAGTTTTTAAATTTAAATTGTCACAATCATCAATTTTATGTTTCCTAAATAACTATTTTATATTACATAAAATTTTTATTTGAAATAATGAAATTTTAATATTTAAAGAGTTTTAAAGTACATATAGTTAAAAAATAGAATTTCTAATTTCATTTTATTATTAATAATAGGACTTTTTAAAACGTATGATGCTTCTTGAAGAGAAACGAAATAATGTTCTTGGAGATTTATCAAGGAGACTTTATGAAAAATTTTCAAATCACTATGAAATATGGAAAAAATGTACGGATTCAGTGGCCATTCTTGATGTTCTAGGTTCCTTAGCTGAGTATTCAAAAAATCAAAGTCAAATATGTGTACCTGAGATACAGGAAAATGAAGATTCACCTTTTATTGAAATTGAAGAAGGTTATCATCCATGTATAAAATCAGAAAATTATATTCCTAATGGAATTACACTTGGAGGATATAACAAAGCTCCACTTATATTGCTAACAGGTCCTAATATGGGTGGAAAAAGCACATTAATGCGACAAATTGGCCTCCTGGTTATAATGGCACAAACGGTAATGTTAAAAATAAATCATATGAATTTTATACCTTAATGATAATATTATATCTGCAAATTCACCATAAAATATTTATATGAGTTCTCTGCGGTTTTATATTAAAATCAAGTTGAATTCAACTTATTAAGAGTGCTTTCGAAATAGAATTTTAACAAGCTGGAAGTTTTTTGTTTTTATTTCACCGTAGCATTTAAAGATAAGGTCCTATTTAAATAATTAATTAATTTGGGAACAAATTCGCTTATTTAAATAATAAATAATAAATAACATTTCGATATGATTTATTCTTTCTAAAAAGAACAATCAATAACAAGTAGTCAATTAATTTGACAATACATTTCGATATGATTATTTTTATCTAAACAGAACAGTTAATCATAAGAAGTAAAAAGTAGCTTGCTTTAAGCCTAAAAATTAAGTATTGACATTGTGGTTTATATAAAACTAAAGTATTTTTCAAAACAATAACCTCTATATTGCATTATTACAGGGACGTACACACATTACATTATTATTAGGATGCATAATCAAACCCAATCTCTGAAAATGTTAAAAATTCACCGCTTAATGAAATTTCTATTTTTTAGTATTATTTAAAATTTGAATTAATTAAAATTTACAATATATTGTTATTTCAATTATGATTAATTAATTGCAAAAATATAAATTAATTTTTTTATTTATAGGGTTCACATATACCAGCTAAAAGTTGTAAAATGTCAATAATTGATAGAATTTTCACTCGTCTTGGCGCACAAGATGACATCTTAGCAGGACACAGTACATTTATGGTAGAATTAAATGAAACAGCTACAATCCTGAGTCATGCTTCCCCTCATAGTTTGGTATTATTAGATGAACTTGGTAAGCTAAAAAAATTAATTTTATATTGATATTAACTATTGGAAATGAATATGAATTAGTAAAAATATTTAATTTTATAATTTAATTTTCTTCTAAATACTTAGAATGGTATTTTTTTTTAAAAAAAGTACTTAATCACAAAATAAACGTATTTAAAAGCTTTAGATATAGTTAAAAGAAATTTAAAAACGAATCTGAAAAAAAATAAGCGTAACCGTTAGTTAGACATTATTAGTTAAACGAGATTTTTGAATGCTTTTATTTACTCTTCTAATATAGATGAACGATTAGCGCCCTCGATACTTTTAAACCATTCTTTAGTCTTTAGAAGGCTCAGTAACTTAACTGCCATCTCCTCCCTTTCTTCTGATTATACAATGGCTTAACTTTTATCGGTTTTTAAAATACGATGTTGTATTAAGTTGTTGTTTGATCTTTTTATGTAGATTCACATTGTTATGACGTCTATTCAAGTTTTAGATTTCTTCAAATATTATATTTTTTAATAGAAGTTGTCTCTATAGATTATTCTTTTGACTGTTTTGTTGATATTTTTGTATCTTAATCTTTAGTGTTGAGCCATGCTTGAAATAAAAATGTGTTGTAAATTACTATGCTATTACCAGGCAAACATTTTTTTAAATCTAATCCAAAATAAATTCTCTGTACGCATGGCAACGAATAAATTCCTTTAAAAGGCACAATAATATTTTGTATTTTTTAAAGAATTCATTTTGCTAAATAGATTATAGGAAAATATGTAAACTGCAGGATTAATATATTTAATATTTGATGTACTTTCACTGAAATATTAATATTGATAATCTGTGAAAATTTAAATAAAATTTATAGGTCGTGGAACAGCGACATACGATGGCACTGCAATAGCAGCTGCAGTTGTAAATCATTTGTCTAATTTGAATTGCCTAACAGTTTTCTCTACTCATTATCATAATCTGGTAGATTATTTTCATAAAGATAGACGTATCCATTTAGGTCACATGGTAAATATAAATTTACAATTATTTTAATCCTTTTAAGCTAAATTTTTCATTAGGCATGCTTAGTGGAAAAAGATGAAGGGGATGATGTAACTGAAGAAACAGTTACTTTCCTTTATAAATATATTAGTGGAGCTTCTCCTAAATCGTACGGTTTCAATGCAGCTAAATTGGCAGGCATGCCACAACCTGTTATCAAAAGAGCATACAAAGTATATTGATAATATAAAATAAAATAATATTTGCTGAATATATTTTTTTCAGTTATCGAAAATAGTTGAGGCTGGTACTCTTCGCAGGAAAATTATTTCTAAAATATTATGTGATGGTGAAATTAATCAAATTAAAAACATGTTATCGTTACTGAAATATTGTAAAATTTAAATGTTATCATTTTACAAATAAATTTTGAAAAGTTTACCAGTTTAGCTTGAAAACTATTAAACTACTTTCCTATAAATAAATATCGGAGATATAAATTTTACCGATTACACTTTTAAGCAGAATCTAAATAGGCCCCCGTTTTCGTACTTTTAACCGAAAAAATAATTATTACCAATATATATATATATGTGGTGACACCGAATCACCTGATCACCATATTATAAAAATTCTTTTACAATTTATAACAAAAAACGTTATAAATTAAATATTATTACCGAATCATCCGATCAAAATATTATAAAAACTTTTTTACAATTTATAACAAAAAACGTTATAAATTAAATATTATTACACTTGTAATATTTTGATTGGCCGATGCAATTCAGCAATTAACGATTATTGATAATGCGAGATAATAAAAAGGGAAGACGAGAAATTCTCGTTATCAGTAATTAGTCAGATCTCATGCGGTTTATAATAAATCAATAAAGTGTGTAAAATAAATAGTTAAATAAAAATAATAATTTCAAACCAAAAATTGCAAAATAATTATCATTTTGGTTGACTGTGATTTTCTTTATGTATAAAAATATGCCGAAATATAACAATAGTGGTGCAAACTTAAATACAGTCCACTGATAACAATAAGATTTTTTTTGTGGTCGAATTCATAGTATTCGGTTTATATATATTTTTTATATACATACCCGGCAAAGAAAATGTAGTCGCGGACAGTTTGTCGCGTTTTTCCGAAATAGTTTCAGTAAATGCAGACCACTTTGATTTAAAAAAAATGGCACAACTGCAAGTCGATGATGCAGAATTAGTAAAATTATTAACCAACAAAAAATCTTCCTGGAAAATAGAAAAAATTCGTTTGCCAGATTTTAACATATACTGTGGAACGTCAACGTCACATAATAGACCTTTTGTAGCTTTTTCTTTAGGTCGTCCGGTGTTCAATATTTTGCATAACTTGGCACATCCTGGCATTCGTGCAACCAGAAAATTGATTGCATCCAGGTATTTTTGGCCAAATATCAATCGGGACACGAATTCTTGGACTAGGACTTGTATACCGTGTCAAAAGTCCAAAATTCAGCGCCATACAAAATCAGAACTTGGAATTTTCAATATACCCACAGGTCGTTTCGAACACATTCACATGGACCTAGTCGGACCATTTCCCATATCGGAGGACAACTCTTATATTTTGACGATAGTCGACCGTTTTACGCGATGGCCCGAATCATACGGTTTGCCAAATATGACAGCATCGACGGTAGCAAAAGCTTTCGTAGCCAACTACGTTTCGCGATTCGGAATTCCCGCGAGAATCACCACGGATCAAGGCACACAATTTGAATCGAAACTGTTTCAAGAACTAACGAGTTTACTAGGAATACATCGAATACGAACAAGCCCATATCACCCACAAGCGAACGGTTTAGTGGAACGTTTCCACCGTCAATTAAAAGACTCGTTTAGAGCTCGGGCAAATAACGAAAACTGGTATAGCGAACTTCCGATAATCTTACTTGGAATCAGAGCAGCAGTAAAAGAGGACTTACAATGTACCCCCGCCGAATTGGTATACGGACACACTCTTAAGTTACCAGGTGAATTTTTTATTAAAGAAAAAACGGAACCTAACGACCACAACCTGCTAATCGAAAAGCTCCGAACGACTATGCAAAAATTGATCCCGAAACCGACCCGGCTAGGCAATCAAAAATCTATTTTCGTTCCAAAAGATCTCGATTCATGTAATTTCGCGTTTGTTAGAAACGATAGGATCAAACCAAGCTTGTCACCTACATATGACGGACCGTATCGAGTTATTCGGCGACTTCGTAAAACCTTTATATTAGCAATAAATAATAAACATACGGCAATACACATAGACAGATTAAAACCCGCATATGGAATTTCGGCATTAAGGATAAAAATGGCGTCACCAAAAATTCTTTAGAAAGTATTAAATACGATGTTCATTTAAGTAATAGCGAAATATTATTCATCAATATATATCGCTATTGCACGATTCACTCGGAGGAGGGTGATGTGGTGACACCGAATCATCTGATCACCATAGTATATATAAAAACTCTTTTACAATTTATACAAAAAACGTTATAAATTAAATATTATTACCGAATCATCCGATCAAAATATTATAAAAACTTTTTTACAATTTATAACAAAAAACGTCATAAATTAAATATTATTACACTAGTAATATTTTGATTGGCCGATGCAATTCAGCAATTAACGATTATTGATAATGCGAGATAATAAAAAGAGAAGACGAGAAATTCTCGTTATCAGTAATTAGTCAGATCTCATGCGGTTTATAATAAATCAATAAAGTGTGTAAAATAAATAGTTAAATATCGAAATAATTTAAATAATTAATAGTCAAATAAATAGTTAAATATTGAAATAAATTAAATAATTAATAGTGAAATAAATTAAATAATTAATGGTAAAATAAATAATTAAATATGGAAATAATTTAAATATATAAATATTAAAATAATTTAAATATTAAAACAATTAAAATTAAATAAAAGAATAAATAAATAAGTTAGTTGTTAAAAGAGTAATAAAATATTAAATGAACTATAAAAGGTGTCTTATTATCCACCACAACAACTACATATATAAGGCCATTTCACTCAGATAAATGCGTGTATTGCACCTTCCCACCCTACTTTTGCCAACGAATGAGTTTCACACATTTTTTACATCTACATTCATATCGGTTAAAACCAACAACAATATTATATTAATGGCTATTACGTTAGTTGTTAATAAATTTATTGCATTTTTTCAATTTGTAAAATAATGAAATAGTTTTAAAAAAACTTATCGGAATACAAAAGTTTTCTATTAATTTTAATTAAAAATATAATTAAGTAAATAAGAAATATATTCTTTTTGATTTTATGCCAACATGTACAATTATTTAATTTTAAATTTATCTTAAATTTAATATTTGTCTATCATTAATTTAAATAAAAAAATTTTTTATTTATGTTTTACAAAAAAAAATCTTGTAGTACTCTTCCCTTAAAATCATTTGCTGTGTTGTATACTAAACCATTGTTGAAAATGCGTTGGTAGTATTGTGTTTGTATTGTAAAAATATGAAGATTTTATTTTATTTATATGATAAATCTTATGAATGATATATCTTATTCACTACTTTTCTATTGAAATGGATTTTCGCAACAACATGATCTAATAAGTTGATGTTCATAACACGATTTTGCATAAAATATCTGACAATTAGAATACTGGCACTGTGGTGTCACTGCTGCACCTACTGCATAAAAAGAATTATATAATTTTTTATAATCAAGTTTCTGCATTTATAGATAATTACATTGTCCTGTGCAACAGCAAGCGTCATGTTGCATTTTATAATCACAGTAACTGTAAACTGATGAATCGCAAACCGGACAACCATATTGCCGAGAGAGGGCCAGTTTTTCAACTGTGCGATTAACGAAATTACCTAAAATATTTAAAAGCCTTAGATCGAATAGAATTAAGTACTTATCCAGCCAAAATATTTTAATAAACTAAAAGTTTTGTTTTATTGCTGCGTCAAATTTTTTTTAGTAAAAATAAAATTAATTTAGAAAAAACTAAGCAATAAAATGGTTCAACCTTATACATATTAATAATGAACAAAATCTATGAAATAATTGTTGAACCAAGTATAAATTTATTTGTGTAATGAGAGAAACAAGCGGTCATAAAAATATATTTTCATATTTCCTTAGTTGCAAAAATAACTAAAAAAAAATTTAAAACAAATAAGGAATTTCCCGAATTGTCATCAAAATGAAAATATTTTTAAATTTTTGTTTTAAATTGTTTGCATTTATTTGTATATTTTATATATACATAGCTAGATAACAAAATTTGGAAGAAATAAATTGCTTGCATATCTCGAAGTGCCACTTACTGGATATCTCAAAGTGCCACTTACTCATACCAATGATATAATTGTCACTGCTGCACCTACTGCATAAAAAGAATTACATAATTTTACTAACCAATATTTATTTTAAATTAGAGATTTTTAATTAAAGAACTTTATTGTGTAGTATTTCTTAAAATTACTTTTGTAAAGGTCTATGTATAATCAGATAATATGACCATAACTTTTATGGTTTTTTTACTTTTTTCTTTTTTAGAAAGTAATTAAAAAAAAATATTTTATATCGTGCTAGCAATTTCTAGTAAAAACTTTAAATATCAATATATCTATCCACATAACCATATACCATAATAGTAAAATTTAGTTCTAATGATTATTTGAATTGATTTTATTATTAATATGAAAAGAAAGTTAATTAGAAAGGTATTGGTTTTCTTTATTAATAATTTAATACCTTAATGAAATACGTGTAAATAATTTTGTTCCAAATATAATGTAGTGAATAATTAAATTTGTATTATCTGATAGCGATGCAATACTTTAATAGTAGATTAAAAAATAATAGTCCACTTTAAGTAGTATTTAACAATTTGGATAATAAAACCTAAATTGTTATTATATTTGATATTTGAATCCTTAAAATATTTATTCTTAATATATTGTAAAAAATTATCATACCACAATTTTTTTGAAATTAAATAATCAAGTCATTATGATAGTATTTAGGATTCAACTAAAATTTTAAAGTATACACACTAATATATTTAAAACTGTGGTATTTTTCTACCAACAATTATGCACGTAATAACTTATATTTTCACATAAAAATAAAAAATAATAATAAATATTTTGCTAATCATTTTTAATTAAATTAATCATTATCAATGTACACTATATTTTTATATTTATAGAAATATATTGAAATAAATGTTGATTCATCCTTTTTTCAAATATACATATATTAATTAACTATATAATTTATAATTATAATTACTTGGTTTCTCAGTTATGCTTTTCGACATATTAATAATTGTTAGAAATAAAAAAAACTTTATTAAAGTAAAATGCATTTTTGTAAATATATTTCTTGTCTTGTTGTCGCAACAAAGAACTAAACTTAACTAAGAATACGGTACACAGCTACTTTCTCCTAAGTGATGACCTGTGTTTTGAATATCATAATTTTTTTTAACATCATAAAATTTACATATAATCATTTATATTCGTAGATACACACAAATATTTATTCTTAGTTTACTTGTTTTTTTACATATATTTGGTAAGATTTTTATTTTAAATTTTCGAAAATACATTAAAATTCTTTGTTTAATCAGTAATCTTGTATGATGATAGGTGACAATCTGACAGTATATTATAAGGGAAAAGTTCTGAATGTATAATTTGGTTTATATTTCCCAATTTTTTTCATTAAGGCATTATAAGTTTATAGAATATTTTAAATTCTGCAAGATTTTTATTAGTACTGTTAATTTTAATAAAAATATTTTACTTTGAGTTCACAATAAAACTATTGTAACAAAATTTATGTATTTTTTGTAGATAATATTATTACAAAATCTTATTTCTTATAACTAGAAAGAACTTAGTTTGTCTAAAATTTTGTTGATTTCGGTGTCTAAAATTTTGTTGATTTCCGAAGTTTTCATAGTAATCCTGACTAATCGCTTTTAAATTTACGTATTTTTAATTTGATATTTTTATTCGTTTAAGAAATTACCACGATCGTATTTTCGTAAATTCATTATAAGCTCGTTAAAGAGTTTAAATTTTATTTATGTTTTGGGCATTTGACAATCAAATTGGAGCAAGATAGAAATTAATAGCTTTAAACCAAAATAGGTATGAGGAGCTTTTGATATATGTAGAAGAAATGTAAATTCGTATAACATATTGCAGGAAATAAAATTCAATAAGGTATTGCATATGTAAAAAATTAATTTGCTTAAATCCTTACGTATTTAAGAATATATTATGATTGACAAAGAATTTTAGTAGCCAAGCTAGCGCCATTAATATTTTTTCCTTGCAAATTCGATACAGAAAATATGCAATCAAAACTAGTAGTTATTTACCTACTATTGCCCGAAACATTATTTAGTAAATCAAGATTCCAACAATACTGCAAAATTTCAGTGTTCATAATATTTTACAGCGATCATATTGACTTTATTTTTATATTTTATTGGGATCATATTGACTTTATTCTGCATTAGTTTATGATGCTATGTTAGTATAATTGATAAATCACTATTTTACGGATTTATCAATTGTAAGTGTTTTTATTTTTTGCTTTTTTTTTGTTCTTTAAATATTAAGGACTAAAATGCATTTTTATTGAAATATAATTTTTCATTATTTTCATTTATATATTATTATTATTCACTGATTCAATTCCACCAAGAAATCATATTTTTAATTCAAAACTAACGAATAAAAAATTTATAAGTAAAATCTATGAATAAGTCTAGATAAGTATTCTTCCTTTAATTTTTAAGAGTACATATTTGTAATTTTGTTGTCAATGACAATACTAACTAAACAGTTAGTTTATGATTGTTGATTTCACACTAACACAAATTAGCCAACAATCCGGAAAGTCCAAGTAAATATTTTATGTAAATAATGTTATTTTCGAATTATGTACAAGCGCAGAATATTTTTTCACGGATTTACTTAAGAGCTACCGGAACCCATAAGGGGCAGTAATAACTTTTAGTCAGCAGTATTTTTAAGGATGATTTCCATTACAAAATACAGCTTAATACTTTGTGGGATAGAGATAGAAAACAAGCAAATATATGATAAATATTTTTAAAAACTTCTTTTTTTTTTTATAGGAAAATGCACTGAATGAAGATATCATATTTCCCATAAAAAAGACGTGATTGTCTAAATTAATTTTTATAGGATGAGTGATTTTTTTTGGCGGTATTCAGTTATTTCTATCTCTTCAGTTTTCAGCACAATACATCAATTAATGGTAGTGAAAATCAGACTTTATAAACAAATATATCCCTATTTCTATTATATATTAAAGAATTATTGAAATGCGCAAATGCAGAGAAAAAAAGGACAATTTTATTTTATAACATCAGAATGAAAATATAGGGTTCCCAAAAGTGTTTCAGCAGGATAGAATTTCCTGTACAAAAATTATTTACATATTTTCAATTTTTAATTATTTTATTTTCATTTTAGAAACATAACCACGTTTTATCCTCTTGGTACACTAATTCTAATTGGCACAACGAAAAATCAAATTGAAGAAATTCATATTTCATATGTATTTTAATTGAATTGTAATAAAATGAAACATAATTTTTTTTAATAATTAAAAAATATTATTAAACTTAACGATTAAAGATAAAAGTGAAACGTATATCTTTAATCACAAAGTTTTATAATCTTTTTTAATTATTAAAAAAAATATCTGATTTATAGAATTATTATGTAGCTTCTCAAATAACACAGATGTTTTTTTTTAAAACAAAAAGCATAATTTAAATTTTATTCAATACTTTTTTTCTATTATTATGTGGCTCAAATAGCACAGTTGGTTCTAAAAAAATTAGCTATAAATTTTACAATACTATATTGATCATATTTTAATGTTTAATTAATTTTGTCGCGTTTAATACTATTATACCAGGTGGTTTTATATTTGAATTGTTTTTTATTTTGGTACAAAAAGTCCTTGTAAAAATCTAGTTATTTTTTTTTTTTTGGGAACCCTATGAGTATATAGAAATTTTTACCTATACTTTGAAATAATCTCGTATATCATTTAATAAAAAAAAAAACCCCTGTATAACAACTTCATAT
Organism: Empis livida; assembly: GCA_963932195.1. Classification (NCBI taxonomy): domain Eukaryota; kingdom Metazoa; phylum Arthropoda; class Insecta; order Diptera; family Empididae; genus Empis; species Empis livida. Next base: position 4,204,612 of record OZ010647.1, read on the forward strand.
ATCTACAGTGGATTAGTAATATTTTCTGTTCTCAATATCAATGCTCGTTTTTATTTAATTCTAAAATATTGAATAAGAAAAATACCAAATTATTTTTTTTTCAAAAAGGGGTGTATTATCGAAAATAAAATTAAAATTAAAAATGATAATAGTTTTTTTTTTTTGTAAACTAAAATTTCATAATTAATCTAAAAGATTCTTTTTATAACACACTATTGAAAAAAATGATTATTTAGTTGGGCATAAAATTCTTAAAAGTTATAACATAATAAAAAAATATAATATTTGTGTAAATTTTTTATAACATAACCCAATTTTTTTTTATTAAATGAAAAATATAAAAGTTATAAAAAAAATAATAATAATACTTTAAAATTTTCATTATTTGAAAAGTGAAATTTATTATTATGTTTTGTGGTGATCATATTATTAAATGTAAAAAAAAAAAAAACATAAAATTATGTTGTGAAAAATTTGCTTTTAAATATTTTACCACGGTTTCATAAAATGAAAAAAATAAAAACAAACTTAATTTCATTATTTATTACATTTTTAAGATATAAACGAAACTAGTTAGCAGAAATGAAACTACATACTATTGTATTTGGCAATAATTAAATCAAAATGATTATTAGTAAGCAGGAATAAAAATTAAATATATCTACACATATTACATATCCACTTAATTTTAATATCAAATATCTCGATATACTTAATAAAAATATGCAAATAAATGTAAATTATTTATGAAATAAAATTGAAAAATATATTCTTCAGTATTTTACAAACTGTAGAATATATTTTTTTATGTAGTTTTTATCAAATTAAATTTTATAATTGATATTCTGTTGATAATTATAAATATTATATTTTTTTATAAATTAGATATTTAATTTTAACAAATAGTTAAAGCTTGTCAGTTCGTTTAGTATTTTTAAAATTACAATTGTACACCTAAATTATTACTATGAAAGTTTAAACAATTGGATCACAGACTGAATAAATTATAATTTAAATTGCTAGTTGGCGCTATTGATTATACTCCATAATAAAATTGTTACATAATAAAATAACATTTGTTATCTACTACTGTACTATTAATATAATTATATAAACTGTTATTGGCACTTGCTAATAATGAAGACCAGCGTAAAGAAATATTTGCCTTGGACTATATAAAATTACATTAAATTTTGACAGTAATTTTCACTAAAATAAATAGTGTTAATTTGGAAAAATAATATAAAGTAGAACAAAATGGCGATAGCGATATTAATCGGTTGATTATTGTAATACAATAATTTACTGATTTTGTACAACTAGAAAATAGTAAATCTGAATAAATCTCCTACCTGTCATATTGTTGGTGGTGTACAAGATATTGGGTTCGATTCCCATCCAATTTATTAATGTTCGTTTAAGTTTACTCAACAATAATAAAATGTAATTTTACGATTCGGAAAAATGCTAACAGTACAATACCCAACAAATATAATTCACAATTTACTTGTTGCAGTTAAAGTTTCTATAGTATAAATAAATTTGTAGTTTGAAATTCATATAAAATAAAATTTCTAGGTCCAAATTACAATAAAATGCATACGAAACTTCAAGTACATATAATTCTGCACTGCAGTCACGCTACAGTATAATAAGACAAAATAACTGGTACGGACAATATCAGTGGATACCGTTTTATGTTTATATTTTACATCTTAGAAACGTGCTCCACCAATGTATTGATGTCATGTTCTTTATCTTCAACAAAAAAATTTGTTTACTCTCATTTAGATTTGTTTTAGTGATTATTAATAATGAATATTTACAAAATATTCGATTTATAATATTTGTGCTATTAAGTTTCACATTTAAAAGCATATATATTTTTATATCACAATTTGGCAAAAATATACCACACAAACGTTCTGTTACTTGAATATTTATTTACGGAACGTAGATAGATAAAATATTTACAAAAAATCAAATTCAAAACTATTTGGATATTTAGGAAATAAAAATTTTCATTAAATTTATAGAAGTAACTGATTTCTGTAATTTCAGTGTTCTAGTTTCTAGTAATCTAGTAATGTAAGTATGCTAGCCAACGAAAGTTGTCATTCTATATTAGTGATTCTCCATCAAACCAATTTTACTCTATCTATAATTTCAAATATTCATAGATTACAAATTTTATGCTTGCAATTTGTTGTAAAAGTTTCTAAATTTCATATTAAATTTATAAGTCCACAATTATTCACATTGTGTCTAATATGAATGTCAATAAATAGTTTAATTATTTTAAAATGTGGCTCTTCTAAAATCCAAAGTCTTCTCAAGATCCATCTCATGCAATTCAACAACTGTACTATGGTTAATGGACCATTTCGTGGGAAAATAGCTAACTTCGTTTGTATAGTAGCTTATATAGTAGTTTTACAAAGTGTACTATTGTCTCTTCATCGTGTTTCAATGAAGAGACAATAGTACACTCTGCAGCTGTTTCAATATAGGTTGTATGTTGTATCTTGTATGGAATAGATAGTCGGGGCTGGCAAATCTTAATTAATCTACCAAATTCTAATTGGATTGATATAGTGAAGAATGATGTGCCAAAAAAAAACTTTGTACAAAACAAAGTCATAGCTTTAATCAGCCAAACCGTTTATATGAATGTAGATCATATAATGAATAAGGTGTCTCAACTAAAGTTAAAAATTACTATTAATTACATTAAACAAAATTTCTGTTAACACAATATCTTACAAGCGGGTAAGGATAAAGTTCCATGTATATACAAATTTTAGTATAATCGGCCAAATTTATGGACTGACAGCGAATTTATAGTATCTTTGCTGCAAATTTTAACACACTAAATAGATATAATAGTTATTTCATGAATGAAAACAATTTTATAAAACCTAAACTATAGAAAACCTCTTAAAAAAATATTAAATAGAATTTGCATATTTAACTAATACTTGTAATTTGTGGTGCTTACATATCGTTATTTAAAAGCAAGTATATTCTAATTTGATATTAAGTTGAAAATCGTACTTAACAGCATAATTCAATATCTGTTAATTTTAAGTGAGGCGAAACCGCAATGATTACTATTAATTTACCTGTTTTAAAACTTTTAAAATAAGTACCATTAAAGAATCAGTAGTTATTTAAAAAAACATCTAATATGACTGTCAAAAAATAAATTTTAAAACAATGCTTTTGCCTAAAATCTCATTTAAAAAGTGTTTTGTTCTAATGCTTGGATCTGCACTATTACTATTTGGATTTAATTTCAGGTAAGTAATTATTTTAAATTATTTAACAATAAAAGCATTACATTTACAATGTATTGTAAATTGATTGAATATTAAAAATAATGATTGATAAGAATTTAGCGCAAATTTAGTATATGTAATTAAAAATATGCAATCAAAGGAAACAAAATTTGAATCAGAATATGTCGTGTTTTTAAAAGATTTAGAAATTAAATTTTAAAAGGCTGCTTGTTACGATTTATTTGTGTTAAATTCCAGGAGGCCTTGTGTGAATATCGAATACTCGGAATATATTTCAACTTTTCAAATATATTTTCGAAAATTAAATTGTTTTAAATTAATTTTAAAACAATTTTTCTCCAGTTCTGAAAGAATTTTTATAGTATCTTTCGAATTTTAGTAATTTAAATTTTATATTTGCTTTCTCATTTTCTAGTAACTTTGAGGGTTGGAACCCAAAAAGATCAAATTTACAATCCCATCAGTTAACAGTTAAAGAAACGCCTGTAAAAATAGATGTAATAGAAAAGAATTTTTTGAATTATGAAAAACAAAAACATGATGATTATGTTCTACGACGTGAACCTTACACTGAAGGAATAAAATCAAAAGAATGGTATTTTACTAATGGTGAACTATATCCTTTTCCAAGTAGCAATAATTCTATTGAGAGAAGCGTGAAATTATTTCCTGAAGATGAATCGAAACGTGATCGTGTTAGAGAACAGTTAATGTTTGTTCCGCACAATTATCAACAACTTAGAGAAGACAACAGTCTGAAAACAATTCTTCTGTACAATGGCCTTGGCCCATGGAATGTCAAAGATGGTAATAAGAAAATGATTTTCTTAATTTCTTCAAATGATTTTATAATTTTTTTTTTTTTTTCGTTTAGGTAGAGAAGTATTTTTACATTCGAAATGTCCAGTTGATACATGTACTATTACGTCAAATAGAGAAAAGGCTGCTTCAGCAGATTTAGTTTTATACAAAGATCATTTTATTCCTACTGGTGTACACAGGTCAAGTAAACAAATTTATATGCTTTATTATCTGGAATGTCCTTTGCATACACAGAGCGTTAAATTTCCAAGTGTTTTTAATTGGACAGCTACTTATAGGTAAAATTATATAATAAATCTACTTATAGGTACATCAAAGTTATATAATAAAATATTTTAAAATTGGAATAATTTAACAGCAAACGAAAAATAAAATCATTATTTACAAATTTCATTAATATTTTTATTTTATTATATTTATTTTTAGAAGAGACAGCGATATTGTTACACCATATGAAAAATGGGAATACTATGATAATGATATAAAGCAAATGGACCAGGATCGAAACTATGCATTAAATAAAACCAAAAAAGTTGCTTGGTTTGTATCGAACTGTGGAGCCAGAAATGGACGTCTTCAATATGCGCATGAACTACAAAAATATATTGATGTAAGAAATAATATATTTATTTTTATAATCAATTTTCATTTCTCGTAGAATGCGATAGTTTTAAAATTAATGTTCGTTCACTTAGAATGTTGTTCTTTCACCTATCGTTTTTAAGTTAAAATTTTTATCTTATAGAGTATGGGAAAGAATGCACGAGCTCCGCGTAGTTTGCTTTTTTTTTTTAAAATTTTCTTAAAGTCACAGGGGACATGGAGCCAATGTAAATGTACCAGTGTTCTTTTCAGAATTGTGAAACCTGATGCAATAGGAAGGCTGTTAATTAATTTGTTTTTATATTTATTTAGTGCCTAAAACTTAATTTACTTTTATTGATATTTACTGACATATTTTAGTTTGTTTTCGATAACGAAGCTCTAATGCAAACATGAGTAAATTTTTTATCACAATACGGGGAAATGGTTCTTCATATCTTTTAAAGGCAACAAACTAACAATCCATTTTTAATTTTTCTGATCGAATTATTTTCTTGATAACAAAATAGGGAGTCTTGGAATGATACGAATTATATACAACATTCTTCTTATGTATAGCGATTTGTATTATTATTCTTACTGATGTATGATAATTATAATTATTATTTTATTACAAGTATTATTATTACCAGTACTGCGGTCATTAATATTAATACGGTTTTTATTCGTAATTATTTTATTTTTACTAATATATTTTTATTCCTGTTATTTAATATACATATCTTATAATATTACAATTAGTATTACGTACTATAATTATTATTAAACATATTTATCATTGTTTCAATTATACTTGATTGGTATTTTTATTCTTCACTATAGGTTGATATATATGGAGCATGCGGATCCCTGAAATGTCCTCGAAGTGCGGAAAATAAATGTTTCGAAATTTTAGATACGGAGTATAAATTTTATCTTGCATTCGAAAATTCTAACTGTAAAGATTACATTACGGAAAAGTTTTTCGTTAATGCGCTAAAAAGAAATATTCTGCCAATTGTTATGGGTGCGCGACCAGAAGATTATGAAAACAGTGCACCATACAGATCCTATATTCATGTAGATGAATTTTCTTCAGCAAAAGAACTAGCAGATTATTTAAATATATTGGATAAAGATGATGAGTTTTATAATTCCTATTTTAAGTGGAAAGGAACTGGTGAATTTATAAATACATTTTTTTGGTGTCGAGTGTGCGCTGTTCTGCATGATGATTTGGCAATAAGAAAACCGAAGTGGTACCGTAATATCAACACTTGGTGGCGAAGTCGTGGTGTTTGTACAAGCGGCTCATGGCGTAATTTTCGAGCCAGAAAAAACTTTATAAGTGACGATAAATAAATAAATAAATTGGCAATATAATTTGTTACATAAAATTAAATAAATGAAAAAGTTTTTAAACTGACTATAAAATACTTGTATATATGAAAGAAAATTTTATTTTAAATTCTAAATTATCTATTACATATGTATATTGAGATATTAGGAAAGGCTTTGAAGTTTAATAAACAAATTAAAAATAAACGGAGATTCAGCTAGGGATTCAAGAATTTTTTTTGAGTGGAGTTCTAGTTTGTTGTTGAATAATTAAATATCTTTAAAAAACTTAAATTTATCAAACCATTTTCTAACCTTAATCACCTAGTGCGTCTTAATTTTTTTTTATGGTTATTTGACTAACGTTGCATTTTGACTGAAGAATAAGTACGCCCTATAACCAAATTGACGATAAATTATTTGTATGATAACAGATGGCGCATCATGCTTTTGAGGTTTCTCTTATACTACATGCAGCAGAACGACAAATTAGTGGTTGGTGTTGAATGTGTTGGAGCTGGAAAATTGTTATCCTCGCAGTCATCAACAAGAACAATTTAATTCAATTAAGTACAAAATAAAAGGAGGAAAAGTATATTTAGTTCGCATTGGATAATAAATACATCCCGTAAGTCATTAGATTCAATTCAATCAATGTTAGTTGTAATGACTTGTTAAATAATTGTATATTTAATTCTTACTTAAAAAAAACTATATTCAAGCAAAATTAAAGAACATACTATAATGTTCTCTGCCATAACTAACTAAGGAAAATGAACGGTGACGTTTAAGCTGCACTACATTAAAAATATGAAAATTTGAACAAGTTTTATACTAGCTAGCAAATTCAGTACTTGGTTAAAAGATTTTACATAATATGAGATTTAAAAAAATATTTTTTAAGCTTAAATTTGAACTTTGGTTTACAACATTGATTATTCGAGATAATTAGGAATCACCCATTTAATTGCATTATAATGAAATAGTTGACCGAACACCGAGAATAAAGTATACTTAATTATAAGGATAATATAAGGAAGAAATTTATACAACAACCTTGGCCCCAATGTGTAAACAATTCCCAAGTAACATTATGTGAATACTGTATCTTCGATTGCAATCAGAAGTTTGAAGTTTGCAAAACAAAAATAACAATACAATTATCTTTTCCATATAGTTTTTGCATACAAAGAATGAAAATAATTCTAGAACTATAAATAAATTTAGTTACAATACATTTAAATATCTTTTATATTATTTAATACATTTTTTAAATCTTGTTTTCTATTTATTTTTGCAGGAGATATTTTAAATGCTTGCACAAATTACCAGATTTATCAACTGTCACAAACGCAAGTTTGTTGTGACAGGTTTGGTAATTGGAGGAACGTTTTTAAGTTTACAGTATATTAAACGTAAGTTTATAGAACTGCAAAATCAAAAATCACAACAGTTTTTAGAACATAGCAGAAGAATGCAGCATTATGAATCTACAGAACGTACTTGTAATCAAGCAATTGTTGGAATTAGTACAAAACTTTGTGATCAGATAATAAAGATCCTAAACACAAATAATATACTTGAGGAATTGAAAAATCAGCCAGAGAATAAAGTTGAATTATGGAATGAATTAAAAGTTGTTTGCTTTACCAAGCTTACAACATTTGTTTATGCAACTTCTATGCTAGTTATAACATTAAGGATTCAATTAAATCTCCTCGGTGGATATTTATATAAAGACACGACCACTCCAACAAATATAAAAATATCTGAGGAAAATCGTCAAGCATATCTTTCATTAATACAATATTTTTTAAGTGAAGGTATTTTAAAATTGATAGAACTCATTGATAAAAAAGTGCGTGAAATAATGAAATCATATTCCTTAATGCAAAATTTCACGTTAGCTGATATAGAAAAAGTATTTTGGTCAATACAAATAGCTATAAATAGTCATTTTAAAGATCGGAATCCATTATTTTCAAAATATGTATTGCCTCCCCGAAATAATGATAATAGCATTTTAAGCATAATGTTCTCAGAAACTTTGGATGTGTTAGAGAGTGATGATGTTACAGCTCTATTTTTAAATAATATAAGTAATGGTTATTCAGTTGTTGTTGATAATATTTCTGAATATTATACAGAAATTAATCAGGATCATGGTGATAATAAATCAGTGGATAACTTGTCAGATAATAAAAATATTATATATATAAATAGAATTAAAATTCCATTGGCTAGGCTGATTCCAATTCTGAATGGATTAACTTCTAAATGTGTGGATAATACCAAAAAGCACCAAAATCTTGCAACTGCACTTTCAACATTTTACTTAATTTCGGATCAAATAAAATTATTGGGTGGAAATGTTTATGAAGTTTTCAGTGGATAATATTAATTTTTTTGTTTTTATCTATTTAATAAGTTTATATTTTGTATAAGGTGTCTGTATCAAGTTAAATGTGGAATTATAAAATCCAAAGAATAATAAATATTATGGTTTAATTTTTGGTGTGAAAAAGTTAGAATAGAAAACCAAATTTCCATTAGTTATTATTACCCTCAGAAAATTTGTTCTTTTCCAATAAAAAAAGATATTTAAAAAGTTTATTATTCTATATTTTGTACTAATATTCTTGTGTTTAAACAATATTGTGGTTCTAGGGAAGACCATTATACTTAAAGTTCTGAAATGGAATACGAAATACCATAACTTTTATTGGAAAATTTTTCATAGATCAAGAATTTAATTTTTCCTAAAATTAATTTTTATTTAATTATAAATTATATTAATTATTCTGCTTTATATTCATTCAATAATAATGAAAAAAATATTCAAAATTCAAATTTTCGCGCCACAGCACATGAAAATTATACTCAAATTAATTTTTTTTCTTGTCAGTTAAGCCACTCCTTCTTTTACGGTTTGATCATTGAAGTTTTTTCGTCGACCAAATCATTAAAGTTTTTTCGTAATGTCGGAGCGTCGGTTGCTAAAAAATTGCAATAAAATTTAATTATTTTGTAATAAATTTTCATAAAAATATAAAATAAATTAACTTAAATTTAATTTAAATAGAAAAATTATAAAAAATCTTCTAGTTTTATGGTTTTTAATCATTTTAAATGAAATTGAAAAAAAAAATCTTATTGACAGCCGGTAGTTTTTTTTTTTTGGTAGAGTATTTTTTTAAAATCAGTGATAAAAAATTAATATTTAAATAACATAAAAACTGTTTTAAAAAAAGTGATGAAATTTTTGAAAAAGTGATAATTAAAAAATTTACATATAAAATAATTAGAAAAAAATCGCAAAAGTTTTCCTGTTTTACACCATTTCAAATAAGTCAATCAGTGTAAAAAAAATATTCTTATTGACAGGTTGTCGTGCAGGTAGTTTTTTAGGTTCAGCAAAAAATTTAATTTTTTTCGTGATAAATATTAATAAAAATATAAAATAAATTTACTTACACATAATTTAAATAGGAAAATAATAATAAAATCTAAAGTTTTGGAGTTTTTCACTATTTTAAATGTTTTTGAAAAAAAATGTTCTTTTTGACAGGTTGCCGGTAGTTTTTTTTTTAGGTAGAGAAAAAAAATTTTGTGGTTATAAATGACTGTTTTTTTAAATCATTCTGATAAAAAATTAATATTTAAATAACATAAAATCTATGTGATCGATAAATTTCAAAAAAAGTTATGATTATAATTTTTAAATTTTGTTTTGAAAATGAGTTACTAAAAATTTTACATATAAATTAAATAAAAAACATCTCAATAGTTTTCATGTTACAACATGAAAATCAGTTTAGTGAAATATTGGGTAGTTTTTTTTTGATAGAAGATAAAATTTTTGTGGTTAGAATTGATTGTGTTTTTTTAAAAATCATTCTGATAAAAAAAAACAAAATTTAAATAAAAGAAAATCTGAGTGATCGATAAATTTAGAAAAAATTATAATTCAAATTTTAAAATTTTCTTTTGAAAATGAGATTACTAAAAATTTTACATATAAATTAATTTATTAATTAGAATAAATCGCAGAAGTTTTCATGTTGCAACATGAAAATCAGTTTGAAAAAATATTCGGTAGTTTTTTGATAGAAGATAAAATTTTATAAATCATTCCATATTTAAATAATATAAAATCTATGAGATCGATAAGTTTAAAAAAAAGTGATTAAAATTTCTGAAATTTTGTTTTAAAAAAGTGATTATTAAAAAATTTACATATAAATAAATTATTTAGAAAAAATCTCGAAAATTTCCATATTTGACATTTATTCATATTGTCAGGTTGCCGGTATTTTTTTTGTTGGTAGAAGTTAAAATTTTTGTGGTTAGAATTGTGTGTGTTTTATTCAAATTGGCTAATTTAATTAATAATTAATAATTGTGATAATTTAAAATCAATATAATAAAAAATAAATGTGATCAATTAGTTTTAAGAAAGTGATGATTAAAATTATTGATATTTTGTGTTTTTGTGATCAGAAAAGGATAGAAGAAGCTAGAGAAAGAGGTCTGAAAAAAATAAGGTAAATAATTCAGAAGAGCTTTATAGGTTCCCACAGCTAATTGTATAATCCTGTTTTTTTTACGTAAATTATAAAATGTTTAGTTAAGACTCACTCGAAATTTATTGATAAATTTTTAATAATTATTGTTTTTCTTGTCTTTTCAGGTAAATGATTTTGGACTATTATTTTCTTGTTATTTGTAAAAAAAAATTAGTAAGTAAATATTCAATGATTTATAAAAATTTTCATATTGCAGGGATTATCTATATAGATGGAAATTACAATATACATATGGATGCGAAACATTTTATCAGATTGTACATATTGCGCAATATTTTATCAATATTGATATATACAGTCAGTGTATATATCAATATTGGAAGAAAAATAGTTATAGTTTCTGTATTTAACAGTTTTAATTAAGTTTAAAATAACTATTTCAAAGAATAAGCAAAAAGTCTTTAAAAGCCAGATACTTGGTACACACTTTAATAGTAGGTGTGACATTGTTTCGATTTAATGGTGTAACATTTGATTTAAGCTTGGATCTTGCTAGGCACTGCTTTCTAGTAAAATCGGTAGAAATTTTACTTCATATTTTTTGTACCGCAGTGGTTGATGAAATTTTGATTAGTAATTTCAATGTGCATTTTCAGGTTCATAATACTGCGGCAAGATTTATATTTTACATGTCACAAATTTTAGCATCTGTATTTGAATTCTTTCACCTGATCCAAAAATATTAACTTTAATTTCATAACAAACATTCTCAAACGTCAACTATGGTAAACCACTTTTTCTGGTCATTACTCTAATTTTGGTAAATCACTTTTTCTATACATTACTCTAATTTTTAATTTTTTAAACATCTTTAAACTCGTTTAGATGTATTATTTGAAAATAATTAACCAAAGAAATTGAATGCTAAAGCGTAAAATCTTCCTTATAAAAACGAATCTTCCAAGTAACGGTATCCCTTTTTGAAAATTTATGTAAATTGTACGAAGACTTTTTACGCATAAAATCGGGTCTTTATCCGATTCAATTATTGAGTTATTATTTTAAATAATTATTGTATCATTGCGCAGCAATAATTAATAATTATTATGTGGTACCATTGCGCATTAATTTTGCATTGTTATTAATTTTGCATTGTTTTTTAAAAAAACGTTCACCATATCCGTAAAATGGTAAAAACGTTCAATTTGAGATTCCATTACAAACCACAAAAAATGAAATTGTGAAAAATTCTTAAAACTTTTTCGAACCTGACATATTTTTTTTCCTCTGATTTTCATTCAATATTTTATTTTTCTTATATATATTTGGTATCCTTTAATCTTTAATGGTTTGGTGTTGCAACAACAACTATGTAGTACTAATTTGTTTTTCTCCAATTTGTATATTTTTTCATATTTAATTTTCATTCATTCTTACCAATTAAATTTTTCTGTTTTATTCAAAGTAGGGGAAACAACACACCCCTTTTTAAAAATTTTATTTTAAAGTAACACACCACAGAAAAGTCTCCACATTTGGAACAGGTGTTTATCTTAGTTCGTTTATTGGAATGGGTTTGAATATTTGATAATGTGTTAACACATGATTCCAGAATTTTATCTTATTAAAATTCAAACTTTATCGTTTGAATTTTAATAAGATAACCAAGATTCAAACCGTATATCCAAGATTTACGATAAAAAAAATCTGAATTCATTCTGTTTATATTTATTAACACTATCAATCAATTTTCAAACCGATGTTTTTTTAAAGCCACAATTAAAATAATTTTTAATGGAAATTATTAATATAATGAGTTTTTTAATAAAATTCATAATTTATTGATTTATTATTTAACTCAATTAGAGTTTGACAACTAGGTAATCTCTAGATCTAGACTCTAGATAGAGTCTAGAGAGAAGAATTTCATAAAATTTTAAATTCTGTTTTAAAATATAATAAGTATTCATTCGTACGAACTTATTTCATTACACAAATTAACTTTTTTGCAAATTTTCCTAATTTTCGGTTTTAAAATGTAGAAAATTTTAGTGTGATTGCAACTGATAATTAAGTTTTTAAATTAAAAATATATTTTATTAGATTAGTTTTATGTTTATGCTCATAGATGACAAAACCATAAATTAACGATATAAGTAGAAAGTATAAATTAGAATAGAAATATATGTATAATTTTTAATTAGTTATTTGAACTTCAGTAAATATTTTAATTAGTTAAATAAACTTTATGCATTGGATAAATCTTTTTTGTATTCGAAGAATGCAAAAAAAATATATTTTCTGTTTGATACTTTTAGTTAAATTTGTGATTTCGAAATTTTATTATTAAATGTTTATTAATAGAATTCAGAATATAAAAGTATCAAAAATGAATTATCAAGTTTTTGCAAATTACCACAGAATTATAAAATTTTTTACAAAATCTTGTAAATATTCTAAATGTTTTATAAATTATCAAATTGCCTGGAAATACCTGACTATTATTACAATATGCATAATTAAATTTAGTCATTTGTTTATATTAAATTTAGGCAATTAGGTTATATAAATTTTCTTTAAGAGGGTCAATTATAAATAATCAAAGAGTAATTTAGTGGCATTCAAAAAAAATCATAGACCAGCGGATTTAAAATTGATTAAAAAATTTTATACAAATTTGTGAATATATGAATGACGAATTTTTGTTTATCAATCTTTTAAAGTTAATTTATGCTTGTAAACTATTTTAATACAATTAAATTTAACGACAGTAATTTTGGATAGTAAAACCAAATATAGATAATTTTCAGATTATAAATATTTTGTGATCATAAATAACATTCTTTTATTGCAATAAAATTTATATTAATTTTAAGAGTTCAGTCAATTTTAACAAATAAATTTCACGGTATATAATATACCGTAGTCTAAGTCTATTAAATAGTTTGTTCTAAAACTAAATATAAAATATTGATGTGCGCAATTATGTAGTTATTTTTCCATTACCAGTTATTTTGTTTCATCAACCAAAACTTCAGTCCTAACCGAAATGATTTGTCGATAATCTCGGTTCCTTCGCGCTATACTGTATTAACACATTCGAAACGAATGACACAACATGAAAAATAACATGGGCTGCGTAAACATTCAAATTGTTATTATTTAAAAAAATTTACGTATATGTGCGCAAAATATTATCAACAAATCTTGAAAAAATGTATAACATCTGTATTTTATGTATTAAGCGCCATCATGCTCAAAAATTAATGCATTTATTGGAAAGAAGGAATTAGTTATTTGAACTTCAGGATTTGCAACTAGTTGAATAAATTCGGAAAATTTGACGTTGGGAAATAGGACAATTAATTTTTTCTCCATAGAAACCAACACAGGACATAAAAGAAGCAAAATACGGTTTAACAAAAAGGAGAAACCAGCTCACAATATAATATTCCAATGGACTCATTCAAACATTATCGGAAATGAAATAGCTGATCGATATGTGAAGGTATTGTCTAAAAATAGTACTATCATCTTTTGTTGTGGTTCGACTACTCAATAGATGAAGAATTTCTTTAACCGCTGCAGACTACTACCAGTAAAGAAATTCATCATCTATAAAGATGCCGGAGAAGAACTAAAAAAAAATTAGAATCTAATAAGTATAATAATACAATTTGTATTATAATAATACTTATTAGATTCAATTTTTATTATAATACATTATCATACAAATCGGACAAGCTCTCAGACCGGAGTTTATCGCCAGCAACAGGCTCAAAACTGGACATAGTTCCCGGGTTAACCATTTTTACAAAATTGTGATAACGACCACAGACATTTGAATAGTTCTCTACGGACTTGCATAGATCTACGAACTAAGGTGTACAAAACGACCAAAATTAAATGGCCATGTTTAATCCCATATATCTAAGTAGGTATCCTTCGTCCTGTGGTCGACGTAGATTATATAACAAATAAAATATTAGCTAAAGAAACAATTACTGACATGAAAACCCTCAATAACTGCAAAAGGACTGACGCGGATTAATAACAAATGACAATGAAACGGGTGTAAAGCTTCATTTCAACTACTGGCGAAATTAGTGACTAATTCTAAATAATACGGAACATGACAATAACCTGAATCACAAAAGTGATTCTAACTGGTGAAGGTCTCTCACACAAATTATATGTAGAAGCATGGTAAATATTATTTAAATGCAATTTCTGTACAATATCCAATCCTATCTTAATTATAATAATATTTTTTATTATATCTTAATTTATTGTTTAGCTGATTGGCTCTTTCTTATTTCGGTGTGTTAATTTACGATTAAAAAACAATAATAACCAAATAAATGTATCAGAAGCTTATGAAATTTTTTTTTTTTTTCTTTTTTACCAAGCAATGACATCATAAAGCAATGAACTCATAATTTAAAAACAAGCAAAATTGAATTGATTCTAAATTTTTATATAAAAAGATAATCAAAAATCATAAAAGGAAAACAAAATTTTGAAACATTTTGGAATTGGAACAATAATATATAAACTTGAGGCTGCTGTAATATATACATTTTTCTAGATTTATTTTCTTAGTGCTCTGGATAAATTATCATACCATTTTTATTCACACACACAGGCAAATACACAAATACATGTATATTCAATTTTTGTACAAATAGGTGGAGCTTAAGTTATTTGATTTAAAATAATACCAACCAAATTCCAATTTGAACCAACCAAAAATTATAGAAAATCCTTTTGTATGAAAATCGAGATAGAGTAATAAATAGCTGAGGGGGTTAGTTAATACGTTATACTCTTAATTTTATTTTATTTTTATTATTTTTTTGAAATAGTATATGTGTGCATTGTGATTAGTTAACAAATACAAATAAATAATCACTTCATTATCAATATTATTATTTTACCTTTAAGGATATAATAAAAGTGTATATAAGACTTATAAATACTAAATATATTTAAATTGAAGGCAACTAAACTCACTACCATCTTTGTACGTATCAAAATATAAATGATAAATTGATAAGGATTTAATTTCTGAAATTAGTTTTGATTGTTTTCCTTTTCTATTTTTTTTTTACTAGATTCTCGTTCGTTTAATTAGAATCCACATAAAATGAACAATGTAATCTACATATATATATATGTGAAATGATGAGACTGTAGCAGGTTCCAACCTTTTTTTTTATTGTCAAAAGCCAAAGCATTGGCTTGTGGTAACAAAAAAAAATTAGAAACTTTAATAATATTTAAGTAAACTAATTTTTTTTTTACCAAACAAAATACCCAATACTAAATACAACTTAAATAATAATTATATAATTTAATTAACTAAAATGACAATTATGGTATGCTAGGCATATGCTAAAAGGATATTTAGATATGCCATAAGAAGATACTAAGGGTCACCCTGCAATATATTAATTGTTAATTATTTTATTCGTCTTTTGATAAATCTCATCTCAGCAATTGAGATTATAACGATGGTTAAGGCTTAAATTAGTAATTTATTATATTCCATGATAAATTTGTGAAGACGACAACGAAAACGAGATGCAAAATACAGTTTTATGAAATGTGTGATAGAGAGGCAAAGAAATTTTTCATAATTTTTTTAAGATGTAGATTTTTCACTGAATTGGGTCCTCATTATAATGAAAGTCTTTACTTGTAATTTAGAAGTATTATGTTTCGTGTGGTCTAAGTTTTTGGTCCTTTACAAGGATTTTTTACACAGTCGTTATTTTATTACAGGTGAATGGTTTTGTGGAGATTTCGGATTGTATTAAAAATTAACTTGAAGGTAAAGAGAATTATGGCAATCAGGACCAAATAATTACGCAGACATGATATTGTCTTATCTAGAGATAGTTTTACGACTGATTGTTTAAATGGATAGAAAATATGTATTGTTCCATTTGCAGATTCAGAGAAAAGGAATACTGGATTTTCAAATAATTTCCAACATAAATGATATTTTTTACCATTAATTTCGATCTGAAACAATGAATTACAATAACTATAATAAAAATATGTATTAATTCTAAAGCTAAGTCCAGGGCTTCAGGAATATATTCAGATTTTTAAGTAAATTTCAATGGCGTTTATACTCTGTTTAGACTTTCCTGTACAAATGTTTAATAATATGCAACTAATTGCAGACGTTGAACAGTCTATGAAGATTATAATATTAAAGTCAAACTTTAGCCCCAATCAAGCAGTTGGGGCTAAAATTATTTGCATTTCAAAATACATTTTTTTCAGTGTAATTTAGCTCAATAATGTCAAAAGTTCTTATTGTTATCAGTAAAAATATGTAATCATAGTTTCTACAGTGCTAACTAATAAACTTGATCTAACAATAAAATTTATATTTCATTGAGAAATTTATTTATCCCTTAAAATCTTTAATAAATATTAATAAAATAATTAAAAGTATCAGAATTTTAACCCAATTATTCAATGCAATTTTCGGAAATATCAACACAAACGAAGAATGAGTTCAATCTGAAAATCTTCCACAAAAAATAATAATGCGCTTACAAAATCCCATTTATACTAATATCATATTATTTATGTTAATAATTTATAAAAGATTTTTTGAAAAATATATTTCCTTTCCTTTTTTTTTTATGTCACAAAAATTTCAAATTAAATACACATAATCAATAAAATATTTTTCTCTTTTCAAATTAGCACGTTTAATAATTTTCTGCTTGCTTACACAACAAAAAAAAAAATATTACTATACTTTGATCAGCCCAACTAATTTAAGGAATTTTATATTGGAATTCAAATTGCTGTGAAAATTCATCTTACTCTGGTATCATAATCTGACCTATACAAAACATAGTGATATTTTACAAAATATATTTATGTTGGTTCTGTACTGTACACCCTTACAAAAATAATATTTGTATAAAGAAAAAGATACGCATTTTTCAGTAAGCCATATTCAATCCAATTAAATCCAGACACCTGGCTATATTTTTAGTTCCTGTATATAGGTAATATACCTTTTTGTAAAGGCATTAAAAGAACATTTTTGACTTTATGCCTTTTCAATGTGATTTTATTATCCTCATAAAGGATATTGTTATTTTTTGCCCTTTTTTTTTTTGTTGTATCTAAATTCCGGTCTGAAATGGTTACATTTAGAGATTTTTTGTCGTAGTTTTTTTGCAATTATGTATTGAATTTGACAATAAAAGCTATAATAGACTACAAATTTTAAATTGAATATTTATTTAATAATGAAAGATTTATAATATATTACAATCAAAATTTAATAGTTTTTAATTTTATAGTAAAAATTTGTTTAAATATATTATTTTTGTAATGAAAAAGATTACAAGTCTCCTGTCGATTCATATTTTAATTTTAATTCAAATTTCATATTTCTGAATATTTATTGTATAATTGTAATACCAATTATGTTGAGTTAACAATATATCAAATTCAATTTACAATAATCAAATTAAACTCTAGTGTAATGTAATTGAACTTTTTTAATAATTGATTTAATTAACAATATTTGATTTATATTTTACGAAGAAAAAATTTAATTCCTAATTAAAATCTATTTATGTTTATTAGTTTTAAAGAATAGCTTCGCTCAACTCTTTATTTTATTTTAAGTAAGAAGTTTGAGAATCGCAAAGAACATCATTTACTAAGATTTTCAAAGAATATTCACTGATATTTGTTCTGATCCTGGTTCTGAATCTGATCGTGGTCCAGGTTCTGATGCTTATCCTGTACGCCTCGCTCAACTCTTTATGTTGTTTTGCCAAAAAATTTTCTTTAAGTAAGAACTTTGAGAATCGCAAAGAAAACTGAGAATTTGAAAGAATATTTCGTGATACAGATCCTAATATTTATCCTGATCCTTTCGGTAGTCACGATCAGAATCATGATATTTTTTTTTATATTCAATACCTCTTTGTATGAACTAGTTCATCTGCTTATAAATTTCAACTAAAATTATTGAGTTACATTCCACAAATTAAGTTAAGATTCATAGTTAAAATACATTCGTAGTTAAAATACAAAACATTGAGATATTTTACAAAATCAGAGGACTTCCTAGTCGCTTCAACGTATTTGATAAATTTAGTTACTTTAACAGTGTTTCTAGTCAAATTTGGTTTAAAGGATGATTTCGCGTGCTAAACATTCTTTACATTTTCCAGAACACGAGAAGTTTTCTAAATGATTTAGCAATTAAAGTCAGAACTTATCTACGATCAAGTCAGACCGCAAGGTGTTAAATAAATGATTTTTTTGATTTTTTGAAAAATCGTTAATCTAAATTGACGAAAACAAATTAACTTATAGTTAATTAATTATAATATTTAATTCGACAAATTGATTTCGAAATATTAAACATTTATTTCACCTTAAAATATCAAATTAAAACTAAATTAAATAATTTTATACATAAACGAATCTAAAAGATTTTCTATTAAATAAAAATAAATAAAAAATAATCTTTTTTAAAATATGAATAAAAACTCTCAAAAAAATTAAATTAAATTAAATTACAAAATTAATTATTTTTCTCGATTATTTTATTAATTATTTCTTTTGATTTTCAATTTGTTTTTACACCATTTAATTTTTTACTGAGCATAGCTAACACAATTCATACTTTTTCCGTTTTCTAATAATAAAGATTAAAAGATTTAAAGATTTTAATCAAAATCATATTGTTAATAATAAATAAAAAAACTATAACAATTATAAAAGATACTTCTTTTTTTTTTTTTATGTTACGTGTAACAAATAAAATTATAAAATCAATTATGGGTATTTTTCATATTCATAATGTCAATCAAACATAGAATTTTTTTTCGAAAATCTATAAACTATCAATAACAAATAAATTTTATGAAAAAATTAATACCAATTTATGATTTGTGGAAGAGGAAAAATCTAATATTAATCCGAAATAAAAATAATAATAATAATAAATTTTTTTTTGTAGTTATGTTGTTGACTGTTTCGTTTTAGCAAAATTCATATATACTTTTTTTTTTTTTACCTGATGATTAGAAAACCATCAATCATTCTTATTATACGCTCCAGGTGAATAATAAGTTTGGTCACATCCGTTTCTTTAATCTATTATAAAGATATTGGACCCTATATGAATATTGTTCAATTCATTCATGTATCTTTTTTTTTGGTAGCATTACAAATATAGTTGAATCTATTACATGTTTCTAACAAAAAAACATAAATATATTTCTAAGTAAAGATTTTTTTTTATATTATTATTTATATACTTAGTTAGTATATTAGGGTTGTTATTATCGGGTCTTTCTTAAGCATTTAGTTATAATTGTCTGTGTATTGATGGTGAAATTCATCAACACAAAGTTAATATATCATTTAGATACTTTATTAATTAATGCAGTTTTCATAAAGAAAATATAAATCAGTTTTAAAGTCAAAATTTTGAAATTTTACATTAATTTTTGGTTAATTGTTTTTTCGGAAAATTTGTGATGCAAAATTTCAATTTGAAATTAATATCATCAAAAATTTTACATTATATTGGCCGGTATTAAAATTAAAACGATTATAGTATTAATTAAAAATAACTATTAACCCTTTTAGTACGAATGACGATATATGGTCGTTGAATATACTTGAGAAAAATACTGACGTGGCGAACATTAAATTACTATAAGGTTTTTCACAAAACTGAACACACTTTCATAAATTTGGGTCGGTATTTTTTGACACTAAAAGGGTTAAATTTGTATAAACTCGTGCTATTTCTATAAATAATATTTATTTCTAATAATTATTGTGGAAAAATGTATATAAATTATATTTTTATTGGCGATTTAAATACTAAAACAAATGTCCAACCATATCATCACTGTACAGTAGTTTCATACTAATGGACTTTTTTGTCGATACTATGTACTTTATGTTAATCGAAAGTTAATTCTTAGCTGCAGAAATAAACAATTTATTATTTTATTCTACTCTTCAATTTACGAAGTTTACTGCTTACTAACACTTACAAATTGAAATTAAAGTTTTCAAGTATAAAATATATTGGATAAAATCTCGATCGAGACGCGTTTTCTCCGTCTAATGACAGAACCTCGATCTTTACTTCGGTCTAAGGTTTTTAGCGAACAATGTTTTCTTATTAATATTTGATACAAAATTCTTCAAACTTTTCAATAATTCTTCTAGGAAAAATTTTTTCTATAATTCTTCTAGGATGGACCGACAACAGAAAGATGGCAAAGTGTTCAGATGCACTTTTATGTTCTCACGAAAGTATTAGAAATACATAAAATTTACTGAATTGTACAAGTGGACAGGTACAAAAAGTGGGTATTAATATTTTCAAAATTAATTTAATAGAGAATGAGTCTTTGCGTATACAAATAAATATTTTTATTGTAAGAATTGTGTCGCTAGACTTAAAAAAGTGGATACTGCTTAATTATTACTAAAATAATATTAGTAAATTAATTATATAATAATTTACAAGAATAACAAATCTGTTTCCTAAGACATTATTATCATAGTCAATAAAATGGTTATTTCATTTCAATTAACCCTTTCTGACGATGACACAACTAGTTATATAATGTAATTATCGGCACAAGTAATTATCGTTACAAGTAGAAATCATATATTTTTGCCAATTTTTTTTTATCGCGGTACGAGGAGCTATTCTGCAGGCAAGAGGATATTCCTTATAATATGTCATGTTTCCAGAAACACCAAATTATAATAAATCGCTGAAAGAACCTCCGTTGAAATCAACAAACACAATTTAATTACCATTATAACCCATTCTCTAAATTACTAGATTACTGCAGTATTCCATACTAATTTTTCCACCAAATTAAAATTAGATTTAGTCCTGGCACTATAACGTTTTGATTTATAATTAGATTTAATTGTGCATCTTACAAGTACGGCGTAAATAATTATTTGAAATACTTTTAAATTAAGTAAATTATATTTTTTTTTTAGCGTCACCTAAGTTCTAGTGGGACACATATATTACTATAGTTCCAAAAGGGTTAACACAAATATTCTGTAATTAAATTGGAAAAAATTAATCTACCATTCATTACATTTCGTTCTATTAGTATATTTTATTTCCAATAAAACTATTTGACGTTTTTTTTTTATAAACAGTAGATTTATTTATTAAATATATTATTTTTATTTATATACATTTTTAATTGAATTTATTTTAATGTTGGTATAATTTAATTGGACATTAAACATAAACCATTTGTTTGAAATTTTAATGTTTGTTTGTATTTTTTTAAGTTTTTTTTAAAATGTTTTTTTAATTTTTTTTTATGTTTTTTAATTTTTTTTTTTTTTACAGAAGATATTTTTTAATGCTTTTACATTTTTTTTTTATTTTGTTAACCAATTATAGCTAATTTTAATTAATATATGAATTGACAACAAAATACATTTTTTTTATATAATAATTAAAAGTCTTTTTTATGATAATATTAAATAAAAAATTAAATCAGTATTTTTTTTGCGCTCCGTTAAAACTGATTTGTTGGTTGGTTTTTTTTTTTTTATAAATTATTTTGTATATTTCACATTCTACATTTTTATTTTATAAACTAAAAATTATTATAATATAATTTTTTTTTTTTATTATTATTAATTATTTCATTGACGATAATCTTCTGCTATTCTACATCGTTTTCGACCTGAATCAACTAATTCTAAACTTTCAGAATCACTATCTACTGCTTCGCTACAATCACCATCACCATCACCAAGTTCTTCTTGTTTTCGTTTAGCTGTTGCCATTTCGGCAGCATGTTTTTTTCTCCATTTTGTTCTTCTATTTTGAAACCAAACCTGAAGGGGGGATGGAAAAATAAAGTCAAAAAAAGAAAAAAATGATTATTAGTGTTATTAATAATTTAATTTTAATTAAGAGAAATAGAGAGTAAGTTTTAAATTTTAGTACTGGTTGGAAAATTTAAATAAACTTAAAGCCAGATGACTCATACAGACGTAAAGCCGCGACCTTATCACGACATATACTTCAAATATTAATCATAACTCTATGCATTTTAATCAGGACTAATTTTTAAATGAATAACATTTTTTTTAATTATAAAAAATAGTGAGTGCAGTGTTCGAAAATCACAAACTAATCGCTCAGGTTACATTTTAAAAATCAAGTACTCTTTGTTTATGGAATTTTCTTAAAACTAGTGAGAAGATTACGTTAACTCTATGATGTCAACATTCAGAATAAAACGTCATAACTGGTAATTTTGAAATTTCTCACCACACAACGCTACCTCAGTACAGAATTATTTGAACTTCTAAACTAATCATGGATTCCGAACCATTAGTACCTTTATTGTTAAACAAACTTTTAATTAAAACAAGCTTAAAAGTGAGCTATTTTGTTAACAAATGTGCTCTACTGTTAATAATCCTCCCAGTCCTAAAATTAAATTTTACTGCGACTTTTATTACTGGTATTCATTAAAAGCTGAGTAGACAATTCTTACCAGTCTATTCCATTGTTAATAATCGGAAAATCGAAATTAATTTATTCGAAATCGAATTCTCTAAGACACCAATAAGAATTTGTGTGATCTCGATAGTTCTATTCATGTGAAACCTTTTATACATTAATATTTATAAACAGGCTTGAGTCAAGGAAACTTCTAACCTAACCATTTTATTGTCAAGGAAATGTTAAAGAATGCTCATTGCTATTATAATTATTATTAAATAAACAGTAATTTATTTAATAATTGCCTGTGTTTAACGAAATCTTTATAAAAGGAACTGATAATCGAAAGTTACCTGATACATAAACCAAACCGCACATTAATTTTACAAAACCCGATTACCAATAATTTTTTAATTGATTAAAACTGGTTATTTGTGGTTAACGAAATTTTATTTATTTGAACTATATTTTTAATAGCCAATAACCTCAAGCATTTTATCAGGCAAAACAAATTTTTTAATCCGACGGCATGTCAATGCATAATTCCAATTAACCAACTGTAATGTTAATTTGAATTTTAAATACAGATATTACATTGATTTCAACTGATAAAAGATCAAATAAATATTTTGAGTCTTTTATTAAGAAATAAATCTTTTTATGTTCAGTTTTTTTTTTTTCATTATGTTATTATGCTGTTTTTATATGTTATTTTAAATTTGACATATTACACATTTAGAAATTTACATAAATGTAAATCTACTAAACATATTAACATAATCATATTTATGTTTATCTGGGCAAAAAAAAAAATTTGTTTACTTTAAATTGATTTTTAATATTAACAGCACCGAATCGGTAACCTGAGCGCTGAAACAAAAGTGACTATCACCAATTTTCGTTATATTGTTGTAAAAAGTTGATAAATATTTTTCGGATTTATTAAAAGGATTTATTGGAATCTGTTGGTAAAACTTAAACTAGTACAATTATAAGGTCTCTCATATTTAGTAGACGTACTATAGTTATCCATCACGGAAATTATGATTTTTTTTAGACGATTAAAATATTGCTGGCAATTAAATTATCTTCACTGTATAAAGTAAGTTATGGTTAGGAATCCATATAAAATAAGTAGGTCCATAATTGTAGCAGAATTTTAGGAGACCCTTTGATGGAGAGCCCATGCCAAGCAGAATAATGGAAGTCTTTATTACCGTTCGTTGTTATTTACAATGGTAATTGTTTAATATGGTAAAATTGCTGTAAAAGTTGATAAATTTAGCATCGATCGATATGGATTCATGGCCTTCACAAAAAGAGGTGATTTCTCAGATGGACTGCGATATATTGTTCCTCTAGGAACATACAAGTTTTAACGACAAAATCCAATTTAATGTAAAACCCAATATTTACCACAGCACATATAATTGCCGATGGAACAATCATTCGAGTAAAATTACTGCAATTGATATTCCTGTCCCTAGAAGGACTGCATCGTAAAATCTATCTATATTAACCATTTCACTTTAAAACTACATGGAATGCTAATATATTATTATTTTCAGCACCTAAAAAAAACAACTGCACATAAATTCCTGCTGCACGTCATCTTTTAATATATTAATCCTTAAATATTATTTAAATCATTATTTCAATAATACTGTCTGTTCTATTATTATTTGGAATCAAATCAATTCCGAGGACGAATTATACATTTGTAATAAGAATTAATTCAAAAAAAAAAGGATTGTATACTTAAAATGGTGTAAATATTATAATGTGCACAAAATACATCATTTGTCGCACTTTTTACACGTTATAAATACAAAAAAACAAATTTTGCCGCTGCTGTGGCCACATCAGTGATAGGCATTGCGTTCAGTTGATTTGTATTCCCCTTTTTTGTTGTTGTTGTAAAAAAGTGTTTATTAAACAAGGGCCAACACAAAAATATTAGGGGGATGATTATAAATGAAAATATTCGTGTATCTAATCTTAACACACTGGACCATCTGTGGCCCATACTATATAAGCTATAAAAAACCATCCTTAATTATCTATATAAATACCGTTTGAGTGAATATAATAAATTGCTATACAAAATAATCATATACATATAAAACATAAATAGATATACGGTATATTATAATTATCTAAATGAAATAAAATCAAGGTTTTATGTCTTTAAAGGATATTTGAAGAGAATACCAATAGAATTTCGGATATCAAAGTATATGAGATATAATTAACATAAAACAGTTCGTAAAATTTTCATTTAAAGATAAAATTGGTAGAATTTTAACTTCGTAAGATACTCATAAGAAGGAGCGTTAAAACTGGTCAAAAGAAAGACTATTAGATTTTAATAGCATATTTTAGTATTATTAGCGTTTTAATAGCAAACCAGTAGCACGAAAATATCATAATTATTGCAATTCTAAGTCACATTCATAAATTGATCATTTTAAAAGGATTTTATGGCAATGAATTAACTTGCGGATATTTCTATAAAAACTACTTAATATTTAACCTTCATCAGGTTCTTCTGCTTCCTTGCTCACTCCATTTCCAGCAAAGGTTCTCTGTACAGAATGTGTACTTGAAATTCTTAATAAATTTGAATATATAATAGTTTGGACGTACGAATTTTAAATAGATTCTTCCGAACCATATATTTCGTTATAGTGAAGAAACTACAATTGTACGAAGCTAATGGACTTATTAGTGAAATATTTAGTGTTAATAGATGACTATTTGGTGGTGTTAAAACTACATTTTACTATAATTTTATTATTGGTACTGGTTTAAAGTTGAGTAAACTTAAACCAATAAGCCACCGTCGGTCTATATTGTTGTAAAAAGTTGTGATGCTGTTGAACTTCGTTAGGTGCAAAATATTCGGGATTAGAGAAAATCAGAATTTCTTTAAAAGTTTGATTGAAACATAAAGCGTTTCGTTTTTTTTACGATATATAAATTAAAAATATAATCGGATAAACAAAAGTTGCGCACACCAAAACTCTTCTCGAATAGGTAGGTCATTTTCAGTCTATACATAATAAATGAGCAGCCTGTTATTCCCAAAAGAATTTTCCTTTTAACATGTGAAACTTAAGTTGTTAATACACCTGAAGATTGACCTAAAACAGCTGGAGGCAATATCCTCTAGGCAATATCCTCTAGTCCCTTCCCGGAAGAGCTTGCGCCTATTTATACATAGAGACCGTCATAATCGGAGAGGAAACACGATATAACACTGCTCACTGCTTGTATTTCTTTCTAATATCATTTATTTCAAAAAAATATTTAAAACAAAATGTTGGATCAAAATACTGAAACGAAAGAAAATTTAAGTACGAATTCGGAACAAGTTTTGATGAAAAACACCAAAAACAAGCGATGGACATAAAAACCAAATAGTCTAATGACAATAACACCCCAATTATGGTGACCCAGAATAATAATAAATAAAAATAACAAATCAGTAATCTATTCACGATTATCATTAAAAATATTATGTATTATTAAAAACTAATTAAATAAAATTTCATTTAAAATATAATATTTTCATATTATGGGGTCTCTTATGAAATACCATATACTGAAAAATTATATAGACAGTATAAAAGTAATTTATCAAAATTATCTTCTAAAGCACAATCTAGGAATTAAAATATCTTTATTTCTATTCAAAGAAATTTTGTGTATCTTCTGCTTTGTAAATAGAAAGCCTTTATAAAAAATTACAAAACCATTGAATAGTTTTAAAGTATTCATGGGGAAAATCAGTTGCTTAATTATATTTTCCATATTAAAATAATTTGGTTAAATAATTATATTTGTGGTTTGTGACTGAAAGTGAGAGAGAAGGCAATGCTGTTTAGATGAGTATTTTTCTTTGACTCATTAATCACTTTTGGATTTTTTTTGTATAATAAAATAAGTAGAATATTTTAAATGAAAATTATATTTTGAGGAAAATTAATTTACACTGATTAAATGTGCAATTAATAAAAAGTGGTAGAAATTGTATTCCGTTTTCATTATTACTGTCACCGTAATATAGAATGGTGGTATTGTAAGCCGTAAGGTAGTCATGATATTTTAAAAATATCGCGCAGCATAACTAACTGGTCAATACTTTCATATGTGGTTGTGAAAAGAAGAGATTCACGAGCACCCAAACCGAAATCTAACCAAATTTATATTACCTTATATAAAAAATGCTTCCGACTACTCATAAGAAAAGTTTCTCTTACGGCAAATCCTTATTTTATTTGCCTTAAGGTTTATAATTAAAGCTGAAGTTAATATTTGTATGATAACATTATTAAAATTTTGAATTCATGCAATGACCATCCAAGAATCGAACAGCAGAAGTCGTGAAGTATAGTAAAAAAGAACCAGATTATTGTTCTATCGTTAGAAACGAGTTTACTCAGTGAATTAGTACAGGAACGTCATAATAAGCCAATGACAAGCTGGAAAACAATCCAGCTTGTTGCAGTGACAAGCTGGAAAACAATCTATCTTTCAACTAACACTAACTACAATTTTTCGAAATTATATGACTGTACACTTTGGTAAGTTTAATCTTTTAAACAGCATTCTTTTGTACGCCTTTTTCGCAATAAGAATTTTTGAAATTCCTAGATCTAGATTTTCCTTTGAACTCCAGCATGCAGGACAGTAAATTTAGTATATTTATTTATTAGTGAAATATTTGGAAAACCACGCTGTAATCTTATCCAGTACGACTGGAAATTTGTAGTATGCTGATGAAAGGATTACAATTCAAAATTATAATAAAATGAAAATTTCTTAGAAAATTTCAAAAATCCACTCATATTTTATTAAATTCTATAAATTTTACTTCGAAAATTATTAAATAATTACATTTGTGATAATTGATTAGAAAACTTTATTAACTAAATTCCTATAATTAAGTCGCAATGTTGTTAAATTGAACATAAAATTTAATAATTTTATTTTCTTCGAAATATTTTTAATTTATCTTCATTCAAATTTTCCTTGAAAACAAATTCTTTTCATTCATTCAATTCATTCTTCTTCGACTTTATTAATAATTTCGAATTTCGAAAAAAATCTGAATCAATATAATTTCTTTTGAATAAATATTTATAACGAATTGTGTTCCACTCTTTATTTCAAAAAAACACTATTTTTCTAATTAATTCATAAAATGAAAAATGATAAATATCCAAAGCAGAAATTATGTTTAGGATTAATGTGGCCATTAGTATAAAAAAAAAAAAGTAATAAATTGAAAATTGATTTTTAATTATCTTAATAGCAACAAACAAAGTATTTTTTTTTTTTTTGGAGCTGTCTACTCCAAGAATCTTTATAGAATATTTGACAAATACAAAAAATTGATGTCTCTTATTTATTGAATTTAATTAAATAATTTGGAAATTTTGGAAATTTACAATACCATAATAAACATAATTCTATAGAATTTCATGTAAAAAATAATAATCAGTATCGGATTAAGGTAAAAAATTATGACCCCCAAAACATCAGGTATACACAAATTGAATTTTAACCTACAAATTTTTTAATTAGGCACTGAAAGTTAAATATTCATCAGTTTTGATGTTTTATTATTATTATTATTATATTTTTTTTTTATTTTGGTTATGCTTACTTGTCCCAATCATAAATCATTTTAATACCTGACAAGGATTATAAATCACAAACAAACTTTAAAAAAATACTAACAATTTTTATTACTTTTTTTTAAAAAAAAAATCATCACTACTTGTATTTAAGTTTTTCAGGATACAAAAAAAATTGTATAATTGATTTTTTTTTAAAAATATATGTTAAGGAATTTGTCATAATTTTTTTGTTGTTGTTAATAATTTTTATTGCATAGAATCTGAAAGATAATCAAGATCCTTTTTTATTCACAATTAAAAAAAATTACAAGAAAAAATAGATACTTTTTTTTTTTTTTTTATAATAAAATCATTAAAATAATTTTAATCTTTCGGCTATCAAAATTTACATCTTTTAAAAAAAACATCTTTTTTTTTTATTATCAGTGTTAGTTTATTTGAAAGGAATTAAATTGGAAAAAAAAAATTGATTTATTTGTGTATTTATTTTTGAAATATGTATTTGTTTATTTATATATATTTTTTTTACAGCAGGATATAAATTTTTATTTACAACCATAATATAATATGTATAGATATGTGTAGATATAAATTAAAAAATTTTTTGAGTGATATTTTAAGTGCAATTTTATGGAAGATACTAAAATATGATTGACATTATGATAAAAAAACTATATAATTTATAATCATTTTAGTTCTAATATAAAATATGTACATATATTTTGTAAATTTTGTATTTCAAATTTTGATTTTAGTTGTAAAGCAACAAAAGTTGTAAGCAACAAAATGTATAATTTTGCAAAATTGAGAGAAAAAAACTTGAAATTAATTCATTTTGTAATTTTAAAATTGAATTAAAATTGGAGAATTTTTATTCAGTTTAAATATTAAAGTATTAGAATTGTATTTTATAAATATACTTGAAATTGTATTGAATTTCGTTCGAATTAACGAAATAAATAGAATTTTTCAGATAAAAGCATGTATCTCCATTTCTGATCGTTTTGAGTTGTTTTTGTATTTCAATTTTAGATTAATTATTAAATTTTTTGATGAGAAATTTATAATTATGTAAAAGATTTGCAGTCACTCATAAATGAGTATAAATTTTTAATTAGAGATGCCGCGAATCACTAATTTTATGATTCGGCCGAATACCGAATCATTGAAAAAAAATTTGCTGAATACCGAATATTCGGCCGAATTATTATATGGCCTTTCAATGGTATTTTGATTGGGAACAATGGATGTAAAATTGACATTTCAATGGTATTTTGATTGTTTTCCTCAGGTTTAAAAAAAATCGGTATTCGGCTGAATTAAACCGCCGAATACCGAATCTAACCGAATCTTAAAAAATGGTGCCGAATCGGCCTAATATTCGGGGCATCCCTATTTTTATTGATAAGTAATTGTCACTTTGGAATTTATCGCGTAGCTTTTGTTTTGCAAATAATGGTTTCTTTATTTAATTTAGTAAATTTGGCCGAAAAAAAGAGAGAATTTAATCCAGTGAGTGAACTTTGTGAGCGAAAATCACTGGTGGGAATTTTTCTCTTTATTACACTCTTTCAATATTCACTATTTCTACTTGAAAAAATAGACGTGCAAAGTAAATCTAGTAATATTTTTCTAAAAATTGACTTTTAAGAAGCCAAATCTATTTTGATAGTGTTTCTTTCAAGGCTGATTTATAAAGAAGCTAGACCCAAATAAAAATAGAACTGAAGCTAACAGTAACAAATGGAAGACTGCAGAAAATTTTAAAATGCTATCGCTTTAAATGACAGAAAATGGTTAAAAAAAACCTGCATGAAAATCACAACATATCAAAATCACTTAGAATTTGTTTGAAAGCATATGTCTGTGGCTGAGGAGTGAAAAAAAATTGTAGTTTCGATGAAAAAAATGTTCAATCTTGATGGTCCAGGTAGAATTTAGAATTACAGGCACAATCTAAGAGCCAGTAAATTATGCCACTATTACAAAACTTAAAAAGTCTAAATATTTCTATAATAGTCAAGGGTTTTACCTCGGTGTACTTGAAAATATTGAATATGGAAAATTATTGCAATACACTTTACAAATTGCAATACAAAGTGTTATTAAATTTAGATTGCAAACAAAAAAAATTCAGTATTATTGTCAGTAACTCAATTATAAAAATTACAAAGTGGTCGTAATATGATTGATTCTCATAATTATTGATCGAGTTTATTAAAGTAGTGTTTTTTTTCTAACATCGCTTTCTTCAATTTGTATACAAATTTCTTTCAATTATTGAGAAAAATAATTAAAAACATATCCAGTGCTTCTACAGTGCACAGAAAAAGATCGTGAATTTCTATTAAAATGACATCCTGTTTGGTGTTATTGTCTGACACTCTGAACAACAAACAACAACAACAACAACAAAACCAGAATGAATTTTAAAATAACAAAAATATATACAAACCAGCCAACAATAATTTCAAATAAAAACACTTGCTTAATGATGATTAGAAAACCTTCTTTTAAAATGATTTAAGAGCATTTTCAGAGTGTCTCAGATTTAGAGAAATTAGTGAATAAAAAAAAGTGTAAGAAAATAAAAATCACTAAGAATTAGAAACGAAAAAAAATGCTCAACAAAAAAATGTTAATAATGAAATTTTTTGTAACAGCTGACTTTTCTATTTCAAATCAACATAAGAGTAATTATCCGACAAAAAAAAATACTTAATATTCTCGGTAAAAAGCAAACAGATTAAAATTGTTTATTTATCAAATTTTTGATTCATCACCGTACGTAACTACGGTCAATTGAAATCAAGAACGAATCTTACAAGCTGTGTCCGAGTTTTTACAGAATTTTTTTTACTTCAAATGATTTTTAATTGTGCTGTGAAAAAAGTTGTCAAATACTGAGGCTTAGTAGTAACTATTTTACTGGAATTACTAAAAAAAATATATACTGAAGACGTTGAAATGAAAATAAAGTATTTGGCTTGCAGACTACAAGTGTAAAAATTACATTTTCGCCAATTTCATTAGCAAATTATTAAAAAATAATTATGACAAAATAATGTTTAGGAGCATTATTCACACATGATTCACACCATTAACCCATATATGCATATTGGGTTGTTAGTAAACCAATTATTTTAAAATATTTTTCAATTATATAAAATTAAAATTACAAAATTCAAACTGTCATCTGTGTATTTCAATAATTTTTTGACAATTCGGGGAGTAAATTATGATAATTTTTTTGACAATTCGTGGAGTAAAATTGTTGGACAATTTTATTTCGTTAGGGTGCTTTCAGGGTTAGTTATTTTATGATTTGAATTTAAAATTAATTAGAGTTGAATTTATAGAAAAATGTTTTTTGTGATGCACTCCACTCTTGTTATGCACTCCAGGTAAAGTAAAATTGGTTAAATAAAAAACGGATTTTAAGTGTAAAATAGCTCAAAGGATTACAGAAGAAAAAAAAAAATATCATATCAATTTTTATACAAACCTTAACTTGAGATTCAGTCATTCCTAAGGCATAAGCTAATTTAGCACGTTCTGGTCCAGCCAGATATTTGGTTTGTTCAAATGTTTTTTCTAAAGCGAAAATTTGTTGACCACTAAACGTTGGTCTTGTATGTTTTTTTTTACCATCCTTATCCGCATTATGATGTGATTGTGATAAATTTGCTGACACTGAAAATATTTTAGATATTTTATTATGTAATTTTTAGTTGAGCATATATTTATTTAAAATACATATTTGTATCTGTATCAATATTATATTTTAAAAAATTGTAACGAATTTTTTTTTTAAAAAAGATACATTTATGTTGTAGATTATTATATATGATTTTATAAATGTATGATATTCTTTTAAACATATATAGAAGGGAATAATTTTAACCAGCACCCCATTTTCATAAATTCAAGATACTCGTACATATATTACAAATTATTACTGTTTTCCTTTTATTTATCTCATGGCGTTAACAACATTTAAAAAAAAAACTGAATGATTCCCATAAGTCATATGATGTAAAAAGAAACATAAACATGATTCATATTTCGGTTTTTATTCCGGTAAAAGTTTTCAATTATTATGCTAAGGGTAAAAAAAAAAAAATGGTGTTGTCCCTTTTTTATGAAAAAAAAGTATCTAAAGATAAAAGTTATCGACAGAAGAGAAAGCGATAAATATTTTTTTTTCATAAAAATGTTGGATTTATTCACTCTCTTATTCAAATATTTATGTTATATACATACACATATAAATATAGATATTTTTTTTTTTAATAAAAGTCCTTTTTTTTTTGTTTTATTAAAAAAAATTATTCGTCGGATAAGGAAAATAAAAATTCAAATAATAAAAAGATTTAATCTTTTAGGAGAATATCATTTTGTTTTTTTAAGTTGTTTCAATCTGTGTTACAATTGCACTTGCTGCAAATTATTAAAAAAAAAGTCAGAAAAAATCCAGCAAAAAAAAGCAGTAAGGATTCAAATTTTTTTTTTTATGTACCAAAGAAAATTATACGCGATAAAAAAAATAAGAGATAAAAAAGGGTTTCCATATAATTAGAAAAAAAAACGTAGAGTGATGCGACTCATAACTTTTTTTTTTTTTGTTACTTTATTATTCAAAATTAAAATCTGATTTGAGTACGTAAAGAATTTTAGTTATAAAATTGAATAAAACAAAGTGAATTTGTATTTAAATTTACCTAGCCATGTGTCAGAATTGAGACAAATTACTAATCTTCAAATAAACTTATCAGAATTTATTATTCTATTATGGGCTTCCCAACTGAAAAAGGGAATTTTTCAATAAGGATTGCTCCGAAGTGCCAAATGGTACAAATGGCTTTGACCGTTTTCTTAGTTTTAAATTACATTTTATTGTAATTTTATTACTGGTACTGAGCTGAAAAAAATTAAAACATCAACATTTGACAATTCAAAGTTTCAAAGAGATTACAGTGGGACGCAATTCACCATGCATTCCATTTATCTATCTATGAGTTATTTTTATTAACCATAGATTTAATCAACATTAATTTTTAAAGAGTAAAAAATTCCATCAAGTTTACGATATGAAAACTTTATTCAAAAATTCTTTGAAAAAATTCCACTTTGGGGACTATAAAAAACAATGAATGGAATTTATTAAAATCTTCGTAGACTTTATAATGGGTCATAAAACATAACCAAATAAGTAAATAAGATTAATTTTAACAGGGTTTAAACGATTTAGTAAAATTGTTGGTATATGTTTTACTTTTATTTTAAGTTAAACCGGATATGCCGACGGTTATCCTA
Organism: Empis livida; assembly: GCA_963932195.1. Classification (NCBI taxonomy): domain Eukaryota; kingdom Metazoa; phylum Arthropoda; class Insecta; order Diptera; family Empididae; genus Empis; species Empis livida. Next base: position 4,238,660 of record OZ010647.1, read on the forward strand.
ATTTAAATATTGATATATTTGTAAAATCGGCGGTAAATCAAACTAATACGTCCAGGCAGGACAATTGCAGTTTGATTATTTCAGCACTTTAGCTGCTAATTTAGCCATTTGTGTCGTCGGTTGTTTATAAACGAAAATATAAATGTTTTAGGAAATTTTAGCTTCCGAAAAGGAATTGGTTTGACAAAAATCTGTTTGAGATATTTTAAATTAATGCATTTGATAAACTAAATTTATAATTTCAATCTTTTTTTAGAATTTTCTGACAAATTCAAATTAGGAAATCGTAAAATAATGAAAATATACCAACTGACATAAAATTCCAATAAAAGAAAAGCGTTTATAGCGTTAATGAATCAGTGTCAATAAAGCAAATTATTATGATATAATATTATTCGCCTTAAATAGTGAAAAAATTTGATTGTAGATATTTTATTGCACGATTTAATTCTACAAGAAACAATTAATTATCACTTTTATTTATTATCTTCTAGATCTAGATCGGTGTCATTCAAACGGCAAATGTTGTCAATTTATGCTTAAAATGACAATACAATTTAAATAATAATTATAATAACAAGAATAAAAGTAAGCCGATCAATTAAGAAATTATTATAGCATATCGTATAAAATCAAGAAAAACAGATTTAAATGAATTTGTTAAAATTATTTAATTCGGAATGAGGGAAATAACTACCAGATCTGAATATTATGAAGCAAAGCATATAATTATGAAAATACAAGTGTATACAGTAGTTTCATAATTATGGGCTTTTTTAACTGCCGACAATTATATATCTGCATGAAAAATCATTTGGTTTGACAACTAAAAATGATTGACAACTAACCAATTAATTTTTGAGTTTATTTTTAAGATTTACATTGCACGAAGTGTCACAAAAAAATAATAATTTAGTGCGCGTGACTGAAAACCGTCAAAATAATAAATTTCTTTATAAAAACCATCGCAGAATTTGTCGGACGTCACTGTTTTTCGTGACCTAAATGTTTCTGCAGAAACGTCAACTTAATAAATGTTTCCTATGAGTTGACGTTTCTGGAAAAATATTTAGTAAGTTGACGTTTCTGCAGAAACATTTAGGTTTTATTGTATCCGTTAATACCAAAAGACTTATGTCAAAATTTCAAGTCATATGTCAAATTTTAAGACGAATAAGACGTTTAAAGGCTACAAATTTTTGACAATTAATTGTGGAAAAATATAACAGCATTTTACTAAAAACTGGGCAGACAGATAATTAAACCTGACAGCCAGACAAGACGGATGACAAAAAGTGGTAACAGTTCTTTAAGACCAAAAAGTATAGTACTAAAAAGGACCATTTATTTAGGTTAATAAAAATATTAAATGATTTTCCTCTCCTTTATCCTTAATAAGGGAAATATATTTAATTTTTAATTGTGTTTTTGTGTAATAACTATTGCCAAAAAAACATTTGACAATGCTTTCATATTCCATAAATAGGTAAGTTTGTATTTTAAAATGATTACAAACAATGTAAAATATGTATATAAAATGTGTACCAAAGACCAAACTGTTAATGTTAAGGGAAGGATATTTAATATTATAATACAATACATATCTGTATATGTGTGAATATAAAACCAATTCAATTTGTTCTTCAGATTACACAGAGGGGCAATTAATGTCACCCCATTATTAAACGATCCCTAATTACGTGAAATGATTTAAAGTGAACAAAAAAAAAATGAAAATGAAAATAAGTAAATATAGCAAAAAACAACAAAAAAAATTAGAACACTGAGGATATTTTTGTTATTATTCTTTTCCATAAAATTGGGTACCCATTTTTATTAGCACGTAAAACGGAGCAACAAATTTTTTTTTTTTTTCGTTGAAAAGGGTCTTAATTCGATATTTTTTGAAAGAACACCCTTTTAAGTGTTTTTATGAATGTGGTTAAAAAGTATATCCTTATAATTCTTAGCCATCATATAAACGAATAAACGTTCCTTAATACGTTATATAGAGCGTATAATATTTATATGTATATTTTATAGATACGGATGTATATATTATAGTTAAGATAATTATACTTAATTTCATAATTACCCTAAATGTTTATGAAATTTGGTATCTAATAAAGAAATTGATATTTTGTCAAATATACGTTACGTATTTGAAAAAAAAAAACATGAATGAATGTTCGTAAAAAAAACGTAGCGTTTGTTACAAAATATAAATTTTCTTTTCGTTCACATTTTAATCGCGGATATAAAAAAGATTCTACGAATATGTTTAGAAATTATGTACAATATGGAATTTTAATGGATCCTTTTTCGGTTTAACTACAATATTTTTTATGGGACATGTATACAAAGTTTTTCTTTTTTTGCTACTTTAAGGATGAAATTAATTTTGAAGTATTTAAAATTTAAGTAAAACAGATTGGATTATATCACAATTTTCTGTAAGTTATCAGTGTGACTAATTTATTCACATACGCAAAGTAAATTTTAAATGAAATAAAGAGACTTATTTAATTATTTGTATAAATTAATTGAGAAAATACATAATTCATCATCATTATGGCCTGTACTGTACCGTGTCCTTCCGAACGAAGGATTTCTGTAACGTTTTATAGCTATTTGGGTCTACATTTTAGATATGTAGATAACCATAAATTATTTTCTGTAGTGAAGAAATTTTTGTAATTTGCAAGCAACAATCTAATCTCTAATTTGCTGTTTAACAATGCCGTCTGTTTTTGGCCTTTTTCCTGGTTTAAAGTTACATTTACTCTAATTTTTATTAGTGGTACTTATTTAAAGCTGAGTATACTCCGCGTAATATTTATATCTCGGACAAAAAGCCAGTAATTGCCTCGGTATGAAAACGGCAGGCGATATTCGCAAAATCACTTTGCAAAAACAATTATGTTTTAAAGCTATGAAACAAACATGTATAATAATTTAAATTTTATAAAAAGGGATATATTTTCTAGACTAGAACGTGGTTTTATTAACAGAAAGATTGTCGAGTGTCTGTTAAATTTGTACGACAATAATCAGCAAACCTTTGTGGAACTTTGCATAAAGTGTTTTAATTTTTGCAATATTTCGGAAGTCTTTTTAGAAATTTTTGCAATACTTTTTAAATTCAAAATAACAACATAAAATGAATCTTAGATTAGTTTACTTCAATCCTGTTTAGAAACTAAATCGTGTAGTACTCAAGATTTATATTCCATACTGAATTTTTCAAAATTATGTTACTTTATTGGACCAAAATTTATTCTACTCCTAGCCAATGTGAATGGCAAGTGAATTTATGGCATATATTTTTTTTTATCCAAAATTCTAAACAGGCTGTTTACCACATTAATAAAGAAACTTTATTGTTGATGTGTGTAGGGCAACAAAAATTATAATTGTTCTTATGTATTTAGAGGTAAACTTTTATTATTGTAATTATAATTTATGTTTAGCACTGTTTTGGTTCGAATATTTATTGCATAAAATTTATTCATAAAAATTATTATTATTATTATTTTTTTTTTAAGGAAACCGATATTAAAAACCTTATAAATCCCATAGGGGTAATCCCATATTTAAACTTATTTATTAAAAATAAAAAGGTTTATAATAAAGATGTAATTAATTAAAATTTATTAATATTTTATGGTCGAAAATAATATTTGAATCATAACATACAGGGTGTCAGAATTGAAATATTTTAAAGGGGTGATTATTTTTGGTTTTTATTTGATGGAAAAAAATTGTTGGGGTGGAGTGAGATTGTTTATAGAAGTTCTGGTAGAGTTATTAAATCGGAACTCCTGAAATATTTACGCTAAACTAAGCAAACTGGACTCGTTTTATAGGTAATTTACTATTTAAACTAAAGGTTGACCAATCAAACTGGTAATCGAATATTTAAGCTAAACCAACCAAACTGGCGAGTTTTATAAGTAACTTTTTTTTATTAAAAATTGATTTTCACAGTAAATCAACGAATAATCCCTTAATATTCTGAACTGGACAACCCTGTACAGCACGATATATGTATACAATTATTATTAATAAATTATTACAATTTTTATAACCAGAAAAAAGGTTTTGAACCAACTTTTTCATATATTTTCTTATTTACTAATTACATAAAAATATTTGTAATAACAAAATTTCCGAATATACGTGTACGTACATTAATATTTAACCAATAAAATAGCAATGGATTCAATTAATTTTATTTACAATTATAATTAGTCACAATCCCCCATCTAGTGGATTGGATATATACAACCTTGAATGCTTATAATTATGCTTTTATATGCTTTGTAAATAATTTTATGCAGAATATATGTATAATTATAAAAGTATAGTGTTGTTTAAATTTAAATTTTCCTGTTACTGAAATTAATACAGAAAAATGTTATACAAATTTTATTATTTAAATCAATTTGCTATTTAAGAACTTTATTAATTTTTACAAATACCAAAAAATTCCCAAATGTTGTTATTCAATGAGTTTAAAGGGTTTACAAAGTGTTACACATCGAAAGATAGAATTGTCCAAAAAAATATTAATTTAAAAATTTTTGTTTTTAAAGTTATGGGTTAAAATGTTAGTTAAAAAGTCTATCACTGGCCATTGGCTGGTAGATTATTGAGTGTACTCAATGTGAGAAACATTCTTTCGTAATATACAAACTTATATTTATAGAAAATAGAGCAGCTATTTACACCAGAACGGTGTAGTTAGGGCACTTACATTCAGAAGGTTGTGATTTCGAATTCAGTAAAAAGGCATAAAAGGTTTTACATAGATTTTCCAATTCCGCTGAAGACATTCGCCATTCTTTGGCCCGAACTTAATGTCAAAGGAGTGTAATGTAGCCCGGCGCACTCGGATTACATAGAAAAGAACAGAAAGGATCTTCGACGAAATGGCCAAAGGATAAATGGTTTAGCTTAGAACATTTAAAAGTATAGTTTTAAACCATACTGATTCTAATGTAATGAGCGTGGTTTTTTAAAAAACAGGGATTGGCAAAATTGTTGTCCCAGAAACCAGCAATTGACTTATTGTGGTCGCCCTAATTAATTAAAGCCCATCACCAAACGTTAGATTTTTAATAAAGTTTAAGATGTTCTTAAGTGAGCAAGGTATGATATTTGTGGGTTATAAGAAGATTTAACCAAAATCGTCGTAATTTATTTTCACATATGCTAGGCTGATTTGTTACTGCATATCGTGGAGCTATCATTGAGCGCACTCTCCATTCTATGAAAATCATAGTTTAAGCGACAGTGGCCAGCCAATTTGTTGTTTTCTTAGATACGGAATAAACGGTTTGTCATGTCTACAGCCAGACTTTATTCGATTCCATTGCTAGCCTTGCTAGCCATTTCTTAAACCAAAATAACATAAATACGAGTTAATTTATTCCGATATTTACTAAAAGAATTAGAATTTCAAAAAAATATATTTTCCTATTATATCAAATTAAATACAATTGCATGTGACACTATTAATTCTGACTGTTTTCTAATTTAAACAAACAAAAACATAATTATATTTCAAAACATGGTATAAAGAATCTCCCAGATATAAAGAATCTAAATATTATTACAAATTCTTATGCAATAAGGAATAAACATCTAAGTTTATTTATTTATTTAACTTTTCAAAAACGTATTCCAATGACGAGTTTTTGTACCCTTAATATTTTCATTAAGTACCATTATCATAAGGAAATCTAATTAAAACTATTTTGAGTCAACAAAATTTGACTGAGTTTTTTTGTTTATTAAATATCCAAAAAGATATATTTTCTTTAATATTGATAAATAAATAAAATATTGCTTTTTGAAAATTATTGTTGTTTGTGAAATCTGATTAATAGACCTTTATTTTTTTAATAAACTCGACTATATTTTTTTTATCTGTGAGATAATTGAAAATCAATTTTCAAGTAACAATATTTAGAAGTTACAAGTCACAAAATTACGATGTGTAAATGGATTTTTTTAAAATTAGTGAATAAATTTATAAAATAAAAATTTAATTACTAAATAAATGCGAATACAGCCAGATATCGATTTCTAGGACATAAATTCGCTAAGCCTGAAATAATCCTTACTTGCTTCGCCAAAATTTCTTGAAAATCTATGTTTATTTAAGGACTTTTAGCAAATTAGGGTATAATAGTGTGACAGCAATGATTTTTGAGAATCAACTTTAACTAAGATTTTCAAAGAATATTCATTGTCCTGATTCTGTTTCTGATCTTGGTTCTGATCATTTTTCAACACGCCCCGCTCAACTCTCTATCTTCTTTAGCCAAAAGTTTCTTTAAGTAAGAACTTTGAGAATCGCAAAGAAGGTCGTATACTAAGATTTTCAAAGCATATTTCCTGTTCCTTGTCCTGATCCTGCTTCTGGTTCTGATCCTAGTCAGAAGCAGAATAAGCATTAGATGTTATTAATCTTTTTTAATATGTTTTCGGCACAAATTCAACTTTTTCAAAGAAATATAATTAATATTAAAAAAAAAAGTCAAATATTTTAATAATTTAATTTACATATTTTATGTTTTTAAATAATTTTATCCATAAAAAAGTGATTTTCACTTGATAAAAAAATGATCATTAAAAAGTTTTCTAAACAAAATAATAATAATAAAACTTATAATTAACATAAAAATAATTGTTATTTTATTATGTTATTTTTTTATTATAAAAATATATAATATTTAATTAGAATTTTAATGATTCAATTACATTTTCGTAGATTTATATTTATGAAATGAAAATCTGTATAAATACATAAAATATTATATATAAGTTAATAAAAAAATATACCTTTTCACTTAATTTCATTTTTCTGTTTACTTTATATTATTTACCCAAAAAAAAAATGTTAATATGAAAATATTGTATGTGTGTAAAACAAGAATTTTCATATAAACCCACCATCAAACCACCCACAATAAAGTATACAGGAAAAATGGAAAATTTATGCTGCGCCAGCAAAAATATACATATAAAGAAAATTTATATTGAAATGAAAATGCCTTGCTTATATCAGCAAAAAATATGTTATTCAAAAAAAAAAGTATTTGAAGTGATAAAAAGGAAGGCAAAAATGAAAGTATATAAGGGATATTTTTTTTTTTTTGTGGCAATCTAAGATACAAGATACAAATTACATATACAATGATATAAAATTGAAAATATGAATTAAATTGCGTTTGTGTTTCTTGTTTTGTTTATTTGTTTATAACAATACAATAAACATATTTTCATCATTGTTTCACAAGCTTTACTTTATTGTTATACGTAAATTCATTTTATGTTCTGTCATGTATAAAAGTGGAAAATGTTTTTCTCTTTTGTATTAAAAAAAAAATTGTATTTCTCTGTGATTTTACATATAATATGTGGTTATAGACTTCTTAACTATAAGATATATTATGTTTACAAGAAAAAAGAATTGTATGTAGAGCATAAAATAAATGTAAAAATCTTAAAGATTTTTTTGGTTTTTTTTTTTTTGTGTGGAAATTGAATGAAATTTTATAAGCACGCGATCTTAATTAATAAAATAATTAGTATAATAATAAATAAAAAAAATTATTTAATTAATTTTAATTAATTTATTATTATGAAAATTAATATTTGTATTGATTTTAATGGTGTTTTTTTTTTTTTTTAGATAGTTTTATGTAAAATAACCCCCACTTTTTTATTTTTATTGTATATTTTAATCAGAGAGAAGGGATTGAAGCCTGCGCTTTAATTTCTTCTATTCTGATTGATAGAATTTTGGAAATAAAATTTAAAACTCCTTAAAATAAAACTAAAGCAAATGAATAAATAATAAATAGATATTTTTTTTTTCGGTATTCTGTTTTACATTTGTATTTCATAAAATAAAAATGGGACGCCTAATAAATTGGAATTTAAAGAAAAAAAAAACATAATTTATGTTTAACTTAACTCAATTTAATGAAATTTTTAAAATGACTTACACTTAATTAAATAAAAAAACTTGAATGATTTATAATATTCGCAATTTAATAAATTTAAATACTAAAATACTCAATTTTCCCGATAATTTGTTTGCAATTTCAATTCTTAGTCCACAAAACGACCCTCTTGGGTTTATTGTACATCCCAAACGATGGCTCATTCTTCCCTATAGCACATCGTTCCATCCTATCTAATTTATGAACGCGATTAATTTAGGCTGTCATAAACTGCCCGCCTCCGTCAAGAAGTGACTTAAGTCATCTGTGTCGAACCGCGGAGCATCTGTAGAGGAGGTATTTTAGAATTTCCGGCTCAAATTAGTCTTCTTATCTTCTGCATGTCTTTCCAAAAAGGATTAAGTAGTATTTTTCAACCTTTTTTTAGCAATAAACTTATATTTCGTGGTAATGTAATGCATTAATTAAATTTCCTTACTTAATTATCTTTGTATGCAATACTACCAACTTGGGTTTATTTGCAATTAATCAATGTAAAAAGTGCAAATTTCCACGACAGCTAAAGACCCCTAGAACATTTCTTTGTAACTGACCAAGTGGAAAAAATTGGAAAATCATTCCTCCTAAATTTTAACTGATAATGAATTGACTCGTTAACAAAACTTTTTAAATTTATTATTGGCGCGGAATATATTTAATTTAACGACAACTCTGTAACAACGTAATCTTCTACTTATCGATGGAAAAAGACGGAAAACGAAGTGATGCAGACGGGAACCGCAGTGATGTAGACGGAAACCACAGTGATGTAATTAATGTGAAGTTTAGGATAGTACTACACCCTACAACATAAGTTTTCCTGGTCATTATATCATCCTGATTGACTATTTATTCCGCTGATAATAACAAAGTTGCTATAAACTTTTATTAAGAGCAAACATTAAACATATAAATTGTTATGTTGACATCATAATTTTCAAATAATTAATTATTGTTATTTAATTAACATAATTTTATTTACGATTAATAAAAATTATAATTATTATTTCACCACTTAGAAAAATCAGAAATATTCCGAATATATTTTTTAATCAAAATTAAAAATTTGATTTGAAAATATACCCGGAGTGTTTTGTAATTCTGTAATTAGTTTAACACCAATATGTTGTGCAAAAATATTTATATAATTAAATTATATCTATATTACACATATGTTATTATTAAATGTTAACTTAAATATATGCAATAGAATAATTTCAACGTTATTCTAAATTTAATAAAATATTACATGATTACAAATATTAATCTTCTCCATGTCTGTCACTCATTAATATGGTAAAAAAAAATTATATATCTGTCCATATAGAATTATTTTTTTTGTAGACATATGTCACTTGCCTGCTGTCGAAATTAATTAAAATTAAAATTCAGATTATTTTATTTTTTTTTAAATGCAATCATTTTCTAATTACAAAAAAATTTTTTTGCATAATATTTTACGTCGTAAAATTAATATACAAATTATATGGTGGTAAAAAAAGTACATATTTGGAACAGCACATAATTAATTTTATTAATTTATTAATAAAATAAAGATAAGGTTTACATTTTATGATAATTTTAATTTGTTATGACTAAAGGGAATATTTATTATCATTAAATAAAGACTTTGTGATTTTGGAAAATGCGCTAGAGACCACAATATTAATAATAATTCAATTACATATTTGAAATTAATATTAATAATAAAAAATCATACATTTTATGATTTTTAATTATTAACATAAGGGAATTTGCCACGAAAATATCACAACACCTTGTTTTCATACCGAGTCGATTAATTCGCTTTGTAAATATCGAATAACATTTTGGAACGGAATTCCGAAACTGTCAAAAAAATATGGTTGTCAAAAAATTAAATTAAAAAGGAAATAGCGCAAAATTCGCATTGGATTGAGTATTTCCATATCCGCCATGTAATTACATTTTGAAAATAATTCTGTTTCGAAAAATTCGTATCGGTTTGGGGACTACTTTTAAGTGAGAAATTTTCAAAAAAATCAATTTTTATAATAAATCCAAATATTCTACAAAAAAAGGATACGTTTTCTTTAAATAAATTTACAATTAAATGAAACATATTTAAAACAGAAAAATATGTTGTATTAGAATTCACAACATTTAGAATTACGGTACTAAACATATCACAAATTACATATGAAAAATATAGTCATGTTTTGACTCAATAATATCTCATTTCATTTCGGGAAAAAAAGGCGTTTACCGTGTGTAATGACAATTGTAAACCAACAAAATATTATGAACTATTGCGCATACTCAATTATAAAAAAAAAAATCAGGTGTACAATCATGTTAATATGTTTCTTATAATTTACTTAATTAAACTATTAAATACATGTTATCAATATAATATATGCTTTAACTAAATCATGATTGTTATTCTGAAAAATAGATTAGGTGATATATTTATGGAAATTAATTATATAAGCAAATAAATCTAATCAAAAATTATTATTTAACAATTGAAATTATGGTGATTTACATTGAGGGCTTTGATAAGGAAATAATTAGAATAGTAGATAAGCTTCTTATCATTGGGACGGTGAACTGAATCCGTTTTAGTGAAATTGTATATTATTTCCTTGTAATTTCAAGCCTTAACCCACTTGGATAGATTTTCTATCCATTACCAAATTTAAAAAACATTCTCGCTGAGGTAAATATTAAACCACCTAAATTTTGACACACTAATACGGAATTTAGAATTGACTAAGCTGAGAACAGTGATTGTGAATGACAGCACTAATCTATAATATTTCATTAATCTAATTTTTCACATTCAATAAATAATATTGAAACTTAAAATAACGATGGAAAGGGCTTTTCTCTTTGAAACAGTTAGATCCTTTATTCCCAATTTTAAATTGGATCAGGAGAGTCTTTATCAACAACAATAAAAATTGAGGGTAGACAACAAAAAAATGTGGTAAAAACAATGTAATGTAGAGGGGTGGAAATTACGCATTTCGGTATAAATAATTGTAGAGGTATTTCATGTATCACAAATTCAGAGACAGTTAGTTATTATGTGAAAGAAGTATCCAGTTCGGATAGCATGAAGATCTATGAAAGCTTTACAGAACGGGCTAGGAGATGTCTGGTTCATTTTGAGTAAATATATAAAATGTATAAATTCTATTAATATTTGTACTTACACGAATTTGTTAATCTATCCCTCCAAGCCATTGGATTTGCTACTAATCCTTGTAGTCCTGGCCAATACAAATGTGGTCTATCTACAATATGACCAGAATGTGTTTTAAGTGATCCTCCTTGATTTTGAGATAAATATTGCGCCATACCAGCTGCTGCTGCTGCTATTGAAAATCTAGGTACTCCACCTGTGGAAAACAAATTTTAAAATATAGCATAAATTTAAAAAACTTTTAAAGGATGTAACTATTACGGAACTTAAATTCATTAAGACTAAATTCATTAGGATTAACCTACTTGGGAATATTAGCTTTTAGAGCAGGTGCGTCTTTGCTTATCGATATTTGTATTTCAAAGCTACTAAGTTTTTGTCTGTTTTATGTTCGAGAAACATAATGTTACCTACAAGCTCACTGTACCAACCTATAGGTTTAAAGTTTGCCCGTTATGACTCTTTTTTAAAATAGTCCTTAAGCGTTTCAATGAAAAATATTAATTTAATTAATTTAATTTTCCGATGTTTGAAAGGTTTTATGTAAATTTAGTTTCGTTTCGGTTTTTAAATTTTGTGAAAATATCTCAGGGAAATTTTTCTCCTGACAAATTAATAAAATTTTCTATTAAACTACGTACTTTACACTCACTGATTTATTTTAAAATTTAAACACAGTTTATGATTTTTGACTCGTCTTTAAAATTCTAAAAACTTCATAACCTGATAATCGATTAATGCCATTTTTATCGATTATCGTCATTTTGTGTCTTCTAGACTACTGCAATAGCAATATTTTTTTTTGAATATCTAAAATTTTAATAAATTATAAATCAAAATATTATCAAATTACTTTTTGCTGGAAAGGGATTATTTTTGTTAAAAAAAATTGATTAGGATTTTCAGCTATGAAGATGAAATTTACGAGACCCTCTATTTCACAAATAATATTTTTCCGTTCATCAATAAAAGATATCTCGAAATAAAATAGAGGTCCTTTTTACGAATATAAAATTAATGTAGCAGATATTAAAAAATATCCTAATAAATAATATTTTATGCGACTAAATGCTAAAAATAACTTAATTATTCCTTTGTAAACGGCAAAAAAATATTTGTAATTTTGACTGCTAATAATATCGTACAGATTATTAGTCTGAAATAACTTGAACATAAAATTAACAAACTTAATGGTCTTGAAGTACTTTTATTTAAATGAATTCACACTCAAATTAATTGCAATTTCAATAATTATAAATGACAACAAGTTTATGGACAGAATTGGGGATAAATAAGTTAAATTAAAATAAATATTGTAGTTCAATAGTCAGAATGGTATTTGAGACAAAACCAACGGCCATGACGATTGTAGACGTAAGAGGTGGTCTCCACAATCAATAAACTTTACCGTATATGGCTATGACCAAGTCATATGTCTAATTGAGACTATATATCACCGGTTGTAATCGTTTCCATCATATATGACTAATCTTATGGTTAAGTTTTTTAAAAAGATTATGGTGGAAATTGATTTATTATGTTTATATCTTTATTTTATAAATACATTTTTGTTGTCTTTCATATTTTTTATTCTAATTCTACTTGAAATTATTTTATTTTCCAGTATTTCATTAAATATTACGTATTTTATGTCTTCAACATAACAACATTATATACTTTCAAATTCAAATAAAATTCAATAACAATTCGAATGACAGTTGAGGCCATGAAAAATCCAGTTTTTTTATGTTTATATGGTTTTTCTTATGTTTTTTTTACTTAAGACAAAGTTTATGGACAGAGTTGAGCCTCTAAGGGCGATCGCCACACCAAAATTCATTTAAAAAATAGTTTTCTTCGTTATTATTTTATTAAAATTTATTAATTTGCTATAAAATGAATAAATTATGAATGAATATTTAATCTTGTAGATATCTAAAAACCGAAACAAATTCCAAAGATTTTTTAAATTAAGATTTAAATTTTATATTAGACGTAAAAGAAATATAATTGGATTGTAAATATTATTTTTATGATTTAAAAATTAAATTAGTTTTCAATATAATTAATAGATTTCAAAAATTAAAACTTGTTAATCTGACAAAATTTAATTATATTTATAACTTCCTAAATTATGACAGTAATTAATATAAATAACATTTTGTTTTTCATTCACAGGTAAGGTTACTCATTCAAAAGAATATTTACGACTTACGGAGCTCTGCAATGGTTTAACAAATTACTCTTAAATTGTTAACTCTTTGATTAAGAGTTGAATGGCAGTTGAATTACGCAATTTAATGAAAGATTGTTTTTCTTCCAAGATCCACATTTCTTATAAAATGGTGAGTCCTGCAACATTTTGTCTAATATTATTATGAAAGTGTTTAGAATGTAGGATCTTCTACTCAGTTATTCCAAAAATTGGTAATCAAACTTACCATTTTTTGCATCTTATCAGATTATTTTTAACAGGCTAGCACTTTTTTTTGGTCATTTTCAACCATATTTTGCATTTAAATGGAAGACACTATTACTTTATGCCAATTACTGTCAATTTGTATTAAATAAGTAAATTATTCCTAATTTACTATTTTCTACAAGGACCATTTTAAGGAGTAAAATGGTCCTTGTAGCCGCAGGAGTATAGAAACTGAATTTAAAGTGTCGCTATACACAGAGTGTAATTTGGATCGAAGTGATTCAATATCTTATCTGAATCACTCTGTGTTTTTAAACGTAATACTAAGCATTGTCTTACTCGAACGAATATCACTGCAATTGAAACATAATTGTATTTCTCAATATATTTTTAAAAAATGGTTAACTAAAATTAGAAGCATAATGGCGACCTTGAAACATGATTGGTAGATCTAAAGCTGTTAAATTGATTTTTGTCAACATAATTGATAGATTGAAACATAATTGATAGATTATAAAATATTTATTAACAAAATTCCAGCAATTAAGATGATCTTTATTTCATTGTTTATTTAATTTTTAAATTTTGGGTTTCTAAATTTACTATGCTTGAAAACTGAAGCATGTTACAATAGTATTTTACACAAATCTGATAAATTAATTAAAAAACAATTTGATTAATTTAAAAAAAAATAGTTTGTCGTTATAGTACGTTTTCCTATTTCTCGTATTAGATTTGGATCGAGTCTGCAATACCATATTCTAACTTATTTTTATTTTACTGACTTTTTTATTGCAAATTATTTCTAAGCGGTTGAAAATTTTCAATAAACTTTACTAGTTTTAGTAGGAAAATTTTCAATTTCAAAGTATTTTACATATGTCACTGAAATTACATTTGGAGGGTAAAATTTAATCCCAAAACTGAAACAATTTAAAGTATTTTTGCTAGAAATCAATTGCAATTTTCCACAGTAAATAAAGAATTTGAGAATAAAAGAACGCGGTGATTTAGAACAGAAGTGGTCTATTATGAATTTTGTTGATATTACTACTGTTAATGGAAGCCTATTGTTTTTCCACTAAAAACTTGTTCACCCATTTCTGTATAATAGAAACTGCCGGATAATTAAATTTCTCGAATTGAACTTTAAACAATTATATTTCTATAAAATACTTTTCAAACTAATTATCTGGATGCCCTGCGTCTTTAGTGATAAGTTAAATTTTATTTAGATTTCCAATATCTTGGACTATGTCATCCAAGGTAATTTTTGATCTTTTACCATTTTAAAATGAATTTGGGCGCGGACCGCAGGTTTACTACTGGGCTAACATTTTCTATATTTTTATGGTCGTATAGATATTTTTGAAAAGTTTACGGACGGACAGACATCGAATATTAAAAAATCATTTATTCGAAGATAAAATTAGATTAGTCTGATTTAATTATAATCATTTTTCACATTTTTAATAATTTTCAAACCACTTTCACTAAAACTAAACCACTTTCAACAAAAATACAAGGTTTTGTTATAAGCTCCAAATGCAAATCTCAAAGAATTTGTTGATGGTGCCATTAGTCCATTTAAATTAAACTAATTAAATTAGTAGAGTTGTGCGGTATTAATATTTTTCGAAGACGGAATCATTTTACTATCCGTACGGCAAAGAGAGGGTTTTTAAATTCAATAAAGGAAATGTTCCTTATTTTTCAAACGTTAATAAATTCAAGAAGTCAGATTTAGCACCAAACATGTTAACGAGAAATGTTTTACTAAATATAAGTGATTGTTATAATATTGAAAACGTATCGTTATTGTAAATCGTATTACAAATTTATGCAGGTTTACTACGTTTTATTACATTTAAAATTTAATATAACATTTATTTACAATAAAAACGTACGTTTTATTACATTTTCGAATATATTTTCTATTCTATGGCCATATTTTTCTGAATTTTTTCAAATGGTTTAATTAAACTTTTCACAAAAGTATTGATTTAAATTTGAAAATTTTCAATATATTCACATTATTTCAAATTATATATTTACCAGAAGTTAATGCATTTAGTCCAGCTGATGTAACTGGCGGTGGTCTTGATAATATTGTATCAATACCATGTGGATTAGCTGTAATATGTGAGCTTTGTGATGATATTGGCATTGATATTATACCAGAATTTGTATTAACTAATTGATTATCATTATTTTTATCATTATTTAATATATTATCATTTTGATTTCCTTGTGATTTCATTTCAGTCATTGAATGTAATGCAGCTAATGGTGGTCCTAAAAAGCTTAATGGTAATTTATGATCTAACATATCTGTAGATAAATTTTTATCAATAATATTATTATCGTATAAACGATTATTATTATCTGATATATGTGATTCTATACTATCTGGCGGTGGACTATGATCTTCAATTTCTTCACTGCTTTTTTGACTATATGAATATGATAATGAACTATCAACTGGACTATTATTATCAAATTTTCTTTTATTTATTTCTGGACTTTCAGATCTATAACGTGTCGAAATTGTCACGTGATATGGTGACGTTTCCATATGATTTTTTAATAATTTTATATTATTACAATTATTATTATCAATATTATTATTATTATTTAAATGATTTAAATAGCCACTTTGATATGACGAAATATTCCGTTCAGATATAAATTCTTGTGCTTCATTAAAATGATTTAATTCTGAATTATTATTATTATTAGATTGACGATAAATTTCAGAATTATCATTTTTATTATTTATGCCACGCATGTAAATTAAATTTTTATTATAATCACTTGTAATAATATTTTCAAGATTTTCTTCACTATTATTGATTTTATTTAATAATATATTTGAATTATTATTATTAATTAAATTATTATTATTATTAAATTTGTTTTTACACAATAATAATTGATTTGAATAGTTTAAATTATTTTGGTGTTCTTTAATATTATCACCATCACCTAATAATGATGATGATGATGATGATGTTGTATGATTTTGTAAATTAAAAAATGATGTTGGTAATAAATTTAATTCTAATTCTTTTTTATAATAATAATCAATTTTATTATTTATATCCGATTGAATTTTATTATGATTATTATGATTATTTGTTGTTGATGAACTCAATTTTGAGCTATCGCAGCCCAAAACATTTAATAATGGACTACCCAGATTGAAATTTGTAATAATTAAAAAAATATATATTAAATTATACTTTAAATTAAACAGATTTAATTTAAATTATTAACATTTTTTTTTTAAATTAAATTTTTTAATATTTCCTTTTTTAAATTCTATCTCCTTTTTGAATATTTTATTATATTTTTTCGGTGAACATTTAAGCTAATTTTACACTTTTAAGTATTTTATATTTTTTAGAATTATTTCGAATTGAATTAAATAAGTTATGAATCAATCTTTCAGACTATTTAGAAATATAATTTAAATTTTTTTTTTTTTGAAACTTTTCAGTAGTAAAACATAAAAAAAATATGATTTCATTAAAATACAGAAATCATTAAGTGAATTATTATTATTAAAATAACACAAAACACCAATTAATTAATAATTATTTATATCCATATTTAAAGAATGATAATTTAACACTTTCAGAAGCAGAAAAAAAAATCATATAAATCACCCAAAAAAAAATAAAAAATTAAATTTGTGTAAAGAGATTTGGACAAAAAATAAATAAAATTTATTTAAGAATTATTAAATATTTAATATGAATAATTGAACTATGATGGCAACCGACTGAAATCTTTTTAAAAAAATTATATTTTTTTTTGTTGGTAAATTAAAAATCTCTAAAAGTTAACCGAAAAACAAAAAAAACAACAGTGAGTAAAAGAGGTATACAAGTTTTTTTTTATTTTACTTTCTGTAACACTATATCAAAAAATAAAAGAGTCCAATCGCTGATTCATTAGTATAACACACCGGTTTTATACTACAACATATATAAACCAAATAAAACATTCCCATTTTTCATGAACCTTTTTTATTTTTTTTTTTATGCTTGAAACACAATATTTTTAAACATAAAAGTACAACACTTAAAAAAAAAAAAGAATCTGTTTACCAGACCTGAACTATTAAATTTCAAATTAGAATCAACTTGAACTCATTGGAAATGAAACATTTTATATACTACAGTAGTAATATTTTAACAAAAAAAAAAAAAAAAACTGGGCCTTATATTTCTGTAACCACGCCTTCAATTTTGTGAATTTATATGTTAATAAATATAGTGATATTTTTTTTTTTTTTGAGCAATTCTTTTTGTAAGTGTGTGTCACAACACAGCAATAACCAGCAAGCAAAAATAACACTGAATTTTCACTAAATTTTACACGTAAATTAGAAGAAGAGTAGAAAAACTTATTATTTTTTTTGTGGAACTATTTGTATTTCCAATCAAAATAAAATTTCGTTAAAATTTTCTAGAAAATTTTTCATATTTCGTACAAAAAAAAAAATATTGCATGCAATAAAAATATGAAATTATTTCATTTCATTTTTTTTTTTTTTTTTTTTTTGAAAATAAATTTTCACTTTATGTACCACTGTTTTTATTATTTTTTTTATTAAATACTAGTGTAGTGTATATATGAAGTTTAATTTAATTTCATAGACCATAAAATAGAAGTATATTTAGATTCTATATTTTTGTTAAATAATTGCAAAAAGCATATAAAAAATGAATATATGATAAAATTTATAAACGCATGCGTTGCATTGTGTCAATAATTCAATAGGCGGAGAAAATTTATTTTTCTTATGGTGGAAATTATATTTTTCTGAATATAATATTTTTTTTAAAATGTGGAAATTATGTCGAATAAAAAAAAGTGTAAGAAAAAAAAGTAGTCACTCAAAGAAAATAGTAAAAAAAAAAAATTAAGTTGTTAATGAATTATGTTTAAATTTTCCATTTTCCATTTTTTTACATTTTCTTTTGGTGTGCAAAAATAGAAATTTAATTATAAATTATTATAATAATTTTTAAGAGAAATACAAGAAAAAAGGACTTATTTTATCTAATATACATTTTTAAGTCAGTTTCTTTTTGTGAAGATATTACATATATATACTTTTACTTATATGTATTGATTTGGTTAATAATATTAGTATTTTACTAATATTAGTAATATAATTATCTAATAGATTTTTAGAAAAAGATATATAAAATATATTTTAGATTAAGATAAAGTTCATATAATTTCCAAGTACGTACCACTACACAAGTAAATAGTTTCGAATTTAGATTCACCATAAAAATATTTGCAGATGAAATATAATTGGTATTTTTAAAATATATAATTAATAAAAATATAATTTTTAAACATAATTTTATTGGAATAAGAACACAATTTAAATATAATTTAAACATTATGTTATACATAATTTTTTTTGTGTAGGGGGAGAGTTGATGAAATTGTACCAGTTCTTATATTGTAAATAATTATTGCTTGTATTCGGAAATTACAATTAATATTATTGATGAGAGATTGTAGTAAAATTGTTATAAATAATTTATGTTAATATATTGAAAGTTAATTGGTTACTTTTCTACTTATTTCTTGGCTTCTTGAGTTTCATGTGTATTTGGAGAGTTTAATATTTTAGTATGTGTATTTGAAGGCAATTTTTTACGCAATATTTTTAGGGGTTTTTTTCAGTTAATTTTAATTTTTAATTATATTTTAGAACTGCTAAAATATTAAACTGTTATTTTAATTTTTAATTTCCTTATTTAATTAAATATTTATTATAAATCTTAAAACGAGTCTAGTTAGAATGGTGCAAAGTGCAATGGAACGCTGATGTATTACCAAAAAAATTACTATACGTATTGTCTGAGTACAATAAGGCAAATTGTCAATGTATTATGTTTCTTTGGGTAGTAATACCATTTCAAAAACTTGAAATGGTTTAATACCAATTATATAAAATTGGTTTGTACTTCAGGCTTTTACGAAAATCCTACTTTTTTATTTCGGTAAAAAATTGTTTTTCTAAGTGAGAAAAATATCAAAATTTATATTTATTACAAAATATAAAGCTTTCATTGAGTATTTCTACACAAAAATAGTGAAATACTGAAAAATGGTACGATTTAGTCAAACTCTCCCCTATATTTTAATAAAATTTTATGCCAATTTTATTTATTACAACGAAATATGTAATTTTGGCGTAAATTATTACTTATACATATTTTGAACGATCTAATAACTAAATTTCTATCTTAATTGTAATGTTCGAATGCCTAGAAGTAATAATTTTAAAAAAAGAGTAGAAATAATTTCATACTTTAAAAATTATAACTAATTTTTTGGATGGTTTTAAATGTCGTCATTCAGCAAATTTCATTTCAGGTTTTACTGGGTTCCATTTTTTTTTTATTCCAGCTGCATCAATGACATTTGTAAAACACACTATAAAAACTAGTCGTAAAAATACTGTACGTCAAAAATAATTAATTTTGGGACGAAAATACGTCTTCTGAAATTGATAATTAATTAATTAAAAGAATTTAATTGTAATTAAAATAAAACATTTACTTTATTTTCATTCAGAAAAGTGTTCCGACATAGTTTTAATTTGTTGAACAGAAAGTTTTGTCTTAGGGGAGGAATTTTGAAATTAGTGATAAAAAACTATATTAAAATATTTCGTTTAATTTTTATAAAATATTTTTATTGTGGTCATTGGTGAATATATAGTTAATTTCGGAATTGCTTACAAATTATGGATTTTAAATCGTCTTCGATAAGTTTTCGATTAAGAGGCGTGTGCGTGTTAGAGTATTTCAAATAAAGTTTAATTGGTTTATAGCTTTAATTAATTGTAATTTACAATAATCATTATGTGAAAATTTGCCCAAATTTGAAAATTGCCAAAATATCACATAAAAACCTCTCATATTTTATGAAATTTGAAAATTAGCTGTCAGCTATTGAAACCAGAACTTATTTCAAAATGTCATAAAGTAATTATCATGTTTTGGCAAATTTTCGCAAAATTATTTATCTTATAATTGAAGAGATTAAAGGATAAAGGTGTTAAGCAATATTTTCATATTGAAATATTGCTACAAATATTAAGAATTTAAATGCATCTTAAAATTTTTATAGTTTTTTTGAAATATTTCGATATTTTGACATATTTTGGTGTAAATTTCTTGTAGCCAAAAGGATTTATAGGCAAACAAAATGAAAATATCAGTAAACACCTTCATCCACTAAACTCTTCAATTATGCTTTTAAGGTAAATTTGTCGTTAATTTTCTTGCGCGTAATTTAATGATATTATTTTACAGAAAAATTTAAAACTAGTACATAATTCTGGGGAAAAAACTATATAACGAATAGAATCACACATTTGTGTCGGAATAATTCTGCTCTGCCAAAGATAATACTAGTAAACTATAGTAAACTATATTAAAGCATACACTCATTTTTTATTAAGTAAAAACTAGACAACATTTTAAGGATATAATCACTTAATATAAGATTCGGTTTCATAACATTACAGTGTAGATTAGATCGCTGTACAAAGTCTTCAATTTATTAAACTTGTACAAATGTAATTTTTTTTGATAAAAACTGGAATAATAATTTCTTCTAACTAATTTTTTTTTCTATTTCTACAATTCGTCGATAATTTCTAGAAGTAATTAAATACCAAAAATTAAATTTTAATGGACCAATTACATCCGAATTAGTGTATCCAAATACTCAAATATTTTACTAACCGGGTAATCGTATAATTTTATTTTTTAATACCCGGGTCTAAATCTGTTTCTGATTCCAAAACTCTTAAAGATGATATATAAAAATGCAATTTCAACTAGACAACTAGATTAAAATTAAAATTCCCGATTATTATTATTTTATTTGAATATTTTTAGTTGTTATGTGAAAAAGAAATCAAATCTAAACTTCCGGGTAGTTATGAAATCATCCGGGTAATCGAATAGATCGAAAAAGGAATAAAATTTCTGAGTACCCGGTTACTCGATACTCGAACTAGGATTCACTAATCGGAATTATATTAAAAATATTTATGCGTCCTTAAATTATAATCTTATATAATGTTTTTCCTTGAATTTGTTTATTACGGAGAATAAAATTCATAACGAATTTTTCTGCCTCATAATAGATAATCAAATTGCAGTCATCCGGCGGAACATACTATTTCCGTATACACAGAACCACAGAAAAATCATATTAAATGTAATTCTTGTAAATCATTAAGATTTTTTTGTAATTGAACATTTAAATCTTGGTGTGGAATCCAACTTAATTATAATATTGTTAATTGTGTTTAAATGTTTTTTCAAAGTTCGTTAAATTTTATATTCCAATTTCCATTATGCAAAATATTATATCTATATTTTTAGAAGTATAACATAAGTTTATACATAATGATATAACATAAAGTACTGACTGACGCCGTCTGCAACCCATGCAACTGCATACATTTAACATTTTTTGTAACAAATTCTTCTGAAAATAATATTTTTTTTTAAATTGATTATTAATTACGTAATTTTAATGGAAAATTTATTGAATTTTTCCAATTAACATGTATTTATAAAAATATAATATACTTAACTAAGTATATTACGGAAAATGTAAATAAACCTCAAAATATATACTTTAACATTTTTATGTACACGCGCAATAAGAACAAATTTACTCAAAATTTATGCTATAATAAAATGTAATATTATGTTATTATATACAATAAAAAAATAAGGGGAATTTATGGAAACAGTAGTAATACTAATTTTACATGATCATTGAAAATATTAATTATTAATACAAAACAAAACAAGATAAATCACAGATAATAGATTCAGATAAAAGAGTAATAAAATTTTTTGCGATTTAATAATGTTTAGAATAAATTAATCAGAATTTCATTTACGGGTTATTTGAGCTTCTATATATGCTGAAAAATATTGAATTACAGAAATTATATTAAATAAAGAGTTTAGAAATAAAGAGTTTCAGCATAATTTAATCAATAAGGTTCTACATAAATTAATTCTTAGATTAGTGCTCAGATAATATCTTAACATAAGCGTATGTCTTCTACATATTCGCGTTATACCTTAGCAGTTGGAAAGGTTATTCGAAAATTTGATTTAGAGAAACTTTTATTAGTTCTGTTCCTCTGAGATATTAATTCCTTTCATCCGTATGACTGATTCAGGCAAACGATTATTCGAAGGTTCGATCCGTGTCCAAGAAAATCACAACTGTAATTTCTTTTACACAAACAATAATTTCCACTCGATTTTTGAGAGCCGTGTTGATGGTATTTCCAACTCGATAAATTGCTGTGTGGCAGCTACAGATGCTAGTTAATTATTTGTGGCGTCAACTAATCAGTTTTTTTTTTGCCAACATATCGGCTTTTACAGTTCGGTCATTTGAATGTTTTTCAATCGTTTCGTAAGACTGTTGAAGAGAAACTAGAATCCTGAAAACAAAACAACAGAATTTTGTCGCAAAAAATTGAAAATCCGTAAAACTGAAGCAATGCCCACATATTTGGTATCTCCGTGTAGGGAATTTAATTTCTAGCTCATTTCCGAAGGCCTTTTTGAAAAATATTCAAAATTGCCCTAGAAAAGAGTATCTCGTTCCACTTAAAAAATTTGCATAATTATTAGATAGTAAACTTTTTCATCTCCATAATTATTTAATAAAGTCTAGAAAACAAAATTAGAACAATTTATTCGCTATTTAGTGCTTAACAATTGGAAAAATTTCTTGAATTCTGAAATAGGACTATGAAATTTTAGGATTTAGGTAGTTTTAAATGTAATAAAAATATGAATATTTTAAACATTTTTTGCGGCATATATTTATTAGATTTTCTCAAAACATTATTTTTGACATTGCAATAAAATACTTTTATTTTATGTTTTTTTTGTTGTTGTACGCGTACTATCTATCCATGTTTTTTCCGCTACTATAGTAATATTGAACATATCTGTAGCCAGTAGCTTAATCATAAAAGAAATATTAAAAATATATAAAAGTTTTAGATAAAACAAAATACTGATTCCTATATAAGCTAGCTTTACATATGAATTATTTATATAATTTTTATGATGACCTATTTCAATATGTTTAAGCTGCCACATATGTGCGGGTTGTAAAAATTGTTTTGAGAACACGTTAAATATTTTACGTCATATTATATTGCGTTTCAATACAAATTATACAAAAAATCCATTTGATATGCTTTGAAGGATATACAAATATATCGGTGATATAAATTTACGACTATATATATTTTGATTTCTTTTAGGCAGATTTTAACCTGCAATATTTACATTTCATATAAGATAACATATCTAGATAATAATTGTCAGAGCCAGTTTACTTTGAGGCCTGTTTAAATTTTTTTGAAATAACGTCCCTAAAATGTTAGTATTAAAAATGAATGACAAGCAAAAATCGCATATCAGGTAAAATTTTCTCACCTCACAAGAATTTGGAAATTGGTCTGATTTAGATTTAGAATTTTTTCTAGGAGCAATATAATTTTATTTGGAATATAAACGTCTCCATATTATTGTAAATTATTGAATATTATACGTTAAAATACAAATTATACGTTTACAATAATTACGTATTTAAATTTTCAAAAATAATATTCAATTTGCACAGACAGACAGACAAACAAACGATACAAAATATAAATCCTTATGGAATTTCGTATTTATTATAAATATACTTTAAAAAAAATATATTTGATATATGAAATATTCGTCCGCATACGTGAACAAAGATATTTTGATAAATGTTTCGATTTTTATTAGTAAACCAATTTTATTATTTGAAAATATAAGTCCAGATGAAGTCATAACAAAAAATGCTGATTTATTTTTGTGTATGCAGAGTAATAAAATAATATATTGAATATCTACATGAATTTATTTTATACTGAAACTACAAAAAAAAAATTTAATTATATAAAAGAATCCTTTTTAATAGTTTTCAATTTGTAAAACTTAAGTTGAAAATTCAGTTTATTTAATTTTTATGGAAACCTTAATTTTGAAGCAATATTCAATTAAATTGCATATAATTACTTGAGTTGTGGAGAATTCCTTATATAAAACTTTTATGGTTTCTTAAAATTTCTAAATATTCTTAAAAAATCAAAAATCTTACAACGTACCTGACCTTACGTTGTATACAAAACTAATTTAGTTTTATTAAATTAAACATTTTTTTTAAAAAATGAAACAACTTTATAATGAAATTTTAATGATTGGTACTTTCATATACAAACAAACGTAATAGATTTTTCCAACTATTTCAATCATTGCCGATCAGTAGCAGCTTGGACAATATAGGCGTATTTTTTTAATATTAATTTTTTTAACTGTAGAACACGCTTTAATTTCTCAAAAATTCGTTATTCTAAAAAAAATAACAATCGATATCGAAACTTACCGGCGATGTCTTAGTGGTAGTGTACTACTGGATTCGCTTTCATTCGGTTACATCGATATTGGCCTAGGTTTACTCAGCTTTAAATGAGTACCAGTAATAAAATTACAATAAAATTAAATTTAAGACTGGAAAAAAATGCTATATTCCAACAGCAATGACTCGTGAAAAAAAAACCATTACCTTCTTGGAGTTAAAAGTTTTTTCGCTACCAAGAAACATGGTTCGGAATCTATATAAAAATTTTAGTTCCAAATTGCAATACAAAAATGTTAAGAAAATTCAAGTATAGATAATTCTACACTTGAGGCTGCTCAAAGGACAAAAAAAATGGAAATTTCCCTAAATTACATTGGAAATTTTCAAAGAATTCCTGTGGCAATTATTTCCACATTGTGCTTGTGCCTTTTCGCCTAACTTTGCTCCTAGAATAGCAATATCCTCTACGTGTCGTGTGAGTTCATTATTTAAATGACTGAAAAGAAACTACAAGCCAATTGGGACTCCGAAAATGTTTTTTTTTAAAAGACTATAGTTTTCATTGGAACAAGTGTATTAGCTGAAATTATATTCAAACGGAAATTATATTCAGATTGTCGAAAAATGATGAAATAAAAATTGTATTACAAAATTCCCCAAATTTTGGAAACATACTTGCGAAATCATTGTAAGATGATGTTGTACAAAAGTGTAGAGGGTGGTTTGTTGAAGCATTAATTTAACGTCTGAATAATAAAATATCTAAGAGACATAAAAATGAGAATATGTGTACATATTTCTGATTCATATAATTTATCTGAATTATAATAATTTGATATTTTGGTGTATTTGTTAACATTATTGTTATTACACAATATAATCATAATCCTTTTCATAATTTTAGTCACTTATAAAAATTGCATTCTTTTTAAGAAATATTAAATGAAAAGTCACTTAATTTAATTCACTTAGTAACTCTTCGGTTAGTTCCGGTATTTAGCAACCCAATAATATTTCCACCCTTATTTTCCTATCGAATTAACTGAAATAGATATTATTTCTTTTTAAAATACAATACAACTTAATATTAAGTGAAAAAAAACCCTTTCCGATCAATTTAATAATTTTTAGTTAAACATTTTGACTCCTCCATTCTTTTTTTGCAGATGAAAGATTTTCAGAAAATTAATTCCATGCATGAGATATTAAAATTTATTTGTAAGCGAAATAAAAGGGTCGAATTTTAATGATTATGGTTTATTTCAAAGTTTACTACTATCTATTTGTCTGACTGTCACATTGTAATTTCTTCTGTTAAACGGATTTGTGATTCAAAAATTCTCGTAAACGATTATTTATTAATTCAGCGAAATATTTCTAAAAACACGACGAGATTTATTCTCGTTAATGACGAATAAACGAGTTTTATTAGTTGTAAGCAAACTGTATTTGCAATGGCAAAGTAATATATTTCTCATAACATTTGTTTGCATGACGGAAGGTTCTTTAGCGTAGTGTACTAGCTGTGGTACACTTCTGTTCAAGTCCGAGTCATATAATCAATATTTATGTAATGTTGTTACTCAGCTTTAACTGGTGATTAATACATATTACAATTTATAGTGAGGACCAATTTAAATTATAAACTGGAGAAGAGCTCACGATTGAGGCCGTTTGGAAAAAAATAGAAGATATAAAAGAAAGTGCAATTTTCCTTAAGTATTCACTCTTTTTCTCCAATAGAAGTTGTTTTGCGAGCGTGTTCAAATAATTTAGTCTTTTATATTAATGACTCAACCCCAAGAAAATGCCCTAGTGGGTTGAAACAGCCAATTTATTTACTTTTTTTTATATTTGTTGTTAAATTCGTAATAAGTAAAACGGCCCAAAAAAAAAAATATAATACTTTTAGCTGTAATAAATAGAACAATTTTATATTGACACATGTACTTGTTTTGTTGCTAAATAAAATGACTTGTTTGTACACAAACAATTTTAACATGTGTATTTTACATAAACTCACTTTTACTCTCTCTCTTTTATAGAGGGTTGAAATGAAAAAATTAAATGCATACTTTTAGGGGGAGGGAAACTAATATCATTAGGGTTAAATGATGCTTTTAGCATTTAAATTTAGATTCCTTTAAAAAAAAAAAGAAAGAAATTGTTAGTTAAGGGAGTGAGTGCGGTTTGAATTGTAAGATTTAGACATTTCTCCCTATTTGCACTATTAACAGAAATAATAAGAGAATTTAATTTTATTTTGGTTGTTGGTATTTATTTAATTACAATCATGGAGTAATATAATTAAACTGAAAATTATATGCTTATGCGAATGTTTTGACATAACACTTATACTAAGGCTCGTTCTAATTTAATTTTGTTAACGAATATTATTTATTTAACTTCTGACATTGTCTCTGACTGTGGATAAAAAAAAATGATATAAATACGCATAAAAGCTTGAAAAATATTTATCTAGGGTAGAGTAATTTTTTTTTAACTAATTAAATTTTTTGACTAAAATATCCAATATTATTTTTCAGTTACACTCCAGTGACAGGAGTGTAAATTTTAATTATTAATAAATTTTATACATAAAAATATAAATTTTAATAACGTTTTGTTTAGCTGATTTAAGCTACTTGATTTATTTTATTAATAATGATATATCACTCAATTAATAGTTAAGTGCATCCACCGTACTACATTAACAAAAAGAATATGTTTAATTGGGAAGGCAGTCGATCTCGTTGTTTAAAAATGTTGGTAAATGAATTATCCATAAAATGTTATCAACGTCTAAGAAGTTATTTTGGATTTCAAAAGTCATCTCAATAAAATAATCAAAATGTAAATGTTTGTCAAAAAATGAAACTTTTAGGCCACATCTACAATGATTAAGAATTGGTTAAAATTTCAAATATTGACAAAAAAATTCAAGATTTTAATACTGAAATTTATTACAATTTCAATTTAACCAATAAAATTATATATTTAGTAAGTAAGTCCACTCGGATTAAGCTTGCTTTATACTTACAACTGTAGTACAACGCATAAAAATATTAATCTTCGATAAAGTTTCTCTGTTCATAAACCTTTTAATGAAGTCTTGCACAAACTAATTTGTACAGAATTAAATTTCAATACTGTATAAGCTTTTTGTCCCAATAGCTGAAAAACGACGCCATATACACTACTGTCCCTATATTTACTAAATACACGACGGTATATACCAGTTTACTCTTTAACGTGTTAAGCGATGTTTATAACAAATTTTACAGCAAATGTCAAAAACTTCTTATTCAGTTTCGCCGCATAAATACATTTATTTTTGAATTGGTTTTTCGAAATTGTCTGGAAATAGAATTCTGATGACCGCTGAAAATGTTCTCTAACTTATTTTGTAATTGTGAATTGTGTTAGAAGCATGAGAACTGGACCAAAATATAACATTTCATCTAAACTAATTTTGTCCCTTAATACACTTTCGTAGTCAGCTATCAATTTATTTTTATATCTAATCTTATTACTTTAAATTTTTTTTTTCTTTATCCTTTAATTTATGATAGATTATGGAAGCTGTTCCAATTTAGAATTTTAATTTAAGTACATAAATTTGAAACAAACTAAATTATAATATTTAAAATGGATAACAAAATGAAATTTTATGCTAAACATTTGAAATTATAAATTTTATTTCATTACTATTAGATTTATTTTTCTGCATATATTTATTATATTAGTCCTATCTGATTTGCAACATTATACAGAGACTCATATAATAGATAATATTGAATTTAGCTCAATTTTAGATATATTATAAATCTCAAGAGACTTACTTTAATTTCAATATAGATTATTATACAAAATGACACATTGTCCCACACCTAATAAATATTCAATTTTTTTTTTGGTTTGGTTACCAAAAAGGAGTTAACTTTAATTCGTAAAACCAAAATAAAAAAAACTTTGTTTGACTGTACATGTGGTTTTTTGAGGACAAATTATTTTTTACCCTCTATTTTCAGGGGTTTTCTCATATTTAACACTGACACGTGCTTATACCGTGTCGAAGATAAGAGAATATGATTAGAGTAAATCTTTTGTATTACTCGTTACAATTTTATATAAATAAATGTGGTATTGCAACAAAAAACAATTTAAATTAGTTGTTTACAAGTTGCTTATCGACAATCCAAAACCATTAATATTATTTTAATCAAAACATTTTAACAAAAATTCTGGCGTAACGTAAGTCATAATAAAAAAAAGGAGTGAATTATATTTAAAATATGTAAGTTGATTGTCCAATAAATTAAGAATTAAATTATGTATATAATAATTTATAACGATTATGTAATATGTTTAAGAGTTTAAGTTTAAAATGAAACATATTTTAATTTTATTGCATATTTAGATTAAATTTTACAATTTACCATTTAAAAAAAAATAATGGTATATGAAAAAATTAAATTTGCTGTGATTTAATTCACTAACTTTTAAATTTTTTTTTTTTCACATTGCTATAATAAAATTAATAAAATTAGTCATGAGAACTATTTACTGTGATTTTTTTATATCTGTCAAATAAAATTTAGTAGCTTTATACATAAAAAAACGATTTGTTCAATTTAGTTGTCTTAATATGATTTAGAAGGGTTTTTCTAGTGCACACAAGTTTTGCTGAACCAAGTTTTTATTAGAACACGTTTAATGATCTCTGTAAATAATATTAAAATTGTTTGTTTACATTTTTGACATTCCAGTAAATAATGTCAAATTAAAACTAGAAATAATTTGAAGGAGGAACAGTTGTTCATTAAGATTTTCTGAAGCGAGTTGCCTGCTGCAAGTTTTCCTAAACTATCCTATAAATAATTGTCATTTATATTATAGTTTAAATAATTTACTTTTGAGAATTTCGTCGACAATTCGATTTAATTCAATTTTTAATATTTAATTTTGACTAAATAAAATTTGTTAATTGACAATTTTAGTAACAAAACATTATCTTACAAAAAAAATGTGTTAAAATGCCAATAAATTTGGATAAATGATTGATATTGAGTTCGATAATAAATAGTGTACCTATTGAGTTCTTTAATAAAATAGTTCACTATTCTTTCTCTGACCACATTCTTTGATGGAAGTTTACGGACTTTAGCACAGGTTTTTTGTCGATATACCGGTCCAACATTTACTCTTTATTCCTTTCCATTCCAGATGTAGTGACTGGGATTTAATTTTGAACCGGGAAAATCGACCATTACTTGGACCCACTGCAGTAATTTTTCCAAAAATCAACGAAAGTTGTTTTTAATTTCAAAACGAATTCATATTTTCTGTGAGAACACTTTCCTGTATCAATTTAAGTAAATTATAAATTAAAATAGCAAAGTAATTATATTTAAGATAAATTTAATTATTTTTTAGGGTTTTTAATTGAAAAATCACAATTTAACTGGCTAGACCTCCAGTCAATATTTGTAACAACGTGTTATTTCGGTACGTGTTACCCGCAAATTTCTTATACGTTGTTAAGCCAGGATCCTATTGAATTTAAATGAAACCTACAATAATTATGTAATTGCAGCAATAATAATGTATCTAATAATTGTATAAAATATTTCTATATTTATTAACAGCTTTCTTGTTTATTAATGTTTATGTCAGTATAGTATGGAGGTTATTTAAATTAATTTCTTCCTTGTGTTTTGGTAAATGAAGTTTTGTATGGGCTTATGAAAACGTAACGATTTCAAACATCTGAGGCCTGTTATTTCACCCTCGCAATAAAACCAAAAAAAAAAAAAAAATTTGTTTCTCAAGGGCTTTTAATGTAAAAAAATTATGACTGTGATTAAACATTGTATTATTCCTGTTCTTTGCACGTACAAATTATGTACAAAAATATGGTAAATCTGGTTTTATTTTATTTTTTTTACAGTATTATGATTAAGACTCTATTAGTAACATAAATTTATGTGCACAACAAATAATATATAAAAATGTAATATCATTGACATATTAAATTTTCACACTTCAGCATAAATAAAAATAATAATTTTTATTGATTAATTATGAAATACATTAAACGTAAAGTGATGTTTTGCAATACAGATGTGTTAACATGTTATTTCTAATATTTGTAGATTCATTTTTTTATTTTAAATACAATTTATTATTAAAAATTAGGAAAATAACATATAATTATAAGAATGAAAATTAATAAAAACAGGATAAAGGTGCAATTCTAAATTTTTTTAGCAAACTCAAAATATATTTAAAATTATAAAACAGCCAGCCATATTTTTAAAATATGCGAATCGCTTGGTTCGTGGTTTTCGAGCGAATAGTAGTACCAATTATGTCTGAACCCTGTAAACTCGGCTTTAACATGCTTGGCGGGGTGCTGACTTGAAAAAATTTGGATTCAATATTTTGAGAATCTAAACTTATTTGGGAATACCTCGAACCAGTTAAACTTGCTAAAAACCACAGTCACCAACATTTATTTTAATTGTTTGCCTCGTTCGATTCTAGAAAAGCCGTAGTCCTTCTGTGGAAACTCTAAAATTCACCTAATGAATCACCGGAGTAACTATTTAGATTTCAGTTAATACATTTTTAATACCGACAGCTAAATAGCTACTCATGCTTAGCAAGTTGACTATTTCATTTTAAAATATTACAAACTTGACTAATTTAAATTAGTGACAAGCTTGGATTATTTTTCAAAAATCTTTATACTATCATTTTTAAATATTTACTTTTTTATTTATTTCTTGATTAAATTCTAATTAACTACTTGTGGACATATATCAATGTTGCAGATTATTCTAGTCATACAAATAATTTACAAATTGTGTGATAATTTTAATACTATTATGAATTATCAGAATATTTATTTAAATTATTTGCCTAATTTTAATAATTATTCAACATAAATCTCACTATTAACAGATTGAATGAAAATAGTGGATTAACAGATTGAATGAAAATAGTGGATAAATTTTTTTTGACGAAATCATATTAAATTTCTTAGTTTGCTACAAGCTACCAGAACGTAAATATAATTTAAAGTAATTCTATTTTATAGCAGAAAACAAGATAACTAAAAACGTATTTAGTTTGCTTTTAAAATCTACATTTATGCAACAATATATTATTTTACAAAAATGTCAAGCAACATTTTTATACACTAAGC
Source organism: Empis livida (assembly GCA_963932195.1). Taxonomy (NCBI): domain Eukaryota; kingdom Metazoa; phylum Arthropoda; class Insecta; order Diptera; family Empididae; genus Empis; species Empis livida. Next base: position 4,270,984 of record OZ010647.1, read on the forward strand.
TATTCAATTTCCATAATTTTATTTTGTACTATCGCGAGTTTTATCTAATATTTCATTATTAATTTAAAATTGAACTAAAATATTTTAAATGTCAGAATTATTGTGGTTAGAGAGCAATCTAATATTATTTGAAAATATATGCTTCTTAAACTTAAAGTTTAATTTATCATTAATTATTAGTGTCATCTTCATTTTTTTTCACTCATCTATCACAATATTATCATTTCTTTTACCCATTTATTATTCATTTTAAACCAATCAGTCAATTCCTGTAAAACTCCAGCTTCTTTAACCCCCGCATTTGATATAATTTCATTAAAAAAATCTTCATTAAATATTATAATCACTCTCACTCTTCTCGTGCTTCTCTAACTCACATATAAATTAAGTCACTCTAAAAAAAATATTACAATGACATTTTCCAAAAAATCTAAATTAAAAATAAAAATAATTATGGTTAAGTAATTTCAATAAAATAATAATGTTGCTTTATAATAATTAATTAGATTATGCTTTTTTTTTTAGTCCTTTAATCATTAAAACACAAAATCTTATGTATTATTAGCATAAAAAAAAAAAAAAATGTGGATTGTACAAACTGGTAATATTTTTTTTTTTTTTTTTGGTTTTTGGATACCTATAATTGTAATTACCAAAGTTTAATTTAATTTTTATAGCTATTAAGGGATCAAATTAAGTAAATTTGTTTAAAATGTCACAACAATATGGTGAGATATTTCTGTTGACTATAATTGCAAAAAGCTCAAGTAAAAAATTACAAAAAATAATATTAGAAATACTGAAACAAAAAAAAATATATTAAGGTGGCATGCTTTTGTAATTATAATTATTTGTTATTTTCTTTTGGGGGGGAGCTGAGGAGGGTAGCTTTATGTAGTTATGCTTATGTAGTATTTTATATTTGTTAAATTAAATTATATACAAAGGTACGGACAGGAAATATATTTTTTAATTATCTCTCTTTTGAAAAGTTAGAAACACAAAGTAAAATATATAAACATTTGTGTTATATACATTTGTTTTTATGTAGCATTTATGTCCACCACGTTAAATAAAAAGTCAGATTGGAAAAAAAATTTTCTTAAGAGTTTTCTAAAATAAGAAAGTCTGACGGCTTTTGATTTATAGTTTTAATTTTAATATAATTTTTGTATTGTATATGAGTTATGTTAAATATGTATACTAATGAGAATTTTAATAATAATTTAAATTAAACATTTTTAATAAAATCTTATTGGCTATAATCAATTTATAGGCTGATTGTAGTCGCAGATACTACTAGTATACAGAATCCTTAATTTCAATACTGCAACATAATTTTCCATTAAATTATTATTTTTCGAATATCTAACATTTTTCAAATATTAATCTAATTTTATTTTTTTTTCTTTGCAGGTCAGTGGTCATATTTTTTATTATCAAATCGTGCATCTTACCTCTTATTGAACTGTGACACTATTGTAAGTGAATTTTACTTGCTATCAAATTAAATTATTTTTATAAAGGTTTAAAGAAGCTCGTTTTTATAATATCTAAAACTGACTGTTATTTAGATCTGGTGATATTCTTAAATTTAATTTGATCTCACTAAGTCATATTGGTATTCGAAATAAGTTGTTAAACCTAGTAGATTTATGTGAATTCATTGTTCAAAGTGAAAAAAAAACTTTAATTAGTATAGTGTATTTTTCGCAAATCATTTTTAAAATTAATCGTACAGGAAAGCAGGTAAGTAACTCTGTACCTTTACAGTCCGTAAAACGAGTGCTTGTATATTAGTGTACATTACACTTATTTCGATTCGAGAATCGTAAATATTACAATCTAAGATTCAGTTCAAGTGGAATTTTGTCCTATATAAGATTTTTGGATTTAGTAATTCAATATCATTCATTTTCTAAAAGTATGAAAATTTTCAAGCAGTTTTTTAATATGACGTGTTGTTAAAAAACTTCCTTCAATTTTTTTAAAACACTTATTTACACTTGTAAAGTTGTAAACTACACTTATTTACACTTGTAAAGTATTTACTGTGAGGTGACATCAAAAACAATTTTAAGTGATAATTCAAATATTTTGGATGAAAGTTAAAAAAAGTCTATATTGTAGGGTAAATAGGTAAAAGTTATTTTTAAAAACATGGTCTGAACGGTTCTGTTGCTGCAAATGATGGTACTAATAAAAGGTAGTATTTCAATTGAACACTAAATAATCTTTACTATAATAATAACATTTTATGTCGTATTAATAATTTAATTACTATATTAATTTTATTAAGTTACATTACTTCTAGAAAACGATTATTTAACAATTATTTTTCAATTATTGTAAAAGTCCTTACAGTAAGAAAATAAAATATAAGATAAATATAGGGGAGATTTGCCTATATCGTACAATTCGGTATTTTTGTATGAAAATACTTAATAAATATTTTGTAATAAAAATTAAATTTTGATAATTTTCCTACTTAGAAAAATTAAGCAGTCTAAACAATTTATGAAAGTGGGTTCCTCGTACCACCCAGTAATTACAACAATTTGCCTTAATTGTAACCACTCAGTATTGGAATATTGGTTCAAGTTAAGAATTACTACAATAAATATTTAATTAATTACAAGGACTTTTCATAAAATAAATTTGTACTTAAATTTATCTCCAAAAAAAAAAGCCTTAAAATAGTGCATGAAAAACACTATTTTCCGAAAACCTAGAACATAAAAATCATAATAAATAAATCTAAGAAACATAAGAGATATGAAACTTATGTTTCTTAGACATGGCAATTAATTATAATTTTGAAATAACTTATTTTGTAACACTTTTACTATAACCTTTAACAAATAATATTATTTAGTTTCCAAATAGTACGATTTAGGAGTGGTACACTTTCAGCGACTGTCCCCTATATTATTGAAAATAAGTATACTTAAAAATGTCACAGTAATATTCTTAATAAAATCAGCCAAATTTCCATTTTTATCACCGCAGTGCATTTAATACAGCATAATTTGCTATTTTTAAACCAAAGCATTGATAATTATAATGAATTTTCTAAGTGAAAAATGGAATATTTTTTTAGTAGAAAATATTTTCAAATATTTTTCCAAAAAAAACCAACAAAATTTTACCTAAATAAACAAACAAACAAAAAATGTTGATAATTTAAAAGACCTCAGTTTTGATTATTTATCAATCTAAGTTTTAGTATATATTACACTTAAATAGTTCATATGATATAATTCAGAATTAATTTCAGAATTAATCACACCATTTCACCATATCATTTCTGTTTATATCATAAAATTAACTACTAATTTTTATTATTTATTCGAAATCCATTTGAAATGTTGAATACTACTAAATATTAAATATATTAATCCCTTACAACACAGAGTCATTAACCAAGCACTGCGTGAGCTATTTATATTTGAATTTTAAACTTGTTATGTTGTATCTTATTATTATTATTATTAAATTTTATTTTATTTTAAAATACCCCTGATTACAGAAAATAATATATTTTAATAATAATGTAACCGCATCGTCGTATAAATACTTATCTCTTATGAAACTTATGTTTCTTCATTTCAATCACCAGCCAGAGATGAAATTTTTGAATCTGTTATATAGAACCCAGTAATATATTATGAAAAAAAAAAAAAAAAAAAGACCTTATCAAGCAAGTTATTTTACTAATAAATAGCATTATCTTTAAATAACTTTATTTTCAGCTGAGTTTACATCGAACTTTAAAATACAAAAAAAAAAAAAAAATTGTATTCATTTTGCTTAGCTGTGCGAAGACTATTAGAACATTAATTTCAGTATCTCTTTTATAGTTGACAATCTTGCGTGCGCGTGAACATTTTTTAAAAGAATTTTAAATTCTATTTAATTAATAAATCTTTTAAAAGGACAGAATATTATTTTTATTTTATTACAAACTTACATTATTTAATAAAAAGTGAAAAAAAAAATTATTATTATTTATCTTGTGTAATTATTTTGTGAAGAGAATTTTATGTTGAAGTTAAGTAAGTAAGACAAAAAAAAAAAATATAAATACTCGTACTATCTGCAAGCCCGTAACTTAATTCTTCAAAACTATATAAATATAATGTAAGTTCTTTATGAGCATAAATTATAAATCATTAATAATTGAGTGTACATTTTTTTTTATTTTGCTGTTATCAGTTATTAAAAAGTCATTTAATTAGACAATTTGTCGGATTAAGTGAGAATTGATTAAACAGTTGACACGCAAAATCATAGATAAAGTTTTAATATAAAAATGGATTTTTAGAAGATGGGTCAAATTTTTTTATATGTATAATAATTTTATAATTAATTATTTTATTTTAATTTTAATTATGTTTTATTAATATTTTAAAAGTTTTAATTTAAATAATTCATATTATTATTATTTTTTTATTAAAAAATGATTAGTAATTTATTGGATTAGAAGATTTCATTTCAAAAATATCCTATTTAATTTTTTTTTATAGAATGAGCTTTTGACCTCTTGTCTGGCATGCGCTGACTCTATCAATTTCTTTTTTTTGTTTTAATAATACACCTACACTTTTTTTTTTTGCAAACTTTTGGGCGAACATAAAAAATTATTTGCCGATAAATATGCAAAATAAATTGTAATTGAATTTAATTATAAAACAAATTTAAACTAATAACTGTCGATACATTATATAACTTTAGGTATTTACAATCAGAAAAATAGTTCTAATAATATTGTAAATTGTGTTTTTAGTCACCAGATTAAAGTGGTTGTACAGTGACCTAATTTTGCTAGTTACACAACAATTGTATCCCAGATTCTGTATAACTTTCTATTAGTTATTTACTTTTTTCAAAACAAAATCTTCAACTTCATTCATTATTTTACATAACGTTGTCTGAAAGTTTGTCAATAATGCCTATATATTCCCAACTGCATTAAAATTATACAGTCAGTATACTGCCAGTATCAGTAGCTGGTAAACTTAGCGATTAAAATTAAGGAACGTCGATAACTTTGCAAGAACTTCTAGTAGATCTTTCTTTTATCCATATTAAAATTATTAGATAGTAATTTTCTTATCTGAAATAAAAAATAAGTTGTTATTACGATTCATAGCTAATTGTTTTCTAGGATTTGTTTTAGCACCACCCCTTTTTTCGATATTTACATTTGTTTAGATTAATGGCCCCCCTTCTTTTGACATTTACACTTAACTTTCTCCAGAATTGGAAATAGTTTAGCTAAGAAATAATCATTTCAATGACTACATCTTTATAAATTTGTTGTGTATTTTCTGACAGATCTCAACGGCATCAATTATAGCCAAATGCTGCTAGTATTAATTGGCTATATGTATTTTTCTTTTTCATTTTTAGACTCACATCATGTCTGCGGCTTACATTCTGAGTTCTATTTTGATTTTACTACTATTTTGTAAATGGAGTATTCGCTTCGGCCAGAAGAATAAATTACTAAATATTTGGGATATTCCAGGGCCATTAAATATTCCATTTCTTGGCACCAAATGGATATTTTGGTGGAAATATAAAATATCTAAACTTCATGAAGCATATTTTGGTAATTATTTTTTATTATCTAACAGAAACACAAATAAAGTTATTAATTATTAAGGATTCGTAAAAGTTCTTTTAATATCTGGTCCGACAAAGATCAAATCTAGCCCTAAATTCTAATAATGCTTTTGGGTCTCATCATTATTTTAAAAATATTTATTAGAAAATTAAAAATATGATTATTTTATCCATTTTTTTTAGATCTAAATAAAATATATGGATCTATAGTGTTGGAAGTGACCTCACGAGGAGCTCCAATTATCCATCTATTTAATAAAGACGATATTGATAAAGTTCTAAAATATCCTAGTAAATATCCATATCGTCCTCCAACTGAAATTGTTATGTATTATAGAAAATCACGACCAGACAGATATGCAAGCATCGGCATAACAAATGAGTAATAAGAATTAAATAGTATTTTAATTTTTTCTTTTCATTATAAAATTATGCATTAACTATTATTCTCTTACCATAAAAATCATCACAAATCGATATTGGGTGCTATTCAGTTATTCCGAAGACGTTCAATTGAATTATGATGTAATGATGTAAATTTTGTAATGACCCATCGATTTATCTATTTTATTATTAATTGATAAAAATTATTTAATCCTATAAATGACTATTCCCGAAATTTTAACCTTATCTTTCCCGAAAACCAACCATCTCATTCCTTAGACTCGTTTTCAACATAAAATATCCAAAAATTATATTTAAAAAAAAATAATATTTATAAATTTAATAAGCGGCAACAAATATTTTCTTAGACAAGGTGAAAAATGGTACAATTTACGTTCAAAATTAACACATCACATTTCATCACCCAGAATTTTAAATACTTATATACCAATATTAAATTCTGTATTCAGTGATTTTATCCAACTTATAAAAAAGCATAGAAATCCATCAAATAATTGTGTTACAAATTTCCATGAACTATCAACATTAATGGGATTAGAATCAATATGTTCATTTATATTGGGCAGACGTATGGGATTTTTATCTGAAGATATAAAACAACTTCCACATGTTAAGGAATTAGCATATGCTATAAAATCATTATTTATATCACAAAGAGATTCATATTTTGGTTTTGGACTATGGAAATATCTTCCAACAGAAACATATAATAATTTTAAAAAAAGTGAAGATACTATTTATAAGTAAGAGAACATTAAATAAATTTACCTTTATTATTTTTTTAAAATTAATTAATGTTATAATTGGTATAATTATTTCAAGAATAATTTCAAGTATAGTTGATCAATCTCTTGAAGAGGATAATTTAGATTGCCAGACTGAAGATATGCGTAGTGTATTCATTAATATACTATTAACACAGGACTTGGATATAAGAGAAAAGAAATCAGCGATAATTGATTTTATTGCTGCTGGTATAGAAACTGTAAGTTCTTATACCATTCATACTAATATATTCTTAAAAATTGTGGTCGTTAGTACTTGTTCTTGGGGTTTGAAAATAATTTTCAAATTTTAAACTAGTTTGGAGGAATTCTTCTTTGTTCGCAGATGGTAGTAATTGGAGAAAATAATTTTGTAACCAGAACTTTTGATGAAAATATTAAATACCGAAACGTAAATGGTTGACGGGTTGGCTTGGCAATAGTAATTTCGAAATATGTTAAATTATTATTCTTATAAAAAACATAGATTTTCAACAACAAAAAAATCAAATTAATAGCCAATATTTAAGAAGATATAGTTTTTATTTTCAGACTGCAAATACACTCATATTTATGTTATTTTATATATCAAATAACAAACTTGCAGGAGACAAAATATGTGAAGAATTTAACAATTGTTCTGATAATTCTTTAATGGAGAAAACCATTAAAAATGCATCTTATACAAAAGCTTGTATAAAAGAAGTATTTCGAATTAAACCAACTGCATTTTGTTTGGCGAGAGTATTAGAAGAAGATATGATACTTTCAAAGTATCACATTAAATCTGGCGTAATATTTACAAAATTTTACCCAAAATTTTATATCATGATATTTTTTTTTTTTGCAGACAGTTGTATTATGCCAAAATATGATTGCATGCAACAATGAAAAATATTTTAAAAACGCTAAACAATTTATACCTGAAAGATGGTTAAATAGTAATTATGATATAAATTCTAATTCATCATTAATTTGTCCATTTGGTACAGGAAAACGTACTTGTCCTGGCAAACGTTTTGTTGAACTTGAACTATCATTACTGATAGCGAAGGTAATAAATATATATCAAGAAAATTAATTCAAAAAATATAAATATTTTTTTCACAGATGAATCTAGAATTTGAAATTAATTTTCAAGATGATCTCGAAACAGAATTTGAATTTTTATTAGCACCAAAAATTCCTGTAAATATATATTTAAAGGACAGGATGGAATAGAGATTAAGACTATTATATTTAGGGCCACAACTGGATTTATAGATATATTAAAATATGCTCAAAACTTAATTATACATTTTAATTGACTTTTATTTATTTGAAATTTTAGTAAAAAGAAGTTGTTGCGACACTGTTCTATTTTACTTTCGTTAAAAAAAATATGAATACCGAATAACGAGATTTTCCGAGACATCGAGATATTTTTTCTTGTCATATTTTATCTTTTATTACTGTTACTGATTTAAATCAAAGTAAACTTAGGCCAACCTCGATGACTCGACCTGATGCACCAAAACTTAGTATACTAACACTACGCCTCCAACGGTCTTGAATTCATTTTATAGCCGAATTATTCACGTAAATATCGCTTATGTGGTCATACCGAGAAAATGTATTCGCATTAAAAATATCAAAAGAGATCCCCGCGAAAAAGTTATCCCGACACTATTTAATTAAATCGCTGCGAAAAGACCCTGCAATATCGCGTGAAATTCGCCTTGGTTGGAAAATTTCCATAAGCCGCCATGTAATAAAATTTTGCAAATAATTTAGTCGAAAAAATCGCGTTTGTTGGTGGAAGTCTTTAAGCTTAATTCACTCGAAATAATCGCGTTTGTTGGTGGAAGACTTTAAGCTTAATTCAGTCGAAAAAATCGCGTTTGTTGGTGGAAGACTTTAAGCTTAATTTAAATTAACAAAACTTTTTCAAAATAAAAATTCATGATAATATTTTTTATTATTAATTGGTAAAAAAAAAACAAATATAATATTAATTAAAAATATAAAATAAATACTTAAATATAAAATAAATTAATATATTTTAGTATAATTGCAAATTCCACTAATAAACTTATATTTTCAAATTATTAATTAAATGCTTGTCGTTTGTGCAAGAAAATATGTTAATAAAAAAATTATTTATGATTAATAGTCATATATAAATATATTTGCAATAAATTATTAAAGCTTATTTAATTCAATTAATATTTTTTTATTGATGATGCAGTTGGCCGTGGTACTCCTGATGTTCTTGGTCGTCCAGATTTTGCTCTTACTGCATCAACTACACAATCTGTGTTGTAGCTTAGATAAACGTATGACAAATCCACAAACTCGGACTGTAAAAATTTAAAATTAATAATAATTTATGAGTAATTTATTTCAGTGGGTTTTTTAAAATCGATACGATATTGTTTTGGAAAAGCAGTGAACAAATATTTAATTTTCTAATTTGAATTATTGTAACATTAAAATTGATCAAGAGTAATATCTTCATAGATTGGTTACATATTCAAATGGTTATGCTAGTTATATCTATAATTAAACTTCAAATATTTTTATACAAATTATTACACTTTAAATTTCTGGATTAGCTTAAGTGGGAGTACAAAAAAAAGATTAATGTGAGAATCGTTTATAAATTTCACAAAACTGCTCTTCTCAGTTAAGTCTGACAAACTAAATTCATATGAATTTGAGTATAAGAGTTAAAAAATAAAACGTAGAGCCGTTTTATGCTTTATATCATAACCAAACGTTGGTGAAAAACAAATAACTTTTCAGATTAACCCGGCATGACAAGCTTTAATGTTACAAGAAATATAAAATTTTCTCATGTGAACATAAAATGTGAAATAATATTTAAACATACTTCTTTAACGCTTATTTTTTTTTCCGGAATATTTTTACGCATATTATTTCCAGTATAAGCTACACATTTTAATTGCCATTCTCCAATATCTTCGTTCCAATGAGTATATTGTTCAACCATGGCCTAAAATGAAAAAAAAAATTAGACAAGATTTTCAGTGATATTAGTTAATATCCAAAAATATACTGTCTTACTTGATATTCCTTTGGTATATATGAATTAAGTACTAATTCGCATAATGCTAATTCACGTGATAGACTTCTAATATTTTCATATATTCCTTCTTTTTCTCTTTGATGCTCTTGTTGTTGATCAGCTAATTCATCTTTAACACCCATTAACATTTGCATTACTCTTTGTAATTTTTTAGTTTTGCCAATATTTGCTTCTTGTAATGAGGAATATCTTTCTTCAATATCAATTCTTTCCGTCTAAAATAATACAAACAAAATTATGAGCTAATGTTGACAAAAACTCTAAATAAATTTGGATAAACAAATTTAATCAATTACCTCTTTCATCTGTATAGACTTTCTCAGTGACTCTTCTGTTTTTGTTCTAAGTTCTAATTCTAATATTGAATTTTCTAAAAGTTGCTCTTGAGCATCAGCCTTTTCTAACAAATTTTCTCCTCCTACTAATATTTTTGTTTCTAAGGATAATAGTTTCGATTTTAATTGCTCTTGCTCTGTTCTGGAATTTATAAAATAAATAACAATACTGTAAATATAACATACAAACTAATTAGTTACTTTGTCCTGCATAATTCTTGTTCATTTTCCAAAGCTCGTTTTTCCAATAATTCTTTTTCTGCATCAGATTTTTCATTTTTCGAATGATTCTTTCTTTTATTTTTTTTCAGACCATCACATTCATTATCATCATCCTCAATATCAATATCACTATCAATTCCATTATCTATTTCATCTAATTCTTCACCAGATATATCAAAAAGTTCTTCTTCCAATTGCTTTTTAAGTGCCGCAATTTCTTCTTGAAAATGTCGTAAAAGTGCATCTTTTGGTTCTTCATTAATATGCATACGATTTTGAATACTTTTAGCACGGCTGGCATAACGTAATGTAGATATAGTTTCCAAATAATTACTATCAGCTGGACTAATTGTAGCACACTATTAAATATATTTTATTTATAAATAAATTTAGGATATAAATCTGTGAAATTACCATAACAGTTTTAGAATTTCCACCTAATGAGTCTTGCAAAAGTCTAGTTAATTTTGAATTTCGGTATGGAATATGTGTACTTTTTCCATCAACTAATGCACTTATAACATTACCAAGTACAGATAGGGAAAGATTAATTTTTGTTGCTTCCTTCAGTCTTATACCACTTGCTTGAGTTTTACTTTGTCTTTCAGATCCTGCCAAGTCTACCAATTGTAATTTACCCATCTTAACATGTTGATTGCCTGCTTCATCTAATTCACTTGATTCAATTGTTATTGAAAATATTGCATGTGAACGAGATGATTCGACGTTCATTTTTGTTGCACCAACAACTCCTTTAAAAATATAAGATGAAAAGAAAGTTTAGTGTTACTAAATTTTATCAAATTAATTAAGAAGCTGGGAACTTAATTAAGCCTAAAAATAAGATTTAATAAATTTTGACGAATGATAGCCAATATTAATTCGATAATCCAGACAAAATTTTTTTGGCTTTTTGCTAAATTCAATCTTGGGACAGATTTAGTCTGTCCGTTATATATTTAGTCTGTTGTTATACTTTTTAAATCCGTTTGTAATGAACATGTTTGGGAATGGACTTAACTAAAAATTCTGTGTGAAACTAAAGATTGGTAAAATTGTTAACAATTGCATTCGTAGTAGAAAAAATGATCGACTGGTTTTTCTTTAATTTTCACAGCGGATTTATGTTAAAGCCATGAAAAAATGTTGGATTCTATATTTTACTGTGTTCCCGAAATTTTGCAAAATTTAATGTGTAGCCTAGACTTATAGCTAATTTTAAATAAAGACTAAATTACTGTTTTTATTTCCTAATTTCATTATATTATCCAAATCGTCTGCATTATGAACAACATATCCACTTAGATCTTTAACAAATACTCCTATATCAGCTCTCTCTTTTACTTCTAGATTTTTATTAAGTTCTTTAGCTAATAAATCACGTACTTCTTCATTATAAATTTCCATATAACTCACTCGTACTAAAAACCTGGAAAGTAAAAGTAAAATAATTAAAAAATCATGGAGATGTTATAAAATAGAAATTACTTTAGTTTGTCATTTGCTTTTGCTATATGCCCAAATATATGTGCAAATGTATTTGGTATAATTCCCTTAGTCTGTGGTGATTCTGCATTACCAGACATCGTATAAGTTTTTCCAGTACCAGTTTGGCCATAAGCTAAAATTGTTCCATTATATCCTTCTAATACTTTGTCAACAATTGGACGGGCAGTATCTACATACAGGTCAATCTGTAGAAATGAAAAATTATTTTATTTGTGCTTAAAAAAGCTTGAGTTATTTAAATTTGTTAGAACTCAAATTTATTACGAGAAATATATCATATTAAAATAAATATTGAAAATATCGGATGTATGCTAACATTCTGTCCAATTATTACAATTTTTATCAAGAATTCTATCTTCAAACAACATATTATAAATCATAATTATTTTAATTATTTTAACTGACTAATACAGCAAAATAAATAGTTATTCTTAAAAAAAAATCTTTATTTTCGGTTCCACCGAAAAAAAAAAATCACCATTCATTATTAATAATTTACCGCCTGGCAAATTATTCGCTAGTAAATTCGCTGTTAATAATTTAACCTGACTTGTAGCAAAACAAAACAAAAAAATAGTGTTGAAATTATAATAAATACAGTGTTAAATGGTTTTATGAATTTAACTATGAAAAGCAAAGATAACGAAATTAATTTGTGATGATAAATTTACTAGTGATGAAATTTTTAGATATACATATTTTCATTTAACCTTAAAATTTTTTTTATTATAATTATAATGGTATTACACATTAATAAAATATTTAATTAATGAGTAATTAATTTATGTAAAATCAAAAATATGTATGCTATGAGTAATTAATTTATGTAAAATCAAAAATAGTTACATATTTTTTTAAAAATCATAGCTTGAGTTTACGCGCCATTTCGTTACACAAACATGTACCTTTTTTCCAATTCTTATAAAATTTAGTAATTAAATCAATGATTCTATTTATTAACATAACAGTGAGTCTTTAATATCTTAAACGAATTTATATGTACCCGCAAAAAAGTTTAAACTGAAATTATATTTGAAAATTCTCCGAAATTTTAATTTGTAAATAGATCATAATATTTGTTCATATTTTATTTAATTATATATTTTTTTAAAAAAAAATTGAATGTTAAATTAGGCTAAAATTAGCAACAGGTGCTCACTCTCGGATATTTCAATAATATTTTACAGTGAGGTAAAAAAGTATTGGAACGATTATAATATTTTCAAAAAAAAATTAGAAGTTTAACTAAATAAAATTTTAGTTTCTTATGCTTATTAACAATGAATTACTGAAGGCAAAAAAACAACAATTGACCTAAAAGACTGACTGACTGTAAAACTAGATCAGGATTTAAACTTATACTAGGAAATTGGTTCGGTTCTATTTTATCGATTATTATTTGATTCGAATTTATTTTGCTATTTTGTAGTAAGACTTAAACGAATCGAAAAGTAATCAATAGTTAACAGTTGAGTTAGTACTAATATAATCAATTATTAATGTATCAAAATGATATATTTTTTAAATTTTTAATTTGATGAAATTGAACTTCAGTTCAATTAAACACAATTTATTTGACAAAAAAAAGGAAAAAATAATCAATTATATGTAATTTTCAATTTTTTGTTTGTTTATAAACTATCATCGACGGATATTTGTTATACGTCGATTTTATCGAAAATTCTATTACATTTCTTGTCCATCCACCATGTCAACCGCATCGTTCATCTGTGAAGTTTCTATGAAGTGTAAAATTAATTTTTCTTAAGGTTAAAAATAATCTGAAAAATTGTTAAATGGTTTATTAAAATTATTACATTAAATTGTGCAATTAATAAATTATACAATGTAATGTAATCATTTCAATTAACGATTTAACAATTTTAATAATTTTAATTAACAATTTAACAAAAATAAGTTTTATTGGAATTTTAAATTGATTTTACCAATTTTATTTTCGACAAAAAATTTACCAACGAAAGAATATTTATTTATTTTTTTATGACAGTGCGATCAAATCTCACTACTTACATAATACAACATATTTGAACGAATTGAAGTACATAATATACGAAGATCGATAATTCAAATTTTTTCGAAAACCTCTAATCCAATAGAGTTACATAATTAACTTTAACATTTATCTGTTAGTTTTTCATATTTTTCTTTGAAAATATTACAATCGTCCTAATAATTTTTTCGCTCACTGTATTTAAATTGAAAATTCAAAATATAATTAATTATGCTTATATACTTATATGTTGTGTATATATTTAATAGTATCAAATATTTCGAATTTTATAAGTCATTATACAAATCACATTTTCTGTCCCTATGTAATATATTTTGAATATAATAATGTATTAGAAAAAATATATTAAGTTACATTTTTTTATACACATATGATCATAAACATAAAAAAAATATATATTTAATAAAATTAATAAAAACAAATAAAATATGTATTTTTGTAAAACATTATGAAAATAAATATGAAATAATATTTTTTCTATATATCATGGTAACAGGTAAATTTTTTTATGTTTAAAATACCTTAAATTAATTTAAGTATATATTAATGATTAAGTTAAGGGTTTTTTTTTTGTATTTAAATTCATATAAATACTATAACAATCCATACATAAAATATACAACATAATTATATTAGTTTATACATAAAAATAGATTATTTTCATATATATTGTGTTTTGATTTAATGTCGCGACATTGAATTGAAATTATTCAAAACTTTTAATGATGTTTTTCAAAAAAAAAATTGTTTGTAAATAAACAAGAAGATATTTTCAATAATTTAAACATTATTTAATGTTTTTTTTTTGGAAAATAATTACAATGAATCGTTTTAGAATATAAAAAAAAACATTAAATTATAATGAAGGTTATAAATGATACTATAAACATAATTTCAAAGAATATTATTCATTATTTTATTTTTTTTTAACAAAAAATTTAAAACTACTTAATACAAATTTTTAGATACTTTAAAATACCAAAAAGTATCTATAATTTTTATGATATTATTTTAAAGCATAATTTGTTTTTGTTTTTCTTGTTTTTAGGTTTAAATAAATTAGTTAAAAATGTACGTGTTAATTTTATATGACAACAATTAACATTATTATAGATATTTTTTTTATTATTATTTTGTAGATGTCAACACAAATACCAGATCTTTAAAATCTATCTAATAAATTTTTAGTTTGTGCTTCAACAATTTTGTTTATTTAATAATCTACTGTGTATATTAAAAAGAAAATATGTAAAAAAATAAATTTTACAAAATATATAATATGTTATAACATATAGTATCTATAAGATAGTAGCATGGAAAACCACTAGTTAATAGTTTTCAATCATATTTTATTATATAGATAGATTTATGTGTATATGTATATTTTACAATGGAAAGCTGGTTATTCATTGTATAATTATGTACATACATGTGTATTTTTAAAAAAAATGGTAATAGAATTTTTTTTTTTTTTGGGCTTGGTTTGTTTTTAGAAAATATTTAATCTTCAGTTGTTGTAACGCATTCAAGTAAAACAGTTAAGTGTTATCACTAAAATCATAAAATATCATAAAATTATTATTAAAAAAAAAATATTAAATGCATATTTAAAATTTGTTTTAATAGATTTTTTATAATAAATACGAAAAAGTGCGAATTATATTTTTAAAAATTTTTAATAGTTTATCTAACCAATTAATGATTATTTTAAAATTCTTAAGCATAAAATTAATTAGATATTTATTTATATATAATTAGATATTATTTAATAAATATTTCGAGTTTATTGGATGATTCATTTGAGAATAGAAATTGTGAATAAAAAATAATTAAAAAAAAAGCATTTTTAATTGAAAATAATTAGTCAAGTGTTTAGCTTGGATCATGTTAAAATAAAGTGTTTAATAGCAATTAATTGAATTTAATATTATTGCTATAACAGCCTACATAAAAGAACTGAATAATTAAATAATATTAATTCCTCATTTCGTTATATACAACATAATTTAATTATTTTAACGTTTTGTGAATATTGGACCAAAAATTTTCTATTTCAGAAAATTTATGTGTAACTTTTATTGCTTAAAATAATTTTAAAATTAAATTAAGAATATTTAACTTCCTATTCGATTAATATTTTTGAATAATTTATTAGTATAGTTTCAAAATTTATGTCAACAAATTTGTTGTCGGTTAAACGAACTAATTTAATAAACTTATAATTTCAGTAGCATAAGTGGAGTGGGTATTAAATTTGTAAATAAACATAAAAAAAAAAATTATGATGTGAAATAAATTACATTTGATTCCACCCTTTTTTTTTCTTAAAAAGAAATTTGTTAATTGTTTATGTACATTTGTAGTATCTAACCAAAAAGAAAACATGTTATTTGATTAGAACGCATTAAGCTTTGAACTTTCAATATTTGACCTATTTGAACTTTTTAATTATATTTAAACTGTTCAAAACTATTATTAGAGTTTTAGTTGTATATTTTAATTAAATTACTAAAATTGACATATTTTTTATGTATTAGGTTTAAAATACGAAATAAATCCAATTTTTTTAATAATATTACATTAATATGCTATGGGCTAGTATTTGAAAACATAGTGTAAAATAGGATATAAAATTATTAAATTAATTTTTTTATAATAAATTTGAAATTTTCATTTAATTTAAATAGCTTGGAAACATTTTTTTTAACCTGAAATCATGCATTATTTAAAAGGAATAGGTACTTTTGATATTATTCACTCATAAAATAAAAAATAAACCACTCAATGCTTTGGCAAATATTTTGAAATTAATAATATATTTATAAGTTACCAAAAATTCTTTAATTTCACTATCACTATTAAAACCCAAATAAAATTGGCGTGTATAACAATAGTAGAAATTAAAATTAAACTTTTAGTTGTGAGTCAATATGTAATTATTCTGTTAAAAAATAATTTAGCAGTCATATCACTTAATAAATTAATCCTTATTTAGAATTAAATTGGAACATAATTCCGAAAGAAACTAACAAGATCAACAGTCGGGTCGTATATTAATAATATCATAGTTTTCCCGCGTAAACTAAAAAAAGTTATTTTATAAAGTAACATTTTTGTTAACCTGGTGGCTAGAAGTTTGAATGTTATTATTAATCAACTTGTTACAAATTTTCAAAGAATACCAAGTAAATAATATAATTGTTTATTTTTTATTTAGAAATTTCACACATTGAAATGCCTGCGAAAGAAGAATCAAGTACAACTAGCAATAGTAGCAAAGCTATTCAATTTGGTTCAGTTTGCTTGAAATTTACAGAACTGGTAAGAGGCCAGAAAACATTAGTATATTTCCATAATAATTAATTATATCTTTCTTATATTTACAGATTCTTGTAATTTTCTGTATAGGTTTAATTGATGATCCAGTTGTACATAGTTCTTACAAACATTTATTATCCCTACGAACAATAGCTCTTTGTTATGTTACGTTTGGTACATTTCTTATCTACACACTGATATTTATTTTATCAAAATTACTTAGTGAAACGTATGTAATTATGATTTTAAAAATGCCACACCCCATACAAGATCAATGTTATTGCATAATTATATAATTAAATTAATTATAAAAAATATTCTAAAAAAGTTGCTTCAATTGAAATTAAAATTTATATAGAATTTTCGTTACAAAAAAAACCAACAAATTCCTTTAGTTAACCAAGTATGATCACACCACCAATAAAAGACTATATTATCTCCTAATCTAAATTGGAAAAAATCTAGTATGAAGTTAGCTAAAGTTTTTTATTGGAAATTTTAAAAAACAATTTTTGGATTTACAATAATATTCAATTAAAAACATAAAAAAATCTTATGCCATTTTAGAACATTTTAAACTTTTTATGATGAAAAAATATGGATTTATTTGAAAATGCGACAGTTTTCTTTTAAAACTATTTTGTAAAAGTCATTTATACAATTTTTTGAAATTAAATTATTATATTTTTCTAACTCTCCAATCGTAAAATGCCATAGTTTTAAAAATGGTCATATTAAGCTACAATCTTACATATTTACTTACAGTGTATTAATTGTCAAAATTATGCCAAAAAAATCATAGGTATTAAAATGTCAATTTCTTCGTCAGATATGAACTTAAAGATATCTGTCTCTGAGCAAATTGTAAAGAATTGTTAGTTTAATTATAAATAAAAATTTAAGCTTTTTGAGATAATTTAGTCTTTGATTGGCAGTGCGAATTAATTATAAAATATTTTAATACACAATTTATTTTCCATCCCATAATTAATTTGAAAGAGTTTATTAAAAGAAGATGAAGATAAGAATTAGCTTATAAAATGAAGTTAGAAGTGGAGTTTTAATATATTTTTAGCACTTAGCTTTTATTGAGCTAATTTTTATAATGTACAAGTATATGCTACTCGTACTAGTTTTTTTTTGAAAATCTTTTAGAAAGTATATACACTTGCAACAAAATTAAGAATTGATCTTGAATGGTGTTCGGCGTGCCTAAGAATTATGTATATAATTTATAACAAATTAAATTTTTAATAAAATTATTTAAAGCACATTTTGGAAATCATCTTCAATATGGTCACTGGTAGGTTTTATTTTATTTGTAGCGTCTGCCGCATTACTTTTACGTGAATGGACAATTATAAAAGAAAGAAATTATTGGCATCCAAATACTCAGAGGTATTATTTTAGTTTAATATTATAAAACATACAAAAAGCCATAACTTAAAATTGTCATAAAATTATGTTTGAAATTTTCAATTTACTTAGTAAAATTTTAAATTTTAATCATTTTAGTTATGGTCTGAATCATTTGAACACAATATTTCAATTAAATAATCAATTTTTTGAATTAATTTTTCTTTAAGATTGGATTTTATTTGTGCTGCTGGTGCAATGTCTGTCTTTACAGCTTTAGTATTCTTAATTGATATGCTATTGACAATAAGCTGGGGAGTACGAGGAGATATAGAATAACAAAGTGTTCAATTAATTAAAAAATAACCAAAATCATTTATGTACTATTTAATAAGTTACAAATTATTTTAACAAAATATATAGTAGATGTAGTAATATGTATATCATAATATTTTTCTATATTAATCTAAGATTAACATTGTTGCAAAGATTTATTTTAATTTGTGTTTAAGATTTATAATTTAATTATTACAAACGAAAAATATTAAAAGTTTAAATTAGTAAAAAGTACAATATTACAAAATGTAAATTTTATTTGTTTATAAAGGCTATTTACCTTTATAATAATTTTAAAGAAAGTAGATAATTCGTAGTCAAGTAAAAGTAGTTTTACAAAAAAGTAAATTACGTTGATATTTGAAAAACGTATCCATTTTTTATTTTATTGAAAATGCACTAAGAACTAATAATGTTATTATCGATTTTTTATTGTTAATGTTTGTTAATTTTAATGTTTTAACTCTTGGAAAATAATTATGTAAAATATATTATTTTAAAAATATTAATAATTTGTCTGTTTTACATATGTTCGATTGGATAACGCACCTCTGAAATCTGAAATGTTCAATCGAAAAACATAGAAAATTTACAATATTTATAAATATATGATTCAAGATTTTTACAAGGTTTATTCCGCTCATAACTATAAAGTGTCTGCATTTTTGGTAACCAATTATGCTAAAAGTTTTCAAAATTTGTGTACTATAAAAAAGCGATATCGTGTTTTTGGAAGACTTTAACATAATTAATCGAATGGAAATTCTTTAGATATACATTCTACATTCTAAGATACATTCTTTAGATGAACAAGGATTGCTGCTTTATTTTGAAAGGAAATTATACAGAATTTGTATCATCTCTAATAACTATGAATTAATAGAATAACTTTGAATTAATAGAAAATATTCTAAATTTTGCACTAATTTTAAATAATGTTCTATATTTTCGTAATAAAACTATTGGCGAACATTATAAAACTATCAACCGGCCGATTATCGGTGATCCACTTTATTCATTCCAAATATGTATTAGTCTGAAAGTGACATAAAATTAAATCTATGTATTGTATTCCTTATCTACTCTGTTCTTTTCCTTATTCGGAATCTGTCACTAAAGATTCTGAATGTAATTTCTATGTTTTTTAATATGTAAAAGAAGAATTACAATTTATAAAGACGTAACTCGCGAAGACAATTGTTATAAAATGTATCTAATTGTTTAGTTTCAATCTAGATTTAATTCTACTTACTTGACTAGACTGTTCACCAAAAACGTTATCGTAATAGTAGCATTTAGCTGGCTCATTCGTTGTAGCATTTGGCTTAAATACAGAAATTGATCTGCTAATCAAATCAACTTTAAGAATATTTTTAACATTATCAATTTCGGTTTTATCTAATGGTCGTACACGAACCACTACTCGTACATTTTCAACTTCACCTTCTGTGCTCTCATCCTAAAAGAAATTGAAAAATTAATAAAAATCAATAACTTTTATCAAATCCAAATTTATTAAAATATTTACCTCCATTATAATCAAAGTGTGTTTTAGATTTTATCTTACAGAAAACTAATTGGCACAATTTTATTTTAAAATTTATCAAAACTAATTTTTTTTTTCAATTTCAAGATTTCTTTTTTTTTGGATGACAAATTTTTACATTTACATTCGTTATTATTTATAATCGAGAATGTAAAATAAAAATTGATTTTCTACTGTCATAGACAACCCTATGGACATAACTAAATTACTTATTCCCCATAAAACGAATTCACTCTGAACGAATTGAAAGCACAGTACAGCGTTTTCAATTTTCACCAATACCTGGTTGTTTTTAATTCGGTCAACAAGAGTTTTGGATGCCAGTCGCTTTTATTTCTTAAAAAGTTGATTTGAAGGAGCTATATATCTTTGTTGTGGTTGTCATTTCATTTACATAAAAATATCTTTAAATATATAAACAGGATATGCTAAAGTATAGTTGTACAAAACTGGTTCAAAGATTTTAGTCGTCAAATATTTCTACTTTGCTGTCAAACATTCGCAGTTTCTCGTTTCTGTGATAGACACTGAGTCGTAAATACTATTTTCGAAAAGAAATATATTTTCGTAAACATGTACAAATTTCATAAAGATGAGAAAGTTTTTTACAGTAATTAAACTAAATTTAATACCGGAAAATTATTGCGTAAGATATTGGGTATGTTCGGTTTACCCGAATATTTTATAAATTTTAGAATTACATTAACATTACCATTAATATTCCCAACATCTGGTTAGTTAACCCTAAAGAATTTGTAAATATATGGCAAGCAACTTTTCTGCGGTAGCTGCAGTTCTCTAAGGTCGGTTCTTCCTCCATCATAAAGACGAACATACATTTTTTAGGTACTATAGCATTTCTGTATCTTAATACTGAAAGGGAAATATGGGTACTGAAAAGCAAACGATAATATAGATACTGAAAAACATCGCTGGCGAAAACACGCCGTTAGACGACAGCGGCAACGACATATTCTGTCTGGCTCTTAAAGCATGGACGTAGTTCTTTGTTTTGGGAATTTGGCCAAAGAAAATTAGAAATTCAGTTTTCTTTATGGAAACTATATTAATTTATTTCTGATTTATGGATATACATTTATACACAAGCAAAAATTTCTTTGAATAAAAATAAACTGATCAAAATAAAACATTCCATAGAGTAAAGAGATAGTAAATAAATTATTCTGATTAAACTAAATTAAATACATTCTTCGCCAAATTCTTCAATCTGGTTTATCATACAATCCAGATCTTGTTCATTGAGTATTGTAAAACATGTAAAAATCATTCGAAAGAAATTTACAAGATTTTTATATGGTAATGGTGAATATCCAATCATACATGATCCATTTTTAACCATTTTTTCTTTGATCATTGGTGCAATCTAAAAATTAATTAAGTTTATAAAATTAAAATTATTGTGAATGTGCAATTAAAATTTATTAAAAATAATTAATCAGTAACAAGTAATTAGAAGATTAATCATTACCTGGCTTAATTTTTCATGCCACTCTTCATTTTCTTCCAAATTCCTCATTTTTTTAGGTATATACCAAAAGCAAACATTAGTAAATTCAAATTTACTTTGAACTAAACGAAATCCATTTCGATCTTTAATTTTTTTCGCAAATATCAATGCAATTGTTACAGAATGATCGACTAAAGTTCGAAAGCTATTTAATCCTCTTGCTTTTAACATAACCCATAGTTTAAATGCATCTATTTTTCTGCCACATTGTATACTTTTATTTCCAGTATCATAAGTTATATCATAATATTTGTCTTGTTGAAAAAGATAACTAACATTCATAGCATTGCATTCCGTTAATAAATGTTTATGCCTGGTTAAAAAGATAGCACACTGTAATGGAGCACCAAGTGCTTTATGTGGATCCCAAGCAAATGAACTAGCATTTGCTAAACCATTAAGAAGATAAGAATATTGTTTAGATAAAATTAAAGAGCCACCATGACAAGCCTAAATTAAAACGAAAAACATAGTAAACAAAATAAACTTTAAATTTTGATATTACTAACATCCACATGAAGCCATAGTTTATATTTTTCACAAACTTTCCCAATATCTACTAAGTTATCAAAAGCTCCTAAGACGGTTGTACCTGCGGTCGCATTAACAAAAAATGGAATTTCACCATTTTTCCTTGAACATACAATTTTTGATTCCAAATCATCAGCAAGCATTTGACCAAACTCATTAGTTTTAATCAATATACAATATTTTATGCCTATGCCAATCCAGTGTGCTGCTTTTTTCAAACTATAGTGTGATTCTTCTGATGTAAACATCGTTAATGATGGTATGCCTGATAAACCGTGTTCTTTTATTTGTGGATAAAGGAAATATCTTGCTAATACTAACGCATACCTAATTCAAATAGTTTAAATGGTATTTAGTGTCTAGTTAATATTGAACATTGAATTTATTTGAAAACATAATTTGGGCAACATTTTTAAAAAATAGGAATTTTCAAAATATCCTTAATGATTAAAAATATAAATTAAATTAAATTATTTTTATTATTAACAATTAAAAAATTATGTTTACATATTTGAAATTGATCCACCTGGAGAAAATATGCCGTCTCCTTCTTTAAATCCACACATCTTACAAAGAGTCTGTATTATTTCCATTTCAATGAGTGAAAATACCGGAGCTACTTCATATGTATATCTAAAATATAAAAAATTGTTAGTTTCGGAAATTTTTTTATAAATTTGTGATAAAAATGAGAAAAAGGTTACTTTAAAATTTCTATATAAATATAATATTAAATTACTTACGCACTTGTGTTGAGAGCCTCTGATATCCAAGTTCCTACCAGACCCCATGGATCCATTTGGCCATATAATTGATTTCGAAAATATGGATGATTTGTTTTAACAGAGTACTTAATGACATTTTTAAGCAAATTAATCAGCTTTATTCGTTCAATTTTATCATTTTGAATAGTTAAGTCAATTTTCTCCTATATCGTTTTCAATATTTGTCATTTATTAGTAATTTATAATAATATAAAAAATAAATGCTTTTTTAAAACATAATTATTTCTTGTTATTTCATCATCCTTCACCTCGGCAAGACTGTTTATTAAATTAAATTGAAAGCAACTTTCATTTAAATAATCTAGTTTTTGAGTGAGCAGAAAATTAACGGAAATTTTCCGAGTCAGAAATTTTTTTGTATTCTAGTTTTCGAGTGAATAGAAAATTATTTCTCAATTAAATTTAAACTAGAAAACTATAATCGATTTCTCAATTAAATTTAAACTAGAAAACTATAAATTGGGCTAAGAAGTATCCACGGATAACTAATACAATTTGTTCCAGCGAATAACTTTAAAAGAATTTTCGAATTTATCACCATGTTTTGTGTAACTTTTTCCCTGATCCTGTCAAAAAAATTAATTCCACTTTAATTTTAATTTAGCTAAGTCAGCGGATGCACCAATGAATGGACCACTTTTCTGATTAAAATTTAAATTATTTATAATTCTAAATTACACACATTTTGACTTTACTCAAAATTCTTAATGGTGCAATTATTTCTCTGGTGTGAAAGTCAAAATTAAAATCTTAATTTTACCTTTCTAAATAAATCTTTCACAAACATAGTTGGTTTTTATATAGTTTTTTACCAGTTTACCGTGTATTGAATATTAGCATGCACTTTTTTTAATATATAAACATTTTCTAGTTATAATTTAATTCAGCAAAAATATCTGCAGTAATGAAATAAATTAATTTTAACTTCAACCAATTTCACTTAGTTTCTTTTTGTGTTGAGTGTTAAAAAAATTATGTTTAAATAGATTTTTCTTAAAAATATATTTTTTTTTTACCTTTAATTCTTCTGGATTTATAAATTCTAAAATTTTTGTATTTTCATTAACATTTAAAACATTTTCATCACATAATATTTCATATATATTTTCTAAAAATTTCCATTCATTTCCAACATTTTTTTTAATATCTATCACACTTTCAAAATTCATAATAATTTTCTTTATTTTTATGTTCAAAAATTTCTCCACCAGTTATTTACTGTTCGGTTATAATAAATGTACTAAAAAATAAAGACAATTTTATATTCAGAATTAAAAAAATTTTTCACACTTTTAGCTATGTAATTCTAAATTATTTCCCATAAACATTAAATGAAGTGGGGAATAAGTATATATTATTATTTTTTTTTTGTTGTACTGAGTTAATCTTCTGTTTTTATAAACCATTGAACTTTTGGTGGTTTTAATTGCAAAAGGTTTTTTCCGCATAATAAAAAAAATATACAATAATTAATTGATATATTATAATCGTTTTATAATTTAAATAATTTAAATATGATAAATAATATATTTATAATTTATGAAATATAACATGCACTTTTAAGTTTCCGATTAATTACATTGATAGTAAAAATATGAAATAATACTAATATTGTGGGTAAATAGTCCAGTCGACATAACCTTTCCAATTTTCAAAATATTCATATCTTTAGTTGCGTTGTCTCCTTACTAAATTAATGTAAATATTAAAATAATTAAATTAGATTAGAAAAAATCTATATAATTTTATGACTAATAAAATTATAGATACTTTACATATAATTTAACTAATTAGAACAAATTATACATAAAGTATCTATAATTTTATCAGTTATATTTAAATAAATATTGTTATTTAAATTATGATTCTGCTATGAAATATAAATTTTAATTTCTTTATCATTTATTTATGCATCATAAAAATATGTTCAAAATAATGAATTTAATGAAAATTAAAAATAGAATTGCAAAATTTTTTTTCTTTTCAAAATAAGAATTATATTTGTATTTTCGCGAAATATCTTATAACAATTATCTTATTAAGATTCAGAAAGTTTAAAATACTTTAAAATTCACCAAAAAAATTTAAAATTGAAATATAAATATTTATACATTTTATTTATATGTAATCTGCCCTATTCTAGTTTTCGAGTCAACAGAAAATTTACGAAAATTTTCCAAGTCGGAAATTTTTAGTATACCAGTTTTCTTGAGGGAATATTCCTATATTTTTCAAAAAAATGGAAATGGAAATCATTAGAATCGGAAAGTTTTTGTATTATAGTTTTCGAGTGAATAGGAATTTAATGTCAAATTTGTTCATCAAGAGTTTTTCAGTGGAATCGATGCGATTAGATAATGTTATTATTTCGAATATTTTAATGATTTGGTAATTATTAATGGGATTCCACTGAAAAAGTCTGTGAAAAAACTGGAAAACTAAATAAATTTCCGAGTTAACAAAGCAATTTAATTTGAATAAAATTCAGCTCGAAAATTAGAATTTTAAAATGCTGCACATTAGAATGACTTTACAAATGCACTGTAAGTTAAAAGCTTTGTAAGAACTTAGTGAGATGTTAAGGGACAATTTTGTAAAATTAGATATTGTGACAAATACGCACGTTTTAAATGTTTACTAAAATATGTAAATATGGTTTTCTGCTTGCGAAATGATATATTTTTAAATACAGGTACATATTCAGAAATTTTCGCAAATTTTTAGTACTTATAGCAAACTGAGAACTTTAGGCTTGATTTTTTTCAAAATGAAAGTGCCACTTTTACCCACTTTTACATTTTCAATTTTACAAGTTTTTCATGTTTTACGTGTCTTTTTTGTAGTTTTACATGTTTTACTTGTCTTGTATTTGTTAAAAAAAAATAAGATATTTTAATCTATTTTTAATTATTTTGTTAAATAGTAATTTTTCTAATGTACATAATGACTAGACCACTAATGTCAGAAGGCTGCCATTAGTCGAATCATTATGTACATTTACTATGTTAAATATTAATTTCAAGAAATTTTCGAAAAATGCTAAAAATTGCTATAATATTTGTAGTTTTAAAAAAAAAGTTCGTTAGAATACTAAAGTAAGAACAGAACAAATAAAAATAAAGTAATATAAAGCTTGCCAAAAAAAGCTTACAAAGTATTTTATGATAATTGCAGTAATTAAAAAATTAAAATAATTATTTAAGAGCTTAGTATTTATTTTTTGGACCAATTAAATAAAATAAATATAATACACTATTAATGAGATGAGCTATAAACATAAACACTATTAATGTGTTGCCACCAGTTAATTAAACACACACAAAAACGAATTATTACTCAAAAACAAATGATAATTAATAATAATTTAATAAACCTACAAATCTTTGAACTTTAATTACTTTTAAATTTAAATACCAAAGCTTCTAATGTGTCAGAAATTAGTATGCGTTTAGAACCAATACTAAATTAAATTAATAGTGTGCTTTTATGAATTAAGAAAATGCGATCTGATAGAAAGTATTAGCTATATTCCTTTTCTGAAAATCATTCTCTTATTGGTAAAGAATAAACTTGTAATTCAGGTATCCAAAGAGAAGCAATTGTAATTCAGGTATCCAAGGAAAATTTTACATAAATGGCTTAAATGGTTGATTGATTATTTAAGTATCCAAAGAAAATTTTAATTAAAAGAAATCTATTTTTTAATTCTACTCTTAACTACCTTTCCAATCTGTGGTATATTGTAAATATATTTACTATGATAAATTTTAATTTTTCAT
This sequence comes from Empis livida, assembly GCA_963932195.1. NCBI lineage: Eukaryota > Metazoa > Arthropoda > Insecta > Diptera > Empididae > Empis > Empis livida. The sequence continues at coordinate 4,298,146 of OZ010647.1, forward strand.
TTAAAAACTTGTTTTGGCGAAGAAGGCCATCTACCGAACATTCTCCATATCTAAATTTATGTTTTTACTTTACTATTTTCTACAAATTTGATTCAAAGTTCATTATCATTGACATTAATAATTCTATTTATCAAAAATAACTAATCATAATTCAAAATATGATAAATCATTTCATTAAAAATATTATTTCACATTTATTTATCTATCATGATAAAATTTAAATCAAGTATAAGAGTTTACATAGAATTGTTCGCAATCATTTTCCGTATAATAAAAATGATTACATAATGAATTGTTCTGACATAATCAAATACAGGTAAACCTCCTATAACACGATAAGAAAACCGCGGAATTCAATTCGCAACGTCCAAAATTGAGGCTAGCCCACCCACTAATTTTTGTTAAATATTTTGTGGAAATTTTGACCTACTAATTAAGGATTCCTTTAATCGGAACAAGCTAAAGGCTTTATTAATGAGGATTGTTGTGGTAGTCGAACGCAGAAATGAATAATTTTTCGTTCAACCGACATAAAACGTTCTCAAATTACTATGCAAGAAAAATTACTATGCAAGGAAACTATTAAATTAAGATTACATTATTGAATATTTATCCTAATAAGTTTTCAACAATTATGTTCCAATTTTTGTACAGGCTGTAGTTTCATAAAACATAGTTTCGTAAAACACGATATTTTGTAGGAATTTATCTATCCGTGTTATATGAGGATTACCTGTATCTGAATTAACTAATGTTTCGTTTCTGTTGATATTTTTAATATTTGTCTATGTATTAAAATTATAATAAATTTTACTGTACCTCAAATTGTCAGTTAATAAAAGATTGTAGTATTAAATTTGTATATATATTGGCAGATATGCTGGTATTTAAGCACAAATTTATATCAATTGACTGTGATATTTACAAACTAGTTCTTTCAACTATTATATCAGTCAAATTTTACCAGCGAATTATAAAACAAGTTGAATTGATATTTTTATAGTGTTTTGATTTTTTTTTTTAATTAGTTTAATTAGCAAATAAAAATGTTATCAATAGCTAGAAATTTTTTTACTAAAAATCCATTAATTGCAAACTGTATAACATATGGATCATTATATGTTGGAGCGGAATTTTCACAACAATTTGTATCTAAGAAATTAATGGTAAATTTATAATTGTTGAATGATAAGATTACTAGAAAATAATTTTACTTACAAATACTATATTTTATAAAATCAAAATTTTGTGAATAAGTGAAACTTTAGGGGCAATAAAGTAAATTATTTTTGTTTTTTAACAATTTTATAAATGTTTTTACAGGCTGACAGTAGTGAAAAAATCGATATTCCTACATTATATCGATATGCTGTTATGGGGACATTTATGTATTCACCAACACTTTACACATGGTTTGTTGTTCTCTCCGCACGATAAAGATTTTTTTTTTTTAAATGGGAGTCATCTTTAAAATCTTCTCATTAATAATAAAAATTGTTTGCTTGGGTCACCAGCAGTTTCTAATTTAGCACTATACTAATTTGCACGAAAAATTTAAAATAAATAAATTGCATAATGGGTCAGTGTGGTTGATGAGCTTTAAAACTCTTCATTTTTTCTTAAATTAATTTTCAAAATTTAACAAAAAGCATTATGTAAAATTAAAAGTCTATTGTGGTTTAGTCTACAACTGAACGTATTCAATCAAATTCATCCGTTTATGTACATTAGAGTTAAAATAAATATAGTGTCAGTATTTTCACAACTCCTTCATTGGCAAACCATTTTTTTTTTGTAAGCTTTTGGTTGAATGCAATTTTGAAAACTGAAGTATATTAGTATGTAATAACAAACAGACTCCACAATTTATTTTATAAACAATGGTAGTGTAGTTATTCAACAATTCCTGTCCCCACACATTGATCTTACCTATAGCTTTAAAGTATAAAAATTACAACCGTAGACATATCCAAGAGCATAACGAATAAATTGAAAATTACAATAACATGTTTGATAATTGATTTTCATTACCATGAAATTTTGTCAACCAGAATAAGGCACAAAATACAATTTCATGAATTGTGGATTTTTAAAGGCGCCTTTTTATAGGAAAATATGTGAATACCAACGTCAGTTTTTAAAGAATCAGTTCTATTTTTAATTTTAATTTGGTGCCTAATTTTTAAGAAAAATCTGTTAACAACTATTTTTTACATAATTTATTTGTCTTCATCACTAAAAATTAAAATTTTGAATATTTCACTTTTTAATCATCTTTTTAAACGTATGTATTGTTGGTTGTCCAAAATTTTACCATAACTTTGGTGTACAGTTTATTGTGCCATTCTCGTGTTGTCAATTTTGGTCTTATACATATATATTTTTTTTAATTATCTCATTTTAGTTTTCTGGAGGAGAGATGCTAGCTTCGTGGTACATGAATATTAATCATTATTGAATATTATAAATATCACGAAATTCACTTAAAATCTTCTCGTACAAAATATTGATTCAAATAAAAGGAAAGCTAGAATTTTCAAAGAATTACATATTTACTTAATTAACTAATGTTGTTTTAAGAATTAGAATTCCATTCTATTGAGATTAATTTTCATCAAATATTATATAAATAAAATTTATGAAAATTCCGAATTTTATATAAAAGAATCCTTAAGTCCTCAGAGAGCAGCTGCATGGATTAACTATTTTAATATCACAAAAAGTTAGCTGGCGCAAATATAATTATTTTTCGCACATATATTTTTGCACCTCATATTTAAAAAATTGTTTTATTTCTGGTTTCGTTTAAGTGATTATAAATAATATGCATGGATAACCCATACTTTATCTTAAAAATTATAGATTGTTATGGCTTTGATCCATAAGACTTTATTTTGTGATAGGCGAGTCGCCATTATCGGTTAAATTATTCAAATTTGAAATATTTTAAGGACTTTCCGTCTGTGAACTAAAATATTAGCAGGAAGTAGCTTTTACAATCAAAAATTGGCAGCCAGTAGCTTTATATAACTTTATTTTTGTTGCAATGTTATTGAAGTTGCGAAAGTTCTAAATTTACTAATAGTTTTTGAATTTCGGAAATCCAACATCATTTCATATAGGAGCGACAAGTAACTACATATGTTAAAGTCGTCGACTCGCCATTTCACAAATTTCAAATAAACCAACTGATTATTTAAGAATTATTTAAAAATAAATTAAAATTATTTTTCAGGTATAAATGGCTAGATTCAACTCTTCCTGGCAATACAAAAAAAATTGTAACAAAAAAATTAATTTTAGATCAATTTATATTAACTCCAGTATTGTTAACAATGTTTTATGTTGGTAAGCATAAAATTTTAAAATTAATAATAATATAAACTAAAATCTGGTATAATTTTTTAGGTATGTCGATTATGGAGAACAAAAGTAATTATTTTCTTGAATTAGAACAAAAATTTATTCCGACTTTTATGAGATCTTGTATATTTTGGTTACCAGCTCAAACTATAAATTTTTTATATGTAGCACCACGATTTCGTGTAGTTTATGTCGGATTATGTGCCTTTATGTGGGTTAATATTTTGTGTTGGATAAAAAGACAAAAAACTGTTTAAAAAAAATTTAATATAAAAGTAAATAAATTTAAATCTAACTAAATTACTAAAGCGTTTTTAATTCTTATATCTTTCATTTTAAATGTAATATTTTGCATCTGTATTTTACTACTCATGTATATATCTCAATATTACTTGAATATAATTAGGGTCCCATTATATATTTTTGTTAAAAAATCATTTAGTGCAACTATTTGTACAATTTATAAAAAAACTGTTTTTTTAAATCAGTAGACTTTCAGGTTCCATGAAAGCCAGATGGGTTCGACAGTTTTTTACTTGTAATTTAATTACAGAACGTGGCGATCTACTTGTACATTCAGGAATTAGGTCCAGTATGTCCTGCTTTTACTTGTCTCGTAATTAATTTTGATCATTTTAGCCTTTAAATTATCAAATGAATGAAGCCATGGAGATGCTAATAAAGTTTCCCTTGTTGTTTGATCTTCATCCGATCCCAATTCAAAAATAATCATCAGGCACGCTACTACTATGCCTTTCAAAATTTTTATCGATTTCGAATTTTGATCTAGTTGATAAGAGTTCAGCAATATTTATTGGTTCAGTTAAAAAGTTACCTCCGTCGAAATCATTAGAATTAGCAGTTGCCATGATAATTATTAAAATAAACCCAATACAATTAACAATATTCTATTCTATTAGGTGAATATAATACCTGACCCTTTTTAATGGTGAATTTTGACATTTTTTAATGGTGAAATTTATCGGATTCGGATTGCCATCATTGTGTACATGTTAATAAATACACTAAACTTTTGACATCAGTGTTCATCTTTGACTTCAATAGACCTACCGATATTATTATTTAAATGCAGTATAACAAAGTAAAACTACTAGTATTGTCTTACCATTTGGCATTGACAACAAGTCCTTTATAAATATATTCCTAAATAATATTAGATAGCTACTACTTTTTTTTATTATGTACACACATTTCCTTGTATACACAAAATTTTACTTAATATGTATATACATTTTCTTTATTTTAAAAAAAATCATGCGCTTTAATTCTCGTTAATATTCGGTAAGGATATATTCATTAACGATGTTAACTTGTCATCGCTTATCGATTTAAAAATTGCTTTACATAAAACACTTTGCATTGTGTTTCATTCTCTACAAGAAAATTTTATTAGAAAAAAAAAGATTAAATTAAAAATTAGTTAATTTTAATAAAAAAAGTGATCCTTTAGTATCCTTTATGTTAAAATACTAATTTATGTTAAAATACTAAGTAGTTTATATTAAAAACTATATAATTTAACAATGAATTTTCAACTGGAAATAATGTAAATGTAAAAAGATTAAAAAAAAAAATTTATCTGAAAAATATTTAATACTATTTTCGAGTTTGATATTACAAATTAATTAAGCTATGTAATAGAAAAAGTGTTAATTTAATAAAAAATTTATTTTCAAAGTTTTCTTTTTTTTTTTTGGGAAAATATAAAATTAAAATGATTAAATTGATAATTGTAAAAAATATGTTATTATATAAGATTAAATTGTATATTTAATTAATATCTCATAAAGATATTTCGTCAAAAAAAAACTGAAAAAACCTAAAAAAAAAAAGGTACATAATTTTTAATTTTATAAAAAATTGTTTTTTTAATATAATATTTATTTCTAATTTAATATTAATAATTTTCTAATTTTTCTAATTTTTCTAATTAGATGCCACGGAATATAAAATACTTGTTATTTGTTCTTCTTTATTTTACATCAGTTTTTTCACTTAAAAATAATATTAAAAAATTAAATGATAATAATAATAATAATAATAATAATAATGATATTACTACAACAATATTATATTCACAAAATCAAAATGCTGAAAATCAATTACGTTATGATGTACCAGATGATTGTCGTTTTAAAATAATATCAAATAATGAAATATCATTAATATGTAATTTACGTACAATAAATAGTGAATATGATACAACAAATTTTAGTGTTATACCATCAGATAATACAATTGAATTAAATATAATATGTAATGATGATATTATGATAAAAAGTTATTTAGATTCAAAATCATTTTCACATTTAATACGTTTACGTACATTAACAATTAAATATTGTAAATTAATAAAATTATATCCAGATATATTATATGGTTTATATAATTTAAAAAATTTAACAATTCAAACACATAATAATAATTATGCTGATTTTAATTTAAATTTAGAATATAATACATTTAATTCAACACGTAATTTAGAACGTTTAGATTTAAGTAAAAATAATATATGGACATTACCACAAAATATATTTTGTTTAATAAATAGTTTATTATTTTTAAATATAAGTGAAAATCGTTTACAAGATATTAATGAACTTGGTTTTCGTGATCAAATTAAAGATGAATATAATAATATAACAACAACAATTAAATCAACAATAATAAAATCAACATTATTAGATACAATATGTTCACTTGATATTGAAATATTAGATATGTCATATAATAATTTTGTATTATTACCAGCAAATGGTTTTGGTGTATTAAAAAGACTGAATCAATTAATATTAAATAATAATGAAATATCAATGATTGCTGATAAAGCATTAAATGGTTTAAAAAATTTATTAATTATAAATTTAAGTTCAAATAAAATTGTTGCATTACCATCGGAATTATTTATTGAATGTAGTAAATCAATTAAAGAAATATATTTACAAAATAATTCAATATCTATAATATCACCAAAATTATTTTCAAATTTAGAACAATTACAAGCATTAGATTTATCATATAATCAAATAACATCAATATGGATTGATAAATATACATTTATTGGTTTAATACGTTTAGTATTATTAGATTTATCACATAATAAAATAACAAAATTAAAATCAGATTTTTTTTTAGATTTATATACATTACAAATATTAAATTTACGACATAATCAATTAGATAATATTGAATCAAATACATTTTCACTTATGAATAATTTACATACATTATTATTATCATATAATAATATTAAATATATTAATGAATTTTCATTAAATGGTTTATATGTATTATCATTATTATCAATTGATAATAATCAATTATATGATATACATTCAGATGCATTTCGTAATTGTAGTTCATTACAAGATATTAATTTAAATGGTAATAAATTAAAAACAATACCAACAGTAATACGTAATATGAGATTATTACGTACAATTGATTTAGGTGAAAATGAAATAATAACAATTAATAATTCATCATTTATTGGTTTAAATAATTTATATGGATTACGTTTAATTGGTAATAATTTAAAAAATATTACATTAAATATGTTTAATGATTTAATTAATTTACAAATATTAAATTTAGCCCATAATAAAATTAATTATATTGAATCAACACCATTTATATCAACACCAAATATTCAAGCAATACGTTTAGATGGTAATGAAATTAATGATATTGGTAATATATTTGTAAATATACAAAGTTTATTATGGTTAAATATATCTGATAATAAATTAGAAAATTTTGATTATTCACAAATACCAATATGCCTTCAATGGTTAGATATACATAAAAATTATATTATTGAATTAACAAATATTAATTATAATATAAATCAAATACGTTTACAAACATTAGATGCTAGTTTTAATTATATTGAAAAATTAACACCATATTCAATACCAAATAGTATTGAATTATTATTTTTAAATGATAATTCAATAAAAATTGTTGAACCAAATGTATTTCTTGATAAAATAAATTTAACACGTGTTGATTTATATGCAAATCAATTAAATACACTTGATATTAAATCATTTCGTATATTACCAATATCATATGATAAATTATTACCAGAATTTTATATTGGTGGTAATCCATTTATATGTGATTGTAATATTGAATGGTTACAAAATATTAATATATTAAAAACCCGTCATTATCCAAAAATAATGGATTTAGATACAATATATTGTACATTATTAAATAGTCGTGAAAATATATTTGTATCATTAATGAATGCTAAATCAAATCATTTTTTATGTTCATATAAAACACATTGTTTTGCATTATGTCATTGTTGTGAATTTGATGCATGTGATTGTGAAATGACATGTCCAAATAATTGTACATGTTATCATGATGATAGTTGGTCAACAAATATTGTTGAATGTACATCAGATGGTTATAATGAAATACCAAATAATATACCAATGGATACAACTGAATTATATTTAGATGGTAATAATTTAATTGAATTATCTGGTCATAGTTTTATTGGTAGAAAAAATTTATTAATATTATATGCAAATAATTCAAATATACAAAATATATATAATACAACATTTAGTGGTTTAAAACGTTTATTAAAATTACATTTACAACAAAATCAATTAACACGTTTATATGGTAATGAATTTAATAATTTAGAAAATTTAATTGATTTATATTTACAAAATAATAAAATTACATATATTACAAATGGTACATTTATAAAATTAACAAAATTACAAATATTACATTTAGATGGTAATAAATTAATACAATTTGAAATATGGCAATTAATAAATAATATATATTTAAATGAAATTACATTATCTGGTAATATATGGTCATGTGAATGTAGTTATTTAAGTCGTTTTCGTAATTATTTACAAATAAATTCTGATAAAATAATTGATTCAAATCGTGTTGCATGTATTTATAATAATATGTCAAGTATATTAAAAGAAAAAAATGGTACAAAATGTACATTACGTGAAGGTATATCAACATATGTTAGATCTAGTAAAATTGAAAAATTATTACCATTATTATTAGTTGGTACATGTACATTTATTGGTTTTTTTGGTTTTATATTAGGTATATTTTGTTATCGTCAAGAATTATTAACATTAGCACAAACAAATTGTTTATTTAAATTATGTTTTAAATCTAATACATATATTGATAATTGTAATAAAAATCGTTTTTATGATGCATATATTGCATATAGTTTACAAGATGAAAATTTTGTTAATCAAATATTAGCTGATACACTTGAAAATGATATTGGTTATAAATTAAGTTTACATTATAGAGATTTAAATTTAAATTTATATATTACAGATGCTATTATTAATACAGTTGATAGTTCGAAACAAGTAATATTAGTATTATCGAAAAATTTTTTATATAATGAATGGTCAAGATTTGAATATAAAAGTGCATTACATGAAATTATAAATAAACGTATTAAATTAATATTTATATTATATGGTGATTTACCACAAAGAGCTATTGATATTGATATGAGACATTATTTAAAAATAAATACATGTATTGAATGGAATGATAAAAAATTTTGGCAAAAATTAAGATTAGCATTACCACATCCAATTGTTACAACAAGACCAACATGTATTGTTAAAACAAATTCAAATTTAAATATATATGGTACATCAAATGATTATACATTAGATAGAGGACCATTAACAAAACATTATGATTGTGGTAATTATCCTAGATTAAGTAGTTGCTCAAAAAATTATAGAAATAGTAATTTTGAAACATTAAATTGTAAATATAATACAGTTAATAATGATAAAAATTTATTACATGTGAATACAATTGAAAAAACACATGAATATGCAGTTCCATTAAATTATCGTATTACAGATTCAACAAGTTATAATGTTAATTTAGATAAAAATAAAGATTATACAGATAATTGTGGATTTTATTTAATGTCTAAATATACAACAATACCAGATAAAAATAAACAAATTAAATTAAATGATAATAATCAACAAGGTATAAATAGAAATTCAATAAATTCAGTTTGTAATTTATCTGTAAATGATAATGATGATGGTAGTACAAGTTCTGGTAGTATAAATGCAGATATAAATCCTTCAATTAGCTGTAATAATATTAGTCATATTGATTTTTCAAATCATTCAAAATATTCAAATGATTCGGATGAATCAAAAACAAATAAAATAATGGAAACATTATGGTCGTAACAAAAGGAAATATTTTCTTATCTTTAGGGTATTAATAAAATACACTAAATCTTAACAATAATTCAGATAAAAATCATTACAATGATATATACATAATTTAATAGTTTTAATAATATGTAATATGTAATTAATATATATATATTTATAAAATTGTATTTTTTAATAATATTTAAGTTTCTATTTTAAATTAAAATTCAGTGAAATTATGTAAACATCAAACCTGTAATGTTGATCGAAACATAGAATTTCTCCGCTAACAACTTTTATACAAAAAAAATGTAATTAAAGAACTTTTTAACGGTTAAGAGTAATTTACATACGAGCTTTATTAACAACTAAAAAGCTTTTATTCTTTGCCAAAAAAAAAAACCAATTTAAAAAAATTAACATGATGTGCCAAATAGTTAAATTAAAATCCATTTTGGTTGTTAGATCTGGAAAGACCAGAATATTAATTAAAAACAATTAGTCTGTTCTAAATTAAAATTCTTTTGACTGATGATCTCAAAGTCTCATTAAAAAAATTTAGATTATAATAATATCCTTCCAATCCTTTATAGAGGAAAAGCCAATATACAATATGGACTGTAACGCCAACAGAAGGTAAAAAGACTTAATAAATTATCTTTTTTTTTATTATTTAAAAAAAAATCACAAATTCTTTTAAGTTTTTTTTAAAGAACTAAAATATTTTTGGTAAATTATACAAAAATAACTAAATATACAATGTTACTTTTATGTTAATTAATTTAGTTTAATATTATAAAAACAAACTTTAAACTTTATATTATGTCATAAACAAATTTTCAAAGTTTTCGAAAAATATTAAAAAATCTTTTATGTTATAAATTATCTGTTTATCTGTCTGCTTGTTAGTATTTTTTTGTTTGTCAAATTAGTAGTTAAGACAGTAACTGAAGACATTATTAAAAAGATCAACCTTTTACTATCAAGCAGAGATTATCTTCCAAATCAAGTTGAATCGAAATATGTATTTAATATTTATTTTTATTTTCATAATTGAGAAATATACAATATTAAAATAAATAAAATAAAATATAAATTCATCTTTATAATGATTACTAGTAGTGTTTTTATAAAATTTAATATTATTACAAAATTTAATTCCTATTTGCGGTTACAAAAAAAACTAATTAAGAGTTGCGGGGAAACTATATATGTAATATGAAATTTCATACTAAAATACTTATTTAAATTTCTACAAATTTATTTTAAAATGCAATAAGATATATACATACCTGCAATACAGATTTCTATTAAAAAAAAAAGATAGATATTTAATTTGTTTTAAAATTGTAAAATTATTAAAATTTTATTTATAATAATTAATTTAATTATATTATTTTTTTTTTTATAAAAATCTGTAATATGCACAAAATTATTTGAGTATTGTTCCGAAAACTAAAAAAAACATAATTTTTATTTGGCATAACCAGAAAACCAAAATCGAATTTATTAATGAACAATACTTTATATATTTATAATTATATAAATTAAATATAAATAAGAAAACTAATTATTATTTCAAATTTATTAAAAATAATTCTGAAATATCAGATTTAAATAAAATTTAATTAAAACTTTAAATAAGTATTATATTGTCTACTATTTTGATAATTAATATATATAAAAAATAAAAATTAAATAATATTTATAAAAAGTATTAATTTTTGCCATTAATAAATAAGTTATAAAAATGCAATAAGATAAATAAGTATTAAGAATATATTAAAGATACGTACATAAATTACGAAAAAAAAACTAAAAAAAACTTAAAAAAAAAAAAAAATAAGATATAAAAATTGAATTAGAAAAAAAAAAAAACAATCCTAAAAATTATTCCTACACTAAAATTATTAATAATTTTTTTCAATTCATATTTTTTTTTATAAACATAAATAAATATTGTACTAATAATAATTAATAAAAATTATATAACCTATTTAGAAGTTAATAAAAAAAATTTCCACATTCTATAAATAATTTATTTTTTTTAACTACCTAATTAAATTTTCAATCATAAAACTTATTATATACTAAACAAAAAAATAGTGAAAAAAGAACTACACCTATCCTCCAATTTACACGGAAGATTGGTTCCTCAGAAAACCGTGTATATACAAAATTTTATTTTTAATATGAAAAACCGTGTAAATCGAAAAACGATAAAATGTACATAATTTAGATATTTATTTATACAGAAATTAAAAAGGAATTATTTATTTAATGGTAAATGACAAATAATTCATTTGTTAAAAATAAATATATATATGTACATATATAAAAAAAAGCTACATAATTGAGATAATTGAAGTTTAAATAAAAATTACTAATATAAAATTACTAATACCAAACTAAAAATAATTCATTTATTAAATTAAAAAAAAAAGGAAATTAAAAAATATAACAGATATTAAAATTATAACAAATTAAAATCACAATATTCGCTATGATAAATCATTAATCTTTGTAAAAAAAAAAAACCGTGTAAAAGTGAAACCGTGTAAATGGGGGGATAGGTGTACTATAAATTTACTAGCAAAAAAGGTAATTAATTTAATATATATGTACTAATAAAATCAAGTGTAAAATAATTTTCAAATTAAATATAAAAATTAAAATGGAAATTAATATAAAATTTTAATTCATATAAAAAATTATTTGAATAATATTCAATGTCTAATATTGTTTATTTATCGGTTCTACTCAACATCCAAAATTCTATCCGAGTTAAATAATTAATTACATTCCTAATATACTTTTCGTTTGTAATATTACAGATGAAATTATTTATAATAAAATTCTTTATGCTATAATTAATTTTACACAAAATGTATGCATTTCTGAGAGATTTTATTCAAATAAATCTAAACTAAATGTTTTTGAAGTACTAGATATATATATATATATATATATATAGCTTACATAAAATAGGATTCGAAGCTTAATAAAATACAAATAAGAAATACATTAAAAACTAATAATAAATGTAACATTGAAACATAATAACAGAATATTTCAGATATTATGTGATTAATGATACATTATTTAGTCAAGTTAACGAGTGATATAAATTTACTGTATGTATAAAAAAAACAACGAACACACAAGTATATAATTCATCTGTTATTACAATTATTAGACTTGTGCTTTTGTAGCCAATAATGAATGATATTTTTACATTAACTGCACAATAAATAGATATTCTGCATTAAATTGTAAATAAGTATCACATTTTTAAATTGTATTATACAAAATGTTAAAATTAATTTCCAAATTTAATGTCTATAATCCTTAGTGATATTGAAATTATCCAACTACAATTTAATAAAATTATACTTTATGGAAAAGTATAAAAAAATATAAATAACTTTAAAAATTACAGTGTTTTTATTTTGACTAGAATCAAGTACAAGATACACAAAAGAACTGAATCAACTAGTCAGAAATACTATATCCATTAAAACTAAATATCTAAGAAATTATAAATAAATTAAAATGCAGGTAAGCGCTCATAAGTAACATTTTCAAACTAAAAATTAATATAAAAGCTATAAAAATATTAAAACTTTTGAACATCGTATATTTGCTGCTTCAAGAATTGTCTCTTCATAGGATTATGTATGTGAAATGTTTTGAAATTTTTTTTAAACCAAATCATACCATTGTAGATACCACTGTATATTTACATATAATTTTCTTTTAACATTAATAAAGTATGCAAAAATTTTAAAAAAAAATATTTTTATTTTTACAATTTACAATATAAAAAGTTATTTTAATAATAATTATATTAATTTAAAATTAATCTAATAAATTTATACAATAAAGAAATTTTGGTCTATTTTTTTTATAGTTTAATCTATGAAAAAAAAATTAGATATACGGCAAAGTATTACATAATTTAGTAAATTATTAATCTATAAAAGAAAAATATAAATTTAAAACTTTCTTAAAGTTAAAAAAAAAAAACTAATTAAATAAGTAACAAATATAAATTGTAATATTTAAAAAAAAAAATTATATATTTTCCATTTAGCCATATAGCGTGCGATCTACGCTATTTAATATCTTAACTGTTACGTAATTGGGAATCAACATTAATCTAATTTTTGTGTATGATTAATAGTAGTAGTAGGTAATGGCATTGATAATTTAGAAGTATTTATCAAATTAGTTCCATTATTTATAGAACCACCTAAATTTATATCTTTTTGTCGAAATTTTGTTGAATATTTATAAAAATCAGACATTTCAAATGGTTTTGATACTTCTTTATATGGCATAAATGTTGCTTGTTGCACAATAGTCATATTTTTTGGTGATTCTATTCGAATATCTGGTGAAAGTTTACCAATTACAGACATATTACTATTATTAGTACCACTTGATAATGTAGTCGATGTGTTCATTATAGGTGATGCTGTTATTAAATCAGTAGTAGTTAAATTACTATTATTATTATCAATAGTTAAATTTGTTAAATTTTGTGATAATGATAATAAAGGTAATTCTGGTGTTGTAGAATTTTGATTGTAATTATGATGATAATGATAATATTGATGTGGTGATAACTGTGGATTTAATGATCTAGCATAATTATTTTGTAATGAATATGAATGTTTTTGATTTGGTAATACAGTAATATTATTAATTTTTTGAAAATTATTATTTTGATATTGATTGTCAATAGTTCGAGATGAATTATTATTTTGATATTGATTATCGATCGTTCGGCATGATAATGGAGACGCTGTTATCAGTAAAGATTGTTGATTTTGTTTCTGAAGCAATGCTTGACGATCTTTAACATAATTAATATATTCATTATCATTATGATTATTATCAATATTATTACAGCCAACAGTTTCGCTATTTAATACTGATGTTGAATGACTTAAATATGGTGATACATCATCAAGTTTAGTAGATTTTGCTAGTGTTTTTGAATGTTCACGATAACTATTATGACGATGTTGTGTTACTGTTATAGGTGACAATTGATTTACTGAATTATTAGTATTATGATGATGATGATAATTTGTCAATAAATTAGAATGTTGGCCATAAACTGATGATGTTGAATTTGGTGTCTTAGATTGTTGCACATTAAATGTTTGTTGTTGCTGGTGTGGTATTTCTGATTTGACACGTAATATGGGTCCATCTAAAGACGTTTCAAGCCTATATAATACAAAGGTTATGTTTATTAGCAACTTTTTTAAAGTAAATCTTTAGTAAAAAACTAATATCTTTAACGTTTCAAATAATTAATGTTATTTATTGCATTAAAATTTAAAAAAGTTAAAATGATCATTAGCTTTTAACACATTCATATCATAATTTCAATTACCATTGTTTTTCTTTTAATTTTGATTTACTAGTATCACTATTAATAGATGATATTGAAATCTTATCAATACAATCATCTTTAATTGATATGATATCAAAATTACTTAGAGATGATGATTTAGACGGCAATTGTTGCTATTATTAAAAGAAATTAATTTACAAAAAATTAATAACAATTGTTTAATTGTAATAATAACTTACTGATAGATTATCTATTTTTTTAGATTTAATTTGATGTTGGGACTTGTTATTATCATAGCTAAAAATAATTTAAATATAATTATTTATGAATTCTACATAAAAAAAAGAACAAAAAATTTAAATTTGAAAAATAATCTATAATAAAACCTATTTTCAAAAGCACACCACACTTGATCGGCACTGCTTGGTAATATTTTCCAATATCCACCTAAACCAGTTGATTGTAATTGGTGTTCGTCTAAACAATTGTTATCTATATGTTGATAAGCTGTTAGTAAATTATTATTATCATAGTCATATGGAATTTTATCATCATTTATTATATATTTTTCTTTACTATTTATTTGATTGTTTTGTGACTGATTTTGTTGATTACAATTTGTTGATGATGCATCTGTTGCCTGATGTATATTCCGACTTGATTTAATAAAACCACCACCACTATTATTATCATACTGCAACTGTGTAGGTGAAAAATAATATTTATCACTTTGTAAAATACTTGTATCAGGAATTGATGAATGAAATGGTGATGTTGATAAATTTAATTGTTGACGATTTTTACAATATTTCATATTATTATAGTAATTAATACTATCTGGTGAAAGTCCATTGAAATAATTATGATTATTATGATAATGTTGATTATTACTATAATTCTCAATATCATCTATTATTTTATGACATTGCTGTGCACTTAAATTATTATTATTTGATTCTAATTGATGATTATTTATAAAATGTGATGGTATTGTTAAATTATTTGCTGATATTGTGTTTTGATTATATATATTATTTAAGTCATAATCACTACGATGTGATTTTAATATTTTATCAAAATTACTAGTATTAAGTGTTAACGCTGTGGTTGATTTTATTGAATTTCTTCGTTCAGTTGAATTTTTAATATTATTATTATTTAATTTATAATTATTGCTATTACAATTTATAGTTAATGAATTATTATAATTATCATTAATTTGTTGTTGTTGTTGTTCTTGTTGTTGACATGATGGTTTTAATGCCATTGTATTTAAACACGTAATCGAACCAGATAATGAATTTGATTTTATTTGTGTACAAAGATTTGTTGATTGACGTTTCTTTAACATACTTAAATTTTTATTAATTGCTATTAATTTTTGTTGAGCCATTTCATAATCTGCTTTATGTGATCGTCGTATTGACTAAAATATATATTTTGTTTTAAATTTATATACTATGTATAAATAAAATATAATTATATGTATAAAATATATAAAAAAAAAAGTAATTACTTTTGATAGATTAGGATCGTTTGATAATTTAAATGATTTATTACAAATTTCCTGTTGAACTTTTTTATCTAAGAGAAAATTTTCAATTTCACTATCCTGAAATAAAATATTTATGATATATACAGCTATAAATACATATTTAAATAAAGTGATGATTTGTATTTACTTCATTTGATAAAAGTTTTGGTAGCTTAAAACTAGTACCAACTTTACGTCTTAATATTACATTATTACTATTGCCATTCTCAATACAATTATCTAAACTTCCATTTATAATTTGAGCCTCCTGTAAAAAAAAATATTTATTATATATAGTTATAGTCACATACAAAGTTTTAAATATTTTTTACCTGTTTTTGAATTTGTTGCAAAAGTAAATTCTTCTCATTTAAAATTTTTTCTAATTCAGATTTTTTTAATTTTAATGCTTGAATTTTACTCCAGTTTACAGGATTATTTGTTGATGATGGTGCAGTACCAGTTGTTTGTTGTTGTTGTTGTTGTTGTTGGTGCTGATGTTGATCATTTGAATTCGTGGAATTATTTGTAGTCATTGTTAGTGAACTATTACTAATTAAGGTATTATTGAAATTATTATAATCCTGATCAAATTGAGGTCTCATATTATTTTATTATTATTTTCTTAACAAAATATATTTAACTATAATATTTATTTTGAAAGAAAATCATTTTACATGATTGAAATTTTTAAGTCAACAGCGCAGCCGTCACATATTTTTCTATGAAAACTATAATTTCATATTTTTATTAATAAAAAATACACAAAATAAATTTTCTTTTTTTCAGATAACGAAATAAAGTAAAATTTTTATATCTCGTACTATTTTTCAGCTTAAATAAATATAAACTAATATGCATTTACGATATACACATAAATGCAAAAGAAAGATGGTGGGTAATGTACTATTTATTTATATAGTAAAACCCATAAAACATTTTCGATTGCGCACTCAATTTTCCTATGGAACTCTAATTCGCTTACTGCGCACAGGGTATTATTCTGATAGAGTATCCATATTATGCTGGTACACCAAGTTAAGAAATTCAAAACCTAATTGATTGCACCTTTTTTTGTGAGGCTTAAAAATTAAAAATGTTTATTTTTTAGTTGGTTGAAACCAATTAATTTAAACCAAAATACATTTCATTATTATTATATATTTCGTTGCCACCTAGTCGTAGAAATATAAGTTAAGTCTATAAACAATTATTGGAGCGTCACCTAGCAGAGAGTAGAATTTTGACATTATTTCATTTTCCGATTATTTTGACATTTTGTCATTGACTTTTGCATTTTTATCAAAACAATAATATTTCTTTACCATTTTTAATGTATAAAAATATATAATGTATAAAAATATATAAAAAAACATATATTTGAAATAATTATGGTGTTGCATGTTTCAGAAAATTTAAATAAATGTATTAAATAAGACAAAAAGTAGTAAAAATGTTTAAGTATAATTTATATTTTCAAATTTTAATTCTTAAAAAATTGTTTAACTAAATTGTGCTAACATATAAATAATATACTAAAACTTGTACCACTCCTTATAAATATTTAATAATTTAAATTATAAAAGTAAAAACATTTATCTAATTAATTTCTATTTAGAAATTAATATATTTTGTGTATAATAATAATAAATAAAAAATAAATATATATATAATTAAGTAAATAATAAATCTTTGAAAATTAAGGGGTTTCAACACTATTTACTGTATAGTTATTTAAGCTGAAAAATAGTACGAGATATAGAAAATAATATTATTTTGAAAAAATTAAAAGAATCAATTTTTTTAATTTTAATAATACTCTTATTCTTTTAGTAGGTCCATAAATATGTGTAAAAAAAACCTACATATAATGCTTCCTTATCTGAATACTTCAATAACCAAAATAGAAGTTTATTTTAGTTGCATTGCCGACAAGGATGAACAAAATATTAATTATTTGATGATCTTCCTTCTTTAAAGAATGTCGGTAATATATTAAGTCAAAGTAGAAAACAAAAAGTGGCGACCACTAACAGGTTGGTCACAATATTCCACAAGGTATATAAAATAATATATTTTTTCTTACCATGCAGTGTTGTTCCCCTTAAGCTATATAGAATTATTATTATTATAAATACATATATATATATATATAATAGATAGTGACATAATCCTTTTAATTTAGTGATATCATTTAGGTCACCAAATTTCCATTTACGGCTGGGATTAAAGAAAATTCAAAAAACGGCTCATTAGTATAAATTACTAATAGGTCTAGTTAACTGAATTATTTGTGGCAAAAAGAAAAATAACTTAAAACAAGAAATAAAATTGTGTTCAAATATTAATAAAATATTTATTATAATAGAGGAACTTTTTAAAAGTTGAATAATAAATAAGAAATTAAAAAAATGCGAATACTAGAAACTTATAACTTTGAAAATCAAACAACTTATGGTATTAATGGACCAATAAAAACAGCTACACTAATAGGTCCAAATAAATTAGCTATTGCTAATGATATATATATTAAAATTTATTGCATTGAAGAAAGAAATAATGATAATAAGCAATCTTCAGAATCATCTATTAATGATGATCTAATAAATAGTGGTACATTAAATCCAAATATTAATACCGAACAAAAAACCAAAGAAATATTTTATTTTACTACATTTGGTGATATACATGAATTGAAATTTTGTAAAATTGGTATGTATAACGAAACCTTTAAAAATAAAGAAAATGATATTTTTATGTTTCACACAAAATAAGTGTTTGAAATTCATAAAAATTAAAAGTATTTCATTTTCTCAAAAAAAAAAAAAAAAAATAATATCTATATATATATTTTTAAATTTTTATAGGTAATTATTTGTTAAGTTTAGAAAATTTTGCCTCATTTGATGAGAAAATTATAAATAAAGATGAATTAAATAATAAACAACAACATAATAAAAATAAAGAGCTTAAAGTACGTGTTTATACAAATTTATTACAAGTCTATGACAATTATAAAAATAATTGTAATAATATTAATATTGATTATGAAATACCATTAATTGTACCACGTATTGCTGCTAAGGTAACACCAACAGTACGCTGTAATGGTATAGAAATGATTGAATTGGATATAACTGAACCGCCTGATATGATAACATGTTGTGAGGTAAAGTATAATAAATTCTTATGTATATAATCGCATATTTTCTTATATCTCGCATACAATTAATTTTTAAAATTTATATATTTTTGTTTTAGGAAACTGGAAATATTTTAGTTAAATCAAAAATTCGTTTATATTTATATGAATATCGTGAATGTTATAATGAAACACAACGTTTTAATTATATAGATTTTTTTGAATTTCCATTTTATGTTGAATTAAATTTTATACCAATTCAAATAAAATTAGTGGAAAATGTTTGTGCAGCTGTTAGTAAAAAAAATTGTACTGTATTTAAAATTATAAATATAAAATTAAATGATATAAACAATTCAAATTTACAAATTGATGATTCTGGTGGTATAAGTTTAACAACCTCAGCAACAACAACAACAGCTGATTCTAGTATTAGCGAAATAACAGGTAGTGGTATCGCTGGATACTCTAAAAATTATAATAATCATGAAGATGATGAAAAATATTTAAATTCAAACGAGGATTTTAATAGTAGTGATAATAAAATAAAATATAATAATAATAAATCAACACTACCACCACATATGACAACATGTATTGATTTTAAAAAGGCATTAGAATTGAATATTGGTTATAATAACGAGACATTAATATGTGAAATTGAATCATCATTATCTAATAATTTAAAAGATTTAACAAAAAAAGAAACTACAAATGCCACTACCACAAAATTTCAAACAATAGAAGATTATCCAACACAATCAAATGATATTAAAGTTAAATTAATTGAAAATAATTCGTTAAATAATGAATGGAACAGTGAATTAGGAATAAGAACAGCACCACAACCATCAGCTTTATTATTATTATCATCAGAATCAGCATCATCTTCATCATCATCACCATCAGTACCAGTTAATCAACTATATAAATATGATATAAAAAAATTATTACAAATTCAAATGGCTAGTGTAAAACAAAAAAAAATTTCTATTGGTGAAAAATTTACATGCTTAGATTTAAAAGCAATTTATATAAAGGAACATAATAATAATAAAACTAATAAAAAGCCTATGAATCCCAAAACACAATTGAAAAAAAATCATTTTTCAATGAAATCAAAATTATATAATAATTGTATTGGTTTTAGTTTTATAATAACAACAACAGCATCTGATGGTTATTTATATCAATTTTCAAATAATTATAAATGGCATACAGATAATGAAAAACCATTAACTAAATATCAATTTACAGCACCAGTTTTAGACGTTATTATAAATGATTTTGTATTACATGCAATAACGCGTGATACAATTGAAACAGTTACATCGCGTATTGGTCATAAATTATTTACTAATTATTATGAATATCCAATGTTAAGTTTACCGTATCCATATCAAACTTCACCAACACCAGATATGCAAATATTTTGTATGAAATTGCATACATTTATAAATACATATTATTCATTAACAACATTAAATAATATTATATTAATATCATCAACATTACCAGTTAATAATCAAGAGCATCATCAACAATATAATAATGATGATCATGATATAAAAAGTGATAATAATAAACTATCATGGACGGTATATAATTTAAAAATGCCAGATCCAATACGGTTAGCTAATGATTTAGATGAATGTGCTAAAGAAACATTAAATGGTAATATTAATATAAAAAAACATAATATTTTATATAATGATAATTCATCAATAATTGATTTAGTATATGAATTGTTAACTGAATCAAATATTATATTACGTTTAGCTAAATATTTAAATATAAATTATACAGATATATATCGACAAAATATTGATGAAATTTATTATTTAAATTGTAAAAAATTAGCAGATTTGGTAATACGGTCAGTATTTAAATTATATATTTCATAAATAGATAATTAATATATTTTTGTTTTATTTACAGATCTGATAATGAAGAAAAGTACAGTGATGCAATTGGTTATTACCGTATATGTAAAACTTTACCATATGATATTTATAAAACATATTTTGATAATTTAATTAATGAAAATAAAATAGAAAAAAATAATATATTTATTGGTTTATTACACACAATGAAAATATATATAATAAATTTTATTAAAAAACGTTCAGATTCAAATTGCTTATATGAACAACATAATATTATATATAAAAATGATAATTTATTAAAATTTCTTGAAATGAATAATAATAAATTAAACCGAAATTATGAAATATTATTATTTGGCCATGAATTATTTAATTTTTTTTATATAAATAATACAAATACATTATCAATAATTGGTTTAAAATCAATACCATTTTTAGATTGTAATATTAATAATTATATATTATATTTTGATATTAAAAAAAAATTAACAAATTATGATTTATTACTTAATTCATTGGTATTATGTCGTAATAAAAATTATAATTTAGCATTAAATAAATTTGAAAAAATATCACGCATAGAATTATATTTCGCATTAAAATTTGCATTTCATATTATATTCGATGAATATAATTTAAATGATAATAATATTATTGATAATGATGACAATATAAATAATGATTATAATAATGATTTAATAAATATAAATTTACAAACATTTTCTGAATTTACTGAAAACATTTTATTTCATACTAAAAACTTACAATTAATTGAAGCAATTAGTGATGTTTTCATATATTACTTATGTATAACAAATAAAATTAATATAAATTGTATATTTGATTTATTTGTAAATTATTTTTCATTACATGTTGAATATATTAATGATATTGATAATAATAATAATGATATACCGCGTAAAATATGTGAAATAATTTTAGGTGTTTATTTTTATGAATATTTTTCAACAATTGATATAAATAGTTCAAATAATGATCAAATAAAATTAACAACAACAATGACCACATCATCATCAGCAACATCTATAAATATATCAGCAGAACATTTAACAAATGATGATGATGATGTTTATGATAATAATGATAATGGAAAATTATTAACAGATATTATTGAAAATAATGAAAATCCTAGTAAAGATACTAATTTTGGTGGTGATTGTAATAATATTGATTTAAATACTTTAAGTAATTTAAGTTTATTAACAAATGATGAAAAATTAAATTTTGGATTAGCATCAACTGTACAGTCAAATTTATATAATAATGATGTTAAAAAACATAAATTAAATATTAATGATAATGTTGATGAAAATATACAACGAAATGGATCAATAATAAAAGATAATTCTGAATCAAAGGCACTTATATTATTATTAAGATTATATTTAGGTAATTTATTAATTGCAACACGCAAACAACAACCAAATACTAAAGATAATAAATTAAATATTGATGATAAAAAATTATATATATTAAAAATACGAGAAGAATATGTTAATGATTTAATAAAACAAAAAATTAAATTAAATAATAATAAAAATAATGTATATCACAAATTTAATGAAATTTCACCAAAAATCTTACCAAATTATGAAAATTTTGAATTGGAACAAAGTCATAAATTTTATCATGATAAAAATTTTGATATTGATAATAGTGTAAATATTGATGATGATAATTCGGATAATCCTGAAGATGATATTCAGTCATATATAAGACCTATTGCATGTTTGGATGAGAGACCAGTTTATTTAAATCGAATGAAACCATTTAAAAGTAAACATTTTTTAAGTCGAAAATTTATTGGTTACAATGACGACATAATTGTTTGGGTGCTTAAAATACAGGTAATTAATTTATAAATGTAAAATATAAAAACAGGGTTATTTAAAAAAAATATTCTTTTTTTTCAGTGTCTATTATCATCACAAAAAACTGATTATATTATACCAGATTTCTTATCATTTATACAAAAAAATTTGGATCTAATTGGTATTGATAGTTTTATAACAATATTATTACCAAATGATTACGGTATAAAATATTTAATGCAATGTTCACCAGATGCTCTTTATGATTATGGTAAATATTATCAAGTAAATGATAATATATATTGTTCCATATTACGTCAATTAATTTCAAATGTTCGAAATGCTGATGTAAATTCAATGTGTACAAATGAAGAATATAAAAAAGCATTGGATTGTAAGTATTACTTTATTTTTATTTTTAGGTAAAATTGGTCCATTTCCAATTCATTTTGATCGTCTATGATTGTATATCTAATTTTTTTTAAGTTTGTGGATACAAATACATAATATTAAAAATGATAAAAATATTATATATTTTATTATTTATATAAAATCGAAATTGATTTGATTTTATATAACCAAATTGTTTTGTTGAGGGAAGATTTTATTTGTAAAAACACCAAATTGAAGAGAAAAACGGACCGATTTTACATAAAATATACAATATATGAGCCAATAATTTTGAATTGATTTTTGGAATCGAAGTTTATCAAATAAAATAAAGAAAACACTTTATATCAGTTAAATTTAGTGGCTTATATATTATAAATAAATAAATTTTAGTTTACAAATTATAATTTACTTTTTTTAGATACGTTAGATCATTTATTTAATGATCGGACTTTTGAATCATTTTTAAATTGTCTACCACCTGAAGAAATTCAATTAGCAGGAAAAGATATTTACCGCCAACGTAATCCAGCTGATTATGAAAACATAATTGGATTTAATAAAAATGATATAGAAAACTTAGTAAATGATAAAGAATCAAATATTGTTATGGATAATGTGGATGAAACAAATATATTTCAATTAATGTTAAGAAAAGGTGTTGCCAGACAACGATGTGAAGCACTAAATGCAATGATTGAATCAACTGGAAAGCAATTATTTGAAGCATCAAAAAATCAATAAAAATCCTATAAATTCCGTTTTGTTTTTATTAGGAAATCTATTGATATATATATATATATATATATATATATATATGCAATATATTGAAATGAAATTGTTTTGTTTTTAATATGAAAATAATTTTCTTAATATAGTTTTTGTTAACACAATGTTTTCTAATCTCACATTGCTTAAATAGCATAAGACTATTCTTTCAATACAATTATATTAATAGTTTATCAATTTTATTAATGCTTTAAATATTGTTAGACGGCTACAATAAAAAAATTGAAATTTTATTATGAATTGTATAAATTATTTTTTTTTTTTTAATTTTTGTGCTTCAATATTTTATTAAAATGTAATTAGTTAGGATCAGATTGAAATTGAAGCATAAAATCTTAAGTACTATGCGATACCAAAAAATAAAATGAAATGTGAAATAAATTGCTAATTGCAACTTGTATACGAGCCAATTAAACTTGATGGAAATAAAATTACATTTGCCCAAATTTCAAAATAAACAAATCAAATGCAGCAAATAACCAATAACTTTTATCCATCAAAAAGACAACATTGCATCACAAATAAAGCAGTAATAAATCAATCACAATAGATTGTTAAACTTTATACCTACTCTTTTATGAACTACATATAATTTAAGTAAAAACTACGAATCTTGGATTTACATAAGGAATTTATGTCAAGTACGTTTTCTCTATAAATAAGCTTTAATTGATAAATAAATCCATGTATATAGTCAATTATTACTTTACCCTTAGCGTAGTATAACGCGAATGGTAAAGTAAGTAATAATTAAGCATATTCATGAATTTATTTATTTTAGTACTTGAAGGATGGTTTTTCTTCTATCAATTCAGTCACAGAATATTTTTTGTAAAAAGTATTATTTCCAGTGCTGTTACTATTTCATCAGGTTAAAAGAAAAAAATAAATTCGTAACTATGTCAAATTTAAAAAGCTCTTTTGTACAAATGGAAAGCAAAATTAATGTTTTAAATAATTTTAGACAATTAATGCTGAAATAGTGAATTCTAAAATTAAAGAAAAAACATGTTTTATTGTGAACACAAATCGCCATTTATTATTATCGACGAGTATATGTGCTTTTCAATAATTAGTCAAAAAGACCGAATCCCATGTCTTCATCGTCTTCTTCCTCAGATTCTTCTTTTTTCTCCTCTTTCTTCACCTCTTTTACTTCAGGTTTTGCAGTTGGAGCGGATGAAACAGCAGCAAATTTACTGGGATCTTTAATATATTCCTTAATTGTGGTCGCTTCTTTGAATTCCACCTCAGTAGTAGCAGCAATAGCCAATAAGTTTTTGAATCCATTGGCAACGCTGTGTGGCACAGATGCAATTGTTGGATATCCAATTGATAGACAAAGAGCAGCCAAATTTGCAACACCACTTTGGAATTTCGCTCTTAAATCTTCAGCCTTTATATCCAATATTTCAGGTGCAAAAATAGAACCGGAATCATAAACTTGTTCAATAATGAGCCCATACGAAAATGGAGAAATATTCAACATGTTTAATAAAGTGGCCTCTGAAGCTCCAACCTTATCACCGGGTTTCAAAATTGGTACGTCGTTTATAATTTCAATAGTACCTTTCGAAATTTTAGTAGGGATGGATAAAGCTTGGAAAAACGAGGTTTTTTCGGGACCCAATCCTGTATTCTGTGCTGGGATAATAACAGATAGCGGAGCAATTGCACCATTACGAGCTGGTGCCCGGACTTTGCTTTCCATAAGTTTGTCGCGAATTTCAGCCAAATCACCTTTAGTAAAAACAAATCCAACATTTCCTTTAATATGAGGCAACAATTTCTCTAGAGCAGCATTATTTTCTAGATGACCACGAATTGCTTTGCGCATCATAGTATTTTTGCCCATAAGCACAACTCCTAAGCCACGGAGGGAAGTTCGAATTTGTTGCATCTGCTTTGACCCAACATTGTCTGCACCCACGATGAAGCATTTCGGATATTCATCAAATAATTGCTATAAATAATAATTTTTTTTTAATTTGTAATAGTTACGAAACAAATTGGAATAGATTGTTTTCCAGAAATTTACAATAAAATAATCAGACTTGGAAGTGTCCACATAATAAATTAACTAATGCTCGGGTTCAGCTATTTCTAGCTAAAGCATTTTTTATTAATTTATTAAGACTCAATTAAGATATCATCATTTATATTTTTAGTTTTTATAATTTTTTTACTTACAACAACTTTAACAAAATAACTAGCCTTCCAAGCAGCTTTGTTCTCCCTACCCATCTTTTAGTGTAGTTAGGGAATCTTTTTCAGA
Organism: Empis livida; assembly: GCA_963932195.1. Lineage (NCBI taxonomy): Eukaryota > Metazoa > Arthropoda > Insecta > Diptera > Empididae > Empis > Empis livida. Next base: position 4,324,949 of record OZ010647.1, read on the forward strand.
ATTTAAGAACTATAATAAAAAATTATTTGTAGGTTTTAATAAACAATTATATATGATTATATAAATTTTTAAAGATTTTTATTAAATAAAATCCTCTTACCAAAGCAAGTTTTCAAAAAACACAACTACGTCGTTTGACACGCAGAAAGTAAAAAGGAAATGAATTCATTTCGTCGGCGCATTCAGTTTTACCATAGTAAAATTCTATTCTAGCCCCGAGAAAGAGTAAATTAAAAAAAATTATAGATTGTGCCCTATAAGCCAGGCGCATAATTTTGACAAAAATTTAGTTCAGATTTCCTTTCGTTCAACTTTACTAATTTTCAATTTAATTCAAATCCTTTATTTGAATTTTAAAATTATTTCAACTTGGTTTTAGTATATCTGAAATCTTTGCACATATTATCGGTACTACTAATTTCTCAGCATGGTCAGGTAAATCATCTACCTTCAAACCTAAACAAGTCATTTGAAAAATTTTTCAAATATGTTGTTTACAATCGAAATTTGTTTACTTTCTAGAAATTTGATGTTCCGCATTTAAAATAACTTAAAAAATGTTAAATTTTTAACTACTTTCATGCAATGAAATACTTTCCAAAATAATAACAAAAATCTTTGAATTTTCTCCGAATCTGAACCACTAATTTTTTTACAGGGACAGCGAATTTACCTGCACTTATATTGTATATTTTATCAGTAAGCAGTAGCAGCAAACTCACTCAACTACATTTATAAAACTACAGATGACCATTTATAAGAAAGAATAAAAAAAAAAAAAATAAAAAAAAAAATTGTACGGCGTCGTTTCTGAATAACTAAAATATTTGATTTTTTATTGAGTTTTTAACGTTAAATAATTCCTAAAATGTCTAGAAATGAATGTCGAATTTATGTTGGAAATTTGCCTCCTGATATAAGAACTAAAGATATTCAAGATTTATTCCATAAGTTCGGAAAAGTAACATTTGTTGACTTAAAGAATCGGCGTGGGCCACCATTTGCATTCGTAGAATTTGAAGATGCAAGGTATGTTTATATAAATAAATTGGCTATTAAAGTATAATAATGTATTTTATAGAGATGCAGAAGATGCTGTGAAAGCTAGAGATGGATATGATTATGATGGGTATCGTTTACGTGTAGAATTTCCAAGAGGAGGAGGACCGGGTAGTTATCGTGGAAATCGAAATGATCGAAGTCGTGGGGAAGGTAGGGGTGGTAGAGGTCCACCTACAAAAAGATCACAGTTTCGAGTACTTGTCTCTGGGCTGCCGCCATCAGGCTCATGGCAAGATTTAAAAGACCATATGAGGGAAGCAGGTGATGTATGTTTTGCTGATACATATAAAGATGGTACAGGGGTTGTAGAATTTTTGAGACATGAAGACATGAAATATGCTATTAAAAAATTAGATGATTCCAGATTTCGTTCTCATGAGGTTAATTATATATGAATTCATAAAAGCATATTCAGTAACTTATTTAAATTTTCTGTAGGGTGAAGTTGCTTATATAAGAGTTCGTGAGGATACGGGCGAAGAAAAGGGACGTGACTACCGTGACAGGTTTGTTTAATATTACAATAAAAATTTTGGCATTGCTATTATCTCTAAAATAGTAAATATCTGTAAAAAAAAAAACAGTTGAAGTATAGATTTAATTTTTCCATTTCTTTATTACATTTCTCATAACAGGATTTACATTTTATTCATATATCAAAAAAATAGTTTACGCGTAACACAATTTATAAGTATTATAACAGTTCTGTTTATATTGAAGGTTCGATTTAGATTTTAAATGGACTTTTTTTAATTTATATTTTATGACGGTTGCCGTATGGTTATCGCTTATTTTAAACTTTCATATAAACGTACTTCACATATCAAAACAAAAATTAATTTATTTATACAATTAATTCGCTAATTTTATGCACTTTATTGATTATAATATGTATTAACAGTAATGAAACAGTGCAATTACTCTTCATCAAATAAAATAAAGTAGATAAAATTCATAGTTATATATAACAACTATATAATTAAAACCTACTTTTTTCGGAAGAGCCAAATTTGGTATTTTAATTAATTATGGGTAATGATAATTACATAGGACAATATGGTTTAATTTTTTAAAATTTAAATCAATTGAGTTATAGATACAAAATATTTAATATTTAAAGAAATTATATTTAAATAGAATTTTAACCAAATCTCCGTAATAAGTATAACCAGCACCAGGCATAATCTTTCTGCGCTAAAATGTAAAATAATTATACTAAAAAAATGTTGTGGCCAAAAATATATGAAATTAAACATTAAATTCACGGCAAATCACTCACAAAAATATTATTAACTGCAAGAAATAATAGCTTAATGACATATAAAGTTATGTTGTTTATAAAATTTAGCCATCGTGCAATTTAGTCAAAGTTAAATAACAAATCAAAAATAACTTTTTAAAATATTTTATCTATTTATTTATTTTTTGCATCTATAAGTAGATTACGTATATTTCAGAATTTAATGCCACTGTAAACTTTTAAAGTTTTAATATGCGAAATATCCGTGAAACTTAAAAATTGTGAAGTTGTCATGAAACTACAAGCATAAAATATTTTCTTTACAGATCTCGGTCGAGGTCATATTCTCCACGAAGAAGACGGGGTACTCCAACATATTCACCTGTACGCAGATCTTCATTTTCCAGATCACGTTCGGACTCCAGGTCAAACTACTAAAATGATTCTGATTTTAATTTTTTCAAAGATTTAAACATACCATAATTATTACAGATTAAAATGTATTTCTTACTAAAAGAAACAAATATTTCAAGGAATATAAGCTATACTCGTATAAACATTCCTTGGTAAAAAGTATCTATTAATAAAACCAATTTGATTTAAAAAAAAAGGGAAATCTGTGTTCAAATTAAAGTAAACCAATATTAATTATTTTTAATAGTATTATATTATTTCAACTCTACTTTATATGAGTTCAATTAATTTCTAAATTAAATATTTTTATTTCAAAGAGATATACATAAATTTATTAATTCGAGGTATCAACTTCTGTAAATTCTACATTAATTTCCAAAACTAACGAAAATGATTAAGAATGTTCCTTATTGTACACAAGTATTATATTATTATTTTTCCCTTATATATACATGTGTATCAAATAATTTATTTCATAGATTTTTACCATATTTAAGTATAAAATTCGTAACTTAGTAAAACAAATCTTATTATTCGTATTCTAAATTTCAAAATTTTATATTGGTAATATATAATTATTTTAGTACTGGTCGTCTTTCTCCATGTGAAATACGCAGACACTAAAATATATAAATTTAATTAGGAGAAATCATTCTATTCAAACATAAACATAATTTGCAATTCAAATAATTATAAAACCGTGATAAATGAACGTTATAAAATTATTTGGGAGACACAGAATAATATTTGTGAGATATATATTTTTTCCTGAAGTATAATATAATGAGGAAAATTTAAATTAATTTTACTAGATTCAATAATTTATATCAAGTCGAAGAAAATATGTTAAAAGATGTTAAATAATTTAGATTTAATATGTTAAATCTAAATTATTGTACGGTTGTAAATGAAAAATGTAAATGTTTGAAGCTTTTTAAATTTAAGCAATAAATCCATCAGCAATATATTTCTTGCACAATTTAATTATAAAAAACAAATGTTCGTAAATTCAAATAAATTTTTAATTTATCTTAGCTTTTTATATAATTTTTCTACATGAGATAAATACTAAATTTACTCGGGACCTAAAATCTATGAAAAAAAAAATATTTTAAACGGTAAATAGACTTTATTGTTGCCCAAAAACTCGGTAGATGTTGAAAATATTTTTTAAATAGTTAAATATAAGGGTATTTTAAATATGAAGGGTATTTTGTCATCATATGTATTATAGAAAATTAGCTTCTATTTAAGTGTTTTAAAATTTAAATATAAAACAATTTTGTATCTTTGAATTTTATTTACTTGTTGTGATTGTGCAGTTATACAGCTTGTCCATCCCTTACCTCGTTTCATTATAGTTTAATTTTGTGGATCAAATATTATGCGTGTAATTTTTAAATAATCTTAAAACAAAATATAAATCATTTATCCTTTAAATCGTACTTTCTATGTTTAATTGTTTAAGATATAATTTACTTTACCAATTTACAAGTTCATATAATAGTAACTGAATCATAAGTTTTCCTAATTAATTATGGCAATTTAACATAGAGAAAGTCGATCTGTATTTATATTTTTCAAATTTAATTTATTATTCTCGATTTTTTCTTGAATACTATATTTTATTTTATAACAATTAATGCTTTTTTTATTTTATTTTTTTTGTAAATGGATATGATGGCATGTACAAGGAAATTTGTTCCTGGACTTTATTTTAAACACTGGAATTATACCTTCTGTGGAAATGATCAGTTTTAGAATGGATGTGATTGAATATGGAAAGGAATATATATTAAATATTTTATCACATCGTGGGATAGGCTTAATTTTATTTAGAAAATGGAGCAAATAAATATTGTACAGTAAGGAACTGACTGCGTTGGATAATTAATATTTTGGAAACTAACGCTACACAATTTAGGATAAAAGGAACAGGGTAATATATAATATGATTGATGCTTCTCATGAAATGATTTATTTAATCTAACAAAATAAAATAATATATAGACTTTTATTTGGCCAATGCGATTTTTATAAATATCTAAATTAAAATATATCTCGTATAATTGTGATATTTTACAAAACATTTATTAGTTGATTCTTCTTAACTATTCTGTTGTAATTTTTTAAATAAGAATTCAATTTTTGCGGAGTTTATTTTAACTAGCGTTGATATTCAATCTTAAATTTAAGAGATTTCATCTAAAAAAAACTACAAAAATAACATACCTATAATTTAAAATTCATTATCGATATCTGAAATATATTTTTAAGGTATTCTAACTTCAAAATATTTAAATTCGTTTGATTAATAAATTTTTATTAACCGGTCTGCAATAAATAATAATAGTCGGTATTCGTTTCAGTTATTTAATACCACAATTTAGTTGATTTTGTTATAAAATTCAAAAATATAAATAAGTTTTAATCTAAAAAAATGAGAAGATATCAAATTTAAAGTTAAAGTATTTTAAATCAAATATTTCAAGTAATTGTCCGTAATATCCAATAAATCTGCTGTACAGCAGAAATAGTAAAAGGTGCTTGTCGAGAATTATATATTTACACATTTATCAAAATATAAAATTAAAAAGCGTGCGATTTCACAAGTAATTGTGAAATCGATTCTAAAAATTTAAGTATGTATTTTAAATAGATAGAAATATATTTTAGAATACACTGTCCCATAATGTCAAAAATAAGAATTTCAGAATCTTTTATTTTATTCTACTCATCATTACGTATTAAATTACAGTTTATGTATGTACTTGCATATTAACCATACTGACTGAAGGCATGCTTTTAATGGGGAAAATTGTAAATTGTGCAAGGGAAATTGAAATAGGCAATAAATTATAATTTTATATTAGAAAAAATAGATTGTTGCCTTTCGAAAATTTTATTTTTTTGATAGGGAAATGCCGCACAAATACAAATTTTATTTTATCTACCTTTGTTAAAATTGTAAATTATTGGCGTTTATATCGATTAAATTCCATTTTAATAAATTAACTCAAAACTTTTAAATATTAATATTAACTGAAAACTTTCAAAAGGAAAATTCCAGTATTCAAAAAGTTTTTCTTAATGGCAATCCTTTAACGAAATTGCAATAAAAAAGTGCTACCATGCTAACAAGGTTTTCCCTGGTATTTTAAAAATGTATTTAAATTTTTTTTATTTTTTTAAAATGTATTATATTTTATTTTTTTGCAAAAAAAAAAACCAATTTAGTTCAACAACTTGTACGGATAAGATGACTAGAGAAACTGGGCATAAAATTTTAAGTGTTCCACGGTCTTTTAACAATGAAATGGTCTTTCACAAAAATGGTTTGACAAAAAAATTAATATTAATTGGCAATTGAAAATGCAGTGATTTGAAATGAAACATTGTGGGTGGATTGTAATTTTTAATGTATTATTTACAAAAACAATTTCGTAACATTAATTATTTAGTAGTTATGGATTGGTAATGATACGTATTGGTTGTTATCAGTATCATTTCTTTATTTTATGCGCATAAGATGTCATATGTATGGCAATTACTAAAAGCGTTTCCTTTTCTCAAAAGATGTAGCGCACATTCAATATTTTTAAGCAAACACATCTTTGCAGCTCTATCCTAAAAAAATTCTGATCATAAACTTTTTCTACTCTATTCGAAAAAAAACTGAAAGTTCAACAACATAACCAAAATAAAAATATTTTTGGTGTTTGTTTATCTGTTAGAATCAAAATTATAATTGATATTACAAAATTTCTCGATATCCAAGTGTTTTTTGAATATAATTTTTTTGGGAAAAATGTAATATTTCGTTCTATTGTAGAACAAAAAGAAGTCAGAATTTCATGATTTCTGTGCAGAATCGCAAGAATGTATCATTTTTAAATGCAGAATTTTCAGTCGAGAAAAGAAAACGTAATAATTATATTTTTTTATGAATTTTTTATGTAAATATCTGTTTTATATTTTTTAAATAGTTTATTTAGAATAATTAAAATAAAAAAGAAATAAAATACTAATTTTATTTTAATTTAAGTTTTTATTAGTTTTACTTGTTTTATTGAAAGAATTGATTGGGAAGAAAGTGTAAAATGAAAGTGACCTCATAAGTTTTTAATTGATTTTTTAAATTTTTTATTTTCAATTAATTTTTTACTGCAGTAAAAGGAATGGATAATGTGAAAATTATAGGTTTCCCTTCTATAACACTATTATAATCTACTATAATAAGTTTGTTATTAATAAACATCTAATATCAACTTTTTTTTGTAAGGCTTCCTGTCTACTACACGTTATTGCGGGCATTTCAAATACATTTTTCTTGCAACAAAGCAACTGGCCTAAAATTAATTTTACGTAACTGACTGCTTTGCGCTGCTTTTCCGTTCTAACGCAGCATTCCTACTCCATTATACATACACCGCACATATATCAACCCGATATATTTCGGTAGCCTCTACGCTACAACACTACAAAACTTGACAAGAAACATCTGGATGCTAAATTTGTCGAAAAAATTGCGACTCAATTTAATAGTAATAGCAAATGTAGTAGATTCAAAAAAAAGGAAGTATAAATTTATGAAAACGGTACAAAAGTTTCAATTACATAAATATGTAGTCATGGAAGTGCCCTAAATCCAAATTTGATAAACAATAAACCAAAACTATTAGTTCTCTATATAATCACACAATAGTATTTGCTACTTTTGTGTAGTACAGAATATTAAATTTCAAAAGTAATAAATATTATTAAATCTTTAAAAGAATGAATTTTTAAGAAAAATACTCAATTAATGGTAAGGCAGTAGATTATTTTCTTTCTATTACAAATGTAGCATGTTTTTATCGTAAAAAAAAAGTAGTCAACAAAAAAAAACAAAGAACTTAGAACTGCTACAATAGTTTGGCCGCGGCAATGCTGATCATAGAGTAAACAGCAGAACCACATCAGTTCATTCCGTAGTTTTCAGTTATATATATATAAGATAACAATTACAATTTATTATTATATTTCCATAGCCGTGAAGAAATTATTTTAACTAAACCCGAATTATATTATAATGGCTGAATATGAAAATTGCAGGAAAGGGAAACTTATCTTAAAAGGAGAAAAACATAAGTAAGATAACATAAATTGGATTATATTTATAGTATTACAGCCTATATAGCATATAAGGAACATACAATGCAATGTTCAATAGTACGAACGATGAACATAAAAATAAAGCAATTAATATATTTTCGATACATGTTTTAAAACGTTTATAAACATAAAGGTTACAAATTTTGTTAAATTAAATATAATATTCATTTTTTAAGGTCCAAAAAACGAAAGAGAAAGATATCGGAATCGGAATCAACAAAACGTACACCTCAAACAGATGAAGATGCCATTTCTCATGGCGGTTGGTGGAAGGTTTCAAATATTTTAGATATTTGTGGTCTTACCGCAATTGAAATAGGAAAAAACACGTACCTTAAAGCTTTAGATAACGGAATGTTTACTTTAGGAGAACCTCATAAGGAAGGGGAGGGTCCAGCTCCTGAAGAAATTTTAACAGCATTTCAAAGTAACGCAAATAAAGTTGCCTTTAAATCTGGTTATGGAAAATACTTAAGAGTAGAACTTGATGGAGTTGTCACCGGAAGATCAGAAGCAGTCGGGAACATGGAACAATGGGAACCAATTTTTGAAGTAAATTGTGTTCGTAATTCATATTTATAATATTAATGCAGATTCTTTTCAGGATGACAAAACAGTATTAATGTCTGATACTAAGAATTATATGAGTATTGATCCTGTTAATGGATCTTGTTTGGCATTATACGATAAAATAGAAGATACTGGCACATTAATAATACGTTCTTGTGCATTAAAAGCTGCTGGTGATGTTGATGGTATAGCTACTGAGGAAAAAGGCAATTTAAATCTGGTTGAGCAAAATTATGTGTAAGTAGTTCTTTTTCTTACAATTTCTCTTTTATTTTTTCGTACGTTTTTTTTTTTATAAACGCGACATTAAACTTTTATTCGTTTTTTTCTATTTTTTATTGTTTCGAACGTAGATTATGCTATTCCAAAAGTTAAAATACAAAGAATAGTACCTACATATTTAATATATTTAAAATTTGGGATTCTTGTAAACTAGTTGTTCTTGTAGTTTGTCGTTATAAGTTTACAATTGTTATAATTTGCTGTCTTAAGGGTACGGCACTAATATTTTGTTCTTTGTTGCTTTCATTACCAAAATTAAAAAAAAAAAATGATTTTTTAAAATTAATCATAATTAAAAACATCTATAATTTATATAATTTTGATTTCTAGAAAAAAATTCCAAAAATTTCAAGACAAAAAGCTTCGCATAAATAAAAATAATACAAAGGAATTAGAACTAGCTAAAGTTGAAGGAAATCTACATGAAACACTTTTGGATCGCCGAAGTAAAATGAAGGCTGATCGTTATTGTAAATAAATTCGAAATTCTAATATGTGAAATATATGTATAATATGCAAACATACCTACTCCGATTGCATATTAAACAAAAGACACATTCTAGTAGACTATACGTCTACAGGACTATGTCCTTTGTTTCATAACAGAAAGAGAATGTGTGCTAGCTACAGTAAGATTAACTATTAGTTTTATGCTCAAAGTCATATTTTAGTTGTTTAGTATACCTTACAACATATGACTATGAGGATAAAACTGGTCACTTTTACTGTAGCTAGTTATCTATTCCATATAATAAATAAAATGTTAATATATATAGAAATATCCGCTGATCCATCTGAAAGCCTAATGTGAACTGAATAAAAATATACAAAGAAAAACTTTAAATACTTTGTTTTTATATTTTTATCTGTTTTTAAATTTTTATTTTTTTTTTTACATTTTTATAATTAATTAATAAAATGCTTTTTCAAGAATGGAAAAACAAATTTCGCGCTGATGAATAGCAAATTTTCGAAATCTAAGCAAAAGTAACATGTTTTTGGACTTTTTTATCATTCTTCAAACCATTACAACGTTGTAAATCTTTTGAAAAACGTTGTAAAAGTTTTGAAAACTGTTCCCAAAACAATTACAAAGTTTTTCAAACCTTTATAACGTTGTAATTCTTTTGAAAAACGTTGTAAAAATTTTGAAAAACGTTGTAAAAATTTTGAAAAATGTTTTCAAAACAATTAAAAAATTTTCAAACCAATACAACGTTGTAATTGTTTTGTAAACCGCTGTAAAATTTTGCAAAATGTTTCAAAAACAATTACAACGAATTTCAAACAATTAAAACGTTGTAATTGTTTTAAAAACGTAATAGTGTTGAGAAACATTGACTTCAAACTTATTTTGTAAAATTTACCTTCCGAGTTCTTGATCGCTTGGTGTTTTGTAGTGAAATTTGTAATTTTATATTTTTTAAATTCCACTTTCTTATAGATGGAGCTGCTGAGTTTAAGAAAATAATTTTTTTGTTTCATACTTAGACTTTTGAATTCTGTACGAAAATTCGAAAGTCGGAACTTCTTCCCGAACTCATCTCCATCTATTGCAGTCTCAGAAATTTAAAAAAAAAAGTATTTTTAAAATTTCTAGATCCCAATAGATGGAGATGAGTTGAAACATTTTGGAATTTAAAAAATATTTCCAAATTTCATTAAAAAAACCAGGCGATCATGAATCTCAGAAGGTAAGTTTTCTAAAATATACTCGTAGTCAATATTATTATATTTGCATATATTTAGGTGTATTTGGAATTTTAATATTCTAATATCTCTAGATATATGCAATTATTATAATTTTGACTTCAAATTTATTTTGGAATAATTACTTTCTGATATTCATGATCGCCTGGTATTTTTACTTAAATTTCAAAATATTTTGTTGCAAAAATTTGAAAAAAAATTAAAAAATTTTTTCTTATTGGAAATGAAAAAATAATGTAAAAATTGATTTAATATTGATTTTGTTTACGCAAATTGACGATTTTCTATTTGTAAGTAAGTCATATGAAAATTGGCAACTTGTTAGTTTTCATCAAGAAAATATTGAATTTATGTTTTTCAGCATTCTGAGAATAGAAATGTGTAAAAAACGGGTGTTAAAAAGACCATAAATTTTATCTTTTGCGTAGATATGGAAAATTTGGTATTAATCGATGAATTTAATTTTCAATATAAATACTTTTTTAAATACTGAAAATTGATGAAGATTTGGAAAATATTTAGTATACTAAAATCTGTGAAACCATGCTGCGTTGCGTGCCACAGACAAGACGTCAAATCCAAGAGGTTTTATTTCAACGGTAAAGTTTAAATCTGTTAATGCATACTTTATACTTGATTAATTCCGCTGTTTATTGAAATTGTTAAAATATATTAGTATTTAATATACTTTTTAGGTATTAGGATCATGTTTACAGATAAAACAACAAATAAATAAAAAAAATTATGCTTTCTTTTTTTTCGAAGGAAATAAATTTTTATTAATTTTTTATTTTTATTTTACTTAAACATTTTTTTTTTTCACCTATAAACTACAACACTAGAGAACTTAAAGATCTTAAAAAATGTTTCTTTTTCTTTATGAGTTAATCTATAAATTTTTTTATAATAACCACTGTGAAAATCATTCTAATAAATATTTTAGTTTCTGTACGTGGTCAAAGTTAGCCCATTTTGAGGGTTAAAAAACTTAATTTTAAAAATAGTTTTTTTTTTCTTTTAATTATTATATTTTAACAAATAATATTAAAAAGAAAATTCTTACACTCTCTTGCAATAATAAAATGTCCTTTTTTTGTATTATTGAACAAAATTTTTTTATCTTAAATCTTCTCTATTTCACTAATTTCAGTGCTCAAAAGTAAAATTCTCAATTATTCAGTTTTTACTCATAAAAAAAATAGAAATTATCGCAAATTATAAAAGAAAGGAAATTTTTATATTCCTTTTTGGCGACAATTATTAGCGAACATAAACTTATTTCATTTTATGTAATTTAAATTAGAAAATACAAATATATTTAAAATTATATTAATTTACAAATCCTAAAGTTTTTCTTAAAATCTATTTTTTTTTTTCATTCCTCTTACATTTATTTTCTTTTAATTTAATTTTTCTTCAGTTCAGCTTTTCGTGATTTTACTTAATATTTTTTCCTTAAATTATTTCCAATCTTTCAATGTTATTTACAGTATTTAGTCTTTTTTTTGAAGAGAACCTTTAGTATAAATAGTTCTCCACAATTATTTGACTAAAAAAAATTGAAATAGAAAATTTATTATTTTCCATAGATTGCACTTTGACAGTGCGAGCTAATTTGTTAAAGTATATTTTGTCGAAACCAGCATTTCACTACAACTCAATTTAAGTCAATTATGATTTTCATAATTTCAAATTTGATTCAAGATAAAAATGACTTATTGGAAATTAAAAATCGCTAATCATTTTATTACTTGAATAAAAAATGCTGTATTCGACTCGGAAATAGACCGATCTGTCTAAATTAGAAAAACAAAAAAAAAATCATTAAAATTATTTAATTTCATGGATTTTGTTTCAAAATAATTTCTGTTTATAGATCTAAAAAATGTTTCCTTATATACTAAAAATAAATTACCTACTTAAAAATTAAAGAAGCAAATATAGAATTTTTTTTTTATAAGCTTTTAATAATAAATTTTTTAAGTTGCTAGATTTTTTTTTTAAATCTTATAATTTAGAATTTATTTTAAATTTAATTTTTTTTTTTTTAAATTATAACAAGAAATACAAATTAAAATAACAAAAACGTAATTTTACGATTTCTGTCGGCGTCAAAAATATTTTATACAATTTTCTTTTAAAGATGCAAAAGGAATGTTGAAAATTTTTGTTTTACAAAATATTATTATTTATTTTTAAAATGTGAATATTTATATCTCTCAGAACATTCTGTTAACCATTGATAACAATAAGTGTAATTTTAAAAACAAATTATATCTGAATTTTTCAATATATATTAACAGCCATAAATAATTTCTTAACCAGTTTTTGTAATATCAAGTTTCGTTTAATACTATTAGCACAACTCTGTATAGGGATTTAGTATTAGTAACTAATTGTATTTTTAATGTATATATATATTTTTTATTGGTGTTAATCAGGGTTTAATAATAATTTATACTATTGCTAAAATATATGATAATATACCAGAAAGTTGGTGATTCGAAAAATAAAACTTTACAATAAAGTCAAAGCTGTAAACGAAATGATAAAATAAAAAACAATAATATAGCCAGACCAGAAAATATCATTTACTGTTACAATGTTAAGGAAATTTAAAAATAAACTTTAGCTATATTTGTAGTGAACAAGTTTATGAAGTGTTGTGCCTTCTCATGGAATTGGTTTTTAGGAACCCTGTAAAGGGATCACAAAGCTCATGGAAATGGATCCACTGAGATGTCTCGTGGCTTGAAGCAATCATCCACACCTCTTCTCATAACTAAAGAGTGTATGTGTTATAAAACGTACATATTCAGTAATAATTGTATAAATCAGGAAGGTATCAGAAAACCACCTCAAACCAGGCTCATTAGAAATACTGCTAAAGTTTACATTTACATCACTTCTGATGATAAATACAGCTTCTTCGTGTATGATTACAAAACGATAAATATTTGATGCCATCTAAATATTCTAATTAAAAAAAAAGTTTTACATTGGACTGAATCAGTTTAAACCGATATGAACGAAAACGTAACTTTATAAATATAGTTTATGTTTTTCTAGAATACTTAAAGCAGCTCATTGAGAACATTTGTAATGGATTTCCCATTCAAATGAAGTAGAACCTTACAAACTAAACTTGAGCGTTAATATAACGTTAGTATATGTTGGGAAAAATGTTTTCCACTTTTATTATTAGAAAACAGAAATTATAAATACTCTGAAATCTTTTCTTTCAATTGCCATACAAAATGTGGTTTCGAGATAATGTCGGTTTGATATATATATATATACATCCTGATGAACATGTGAACTAATTATGTGAAACTTTACAATGCCGGTTAAGAAAAAAAAAATATTCCTATCGTAGATAAGTTTTAATTTATTTCGCTGCAGTTCTGATTTTGAATTTTTATTTTACTTTTACTAGAAATTTATTATGTAAACTTTATTTACTTAAAATTTAATTAGTTTTATTAATTTATATACTGAAATTATTAATGTATGTATATCATATTTGCCGTAACTCATGTAACTGACTATTAGCTGTAACTAATCACGACACAATAATTGCAGCTAATGTTAACTTATTTCAGAAACACATAATTCTAATATAAAACTATAAAATTTTTAACCTTTATGACGCTTGACAGAATATCATCACAATAAAAAAAAATAAACAGAACAAATTTTTATTATTAAATTCAGCAGAGCTACTAAGTAATTTAATTCCGAATGGTAAATATTTTCGTATATAAGATTTTATTCTATTCAAAAATTGATAACCATGTAAAATATTCGCACAAATTTCAGTTTAATTTACGAATTCGAATATCTAATATGTGATACTAATTTTTAACAATAATTATATATTCGAATCAAATTATATAGTAGCTCTGTAGTATTTCGAAAATCATATTTGATATATTTTTAGTAAGTATAATTTCGAATTGTAATAACGTATTTCCGTATAAAATTTTCTTTAACATTTCGGTTATTCTATTTCAAAGAAATAATTTAGAATTAAATACAAATAAAATTTGAAATAAAAATCTTATAAATTATTTTATTTTTATTCTAAAATCTAAACTAAAGAAAAAAAAAACCAGTACACAGTTTGACTCAAAAAATATTTCTGTTTCTATTTTAATAATTTTTCATAGAATTTTGCAATTTTTTTTTTATATTAGTATAACTTTTTTCGTGTAACTAAATAAACTTTAAATTATTTTTTATGTTTTTTGTTTTGTATTTTTTTTTTAAAACAAATTAAAGAACAGCACTTATATATTTAAATATCTTAAAGATAAAAATATGAAAAACAAAAAAAAAAAACTAAACATTCTTAAAAGCTATTTAAAAAAAAAAAATCGACAATTTTTATTTCATAAAACTAAAAAAATTTATCATGTTTTTTTATTTATTGTTGTTATTTCGATAATTTTATGTATTGTATTTTCTGTTTTTAACATAAATTTAAAAAAAAAAAAATATATTTTTTTTTTTTGCTGGGCAGGATCAACCTGATTTCCTTAAGACTCAATTTTTTTTTTTTGCCATAAGTTTTCTACTTTACTTTTATTATCATCATTAATTAAAAACAGAAACAAAAATATGTTAAAAAAACAAAAATACTTTTTTATATTTACTTAACTTTTTTTTTTTTTTTTTCATAAGGGTTAGATTGTGTGAGTAAGTTACTCTATTAACTTACTCAATTACTCACTCTATGTGTGAGTAAGTGAGTAAGTTACTCAATAATCAAGAACAAATATATTTTTTTTTTTTAGCTTTTTAAGAGTCTTTTTTTTTATATCAGTTCTACCAAAGTTGTATTTTTTAAATGTATAATCATAAATAAATTTTCAAACTTAAAAGTTCACACAATCACCTTTATCGGATGTAAAAATTGAGGTATCTGATGATCTAACCTAAAATGAAATACAAAAAACTAATAATTTTTTTACATCAAATTTCTAATACAAAAAAATTAACGACATTATTCTACGATATATAAATTTTAATAATTAACGTATTTTTGTACACACCTGTTGCTGACCTATTTAGGTCCTGATGGGTGTGGATATTGTGTATATGCCTCATCAGGTGAAGCAGCTGTGCTTGCTTGCTCCGAATCAGCAATTTGCATGGTTGGAATTATCGTTGGTGGATGATAGTATGGATAAGATGGGCTAATATACTGCTAGTTTAAAAATATAAATTATTGTTTAGAAAAATTAATTATTTATAGTAATATTATAAAATAAACATACGGAATTGCCAATTTGAAGTGTGGCTAATTGGGGCATCATAGCACCATATGGTACTGCATCACCACTAACCATCATCGAAATGCCACGTGGCTGAACTTGATTAACCCCATCTGGTTTATAGGCCAATTGTTGTGGTGCTGCCATTTGCATATACTATAATTATTTATTAAATTTATTATTATAAAATTAAATAATTTCAATTATTTTTTTAAAAAAAACTCACCTGATCTTCTACCTGAGCAATTGGTTGAGTCATCATATAACTTGGAATCCATTGTGATCCTGCCATTGGAAAACCACTAACTTGTGGTGTACCAAATCTAGTTGTATATTGTATTGGTGTACCTACATTTACACCAACACCATTTTGCGGCATTGCAGTATCATAGGCAACTGGTATTCCTTCTGCGGTAACATCACGCCAGGGTCTGGCACCCTGATCGGGACTTTTAAAAGGATTTTTCTTTTTTGGTCCGCCATCTGCGAATTTAACTAACAATGGATCTTTGGCACCCTGTATTTGATTTCCATTGAACATTTGTATAATATGTTCACATTTTTCCCGGTTTTCCATACGTGCAAAACCAACACCTAAAATAATTTTAATTTAATATTTAAAAATTGAATTTTTTTTTTAAAATAAAACCTTTAGAATTTCCTTGTTGATCTCTTAAAATTCTAGTAGATACTACTTGTCCAAATTTTGAAAGCATTGTTTCTAAATCTGTTTCTTTAAAATGTGGCGGCAAATTTGCAATGTACAAATTTGTGGGATCTTGCTCTTGTTGCTGCTTAAATTTTTGAATTTTTAAGAGATTTTGGACAATAATATAAAATAAACAATTAGTAACTGAATTATAATTGTAAAAAAATTTTTTTTGTTATTATGATACAACAATAAATAATTCCCTAAGATTACTAAAAAAAAGGATCTGTAGTAAAAAAAGTTTTTTAATTCAAGCTGATTGTTCGTTATTAGTAGTAAGGAGCAGGGTTATATAAGCCTATTAATGTATAATATTGTCACTAATTCTGCAATTTGCACTTTTTTTGTACAGAAAACGTTACAGAAAATCGTTTTTTGTAATAAATGAAATATCAATTTGTTACAAGTTTAGTGAAAATGTTAGCAATAAAATGTATTTCAAATAATTAAAATTGCATGTATAACTTAGTCGCTATTATAATTTATTAATTAATCAAATTATATAGCGTATTAAGATAGGATTTTCTAAAACAAATGTTTTTTTTGAGAAAGGAATAAATTTCCAATTTCAACTATCGATTTTATTATTGTTTAACTATTAATTTCTCCAGAGGTGTTATGAATACAACAAATAACAGCCAATTATAGTTTTATAATCAGCACGCTTAATCGGAACCCAAGTGGTTTTAGGTATTCATTTCTTTTTTCTATATTCTATTACGTTGGAGCTGATTATTTTATGCAATCAAATTATACTGGTTTTGCTTTCAGAAAATTTGGTTACCAGTTGAGATGCTCTTTACTACTAATAAATATAATTTAAAAAATGAAAACATCAAAAGGCCGTACACAATGAAAACATCAAAAGG
The DNA here is from genome assembly GCA_963932195.1 of Empis livida. NCBI lineage: Eukaryota > Metazoa > Arthropoda > Insecta > Diptera > Empididae > Empis > Empis livida. The sequence goes on from OZ010647.1 coordinate 4,342,235, forward strand.
CCGTACATAAATTTGCAATCATTTCCTTTTTTTTTATGAAATAGTATAATATCGGCATGAATATAATTCAATTTGGATTATTTAAATATACATTTTCATATCAAGAACTTTTAATTTGCATTTACGATTTATACATAAAATTAAGATAATTTGAAGATTTCGCTTTCAATAGATTGAAAGCGAAATCTCATTGAAATCTCAGAAATTTCTAAATATTTCTTTTAATATAATTTCTAAATTTTTTTTTTTTGTAAATCTTTTAACAATTCAGATCCTTTTTATTACTTTGCTATAAAAATTATAATTAAATTTAAATATTTATAGTTAATTACCCAAAATGAAAAAAAAAAAAAAAGTTAGATTAGTATTAAAAATATAAAATAAAAATAGGCTTTTAATAGGTTTTTATACACTAAATAAGGATAAAAATTAATTTTTTTTTTATAATCTTAATAAAATATGGTTATTACTATATATTTTAATATTAAAATATGATTTTTTTTATGGCCGGCACACTATTTGTGATATTAAATTAATTTATATTATTGTTAATATATTTTTAATAACTAATATATAGAAATATATATATATATATATAATATATATATATAATACATTTATATATCTAAGCAATTTAATTATTATTAAAAAAAAATTCAATTACTTTTTGCAAAAATTATCTTTTTTTAATTCATTTTTTTTTTTTTTATATTAATCTATAATTCTAGATATTAAGCAATCGCATAATTAAGAAATAGAAAATATAACAATTTATTATTTTAATTCTAAAAATATTATATAAGATATATATAAAAAAAAATATGATAGAACCTTTAAAAAATTACATTCAAATTTAATAATTTTCACCAAAAAAAAAAAAAAAACAGAAGAAGATTACAAATTTTATTCTATATATTTCAGATAAATAGGTCTTTCGATGGTAATTTATGTATTTCATATTATATCTGACAACTGACACCACTGAATCTTTATAAATAATACATATTATTTCATTTGATACCAGATTTAATTTAAATAATGGTTTTATAACCTATTTAATTATAATTCTTGACTGAATTTAAATACATATATTTTTTTTTAAATGATAATTATAAAATCAAATAGGTCAAGTGAATAAAAAGTAGGAAATATTTTAGAACTAATCATTTGATTTTCACATATGTACTAAAATTTATATTACTTCATTTAAAATTGGCCTTTGGGTCTCATAATTTATTATTTTTAAACGTATTAAAATTTAATTCATTTATATAGTAAATTGTTTACGTATGATCCTTTTTGGAAGAACACCAAAATATGATTGTTTGTGTAAAATAAATTAATTTCAAAATAGTACATAATTTTTTAACTAATATTGCATATATGCTATTATATAAACTATTTAATAAGTAATTTGAATTAATTTTTTAATTAATTTTATGAAATTATTTAGTGTTTCTAAATTCAAAATATTTAATTAATTCTGACTTAAATATTATATAATTTTTATTAAAAAAAAAAGGAACGTAGCATATATTTATAAAGAATACATATTAAAATATATATTTAGAAATTGTATAGTGATTTAAATTGAATATTCATTTGAAACTCCATTTTCAAGTTTAATATATTTTAATTTAAACATAACGACAAATAAGAATTTGTAGAATTCTAAAATCCAAAACAATATACAAATACATGTTTGCCTGAAATTTCACTAATATTGAAAGTGTATTATATAATACAATAATTGAAGATAGTTTTGGCAATTTAATAAAACAATCTTAAGTGAAAATATATATTATATAAATATGAATTTATCTCATCATATAAATTACCACATTCAAAATGATTATTACTCCTGCTACATGATTTTTTTTCATATTCAAAAATTATTTTATATATACATAACCTATCAATAATTCACTAACTACATCAAAAATACAGTATGTCCAGTTACTAAAAAAATAACTAATTAAATTATTATTAAATTTTAAAACACAAGTATATTTCTACATCATTTGAATTGAAAATTTAACCAATATTCACCTAATTCTATATTTAACAAAAAAAAAAAAGTTAGTAAAATATAAAAAAAAAATATAAGATATTTTATCTTACAAATTTAAAAATATATTAAATAATTATTTCAAAATGAACAAAAAAAAAATGTAGTAATTCCCCTTCACGTCATTAGTTTTCATAAATTTAAAATTTTTCTAAATTTAATTTTTAGTAGCATATTTGATGTCTGAGTATGTTTAGTTCTAATTGTGTAATTACAAAGTAATGAAACTATAGTCCGTCAAAATTTCAGATTAGCTGCCAAGTATGTTGGATTAAAATTCTGAAAACCAGCCACATTCGTTCCAGTTATAAATTAAATTATAAAAATTTTAATTTTTAATAAAAATTTCTTTGAAATAAATATGAAATTACTATTCAATATTAAAGCGAATTAATTAATTTTAATTTATTTCATATAAAAATTTGAAAATATGTTATAATATAAACAAATACTTTGATGTCTAATTCAAAAAGACGAATAATAAATTTACTAAAAAAAAATGACCGGGTGGACGTTTTTAAATACTAAAATTTTTTGGATTTTTTAGCAAATATTTTAATTGTGAAAAATCTGAATATTATGATTTTGTAAATTTTGCACAACATAACGTGAAGGGAACTAATTCTAAAATAAATTTTAAACTATAATGTATTTAAAAACTGCTTTTTCTTTAAACTATAAATAAATAATTTAATTAATCCTACTGACTCACTATAATTATTTATAAAAATAATTTATAATTCTACAAATTACGATAAAAAGGATATTACTATAAAATAGTTTTCTTATTTTTTATAATTAAAATTATGTAATTAATGAATGAATTAAAAAAAATATATAATAAATTATCTTCTAAAATTTAATTCCTCTTTTGCCTACATCCTAATTGACTTTTGTATAATAAAAGTTCTCTAAGTTTTAATAAATTTTCTATTGCAAAATTATTTTTAACAAGAATATTAAATAAACTTGAAACTTTTGGTTTACCTGAATCCGAAAATATTTTTATTTTTTTAAATTTAATTTATAAAGGAAATTTTTTTTTTTGTAAATCCCTGAATTTATGCTAAGGTAAAAATTATTAATAACGAAATTATTTTAATAGTTTTTATATTTTGTTTCGACTGGTGGATGATTTTTGGTGTTTTAAAAATAAATTAAAAAATTAAAATAAAATATAGTTTTTTTCAATGATGAAATTTTAAAATTAAAATTATATTGTAAAAATATGTATTATATACACATGGATTTATTAAATACTATTCAATGGAGGATAAAACTATCCCCTGGGGATATGCCATATCATAACTACCACTTCCGCCCCAAAAAAATTAAGATCGATTTTCTTTAAAAAATACAATTATAACTTTAGTATAAAAAATTTATGGCAGTGAATGTCGTATCCAACAAAAAAGGACTTTATCTGATTCATAAATAAAGAGAAAAAATATGACTTCAAGAAGACGATGCCTAAAGCTGGTTTTAAATTACGCAGATTTTTATCCGAATATTCATATTCGGATAAAAATCTGCACGAATCCGAATATTCGGTGGATTTTACCGATTATTCGTTGGATGTTATTTTCCGTAATTTTATATTTTATTTATATGTCTTTCGGGTACGAGGAAAAAGTTGAAGCAATTTATTCTCTGTGACTGTGATGGAAAATCATCTCAGCTCTAATTTTTATTTGGTAAAATTCTTTCAAAAAAAAAACTTCTCAAACAAAAATGGGCGTAAATTAAAACAAGCTTTCCGCTGTACGGATGATCTAAATATTCAAGTGACTTTTCAACAACATTCAGAAGCAAAACGGATGATCTAAATATTCAAGTGACTTTTCAACAACATTCAGAAGCAAATACTTCAACTTTTCTTACAACCGTTCTAGTAAAATTTATATAAACATTTACTGTGTTAAATAACAGTTTTAAAAGACTTTTCGGACGGACAGATATATGAACGGTCCTAGTGATATTTGAATTAAGCAGAATTGCCTGAAAAACATTGTGGCAGAAGAATTGTTTGAGAAGAAAGCCTCTTGGCAAAAAAAACCAAATGTTTTATCATTTACTTGATATAAAGCCGTAACCGGAATAAGTATATTCCGGTTACGGCTGAAATGAAACCCTTAAATTGTGTCGACTCTCTTACATTCTTTTTAATAAATTATCGTCCTGTATTTGACAAAATTAATAGTGAAACCCAGTTGAAATAAAAGACCACCTACTTAATTAACATAAACAAATAAAACTTATATAAAATTCGAATTAATGATCCAACATTATTAATTAAAAATTAAATACAAATTTAATTATAAAATTAAAAAAAAAAAAAAAAAATTAATATTTTGTCAAAAAGTAATTGAAAAAAGTTAAAAAAATGATAAAAAATTCTTTTACATGAAAAACAATTAAATTAAGAGAAAAATAATAAAAATAAATACATAAAAAAACATAAAATTTTTTTTAAACATAAACTTATCTCCATTTTTTAAATGTGTGCGTAATGTTTTTAAGTGTTAAATAAATAAATATTAATCTGAATCTGTGTGTGTTTGTTTGTGAAAATTAGGAAAAAAATTAAAATATATTTTTAGCATAAAGATTTTTGAATTTACGGAAATGTTGTTACTCTCTTGTATATCTTTTTTTATATTGATTTAAGCTAAAAAACAATGTTTTTCTTAATTTTTTTTTGGTTTTTCATAAAACCAGAAAAAAAAAATTATTAATTATTATTAATACTTTTTTTAAAACAACAAAAAAACATAATTAGAGATAGAAAATTAAATATAAATGAGAGAAAATAGGCAGAGAAAGAAAGATAGGGGTGAGTATTACTTGCATGCAAACAAACGTACAATGGCCGGCCTATGTAGCACCCAGATACCCACTTTGGCCATCTGAGCTTGAATGCCCTTCGATTGGAGCCCTTTAACAGCTCCTTCGGCACATGATGGTGACTCGAAATCTACAAATCCATAACCTGAAATTAAATATTTAAAAAGCAATAAAACCAAAAAAATAAAAAAAAATAAATAATATAAAATAAAAAATATAAAATTAAAATTAAATTAATTTAATTTTCGAATTAGTTTAAAGTTTTATCTTCGAAAAAATTTTTTTTTTAATTTTTTACAAAATTTAATTTTTATTTTAATTTATTTTATTTGTGCAATAAATTATAAATAATTAATGAAAAAAATTAATTAAAATAAATAAATACAAGAAAAATTAATCGAAAATTCAAAAATAATAATAATATGTAATAATTAATCAGATTTTATGTTACTAATAATAGTCACTAGTGAAATTAGAAATTTAAATTCATGTAAATTTCATGTTGCTCAGTTTTATAGGTAAATTGGTAACATAAAATTAAAATATCAATTTAATTAAAAATACAAATAAATTAATTTAAAATAAAATAAAAAATAAAAATGCGAAAATTAACTTAATAAAAATTAATAACATAAAGAAACAAAATAAATAAAAAAAGTGAAGAAAAAAATACCTTTACATTTGTTTGTTGTTTTATCTAAAATAGCCTTCGTTGATATAATATTTCCATATCTGAAAAAAGTTTTAATCAAAAAAAAAATACAAATAAATATGTTAGAGACTTTAAATTATGATTTATATTAAAATATTAGTTTTTTTAGGTCCATTCCTGACAGACACAACCATACAGTTTTAAATAATCTCAGGTTTAGGTGAATACGTTCAAAGATAATCGGCACTGATGTCGAGAAATATAACAATGTTGTTAAATAAAGTATTCGAGATGTATTGTTTGCATTGATGGACCGATTTAAATTACCTATCATTACATACTACTGAACTGAACAGAAATTCAATATTGAAAGAAAGTATTAAGGAGACTGAACAGAAATTCAGTCTGCAATGAAAGTATTAGACTGACTAGAAGTTGAAGGATGTATAATTTTCATTTGAATTGAAATGTTTTAGCCATTACGAAATTATTTTGTAAATTTCTCCGTGCATTGATAAGAATGTATTGATAAAATATCGGTTATATCATAACCCATTTTGTGATAATTGGAAAAAATCGTCCAGGTAACCTTATGATGATTGAAAACCCCTCCATTATGTCTATACCTTATGGCAGTAAGTTAAAGATAAACATTTCGAAGGTGAAATTAAACAAATCGAAGTTGACCCAAAAATACTATGCCAATCAAACGATGATAGTACAAGTTAATTGCTATTCATGAATTAAGTATGTACAATGTATTTATATGCTATCAGGTGAAAAATTATTATTTTAGACACTTAATTGAGCAATAATGCGTATGTAACAATTGATTTTCTTATTATATTATAAGAGTATTTTGAATTCCACATTATAACTTTGTTTTATTACCGAAGAAACTTAAGTTGTTAAAACCTAATGATCTGTTAATCGTGAGTGATTTGTTATTTGCATTATTGAAACCACATTAAATTGTATTGGGGGTATTAGAGCAAGTAAAAAATTACAAACAGTGTCCAAAAAGTAATAATTTTTGATTACCTGGTCATTTAATAGCCAATTTCACAGACTCTAAATAATATTTTCGAACTGAATTCAAAATTGTAATCATGTTGAGGCACACAAACGGATTTTGTTTTTTAAATATTTGAAGTTTGGTAGTTAATTTTTAAATTTTTTGGTGAAACAAACGTATATGACATTTGTAACACAAAATAACTAGTGATAACGTTACGTAAATTTTCGGTTACTTTATATAACATTGTCGATTATCTTTACAATTAATCAAACCTAGTCATAACCGACTTTAAAAATGTAGCTAATTACTAAATTACAAGATTACAGTCATATGTCATTTAATTATCGTAATTATATTTCAAAGTCATTAAAATTTAATAAATTAATTAAAGAAAGTAAATAAAGCCAACATTGTGAGAATTGATAATAAAACAAAGAGTTAATAGGTCGCAGATAAGGTATAGTGGAATGTCCCTATAAATAGATAATTAAAGTTTTATTAATAATAATTATTGAAAAATATGGTAATACTCACTGTGCACACATACTAATTAAATCCTTATCAGTAGTGCCTTGTTGCAATCCCCTAATATACAAATTTGTTTTGGATAGTTGTTCGCCTTGTTGTTGTGTACCATTAGGACCCATTGTTGTATTTGTATTACTGAGACTAGTACTTAACGTGCCACTTTGGGAACCGGTGTTTGATGAGCTGCTGGAATTTGTATTACTAGGTGATGCGGCTGTTGGGACTCTTTGTCCGTACTGTAAGAATTAAATATAAAAAAATTAATATAGAGAAAAAAATCCAAAATTAAATTATGTTTTATAAAATTATTAAGTTCAGAAATTAAATTTAAATCTTTTAGTTTTATAAATTTAATAAAAAGGGTTTGTTTAGTTCATATTTATGATAATTATATTGAACAAAAAAAACATGGAACAGCATTCCCTTAAAGTAATTTTATGGAATTTTAAAAAATTCATCATTGATTATTAATGATTTTAGAACCCATAAGCCAAATTTTACGTTAGAATTTATATACTCTTTTAACTGAACGATTCAATGAATTTAATTCTAATAAATTCATCTTTTGTGTAAATCAGAAACATTTTATATGTTGTTGATTATTCGTGTAGGTTGTTAAAGGATATTCGTGTGGGTTGTCAAAAGATATTCTTATGAGTTGGTAGAATAACACACTACTAGACTATCGGTATTCTACCCGCAACTTAACATAAATAAAAGTTTTAGGCATATAATAAAATTAACTAAAATATTTGGGATAGAAATTTGAACATTAGCTTTGAAGGAGCAAATTTAAAAAAATACTTATTAAATTCTAGATTTTATTGGAATTTTTTTTTTTAAGAATTGGCACAAATATAAATTAATTTTCTTTAATTATGATAATTTCAAATTTATGTATGAAATAATCTGAAATATTTTATTTCAACTAATTATGTACAATAAACATAAACCCAACGATAATTTTTATATCATTAATATTCATCATTATTGACTTCACAACCAAGATTATTACAAGTGTTATTACTGGATTTTGTTCTAAAATTTAATTTTGGAAATTTGTTAAAATTACATTTTTTATTGTTTTTGAAAAGTTTAGATCTAAGAACGAGAATGAAATTAAATTAGAAGTCAAATAGAGTTTTAAAATGTTTAAGAATATTCAACATAAAATTCTCATTTGATGTAGGGGCGAATAACCGAAATCTTACCATTTTACAGCATTGTATTTTAACTTTTATGTCTTTATTGAAGTTTTAGATGTGTCGTCCACTAATTTTTGCCTACTATCCTAATGATGTTTTGGAATTAAAATTAGTTAATTATTTGATATTTTTTATATTTTATAAGAGCCAATATTAGACCTTGGAATAAAATATTTATTGTAACAAATCTTAACTTGAATTGTGTGTAAATTGGACCGATTTATATAAGAATAAATTACGAAATTTTCCTAGATTCTACTGGGATTAATAATTTGTTAAAATATTAAGTTTTTAGATGGCTACATAAAATAGATTTCTTAATAAAGAAAGAATTCTACAGCTAATATTTATGTATAATTTAAGATATACACAAACCATTTTCCTAAATTTTACATTTGGAACCTTTTTTTTCTATTTTCCAATATAGAATATGACAAACTCAAATATTATGTAATATTTCTTAAAGGTTGAATTTACAAGAACTTGTTAAAAAAGAAATAATTTAATTAGAGAAAGAAAATATCTGATAATATTATTTTATAAGGTAAACATTGTAGGTAGTGCAGTTAATTTACATGTAATTATAATTAAAATAATTTATAATTATATTTAAATAATATATAATTTGAATAATATTATTTTATGAAATTATAATTTTAGAAATTGTGTTGAGAAGCTAAATTAACTGCATTTTTTTAAAATGAAAACATAAATTTTTAATGTTTTTAAAAAAAATGTTTATGAATCTAATTATATTAAATAAATAGTTAGAAAGGAAATATTTGATTTATATTATAATATGATTTATTTAGATATTAACAATACTAGTATACTAATACTTTTAATTCAAATTTCATTTAAGTTTCATTAAATTAAAACCAAAACATAAAAAAATAATAAATTAAAATAAAAGTTTACGTTTAAAGTGAAAAATATTTTCACTATTAATTGTAAATAATTTATAAATTACTCACCATAAATTATAAAAAAACATAAATCATTATTTAAATTGGGTATTTTCCCATAAAGTATTAATGACTGAACTATAAATATTTGGTTGTACACACTACACACAATTATACAAAATTTAATAATTTAATTATTTCCAAAATCACCAAAAACACCAATTTTAATGTTTAATTTCCAATATATATATATTTTTTAAAGCAAATGGTGAAAGTTTTAATTGATAAATCAACACCAGAGATAATTTATATATGAAATTTTTTTGATAGATAAGTGTATTTTTATTCGAAAATTCCATAGACAATTTTCAGATTTAATTATAAAAATAACAGCCTTAATTTAAATACAAAAGAAGTTATGTGTACTCACAAATGAATAGTTCGCGTGATAATTTAATATTAACAAAGTTTAAGAAAAAATAATGTTTTTAGTTTAAATTTATTTTGTATATTTATGAGAGAAATAGATAAGAGAATCAGCCATGGACAAATTTTTGTTGGGAAGCTAAATGTTTGTAAGAGAGTGCTAATATAAATATAATTTTAAATTATTTGAAAAAAAAAACTAACTCCAACATTTTGGCAAAATTATGTTATAAATATTTTAACAATTTGACACCAATTTGACATTAATATTATAGCAATATTATTCCAAATATTCTTAGCGTATGATAGATGCAATTGACAGCATATTATTTTGTATAATGATTTTAAGTCTGTACTTATACAGGCTTGAAGTTTAGAATATAAAATGTGTATCAGGATTCCGGTGGTTTTGAAATCAGTTATATTTTGTAGGTGGTGTTCCATTCAAGAATATGACTTTCAACAACATGACATAGTTTGGAGAAGGTATTATCATTAGCCTACTGAGCGAATTGTGGCAGAAGTGAAATAAAAGTTAAAGAGATAACAAACTAACTTAACAAAAGAATTAAAGAAATACTATTTTTATTTGGAAATTATGGCAACTATTTGACATTTCTAAACGTCATAACCCAAAAATTATACCAGATAAAATATTTTTTTAAAAATATGTATCAAAACTTCTGGAAACTTCTGTCAAAATGTCATAATTTTAATTGTCAACAATATATTCTTTTTATGACATCTAATTATAGCAAAAATGTGACAAGACGTCTTGTAATCAGTGGCAAGATGTTAAGTTTTCGAAAAATTCGAAGTTCGACACAGAAGCGAATGGCAATATGTTATGACAAAATCGACTGTCGATTTGTTCGACACAGTATCATTTGTGTTTTACATCTGTGATAGAGAAGCGAGCAAATAAAATGTAAGTAAAAATAATTGTATTAATAATATTTATTAATAAATAAGTGAATGATATTCAATCAAATTAATTGAATTATATTAGAATAAATATTATTTGTTTTTCTTATCTAAATTTAGGAATAATTTAAAAAAAATAACAACAATAAATCAATTCAACATTATGCTGGATTTTTTAGAAAATAATTCACAAATGGTCACCGGTGCATTTATTAAGGCCAGCAACAATAAATGCAGTGTAAATGAACTTTGGAAAACACTTACTCAATTATTAAATGCAGAAGGTTTTCCAAATAGAGATTGTGATGGCTGGAAGAAGGTAACAAATGAATACAAGAATAATTTAAAACTCTTATTAATATTTTTAATTGTAGGTTTGGTTTGATTTAAAAAATAAAACAAAAAAAAAACTGAGAAAACAAATGTCAGAAAAAAATAAGACTGGTGGAGGAACAAATCCAGTAATTTTAACAAAAAATGAAGATAGAGTTGTAGAACTAACAGGAATGGAAACTGTTGTGGTAGGACTACCTGGCAATGATTTTGGAGCAGCAGACCATTTCGATGTTATAAATACAGATGAAGTATTTGGATTTGGAGAAGGTACATCGCAACCACAAATTCCACTTGCGCAGAACGAAGACGCAGTTACAAAAATAAATCCAAATCCAAAAGTAACACCCAAATTATCAAAGAGATTTAGACCGACAACACAGGCAAGAATTTTAATGGAACTGCAAATTAACAACAAAAAACAGGAGAAATTTAATGATAGTGTATTAGAATTACTCAAAGAAAGAAATGAAATAGCAAAAAGAAAAGCCGATGCCGCTGAAGAAAATAATAAAATTAATTTAAAGAGATTGAAGATAGAGGAAGAGATGCTGTATATAAAAAAAAATAAACAGGAGACTGTATATTTTTCATAGAATTAATAATTACTTCTTCCAGCCATCACAATCTCTATATAATAATTTATAATTTTAAGTGTTTTATATATATAAGTATTTTAGTTTATAAGTTTTTTACCAAAAATAAGTGTTATAACAAAAATGAACTGACTTAATCAAAAAATAAATATTTTAGTTTATAAGTGTTTTATATATAACTGCCTTACTCAAAAAATAAGTATTTTAGTTTATAAGTGTTTTATATATCGTAACCAAAAATGAACTCCTTAAATACTAAAAATGTATTCTTTTTAAAAAAATATTTTATTTTATTTAATGTATAATAATACTATGTTTATTTTGTTTTAATTGAAATAAAAATTATATTTATTATACAATATAATACTATAATTATTAAAAACATCATCTTGAAATTAAATTTAATAAGTTTTCACGATTTTGTGTAGCAGTTTCATCAATATCATCAGCTTCCTCATCATTTTCAATTACGTGCAATTCATTTTCTATCAAAATATTATTTAACAATGCACTGCTGTCCTCAATCTCATTTAAAGTTTCATCAATAAATTCAGAATTGTAATGTAAGCTTATATTAAGTAGAGCGCAGCATACATTGATAATTTTAATGACTTTCCTTGGATCATATCGCAAAACTCTCTCTCCAAGTAAACATCGAAATACTATTTTTAATACACCATTCAACCTTTCAATTGGATTTCTTGCTTGAGCATGTACATGATTAAAATGACTTTGCGCTTCAGTTATTTGGTTATTTTTAAATGGTGTTATAAGCCATTTCTCCAATGGGTAACCTGAATCTCCAAGCAGCCACGAATTTCTATTTCCATTTGCATATTCAGCTTCTAATTTACGCCTTTCAGCTGACATAGCCCATATTCCAGCATCGTGCGCAGAACCTGGATAACGAGCATTAACTGCTAAAATTTTTAAATTATAGTTGCATATCTGTAACAAAAAAAAATTATATTTTATATACATTTATATTACATTTTGTAATAAAATTTTTGTAGGTATACTTACCAACTGAACATTCAACGAATGTGTTCCAAATCTATCTACATAAAGATGTTCATTTTCTTGAGGTGCAATAATGTTGACATGAGTGCCATCAACACATCCAAACACTCCAGGCACGCCAGTTTTTTCATAAAACCGCTGTTTATAAAGTAGTTTTTCACTTTCATTTGGAAATTTAATCCACTTTGAGCATATTTTTCTTTCCAATGCACAGGTTATATCATATATTGCTCGTGAAATCATGGATTGATCCATAGAATGGAGCCAAATATCTCCAATAGTTCGTTGATAGGAACCGGTAGCATAAAAATTTAAAACCGCAGCTAATTTCGTGGACAATGCTACTTTTGTTGAAGTTGATCTACTATTTTCCAAAAATTCAGGTTCATTTTCAATTTCTTCTAATAAATATCGAAATACGTCCTTAGATACTCGAAATGATTCTTTGAATCTGCAAATTATTTTATTTTTTTTAGGACTTATTTTAGTCAAATCTATAAATATGTAATTACTTTTTTGTTGGCACATTTAAAACATTGTAGCGTTCACGTAAAAATCGTCTTTCATGTCTATAATTTAGTTCTTCTTCACTTTCATCACTATCTTCCAATAATAAAACATTCACAATATTCATTATTTTAAAATTTAAATTGTAACCCGATTCAATTTACTATTATTTTTATGTAAACACAAATAATAAGTTAATATTTTTTTTTGTTTACAAACAAAAAAATATCAAAATAAATTTTCGAAAAAATTAAATGTCAACATCAATTTTCGAATCGATAGGCGAAGCGAGAATTTCTTAACATACTGCCATCAAAACCATTCGAATCGATAATCGCTAACGCTTCGACAATCGAGTGATATCTTAACATCTTGCCACAGATGTCCATAAGTCAGATTTTCGTATTTCTAAATTCGAAAACTACAAATCGAAAAAAGAAAATTACTGGGAAAATTTCTGTTACTAACGCACCTATGTAATATATCTATTTTTAAACTTAGATGTTAAAATTCGCCACAATTTTAGCATCTAATTTTAAAAATAGACAAATAATAAATTTTGAAAAACAAATTTTTTATAAAAATTTATTGTTTACGGTCTACTCGTGAGCAGAAAATTAACATTCACATAACTCACGAGTCGATATTTATTAAACTCAATACAATTGTTACGTCACTATTTCAAATAAAACTATATTCGAGTTTATTTATTTTTGACAATTCTTTGGTAATTTTAGAAACAGCCAGCATAATTTGAGTAAATCGAAAAGTATTTCATAAATTTTCTACAAAATACCATAATAAACTAAATGATAAAACAAAAAAAAAATCAATTAATTTAAATTTGTGGAAAATATGCTTTCAATCTTATCTTTATTCTTTTTACAGAAGGTTTTTTCTGCTTATCTTTTTTTTATTACAATTCAGAATAAAAATAATTATAAACCAACATTTTTTTTTTTTAAATAAGTAACAAAGTTCGAAAAGAGATATTATATTGTGAATATATATACTTTCGAAAATATATCTTAATTAATATTAAAACTATTGTTCGTTAATTTTCATGAACACGAATTGAATTTTTCAGTTTTTTATCTACAAAAAAAAATTGTTATCTTAAAAACATAAATAATCAATGAATGCCTTTTAAAACATGATAAGAATTTTAAGAAAACATTATAATCAGAATATACAGAAAAAAAAATGAAAGTGAAGTTAAAATAAAATTCTAGTTTTAATTTTTTAAAATTCCAAAATATTACTTATTATTATTTTTTTTTTTGAAATGAGAAATTTTCTTGGTATAAAAATTTAGAGATACATTTCATTTATCATAATTAATTATTAGTCTGTAAATACTTTTGATATTAGAAACTTTGAGTAATATCCCTTAGTAATTATTGTACGACATTATGTTACAAGACGTTTTGTAATCCGATGTCCATAACTCACAGTTTCGTATTTCTAAATTCGAAAATTACATACCCAAAAAAAAAATTACTGGAATATAATGTCTCTAATGTCTAACGCATCTAATGTAATATTACTTTTCGTAAGGTCAGATACATATTCTTCGGACAAGGATGCTAAGAACCAGAGCATATTGCATCCAGATCTCTCAAATAAATCCGAATAATAACGGATGAGCAAATTTAAATTAAATTTTCTGGTATCTTTTGATTGTAGTTTTTATCTTAGAATTCAACATATCTGGTTATGATTGTATGTATTAGTAAAGAATGGTACGATTTGACTGCATTGACATTCATAGATTGTAGAAGATATTTTAAATCTGATTTTTTTTTGTTACATAAATTTCTTTTTGGTTTGACTGGTGCCCCCGAGAGGAGAAAAACTTATGTTTTAACTCTTATTCTTTTATTATTTTAGGTTATTCGAGTAATACCGAGAGAAATAATAATAAGATATATGGAAGTTGTTAGTTGGAAAGTTATATGAATGTTGCTCTGCTGGCATGCTAATGATAATAGCATGCCAGCAGAGCAACATTTATAGGAAGCACATATTACTGAAATAGCATTTCACAACAATTACTATGTTTTCTGTGAACTATTAATGAACAAGTAATTAGCTCATCGAAATACCGGGAATTTCCCAGTAAACCGTATCGGAATCGACAAATATCAATTGTAAATCATTGATTGTTCATCTTTAATTTTAGAATGTTTATCGTATCGACAGAATTTATTTTTCAAAAATTCTTTATAAAAAAACAAATGAATGCTTTAAAAATGATTTCAATGCTTCAATTTTATAAAATATGTTGTGTACAAAATTTTATTTTTTAAAATTACGTCATATTCTTTTTAGGACGTCTAATAACGTCTATTAAAATATGTCGCGATTAACAGTAACACTTTAATTATAACATACATTTGTCATCTTAATTTTTTTAAAAAACGTAAGAATAATAATTGCTAGACAATTTACTAGATATTTTAACAGGAATGCAAGTTTATTTATTACTCGAATTAATTTCATAATTACTGCATGTAACTGGAGAAATTTTAGAAAAATCTAATTTAACTGTGAAATAACAATATATTATTAGAAACACTAAAATTTTTAACACGTCATTAAGGTGAAAAATTCAATTAATTGATCATATATCTCGTAAATTCTACCGCATAATGGATATTTTGATTATAAATTTGATTGATGGGATTTATTCTATATTAATCCCTTAAAATAAAATTTATATCTAATTTTTCCAGAAACTTTCCGAAAACTTTCAATTAAATTTTTTTTTCTGAGGAAAATAAATTTGGTCAAAAATATTAATTGAATTTGTCCAGAAATGTTTCAATAATTAGTTGTTTTAAAATAAAATGAAAAGCACATTTTGGAAAAAGTGATAAAACCAAATTTTAATTTCACTCCTTTTTCTTGCAGAAATTTTGGAAAAACTTAATTTTTCAGTTGTTTCCAAGAATTTTCCAGAATTTCTCTTTTAATCATTTTTTTAAGGAAATTGTTTGAAAAATCAGAAAAGTTTCAACAAGTTTTTTTCCACAATTTCTTGCAAAAATATATTTAGAATTTTTTTATAATAAACTAATGATTTTGATCACCGTACGATATGCTCAAACTTTAATCAATTATATATTTCTTTAATTATAATTAGAAATGATAAGCTTAAAAAATATAAACTGATTAATAGCTTAAATATTTTAATTTTGAAATTATTCGTTTCTGTTCACATAAAATGAAAATCTGAAATTTTTTGACTATGAAATAAAACCGCATTTTAAAAATTAATTATGTTTCTTATTTGGTGATTAAACATGAATATATTTGTCATGAATTTATTTATATTGTAATAATATTCGGACTTTGTATCGTCAATAAATATAAAATATTATTATATGATTGTAATGAAAAATAATCGACGTTAGCAAAAATACGTTAATGTTTCATAAACGTTAATGTTTCTATAATTTACAACGTACGTGACACCACCTTTATTAATGGCAACAAGAAAAAAATAATCTTCGTCTAACATGTCAACGAATCCCACGATTTTTATTAAATTACATAGAAAATTATGCTTCAATTCTGTGATATTATTAACCTTTATGATTTGAACTCATCTCGACCGAACAAATATTTGGTGGATTATCGGTATTAGGCGAATTAATATTGCCAGTGTTTGCAAAATTATGCTTCAATTCTGTGATATTATTAGCCTCTATGATTGAACTGGCCTCGACTGAACAAATATTTGGTATTATCGGTATTAGGTGAAATTTTGCAAACACTGGCAATATTATTTTCTGTGAGTTATTAACGATTTAATTTAATTTTCGATATAATAATGAAAATTTAGTCAAAGTATCATATTTTAATAGAAGTGTAATTAATAATATATTATCGTTTTTTTTTTGTTGTTTGCTAATAAAAACAATATATTCTTATCCAAGAAACATAAAATTTATGCTGTATTATTGGATAAGATAACAAATGTATTATTAATTTTAAAAAAATGATGATAACTTTCAAATTTACAGTGAATTTTCGATATAAGCGACCATTAATGAAAAAGATAAATGAAAAAAAGAATTAATTGGAAATGCTTTTTAGATAAGTAATTATGCTCCAAAGGCAAATAAAGATTTCCATAATTAAATACTATTTTATTTGAAAATATATTATTTCAATTATTAAACCTTTTAATTCCAGCTTTGCTCTTAACTTCATTATATCGTTTATAGGGAGTTTTTCGTTTCCTGGCCATTCAATAACTACACTAAATGAATTAATATTATAATTGGTATCAAGGCTCCTGTTAAAATCTAAATTTTCATCGCTAATAAATTTTTGGGTGATTTATAATGAACTATGAATTAAAAAAGGTTGCTATAATCGAGAGTCGCTAAAGTATCTTATATCGTAAAATTCACTGTATAACTTTCATTATGATTAAAACTTTTTTTTTCTGATGGATTTAAAGACTTTTACGATTCAATTTTGCTGTTGCTGTCTGGACAAATAATCAATGTAATGATTTTTTTTTTTAAGTTTAATTAGTTTAAATTTTACCTTCGGAGCAAAAATATAATAGTGGGCAAGCATTATAATGTTATTACCTGAAATGAGAAAAAAAAAAATTTATTTAAATAAAATTAAAAATATTATTTATAATTAATTTTAAAATAGTTTATAAATTAATTTTATTAACAGCATTACTAATATTAGGTCTTTGACAAAATATATTTGTCTTGTAAATATTAAAACGAGTACAAAATAATATGTTGCACCTAAAGTACTTTGTGAAAAATATTAAATCTGAAAAATATTGACTATGGTTTTATTTTAATTGGAAATTGTTGAACCTTTTGCAACGTGGTCCAAACAACAGCAATTTATGTATATTTACTATGTTAAATTATAATTTGCATCAGCATGTTTGAATTTAGTTATAGAAATTATGGTTTTTGAAGTATATACATAAAATTTTTTTTAAAAGTTTTTTAGTCTCTTAATTATGTTAATCAAAATCAATTTAAAATAATGAAAAATATGTTGTATGAGTTGTAAAATATAATGAGTAATACTGGTCTATGATCTATTTTAATTAAAGTAATTAAATTGTAAATTATATACTGATACTGTTAAAGCTAGGTAATAAATATATTTTAAATTTTTTTTAATAATTTTTTATGAAAATTTAAATTCAATTTTTTTTTACATAAAAATGAAATTTGCATACAATTGAGTGACCTTTTATAATCCACTAGAAATACGTAAAAAAACTATATTTGTACTAAGTCGTGATGACAAATCATACATTTTTCTGAGCTGAAAATATCTGATCAATGTCGACAAAACAAAACACTTTGACAGAAACTATGAGTTTTAATATGAAAAGCAAAATTACTGTTTAGATTCATCTGAAATAGTGAGTAAATTTCATACTAATGAGAGTTACTTCCATACCGCCACCTCTGAATTTAATTAAATTCTTTTGAAATCCGTATTATAAATTAAGGATTAATACAGGTAACTATATTTTAAAAATATTATAAGAACAGATCATTTTTCTGTGATATGTTCTTATAATATTTCTAATATGTATTAAAAAGCTTTTTAAAAGCTTACTGAAAAACGGATAGCCAACGTGCAAAATATGTAAAATTAAAAAAGTATTATTTTTTTTAAAAAAAATCAAATCTGGAATTAAAATATTTAGTAATGTGGTGACACCATAAAAGCCATACTTTAATTATAAAATAAACAGATAAAATAAATAGTTTGTTTTTTAGCCAATTTAATTAAACCTGTTAATCGTGTCATTATTTTGTTTTGCAAAAAAATTTTTTTGCATTCGACATTTAAACAACTTTTCAAAAGTATATTTCTAATTAAAAATTTGAAGAATTAAGAATGTTACTCAGTAAAAATTTCTACCAAAAAATATCTTATATTTTCGAACTAGCTTTATTCTGTGTGTGATTCATCCTAAAATAAGTTTTTTTTCGAAAATAAACACAAGTCTAAGAAAAAAATATGCACATATGACGGATTTCATGAATTTGTCTCGGTACAGGTATTTCCCATTTTTTTAGTGTATTTTGGTAAAATTAATTTTTAACTGACATTGTCTACTTTACACTGATTTTTTTCTTTCTTTTTAACTTATATAGTTTAGTGTCACTTTCGCTGTTAATAATGTTTCTCAGTTTGCTAGACTATTATTTGTTCTAAAAAATTAGGACTCTTCTAGCCTGAATTAAAATATAATTTATAGACTAAAAGAAAGTTGGTTCCAAGTCAAGTTCATGTTTTGATGAAAATGAAAGCACATAAATTCCACATCAGAAACTGATAGTTATTACATATTTGCAATCTAGAGAAACGATGCTTTACTGCCAGCTGTAAATTTTCTCCCATATTATGGTAATTCCAACTTCGTAACTATGAGCTTTTTGTACTGATCTGATTTTTTTCTGGTCACCAGATTGTGTCCATAAGCAAATTTGTCTCGAATCAGAATGACATCTGTAAGTAAAATTATTAGCCATTGTCTCGGAAAAGGACTATGTTGCCCGATTTTTTTTAGATCACGCTCTTCTTACTGCTCAATTTCCTATTAAATATATTTCCTATTAAATATATTCCTATTAAATACATCTTAATAGACGACGTACCCGAAATCCACTCTCATGTAATATGTTCCTTTTAATCTTGATTATTAACTGTTAAATGTAATCTATTCCCATTAGCAAACGATTCATACTAACTGCTAAACCGTACTGTTGATTGTTGGGCACTATTGGAGAGTAAAATAATTGGCTGTTGCGATGTTATTACCGTGTCATTCCTCAATGTTGCTCGTATTAGTTAATTTATATTATTAACTAGCAGTACTACAATTAAAAACCCCGTGTGATCGGACAACTTTATCTCGACTTATTTCATTTGAATATACGTCGCCATGTAATATGACATGGTGTATTGTTAAACTCTATTTTATTAACAAAATTTTAAAGTTTGCTAATAAGAATAATGTTTCTTTTACGTTTTACGTAAATTCAAAATTTTCACAAGACAAGATCTGAAAGATTCAAATCAGGTTTTTTTTATTACAATACCGCCACCACTTTTATAAATTTTATTTGAAATTTTTTCTTGAAAAATTTGAAAATACCTGTGCTTTTAAACAACGATCAAAATATTTTTTTACAGGTAATTAATTTAAAAAAAAAAAATTAAATATAATTCATCAACAATTCTGTAATGTATAGTCGAAAATTGTTGAAATTCCACATGGCGACTTATATATTGTAGAGTAAAAATTTTGCATTGGAGAAATGTTAAACAATAGCAGAATGGTAATCATATTTTTTTATATAGATTCATTATATTTAAACCAACTTTTACAAAATAATCCTACACATTATTATTTTATGATTAACTCCATTGATTTATTGCAGATCTTATCTACCCTACACTTTTCAGATTAACGTATAATTATTAATTATGATTACAAAATTTAGTTTCGGCTTACAAGTAAATTTTTTTTTTACAGATTTTTTTTATTAGTCATCCTAAAAGCAAAGGAAACGGCGTAGCATAAGTTTGATAAAATTAATATCTAAACTAAACAATATTATTAAATAAAATTCCTAAATTTTAAAAGGATAATTTCAATTGGCCTTATGTTCCAGTCAACTAGTTGCTTAAATAATTTTATTGAAAAATTAATTTCTTGCAATGAAAAAAAAAAATATTTTTTTTTTTTTTATGAGCGTAAAAAGTTTATGCATGAATTTTTTTTTTTTGCAGACGTGGACACCAAAAAAAAAACAATAAAGAAAAAAGCTTTATAAATTTTTTTTCTTGTAGTTGTATCTACTAAATACATTTTTCACAAACATATGTTTGTGAAAAAAAAAA
Source organism: Empis livida (assembly GCA_963932195.1). Taxonomy (NCBI): domain Eukaryota; kingdom Metazoa; phylum Arthropoda; class Insecta; order Diptera; family Empididae; genus Empis; species Empis livida. The sequence goes on from OZ010647.1 coordinate 4,363,178, forward strand.
AATTGTATATTTTCGCTTCATTTTAGTTGTTTAATTAATTTGTTGTACAAAAAGGAAACTGAACACAAAACATAAAATAAATCTAAAAATTTTTTATATATTTTAAATTTTTATGTTGGTCGATTATCAACATAAAATTTAAAACAAAAAAAAAATATCTTTTTGTAGCTTTTTTTTTTTCCTGTGACTTTCAATTGGGTGTGGGTGTTTGAGATAAAATTATATGAAAAACTCACCATATGGCAATATTGAAGTTTTCCACAATAGCACATTTCTTTTTGAAACGTTTTTCTTTTAGATTTTTTTTAAAATAAATATTTAATTTATCTAGAAAATATTTTTAGCATAAAAAAAATAATTTATGTGTAAAAACTAAAAATAAAATAAATTTTGCAAAAAAAAATTTCACTTATTACACTGAAAAAAAAAAATTATCGATTATCTTCTATAAATATAAATAATTTTGAACACAATTTAACACCAAAAATATTTATTTTCATAAAAAATTTAATTAAATTTTTTGATAAATTTCTTTCCGGCTAAAAGAAAAATAAAATTTCTAATAATGATCCCCGCACCGTGTTAACATTACGATTATAATTTTGATTTTGATTATATGCAATTTTCTTTTCATATGATTTGGTTATATGTGGTTGGAAAAAAGATTAACACTTCACCAGAGCAACAATCAGAAACACAAATTTATTATCATCAACCACTTTTTTTTTTTATATAATATAATTTTAATTTGATTGTGTTGAACTTTAATATTAATGTATTTGTTATATATTTTCAATGTATATGTGAGCACACAATAAATTAAATTATAAAATTTTTTTTTTTTTTTTTTGAAAATTTCACCCCCTTTTTTTTTTGTAATGTTGGGTGATTTTCTTGGAATTTACACACAATTTAAGGAAATTTCATTTATTGGAATTTTAAAACATAGTTTTTCCACAAATAAAATTGGAAAAATTAGTTTTTTACAAAAAAAAAAATTTCTTATTTTAGATAAAAAAAAAATATCACTACGACCACCGAGCGTACAAGACAACGCAACTCAATATGTTAATGACTTACTAAATATAAAAAAATAAAAAAATAAATAAATTAGAGAGAATATTTGTAAGCTTTGAAAGCTTTGTTTTATCAGTGAAAGTGATAATGATAAAATGGTAGTTGTGGCAGTAAAAACGGCGAATTCAACAACACTAATAAAATAAATATTTTGGAGAGTTTTATGAATATATTACATTTGAGAATTATTATTTTAATGGGGTGAAAAATAGAAAACAAAGTATTTTTTTATGATCAACGTTTATGTATATGTATTTTTTATGGCGAACATATGACAATCTATTTTTGGTCAAGTTTTATTTTTAAAAAAATAATGCAATTTTATTATTAAATATTTTTTTTTTTTTTGAAAATTAAAAACCAATGCGAATTAAAAAAAAAAACAATTAATATTAGATAAAAACTGAAGAAAACTTAACCCTCGAACCGCGTGCAACGCAGTGGGTTTAGTTTCGAAAACTCATTTACTCCATGTTAAGTTATTTTTGGAAAATTGGATTGGAACAAAAACTTTGCATCTCAAATATTTTACAACAATTTAGCGAGCGACGCTTCAGCCCTAAATTTTAAGACAGCGACAATGGGAACCTTCTCTGTTTAACGAATAAAACTAGCCCGTCACTTTATACCGAAAAATGAAAAATTCACTCGCGGTTAAAAGGTTCCGTGTATTTGAACTGTCATTATTTTAAGTGCAGATCTTTTTCATTCCTTATTTGACAAATTACAAATGTTACGTTACTTCAATTTTTTGGCATTCTAGTTCCAAAAAAATTGATGGAACCAAATATCAATATTTTATTGAATTTCAGGTTTAGGACGATTGCCCAAAAATTGACATGTATTTCAACTGTCACTTGTAAACGTTTTTAATTTTGAAACTATAACTATTTCTTCTAAACTATTTAATTTATCGAATTTGAATAAATTTTCTAGAATTTAAAAAAAAACTTTAGTCAATTTTATAGAAATGGCGATACAAAACCGACAGTTTACTTGAACTTTTATATTAGATACGCAAACTATAATATTTATATAACAAATTAGATAATTAACTGATTAAACTTTGATTTTCTGATTATATCAGCTAATTTCTGACTGGGTCCGAAGCATTCAGTTTTAAATTTTAATATTTATTATAAAATAAACACAATTCAGTGGCTTAGTGTTAAAATTTACTAAAACCATGAGTTATTTTTGGAAAATATAAAAAAAAAATAACCAAATTCTTGTTCAGAAATTATACAGCATTGCTATTTTTATTTTATTTATTTAATTATTATTTCTAGCTTATCACGTTTTTAAGCTATTTTCAAAAAAAATTGAGTGAATTGTAAATTTTGAAACTATGTATAAACTATTCAATATAGTATGTACTATAATTTAATATCAAGATTTTTCCCAACATATACAAATATTTCTAAATATTTTAGTATTTGTCGGGTTTTTTCCTTAACAGCAAGTTCCAAATCATAATTAATACAGAGATCTTCAAAGATATTTTTTTTTTTTTTAAATATGTGGCAAAATTATTACACGAAATGAAAATCTTTTACAATTATTTAGCAAATTTTTTAAATTTATAAAACTATCTTTTATCAGTTAATCTTACTGAATCAAACTTCATCTCATAATAATTATCTTCAATATTTCCATATATTACAAACCCCCCAAAAAAACATAAAAAATACATCTAGTGTCACTTGTTACCACGTTTACAATGAATATTTAATGTATATATTTGCCAAATCATTGCAGTGTCAACATTACGTTTTATGAAATTTTATTTAAAACATTTTAGTTTCAAAAAAATTGTAAATTGTTTCAAAAAACAACATAAAATTTAAATTACGATTAAAATGGAATAAATATTAAATTTTATTATACATAAAAACATATAATAAATAATTAAAATATTCAAAAATTATGATTTTAAATATACTAAAAAAAAAAGATGTTGTATTGTGGTGAATAAATTGTTTTTGTTATTAGGTGCGTAATAAAGCGAATAGAAGAGCGAAATGAAAGCGAAATTATTAATTCCTTAAAATATTTATTACATATTTTTTTGTTGTATGCTTGCTTGTTTATAAGAATTAATTTTTAGATTGTTTTTTTTTTACAAATTTTTTTAGATTTTTTTATCTGACTATAGTAGTAACCCCATTTAATTTCATATTTAAAGCTTAATTATGTATATATGTGTGTAATTCAAATTCAATAATAAACTTTTTTTTTTTTTTTTTTTTTAGAAAATTTATCTTTTTTTTTTTGGAATACATAACAATGAAATATGTTTTTAAAAAAAAAGATTCAAAATTAAATAAAATGATTTATGTATTTTAAAAGTTTTTAAATTCTAAATATATTTTGATTACAAATTTTCAAATAAAAATAATAATTAAATATAAAATTTTTTCTACCAGCAAGACAAGACAATGTCGACTAAAATCGAATATATGTTGTGTATCTTTACTATATATTTATCTGACTATACTAGTAATAAAACAAAAAAATATATTTTGTCTACGTGTTGTGTGTTGGATATACACATTTTTTTTTTTTTTTTTAATAAAAGCAACAAGCTTTTTTCATTCAAACCGGTGCCCAATACAAATTCAAAATTTTTGAATTTTTACAAAGAATAATAGAATTCCCTAAAACTTTTCTATGATTTCATCTAAAAGATATTTTTTATGTTATGTTTTTAATTTACATTCAAGTAAGAATTAGAAAATATTTTGCAAAAAAAAAACACTGAAATAATAATTTTAAATTAAATAAAATTAAATATTATAAAAAATAATAATAATTTTATAAGAAAATATTTTCTGGAGCTTTTAAAGTATATACACATATACAGATGATTTTCTATTTATGGGACAAAGTTTCATTATCATTGGGGCGTTTACGATGACGCATGACTTTTAACGACACAATAATCATCAGAATTTTTTTTTCATACAAAAGAAGAAAAAAATATGAAATAAGAAAGAAAATTCATCCATTCCCCAAAAAAAGAAACCCTTTTCATTATTGTGGGTAGCGAAAAGCTTAATATTGTAATAAGATATTTGCCTGATAGTTTATGAACATTATATTTATGATAGGACATATAAAAACCTCTCTTCTATTATTATGATTTTCATTTGAAATTGCATCGAGATGGCAACAAAAACAAACCGATTACCATTACTGGGGTTGGATTAAATGATGTTACACAGTTAAAAATTAAATGACTTAAACTTTTAGTAATCCAATTTTTATCGTAAAATTAAATCTTAATAACAAATTAAACCTTTTTTAGTACCGAACAATCATATATTGTCGTTAGATATCAACTTTTAAGTACCGAAAAATCATGTATTGTCGTTGGATAGACAAATACCGAAGACGATATATCATTCTCGGTACACCACTATGCGCTTAATGTTGAAAAGTCCTTGTCTCCAGGATGAAATATAAATAAGCAGTCGCAGTCTACTCGGTATTTTTCGATCAACTTAAATTTTTCGATCCTTTCAATTCCATGAAAAAATCCACGTGAATGAATGTTGCAAAATTTTTTTTTAGTGGACTGAAAAATATTTGTACCAGTAATCATTTTCTAATCCAATAATATTTTTCAAAACTTTTTCATGACACCTGTCAAAAGTTCATTACACTCGAACTGAATACTAAAAGCTACTACATTATTAACACATTGTTGTCGGAACACGGAAAAATCTATTTTTGAGATATTGTTGATTATTGTAACGACTACAAATTTGTTTTTCGGACTACAATTAGCCGGCGTCAATATGTTAATGAAGGAGGTATGATGTGATTTCACATTAAACTTTCCACAAATTGAATATTAAAACGTCGAGTATGCAGAAGACTTATGAACTAAATCAATTTTATTATTTAGGTCTGACTGCATTAGCTTTCAGTCCAAATCCAGACATTTTGTGGTTAGTTTTACCAAGCTTATATAGCCTAACATGATTGTTATATTTTATATTATATTCAAATTACTGAGCTAACGTTAATAAAATTTAGTAAAAAATATACAACTGCGTAAATTTTACATTTCAGGAGACGTTAATACTACAACTACCAAAAATAAACTTTTAACAAATGAAAGAAAATCGTAAGACTGTGTACATGACAGCATAATGGAAAACTTTTATTGGATTTTTTTTTAAAAAGAAAAGAAACGGAAGAAAAAGTAATGTAAAAGGATTTTTGTTGGAAGTATGAGATCTTTCTTATTGATTATTGCTGTAATTCACTGAATATTACAAATAAATTCATAGATTTTAAAATACTTTCTGGTTCCATGACAGAAAATTAAACCTACTACCACAAAATTAATTTTGAGCAAGGAAGAATAATAAGAGAATAATAAGTTATAATCGTAGTGTTGGCAACTACGGTGACTTATCATTTCAGGATTCATTTTACAAAACAATATATCTATATTTTAATATATACACATTAACTGACATCATCTTGCTTAACAATATTATTCAAATTCTTTCCGATTAGATAAGATAAATGCAAAAAAAAAAAATTCTATAAAATTTGAAGGTGACCTTTATAATGTTTAATACACAGGGTGGTCCAGTACAGGAACGGGTTAAATTATTGGTTTCAAAAACATCGAAAAGCTAAGAGTCTATTTTCGATGAGGTACACGGTGTTTAAAAAAGTCCCTTCATAACCAGCGATGACTCAAATGATAATTTCAAATCAGACTATACTAACAGACTATATCACTTAGACATATTAAGTTTAACTTAGACGACTTGTACGAAATGAATGATCCACTCAGATATGGTCACGCGGACTACTAGTTATTTCACAGTCTCTAAACTTATTTACCATGAAACTAGCTTTTTTACCATGGGTCACATCAGAAGGAATCTTCATTTTTTTGTCTCCAAGTGCGAAACTTTCTAAAAATTAGGGAAGCTAGCCGAAAGATGAAGAAGTATTGTAAAAAAAATTAAGCATAAATGTCCGGAATGACGATTGACATAATAATCAAACTCTGAAAGAATAGAAAATAGATTATTTTTAATATATATTTCTATCTTGAACCCGACCACTCTGTACACTTAATATAAAAAATCCATTTGGTTATGTTATTACTGTTGTACGAAATTAAATTTTAATATTCGTATCCATTAAATGACATAAACAAAGCTAATTTTCATTATTATATCAATTTTTTTCACCCCGACTGATTTTATCTTTAAAAATATCGAACTCTTGACGACAACATTAAATTCATATAAATCAATATTTAATAGTTTTTTACCATTGCCTAAATATTCTGAGTATAATTAACCAAAATATAAATTCATAGCTGCATCATTTTTATGATAATAGTCTAAAGAAAAATTATCTTCTGAATCTATTCAAACATTTCTGATAAAACATTTACATAGAATTTTTTTTGTTTTTCAACATAAAATCGAATATTTTTAAATAATTTTTTATTAATTAAATATAAACTTACCGTTGTTGTTGTTGTATGTGGTGTATATGCAGCATATGCTGGTTGCGGTAATGGAGCTGAATATCTGTAAGCTTGTTGAGCTGCAGCAGCGGCAGCAGCTGGTGCATAACCTTGTGGTGTCCAACTAGCACCTCTATAGGGAGCTAATCCTCCGGCTGCAGGGCTAGTCATAGCTGGCCTTTGGGCCCCTTTCAATGATACCGGGGCTGGGGGCGGAGCTCCCGGATATGCGCTGCGCGGCGCTGATGTTGTACTACCCTGTAAAATAAAATAAAAATTAATTTATTAGAATTTTATGAAAACTGTATTTGATTTATATTATTAGATATTACGAAAGATTTAGGAATTTGACTACATTTCAAGTAATTTTGTTAAAAAGTTTAGAGAACATGCCAGGCCGGAAATACTTTATTTTTGTAGAGCTAGTAAGGATATACATTGATTACATATTGATTAAAACTAACATCTAATAAGTGATATACATGAAGCTGATCTCCCTTCTGTGATATTCCAACCGCTACGATGTACAAAATCAGAAGCTAAGAAATGATTAGTGTAAAATTCACGAATTGTATATTTTACTGATACGAATAAGATTTCTGCAGGAACAATCATAAATGTTTAATTTTTATTCACATAAAAATTTTATTTGGGGAATTTCCCTTCTTAAAACTAGTAATGGTTGCAGTTTTCGGTTCAATGGGTACCGATTTCGGGTTGAAAAAATTATGTGATTACGATTAGGTACGTGTTCGGTTTGCATCTCTGCTTCTAACATTGTAATGGGTAAACACAACAAGTTATAATATTAACACCTATCCCACCCTTTTATAGTTTTTCCGGACTTAATGCAAATCCATCCACTACCGAAAATTTTAGACATATTTTACTTTTTCTGCGTACATCACAAATTTCGTCTTCAAAAAAACAGAATTTTAATATCAATAAAAACTTCAGAATATAATAAATTATTTTTATGTAATTAATTTCGCATAAAAATAAATATGTATTCATAAAAACATCTAATATTTTTTTTTTTTGGAAACATATGAAATATAAAATGTCCAAAAAAAAAAAATTAATAATAAACTTTACGTATTTATTAATGCCGTCAAAAACAAAAAAAAAAAAAAGCATAAAAGCTTATTTGGGTTAACAAAATGCCGGCCCAATATCAACACGCGTTTCGTTCATGATAAATGAAAATTCTTTACAACCCCTAGAAAAATGTAAATAAAGACGCACACATAAACAAAAATTTTCGGTTTTTTTCAACTCACCACTACCACAGTACGTTTAGTAAATGTGTAGGTTGTATTATTTTTCATTTGGGTGGTAAAAACAAGAAATACTCTATTTCTCTTCAAAAAAAATATGTAATGACGTCACACTTATGATAACAAAGTCCGCCCACTTTTAATATAAAAAAAAATCTTTATACATATTTTAATTACGTAAGTTAGTTAAATCGTCCTAGGCACATCATTGCCGGTTATTACTTTATATTAAATATATTGTCATAGGACACCATTTATTTTTTATCAGAGAGATTATTTTAGTGCTTTTTTTTTTGGATACGTGTTTATCCTCTTTTGAATTAATTATTTTTTGGACACGAATAATAATAATTTGATAAATTAATTAGAATGATATTTTATTTAGACACGTTTCTAACTGCATCAATTTTTTAGTTTCAATCTAATCAATAATCCTATTTTTATTTACACCCATATTAATGTGAATTCTGTGTGACGTCATTTTCAAAGACTGCGCATTTGTTTTCATATAATAATTTCAGGGCGTTATTTTGACGTCTGCGGTTATTTTATGGAAACAATAGGAGAGTAATCATACGAAGAGAATGCAATTTCAAGGAGTTAAGAACAATTAATAGTATCTGTATGTTTCGATGTAGGTAATAATATAAAAAATTGACATGCATTTAAGCCTACAGCGGTTTTACACGTCTCATTAAAGTAACGAATTCTATTTTTTTTTGTTTCAAATTAAAATTACAACCATAAATGTCAATTTTTGGACGTAAATTGCTTGTCAAAAATTAGACTGACAATTCTTGCGATTGAAGTGTAACATTGAGATTTTTGACAACTGGTTCAGATGTCGTCTTTAATTGGACGCAGATTTGTATTTTTTGGTTTCGATTTAATTCTTTACCTCAAAACTCACAAAATCTCCAGTAAAAAATTGTATTGAAAACATAAAATCATAAAAAATTACTGAAAATAACTAGTAACTAGAAACCTATAGCAGTAATAGTTTTAAGAAATTATATTTTTTCTGTAGTTGCAGCAACCCTAATTTTTACCCTGTTCACACACGTTGCAATACTAATATCCTATAATTTTTTACTTGCATCAGCTGTAAAAGAAGATGTGTAGAATCGTACCGTAACATATTTATTAACATATTAAATTTGTATCTTACGGTCCGTTTTTATGTTTTTTAAAATTTAATGAATTCATATTAAAAATGTCGCGTAGTTGTTTTAATATTTATAAAGTTTTTTTCAGAGCTTTTAGTAAAATAATGAGTATATTTAATATTATAATTTATGATGAAGGTCTCTAGTGGCGGAAAGCTGATATAGTTATAATAATGTCACAGAAGTTGTAAAAGTTTACACCATTTTTGTAGTCATTTATCATTTGAAATTATATATTTTATACATTAATTTCGTGAAAAAAAAAATATATTTAACTCGTCATTTGATTTGCGACGTGTGTCTTATGATAAATTACCCATTTCTTTAAAAACATATAGACAGCCATATAGCGAATAAATCGTTAATTGTGTTCCATACATTGTTAAAACTTTAGTGGACTCAATAATTATATATATTCAATCAAATATAATAATTTGAAAAGGATTACAAACGGAAAAGTATAAACATAGTGAGTTAACAAAAACGTATAAAATTTGAAGAAAAATTCCATTTGAACAAGAATATCTGAGAAATCGATGAAACACGTTTCATTTTTCATATGGTATATGAAAGTAAAGTAGAAATTACAAATAAAATCGTATAAAATTGTACAACTTTCCCTCAATATTTTGATATGAAGTGAAAAATTGATGAAAGAAATGTTGTTCCACCTCTGGTAATTTCTACTAAGGTCATAAGAAAACTTCTGGCAATTTCCTTAATTGTTCCCATATACGTATATTCCCGAATCGAAACTTATCCGTAAATGTAACTGATAACAACTTTTTATCTGCTCAAATTTTATGCATTACGTAGCTTCCGATTCCCAAGTCATATTGGTCGACTTCCCAAACCATTGCGAGAGTATAGAGACCGGTTTTATGCAAGGCTCTTTGCTATGGTTTGGTGATTACTTTTCGGATTACTTTAAGGATTAATTTCTTTGGATTACTTTAAGAGTAAGATGTGACAGTTATTGTCTCAAGTACAGCCGGAGATAAGATCTTCAGGGAAACCCTTACTTTTACGGTTATCAGATAGATCTTATTAACTCCCTGATGATAGGCAAGAGAAACTCTACCTATTGTCAAGGAGGCATTTTGATATAACCGTAGTAACTATTGAGATATATTTTTTTATCGCATCTTCCATAATGGTTCGTTAAAAATCTTCTGGCTACAATAACTATAATCGGCTATATTATCGACAGAAAGCTAGTTGAGTCATCATGAAACCACTCTTTCAGTTCAAATTTCTTTCGCCGACGAATAAATGATCAACTAGCCTAGGCAAAGCACACAAAATTTAAAAAATTCCGGCGAAACATGAGCAGAAACCAGTTTTATCTTAAGGATGATTGTTATAAGAATAAATTCGATTACATTTTTCCAAAATCTTGTCGTACTGCACTGAAGTAAATTTCAATTAATTCCATAATTGTAGTAAACTCATAATACATACATGGATTACATAAAAAATACAGTAATTAAAATTAATTTTTAAAATTAATTCTTGACATTCAATCATTTATTTTATTTATTTTATGACGTTCACTTGATATCTTTTAATAAAAAAGTATGTTTACTGTATTTTTTAAAATAAATAATTTTTTTAATTTTAAATCCGAAATATATTTATTTCACCGGAAATATGAATTTAAAAAAAAAATGTGAATCGATGAAAAATATGCTATTTAATTACATTATTATTATTATTCAGTTGTTAAAACAGTTAACCCTAATTAAATGCAGAAAATGAAAAGGAATTCAGTCAAGTGAGAAATTAATTTTATATGTATTTGTGACTATAGATATTTAATGGTTATGATAGATTTTTTTTTTTTTTACCTTTATACTCAATGCCAACGAACCTTTTATTAGAAAATATACAATTTACTTACATACAGAAAATGGCCTGAGTAAACGGAGTAAAAAAAAACAATCATTCATTATTAAAAATTCCATAGTTTTTTTATAATTCGTATCTTTTAAAGTACATAACAGTAAACATCGTTAGTATTGTGAATTGGTTTGTAAGAAAATTAAAATCAACAGACAGAAAAAAAAGAGTTTTAATGTATGGAAAGTATGCTTAAATATTTAAAAGAAATCAAATTCACGATAGACATAATTTTTTTTATTCGCGAGTATTTCGCCTCAGTCCCGGTGATAAATTCTTTCCATTTGTTGTGGATAGTTACATTATTTTTTACCTAAGATATATAAATGATTACGTAGAAAGTGGATAAACAGCAAAGGTCTTAGTTCATAAATTACTGGTCATATAGCTAATTTCTTAAGGAAATGAAAAAATATTTCTGAAAATTTCTGTTAGTTTTTTATGTTGTAAATATTATTTATAGATTGAAATAAATTTAGATAAAATGTTAAGTTAAAATAAATATCTGTCTGTGAACAATTACCTAGTGTATTAAGTTATTATATATGTTTTACCAAGACCGGCAGTGGCCTACTCGTCGTATGGTAACTTATGGTGAATTAGGTGCTTAGTTCGTTTCGAGTCCGACCCATCGATGTTCGTGTAAGTTTACTGAGATTACAATGAGTACCAGTAAAATACAATAAAATGGAATTTAAAACTGGGAAAAGTGCTAATCGAGGCCATTCGCTGAGAACAAATGTGTCAGTAATAAAGACAGTAGTTTCGTGTAATTAAAGTTTCTTCACTATAAAGAAATTTATGGTTCGGAATCTACATAAATAATTTATTAAGGACAAATTACAATAAAATTGTTACAAGAAATTTCAAGTAGATATAAGTTTGCTTTTAAGGCTATCTACTCATAAAGTGAAAAAAACGTGTCGTTTTTACTAAAATTTAAAAAAAAAATATATTAAGAATCACAAGAAGTTACTTTCAATACAAATTTTGTGTGTCCGAATACGCGCTATGTTATTTGATTTAATTATGTTCTTACTTCACCGACTAATTTTTAACTACTAAGAGTTCGTATTTTCGGATAGCAACATCAACTAAGCAAATAAATTAAATTTAGTTTAAATTTAAATTCATGTCCAAATAGAGAATATAGATCACTGTTGTGCAGTCAGTTAATGAACTCAATTTAACTTATAAAAAATTAAAAAAGAAAATGTAAAATATTTAAAAAATTGAACCGTGAAACTTTACTAAATTTCTTTTATTAATTCTGCATTCCATTTTCACAAGAAATAAAAAAATATATTTTAAAAATTGTTTTAAATTACGTACAATAATTTTTCTTTAAATTTTTGAAATTTAAAGAAAATATAAGTTCCAGTTGAAAATATATCGTATTATAGGGGATAGTGGCCAACATTGTACCAATTTTCGTTTTCCGGTATGTATGTGTTACTGAAAGAACCGAGTCCTATTTATACAAGTTGGGCCTATTAACTTTTAATATTAGGTAACAATTTTCCCATCAATAAATATCAATAATATTATTACCGAATGCAATGGTACGTTTTATGAATATTGTAGGAGAAATCAATGATTTTCTCCTACAATATTCCAATAGCATTTAAACCAACTGAAATTTAAGAACTTAAATTGATCAATATATAATAATGGAATCAGAACAGATTGGCCAATTAAATAATGGTTTTACAAGTAAAATGCAATTATCGAAATTTAAAACTATAGAGTTATAATTATCGAAAGAAATATTTTCTAGATTTTTCGAATATTTATGCTAATATGTTCATTTTGTTTAAACTAAAATCGTTATTAATTTATTATAGATACAATTTATAAATACATAAACCATAAACTACAAAAATGATCCGTAAAATTGAGAAGACTTATTTTTGACGGTTCTATAATTGATTTTATCGCAAACACGAAATAATTACAATAACAAGATTTATGGTCATATCTTAATGATTAGGTCTCAATAAATAATTTCTATTTTGTAATTTCGATTGGGAAATTTTAGTTTTCTGACGTTTTTATTTTAATTCTGATTATAAAAATATCCTTTTAACAATTTTCAAATATTTCCTTAAAATTTCGGCAAATCCAAGAAAATAAATCTGTTACTTTTTTTTTTGTATCTTTACATTCCTTTTGCATATTAAATTTTAAAATAAATTAATGCTACCCGTACAAAATTTGTGATTGCGAAAATTTCATTTAGAAAGAAAACTATGTATATTTGTACATTATGTCCTTAAAAATATAAAGCTTTTATAAATATATATTTTTTTTTGAACCGAGAAATGCTTAATAAGAAAATAATAGTTTTTCGTTGGCCCTGATAATGTTTATTTTTATATTATCTTTATTTTAAGATGTTGTTTCAAGCAATTGTCCTCTATTGCATTTGAACAAATATAGCAACCTCTCAAGTATGTTACACAAAGGATTTTGTCTTCATTCCTTATTTGTTTTGACGCATTATGTTTTATTTCTATCAGTTTTTAAATAACATCACATAAATTTTTATAGAATGTTTATAGGAGACATATGGAATTAATGTCTGGTTAAATCTAGACTGATTACGGTGATAATTTATATAATATGTAATTCCCTTAGCTATGGAAATAAAAATATTTTTCAGCAATTTGGATAAGCAATACGAATGAAATCTTATTAGATAATTGTATGAAATTTGAATTTAATGGTTAGTAATTGAGTATATAATAATGATCACATTAGCTAAATTCATCAGTAATGAAAATTGTTGTAGATTAAAAAGAATCTTTCTGTTTTCCGTCCAAATGGTAATTTCTGAGTTGCTTTCAGTAAATGTTTTTGGTATCATATTCCGGTTAATTCAACGAAATTCTTAAATTTAACACTATCAGAAATCATAAGATTCTATAGCGAGAAAATTAGAGGAGACCGTTTCGGGAGATTTCCCGCTGGGAAAAAAGTGTTATAACTGCCACGCCTAATAATTCAAATAATATCTAAAAACAGCTTACGATATTATAATACGATATACAATTTATACTTGGCGAGATCGACTAAGTAATAAATTTGAATATCGTATATTTTTTTGAATCCTTTAAAACAACTAAACTTGAATAAAATATGCCAGCAAAAGGAAAAATATAAAACTTTTTTTTAAAAATAAAAGCTTAATACTTTCATAAAAATAGCTTTTCAACAAATTGGAAAATCGCTTTTCTTTTGTAGGGGTAATATTAATTGATATGCATTATACAAAATTTCAGTAATTGTGGGGAAAGTTGGAAAAATTTGGAATTTTGATAAATATTTCCATAAAATTTTAAATTTAGTGGTTTTTTTTTTATTACAAATTTGATTATTCACGAAATAAATTTAAATATAATTCGTTTAATTCGATTGTACGAAGATAACTTGGTGTAAGATCGGAATAAATATAGAGAGAACTCGACTGAATCGTACAATTTTGTGTTAAAATAGACGGGATTAGTACAATAAAGGAAAATGGGTAAGACACGGCTGTCTAACTAATTAGACTCAAGTTAAGATTCAATAAATATTTAAGTATTAGTTCTTTTAATGAAATTAAGGAGGAATATACCCGGATTGATTGAAGATGTCTCGACTTTCATTCAAATTATTTATGAATACCCGGCACAACATTAACGATTCGATATATAAATCAGTACCGATCACTTTTGGCACAATCTCCCAGCACCAGATATCAAAAATATTATTTAGTTTCCGAATACATGCAATTGTACGATTTCGTAATTGTATCATTTCGCTTGCCTTTAACACTCAAAGGAATTTCTTTATGTTTGACAACTTTCGTCACCATATTCAGTTAATCTATTTCTGAAGGTTGTTTCATAGTCCATTTTGACCATCAATATTTAATTAACAATTTACTAACATTTTACCAATACATTTATTTTAACAAACATTTTTTTAAAATAAAATGAATTATCATAAATTCGATAACTAAAAACCAAATGTAGTATAAAACATAAAATTTCAATAAAATCAATAAATTAAACCAACTAAATGAATAAATAAATAATATTATTAAAACTATAAATAGATATTTTATGTTTTTTTTCAATATCTTTCGATTATTTATAGAATTAAAGCGAATCCGTTTTGAATGGAATTTAATTAAAACAACAAACAAACAATTCTTGATAAAATTTATCAAGTTACGAAAATTTATTTTTCTGTCATTCTAACTTTAAGATAAAATTACATGGTGCCTTCAATTATATAACATAAATAAATTAAAAAAAAATATATATTAAACTAATTGTTAATTCTTAAACATTTATATACAGGGTTTCGAAGTACAATCAATCAAAAATAAAGAAAGAAAATATACTAATTAAAAATATGATATCTCACTTCATGATTCATGTCTAATTCACCCGAAATTTACCGGTATTGAATGGCTCATTTAGTATTTCATATTTCAATTATAGTTACTAAAAAATTAAAAGAACTGCAGAAAATTCGTATTGTTGTCGGAAGGGTTTTACTAGTGCTGAATGATTTAAGTTAGTAAAAATGAAAGTTCAGAAATTGCTCACAAAATTTTTATTATTTGAAAAATTAATGTGAGAGAAAAAATATTTACAAGCAAATTATGTAGAAAAATTTGTGATTACTTTTTACATTGTTGAAATTCAAAAAATAGTTAAGTTATTTCTCACAAACTCACGAAAAGTATGATTATTGGCAAAAAATGAATGAACGTCAAAATCAAGAGGAATTACTGTGCTGAATGATTTCAGTTTGTAAAAATGGCAGATCAGAAATTTCTCACAAAATATTTCTTATTTGAAAAATGACACAAAAAAAAAATTGTTTAACAAACAAATTATGGAGTGAAAAATTATGAGATTATTTCTTACATTGTTGAAATTCAAAAATAGTTAGGTTATTTCTCACAAACTCAAATGCTTCGATAATGTACCCACAAGAAATAACAGTTGAACTGTCAAAAAAATTTTCTTTCAGAGAATTTGGTCTATTTCACAGATATAGTGAACAGTCATAGTGACATAATTAGCAAGGTTGATTGATTATAATTTTTCCCAAACAAATTTTAATATATGTTTACTGGGTGGCTATAGAAATAATTTAGTTAAATGGATTTTTAAGAAAATCAAAATTTCAACATAATATTTTAATTTTATTACTGTAGTAGCATATAAACATGTTTTTAGCTTAACAAAATCGTATCTTAAATATACTCATATATCTGTTTTTTTTTTTATTATTATTATTATTTGTTTGTTGAAATTAATTCACATGATATAAGTAACACAAAAATTATTATTATTATATTTATTTAATGATTTGTTTAAATATTTTTTTTTGCAGTAATATAATTTTAAAAAGAATTTTATCACCAAAAATATTTATATAATAAAATGCTAAAGTTTAAATTTTATTTAATTAATAAAAATGGAAGCATGAAAATATTTTAAAAACTATTTGTAATTAGAAATTAATTTTTGATAATAAAATAGAAATTTAAAATTATACAAAATATATCGATTGAAATGCATTTAAAACTAATATTTATATTTTGATTCTAAATGTTTTAAAAAGCAAATAAATAAGGATTTTTTCCCATTCATGGAAACCAGCATAAATTATTTCATATTTATTTTTAAATAGTTTACATGATGTTTAGCAATCTAAATCAGAACTTATATACAACAACAAAAAATATGAGTGGGAATATTTTATTTTCATGTTCTGGTTTTTTTAAAGATGTATTCCCAGAGATATATATTTGATTTTGATAGCAATTCATTTAAATACCACAAAGATTTATTGATTATATTTTGGCTTGACAAATATGCGCTTATATTTATTTTACCAGTTTTGCTTTAAATAGATTAATGTGAAAATTTGCTGTAACCTGTTTTTAAATAAGTTTAATATTTAAATATTCAATTTTCAACTTTTCCAGATATATACTTTTCTTAATACAAAATAAAACTTTATCGTATTTTGGAAAATTTCAAGATTGGACAAATACAATTAGCCTTTAACATGAAAGCAATCGAAATTAGAGCGTATTCAAAAATATGAAAAATGTATAATTATCAAGTTTTGTCTAATTGCCACAGAATTATTGTGATGACATGCCTACTTAAATTTACCTGTTATACTAGTTTGCAGAATAAGATGAAAAAATCAATGATATTTTTTTTGAGACATTAATTAGATTGGGTTCGAGAATTTTTGTCTTGTGAATTCTCGAGACTTACAATTTTTCATATCACATGTCTCGTGTGTCGATATATTAAGTACATTCGAGAATTCTTGATTCCCGAAAAAAATTATGGTTTTCTCGAGAATTTGAGGCCTTTGTTTATAGAATTCCAGAAATAACTGGCCAAATTATGGCAAATTTAAAATTACTAAAAAATTGTAATTCTATCAATTTTCAAGATCTAACCATTTAGTTACCAAGAAAAGATCTTGGCTATCAGATAGGACAGTAGATGATCTAAAATTTAATGTAATATTACTAATCCTGTATGTGTAGAAATTAGGAAATTATCAATGCATTCTGAAAGATACCTGCATTACATTTATTCAGTTAAAAACAACTTTGAACACTTTTTGAAACCGGAAATATACAGTACATTATGATAAAAGTACAGTGAATAAACCTTTATAGCAGTGAATAAACCATTATGATAAATCGTTATAGCAAATAAACCTTGATTAAAAATTGATATTAACGTGCAACGGACAACTCCGGAATGAAAATGAAAAAAAAAAAATCAAATGAATCAAAGATGTAACACCATGTACTTTTTTTTGGGGGGGCCATAAAGTTGCTAACAAAGTAAAAGTCTGATTTATATAATTTTATATAAAATTAAAAAAAACATGAATTTTCATTTCAAAAACAATTAAAATTATGTCAGCTTCAGTTCAGTTAATAAATCCATAATTAAATGTGTTAAAAATTGAAATTAACTTTATTTAGCTTTTGAAATTGTATAAATTTAATTTTAATATCATCGTACAAATTTTTCAAGTATTTTACAACCAGAAAAAAGCACTTCTATATGGAATGTTGAAGAAATTAAATGTAACTGCACAATCAACAAGATAACAGTATGCAAGACGTTTAGAAAAAAAATTATGGCGTCACCTGTTCGTAATTTATAATAAATGTAGTTATTACCGTCTTTCAGGTAACATAAAAATCCATTTTATATACAGGTTTATAAAATATATTTGAATTAAATAATAATAAATTTTCCACAATTATTCCGTAATTCAATTGGAAATAGTGATATAATCTGGTATTCTGTAGTCCATTTTATTTCGAATTATAATAATTAAATTTGACATAAATAAATTCCAAAATAACATTAATAATTTATTTTTTATAGATTCGTCATTGTTATAATGTTGAGGGCCAATTGAATTTAAGTGAAAATCTAGACACAGTCTAGTGGAGTCACTGAAAGCAACATATATAATTTTTCTATACCAATTCCATAAACAAATTGTTTTTCAATAATTTAGAGATGACAGGTTTAACTGTCATCTCTGTATTTTTTTTTATAAATATTTTGACAATTCAGAGAGTAAATGAAAGAGAGAAATATAAAGGAATGTTGGAGTATTTGAATCACGTAGGGTACTTCCAGTGCGACTTTTACGTTGAGTGGAGTCAATTATCATATGTCACAAGATGTCAAACAACCACCAGTGACAATTGAGGTAATTTTATTTGATGTATTGAAAGTAAAAAGTTTATGACAGTAGGCTGTAGTTAAGAATGTAATGTCACAGAATATTACAGAATTTGATGCTAAGAATTTGATACTTTAGGAAAGGGAATGAAGAATATGACAAAATAGGAGTATCCTGCAATTATAAAATAGATTTATGTTAATCTATAAATTTTGATTACGAATTTTAGAGTGCAACATTCTTTTAAATTAATTTGACATTTCCATAAAGTGGCATTTAAAAAAAACTCCCATAAGTATGAAACTACTGTATAATAGCTACATCAAAAAAATTAACCAGAAGTTGAATAAGTCTACTTTTATTCTTTTATTCACAGTGAAATTAAATTGTGTGCAGGTATTTTTTAAAAAAATTACTATCAATAATTCTCCAGTGCAGAAAAACCATTAAAATAACACACAAAAAAAAAAAATAGAAAACGTACAGACTGTGAAAATTTATTTAAATGTATTTTCCTATAACAGTGTTATAATGTTTTCCTATAAATCTATCAACATTTTTCTAGAAATATAATAGCAAAGAGAAGGAAAGCTAATTTTAAATTAATATTATTAATGAAAATTATAATTTTTAAAATTACGTACTTGAATAGAAATATAATATTTCTGAAAAATTTTGCTTAATCAATTTGAAGTCGTAATACTCTTATATGGACTGGACTATCTTTCTCTTCAATCAATTATTATTTCGTTTATAAAACTATATATTTTTTTTTGATTTATGAACACAATTTTCTCGAATATTTTTAGCTAAAAAAAAAAATGTTTTCGATTTTTTAACAAATTAATTTTTTTTTATACACTTTTTTATTTAACATTTTTTATGTATTTTCGTTAATTTAATTTTTTAATACTTTTTTTTTAACCGGAAATTAACACTGAAACAATACTTTTACAAGAAAACGTTAAAACATTAATCAAATAAAAAAAAAAATCCATTTAATAAATTAATAATAATTTGTAGTTTTTTTTTTTATGTTTCTACTGATTCACGATTTTAGTGACTAACCGTGCTCTCTCTCGCTAAATTATGTTTATATCTAAATAATATGTTTTTTTTGGTACTAATACAACAAGAAAATTTTCAAAAAATCAAAATTTTATTTTAAAAAAAATACAATTATTACAATTTGAAATTTTTTCAAAAAAACCTCCAAGAAGAAAAATAGCACCTGAAAATTTCAAATATTTTTTTTTATTGGAGTCATTCACATTAGTCTCAATCAAAAAATGTTGAGGATGTGGCACTCTTTCGTCATGTAATTACAAAAAAAATAATGAAAAGAGTATCTGTGTTCTATTCAATTATGATTTGTAAAAAAAAAAAAATTATTCTCTATTTTTTATAAAGTGAAAAAGATAAAATAAAAAATTTACGAAGTTATTTTGCCAATAAAATTTTAATAAGAAAATTGTTTTAGAAAAAGAATTTTTGAATGCCTTGCTTGAATATGCTAAAAAAAGTATCTATATAGAAAGCTTCAGTGCTTCAGTACCACTACAATTATATATTATATGAATATGTGGTCACGGTAGTATTTTTTTTTTTGAATATCAATTAAATTAAACTTGAGAAAATATTCGCAATTTCAAGAATTCCATTTATACAACAACAAAAAAAAACACAATTTTTGTGTGCCACGTTTTAGAATAAAAAATATTTTTTTTTTTAATATGACAAATTGACAGCATTAGACTAATAATAAAAATCAAATGAGTATCACATCATATTCAATTAAAAATTCATAATATAGTAATAAAGACAGACTTAAAAATATTAGTCAAAAAAAGAATTATGAGTCTGGTTTGGCAATCATCCATAATTTTATACTAATTGATGATATTTTTTAGACTGAATAATGACAAATCTGTCAAAAGTATTAACCGCGATAAAGAATTTTTAATTTTATGACAATTACTTTTTTGAACTTTGAAAAAATATGACAATTACTTTTTGACACTTTGAAATAAATTATGAATTTTCTGACTGTTAAACAGCTAATCTGTAAATTTTTCGTAATCACAACACTTTTTACTTCTTGTCTTTTGGGACATTTGAAAATTGACTGTTTTAGTAGTCGAAATGAAAATTGTCATAAAATAATAATAATTATAATGTTTTTGGTAAAAAAATTTGCACAGAATTATGCTACAAGCAAAAAATATAAATTATAATTAATGGCGCCGAACAATTTAAACTATAAATTTTAAATTAAAATTTTATTTATTTACGATAATTAAATTTAATTTTTTTTATCAACAATTTTAAATTAATTTATTAATGGCCCGCGAAACAGCAAAATATTAAATTTAAAAAAAAAACTATAAAACTTTCAATTAGCGATTTAAATATTTGTTTTACCAAAAACTTCAAAATATTTTTTATTCAGTGATAAATTTAAGAAGTTTTAAATTTATTTTAATCACAAATTGCCGAAGTTTTGTCAAAAAAAAACTTCTATGCGTTTGTCATAAACAAAAGATAAGTTTGACATAACAAAATAAATTTTTATGACTTTTTGACACAAACAAAACTATTATTTTTTATGACTTTTGACAATAATTAACTTGAATATTAAAAATGTGAGTTTTCATATCAAATTCATAAACAATCATAAAATTTGTTAAAGACTGGATTAAAATATGAATCATTGATTTATAATTAAATAATTTATGATTAATACAATTATCGTGAATTTGTAATACTAGTAAATTATTGTTTTGATAAATTTTTCTTGGAAATTTTAATTAAATATAATATTTTATGACATTTTTAGTGACGACATTTGGGGGGGAAAAACCATTTTAATATTTTTTTTATAATATTGACTTTGAGTTTTTTTTTTAGGGTGAAAAATAATTTCAGAATAACCATATTTGATCTAATATTTTGTATATATTGGCAAAATTTTTATTAGAATTAATGGGCCTACAAAATATTAAGTCTAAGCTTTAAAAAACTAAACGAAGTTTGACATTATTCAAAAATATTTTTGAACATAAAATTCAAAAAATTATATTAAAATTTTTTTTTTTCAAAATTGTATTTTAAAATGATTTCCAAAATTTACGTTGTTAAAATAAATATATCTAATAAATATATTTTTTTTAATAATAGATTTTTTTTTATTTATCTCATTAAAATATTTGTCTACACTCTACCAACATTTAGAAAAAAATTGAAAAAAAATGTTCTCCACAACATTTAATTTAGTCAAGAGAAAAATCGAAGACTGCGCATAACCAACAACAAAATAAATATTTAAAAAAAATGTTGATTCCATTTAAAATAAATCTTTTACATAAAAAAAATCTTTAGTTGTATTCATGAAAGAAGACAGCCAAAAAAAAAAACAGCTGTTCACTTGACAGAACGTACTGCGCAAAATAATAATGAAAATTTTTTTAAGAAGATATTTGACGAACAAATTTTTTTTCATGACAATTTTTTATTGGAAGATAAATAAATCTAATTGAATAATACAGAAAACATATTTATTTATTTATTATAAAAATATGTTGCTATGTTACTTTAATTAATTTTGAATATATCGACATAACTAAAAATACGAAATACTAAAAATATTACGCGAAATGAAAGATAAAAAATGCCGGCATAAATTTCTCATTTCATAAAAAAATAAAAAAAAACCAAATTTATTTTATAGAAAAACATTAAACGTTGGCAATACAGAAATCATATTATTTTTTTCAACTGAACAATTCCTTTTGCCCCACCCCTCTTCTGGTACACCCATTCATATCTTTTTTTACTACCCAGCCTAGACAAAACACGCACACAAATACACACACATACAAACACCAAAAAAAAAAAAAATCTATTAAATTTTTATCTTTTTCAATTTAAATTTTTTTTTAAATGAAAATTATTTAATTTTTCATTTTTAATTACACCAAAAAAAAAAAAATTATGGTAAAAAAATTATCACTTGTAAAAGATACTAAAAAAAACTATGAAACTAGCAGACTTTGACCACGAAGAAAAATCGATATTAGAGCAAAAAAAAAAAAAGGTTTAACTCGAAATTTCAGAAAAAAAGAAAATTGCATACGTCGATTTTTTTTTTTTTTATGTTATTACTTTGTCTAAGGAAAAACTTTCAATTAAATTTTCCGTGTGTTTCTTTTTTTAATTATTTTTTTAAATAGTTTTTTTCTATAATTTTTTTATATTTTTTTCAAAAATTTTCTTTTTATTTCCTGTTGATTTTTTTGGTTCCCCCAAAAAAAATTTAGAAAAATAAAAAAGAAAAAAACTGAATTCTCGAAACCGTATCGTATGGTTATCGCACTTCAACTGACGTGCTAAAAAAAAAATTTCTTCATATTTGAATTTAATTTAATTTTTTTTTTTAAAATAAAAATATATATTTTCTTTTTTTTTGATAAAATATCTATTCAAAGAAGAGAGGCAACATAAGAGGGCGAACGATACAAACAACAAGAACAGCGACGACGACGATTATATTTTCCTTTCAAGAAAAAGAGCTTGACTAGCTTGGCTACACCAATTTAAAATAATAAAAAAAAAAAAAAAATCGTAAAAATATCTACTTTTTTTTTTTTATGTTATTGCAATTTATTATTCTGTGATTGTATCTAACTATCTTTATGTTTAAAAATACAAGAAAAAAAAAAAAAAAGAGTCTGTAGTATGAAAAAAATGTTGTTCGCGTGCTGTTAAAGAGAAAGAAGCTTTTTTTGTTTTTTTTTGTATCTAGTGGATTCACTTACACATAACTTGTATCTATTGGATTCGTTTACATACAACTAGAGAATTAGTATGTGCGGAAAATATCTACAATTGTATGTGTACCGGCAGTCATGCAAAATTACTTATTGTATGTGCGCGAGTAACAAAAAAAAAAAAACAATATTATCTTCCTAAGTGTATATTATGATCACACGGTGCATAAATACAGTGAAATAAATTTAAAATATTATAAATACGACGTGAAATACTCACACGCACACACACCAATAAAATTAGAAAGTATGTAAAAATATAAATTGAGAGCGAAAAAAGAGAGTACGATAAAAATAAAAATTAAAGAAACCTTGCATATTTATGCAATCGAAATCCAATATTGGTGGAAACAGTCACGGGTCAAATTTATTTTTTTTGCACAAATATAAATGTAAAATTGAAACAACGGTAGGGGGTGTGAAAAAGACTTGGAGAAAATCTTGCCTTGGGGGTTTTTTTCCTACTTCTTCTTCTTTTTCTTTGGTTTTTTATTTATGCTTTTATGCTTTTTAACACACACATACCAGAAGTGGAACGAACTTTAATACGTATAAAGTTTTTTTCTTTATTTCGCAGCTTTAACGGTACGAATACTAAGAAAACTATAAAAACAAGATCATTATAAATTTTATTTAAAAAGTTGGTTTTATTAATTTAGATTTTAATAAAAATAAAAAAAAAAAATAGCACGAAAAGAAATGATTAAATTGTTTCAATCGTAATATTTAAACTTGTAGATCTTTGAAAATAGTGTATACACTAACTAAATCTGTGCACGACAAAGAAATAATTTACACGACAAAGAAATACAAAATATACCGCCAGCTACCAGCCAAGAAAAAATTAACATTATGATCAGAATATGAAAGTGGTGATGGATTTGGGCATACACTCCGACAGAGTAAAAATAATATTGTACGATACGCATTATTTAGTGAAACCCACTTATCCAATGTGTAGGTCTCCCTAAAATAAGACGAAGTAGAATAAACAATAACGAAACTCTGGGTAAAAGTCAACTCAACAAAAAAATATTGTTAAAAACAGACAGGGATGGTATACAGGAGTAGTGGGCGCCTAAAGAGATAAAGAAAATTAATCATTTTGGCTCCAATAGGCTGAAATAAAAATACTGCGCGATACGCAATAAAGTGATACCCACTTACCCAAGAAAAGAGAGGTGTAGGTCGCTCTGAAATAACACGACGAAGAAAATAATCAAAAAGGAATATGAATCTCTGGATAAAAGCCGGCTCAAAAAATGAGACTAATAACAAATAACATAAGTATACATGTGTAATAATCTCATTTGTATTTGGAGAATAGCAACATACTCCCAGGTTTTGCCCTTAAATCCCATTTTCACGAAAATTCATTTAAAGTTTATATGCTAAAAAAATCAAAAATTACCGAGAAAACCTTACCTAGATTAAATTAGACAGTAATTTAGTAAACAAGAAATAAAAAGTAGTTAAATTTTTTATTAAAAAAAAGTCTACTACATACTCCACCCAAGAAAATATCAAACAATGATTTATTTGAGAAAAATACCAAAATGGGCACATAAAATAAATAATAAATGGGCACAAGTTAGGAAAATTGGATGCAATTGCTAATCTTATACTAAATATGTAATTCATTTCGATATTTTCTTTATGCATACGTGGTACTTTTACATAAAATTTTCTTTTTAAAAATGGTTTTGTTAGTCGTCCGTAAACTTTTCCAAAAAAAGAATTATTACTAAATTTATAATTTCATAAAAATTATCGGGTAGCTAGACGAATTACAGTGTCCAATATAAATTTTACAAAAAAAAATAATAATGAAAAACTTCTTTTTTGTAATTTACTCAAAGAAAATTGCCCCCTTGGAGTGGAACAGATTCGGTAATTTTCTCAATTCGGTAATTATTTTTTTTTGGTATTTTCCAAAAAAAAATGTTTTGTCGTCTGTGATTGGATCGTATATCGGTCTTTTTTTTTAGTATTTTTATACAAAGGATTTTTTCCAACACAATCCTCCTTCCAAAAAATTATAATCACAATTTCTTCATATCCCTTTCCTTTACCAAAATTTATTTTAATATGTCTGACGCAGTATAAACTTTAATATAGCAAACTAGTCTATCCACATGATAAATATAGTAAAAAAAAAAATATATTTTAATACTTTCTTTTTTATGTGCATTGCGTTTGCGGATTTCTGGCTCCATTTATTTTTTTCTACAGTGGCATTCTTTCCCCATTTTCATACTATGGGTTTATAGATACATATTTTATATTTCTTAAAATACATAAAAAAGAGAGAATTTTTAACCAACATATACATGAAAAAAAAAAAAAAGTATTCAACCGGCTTTTACAAAAATAAATTTCTCTCAACATAAGGCGATAAGCCGGAAGATATTTTTTTTTATACAATAAGATACAATAAGGATAATTTGAAAATTTTCTATATTTTTTTTTTTTTTTTAATGTTTTTATATGTTTTTATTAGAAGAAAAGTTTCTTAAACTTTTTGGAAAACTTCCGCCATCCACTTACCTTCATATAAATATTCCCACTACATAAAAATATATGTGTGTACCCCAAAAAAAAAAAAAACGTTTATATAGATAATTTTTTTTTTGTTAATGCAAAAGTATAAGAAAAATTATGTAACAATCATATACAGATACTCGTCGTATGTAGTATTTATTGTACATTATAGCATGTGTGTAATTTTTTTTTTATTTAAGAAAACTCTATTAGTATTTATAAGATTTAAGATACATTTTAGAATATATGTGTTATACTGTAAGATACAAGATTATTATTATGAATATGATAGTATTAATCAATAAACTACCCATATATAAATAAAATGTATTGATTTCTAAAAAGCTTTTTTTGCGTTCTTTTTTTTTGGATGTTAAGAGAAAATATCTTTATACATTATTATCATACAGGTTTATGTTTATGTATTTTGAAAATTTTTTTGATTAAAATTTAACACCATTTCTATTAAGTAAATAAAATTTATATTGTAAAGCTTTTCATTTAAATCATTTTCCATAACATAAATTCACATAAATACTTATATGATAAAAAAATTAATAATTAATTATCCCAAAGATACTTTTTATTGAAAAGCAATGACGTATTTTCAGATAATCTCTTCATTATAATTGGTATAGTTTTTTTTTTTTTTTTATACATAGTGTGTGATCCGGTTCAGGATATAAATATTTTAAATTCCCTGGTTGATTTGGTGATAAAAATTGGATGGGTGACAGGTTTTTAGTATCCACTACGGTATTGGGTGTTTTAAAAAATGTTCAACACTTATTTAAATCAGAACTTTTGTAATATTTATGCTAGAATAACCAAACTAGGCTTGTTTAATAGGTAAAAAATAGCTAGTATTTTCGTAGTTATCGTTGCACGTATCATAGTTTCTACTAATAGAATACAAAACTCAGCACTCAAAACTTGGATAATTTTTAATCTAAACCATCAAGTACCTGATTTTTACAACTTACTAGGCACACCGTAATATCTGGATAAAAAGTTTGTTTTGTGAAATTGTTGGTAAGTTTATGGAGCTGTTTTATTACTTTGAATACAAATAATTTAAAGTCAAATTGCATCTGCTAAAATAGTTAAAAAGAGCCCAATGAACTAGCTGAAATATTTTACAAGCTCTGATTTAATAAGGATTTCTCTTAAACACTCTATAGCACAGTAGATACTGAAGATAGATTATCACACAATTTTTTCGCCAAACTAAAAATTTCTACAATTTATGTCAGTGCCACTACAGACACTTTACATCGTAAAATATATTTGCAATAATTTTTAAATTCAACCCTGTATAATAATTTACAGAAAATTTGGAATAAATATACCGACAGGTCATACGGGTAAGAGTGTAACTGCTGCCTCCATCTTGCCTCCATCTGACTCCAGCAGATGGAAATTCTTGCCTCCATCTGACTCCAGCAGATGGAGGCAAGAATTTAGTCTCATTTTTTGAGTATTTAGAGTGAATAAAAAATGGGCTTATCATTTACTATAAGTAATCTACTCTTACATATTTACCAATAAATAGATCACTCCGTTATAGGAAAGGAATCAAAATGGAACCTTACTGACCTAAATGTCCCCACAATTCTGATAGCTATTTAAAAGTAAATTAACGTTTTTGTTCAAAAAATTCGAAATTTAAATAAAATTATGTTTTTGGATTTGGATGAGGAAATTGAAAAGAAAAATGAAAATATGACCACAGATATGAATTTTGTTCCCCTATTGAAGTTCTTTCGAATTTTGATAGACAAACACCGGTTCATTCAAATTTGAAAAACTAAATCGAATTGGCAATAGAATATTAATTCCCTATTCTTTATATTTTCCAATTTTAAACACTAGTTGTCCAATTTCGGAATTGCGCCACCACGCGATCATTTTGCTTCCCAATCTCTTTGCAAAAAATTCTAGTTTGTAAACCTAACCGGGTACTCAGTCTTAATTTCTCCACTCGTCAGAGTAATGATTCCCAGTGTAGTCTAAATTTGTTAATTTACCACCCAGTATTTCAGTAAATTGTATGTAATTTAGATTCATTTAGCAAAATAAATTATACATAAAATTATATTAGTAAAGAAAACGCCGCCATCATCTTTCTATGTGTTCTAGTTTTCTTTTTTCCGTCTTTTGGCTTTCGAAATATGTTGTTATTAATATGTATTTTGAAATTTAGTACAAAACAGCCAAACCTTCTACTGACGAAAACTTAAATACCAGGCTCTAATATAAATTTTAAACATTATTTACCATCATGTTAAAATTACATTTTCAAAATCCGAAGTGGTGATCCCCACTGCTTTACATTTTTTTAAAAATTTAATTGGGTTGGCAATATTTTTTAATTTTATAATTTATTTAGACTGTTTTAAATTCAAAACAAATGCTGAATTTTAATGGAAAATTCTCTTTTGTGTGTGACAACATAATTTTCATATAATTAAATTTTTAGTTTATATATACTATGAAGTATTTTGTGTATGCGAATAATTCGATTTTTTTTTAAAAATATTCAATTAAGAACGATGGTAATTTCGTTAAATTTAAAAAGCACTAGTAATATAATTTCCCTTCGCAATTCTGGAATATAATTGATGCACTTTACTTTCCATTTTACTCTAAAAAAAATTTCTAAACTCTACGTAGAAGATATGATTTTTGTGAGCAAAATTGTAATTCTGGATCCGAATTTACTCAAAAATTATTAATAATTGTTGTGTCAAATATCTTAAATCAATAGTATTTTATATAAACTCATTTGTAAGTGAATTTTTAGATTTAGAATTGAAGTTTAGGTGCCATTGGGCAAAAGATACTGTGTGAAACCAAAGGAAATTATTATCTTTTTCCTGATTTGGTCTGTTTTAGATCTTAATTAGCAATTTTATTTGATTAATTTTACTAGAACGGTTATAATCTTTCTGTCATTAAAACAATATTTTCGAAATAAATAAGAATATTTTCGAATTATATAACAATTATAAATTGAAAAATGACATTTGAAATTTTTTATGAAGCAATAAAAAAATGTACTTGTATAAATTTACTTTGTAATTTCGTTATTTCGCCTTTTTCCTAAGATTATAACTTAAAACTTAATAAGACTTGTACATTCCATTAGGTTTCACATTGTCATGAAATTCTTTTGAAGAGCTTTTACCCATATTATACCAAATATTTATATTGTCTGACTGTATGAAAATCTAAAAAATATTATTACCATATTATAAATATAAATAAAAACTGACGCGCAGCAGAAGTACTATGTAGTAGTTTTATAGTTATGGGATTTTTTTTTTCGTAAAAACGCATTAGTTACGAACAACTTATACCGTGTTAAATTACATTTGAAAAATTATTATAGATACATTATTTTCAGTAGCCCCTCTATTGGTTGAAATATCCACTGATTTTTATCTGCAGCTGGAAAAATTTGCTCGCTGCAGACTAAATTTTTCCGATTACCGATTTACGCCGAACTTTGGTTTAGGATGTTTACACATACATTAATATTTGACATTGATTGACAGGAAATTTTCTTTTTAACCTCATAAACGAGCATTTTTTCCCCACAAATTAGTTTTTCAATTTTTTCATTTTCCTTTTCAATTTGCTTTAATTCTAAATTTATTGTACATGACTGAAAAAACCGTCACAAGAATAAATTGCTTTATATAAGAACCGACGCAGAATTTGTCGAACGTCAGGGTTTTTCATGGGATATATAAATCGGCGAAGCTTTTATTTTAGTTTGCTAAATCATAATTTAAAACAGGCAGACAGATGGACGGACAAGTACTAACAATGCAATTTTGTTTACTACTTTTTTATATAACGAAATATTTTAAAGATTATTATTAAGGAAAACGTTAAACTTTGTAAAAAAAAACCAAATATGTTTGAAAATTATTAAAAAATAAATATTATTTTTTTTAATCTTCATTATTATTACCATAATACTAGATCATAATCCAAAATCAATGCTTACCTGAAATTATATAAATAAAAATAAAAAAAATATTAGTAAAAAATCTATTTTAGTAAAAATTTAAAAAAAAAATATTATATTTTTTAAAATGTCAAGAAAAACTTAGTAAATCATAGTAAAATAGTAAAATTAGTTTTAACACTGAAATATCAATAACAGTCATTTTAGAGCTTATATTTCTATTTTGGTAGCTTTATCATTCCATAATATTAATAATTTACAAGCTAATTTGACATTAATGAATAATTTTTATAATAATAAATTCATCAAATCAAATTATGAATAGGGGAGAATTTTCAAAATTGTGCCAGTTACTAAATCATAAATCTGTATTCGGAAACTAAATAATATTAATGTGTATCAGTAGAGAGATTATGTTAAAACTGGTGATACAAATAATAAAAATTAATTGAGTTAACTTGTATTTATTTATTGTCAATTTTAAGGTTTAGGTGTGTCCTACAATAGTTTTACACGTGGTAACCTACGGGCTTTTTAGGAGTTAAAATTAAGTAAAGTTTTTTGGAAATATATGAAGGATTACAAAGATCTAGATTTGGTGAAATTTTAGAAAATTATCACGGTACATGCCTTAGACTTGTGTTTAATTACCCTGAAAACCAGTTTACCAAATTTTATCATTTGAAATATATTTTTATTTCGGATTTTAAGGAAATAATGAGACAAGTTCTGTTTTCTTTTGCTAAAGAAATCCTTTTTCTAAGTAAAAAAAATATCACAATTTATTTCAAAATATAAATGATGATTTTAAGAAGAATTTCTAGCTCATAAATATAGGAACAACTGAAAAGTAGTACCACTTAGACGACTCTTCCCAATATTTTAAAGAATATACCAAGGATTTAATAAAACAACCAACAAAACAATGCTAAGAGCAATAAATTATTAAATTTATGACGAATTTCTGAATTTTACTTTATTAAGGTGATAAAACATAATCATGCACATAATCATAATTCATAGAAATAATGGTAATAACATTTTAATCATTTTAAATCATAATGAGTATTCATCATTATAATTACTATATAGTTTTGATATAAATATTGACGTGGCTCTACAATAGCAGGAAATTCAAAATTCTTTTCCAAAAGTTAATTAAATATTTTCTAATTTTTTACATAAATATTTTAACGAATATTTCTTAAAAATTTCAAATAATTAAAATAAGATATTAGTGGATAATTTTTAATTAAAAAAATATAAATTTTACAGCTTCTTTCAATTTATATTTAGATAAAATATTTCTTGGTTAGCAAAAAAAAAAATATCACTATTCCGAATCATAGAAAGATATTTTATTATTTGTTTCGTGAACAGAATCCGTTCTCTTATTTATTTAGTTATGTACACATAACCGCAAATAAATATAATAATATTAAATCCAATTTTTCTATTTTAAAATATAATCAGACAAGTTCTTAAGAATGTTGTCTTACCGCTTAAAAATCTACTAAATGAAACACCAACATAAATATAACAGGTAATAATTTTTTTTAAAGTTTAAATATTTTCTCTAGAATGGAGATATTAAATTTGAATTGTTTTATTAGGTAAAAAGTTAGCAGTATATTTTGCTATTTCTATCTTGAGAGGATAGAAATTTTTTGTAAAAGTCTATGATTCGGAATTAAATTATTTAATTACTTGCCACTGACGTAAATTTGTTTATGCCTTTTCGTTTTTACATTATACAAAACGAACTTTTGGATGTAGTGAAGAATCGATTTATTATCCTACAATTCGTAAAACCGGCGAAACGATTCGTTGTTAACTATAATAGGTATGGCCTATTTTTCGCTTGAGGTTTATTTATTTCCTTTAGTCTAAATTTATATTTTCCGGTTCTAAAATAACATAAAAAACATTGATTATGGCATAAAATTCCGACAGAACGTCAGTGGTAATTATGAGCTATTATCTATTGGTACGTTTCCATGATGAGTTGAACTTCAATTAGAGTCCATGGAAACAGAAATTGAGTTGATATTTTTTTAATTTTTGTTAGTTTCATCTCACTCCATTTCAATTTAATCCCAACTCTACGACAGTACATGGAAACATGGTATAATATTTCAAATTAATTAATAGAATGTGTGTCATTATGATTAGGAAATCGGCAATAAAATTTATAGTTTAAGATTAATTTGTTGTATAGGGTCTGCGTGAAGCACAACCACCCGGAGTCAACTGTCAATCACTGCCTTCCCGCAGGTTTTACCAAGAGAGGTGGCAATGACGTGTGGGAATTAGTGGTATAACCATAACGAACTACACAGTGGATTAAAACACCATCAACGGTTGTCAAAGATAGGGGTTTTGTTTTGTGCTAACAAGCCCAATCGTCTAAAAAAGAAGAACAATGCAGTCTCGGAGGGATAGTGATTGAAACCAAAGTTTACCCTAAACTGTAGCGTTACGAAAAAATAAAATAGATTTGACATTACAGCGCCGGTATTAGCAGACAAATGAATTGAATCGCTTTATTCTCCTCTCTAATTCCTTTTAAACTGGTCACTTTACATAAAATTTTAAAAGAAACTTGAATTGATCATTTTATTCTATGCTCTAATATCAGTTTTGAATACAAATTTACCTAAGATTTTAACTTAGATTACCATGAGAGCGTTGGAGGAAATTTGAATTTAAAAAAAAAAACTTATTTTATGGCACTCTTAATTACCTTTTGAATGTATGATCTATTATAAATTTTGCACAATATTTACCATGTAAAAATAATGTTACGGCAAAAAACCAGTATGTAGTGAAATTCTTCTACCTTTTCAATAAGTTTGTACATTTATTACGTTCAATGTTCGTTTGAAAGAGACGAACAGACGGCAAAGTTTGCAGACGAACGGACGGCAAACAGAATGAATTTTCTTTCTTTTTTTTTTGGCAACAAAACAGATTATAGTTTAATATCTTTTCTCCAAAAACTGATAAATCGAACATCTATATTTATGTTCTTTATGAAATTTAACATATTTTTTTTTTTTGTAGAAAAGAGAAACCTAATCAACATTTTTATTCTAAAAAAAAAAACGAATTTATATTTTTTTTGCATATCTAAATACACAAACTTTTTTTTAGTAAATCCACTTGCCACAATCCATAATAACAAAAAGTTTTGTTAATATCATTTCAACAAAATTGATTTTTATAATTCGTACTTTATTTTTTTTTTTACAAAAAAACTGAGCGTTCAGCGCACATATTTAAAGGTCATTTACTTTTTGCCCACTTCTTCTTCAATTTTTATACACGCGCGTTTTTTCATGTCTAATTGAAAAAAAAATATATAAAATTGCTAAATTTAAAAAAAAAAAACACGTACATGGAATAAACTTTATGTATAAAATAAAACTATCTGGTAAAGAAAGTTAATGAAAAGCTTGCTGTACTAGTACACAAAAAAAAAAAAATAAAAAAAATAAAAAATGAGATCCAGTCGAGTTCAGATTGTTAAATATTTTTATATAATTTATTTTGCAAAATTTCTAAAAACGGGCTTTTAGCATACTATACTTTTAGCAGCATTTAGTATACAGCACACCATCAAATAACGGAATTATACATCTTGCTGCTGCAATAATTTCAGGTTTTTCGACAAAGAAACAGAAAAAAAAAAGAGGTTGATAGACTCCATTACAAGTATCCTCAACTATAAAAAGCCAGTAATTCAAAAATAATAATCAACATTTATCTATTGATTTTATATTTATGTTTGAAGTTTTTTTCTCCTTCAAAAATAATTTCGTCCAAGGTTGAATACATAGTTTTTTTTTCTCCATGATTATCAAGAAATTTTTTTTATGTATATATAATTTTTTATGTTTTTACTGTACACGAGCATAAACTATATGTAACTAGTTAAAATTGATATTAGTAAATAATCAGGCAGACGAGATTTATTTATTTATGTTGCATTAATAAAAATATTAACAAAAGTAAATAAAATGTTTTATGTTAAATAGAATTTTTTTGTTGTGTGTTAATTTTTGGTATAATTCGAAAAAATTAAGTTCAAAAATATTGTCATTTACTGTCAACCGGATGGATATAGTTGCCGACGGTATTACACTTAAAACTTTTATGAATAGCATTTCAAAAATCAAATTATTATATTCTTAATTGAATATGAAATTCCAATGAATTAATTTGAGTGAAAAATACTATATTTTGTCACCAGTTTGTAAATCATAAATTGAATTAGAAGCTGGTACACACAATGTCAGCTTTCATGAATAAAAAAAAAATTAAATTATGTTTTTTAATTCTGTCCATTAATTTTGTTTATCTTCTCCAAACATTTTTGTTTCGAAAGTTATGCAAATTTATGTTTAATTAGCCCACGTGATTGATTTATTGATCCCTATTGGCTAATGACTGGTTTATCAAATATGATGTTTCATTAGTATTTATGAATACGAAGTGATTAAAAATATGATGTTTATATGAAGTCGTTAATCACGTTGCAGTGGGACAGAAAAGTTGGTTAAACTATAATTACTCCGTGAACGAAGTTGTTTTTGACATATCAGTATGTCAAAAACATACTGATAATGGTTTATGATAGCAAGGATTTGATAGGATTTTCATAAAAATTTATTAAAGTTTCAATATTTAAAACACATTAAATTTAATCATAATCGCAAATATTACATAATAAATATTATGGCAATTAGCTGAAAAGGTTTCTTCTTCTTGTGTGTTTGATAAACCAATAAATTTTCTTTCCGAAATAGCGACACAGCGATTGAAACGTACTAACGAAACCAGACAGCGTGTTTGACGAATCATGCATTACTAAAAAAAAAATATGTAGATCAACACTTCCTATACTTCCTATATCTACTGCTGTCAATAGGACACTAAAACTTTGAAAATTTAATTTGAGCTGGCTTTCATGAAAACTGAAAGCTTACTGGACTTATTCCAACTGAACATTTTCTTTATAAATGGTACAACGTACAAGTACGTAGTAGGACTACACCGAAATATTGTTTTTGACAAACGTATAATAGGACCTCAATACTATTGAAATGATATTGGGATATGTGAGACGTAAAATAGCCATGCGAAATGTATTTAAAAAGAAAGATTTTGTTGAATCCGTGTTATTAAAATAGGAAATTGATTTTTTGAAAATGAATGCTTTTGGTATGGTTTGACAGCAAATTCAATAATAAATCGTGATGATAAATTCAGAAAATCTGATAGCCCCGATTCTGAATGCAGTAAATTATTTTGATTTATTTTTCGGTGTAGGCATTTAAAAGGGTTGGTTTAATCTCAAATTCAAATCCTTGCTATCATAAACCATTACTAAATTATTATAGTATCTTCGACGCAATGTTTTAAAAACTATAGACTATTTTTGTCGTTACTATTTTTTAAAGTGTTCTATTCATATCACAATTATTTGTTTTTAAGTAGACTATGCATGGACATGAACATGAGTTACTTTTCTAATAATAGTTCTAAGTTATAACATTTACATTTAAAACTTTATATAAAATTTCATATTTCATTTAAAATTTTTGTTTTCAACGAATTGTTAAAAAATTTCAAGTATACTCTCAGATATTATTATACATTTCTGGGTCATATATATTTTTTGCAATATGGAAAGAAAATGTATTATATACATGTTTAAAAAATACCAATTACAGTGTACTTTATCAATTCTTAAATTATTTGTGGGCACTTATCTTAATATAGACAAGATTTTTTTTTCATTTTTAAAATTACTAGTTGATGGCTTATTATTTTCCGCTGCCGCATAACTATTAACCATTTCACTTTATTTTTTAATTTCAAATTATTAACTAATTTTAATTTAATTTGACAGTTTATGGTGTTCTGACTGTCAAAAACTTCGGGAAATTAACTTGCCATAAAATGTGTCCAAAGGTTTTTTTTTTTACATATCTCTACCTTTTACTGTGACCAAGTTACGAGAGGACAAGTTATTTATTATTTGCGAATTGATGAAAAAGCCGCATAATTGTAAATCTCAATTGCTAAATCAGTAACTAAACGAAATCCTTTAGATTTAAAAAATATGTGGCTACCGTTTCAGTTGCAATTCAATCAAATCTAAATTAATTAAGAAGTAAAATATTGATAAAACCTCAATTGTAGTTCAATAAACAATTTCTAGGTTATGAGCGAAAATGTTAGCCCTCTTCTAAGAAAGAAGTAAGCACACGACTGTCAATTATATGAACTTTGGTTCTAGTCTTTGTGACCTTATTAACGGTTTTATTCCTTATTAATGATTTTTTTGTTTTGAAAAAAAAAAGAAATACTCTAATTAACCACAATTTATTTATTCTGATTTATTTCGAAAAATTGACCGCAAAAGATTTACTTGCACAACTCTAACTACACACTCTGACCCTGTACAAATATTTTGAAATATTACATACTTTCTTTTCGTATCTTTGTAATTCATATTGTAAATTCTGATACATTTCAAATAAAGTTTTATGAGTGGTAAAAAAATAACATTCATCTGCTGGTAATTTAGTGAAAGGGAAAACTATTAAAAATTTTTCAATCTTAGAATTAAATTTTGATAGAAATTTGCTTTTACTATTTGATATAATCATCAAGAAGAACTTAGTGGATGAATGTGACGGTGTAACATTTTTGCTTTTCAGTACACCTACATTCTATTTTTTAAACCAATCAACATTGTAACTAAAAACATAATAAATTTTAGTATGCATATTAAAAATCTTGAGATTTACAATAAAATTTATTTTACAAAAATGCCACTTAACGCACCCTCATTTACTAACCTCTATAATTATACTTTGTTCCGTGATCTAAATTCTTGCTAAATCATAATGACTTCCACCAGAATGATTTTTAAAAATACATAATTGCATTTGTAAATAAAAATGTCATCATTAACGCGGCACAGGAGCTCAAATCTAACCGGAAGGCGTCCCATATGAAGGTTTTCTAAAAGCAATTTAGACACTTCTACTAGTTTTTATATTGATCCCGAGCTATATTTTTATTTGAAGGAACTTTCAAAGAAAAAATGATTGCACGAAGCCAAAAAAACTTAAGAAATTTGTGTTAGCATTTTTACCAGTCTAAAATTATATTTTATTGCTGCTAATGATTTACCAGATAGGTACTAAGCTGGTACTTAGTACTAAGCTGGTACTTATAACCTACCACCTCTCATCGTAGTACACTATCACAGTCAATCTTTAAAAAAAAATTTTCTGAATCTTTTAATATCAGGAAATCTACAGAAGAAAATCCGCTGACAAGTTATATCTTGATTAAATTTAGCACCCAAATATATAACTAGCCTTTCAGGAAACTATGTAATTTAAATTTTCTATAAAGTAGTTTATAATTTTAAATTTTGAAGTAAATAAAATATAAATTACTCTAATTATCATGTTATACATATATTTCTCAAAGAGAAATATCAATGATGTTTAGATTTTTTCCTAAATATAGATAGACATTAATTCTGTGAAGCAACGGATACGAGATAAACAAAGAAGACATGTTAATCAAATTGTAATATTATTTAATAACAGCAATTCAAAAGACAAACCAAATTAGATTATAAATAACATAATACCTAATAATTAGTACCAGTAATCAAAACCAGTAATATTAGTGATTACGATTGTCAACTTATTAACTAACTAAGTATATATCCCGTATTTTGTAAATATCTGGTGTTTTAATTTAAAAATTTAATTAAAATAAAAGTAATATAAAATCATTTTTATCAACTATTTAAAACTTATTTCAGATTGACAAGTCAAGATTAATTTAATAACTCATCCACGTATACCAAAATTATATTGTAAATTCTAACAGAGAGCAGTAAATAATCTCTTTTTATTTTTGTAACTTTATGCAAATTTATGTTTTACTAGCCCACGTGATTGATTTATTTATTGCTATTGGCTAAGTAAAAATAAATTAAGAAAAACTAATCTGTAGATCTACACGTCATACAGCTGTCAGAAGGACACTAAAATTTTGAAAATTTAATTTCCACTCAAAAAATCATAATTAGATCTGGCTTGCATAAAAATGAAAGCATACTGGACTTATTTTAACTGAAAATTTTAAATAGTACAACGTACAAGTACTTAGTTGGACTGCACTGAAATATTGTTTTTGACAAAAATATAAATGATATTGGGTTATGTGAGACGTAAAATAGCCATTCGAAATGTTACATTTAAAAAGAAAGATGTTGTTTAATCCATGTTATTAAAATAGAAAATTGATACTTGAAATCGTATTCTTTTGGATGGTTTGACAGAAAATTATGATTAAGAGAAACCAGTGAAACCACTGATAGTTCGGATTTTGGATGTAGCTCTGATTCTGATTGTTGTATCAATCAGAATCTCTCTCTAGCTGAAAAATTTATTTGTCAGTGTAGAATTTTTCCACAAATTATATAATGCATAATTTATAATTTTATGGAAAGGAAAGTTTTATTTATACTCAAGGACTAAGTTAAAAAAAAGGACATTTTGGTTTGTGAAATTAAATTGTAGTAAGTAAATTATAAGAAATTCGTGGAATAGATTGTAATGAATGATAAAAGGCTACATCAAAACAATCAACTAATAAAAACTAAGAAAGCTAAAATGATATAGTGTAGTGATATACTTGATCTAGAAACCTACAAAATTCTAAATTAATTTTTAATACTAAAAACATGAAGAAAATTTTGAACACAAAAAAAATGCCTGGAAAATCTGACAAAATAAAAATAGTTTTTCTATAATATTTTTACTAAATTTTGTACATAAATAATTTCATTCTACAATTTCATTCTAAACAGGGTGACTTACATAATTTATTCGTAAAGAAGCAAATTATGATAATATGTGTTGGATTTAACAAGCCTATGGTCGAGGTGATAACTCGGAAATTTAATACAAATTCATTTATAACAAGTATAATATTAATTTTCACCAAATTACATGGAACCCATAAGACTTATCTTAATTAGATAGTAAAGTGTTGATGACGACGCAATTTACAAGCGATAAAATCTACGCAAATAGAAAGGAAATCATAAATAATATCACTAAAAACTGTCATAGATTAAGTGTTTTCTAAAAGTAATGACACAAACCTTATTGGAGCATTATATCCACATACATTAAAGAAAGTTAAGTTGTACTCATTGTACAGCAAAAGCTTTAAGTACGACAATAATTCTATTGTAGATAAAGGGTTAAAAATTTCCATTTCTTTTTTTTTTATCTCATTAAGAGCACTAATTCCATTTAAAATTTTTCAAATGAAAACTTTTCGTTATAATGATTTGGTTGGTATTCATTGGGGATTTTTTAAATTTGCACATTTTATCTGAGTGTACAGTGAAAATTTATTGTTTCTTTATTAATGAGGATTGAGGATCAATGATGTTTTTTTTAATGACAATAGTTAGGCAAAAAAGAATAATTTACAGAAATAGTTTTTTTCTCTTAAATTTAAAGTTTTTTAATCTGTATTTTCTGTTTACACAGCAACTTTTTAGGTTTTTTGTTCTGTCTTCATTATTGATTATATTTTTAAAAATAAATTATGAATAGTTTTTTAAAAATTTTACATAACCAAGTATTTATAACTTCCTTTAGATAAAACTTTGTAAACTTAATAAGTCACATAATAAAATAATCAGCAGAAATAATCTCTTATTTTTTTAAATTGTTAGGGTTTTATAATATAAGGCTTTCGAACCAATAGGCATGGGCACAAATTCGACAGATATGGTTCTACGATTACCCGAAGTACCTAAAGTTGAAGATAATAAAATGGGACGATACGACACGGTAGTTTATTTGTTCAGTGGCTTCAACAAATTGTTACTGGCGAAAAAAAAACGATTTTATTAGACAATTCCAACTGTAAGAAAATATGAGTCCCGAACAGCCATCAACTTTAAATTCAAAGATTCACGAAAAATCATTTCTCTATTTGGTGGGATTTAAAGTCAAATCTGTATTACGAAATTCTGAAGACTCGGTGAGTCACTTATAACGTTGTCAACAAAAAACCAATCAAATTTAGCCAACGTTATGCAGTCAAAATGTCAGTCCCAGCAAAATTAACTCTCACAGAAAAAGAATCTCATCACATGGTCTCAAAGATTATTTTGGTTCAAAGCGACCAAGTTCCTAAATCGCGATAGTATCCGAAAATTTACCGATATCACATATAATAATGGCGACTATTTCGATGTTTAAAATTTAACATTACTTTTTATGAATTAAATTGAATATTAATAGAAAAAATTTAATTTGTATAATTGAAAAAAACCATAATTTTTTTATTAATTTCCATATTTAGTTTACCCGGATATCGTTATGGAATCCCTAATTTAAAAATAGTCTATTCTAAAAAAAATGATTTTGTTCAAATATTATGATAGGTTTATGGTGAATTTTGCATAGTAAATACTTTCGTGTATCCTTAAAATATTTTGTTATAAAACAAAAATAATAATTTAAATTTTATAAACTCATGTCTCTGATTTAAATAAATTTAAATATTATATTTGTTAAATGATTAAATGTTAATTAAAAACTCCCTTTGTATTTAACCTGATTTTCAGCATAAACGGAAATTACAAAAAAAATATATTTTAACGAATAATTTTTTTTGACAATTTGATGATTTTAATGAGAGAATAAATGCATCATGATTTATTAAAGGATATCCGTTTTAATGCAATATATTTCAGAATTTAAAGAATAGATTTTTTTATATTCTAATAATAATTTTTTGTAAAACTGAATTTATACTAATAGCTTCTGAATATAATTCGTAGTTAAAATGTATAAAACATATATTTCAAACATATATTTAAACATTCTTACGGATATTATCGAAGCTAACAATTTTGATTAATGTTTATGGTGCTACTTTAAATATAATACCATAAAAATAAATATTTTGACAATTGCCAAATTTGTCAATATTTTGACAAATGATTTGCAATTAATTTGGGCAAATATAATTTGACTATAAACATTCAACGTACCGAAAGTTTCATTTCGAAGCACAGACTAGCTTCCAAAATAAACTACGATGTTATCACGTTATCACTGGAATCGTAAGAGGCATGTCCACACTATTGCAGATAGACAATTTTGAAAGGATATAAAAATGGTGGCAAGAATATGTTGATGGCCCTCGAAAAGAATTATGTTAACATAGTAACTACGCAAATAATGTATGAAATGAAAATACTATTTTGATAGCAACTTGGCCACTGTGATAGTATTTTCATGTCAAATTTTCCTATTCAGTCTTTTTTTTCTTCAAATCGAATTAGTGACAATTAAATCATAATTTTAATAAATGTATAAAAACATTTGTTTCATCATTTTATTCCTGTCTACAGTTTTAACAACGTTAGCCAACGATAATTAAAAAAAAAAACTTAATAGATCCTAAAAGACATCCTTTAAAGTATAATAAGAAAATAAAAACAGTTTGTATTTTCAAATGTTAAAGAGTTTTAAGGAATTCATTTGAAACCGTCAAACCGAATGTCACAACATCATATTAGTGATGAGGTCTAAAAAAATATCCTTAATAATTTTACCATAATTATTGGTCGGGGAAACAGTAAAAGGGAAATGTTTTTTAAAGAAAATATTTTCTATATTATTTTTCGTTGGAGGATCTATCTATTCTACTATAATCTGTCACACTCCAAAAAAAAAAAAAATATAAATAAAAATAATTGTGTTTCATAAAAAAAAAAAAAAATTTATATTTTCTTTCAACAATTTTTATAAAATTCATTGCAGATGTACATAATTTTCGACAACAAATTATACATTAAAAAGAATTTAATAATGTCGGAGAAAATGGAAGATATTTTCTATTAAAATATCGAATCTCATGAAAGAAATAAATTATTTAAAAAGATAATATGTACTACTAAAAAAAAAATTGTAGACATCTATTTATTATTTCTTTCTTTATTGTTTGGGCGTTTTTTTTTATACAGAAAGCAAGGATGATGCTAAAAGTTATCTAAATAAAAAAATAGATATATAGATACAAAAATTATATCACATTTCGTTGTCTGGAAATATTTTCATAAAATTAAAATCTATAAGAATTTAAGTTCGACACAGAAAAACCAAAAAAGAAAAAAAATGTCTAAAATTTTACCAATCATGTAAAAATATTTAATAGTACTATTTGCTTGGACATAAAGATATTTTTAACATAAAATTTTTTTTTTAAGAATAATCAAAAGATAGAAATATTTCTTAAGTTACGTGTATATCATCTCAATATATAATCCCATCGTTTCCTTTATTTAGGACTTTTTTGAAAAAGTTGTTCGTCCATTAGTTAGTTTTGTTGCCCGTAATTTTTCAAAAATTATTATTTAACACAGTAAATCCGTATCATTGTAACGAACACATTGAGACAATCGAGTACATTCTCTTCGATTCTGAAGGTCTGCCTACTAGCAGATATAAGTTTTCCGGGAAAGCTTTCCTAGAATCAGAAGAGATTACTTCAAGCTCTCTTAGGAAAAGGTTTATTAATACCCTAACTTTCTCAAGAGCGATTAACGATTTTTAAGGAAGGCAATTTTGCCTTAGTGGCCTAACATATATCTACGTAGCCAAATAAATTTTTGGGACACGGCTTAATTGCAAAAATTATCGGACGTTATTCTATGAAAAAAAAGTAAATATTTTGTTCTGCCACATTCAAAAGTTATTGAATTTTTCAGTGTATCCATATTTTCTCACATTAGAGCTGCATCGTAATTTATTTACAATTTTTATTGGCGCAAGATAAGCAAACAAATATTAAAAAAGATAAAAGTTAATTTAAAATGTAGAAAATTTGAATGGAACATTTACAAGAAATGTAAGTTTTAGGAAACTTTAACTTTTTGTTATCATTCTTACGTAAACGGTTGCTGATATACGCTTGATTTGGTTACGAAAAATTTCGTTCATTTAGTTTATCAGAAAATAGCTATTTAGTTTATTACTTAATAATACGTTTTTTTCTCGGATTGCTTAAAAACGAAGTGTTCCCTCTGAAGTAACTCATTTGAAAATAGCGTTTAAGAGAATATATCAAACTTTTATATAAATTTAAGTTCGAAATAACAGGTTCAGCAATGTCGTTTTAATTTTAATTTTGCGACAATATCGTTGTAAGGGAACGTATGTTTTTGTTCAAACCATTATCAATAATTCTAACCGAGTGAAATGTATTATTTCTCAATGCCTTGAAAAAAAAAGTGTTCACTATTTTAACTGAATGCTGAGTGAATATTATTAGTGATGATGCTTTATCACCTAAGAAAAAATCATTCTCTATTTTTTTTTTTAAATCTACACTTCTTTCCGCATTTTTTAACAATATATAAAACACTTTGGCATTTACTACCATTTTTTTTTTTGTACTGT
This sequence comes from Empis livida, assembly GCA_963932195.1. Classification (NCBI taxonomy): domain Eukaryota; kingdom Metazoa; phylum Arthropoda; class Insecta; order Diptera; family Empididae; genus Empis; species Empis livida. Next base: position 4,406,721 of record OZ010647.1, read on the forward strand.
TTCCCCTTACTGCTTATACTTCTGATACATTTATAATATAGAAAACATTGTTCAGATTGTCCCTATTGGCAAAAAATCAATAAATATGTAAAGGATATTGGGGAGGTAGAAAAGTGTAAAAATTAGGACTAACAAATAAAAGGGAGGTTTTTGTGGTACATTATTATAAATGTTAATCATTTTGAAGCCCAGATAAAAATAAAAAACTAATTCAGAAACGGATAATTACAGGGTTTGTTCGGATTATAACTTGTCTATTCGATAAAAAAAGACTAGTTTTTTTGAAAATATAAATTTATATCGTAATATTTTATATGTTTTCCAATTACTTGACCAAACTTCATTATTTAGATGAAGTAAAAGTTTGAATAATATTTCCGTAAATTTTATACCAGATAGGCGATTCCGGTTTGTTATGCACGCAAAATTGTTTAAGGAGCAAGATATAAACTTAATTCGTTGACATCGGCTCATCGCAATATATTTTTAGATATTCGTTTTTCTGGTAGCACTAAATCTTTTAAGGGCTCTTATTATAAGTATGTTTGTGGTAATAGTTATTTGCATATATTTAGGCGCTTAAAACATTGATATATAAATGTATTAATATTGCAGCCGTCCAATGCTATAAATTGTAGTTTACAACACCGGAATCAATGTGATAAATATAAAAATCAACTTTTTTGCAGTATACAGGTTAAATTAAGGACTACCTTTCCTGGCAGTAATATTATTTAAATAATTCAATGATATACAAAAAGTTCAATACAAAAGATTAAAGTTTCAGGCTTGTTCTATATTATAAGAGAATTTCTTGTTCCAATTTTTTTTATATCATCAAACAATTCTCTATAAGTAAGTGTACAATCGACCTGCATTGATACAATGTATTTCGACAGATATTTATATTGAAGACATTGCTGTGGTACACAATGTATAGAAAATTAAAAGAATATTCTTTTTTTTACGTAAAACTACTGGGGATAATAATAAATATGGTATTTCATTAAGAAAGTAATAATGGTTGACAGAATTAATTAACCACATGAAATTTCTTTACCAAATACAAAAACAAAAATTCCTAATTCATTGAGAAAAAATTTTTATAGTGTGGTGTAAATAAAGAATTTATAGCTCTTCAATTAGTTTATTACATTATATCGACTTTAACATACTTAAACTACATATACAAATAAATTAATTTGATAGATATAAATGTGAATAGGGGAAAAGGATTTTCTGCACAATGTTAAATAAAGAAAAGGTATAATATACAGTTTTATTTCCACTTCATTAGAAATATAATAGTAATGATTTAGTTTGGCATGTTCCGAAATGGAGTATAGTCAAGAATATTATGGTGTTAACATTCACTATTATTTTAAAATTGGTTTATATCACGAAAACTTTATTTAATGTCTACTATATTGGCACATGGTGCTGAAACTACATCTCGTGTCAAGCTATTTTTTGAGGTCAGCATGCAATAAAAGATGAGTCAATTGAAGGACGTCAAAAAACAGATCCAAGTAGTCCTAGAAAGAATAATGGCTCTATAAGAGTCTCGTGAAGCGACTCCTCATCTCGTGTAAGGTTTCATCATGAGGATCTATCAAGTTGGGTAAAATAACGATTAATATTTCTTACTATATTCTTCACAATTGTTATTATTAATTTTCACCGGTTTTTCGAACTTTAAAACTTACGTATAATGCCAAGATTTATAAAAGAAAGTTTTACGTTGTCGGTGATCTATTATTAAATGAGAAAATAATGCGGTTGTAGAGATGATGGTGCAGTGCGCAATAACGTCTAAATTTCAAATTTATAAAATAACTTAAATAAAAAACTACAGCCTTTTATAAAACAACTCATTTATCAGATTTAATTTTCTTAGTAAATTTTGCTGAACAAAATTATTACTTTACATTTTTGGCAAATAAAAAACCGGTTGAACATATTATCTAAATGTCAGTATAGTTATATCAATCTGTTCTGTTAACTATAAGTTATTTCTGTCGTTCACAAAGAAAAATACATTTAATTTCACTCATATCCTTGCTGTGGAACGAGTGCTTAGAGATTGAGTTAGGAGTAAAACTAATTATAATTTTATAGTTTTTTTTTAATATGTGAATGACCTCTGATTTCTGGGCGTGTAATTTATCATCAATTACCCCTTTTATTTACCGACCAAAAAAATTAAAGTTAATCGAAAAATACTGAGCCTAATTTCTACAGTTTCTCGAGTTTTGAGCAAACAATATAAATATTGATAATGAAACTCTTATAATACCCACTCAGTTATGTATTTAGTAGAACATATTGAAATTATAAAAAATGCAACCTATCCATTTTATTTTTTCAAATTTGATTTAATTTTATTGTATTTTTTTTATTGTAAAATGTTAAAATTTCATGTCAACATAAAAAAAAAATATGTAAATAAAGATAATATAGGATGGAGTCGGCGGAATTGTACCACTGGCAGGAACCACATCGAAAATAAATAAGATTATTGATATTGATGGGAGTCTGGGGTAAAAATTTTGTAAAGAAGTGATGCCAATATTGTAAGTTAATTGGTCGAACTTGTATATTCACTTTAATTTAAGGTGTGTCATAGTTTTAAGCGGACCAGACTAAGGTTTTTTTGGAGTTCAAATTAAATTTTTGAAGTTCAAATTAAATAAAGAGTTTACAACGCCCCAATATATTAAACTATGATTTTAAACTTTTATTTCATTAAAAGGCTTAGTAATCTAAGCCTTATCCGAGTAAATTATACCTTGAGCCTAGTTGCCTAAATTTGACTGATGTGTGTTACGTACGCGTACAATTAAAGGAAATTCTCAATATACATTAAGTTTTTGGTTGGTTTAGGAAACCATTCAGTTTAGGAAACCATTTTTCTAAAATGGACCTTTTGGAATTATTATGTTTTTATTTCAGCTTTTATGAAAATACTACTCTTTTCTTTCGGTAAAAAGTAGATTTTCTAGCTCGGAAAAACATAAAAATTAAAATTAATTCCAAAATTATGTATTTCTACCCAAATAAAAATCCAGAATATTGAAATTTTTTTACAATTTAGGCGTTTTTCCCCTATAAATAAAGATAAATACATATATGAATAATTAAACAGTTCAACTTTCATCCGGGTGAAATTTTATTTTTTTACTGTACAATATTAATTTCGGAAAATATGGCGATAAAAAGGTACCTTTTTTACTAAAATTATTTTACAAAAAAATATTTATTTTATATAGGACTTTTATATCTAGAATTATAATATTTTCTAATATAAGGCACTAAAATAAAATAAAAAAATTTCCTGAAAAAAAAAATAATAATTCTGTCTGTGAATCAGCCATTTTGATAAAACAGAGAGACACAAGAATTTATTTAGTATATAAAATATTCACAAAAAAAAAATAAATAAAATAAAGTTTAATTACCACTTTTTGCCAAAAACTTTAATTTTATTTTGTTCATCATTTCGATGCCAAAAAAAAAATACTTAATTATATTTTCAAGTACCATAAATGTTTAAAATTAATTTTAATTCTAAATAAACAATTTAAATCACAGATGGGGTTTTATATCATTTAAAAAAAATAAGGTTATGAAATATTATACTAATATCCTTACCGTCATATGATAACACAGGGGGTATAAAGCTGTTAGGCCCTCAATTTTTGAAAATTTTCGCTTCAGTTTTTCGCCTTTAAAATTAAAATTTGGATAAATAAAATTAATTTTTTTTGTTTTTTTTTTTTTCGTTAGTTGATACGGATTTGTTGTTGTTGTTTAGCAAAAAAAAATAAATTTGCTGATGTTTCTCTTTTGGGGGCTGTCGGCTCTGGGTGTTGTTATTTTTATATTGCAGCAAAAAAAAAAAAATAACACAACAACAAAAAAAATAAACCCAAAAACAAATTTTGATTGAAAATTTTTTTATATAGAAAATATGGTAGACGTGATTTATGCGACGTTCAAAAAAAAATTTTACTTTTCAACTGTTTTTGTACGTAAAAAAAAAAACAAAAAAAACAACAAATTGATGGGCGAAATCAACACCAAAAATTATGTAAAAGAATAATTTTTAAGAATTATCACTTCTCTTTATTATTTTTTATGTATAAAATATTTCAATTATGTTTAAAAACACTTTAATAAATAAAATTCAATTAAATATGGAAATAATTTTTTTTTTTTAAACCGGATATTCGTCACTACACAAAATATACGATTAAAAAAAAAGAAATTAAAAAAACCGGTGAACTGAATATTCCTTTAAGAATTTTATATATAAAATTAATATTCTATTAAATTTCCTTTTTAGGATAATTTTTTTGATTTAACCAGACAGTTTATTTTTTTTTAATTAAAAAATTATTTTTATAAAAAATATTTTATTAATGTTTTTTCTGTATTAATTTTATTTTTTTTAATAATTTAATTAAATTTAATTATATTTTTTTTTAATTTAAATATTTTATTTGAAATAATATATATTTTTTTTTTATTATTGCTTTCAGACAAGAATAAACTACTATTTTGCCTGTGAAAATACTAGTGGTGAGCCACTCCCTGGACAACCGTCATGTTTCATAAACATATATATATCTATATCTATAATATTTATATATAATTATATATGTTAAACATGATGGTTGTCATACATATACAATTGTTGAGGGAGAATTTTTTTGGTACTTGAAATGTGTAACAACAAAAAAAATAAAATGAATATTTTATATAAAATTTTGCACTCACACATATTCATGTAATTAAAAAAAAAAAACAATTTCTCCTATAGGAAAAATTTTAAGATTGTGTTGTTAAATTTATTTTGATAAGAGAGCATAGTGTTTTTATATGCTCAGAAAAAAAAAAAACTCTGTGCATGCGTATAATTTTAATCAAAATATTTGAAAAAAAAAATCATTTTTAATGCCGACCGTTTCACTAAAAAAGAGAAATTCCTTATAAAGAATTTACTATAAAAATGAATTTGCAATAAAATAAGTATATATAGAGGTAGTCGTTTTAACTCTTTCCGGTCCACCGGTTTTGCAGTCAGAACACTGTTCCAAATTGAATTTCCAACTGGCTGGAAATGATTTTCTGCCTAAATATACCTAAATTACTTTTTTTTTTTAATTGAGACTGGAAGGGTTAAATAAAATTCAGAAATCGATTTAATTATTATGAAGGTTCATAATAGGAGTCCTTATGTAATATTAATTTAATTCTCAGTATTTTTTTTTTTTAAATAAATTATATATAATATATATTTGCGGATTAGAACCAAAACCTATCAAAAGGCTTTGTGGATAAGACGAAATTAGATAAGTTTTCTTAGTTTGCTACAAGTACGTGAAGTTTGCTAGAATAACTTAATATAAATGTTTCAAAATATTTATATTCTGAAGCTGAAAATACCATAAACTGTTGTTATTTTTTAATGGAAGCTATTTCCGCTGAAATCATTTTTATATAACGTTATCCCGAGTGCATTACAGGATGAGGTCTATGTTGCTCTACTTTGTCATTCATTTGAGGTAAATAGTTGTTAAGTCAAATTTCAAAATATACACTGAAAACGCCTTTAACTAGATATGAACGCGAAGTGGACAGAGCAACGATTGCAAATCAGGTGCTGTGTCCACTGCTTCACTTATACCGGAATTTAAAAAGTACATATTTTAGTATGCATTCAAAACCAACATATTTGAATTTCATTTTACAAAAATTTCCCTTAACCTAAGAGAGTTTCATCCACTAAGCTTTTCAATTAGTATTCAACAATATATGCTTAAATGAACAACTATACAAAATGGACTTTTAAATTTCCAATGCTTTAGCTTAATATTCAGTTTAGAAACTATTGTCCCTTTGGGTATACTTTATTTAGAAGACCTGTTGGAGGAACTCGCTCATGTACCATGGAATCAGTTTTTTCATAGAGAATTCTAGAATTAGATGCGATTAACATTTGTTTTTTTGAGATAATTTCTTTTTGGGAGAAGTGTTCTAATGGATCACAAGACTATAAAGAAATCTTTTCGTGTCGTGTAGCAATCATAGGTTGCCACACCCGTTTAAACTTAATCTAACCTCCTCAGTGAAATTTAATTTTCATAGAAAATCCCACGTGAAAAAATTTACTTCTGATTTTATTCTCCGGTTGTCAGTTTAATCATGAATAATGTTTTAAACATTATTTCAGGGTGGAATTTCGACACTTAGGGTTCGATTAAATAATTAAAAATATTTATACCGGTCAATATTTTGTTTATTTATGTCGAATTTATCAGTTTTTTTCATGCTGTAATAATTTTTCACGACTGTTTTCACCGGTTCTCTCTAAATTTCAGTCCACTGAATCTAAGTATTAAGTTTTACCGATAAAAGACATTATATTAGCTCTTCTCATCGTTGAGTTTGTCCATTGTAACCTTACTATGAATGACTTATAATTGAGTTAGGTATGAAGTTAAAAACCAGTGCCCACAATCTGATTTTAAGTTGCGTGCCAAAAATAACTAATTTTTAGGCAAATTATCGATAGTTTTCCAAATGTCGTTCATTTGCGAAAATAAAAATTCTCGAAAAATATGCCGATGGAAACAGTGTTATTACAGCAGAGTTCATTATTATCACCCAATACTGCGTCATATAAAAAAAGTTACATTATTTTCTTTCCACATATACACGTGCCAATTATGCCACCACACATGCCACTTATTTTCAATGACTGGAAATCTGAAATATGTGAGTTTTCTTCTTTTTTTTTCAGTGTATAAGCTTAAGAAAAAATAAAGCAAATGGAAAGCATAAACATATGATTATGAATAAAAAATTCGTTTAAATTTTAGAGAAATAAAAAATATCAGCTGCTTTTACTCTCTCAACATAAAAAAAAATAAAAAAAATGTGATATCTATTGAGTTTGTGAGAGAAATACAATAATGATTAAAAGGGTCTGAATCTGAACTGTGAAGCTGAAGTTTTGATACACAGAGGCAAATTAATATATAATCGTAGAGGGTGCATAAGTTTACTTCCGTTTTGTTTTTGTTGTAAACCTGCAAAGTAAGCAAGTTTTTCTCTGTTTTATTTGGATTTTGATAAAATATAACATTTTTTTTATAATTTATTCTTTCCGGTAACAAAATAAGGAAAGATTTTTTTTTTTAGGTCTACACATAAAACTGCAAAATATATTTAATAGTCATGCGCAAAAACAGCTGTCAAATATAATACTATAGTTTTACACTACCAAAAATATATAATTGTAATAATTAATTACAGAAAATAATAGAGTTTTACAAATATGCTTTTAATAACCAAAATTTATCGATTTTTTTTAAATATTTTATCGAAATACAAAACTAATTTTCAGAAATTGTTAAATTTTTAGATTAATTGCTTCCTTAAAATGGAGCATATTTGGTCAAAGGCACCACAGAAAATTTAGTTTAAATATACGTCTTCTTTGGTCTAATCTTAGCTGTAACTTCTAAACTTACTTGTTTAATAATACTTTTAAGAAAATAAGAACAAAAATTATGTTCTTTGACAGTGAAGGTCTGTAAAAAATTATAGTTATGTTCAGTTAAAATATTGTTTCTTCGGTTAAACGAGTAAAATTATTATTTTATTAAATATTTTAATCAAAATCTTTAATATTTCTAAACTTTGTAGTGTAATAGTTACATCTCATCTCAAGAGAATTAAGTCTACCATATTTCCCACTTAATTTTTTCAACAAATTTTAACTGACACACCCTAATTTTATATGCATTTTCAATCCTTATTATCTCAAATAAACTAAATTTTTATTTCTTCACTCAAAAAATTCAACTATAAAAATAAAATTTTATTACAAATGAGTTGTAAATCGTGATAATTTGAATTCATAGAAAATAATAAATTCGAAAATATCGTAATTTTTTTTTTATTCGTAATTTGATTGTTGATAAAATTTTAATCCTGGTATCCGATTATATATAAAAACTCACAAGTCCTTATATAATAATAAAAAAAAAAGCCAAATCTATTTCATATTTAAACTAACCACAAGGAATGCAATTTATATTTCTCTAACACACACTAATAAAACGTTAAAAAAAAATTATAGCCGATATGAAGCCGGCTCATTTATATTTGAGTTTCCGGCATTGAATGCCCCATGTGCTCCACAATTGCAATTGAGAGAAATTATTAATAAAAGGGAAATTTCATTCGTATAGGTGGATATTTTATTGTACATTTGAAAATTTTCATGAAAATTTTTATTTTCAATTAGTACTACTACATAGCCATCCAAAACATAACTTGCGCAAATCGCACAAATTTGTTTTTCTCATATTTTATCGGTTTTTTTTTTCATCAGATGCTAAATTAATCGAAGAACATAATAAATATAGATAAAAAGTTTTTTTTTATGAAACTACCTAAAAAAAAATTATGTATACATTGTGATGACGTCGTGTAGCGATTTTACTACCGTATAATAATCACTCTTTGTCACTTGAATTATTAGTTGCATTTTGTATACATAGCGATACCGATAGACCGATTGAAACAATGTTCTGCTTTATGGTTTACCCTTCATCTTACGTTTTCGATCTGTCTGGTAAAATGATGGTTTTTTTTTTTGGGGATTGCTGAAATTATTCACGATTTAGAGATAATAACATAAAAAAAAATATATTTAATAGTGCTATTCGGAAATTATAGGAAAGAGTTTTATTATTTAAAAAATTATTTAAAGCATTCAAATGACAAACAGATTTAGTAAATTTTTATTAAACACAAGTTGCATATTCAGCCCGTATTCAGATTTTGATTAGATTACTTAGAACATATATAGCGGAGAAATTTTGTTTGAAAATTGATAAAATCATAGAATGTGTAAAAAAATCTGAAAAATATTTCTAACAATTAGAATTTATAGCCGACAATTTTCGATAGCACACCATTTTATTTAACTAAATTCGTGTTAATAGGATTTATCAATTAATGCTGGTATTCGGAAACTAAATAATGTTAGTGATATTTATTAATAGGACATTGTGCTAAAAGGGTTATAAATAAATGATACCAACATTAAAAATTAATTGGTCACACTTGGTTTTATTTATTGTCATTTTTAGGAGTGTCGGAGGAAGTTTAAGGTGTGTCGGGACGATAGTTTTTATTTGAAATATTCGAAGGGTTTTTTTTGGACTTCAAATTAATTGAAGATTTAATATGTTTTACAGCAGCTTATACATTAAACTAAATTAGTTCATTGAAAGGCTTTGAATTAAATATTGATTGTAGAATTGTAGCAAGTTTTAACTTGAGTCTAGTTGCCTAAATTGAACCGCTGTTTTTTTTTTCAAAAACAGAAAAATTACCAATTTCCCTATATTGTATCGCTACAATGGGTAAATTAGGAGTTTTTGGAGTGATACGGTTTGGAAGATCAATTTTCTAAGTTGTACCATTTGGAATCTTTATTTACTTTGGATTTTGTGGAAATTCTATTCTTTGGGTTTGGTAACAAATAATTCTGACAAAATCTAAAACTTTTGTGGACATGGATGTTGACCTAAGTTTACTCAAGTTTAAATGAGTACCTATTAATATAATTGCAACAAAATATGATTTAAGGAATGAGAAAAATTCGAGCGGTTTACGAATGTAAACGAATGTCACACTAATAGCTTGTTCCAATTAAAGTTTCTTCTCTAAAGAAATTTATGGGTTATTAGGTCCAAATTGCAATAGAATGTTAGGCCCGGATGCTTAAAATTTTTACGATTTACCCAACTCTTTACTTTTGTACGAAATCATAAGACAGATTTATTTTGAAATTTGTTTGTAAACTGGTTAATTTTTGAAGTACTAGTATATTACTTTAATTGTTACGCTATAATATTCAAAATTTACTGCAAGTCCAATTTAATGGAAAGATGGGCTTCTCTAATTTTAATATATCCTACTATTATTATATTAATTATAAATTAAACATTTCAATGTACTTACATTCGCAAAAGTTTGAGGCCGAGGCATTGGATTTGGTGGTCGCATACCAGACATTATAGGTGGCGGTGCCGGACTATAGCGGGACTGATGCATTACTTGGAAAAATATAATTTTTCTGAAAAGATAATAAGAGAAGAATTGATATTAAAATTGCATTAGCAATTATAACGAAAAATTTGAAAAAATTGTAAACTTAAGATATTTTGCATAAGGCACAATCAATCTAAGCAAATAGTAATTAGGACATTTTTTTATATTAAAGGATATCACATTTTCAAAAACAGAAAAATAAACGTATCGCGCTCATAAATATAACAAAAAATGACATATGTCAAATTATTACAAATAGTCGAAAATAATTGCATAATTTAATTATTTTTAAAATCTAATTTGTATTAATAGGATTTGTCAATTAATCTTTATTAATTAGGAGGGGCGTTGGCATGATTTCGAACTGTGGTATTCTCGGACTAAAGAATGGTATTTCTGTTAAGAATTTGTTTTATTAATCGATTATTTGTACTACGGTTTACTTGAGGTGATTATCTGCGAAAGATTAACCGCAAACGTAAGAAGGCAAGTCCAAAGGTAAAACTTTAAAGCATATTCCAATTTGTCAGATTTTCTATAAATTTGAACTTAAAAAGAAAGCAATTGTAGAAAATGAAAACTTAATTGTATCTTCTAAATAAACATAATACTATTTAGTGTCAAATTTCCGACGAGAGGGTGTACCGCCTACCTACTGACTCGCTTAATAAATTAATTTTATTGTTTGTTTTTTTTTTTAAATTAATTCACAAATTTTTTAACTCTAAATTTTTTTGTAAATTTATGTTTTATTAATTCCTAATCACGTGAATTTGGAAAAAAAAAACAATCTGTACATTTGTGCAGGACTCATTAGATCTGGATTTCATGAAATTTTGATAGCTGGCTGAATTTAATTGAAGAGAAATAAAATCTGATTCATTTATGATTGTAAAATTTATCAAATTATTGCTAATAATAAATGCAAAAGATCATAGTCATCTAAATTTTCTAAATTTAGATATCTATAAAGATTATGGTGATCTAAATTTCCATTAATTTTTGCTAACATGTATTCAATTTGATTATATATGTTCGACTAAAATTAAATTTGCGAAAATTATTAACGGATGTTAATGAATAATTTACATGCATTTTCACCACGATATTATGTTTAACAGCTTCACTGTCAAATAATTATTCAAGAAACATTTTTTTTTTGTTATAATCACGAGAAATATTTAAATTTTAATTTAAATTCTGCAGAAATTGAGTAAAATATTTATTTGACCAAATTTGAAATTAATTTATCCGTGTTATTTTGAATATGTGATAAGGATAAATTGACAACTCCTTTTCACAAATAAGCACAAGTAATAAATTGTTGCTATAATAGGACCAACCAATTAGTAATTTACTAGGAATTTCTTCAAGTTGTTCATTCGAAAAATAGGAAATTGATTCCAAATAGCTACATATTTTTGTTGAACCTTAAACGACACTAAATATCATTTAAGCTGTCCAGTAGCGAACAAAGACATTATATCGTTATGCGTAAATCATTTTATGATTAGTCCTCAAAAGTCATACTTTCCAGTAAAATGTAATATAATTGCGCAGTCTATTTAAATTTACTCAATTCTAATGTTTCGGTTGGTACTAAAAGGGTTAAGTAATATTTTACATTTTTAAGTTATATTTTAAACATTTTTATAAATAGACTATTCCTTGACAAAGATTTGAACACATTCGCTTCAGATAACTTACAATATACGTCTTTGTTTTCTTTTTATTAGTCTGTTTCACTTGATTATGAGTTTTGAAATTTTTCACATGCTTGTTAATATTCACAAAATGGTCCCCAATTTAGTTTTAATATATATGGAGTTAATATACGAATTTGTAATGAAATTTTTACTAAGAAGTTGTGAAACCTAAAACAACACATAAACAATTATAATATATTTATTTATTTAATTGCGCACATTTCATTTAAACAACTTGAAAATTCTGTTTATAACCAGACACCAAAACAATATAATACGAAAAATCATAAAAAAATTTAATATGAAAATTAGATAAAACAGCTGACATTGACAACTAATGTTAGTATCAGTAATTTCGGAATTTTATTCTACGTAGAATAAAAACTGAATACAAAATTATTGAGTGGGAGGAGGTGAATAATGAATATTCAACAAAGAAACTTATTAAAAAATATATGTAAATGAAAATCGCATTAAACTTAATCTACTACGTTTAATTCTAATGTGAGCGTAATTTATAAATTCGAGTAAAAAAATAACGAATATTGGAAATGAAATTGAATTTTTTTTTAAAAAATTTAATAAATTCTACTATTTTATGGATACACAACAAAAAAATTTCTTCAAAATTTTTTGAAAAAATTCAGTTTTATAAAAACGGTAACCCTGAAAGATCATTAATCAATTTTCGTCGCCGCTGTAATGAATATTCCTATTTTTTTTTTGTTGCACTTTGTGACAAATACGACTGAATTCCATTTGAAGATAAATTTTGCATAAAATATGTATATTGAATCCAAAATATGATTATCACTTTCTTACTTTTCTAATTATGAAATTTATGTTTAAAAATGAATTTTTTTAAAAAAAAAAACTTACCACAGAGAAAAGTGATGAAAAACTTGAAATCCGTCCGTTTGGAATTTCGCCGGCAAAAAATTTTTTTTGTATTGCAATTTTTTTTTTTTCCAATTTTTTTTGACAGCAAATTAAAAATGTCTCCCGAGAGAAGAAAAAATTTTTTTTTTTGCGAATGGAAATAATTAATTACACTTTTATAATGAAAATTTACTATATTTGAATTTCACTAACACTTAACATTATTTCCTTTTTTTTTTTATGCAAATCTACTAAAATTTTATTTTGTAGAAAATAAATGAAATACCACCAAAAATGAAGACACAAATTGATTCAAATATTTTTAATGTATGTAAATTTTTTTTAAAAAAAATTTTACATACCAAAGAAAAAGACTGGAAGGCACTTTTTAACTTTTTTTTTAACTTTTTTTAAAATCAAAAATCAGTCTCCAAAAATTTTTTTATTAATTTTTTATGTAAAGTTTTTACTTGCACTTGTTTTTTTTTTGTAAGATTTTTACCAAATGTCATGGATACAAAAAAAAAAGTTTATCGCTTGTACAGCTTTTTTCTAATAAATGGTTGCACTTTTATATAATTACAAAAAATTGATTTAAAGAATTCAATTTTTAATTAATTTTCGAATTAAATATCAGTCTAATTACTTTACTCAAATAATTTGATTTTGGAAAATTTGTAAAAAAAAAAAAATTACTTTTTTTTTTTTAATTTCTTGATCAAATTTGGAAAACTCTTTTTTTGAACTTTTTTTTTATACCCCAAAAAAAAAAATAATAAAAATTTGGGAGGAAGATGTGTGTGAATGCGACACAATGACAAATTGATGTATGGTTGTTTTTGTTTTTTTGTGTAAGTAGTAATTTTTGACAGGTGTCGTTTGTTTGTGTGCAGTTGTTGTTTGTGGTTGGTACTACTTTTTTTTCTTTCCAGGATTTTATTGGAAAGTGTTCCTGATATTAAGAAAATTTGTAAAATTTAAGAAATTATCCTGATTTTTTGTAGTTCATTTTTCATTTTGTGATCGAGAAAATTTTATTCAGCCGTTTTATAATTTTCTCGCACAAATTACGAAAAACAAAATTAAAATTTCAGAAATAAAGGAATTTCTGAAATTTTAAAACATATTTAAAATATTCAAAGGAGTATCATGTGCGCAACCCTTTCAAAAATAATTTTAACACATTTTTGTCAAACGAACAGCTGTTTGCTCAAATGTTAAATACAATTTACAGGTATTTTACATTTTTATTGGAAAATTAAATGAGTTTGAATATTTGATATTTAATAAACATTTGATAAACAGTCTGTAAAATCAATTTTAATATTGAACATTATCTTCTACAGTAGTTTCAGCTTTAGTAGATGAAAATTTGTTTAGTTCAATTTTTTAATCTCAAATAAAATCAATGGAAATAGTATAAAAAATATAATTCACATTTGGATTGAAATAATTAATCATCCTGATGGTATTGAGAACAAAAAATCTAGTGACTATAGTCAGCATAAAACTAGACGATAAATATATCTTTTAAATTATAACTTTCTATCATTTAAAAGATAAACCGCCATCTGTTGGAGGGCTTTATAAAATCAAATAATTTACCACGGTTACGGATTTATTTGGTTAAAATAGAAACACACCACACCACGGAAATGATAATGGCGAGAGAAATGACGATCCTGCTCCTATAGTTAACAATTGTGTAAATGTTGCAAGATTATAACGATTTAACATAAAAAAATCTAATAAATATAATCTAATAAAATGGATCTTACCTTCAATATTCTACAGGACGTCCTCGTTGGATGACACATTCTGCAGGATGATCTCGTTGACATTTAATTTAATTTACACATTTTTAAAACTTATTATAGCCTTTTTTAAAATTTACATAACTGGATAAATTTTATTATTGCTAATTATGACATTAATTATTTTCATTTTGAAATTAGATAAAGTCAGACACATTTTTACTTAACTTAAAATACACACTTTTTAGAGATTATTATAGCTTAAAGCCTTTTTTGCACAATTTAAATTTATTTTGCACCTATTAATGGAAATTTATTTCTAACTACATACAATTTTAAAAAATCACCTTTATTAACAACAATTATGAAAATATTAATTGCACTACAAAAAAAAATTATCCAGCATAAAAATAAAATTGTCAAAAAAAAAACGCTCTTCACAAAAGTTTTTATTATTAAAAAAAAAATTGATAATTAAATGAAGATAATTTAATTTTGAAATTAAACCACTTTTTTTTATATTTATTTTAATAATTTAATCACTAAATTTAATTAAATTACTAAAAAAAAATTATTACCGAGAAGAAATTTTTCCTACAAGTTAATCCACCGACGCACAAATTACAACTAAATGAATAAATTGAAACTGAAACTGTACTGAATGTCAAATAGGCGGAGCTAATATTTTTTTTTTCAATAGTCGTTATTTTCAAAAAAAATTATTTAAATTTCTAATTTTCAGTTTTATTCGAAAAATTTAATTTATTTAAATTTAAAAAATATTTAAATTCAAAAATTTATGAGTTTAATTAAAATAAAAAAAACTGTTTTGATTTTAATTAAAATTAAAATTTATTAATGTAATAAATTATTTTATTATGTTTATATTTAATTACCACTAATCGAAGGGTTATGGAAGATAGTGTACCTACCTTCCTATGGTGCGTTAGACACTGGGTTCGATTCCAGTCCGAGACAATTATCTGTACTTGAATTTTTTGATATTTTTATTGCAAATTGGACAGAACCATGATTCCAAAGCAGGTTTCTTTATAGTGGAAAGAATATGTTTTTAATTGCAAGAACAACAATGACTCGTGGCTTTTATCCACAAGTCATTGTTATTCGCAGATGGCCTGAACCGTTAATATTTTATCTTATATTTACAATTTACAGGAACTTTATAACTGGTAATTATTTTAAAGCTGAGTAAACTTAGAGCAACATCGCAATTCTCGGACTGGAAACGAACCTAGTATACTACAGCCAAATATACTGGGTGGTTAAGCCACCGCGGGTCTAAAATTACCCAGTAAAAATAATTTATGAAATTGAACCTCGTACAGATGGCAATTATGCAATTTATTTTAGAGGAACTGCAATTTAAACCTTTATTTTTATATTTTTACAAAATTTAAAAATAAAATATAAAATAAATCAATTTTCATGGTCTGTTTCTTGTCCAACCTACGGATTATCTCTCCTACGGATTATTAAAATATCTAATAAAAAAATTTTCAATTCTAATTAAATTCAACTTTAAAAATAAATTTGAATTAGTGATCATTTGGTATGTGAAAATTTATGTCCTATTTTTAATATGTAAAAAAAAAGTGATATTTGAATTGTGTGTAAAAGAGATTTAGTTTATAAGTGTTCGTTTTTGGATTTTAAGGATTACCAGAACGGTTTATCCATAACTTGCAGAACAGCAAAAGTAATTTACAATATTAAATTAGGTATTGGATATAAGAGCGGTGTTGTTTTTATATTGGTGTGGTTGTCCTGATGTCCAATAACATTTTTGAGTCCATTTTTCGCCTTTAGCCCAACTCATGGTTAATTAGCATAGGAAACAAATTTTTTTTGCGTTTTTGTATTTTATAGAATGTCTAATTAACAAAATATTATATGTTTTTGTAATTAATTTTATCTTAACTAGACTGTAAATTGAAAATAACTGTGTCATCTGGATACACTTTTTGCATCAAATTTAGCTCTGAAATGTAATTATATATATTTTCTTTACACTATAAAGACTCATCGTTCGAAATCATGGTTCTGTCCAATTTGTAATAAAAATATCAAAAAATGCAAGTACAGATAATTGCCTCGGACGGGAATCGGACCCAGTGCCTAACACACGAAAGGTTAATGCACTCGCTACCTTCCACAATCCTTCGATTAGTGGTAATTTATCATATATTAAAATAATTTATTGAATTACTAAATTTTAATTTTAATAAAACTCAATTTTAAACAATTTTTTGTTAATTTTAATTAAATTCATAAATTTTAAATATTTTTTAAATTTAAATAAATTGAATTTTTCGAATAAAACTGAAAATTAGAAATTTAAATAATTTTTTTTGAAAATAACGACTATTGAAAAAAAAAATATTAGCTCCGCCTATTTGACATTCAGTACAGTTTCAGTTTCAATTTATTCATTTAGTTGTAATTTGTGCGTCGGTGGATTAACTTGTAGGAAAAATTTCTTCTCGGTAATAATTTTTTTTAGTAATTTCATTAAATTTAGTGATTAAATTATTAAAATAAATATAAAAAAAAGTGGTTTAATTTCAAAATTAAATTATCTTCATTTTATTATCAATTTTTTTTTTAAAAATAAAAACTTTTGTGAAGAGCGTCTTTTTTTTTGACAATTTTATTTTTGTGCTGGATAATTTTTTTTTGTAGTGCAATTAATATTTTCATAATTGTTGTTAATAAAGGTGATTTTTTGAAATTGTAGTTAGAAATAAATTTCCTTTAATAGGTGCAAAATAAATTTAAATTATGCAAAAAAGGCTTTAAGCTATAATAATCTCTAAAAAGTGTGTATTTTAAGTTAAGTAAAATGTGAATAATAGTTGATAGTATGCTCCAAATTGTCCAAAAAAGGCGTATAAGCTATAATAATATATCCTAAAAATGTGTCTGATTTATCTAATTTCAAAATAAAAATAATTAATGTCATAATTAGCAATAATAAAATTTATCCAGTTATGTATGTGTAAATTATGCAAAAAAAAAAGGCTGTAATGCTATAATAAGTTTTAAAAATTTGGAAAATAAATTAAATTTCAACGAGATCATCCTGCAGAATGTGTCATCCAACGAGGACGTCCTGTAGAATATTGAAGGTAAGATCCATTTTATTAGATTATCGTTAGTCGATTTAACCATTTTAAATTGTTATACTTTTACAATGTTTGTTCAATAATTAGCTTTCCAAGAAATTTGTAAGAAAATCGTTAATTTCAATAAATTGGAAATTAACTATTATATAAAAAACTATGAAAAAATATTATTCTACAAATTGTTATTCGTCCAGAATCATTATGTCTTATCATTAATTTTTTTTATAACTTTTAACATAAACTGTCAATATTAAATCACGGTTTTCTTATACACGTCGTCCGGTAATTATAATGCGGTAATTAATTAGAACGATTTAATTTATTAATTAGAAAATTTTTAGATATCCTTTAAAGTCGTACTAATCAAATTCTTTAATATAATATAATAAACTTAAAATGCAACAATTAACAGAATTAACTTTATATTTTTCTATTACAGATATTCTAACAAGGCCATCCTTTAGAACATCAAAGGTCAGATCTTTTTGATTAGATTATATTATATATATTTTATTTTATAATTATCTTAGTATTAAGTATAGCTGGTCCTTTTTATATTTAGTTTATTTGTGTAATTTGAGGTCCTTTCGTACTTACTATATTTTTTCTAATTTCAATTTTTTTGAGGATAATTAGGTCCATGTCCTGTCATTTACGTAAATTATTAATTATCCAAAAACGACATAAACCTATAGTAATATGTCTTAAATATATGTTACCTTAATTAAATTAAAAATTTTTCAAATTATTTAAAATTTTAATTAGGAATAGATTTACTTTAAGTGGTTCAAAATATCTAAATGGTGTAAAAAAAGGCGAAAGCTATAATAATATAACCTGAAAATGTGTTTTGACTTTATCTAATTTCAAATTAAAAATAAAAATTATTAAAATAATTAATGTCATGTGTAAAATATTTAAAATTTATGTGTAAATTATGAAAAAAAAGGCTGTAATGCTATAATAAGTTCTAAGAAATCTATAAATGAAATCCAACCAGAAGATGGTGCTTTCAAATCAGAGTATCCTGTAGAATGTATCACCCCACAAAGACATCCTGTAGAATATCAAAGGTAGGAGTTATTTTATTAGATTATATTTATTAAAAATTATTCTTGTAAATCGTTATAATATTACAATATTTAGTTTATGTTCTCTAACTTCAGTTAAGGTCTGGTTTCCACGAAATTTTTAGTTTCGTTGACCTCTTTTTATTTTATTACAAATGTCACAACTGTAGAAGTTAAGTATAGTCATTTATGATTTGAATTTGTAAACTTACTATCCCCAAAATTATAATATAAAAAGATAAAATTATGTTTACTGTCCATAGATTTAATTTTGAAAGCACCCTGTACCGCAGGGTTCTGGTTCTCTTCACCTCCTCCTAGGATTTGTGGTACGTGTACAGTAAATCTATTTTAACTGTGACCTGTGTTTTGACATCACATTTTGGTAAAAAAAAAGGTATTATATAGACAATTGCGGTGTTAAATCCCAGGTGGAGGCGAATAACGCTGCCTGCAATTCATTTGAAAAATAAAACAAGTGAAATATGCCACCTCGTACCGTAATTATTAAAACAACAAATTTACTACATAATTATTATTGTCATTCATGTATTAAAATTATTTATTTCTTGTTTCTATATAATTTAACATAAATTCTAAATTAAGAATTTGACTATCAAAAGGAATTTATAGGACGGCAGTAAAATTTTCCAAAAAAAAAAATTTGTTAAATAAATTTTAATACATAAAAAAAAAAAAAAAAATTAAATTGGAAATAATTAAATAAAACTATAAATTATTAATCTTGCCATGCCCATTTCGGTGATACTTTATCAAAATTCCATTCATCCGGATGACCATTATGCTTACAACCTGATGTTATCATACAACCAGATGACCATTTAAATGGTGTATGCTGTTGCATTCTACGCATTGCAATTGCATGAATATCATTACGTGATGAACGTACCTGTGATGGTCTTGAATCAACAATCATTTCAAATTCAGCTAGATTATCTTGATCATTATTTAATTTTAAATTATTATTAATTGATTTTGTTAATGAATTAGTTTGTTCTAATTGGTGTTTTGTATTATAATAAAGTGGACCAGAAATTGCATGATAATCACTAACACCAACAACTGGATCATATGAATATAATTTTAAATCAATATTACCAATTGGCATTGATTGTACACCAAGTAAATCACCACGAAATGCATATTTTCGTAAAAATTCATCAATTGTTTCAAGTTTTGTCATGTTATTTGTTTCTTCAATTAAATTATCACTAAAATTATCTTTTGAAATACCACTTGAATTTAAAATATCATCAAAATATGGTGTACCATTTAATAAATAACTACTACCATTTGTTATAATTTTATTTGTAATATCTAATATTTTAAAATGACCAGGTATTTGTTCAGCTAACCATATTATACCATTTTTATCTGATATTGTATCATTTTTATTATCACCATACATTTGTAAATAATCAATTTTTTTTAAATCTATTTGTAACCATTGCTTTGATCCACTATACGGATGACGTGACATAATTTTTTGCCAGGTTTTTTGATTTTGTGCAAGCCTATTACTAACCATTACTCGAGCTGTTAATGGCATAATATTTTTTATATTAATATCATTCCATAAATTATTATTTTCATTATATATTTCAACACCGGCAATAATTGTATGTAATTTATGTCCTTTAATAATATAAAAATCATCTGTTGATCCTAAAATACCTGGATAACCAGTAAATGTAATATCAGTACCTGGTATATTATTTGATTTTTGATATTCTGGTGTAAAATGATATCGAAATTTATAACGTTTTTGTATACGTAACATTGATGAATAACTACCACCAGTACTATGACCCATTAATAATTTCCATTCATCATTTTTTAATTCATTTTTAAATAATTTCACTAGCATTGATGATCTGCCACGTAAAAATGTTTTATTTAAAATTGTTTTATTTGCGATAATAAAATTTTCATAATATAATTTCAAATCATGAATATCAGCTGCTGAATTCATTATTAAAAAATCAACAAATGTTATATCATCTTCGAAACCAGAACGTGAACGTTTAGCACCACGTATCCATCCAGCTTCTAAACCTTCTAATTGATAATAAAATAAACTTATTTGATGCCAGTAATGATCATTTTTAGAACGATTATTTGCAATTTCTTTCATTGTATTATAATTTGTAGATAAAGTTTCACGAAGCCATGAACAAAATTTTTGTGAATTTTCATCACGATCACAGGGTGAAATAATGGTACTGTAAAACGAAAAACGAAAAATTATGAAAATTAATAGTGTCCTTTGAGAAATTTAATATAAAACATACTTTGTCCATTGATTGTAAATATTGTGCCATGTTAATGTACCTTCAAGAACACCAGCTCCAAATGCTTGTACCCAATCTGGATAATTTCGTTGAGTTTCTACTTCTAACTGAGACCATCTGCAATTTAAAAAAAAAACCATTTTGATTATTAATATCGTAGTTTTGTGCAAAAACTTTCTCTCATCCTTAACCCGATTTAGCCTTAATTCATGTATTTACTTAACATATTTCACTTACCCATTATGAAGAATTGAATCTTTATAGCATGTTCGAGCAACACCTTTTGGAATGTTTGCAAGATCATTTCTCTGTTTCCAATATTCAACTTGAAAGCCAACTTTTTCTGACCAAAATATTGTTGCACAATAAATTCCATTATATTGTGGTCGTTCCATTTCAGCTATAAAAAAACCACCAATTGCTAAAAGTCCAGCACCTAGTAAGATATAAGTTGATATCCGTGTTTTCTGCCAAGAGGCTCCTACAACTTTAAGCATTGTTGATTCCGTTTTGGTTAATATTTTACGAAAAAAAAACCCTTGTTATTTTTGTTTTTTTTTATTGTTGTTTTAAATTTAGTATTTTATGGTAAATTTTGATTCCTCTAAATTTCTTCCTATAATTTTGTTATTGTTGTTTCTTTATGGTAAAATTTGAATATAATTTAGATCAGATAATGTTTCATATGAATGTCCTATCCAAAGTTTATTAAAATTTCCTAATTTAATTTGAAAATAAAATAATGAATATAATTTTTTTGCTAGTAATGTAGCTTGTTGAACGTGAAAGGCTGTAAACGCCACCTTATCTTTAAAAACACCAACAGTGATCATCGGAGGAGAATTTTTCTACTTTTTTTTTATCTGTTTATTAAGATATAAATATTTATTTATGAACTTTTTCCAATTAAGAATTTTATTCGTTTATTTAATGATATTGAAAATATTTTTTTTTAGTTAATTTTTCTTGAAATTTCGGAATAGTTTTTCATCCAAATATTCATCCCTAAAAAAAAAAAATGGAAAATAGAATCTTTATAATTTTATGTTAAATTATGTCAATATTACATTAAATTAAAAAAGTCTGTTATAGAAAATAATGTAAATTTTAAGTAAATCTTTATTTTTTTTTTTATTTTTTTAAATCAATAAAAATTTGCACTTGAATTCAATTTTAATTAATTATTATTTTATATATTTAATTTTTCAATAAAAAATTTAATGATACAATCTACAAAATACTATATTAATGTAAATTTAAATATAAATTTATTTATGAAAAAAAATATTACACAGAGCATATAACCACAATAGATAAATTAAGTACACGTTTTATGTAAACAATTCAATTTAAAATTTAATTTTTTTTCAAAAAAAAGTAAATAATTAAATTCATTTATTTATTTATTATTTATTATAATTAATTTTAAATAATAACTCGTGCGATTTTAAAGAAAATATATATAATTAATAATTAATTATAATAACAACACAAACACAACAAAATATTATGACGATCTTAATCACGAAATGTATAGTGAAAATTCTCATTTGTTTACAAATCATCCAATTCGATAAATTAATAATATTTAATTAATATTTCAATTTAAACTAATTTACTATATTTCGTTTAAGTGAAAGCTGTTTAACTGATCAACTGATCATTTAATGTTCGACTGATCGTTTTAAAATTGCAATCCACTGTTTTTTTTTTTTTTTGGGTGAAAAGAAAATTATTATTATTATCAAATATCACGTATCTCAACCCTAAAATTTTTCGAAATTTAATTGTATAAACAAAATGGGGGTAAATAATTGACGTTTTAATTTGTATTTAATTAATTGAAACGATTAAGTACACTTTCGGAAATGAATATTTTTTTCAGTGGCAATTAAATATAAAAATTTCTTAAAAATCAAAATAAACAACGAAAAAAAAAAATTCACTTTGTTCAAAGCTTTTTTTTTTTTGTGAGAAAAGTTTTGTTTGTTGAAAACTTATGCTTTTCTTTTTTTTTGTATATATTTTTCTTTGGTTTTTCATGATTTTTCTTTGCCAAATACGAAATAAAACATGAGTGCAGAAGCTGAAAAGTTTGTAGTGAATATTAAAGTTTATGTGTAAAATTTAAAATTCTTTTGAAACAATTTGGTTAATGTAAATTGTAATAAATTTTAACACCAAGCAATTACACCAAATTAAGGTTTCTTGTACGTTTTATATTTTAATGTAAAATTTACTTAGTATTATGTATAATTTAAACATTGCTATTTTTCGTACTTGATAATTAGCTCTGAAAATTGATCCTACGACAAATACTATCTGATAAAATTATCGTGATTTAATTTCCTTTCGGGTTTTTAATTATTACCATGAAACTGGAAAATTTTGGGTGACAAAAGACTTGTTAATGTAGAATTAACTCTTAATTGTAAAGTATTTTTAAGACTTTTAACGAAATTACATAAAAAACATAGCCAATGCTTCTTATAGTTTTGTAACTGAGCTCGTATTTATGTGCAAATTAATTGAATATTTTTTTCTAATTAAATTTTCTTTATTTCCAATAGAAGAAAATTTATTTTCTTTCCAATTTATATTAGTTTGGTATTTTAGTGAAATATATTTAAATTATATTCTAATTATAGTTATAATATTGTTCAAAGTTTAAAAATAATTATTTATTTTTCAAATAATTAGGAGTTTACCCACGTTGACTTTTAAAAAATCTTTAAATTGGTAAAATAATATCTAATAATTATTTTTATAAAAATAATTTTCCTATTATTTTCACTACTAATTCGGAAGTAATTAGTTATTGTAATTCGTTAAAATAAACAATTTAAGGAAATGACAAAAACTTTCAAAATATTAGCAAGTAAAAATATTGTATAGAATCATTACATGTAGAAACATTAAATATAGCCTTCTAAAAAGAAGGCTATATTTAATGTTTAGGTCAATTGAAAGATTAGAGGATAGGTCAATTGAAAGATCAAAATTGTATAATTTCTAATGCCATAAAATATATAATAATTAAAATTATTTTCAAATCTAATTTTTTTGAAAATACAATTTTACTTTAAAAATATATGCACTTGCATCATAAAAATATATTTAATCAAAATCACTTCAATTGTTTTAAGAATTTATTTCTATTTTTTTGTTTTTCAATTTAATAAACAAAAAATCAATTAAATTAAAAATCTTATTTAAAATTATATTCTTAGAATAAATTCAAGATTTTCAATTTAAATTGTGATGATGATGATCGGATTCGTAAATTCAAATTGTATTACTTGTACGATATCGTTGAAGTATGAAAAATATATTATTTTTGAATTCAATGAAAAACTAATTGATATAAATTTTTCAATAAAAATTTCTGTATCACCTCTAAATCAAAATTTACTACGGTGCAGAATTTAAAATATATATATTTCTTATACAGGAATTTTGTAATTGAAATTTTTAAATAAAATCATAAGTTTATGATCATTTCTGTGAAAATTTACCAAAACATAATAATTATTTTTTAACAGCTTGAGATTAGCTTGTTAGCACTCAAAACCAGAACTTATTTTAAAAAGTAATTTCAAAAAGTATTTATCATATTTTGGAAAATTTTCACAAAATATTGCTAGTTGATACCAAGTGCAACCTTTTTTACAATAGTTTTTACTTAAAATTAGAATTAAAACTTTAAACTTAATTTTTTATTAATATTTAAATATTATGTATAATTAAAATTACCTTTTGTCCCGGATTCAGGAGAAAATATCACAAGTCAACCCATTGAAATCTGTAAATAAAGATAGATTTGTAAAACATGAAAAATAATTTAAATAAAATTCAATTTATTTGAATACCAAAATATAGAAAAAACAACGCGATAACATCAACTAATAATTATTAATAAAAATTTAAAATATTATTTACATCTGTAATAAAATTTATGTTTTTTCGTAATTTTAGTTTGTTTAACAAATGGCCAGACTGTTGTCTTAACACTGAAAATATTTATTTACTTTCTGTAATCTATAATTTTATGCAACTATATATGATCAATAAATTTACTCAAATTACTTTGATTGAACTTCAAAAGTGAAATATAGGGGAAAAAACTAAACACTATTCACTAGTTTGGCAGCTACACTTTTTGCGGAAATTTTTGTGGTATTTCAAAGAGGTCTATTAACAACTGGCTAAACATTGTTTTCTGTAGGTCTGAGGATCTTGTTTTCTGCTCACAAAAAGAAATTTAGTACAATTCAAAGTACTCCGCTTGAAAATGTATTTTAAAATCATACTAAAAACTGTCATTGTTTCCATTATTTTCTTATTCTCTTGCTCCAGTAGCGGAATATAGAGTTTTTAGGCTTTTACCTTCCTTTCCCTATATAACAAAATGTTGTTTAGAAACAAATTATTTAAAATACAATTTAATTCCAAAAAAATATTTAATTGACGCGATCACAGTGATCGGGTGGAGGAGGGCAAACCTTAAAAGGTTTACGATCACTTATAAAAAAAAACAAAGTTTTACCAAACACCGCTCCGGATTGAGCAGCACAAGCGATGCCGTTTTAAACCCTGACTTTGCTAGGTATCGGTTGACTATTCTAGTCCTAAATATTAACTTAAGACAATACTGTGGAATGATAATGATAATGACCAAATGAAAGAAGTACATGACAGACTCTTTAAGCATAAGGTATGTACTCCTTTCCATTCAAATCCTAGGATACAATACGTAGTGATATCTTAGTAACGCAGATAATTAAAAAATATAATAAAGATATGTATATGAATGCAGGTTATAAATTCAATAAGATCGGTTATCAGATCATAATTATGAATTATCTTTAAGTCTTTAGTTAAGCCAGGATTTTAAGATGACAAAAATTTATCAAATTTCATTGTAAATTAATTAGAATTTTAAAGAAATTAATTTGGAAATGTTTTAATATTATTTTATTTTGTATTTTCCTTCACATCACTAGTTCCTGTTTCCTGAACAATTTTAGTGGATATAAAGCCTTGTTAATTAATTAGCATTTTTGTTGTATAATTAGAAAAACTTCTTAAATGTAATTATATCCACTAGAATTATACAACAAAAATGTTAATTAATTAACAAAGTAATTAAGTAATTACTTTGTTCAGAATAATTCACATAGGAAAAAATATCATAAATTGTTTGTTTAGAATAAAATTTAAATCTAAAAGCTCTTCAATTCGTTCTTATTTAATACATAAAAATCATAGAAAATTAAATTTTATGTGATTTTTATTATTTACATAAATAATTATTAAGGTAGATACTTCATAAATTTTTTATTGACCTCGTTAAATAATAATAATATCGAATAGAAAGTATATTATGTACATTTGAGGAACATAGTAGTACGAACATTATTATTATGTATTTTTTTTTTATGAATAATTTTTAAACTTTAAAGAGAGTTTTTTTGTTTTTGAATAAAAATAATTGAAGTAATGTTTGAATGTTTCATAAAATGTTCATTAAAAATATCTCTTAACAATTTTATGTTAAACTACTATAAATAAATTTAAAACTTTGATGTGAGTAACGTCTACAATTTTAAATGTAATTAATTTTATGTTGAAAGCTTATTATTATTATAAAAGTTATGATTAGTTAAAGTATTGAGTTTATGTAATTTGTACAAAAAAAAAATATAACGAAATTATATGCTTCAAAACATAAGATTTTTATATAATAAAAATTTCTATCTTTTTTCTAACATTTATCTAATTTTTTTTAAAAAATATTTTTAAATAAATATATTATAGCAATTCAAACTGATTCACATAATCAAATCATAGCGAAATCAATTTCAAATTCGTTTATAATAAAATTAAAAAGAAATTTATAAATACATTAAAATATTTTAATAATGTGCTAATAAACATTAAGATTGGAGAAATTTTTACATAAAAGTATTAACAAGCTGTTTTTTTTTTATTTTAAATTAAATTAAAAATATCTGGACGTTATTATAAATATTTATAAATTTTTTGGTCAGACAATAAATATCCATTTAGAACACCTTTTTTTTTGTTACAGAAATAAATCTATTTAATTTAAATATAAATACTGATTGTTACTAACCAATGAAAATGTGTTAAAAATAAAAAAATATGTTTGTCAATATTTTTTAAAAAAAAAAAATCAAATTTTTGTCTGATTTAAATACATACTTCGACAGCTGATATTAAACTAACTTAAAATTTAAATAATTACACAGTCAATGTGACGACTTTGAATTTAAAAATATTTTAATTTAAAAATCATTTTTTATTTAATTTTATTACCCCGAGTATATCGTCGCTAACAAAAACCGATCTTTTCCGCGAATATGTTTTATTCATGGCCAAATTTTGATATGACATGATCAGATTTTGTATAAGTAATATTATGAGCTTTTTTGTTGGTGAGATTCAAAGAAATATGTAGTTTTTTTAAGTTAAAAAAAAAGAAAAAGAACAAATTATGAAATTAGATTCAATTTTTGTAAAATTGTAAATCATAATTCTAGTCAAAATTGTGTGGTTAGTCCATTAAGCAAATGTCAATACTAATGCGACTAAATGTACTCATCCGATTACAATATTTACCATCCACAGGGATTTCTCTGAATCATCAATGTTTAAATTCAACAAAATTTGATGCAGCTATCATTTTTTTGACTTGTTAAAATGAATTTGGGTGAAAGTGTTTACTCATTAACTTTTGTATGGCTATTACTAGAATACGCCAGCTAATGTTGATAAATTTGGTATATTGAGGCAGATTTGTCAGATTTACGTTACGCAGGATTTAATTGATTAATATTTACAATTTGACATCTTATAATGTTACCAGACTGATTTTTGGAATATGATAATTTGGAATATTCAATTACATCTTTAATAACTCAATTAATTAAAATTAGCATTAGACCTCACTAATATTCCTTGCATTAGAAATATTCTATGAAATTCCATTAAATATTATGTGATAGAAGTTATTTTCTATATAATAATTATTTATTTATTTAGAATTACATCACAAATTATGATTTTTATTTAAAAATTCATGCTAAATTATCATAATAATATTTATTTAAGTTTAAAAATGTATTTAAGTTTAAAAATGTTACTCTTTCTTTAGTAGTTATTGTATATTTATTCTATAATTAGTATTAATTTGTATTTATCGTTAAATTTCCAAATAATATTAAGGAATATTAATATTTATTTGCAAAATCATTAACAATTTATGTTTGTCGGTTTATAAAACTTCTCGAAATTACAACTGAGATTTTAGAAGATCATCCGGTGGAAATGTTTAAGGATTAAGTGTTAAAACAAATTTAAGATTTTAAATATTATTGCATAATTTATGAAACACATTAAGAATATAATAACTATCTTAGAATTAATGGACTATGTTGGCTTAGAAATTATATTTTTAATAATTCAAAAAACGTAGTTTAAATTTGAATATTGAAATAGTCTTCAAAACTTATTATATAGTTTATATGAAAGCTACAAAAAAAAAATTAGCACATAATACTAGTTTTAAGTTTTAATGATAAATTAATATATTTAAAATATTTATTATTTATATTTACACAACATTTGACATGACTGAATAATAAACTTCTTCGAACTAGAATAAACAAGTTAAAAGAATATATGAGATTTTTATCTTATGACTTATAACAGCATTGCTTTTATAATTCACATGGTTTTATGTTTTAACTAATCGTCACATGATCAATAAAAAATAATAAAATAAAATTTTAATACTAATTATAATTTAAAAAATAAAAAAAATACTTTTAGTGTCAACCAGCTTTTAAATCTTTCCGTAGAAAATATATCAGAGATATTTATAAAATGTTATATGACTATTTCCTGTACAAATGTTTGTAGGTTTTACGGAAATTTTATTATATACTAGTTATTTAGTATATTAGAATTAGAATCATATATTAGTCAGGTTCTAAAACCAACAAAAATTATGACTCATTAATATGTAGAATATATTTAAATTCTGAATAATTACAAAAGGATATTTATCGAAATTTTTAATTATTCAGATTTGTGATTAATTCTAAACATTAAAGAGTTTCCATGATCATCTTTTTTAATAGATGAACATTTTTCGAATATGCCATTCAGAATTTAAATATATTAAATTTTCTTTAATTACTATTTTAACATTTTTTTTGATGGTGTCACTTCATGTTTAATAGTTTAATTAATTTTACTCGATAAACGCCTGAATGAAGATCGCAAAATAATAATAATGTTTTCCCCCGCCAGTCATTAAATAAAATATTATAAAAGCAAAGTATTTTAATTTATAATTCAATAAGAATAAAGTGTGTATTAATATGATACTAAAATAATAACAGATTAATTAAACAATCTGGGAATAAAATATAAATTCCTAGGGGACTTTGAACTCAAACAATTAAGTCTACCTAACATACCAATGAGTTTAGATAACTTGTTGTGAAATAAACAAAGCATTGTACTAAGAAGTCATCAACACTTTGATAAACCATATTAGTTAAGTCCAAGGTAATTCTAAAAAAAATTCTCAACCCTTTTTGACCTATGCGTCGCTGTTTATTCAATACTTCATGTGGAAAAAATAACTACTATATTATTCAAAAAAAAAACATCGTTTATCTTCAATTAAAGCAGTGACGTGAAATTGTAACATTAAAATAGTTTTAAGCCAGGTGATCTTCGATATGTGTGCCAACGAACAGTTTAGTAATTCTGAAATAGTAGTTGCCAATTGTTGTGCCGAAATTTGGTTATTTTTGCTTGTATCAAAGATTTGCCTATCTTTTAAATTCACGCAAACTGCTTGAAAGCTAAATTTTATCGCCCACACAGGCATTGTTGATTGATCTTTAGTCAATTCAAAGAGAATTTATTAATGTAGCCAGGTAGAAATGTAATAAAAATATATTTAAAAGAAAATTTTGTCTCGTTCTGGTTTATAATTCATTAAATTAATATATTTGTCATAAAAGTTTGTCGTAGTTTCATCATTGTTGCTAAATTTTAAAATGATTTGCAAATTATATAAAATTATAATAAACATTTATGAATTATGTAAGCATGAAAGAATTAATTTCCAAAAAAATTAACTTTTCAAATAACTGACGTAAATTATACTTGATGAGCTAATTAGGACATCTTTAAATTATAATAGCTATAGCATATTAAAAAATAAATTCAACTTGCAATATTTGGTAATTCAAAATTATCCTTTTTTTTTTATATATGAAACCAGACTTTCGTATGAAGTCAGTTTTTAGTGATTTTACTTTACTGAATTTATTGAAATTAAAAAACTTTTAAAATACTTTCACCATAATTGTTAGTAATTTTTGTAGTTAATACTTTTTTTTTGTTGTCACGTTGACTAAAGAAAGTGTAAGAGATTTTAAAAAGCAAAGTAATTTACTGTCATATCTATATCTATTTTAATTCAACATAAAAATGATTACAGAAAAACAAAAATGAACTTAAATATTGAGTTGCTATTTCCGTATCACTTCTCTTACTTAAATAAAATAAAAAAACAAAACCCCAATCTAAGTATATAGACAAATTCTAATTAACCACAATGAATCATATTTTTATCATACATTTTTCTCTGATATAAAATCAATGAAATTATTAAAAATTTATTTACTTACCTGAAGAAATAATTTAAGTTAATTTTCTCTTTATTATTTTTCCAGAAAATATAATTTTTTTTAAAATTTTTTTATTTAAATTACATATAATTTATAAATATTTTTTTTTCCAAAGTCACTTTAAACTAATTATTTTAAAATTACACGAGTACATTTATAAACCTCGTGTTTTATTAACAAAACGGCTACATTGGAAATGCTTTAAAAAAAAGTTTCTGATTTGATCTTCTTGAGTTTAAATTTAATTAAATTTTTTTATTTTTATTTTATTATAAAAAAAAATATTATAATTTTATTTAATTATAATTAAATTTAAAATGATTAAATTTATTTAATACACAAGAAAAAAAAGTACTTCCGCACACTGTTATATCTGAATAACTTATGAAACAGCAGCTATTATTATTCTGTCATATAGCAATACGATCAATGATCGTACTTAATCTCTTTTTAAAATATTTTTAAGAGAGAGAACCTGAATAATTTTAGTTCTCTTAGAAAATATTTTAATTTAAATTTTTTTTTTTTTAAAAAGATTCAGACTGAAGGAGAGTCAGAAAAAAATATTTTAAGTATGGTCGTTTGTGCAATGATCACTACACTACACTATACATGAATAGATATATAATAAAAAATATAAAACGAATTTCACAATATTACTATGTGAATTTATACATATATTTATTCCTGATAATAATTTCAAAATTATCAATTGTTTACGAAAAATTTTCATTTATTAATTAGCATAATTTCTGTGGCTAACAGAAGATAATATTTTTTTATAGATTTTATGAGTGCTGTATTTACTGCTGATTTAAATTCAAATAAATATGTACTCTTAAATTGCATATCGATTCCACTAACACAATTCGATTCAATAAAATTCCATTGGATACAAAAATATTCCACTCGGTAGAATTCAACTAGGAAACAATTTTAACTTTCGCTTCAGTTTTTTTCCCTTTGAACTGGAGTAATAAAAATTAATGTTATTTTTTTATATATATGCAAATTTAGTTACAATAAGGAGTATTCAAAAATTGTAGTACATTGATAAGTAAATTGGTTGTTAACCGTGTAAAGTATATTTTTGAAAATAATAAGGAAAATTTCATTAATTCAGAACATTTTGATATATAATTGAACCATCTGGTAAATTTAAATGTTATAAAATATTTAAGTTACAAACCAATTTAAATTTTTCTAATTTGTTAACAAATATTATGTTGTTTTTCGTAATTATTCTTAATGTTTAGCAATTATTCGAAATGGAAAATTGTCGTAAAATAAAAAGGATAATTCAAAAAATTATAAGCAAAAATCTCCATATTAACTTATACTTTCTGGTTCCAACTCTTACATCGGTAGTGTTCTACATACCAAAAAATTAATGTGGATTGTTTGATCTAAAAACTAAAAGTATGATGAAAAAAAATATTTGTACTGGACCAGGAAAAGAAGCAATTTTAAATCATTTAAATATAATCCGTCAAGATTCAAAAATTATGTATAAAAAAATATATTCAATCATTTTCAAGATACTCTTTTGGAATATTTGTATATTTGTTTCTTTTTAGTAAGATAACATTCTTTATTTATGTTAATTTTTTTGCCTAACTAATTATTAAATGTTATACTAATTTATGATAACTTATAATAATGGTTTACAAAATTTTGCTTGGACCCAAACTCTATACATTTTTAACATTTTTCCACGATTTACTTGTAAACGGCGATCTACTATATTTTGTACTTCAATCATGCCAACACCTTCAAATAATTCTTTTAATTCTTTTTGTGTAAAGAAATAAACTCGTGTTCCATCTCCACGAACATAAAAATTCTCTTCCAAGCATTTTCCTTGTTTAAATCGTAATTGGGCCAAATCATATCGTCCATAATCACGCAATAAAATTACTCCACCAGGTTTTAAAAATTTCATACAATTTTTGGCTACAATTTTCATTTTACTTGGATTAATTGCTGATAATACAAATATTAATACAATAATATCAATGCTATTTTCCTCGAATGGAACTATCCAATTTTCTTCTGTTGCATCCATTACAAATACTTCACAGCGATTTGATTCCATTTGAGGATGTTTAATAAGAATATCAATGGCTTTGGCTGAAAAATCACATCCATAAATTTTTAAATCTTGTTCTTGACTGTATTTTAAAATTGGTAATATAGTATTACCAACACCGCAACCAATTTCGAAAATTTTTCTAGAACCTTTAACTATGTTCTTTATATCTGAATTTACATTACTTTTTTCCTCAGGCAAAACTCTTTCTGGTGCGTTTACATGTGGTGCTAATTCTGGAAATTCTGTAAATAACCAATGACGATCCTTAAAGAATCGGTTTTCATGAATATCATAAAATTGATTCCAAAATTTATCTGCATTTTCCTCATATTCAAATAATTGTTCTTCAGTTAAAGTTCTTTTAGAATTTTTTTCAACCATCATCTGAGCTTGTAATTCCTGTTCATCATCCCATTTAACATTATCCCTGAAAATTTTCTAATGAATTATTAAAATACACAATTAATTTGATAAATATATGGTATTTAATTGATAAATATACCATGAATTAAATTGAAATATTTTTGTTTTATCTTTTAAAATCCTATTTCCAACTTGTGGTTTTTTACGATTTCTTGTATGCTCATAACAAAATGAACGTAAAATAAAGTAATTATATTTATTACATATTTTCCTACCATGCATTATGTTTAAATACATTTTCACTATCAGTTAAAAATCTATTTCCAAATTGAGGTCTTCCACCATCGTTATTGGCTACGTCTGAATCTGGAGTTTCCATAGAAAAGTAATAAAGTTTTCTTTTTAATTTTATTTATTAATTTTCAATGTTGTTTTCTGCACTGCTGTTCCTGTAGCTGTCATTCCAATTCCACTAAGCCGCGTACACATGTTTTAATCAGTTTACCGGAATTCCGTCCGAAAATATTTAAAAGGAAATATTTTACAGGTTTTTCAGAATATTCCATTATTGATGACCGACTTCCAGTACTTTTTAGTTTCTATAAACCTGGGGATATTTTACAAAAATAACGAAAACGCTTTTTCTTTATGAAATTGAAATAATTTTTATATTTGTGGTTGGTATTAAACTATAATCCCCAATAGATGTCACTATAAAACAATGCTGCTTACCAATTATGTACAAAATTGACGCAATTTCAAATTTTTTTTTTACTCAAACAAAAATTATTTCTACTGTCAGTGTGTGTCGTCAGTTTGAGTTTAGCTTTTGGGAATAAAATATTTGTGCTTCTATATGACGTCGCGCGGAAAATCCAATTTTAATTATATTATTTTGCCAAAAAAAAAAAATATTTTCCAATATAAATAAGCGCATATATATTTTACAACACAAATAACAGTTTCTAAAAAAAGATTTGTTTAATTATTAATAGTTTTCGGTGAAAAAAAAAAATTATAAATATTTTATGTGGGCGCCCCATTTTTATTCAGTAAAATTGGATATGCGAAATCGCAAAGTGGATAAAAAAAATTAAAAGAGTGAATCAATAAGCAAAAAAAAAATTTTCTTATGTAGTGTTTGTTATTTTTTTTTGTATGGCGTAGTAAGAAAAATAAAAAATTCCACTGAAATTTAATAAGAAATATTTCTGAAAAAAAAAAAAGTGTTAAATTAAAAAAAAAATATCTTTAATTTATATTTTGATTTGATATGAAAATAAAAAAATTTCTCTTTTTTTTTTTTTCCACAAAATTTTTATTTTATGCACAAAAATAATTTCCTTTCAATGAAAGTTTCTTTGTAGCATAATTAATCTTTAACATAAAAACTGAAGGATAAAAAGTACCAAAAAAAAAATTTTATCAACCATTTTAAAAATATTATATATATACATGTACATTTTATCTATTATAATATTGTGTGGATTATAATTATTTTTATCCATTGGAATTCGAAGGTCTTTACTTACATCGCTGTACCCACCTGCACCCGTTTCATAGTTTTTTTTTTTAGAGTTTTCGTCATCACCATCAACATCATCATTGAGAAACAACATAAATTTTATGGAATAAAATATTAAAAGATTTATTATTAATATTCTCAAAATACAGATTTTCAAAATTTTATACATTAAATATATAAAAAAAAATATACTACCAATAAATAAATTCATTGGCAGAGAAGTCCGGGCCAAAATATTTTGGCTTGGGGAATTATTGCAATTAAGTAAAAATGAGTTGGGGAACGGAATTATGGGTAAGTTTTAATTTTATTATTATTATTATTATTATTTATTTAAATAAAATATATAATTTTATTTGGAATTCAAAAATAATTTTTTAAAAAATATAAAACTGCAATAATTTTCTGAAAATATATTTATTGTCCAGTGCATTGAGCTTTTTGCACAAAAACTATTATAAAAAAATATGTTCTATGTATTAGAGAATATGTATATCTTTCTATATTTTTTAATCATGGAAGTTTTTAATAGTAGTTAAAAAAAAAATCAGTTGAATTTATCAACATTCAAAGATATGATTAAGATTTCGTTTATTCGAAATTTATAAATATTTTGATTGTTAATAAAGATTTCGAATTTCGAAATAATTCGAATTGATAATATAAAATCTACTCGAGTATTCAGATAATAATTTAATGTAAATATATAATTAATTTTTGTGTAAATTTCAAATTTGGAATTATATATTATTTTTAAATTTCAAATTAATCTTAATTTCTGACTATTTCTGATAAAAAAATTATACAAAATTAAATTTCCATTTCATATTCAATGAGATTAAATTTTTCTTATTATATTTATGTCTACCGCAACATAAAAAAATTACCTGTTCTTATTTTAATATTGTTGGTAACATGGCAACATAGCACAGTAATAAACTCCAACCGTATTTTTTTTTTATATTTATTATATTTTATTAACTTACCTTCAAGGCAGGTAAAAAAAAAAAAATTATGTTGTTTTTTTTGTTTGTGTGTCTCTTTTTTTTCCAACTTTATATGTAAAATTTAAATTTAGCAGTTGATTCCAGAGAGAAAGACGTATTGTTGAATATTTAGTATAATTTAAAAAAAAAAATATTTCAATATAAACAAAACAGATATTTTCAAACAGATATTTTCAATTTTTATAATAAACATAAAAAATATTTAAATCTTGTTGTGTTTCTGTTTAAGTTATTTTATTTTTTTTTCTAATTTTCTGGTTGAACTTGAAATTTTTTAAGGTTTGTTTGCCATAATTAAAATGAAATTTTTTCAAATTTATTTGCAATATCTTGAATAAGTTTTAAACCATGAAAGTTTATTTTCCAAGAAATTTTGAAATATTTTTGATACTATATAGACGAAATTCCCAATAAAATTTTTTTAATAGTTCAGGTGTTAGTCATATAGTATTTCTTGCGGGCTATACATTGCTAAAACATGTGATTTTGTAAGAAATTTGTCACTAACTGATTTTGTTTGTGAAACATTTTTTTTCCTGACAGATTTTAATAATTTTTCTAATTAAAATGAAAAAAATTTTGTGATAAAATAAATCGTGAGTCGTAATTTGGGATCTTACATGTTTACAAACTCACAGGACTTGTCAGAATCAAGCTTGACTCTGGACTTCGTGTTTGCATTTTTTCCGCTATTTACTTTCATGTTTTGCTTATATTAAAGTTAGTCACAGAAAATTATCACAATTTGCACTAGACTGTTTTTTATTTGATGTAGTGAAGAAAAAAGCGTAGCAATACTTATAAATCCAACTTTTAGATTTTAGATATATAAACAGTAACAATTACGAAGTAGCTAAACAAGGTTCAAAAAGCAAAGACTATTGTGGTATTTCAGTGACAAAATTTCTGACAGGCCACTGTCGCCTTCTAATTATAACCTAAACAAATACGATAGATCGATTGGTCGGAATAGTAGAATTTGTGGAGATGAAGACGAGACTGCTGAACATATTCTATGCAAAATGCAGAGGACTTCCTCTAGTTTAATATCGATTTCTAAGACAAATCTTTGCCAGGCCTGAAAATAGTGTTTTATGCTCTCCAAAAGAAATTTCGGTTTTTTTTGTGACAATCTTGGTAATTGAACTATTACGGTCGGCAGGATTTGTACGGGCCAATTGAATTATAATACATGGGTGCATACCAGTTTGTGGTATGATTTTTTTATCTATTTCACATAAGAGGCTTCAAATAAATCTGAAATTTTTAAACAAATTCACTGGTTTTATTAATTTAAGCGAAAATTCCTTTACATATAAATCCGCCTGATTAACATACGTATCATAAAATGTATATGGTTTAATATATGAAAGATTTATATGTTTCAACATCATAGCACTATCAGAAACTCTTAACTATAAATTTTTTATGACTATGGAAATAAACTAATGAAAATAAGCCACTATTTTTTTATTATAGATTTTAGTATAAATTGCAAAGGGAAACCTAAAAAAAAATTATTTTGCCTGTTATAAACCTAGAAAAATGAATATGCATAAATAAAGTATATGTTATATGTTACAAAGTTTAA
This sequence comes from Empis livida, assembly GCA_963932195.1. Lineage (NCBI taxonomy): Eukaryota > Metazoa > Arthropoda > Insecta > Diptera > Empididae > Empis > Empis livida. The sequence continues at coordinate 4,444,031 of OZ010647.1, forward strand.
TGAACTCATTATATTTGCATAGAATTTTGCATAGAATTGTTTTTTTTGTTAAATTCTTTTATTCAACAATAACATAGCAATGCAATTTAACTTTAGTGTAAGAGTTAAGAATTGTTTATGTGTACACAAGAAAAAATATAGATTTTTTTTATGCAAGAGAAGGATTACTATTTTAAAGTAGCTCGACCTATAAACACTTTTTTTTGTTTTTAAGCAAAAAAATGAAAATTGCATTTTACATTACACATAAAAATTAATAAACGTTCTTACTACTTGAAAAAGATTTTATTTTCTAGATATTATTTTTAAAATAAAAATTTCTAAATAAGACAGATTACATAGATAAAATAATATTTTTAAAGAAAAATTTAAATAAAACGTTTTGTATAATTCATTTAAAAAGCATAAACTTCCATAATTGGGTTCATCAATATATCGAGAATAGTATTAGAGAAAAAAAATTAGAACAAGGCTTAAGTTCAATATTTGTAAATATTATGTGCTATAATGTATATGATTATTTTTTTTCGAAATTATGAGAATTAGTTGTCTATTCCTTAAATGTATCTCAAGGTCTAAACCTGTAAATAGCAATAAATATATGCTCAAACATATTTTGTTTTTTGTCATGCAAAAATACTAATGCAAAATTTGTTCAACCTATAATTCGTAGTTTTCTGCAGTAATAACGATAATTGTCGAGCTTAAACTGTGTATCCTTGTCAATTTATTCTCTGCTTTGCTGAAAAAGTTTTCACCAATATTTTAGTGTTGTATATGAAATATAAAAAAAAACTCTCCATAAACTGGACGTTTCCTTAGCTAAACCACTTTACACCTCTTTTTAAAACGCAATTTTTTAGTTTTATTATATATTTTCATACTTTTACTTCTAAACTCCTTGAAAAATTGAAATAAGTGGTTTGTCATGTGAAACATTCAACTATTTATAAACGAGTATATTAATGTCTTTAGTTTTATTCCTTTCTCACACTTTAGATGTTATTACTATCACTTGACATGTTAATTGTGAACCCATTTGAAATTTCTTATTTAGCCTTTTAAAATATCCTGCTGTGTACATGTCTAACACTAACTATTTTCTAAATTTTACTTGGAAATGGGTTAGGGCAGATATTATTGGACCTACCTACGTATACACTTAATTTAATTAAATTTTTTTATTAAATAATATAATTTAATAAAATATGGCATTTAAAATAATTAATTATTTGAAGTATTTACTAATAATTAAAATGATTAAAAAATAACAATTTTGAAATTGTCATTTAAAAATTTTCAATTTTCACTGTGTTTGTTTAAAGAGCATAATGAAAGTGAGATTATAATTCCTCGATAAGATTTAAGAAATGCGTCATTTACGTAGTGAAGTGTATAGTGTCACTGAGCTTAAAAATATATTATCAACAAATTTAATATATATTTTGTTTTTAATATTTAAATAAAAATTAGTCATTTTCTTTGAGTGTAAATTATGGTTTTTCGGCACTGTTTTTGTTTTAAAATTTTTTAATGATTAAGTATATTACAAAATAGTAATTTTATTTAAAAATAATTTAGTGCCAATATACCATTATTTTAAATAGACCTGGTTTGTATTTTGTTATCTTATAATAATCTAAAGTAAATATCTAGTATGATAAGATTATGATTGTTAATTAAACATAACTAAGTTCACATTGAAAAACTAAATCAATAATATTTATATATCTACTAAAATTATGAAAACATTACAATTTATGCGGTATGTACTATTTTGTACTTAATGTTTGCTTTTGAGTAACTCAGCAAATTTTTTTTCGATGATTCGGTATTCGGCCGAATCATAAAATTAGTGATTCGCGGCATCTCTACTCAAAACCGATGAACCGGTTAAAAAAATTGTTTTAAAATTAAATTTAGTGTTTTCAAACAAAAATTCACAGGTTTTCAATTTAAATTCGCCAAAAAATTCACAGGTTTTCAATTTAAATTTGCAATCATTAATTTATATTGAAAATAATATGTATCTACACAAGCGTCTTATTTGAAAATGGCGATTATTTTTCTTCAAATATATGCCTTGGAAAATCTAGATCGGAAATATCAGAACAGCAATAAAAATAAAATCTATTTTTAAATAAATAACCCAATGATCCCGAAATATGAGCATCCGCAATAAAAGAAAAAATGCCGCTTCGAGCAACACGAGGAGTCAAACAATATTGCAAAAAAAAAAAAAAATATGATAAGTGGGCCACCAAAATGTGGGCGATATACAATACTTATGAAAAATTGCCCAAAATCAAAATATGACAAAACTAACATAAAAATTGCGAAAATATAATAAATGAAAAATCGCTTAAAAACATTATTTTTCATTTAAGAAAAATAAATAATAAAAAATATGAGATTTATTTTATGATAAATTACATTCAACTTTTGTCCGACAATAAGGCCAATTTACTAGACTTCAGCCTTGTAATTTCATTATGATACATTCATTAAGTGTTTTCATGGCATTTAAAGTATTTTCATTTCAAGTATGCTATGACAAATTGTCGTTGCTCTAATTTTTATCTTACACACATTTTTGTCTTCATTATCATTTTGAATTGATAAGATATTTATGGCTTCTATCTTAAAAATAGTATGGATCAACTTAACTTTTTAATCTACTGATTTTCATAATTGCAGAATAGTATATTGCAGAAATTAATTAAATTCATTATTACTGTTGAAAGATATATTACGATTTGGCGACCTAGGTCCCTAATTTTAAATTTCTCATCTAAATATTCCACATGAAGAGCTGATTAAAACAACGCCCATAATGGGAAAACTGCTTTAAAATATCATTCAAAAATATTAAATGAAAATTCGTCCAAGGAAAACGAAATATTACCCACAATTTAGCTTTTATTATATTAAGAAATATCGCCCCATTCTTGTATAAATGGAAAATTTTTGGGCAATAATTCAATTTTTTTTTATTGCAATATTTCCCTGCGCCGTAATGTACCACTCCTTTAATAACATTTTATATACAATTTTGTGTATCGTAAAAATCGATATCCACACAACACAAAACTAATCTAAATTAGGGAAAATAGTTGCATTTTCTAAGGGGGAAAATATCATCTGTTTTGGAAAGTCATGTGGAATATTTAAGATTAATAGAAAAGTCGATAATTGAGTGAGTGAGGAATGCTAGCAAATTCTGAAACGTCAGTTTATTAGATTTAGAATATTTTAAATTCTTAAATTTTGAACTTTGTTACATTTAAAAATCTTATTTAAAGCACTTACTATTATTTTTCTAAATTGCTGGACTGTAAAACTGAGATTTACGAAAATCTTTTTAATCTTGTGTAAAATTTAATCAATTAAAATAATATTATCTTAGCCAAAATACAAAGTACATTCTCCTAAAATGAATATTTAATGAAAAACACTGAATGGAACGTGATTTTTTTATTATTTGAATTAAAATTCATTTTAAATATTGAATGACTAACTCTTGAATCATTGTACTTATTTCATCAATTAGTATGAGTATCAAGTATACACTTTTTTCCCATGAAACAAAACATAATTATTTCTGTCACTTAATATATTTTCATCGTCCTGCGAAAATGTATGAAGCGACATTATTTTCAAAAATCCGTTTTTATAATAAACTAATAGTTTGCATGAGTTGCCATGTTTTTTTTGTCCAATTTTCATGGCTCTATCACAACTACAAAAAAACAAAAGTTAGAGGATATTTTTCACATGTAAAGAATTTATTTCATGCAATTTTGTAAAAACTGATATTTTCACTTGGTTAGAGTTTAATTCGTGCGATTTCGTTAAAACTTCGGGAAGTTTAGAATTAGTTGTCATCGTAAATATTAGACAAAAACCGACAATTAGAAAAAGATTCGACAAAAACTGACAATTTTCTGTCAAATTTTGAAACCGACAATTAGAAAAATTTTAGACAAAAACTGATAATTTTCTGTCAAATTTTGAAAATGTCACCGACAATTAGAAAAATTTTAGACAAACACCGACAATTTTCTGTCAAATTTTGAAAATGTCACCGACAATTAGAAAAATATTAGACAAAAACTGACAATTTTCTGTCAAATTTTGAAAATGTCACTTAATACATTTCTGGGGGGAAGGTGTCGTTATTTTTATTTTGTTTAGTAAAATTCTTAATCGGATTTCTATTAAATAATATCTTATCACATAAATGATATTTATTGAACTGATAATAAAATGAACACTTAACTAATTTCACAATAATAAAATTAATTTTATGATAATAAAAATAATATATTTTTTGTTGCTAAAATTGTATTTATACAATCTTTTTTATGAAATAGCTATGATATTGAATATCTAAACAAAATTAATCACAAAAATTATATATATTTTTTATAATTTGAATTTAGATTGTAAATTCCATATTTTATAAATTATTGTGATTAAGTTTTGTTTATAAATAAATTTATTTTATTAAATTGTTTACCAAATTAAAAATTTAACATAAAATTAATATTTTCATAAAATAGATACTATTTATATGTTATGTTTATGTTATTATTTTTAGTTTTTGCTTATCATTATATTTATAAATCATAATATATTTTAATACCGTCACTTATGATTATCTCCAAAAAAAAATAAAAACTGGGTTCTTAGTGCTCAATTATATAGTTTGTTGATAACAAATTAGCTTTTATATTTCATATTCTGTTACAATAGAATGCTACATAAACTTGACTTATGTATTTTCTATTTGTTTTAATTAATTACTTATGGCTTTGATTTTTTTTTGAACATATAAAAGTAATTTTCATAAATTAATTATTATATTTAACTGAATGAATCATTTAGAATTTAGTCAACAGTGGATTTTTGAGTGGTTTTTTTTTTTGGAATATTCTGTAAGATCAAAGTGACTTGTATATAAATTATTAAATAAATGAAAAATCTGATAAAAAGAATCAACAATCGGAAATAAAATATTTTCAAATTTTTTTTATGTATTTCAATTTCATTTGAAGTTTTTCTTGCCACCAAAATCACTCTGTATTATATTTCATTCAACCCTCTATTTTTTTTATTTACAATTTTCTTAACTCAGACACGTAACGTTCGCAAAAATGATGGGGAAATTCCTTATATAAAAAAAAATAATAAATACAGGTGACTCATCATTGTATTATATTATATTTATTTAGGAAATATAAAATTCACCCTACAAAAAAAATATTAACACAAACCATCATCCCCCAAGAAATAAAAAAAATTTCCAGTAGTAAATTTCATGATTAGAAAATATTTTCTGAACTTAAATCTGCAAAAAGTTGTTTTAAAAAGTGTGTATTTTTATTTCGAAAATTATGTTGTTTATGGAAAAGTTGACGTCATCTGTAAAATATTAAAATAAAATGAAATTAAATTGTAATTTTTAGTTTAAAAAAAAAATGTTGCAAAAAAAAATAATATTTCTCCCCTTTTAGAATATTTTAAATTTGCGAAAATTGACTAATAAATATTTTAATAAATTTAAATAATAATTTGAATATTGAACCGTGAATCATCTTTGTATCATCTACAATTTTTTTTTTCCGCCAAACTGGTTTTATTTATGAAAAAATGCAACTTAGCATAGTAAATATTATCCAAAATTGAAAACACACCTGACATTCGGAATTTATTTTAAAGTAGAATAAAAAAGCATTTTTTTTAAGTATAATTTTTCCCATGTTGTGACTTCAACCGGATGGGACATTAAGAGTGCATCGTACCAAGACAAATTACCGGCATTATAAAAAAACAGGTACCTTTCAAAACCAATGCATTCCTTAATCGACATAAAAAACCCTTCGAAACCTTCTTAAAGAAAATTATCTTACGGCTACTAACCGTACCCGTAAAATAAATTCTAATGTTATGAGATTGGGAAGAGCCTCGGATAACGCAAAGGAATATACGATTACTTCGGTGGAAAGGTGCAGAAGACAGAAATTTTGACTAGAGAATCTGGACTTACAAAATTGACATAGATACAATTGTCACTTAAATGCAATTGTCTCTGGAGCGTATTATAAACTGGAGTAAATTAGTTCTGTATTATCAGTATTTATACCCAAGTGTGAACATTTGAACCCAGCTGTCGTTCATTAAGCAAAACCGCTGACGGAGAAGTTATTTCATAAATAATCTTGAAATGGGGCAACTGTCAATCAGATGTTAACTAATTATAGTTTATTGCGTTTTATACCTCTGACCGACGATACTGTTTAAAGATCATTAACAATAATTATACTTGGCCTTTAATGATCTTTGATTTTTAAAATGATACATAACTAATGATGTTTGTATTGCAAAATTATTATTTATTTTTTTGATAGTGGAACTATTGTTTTTAGACAGATTACCAATTTTTTTTATGTCTAATTCCAAATAATCTTCAACATTCCAACTAATATTTGCAGAATGTTTTTAAATTATCAGGCGTGATGCATAAAAATAATTAAGGGATTAATGATCATTAAAGTCTGTCGAGGATATTCCACGGTTTACAAAATAATGCAAAATTTGTTAATGATAATTTTTCTTCGGTAGTTTTGGCGTTGTCCTCTACAATCAGGAATTCTACAATCGGGAATTCATTGTACAATTCCAATTGAAATCTACAATAGTGATAAAAAGTTGTTAAATTAATCATAAATTCTATGCCTAAAATATTTAAGTCATTTAGCATATTTTCAATTATTTGACTATGTATATAATTAGAAAAAAAAAATTAGCAGTGTAAACATAAACGCATATATTTTCTATGTTGAATTTCATTTAATTTCTTCACTTTTTTTTTTCTTTCTTTTAAATTGAATAAACTGGTTTGTCAAGTTTCCAGGCATATTTACCATAAACAGTGAGACAGGCGACTATATTATATATTTTTCTTAAAAATATTTTATCTATCCTAAACCAGCCAAGTTATGTATTTATACATAAATGTATGAATTTTTTTTTTTTTATATAAGAATTTCGTAATTATTAATGTTGGTTGTATTGAGTTTGATGATAGCGTGTAACTGCAAATATTATTTTTTTTTTATGTTAAAACAACAAAAACAAAATCATAAAACATTTTATATAAAAAAAAAAGCTGATGATTATAATATTCTCGGGCAATAAACTGCAAAACGTTTCAAAAAAATTTTAGGAACGAAGAAAAATTATATAGATACTTAAACTTTCTGTATACATAAACATATAATTTTTAAAAAAATGTTTTTATTCTAATGTTGAACATAGAAAATAAAAACTTATTATTAATGTATATAAAAAATGTACATATATAAATATATAAGAAGATAAAATTAAATTAGGCCAGACTATTATTTGTTATGCTGATGTATATAATTTGAAAGATATTTTTTTTGACAAAATTTATAATTTTTTTTTGAAATGTAAAACATTTGACTAGAAAATAAACTTAATAATATAAATACTACAAAATCAATACTAAATTATTTTAGAGCTTTTTTTCCGGACAAAATATTCTTGATGTTGGAAATTTTTCGTTTGTCCACAAAGCTTAGTATTCTATCCGCCGTGAAATGAAATGTTCAGACAAATTTAACATCTAGTGAAAAATTACGCTGATGATTTCATTTTTTGGTATACAGTTCCATCGTGAAATAATTTACTTTGCAAAGATAAAAGTTATTAAGAAAATTTTTCAGAGTAAACATTTTACGCTAGTGAAATAATGTTCAAAACATTATTTCATAGCAGAATTTTCGGTACTTCCCCGAGAATGAAAATTAGTTTGTAAGACAAATTAGTTTGATAATATGATATAATTTGAAATCTATTTTTTTTTTTAATTAAAAAATTGTTTATTGCTAATAAAATTTAAAATGTTGAAAGCAGAACTTATGGAAAGCCTTGTGCGAAGAAATTTTACAAAAGATTACTTTGAATAAGGGAGCTAGTATAAACAGCAAGACAGGCGGCTATATTATATGAAAAAATTCGAAAATACTGCAAGCATTTATTATGAAACCAATACAAAGAAATGTTGGGAGAAAAGTAACTAGAAATTGTATCAGGAAAGTTGTAACTTAAATGGACAAGAAAAACTTTATTTTCGTTTAATATCCTTTTTAATAGACTTTATTAAAAAATGTCTATCTGTTGTTATAATATTATATTGTTCATTTAAATTCTTATTGTCGGTTCCTGTCGTAGTCTAAACGAAAAAATTAGTGTCGGTCCCTTTTGTACCGACATAACACTTAACGTGTTAAACGTAGTAAAAGTAGACAGAAATTAGAAATTTAAAAAAAAATTTCTATTTAATTAAAGGTCGTTCGCTAAGTGGTTTTATTCGATTTTTGCTAAAACATTTTTTTTAATGACATTTTGTTTTTTTAGTTTCACATAAAGTAATTATTTTGGTGTCTGTCTACATTGGAAAGTTAATTAAAGAATAGACAATTAATTCGATTATTTTTTTTACAAATAGGGGAGCCACTTTGAGAAATATATATATCCGTACAATGTACAATAATTTTTATAATGTAATTTAGCATAGTAAATTATATTCAAAACTGATGTTAGGAAAAATAATTATAGAGTTGAGCTCTAACGTGTTAGTTAATATAATTTGACGTTCTGTCGGTAATAAAGGACATAAAATTTAATGAAAACAGTAGTTTCACCAAAAAATTATGCAAGGTAAAAATAATTTTTAATTCAATCCCTACGTGTATTAAAAATGTTGGAGAAAAGGGAGTTCCTTACTAAAAGAAATTAAGAAATTAATCTTGTTTCTGTTACTGGGAGGTGGCTACATTGGGAAATAATATTTATATTAATAGTTATTTTTTAATACTGTTTTCAAAAGTGCATAATCCAACATAAACCATTTAATTTATCCTGGATTTACTTTTTTTTTTTGGTTGAGGTGAAAATTGAGTACGATTAGATTACTTTGAATTCTAACTTAAATATTAAATATAAATAATTTCATATTTCCATATTCGTAGATTAATTTTCACTTACCGGTTGCCGCCTCTCCTTATTATTGTCTCTACATTCCTAAAAAATAAATTGTAATAAAATGTATCTTCTCAGCTATGGTATTGGGGAAAAGTTGCTATTATTATTGTATTAAATTAGCTATAATAAGCGTAACAGAATTTTTATATTTATTTTCGTATTTATACCTTTAACGTATGCTACTTTTTTTTTCTCTAATTATGAAATTTCTCATCACACTTTTCGAAATATACATTTTTCATCATTATTATACATAAAAATAGTGAAAATTTCTGATCTTAAAGTTAATTTACAACTCTATCAGATAAAGCTCTTTGAAATATGTAAACAGATTGAAAAAGGGGAAGTTAAATAATCTTCTAGTTATGCTTTTATTAATTTTTCTAATTCTTTCAAATTATTGCAGTTGAATTAATTATTGTAATAATTTTTATTCTAATAGTGCAGATTATCAGTGTGTTGATTTAATTATTTTTGAAGCAATGAACTTTATTTTTCCATAAATGAAATATAAATTATTTTTCTTTATTCTGACAAACATGCTATGTTAAACCAACATAAAATGCATTTTCTAGGTAAAATTATATTTCTGATTTTTGAATATACACAATTTTCACAATTTTGTTCATTATTACATCTGGGATATAAAGTTTTTTTAGGGCTTGCTTTTGTATAAAACTTTTATATACTCACTTTAACTATGAGAGAAATTTTTGTTTAATGAAGTGGGAATTGTTTATAAATTAACTTATTTATAGAAACATCAGTTTATTTATTTATTTATTTTTATGTAAAAACACATGTGTGTATTTTGAATTTCCTATTGTTAACTGTATATACGTTATAACTTTTCCTTTTTTTTTTCAACTGTTATGTTGATAATTTCCGGTTAAAAGGAAACAAAACAAACATAAATATTATTATATATATAGAAGCTAAAACAGTTCACAGTTTATGCTACAAAAAATATAATTGCACTGTTGTACACTGCTATTAAATGCAAAAATCTTATGAGGATGTACTAAAAAATATTTTGTAAAAATTACATTATTTGAATTATGTGGTGAAGTTTCTGCATTGATTTAGTTTGAACTATTGATATTTAGTGTTGAAAGTAGAGATGCCGCGAATCACTAATTTTATGATTCGGCCGAATACCGAATCATCGAAAAAAAAATTTGCCGAATACCGAAATATTCGGCCGAATCATTATATGAACTTTCAATGGTATTTTGATTCGGAACAATGGAATTGAAATTGACATTTCAATGGTATTTTGATTGTTTTCCTTGGGTTTAAAAAGAATCGGTATTCGGCTGAATTAAACCGCCGGATACCGAATCTAACCGAATCTTAAAAAATGGTGCCGAATCGGCCTAATATTCGGCGCAACCGAATATTCGTGGCATCACTAGTTGAAAGTAGAATTGGAAATTTCACTCATATTTTAATGTTAACAATATAAACAATTGGTTACAAAAGCTGCCAGTAAAAGTGCACCAATTTCGCTTAGGAACTGTAGCATCGTAGGACTTCGTGTAATTCGTCGTTACCAAAAAATTACAAAATTATTAAATAAACATAAACACTACTTCCCTGTCTTATTGATCTTAAAACTTGGACTTAGAATGCTAGACTTATTAAATGAAAGAATATTTAAATGACATCTTAAAGTCCAGGTTAAAGTCCTTTTCTTTTTAAAATGACACAATCCAGGATATAAGAATTTGATAGCAAAATATAATTATTTTAGGGCAACATATCCTTTTCACCATCAAAAACAATACATTTTGTGGAAGCCATATTTTTTTTTTTTGGTTATAAAGAATGATTGGCGATTAAATTTGTTATTGTTGACAACCGCAAGGACACCTAATTTGTTGTTTACAAATGCAATGGCAGGAAACTGATATGTGGCATTAAGAGCTTAATATTTAATTATTATTTTTATATCCTGTATTATTTATTTAATTGAGAAAGGTGGTAATGTTCTAAGAACTCACTAACTAATACTTATTACACTGGTTTTTGATAGTATTTTTTTTACAATACATATTTAGAAATTATTTCTAAATATGTTTGTTAATAGTGTCTCATAAATATTGACAAATCGGAATAATAAAAAAAAACACCTGATAAAGACTTAATCAAGTGATATTTCAACTTACGTGACTCTTTCGAATAAATAAACTATTTAGTTGAAAATAGGAGTGTCACAAAAGCTTTACTTTCGATAGACATTTTATGGTTGTTTTTTTTTTGAATTTTTAGATTACGAAGCTAATAACCAGAAAAGCAAAACTATGACACTTATTTTTCGTTAAACTTTAGAATATTATCAGATTTTAATCTCCATTTTTGTCCATTATTTCAACGCCTTGCAAATGCAATATTAATCAGGTACCAAAAATATGAAATAACGATACTATAATGGAATTTTTTTAACACTTTTAAAGAAAACCATTACGTTTCGGTTGTGGAAATTAAAATTAAATAAATTATATTGTGGTTAATAATGGCGTCTACTTGGAACTTAAATAAATAAATCTTTTTCAAAATCTTAACCGATTTTTTATATCTCAAAACTTTATTTGTGGTCATCGTACCAAATAAATTTGCTACTTTTTTATTAAATTGTCTGTATTTGTTTGTAAATTTGAAAAATTTTCTAATGCAAATACAATGAAATGTGATAATTAAAACTAGCAGTTTTACTAGATTACAACTTCTTAAGATCTAGTTTCTAGTAAAAATAATATTTTAATATTTCGACAAAATAAATGTAGTTTGTGATTTTGCAGAAATTGAAATTCTGGTCACTGTATAAAACTATATTTATTATAAAGTTTAATAGAGCGTAACGTACAAATAGACGCTAGCCAGCCAGTATTTTTCGTCTCAGTGACAACATATTTTTGAGAAAGCAACTTAACAAATTTTACATAATTTTAATTCTTAATTGTTTGGGAATATTGCATTGCAAATCATTATAAAGTGACGTAGAAATCAAATATATGCTGTTTCCTCAATAATTTAAGCTCGAATTTGGTGTCAATGGTACTAAGGATTGAGTTGACATTTCGTTAATTTCATTAGTTAAATGTCAATCCATTGCACTAAAATCCCAGTGCAAGGAAAGACAGTAATTTCACAACGATACCAACTGATCAATGCTTCTTGCTGCATTATTAACAATATTTTTAAGATTAATTTAGAAAATTTATAAACCTAGTAATGCTGTTAAATTTATAATTTATCAAAAATAGAAAATGAAATTATTTTAGCCTACTGAAAATTCACTTGATTTTCAGTAGGCTAAAAAAAACGACTACATAATATTGTCCTCAATTTATATTAGCTTACGGAAATATATTGATAAACGAAATTCATTCGTATAATAAAATGACATTAATTTTAAACGCGTGCCCATTCGTATTCCATGATAATATATATTTTTTTTTATAGAATGTGTGTATATTTATGAAAAATAGAGAAATGCAATTGAGTTCGTGATACCCAAAGACCCTATTTATGTGACTGCAATAAATATAAATAATATCTCCATATTATACATATTGAAAATCTTAATAGACTGAAAAAACTAAGAATAGAAATTATGTTCAAATAAAGAGAGCAAAAACCGCTTTTTAAATGGTGAACTTGAAAAATTTTCAGTTTTTAAATCATTTTTAAAAAATATGCGGTTTATAATTATTTTCTGAATTTATTAAAAAGGATCATTCATTTTTTTATGATGATCTGAATATCTCTTTTTGTATCAAGTAGAATAATTCTGACTGATTTAAATACTGATTTATTAAACAGAGTTGAATGTACAGAATAGAACAAAGATTGAAGTGGTTTTTTTGTAGTATTTTCATTGCATTCTTCTCAGTTATTAATTTTTTTCAGTTTTGCTCTGAAATTTTTCTTGACTTGTTTTTTATGCTTATGGGAAAAATTGTTGTTTTTTATATGCTGCTGAAATTTATTTTATGTATTGTAGCCATATTTTTTTATTATTTGTTAAATTAGTTTCTCTGTGATATTCATATAAAATGAAAAAAAAGACTTACTTATACTTCTGCGCTACATTATTTAGTTAAATAGTCTGAAAAAGTGAAAAGAGATAAAGAAACATTTTTTTTTTTTTAAATTTCTTATATTTATTTAAAGAACTATTTATGCTGTCTTGTTAATATTCTGGTCATACGTTATGGAAATTAAGGATTAGTTAATTTCTATATAGTTTTGTTTATTATTAACTTCAAAATCTTGTAATTTTAAACTTCTAACTTATTGTCACATAATTACGTATTGTTAGATGAGATTATACTAGATTATAAAATAGGGTTAGCCAAAACTGTTATACCAAAAATCACCGAAACTAATAATTGACCTATTGTAGTGCCCCTAATTGGTTAAAGTGGATCAGAGAACTTTTAAATTTTTAATAAGGATTAAGGTTTAAGTGAGGATAATGAGAAACTTGAATTCTAAGATGGTCTGACCGAATCGTCGTTGTTAACCAAACCTTCACATTCAATTTTTGTTTCGGTCAGCTGCAGAATATGGAATATTCTGTATATTTTGCAGCTGTCACTGACCGCTCATTTTTTAAGATGGTAATTTAAATGACGGTACCAGTGTAGAAACCGGTGAAAGACGTGTAGAAACCGGTGAAAAACTTGATTTATTATAAAGGTTAAGATTTATAGGGTTCTTTACAAGCAGGTTACAAGCATGTATCAAAAAATCAGTCATGTCTTATCTGTCATAAAATAGTTTCCTAACATTCTTATGACTAGAGATTTATTTTTAAAAAAGAGTCTAATTGAATAAAAAAATATGATTTTATGGTTATGAAAGTAAATGTGATTAATCCCATCGACAATTAATAAACAAGGACATTCTGAGTATGTATCTACACAAAATGTCATCTTGTTTATTTTTTAATTGAACTATAAAAACAATTTTGACATTCAAGATTGTGAAATTAGTTTCTTTTGCATAACACTTTTATTGATTTTAATAAAATTTAAACGAATAATTATTCTATTGCATAATTCAAAAATATTGACTTTTCAATTGCAAAAACTAAACTAAAAAAATTTTAATTTGTAATTTTATCTGGCGATTAATATTCATGGTATCTTAGATATTTTCACTGAGCCGTCATTGAGATATGTATCAATGTTTTATTTAAATTGTAGTTTAGATATTACTTACAGTAAATAAATTTATAAATCCTTTATTTATTCAAAAAATTTATAGTTTTGGAAATAGGAACAAAAAAAAAAAAACAATTTATTTAATCATTTCATAATTTAAATGTTTGTGTATTTTACAACATTAATCAATAAGTTAACATATCTTATCACTTTGAAATTTATACTGTCAATCTTTTTTTTGCTACTTTTTTTTTTTTCATATCTGCAAAATTTTAGTAAACATAAATTTTTATTTTTATTTAAAAAATAAACATTAAAATTTCAAAGATAAATAATCTAAATTTTATATGTTTAACTAAAAATATATTTAATATCTATTGTTCCCATATTGTAGATAATATCTTTTGGTCTTGTTTGCTTCTGATTGTTATACAATATTGTTACCTAAACGAAAAACTGTTTTTAAGAAAATTCTGCCTGATAAAACTCCCTAAAATAAATAATTTTTGTCGAAATCAAATTAACACTTATATTTTTGAAAGAGTTGATTTCTGTATGACAAGCTTGAAAGCAATAAAACAATATCAAATATTCAAATGAAATATGTAATAAAAGCATTAATGTCACTGGTTTTCTATTTATTGAATTATTTAAACCTTGACCTTTTTTTTTATAAATTTTGAAACCGCTATTAATTAAATATATTACAGAACACTGGCAAATGAATGTTTACGAGTACAGTAAATTCTTTCACTAAAAAATTAACATTAATCTTGGAAATTTTTTTTCTACACTTAATTTTCAGTAAATACGTGAGTTTATTTTTAGAATAATTTCAGTAAATTTGGTAGATTATAGCGTTAATCTTAATTTGAAATTTTTTATTTAACCCTCCAATCGCGTCCTAGTTTTTGATTTATCGGTATAAAATAACGGGCTGATTTTATTGGTTATGCAGATGCAGATGCATCCGAAGAATTAGATTGCAAATTATATAATAAAAAGAGAAAAAAAAAAATTCCTCATAAAAATTATGGTCGATAAAAGCATGTCTCATTAATTTTTACAAAATATTTGTAAGTCGAATTCCACGTTTCCCGCTGTAATCTTTAGAATTTAGTACTACGCGTTTCCTCAACTAGATTTAAATGTACCAGTCGTTTCAGGTCTGTTAATGTTGCAAATTAATCCTTTTTGCAGAGAGTAGTGTTTAACGAATGTTTTGGATAATTTTCATTAAACTAAATCGAAACGTTTTCCCCTGAAAATTATTTGTTTTCCCTTAAAATTAATAAACTTTGATTTATTTTAATTGTGTTAACAAACTCAGATTACAAATTTACTTAACATCTGTTTATCTTAACAAAACTTTAAAAAAAAAATATTGTAAATAAAACATTTATCAAATTATTTTTCACTGTAAACCGGAAGTTTGGAGAAACTGCACCGATAAAATGTATTTATAGATATATACTATGTACTCATCGTAAAAATGTATAAACTGAAAGGTTCATTAGCAAAAATTTAATTTAAATTCATTAATTTGATTTTAAAAATTACAATTTAGAATTTCGGAGACACTCAAATAAATTGGAATTGGCAATAATTAATTAGTATGAGGCAAGTGTTTATGGAAACTTAACGCTCGTAATCTTCATATAATACTATTTAATGAAACCCACCAAAATATTGGGAATTATTTCAAACCCTAACTTTACCCAAGCTAACAATGTATTTAGATCTTTCATTTCTTGAAATTTCTTACTGTAAATATTGTAGAAGTTGTAAGTTCCATAGCAGCAAGTAATTTTTTGTAATAAATCCTGGTTAGGAAGATTTCAAACTTTAACATAAAAATAATTTCCGTAAAACTTTCTGTGGCATCTATTCAACGGATGATTTTTCGATTACAAATTTAGAATTAATAATTCTTTTTTTTTTTAAATATATTTATAATAACTTCGTTCAAAAATCTTAACCACAATATAAATTACAGCACTTGTCGGAATTGTTATTATAAATTTTAATGTAATGAATACAAAAACCATGAGGTCAATTTGATTTCACCTTAATTTCTCAAAATGTCTACGTAATAGAAAATTTCTACAGTTCAGATAATATGAAAGTATAATATATTTTTGATGAAATGTAATATTTGATATTATAGATCAAGTTATAGTTTCAATAAATTATGCAATAATGAGAAATCATTTTTTTATGATTTTAGTTTCGGGAGGATTTTTTGAAATTTGATAATTTTCAGACTGGTGTTTTTTAGTCTAAAGTCTGAAATATTTGAAAGTCTTATTTGTATTGTTATAAGGGCTTTTTCATTTTACAAAATAAACTTTCGATTTAGGGCTTGCAAGATTAATCCCAAAAGATTAATCTACATCAATAAGCACTTACATCAAATATCATAAATATATTTTATGTTTCAAAATTCGATAAACCGAGTCTGAAACAATAATACGCAGATGTACAAGTTGTAATCGAATTATAAACCTTTTACTTACGGCTACATACTTGTGAAATAAATTTTTAAACTAGAATTAATTATGAAATTAATTACATAAAATCATGAAATAAATATTAGCAATATTTTTTACGATAACTTTAAATTTTGTAAAGTAAAATTAAGTGAAGTATCCCAATAAAAACAGTTTTTATAATTTATTATTGTGGTTAATCAAAAAAATAGTTGCTTTTTTTTGGCAAAATTATAGCTATTATAAAATATAATGTAATCAATTCCCGATTTAAAATAAATCATAATTTGTCTTCCAATTTGAAAATTGTATCTGACTAGAAAAGTCACTGCACCGCCACTGATCTCTAAATAAAAAAATAATTGTGTGTATTTGATTGTTGTAACAATTTTTATTTCGAAAAAAAAAAATCTATAAACTGAGTATTTCGCGTAATATTTCATTTGTAGGAAAAAATTACTTCAATTAACCCATTTATACTTTTCTTTATATTTTTACATCATTTTGTTGTTATTTTCCAATGTCATTTTATCGGTAATTGTATTACCAGGGAAATTAATTTTATATTAATATCAATATTTTATTGCGTCTATAATTTTCAAACTTGTCGCAGATTTAAATTTAAAAAAAAAAAACATGTCGAAAATTCACAACAAAAATTGCGTCAACACAAATTCCGAAAAAATATATGTAAAATTTATACAAATAATTAATTTGCATAGAAATCATATAAATTTTAATATAAATCTTGATAATTTATTATAATAAACCGAGTAGATCTACATTGACATGTCACACTTTCTCATTTTAACATTAATTAAGCTGAGAGAGAATTGATATTTCTGAAATAATTATATAGAAATGTATATTAACTAATATTCATTATTTTATATTTTAGTTGCGGTTTATGTTTCAGAACGATTGGTATTAGTAGGTTAATAACTAAAGAATAAACATAGTATTATAACTTATGTTGTTCGAAATAAGTCAATTTTTGTTTGTTTTATATTTATTTTTTTCTTGTTGTTATTCAGTTTTAACACTTCTCTGTAAAAGTGAAAGATAAATCTAAACCATGTGTGTGGGTGAATGATAAAATTATGCTTTCAAAATTTCGGATATGCAGAAATTTTTATTATGTAAAGAAATACAATGAAAATTATGAAATATAAATTTATTGTGTACAATTTTTAGATTAAATAATAATTTTTTGTACATTTTTCAAAGTACCTTAATTAATAAAACACTTGGTGTTAAAGAACAAGCATTTTTACAGTAGCGCCAGTCTAAAATATCAGTTTTGATTTTAATTCGATAAACTCTTATTAAATTAAAATGAAATCTTAAATTCTATAATTAAATAAAATACTAGAAATTACCATGTTAGCGGGTTTAACCTCTAACAGTTCATATAATGATTAACAGAGTGCAGAGATATAGACATTTTTTACAATGAGTCAGAATTGAATAAGCATATATTTATGCAATTACAAATACGATAATCACATTAATTCTTCAATATCGACAAAACTACATTTTCGTTAAGATTAAAATTTCCGTTGTGGTTGTAAAATATGCAATACTCAGTCCAGAGATTTGCATAAGTCTTCACAATCATACTATATTTAAAACCAAATCTATATGTAATCAATTATTTAACTTTATAAAGTCTTTATAACTTTTTTTTTAAAAAAAAAAAACCATTTTTACGACTTAAAGTGAAAGTGTTTACATATGTAATTTGAAGTTTATCACATTTTTTCACTGCATTTTAAGCATAACACAAATTGCAAAATATTCGTAATTGAAATTATTGAAGAAAAACAATTTTTTCTGTAGAATACAAATTAAGTTAAAATTGTTGACACATGATTTAAAAAGAAATAAACATTTGTTTATAAACGAACACGTAGAATTTCGTAACGTAAGAAAGTTTCTATTTCGCTACGATAATAGAATTAAATTATTTTTAAAATAATAATTATTCTGAATACGACGCGTTTAAAATGAAATTTATATTTGGGGGAAAAGTTCGTTTTTAATATAAAATTAAATTTAATATAATATACTGAATTAAAAATCATAGTTGGTTGGCTGGCAAAAAATTATAGTTGGTTAAGTGGTAAACCCTCATCGAGAGTCCAATTAACGCAATACCGCCTTTTAGTTACCACCTTTCCAGTTCATTAGACTCAGTTCGTGGAGTTTAGAAAAGTCTGTCGGCGACTAGATTGTTAATATCATTGACGTAGTTTTTGCAATTTAAATAAAATCTGGCCCTAGCAAGAGTGTTGGACACGTTCAAGAAAAGTATACTATTATCTGGCTTCCATTTGGTGCTTTGACATGATTGGCCACCTATGAAATGATGTAGTTTCCCTTATACACAGCTATTGCCCTTGCAAAGTCGTTATGGGATAATATTAAAAGATTATCTGTTTTACTCTTTTTGTACTAAGTTAACTATGTTTTCTTGTAAGCCCATCAAGCAGTTAAATCATTCAAATCGTGTTTATTGGGTGAGGCCATTTGTTTCGCCCATAGTCGTTAAAGCTTATTAATTTGGTCGGTAACACAAGTTTTGACTTTTCAACTTATATTAATTAGAATTAGTAAGAATAATCCTTATGACTTTTCTTCACATTCCAACTTAATACTAGCTCCGAATATCCGTGGAACTTTGAATATCATAGTTTACTTCTATATATTTTTTAAATAACAATTCTAGTTCTACAATATTTTCTAAAATTACAAGACATCAGACGAACTCGAAACTTAACATATTTATTGCCTCGACATATGAAAAAGAAATATGGAAGATTGAAGAAGCCAACTTTTCTTCGTTTCTTCCATTAATAATGGGTTATAAAAATTGATTTACATTTATAACTTTAATTAAGCATGTAACGCATTAAATAATACATAAATAAAAATATTAGAAGTACACTTAATTTTGATAATAAATTTGAAAATGACATGATGACTGAATTTAAGTTATTACTCAATCGGAAGAAGATAAAAATCTTTCTAGTTTAGCTCTTTGAAAGTGATACCAATTTTTTTATTATTGTTGTATAGATAGCTATATCATATATTCTTAAGGTTATTTAAAATTCAAAACGGAAGCTTTTCAAATAATGTTGTAATTTTATTTTTTTTTAGTAGTATGTATATCTGTATATGTTTTAAATGCAATAGCAATTGCGATGTAATTTATGTAAATAATATGTTAGAATACGTTGGAGATAAATAATAATAAAAAAACATAAACATTTTAAACTAATTCAAGTGTTACATTTTCAAACTGGTTGAAAAAAATGTTTTTTTATTATTACTTTATACATAATTTAATTAAAACCTACTTGTTAATAATTTACTTTAAATCTGATGGTTTTGAATATGATATTTAAGTGTTAATTAATTTCGAAAAATAATTGAAATCTTTATAGGATTTTGAGACTTTCTTGTAAAAAATATAAATTTAATATAGACGGGAATATATATTACTTATTTCCAAATATATATCGACTTTACATATTATACCTAGATGCCTCACTCCAATGTCTTCCTTTTTTGCACATTTATTCCATGTCGCTTTCTAGTAAATATCATTTTTTCTCCATTGTTAGCATTGTATCACAATAGCAAATTTTTCATCGAGTCGAGTATCAGTATTCAGTATATCAGTAAGCTTAAGTGAGTACATTACATAATAACTATTAACCACTTTATGACCAAAATTAGAAATCGTTTGAATACTGATACTTTAAATGCTCTTGTTTTTTTAAAATTTTACTTCAATAAAGATTAAATTTGAATTGTGGTATAAAATTATTCTATTGTTTTAGTAGCTACTATTTTTCAGGCTTCCTTTTTTTTAATAGAACATTTTTGAACCGATTAACCGATTAGTGGTAAAAAGAATAATCGACTAACCGATTATTATAAAACCGATTAATTTGAAATCTCTAATCACAACTAAGAGGATCGAAAATATTGTCTTTCCTTTCAACGGCTAAAACATATTTTCAGCTTAATTAGTTCTGTGGCCTATGATTACAGGTGCGATGATTATTCTAAATTTATGCCATGGCTATCTTGTAATTGATCGTTTTTGTTTGATTTAAAGTATCATTTGATGTACCTTTATTCATCAGACTACCATATTTGTTACCAATCTTGTAATTTCCAACAGAATGTTTGGACCTATAATTCACTAAAACCATTTTTGTAAAACTAGCTTGATATGAATACAAGAAACCAAATTATAAAAAATTTATATTTTCATTCTGTTCGACTACTGTCTTACTGTCCACATCACGATTCATTTATACAACCAATAACTTAACATTTAAGACTTCGATTTTAATGAAATACTAAAAAATACTGAATAGACTGAAATATAAAATTAAAATTATATTAAATTTCAAAATTTCTTTTTTTTAAACAAATTGGCCTCAATCTTTCAAGCTGTTGTATTATAAATATTATAGATTCACACTTTTTATTATATATAATTTTATTTCGTATAATGCAAATTTTGCTAATAATGTTAATAATTTCATTCTGAATATTGTGAAATATTTAGCATTATTGACATTCTATTATGCATCCTGAATACTAATTAATAGTAATTAAAGAAAAATAATATTTAAATAGATTCGTCACCTTCCTGGGAAAATGTATTAAGCGACAAAATTTTCAAAAACAATTTTTTATAATAAAGTAAAAGTTTCGAAAAAATGCTACGTCGCAATGACAAACAAATGTTAGAGGACATTTTTACCTGGTATCCAGTATTCAACTCAACGGTTTTACAAGAATCCCTGTAAATTTAGAATTAGTCGCCATCATGTTTAAAAATAAAGGCGACTTACAGAAATATTGAAACCAACGTGAACATGCCAATCTCGTAATTGACTAAAATTTAATTTTTTATTCTAATTATGGAGTTATTACCACAATTAAAATTTTATTTAATAGAGTGTTGTTCTCTTATATCTGTCAATTACAGATTATAAAATAAATATTCATTTTCCAACAAATATTAAAGCTTAAAGTTTAAGTGCGTTAATCCGTTAATATTTCATATTTCTAAAAAAAATACCAAATAATTTAAAAGGGCTAAAATCATAAGATAAAAAATATTTATTACGACAAATGTCAAATGTACAATTATGGTATTAAAAGATAATATGCGCTGTATTAGTAATAGGTGCACAAAAAATATTTCGATCAACCACGCATTATGAAAATCTGGAAGGTATAGTTTATGTTTAACAAGATACAATCCATAACGGAAGTATAATTCAGAAAAATATTAATTAATTGGAACTCATTTCCAAATACAAAATCATTTATATGATTTTATTAGTCTGAAAATGACGTAAAATTAAATTTGTTTATATTTTATTTGAATCTAGTAAAACCCAAAATTAACATTTTTGTAAAAAGTATTTTTTGAAAAATATAATTTTTAATGGAAAAATATTTAATAACAAAGCGTCACCCTAGTATTTAAATGATACATTTGCATTTTTTCTCATTTTCGAGTTAGGTATGCAGTTTTACTTAAAAAATCGAGATCTTTCCATTTGCTTTGTCCAAATTAAGCTATCTCATTCCGTTCCAAAGATATCTAGTATGCCGAATTATATATTTGCCAAAATTTCAAAAATCTACAGTATTTAATTGATACATAGTGCAATTTGTATTCAAATGGCATATTTTATATGAAAATTTGACTAAAAAAGTAATATTTTTAAATGCCACATGCATACAATTCGTAGTCCAATATGGCTTATCTGCATTATATAAATTCAATATTTAAGTGCCGCATACCATACAAATCTGAACCAATTGATAAATTTTTATGCTACATATGCAATTTTTCAAATTTTGTTATTTAAATTTAAAAAATACTATTAATTAAATCGGTAAGAACTTTAGTTTTTCAGTAAATTATATAAATCATTTTTATAATTATATAAAAATAATTACTCAAATTTTATTATACTTTTCATTTATAACTCCCTAAACTTAAATTGCTATATATGTACTCTGATTTAGGTTTTTGTCGTATATATCAGTTAAATACTGAGGTGACGAAAGCATATTTTATTGATTTTGTACCAAAATATTTGTTTTCATCACTTGAATTTGTCATGTGTTTTCTTTTATAATTTTACTAAGAAAATAATATTTTTGCGTTGATTTTCATTCTTTTTAAAATTTCTCACTAAAAATTGATAAGAAGAAAAATATGAATTATTTTTCACAAAAATTTATGTTATATTCTCTTTAAAATCTGTCAATCCGGAAATTAAAAATATATTATAATAAATATTATCAGTTTGTTTTAATAAAAAATTTATCATTTAAATGCACATTTTAAAATATTTTTTGATGAGTCAAAAAACTCACATATTTTCAATTTATCAATGAACAGAAAATATTTTATTTAGTGGTTAGTCATGCAAATTTTCTAAATATTTTTGTATTTATATATGACTAAGAAATATTTTGAAGATAATTAATCGAAAATATAATATAGATAACAAAAAAAATGATTTAGTATACACCTAATTATATTATATGTGAAAAATGGCTAATTAGTAATGCCGCCTAATTTTTGGTGTGGATTGGTAATTGTGTTTTGTATTGAAAGAAACCAAAAAAATGTATTTAAAAATACTTCATTTAAAAATTTTCCTTTGATAAACTGAAATTTCAGTATATCTGATTTTGAGTCCTATAATTTTTTGCTAACTATTTCATACTAATTGAAATAATAGCGATACCGACGTGCAAACTCACCAATTATATTAAGCCGCATAAATGAATTTTAATTAAGAATATTTTATGCTATATATTTTTTGTTCACTCCAACTTGGGAGCATAGGTTCTTTATTGCAGAATTATCTGTAATTTCTATAGTAACGATTTTATTGCAATTTGGATTTACTAATTTTTGTATGGATTCTATTGAGGGAACTTTACTAATTTTTGTATGGATTCTATTGAGGGAACAAATGGCTTCTACCGTTACAACTTTCCCAAGTCTTGTTAGTGAGATATTTAGTTTTGTAGCAAATGACTTGGGACTTTTAGCATTTTTCCAAATTATTATACATTTTATTGAATTTTATTACTGGTAGTCATTCAAAGCTGAGTAACCTTAGAACAGCATCGATGCTTCGGACTGGATTCGAACTTCGTACCAACCGCACTGTAGTTGGAGATATTTAATTACTTTATTTAAATATAATTTGATATTTTCTTGTATCTCCAGCGCTACTGTACTGACATTTAAAATTAAAATCATTATTTAATTACTAAATAATACCGATTCACCGCTGAGTATTGATTGCTTGAAGTATAAATAACTTTCCAATTGAATGCTTAAATGATTTTCATAATAGATATAAAACATGTACATAATTTTACATTATTGGATAGCCTTTTTTTTGCTTAAACTTTATATTCTAATTAAATAATAAACTTCAAAAAATAAATAAATTTAAAAAAAATTTATTTTTAGTATTCTTTCTATAATGTTTTACCCGGTCATTTTACTACGTAAAAAATATCATAGAAAATATATTTTAATTTTTTTACGTTGGTGTTTTTTATTTAAAGATTTTTTTTCCACAGATATTATGTTTATTTACAATATCTCTTGTTTTTCTTTGGTATTTTTTCTGAATCTATTTTAAATTATAAGATCACAATAATCAAATTTTTTTATCTTTATTTATTTTATTTTTTATTTAAAGGATCAGTATGATAATTTAGCGACACACACACATAAAGGCCTTGAATCCTTGGATAAATATGGAACTTTTTGTAGGGATCGATGTGCAATTGAAATGGAATATGCTGCCAAATTAAGGTAAAAAAAAAAATTACAAATTATATAATAATTAAAAATTATTTATTTCATAAAATTTAAGACTGTATTTTGGTGCAGTTTGAAGTTTAAAAGTAGCACTAAGCATTTTTGCAGAATTTTTAATATCAATTTATCTATATTTATTTTAATGTTAATTTTGAACTTCGTTCGAAATCAGAGTTCGGATATGAAATGCATTCGTAAATATTTATCGTATTCTGAAATCCGTCCGTAATTAAATGTCCTTTGATATTTTTTTGCAGCTTATATTATTTGTTAGCGTTAAATGTAAGCAGATAATATTTCTTTACATGCAAATTTTCGGGATAACAAAAAAATCAAAAATTTTAGCACCTAATATTTGACTCTATTAAAGAAGACACTATAAAACTTGCTAATTTATATTTATAGGATTGGATGTCCTTAAAACAACTAAGGTTTTGAAAGTAAATAATGATTTTTGTGAAGAATTATTGATCGAACTTATTGTAATTTGAATTTGAACATTTTTAAAGAATACTAATTTCAAATTGATTTAAATTATAATATCCACAGTTTTTTATTTTCAAATTATCGAAATCAATTTCAAATCAATATGAGCAGTAATTAAGTAAACAGTATTGGGTTAAAAAATCTAGCTTTTAGTAGCTTTAGATTTTGATTTTTCAATTACTCCAGTTTTTTTCCCGCAAAGATTATCACTAATTAAATAAAAAGTTCTTTTTTTTTAATTACGTAAGTTATGGTTTATTTATTTAAGAAAATTAAAATCTAAGATTTATGGAAATAGAATCGTGAATTTTATTGATTTAAAAAAATACATATTACATACTAATTTTTATTAGTTTAAACAAATTTTACATATCAACTAAAGTTTTATTTCTCAAGCAACTTTCAATTTAATATTTCTAGAAATGTATTTGCGGCATCATTTTGAAAGCAAAAACTTTTTTTGTGTAAATATGCTTTACAGTTACCATTTTTATCAATCTCCTAATTACCCAAACATAAGTTTTAGACATTTTTTTTGAATGAAAAATATATTTGCAATTTGATATTGCAATTATTTTGCAAGTGAATTAATATATTATAAATACTAGTTAACACAAAACAATTACAAATTGAGTGCAACGTGCAAAACTTTCATTATAAAATTTTTAAAAAAAAATATGGAACATTTATCATTTTATTAATAATTTTTGCTTATATGTACTATTATTTTATCTTAATTACTTTTATTGTGGGATCATTATTTTATTTTCTCTCTATTAATTTGCTTTTTTTTTTTGAAACTTTTTGTATTTTTTATTTCTCAAGATATTTCGAGCCGAAAATGAAAGCTAAAAATTTTGTTTAGTTAATTATTGAATTGAAATTTTTATGAAGTTTATTTTTATACATGAATAAGTTTTATGTAAAATGATTTTTTATAGAAAATTTTATATTTGACTATAATCATTTCTTTTATAATAATTATAATTTTTTTTTCTATTTCTAGACGACTCGCTAAAAATTATCAGCCCAAAAAGAAAGAAGAGGAGGATTTTGAGTAAGTATAATTAATAAATAATAGAAAAAATATTTGTTCACTGTTAATAAAATATTAATTTAGGTTTGACCATTTTGTAAAACAGCATAACCAAACCCAAATATAAAAAAAACATAATTAGTATTCTAAACAAATTTAAAATTACTATTATAAATTAGAAATTACTTGAAAGAATTTATATTGTGGAGGCATTTATTACCGTAGTACCTACACTATATTTGAAATTTTAAACTAAAAACATATTATTAAGCTATAAAATATTAGTTTATTTAATAAAAATTTTATTTCAATGTCAACTAATCGAAAATAATACCATAAAAATTACATAGAAAATAATATATTTTCTATATTCTACAATAATTTTTTTTTATGTCACAAAAATGCTAATTAAAATTTTATATTTTGTGACATCTCTTCTACATAAGAAATTATTAATTTTCTTCTAGTCCGTAGAAAATGGCGCAATTAAATGAATTTTAATTTTAAAAAATATCATATTAAAACGTACCAATATTTTATTGAGTAACGTACAATTTATAATTTTTCTATTTTTCAAAAAATCTGACTCAAAAGATAATATATTTTAAATTCAAATTTTCCGTTTTTAAAATTTGAAAATACCTATACTGTCGTACAAAGTATGAATCGTGTAGTCATATTTATAATTCTGTAAAAAAATTGTTGTTCAATTATGTTCCATAGTAGAATTCAATTTGGTAGTTCATTTTTTTTATTAAAATATATTATCTAATCTAAATTAGCATAAATTATTATTTCTTAATATGATATTTACTATTCAACAGATTCACATCATGGCAAGCCTTCCGAAATGTTCTAAAAGAAATTAGTGATTTAGCGGGACAAAGAGAAGTTGTGGCTGAATCACTCCAGGCACAAATAATTCAAGGAATTACAGTACTTTCCAAAAATTTAAAAGATGATCGAAAGGTAATTTTTAAATATAATTTTTTTTTTAATTTTGTTCCTAATTTTTCCTCCTTTTTTTTTTTTAGAAATGTTTAACGGAAGGAACAAATTTAACACAAAATCTATCTGCACAATTAGGATCATTGGAACGTGCAAAACGTAATTATGAAAAAGCCTATCGTGATTCAGAAAAGGCTATAGATAATTATCAAAAAGCAGATGCCGATTTAAATCTTAGCAGAGCTGAGGTTGAGAAACAAAAACATAATATGACAATGAAAATACAGCAATCGGACGATGCTAAAAATGAATATGCAAATCAACTACAAAAAACAAATCTATTACAAAGGCAACACTTTGATGTGTTGTTACCAAATGTAAGAATAAAATTTTATCATAAAATTTTTTTTAAGAGGTCAGACTGAATTTCCGTCTAGTATTGCTATCAGAAAAAAATATGTTAAATTATATTTACATCTTATTCGTTATTCGTCAAAAATAACAAACACGCACATAAACCAATAAATAACATTTTATTATATTTATATTTTTTTAGGTATTTAATAGGTTACAAGAAATCGATGAGAAAAGGACTCGTGGTTTAAAAGAATTCATTAAAGGTGCTGCTGATGTTGAATCTTCTGTTGCACCAATTATAGGTAGATGTTTAGAAGGAATTAGTATAGCTGCTGAGTCAATAAATGAAAAAGAAGATTCAATGAAAGTTATAGAAAGGTTTAAATTTATTTTATTATTAATATTAGACTATTTATATTAAAATAAAAAAATTTTTTTAGGTATCAGTCAGGTTTTACACCGCCCAATGAAATACCATTTGAAGATTTATCAAAATTAGATTCATCTGATCCATCTAATAACATGCATTATAATAATATCCCTATGAATCATTTAACAGTTAAAGGTACTATGGGTGCTAATCGACTGAAAAAACGTGTAGGATTATTTGGAATATTTAGCAGTAATAAGGTAAGAGAGAATTTGTTAATAATTATTTCTTTATTTCTATACTCTTTGGTTACCCCACACAAAAGAGTAAACATGGCATTTACATAGTTTGTACAAGTTAATATTGAATATAAAAAAATATTGATTCCGAAAAAATAATTGAATCACTACTGTTGAACGATTTTAGAACAAGTTTACTGTGACTTCGCATTTTATATTTAAAAAACGAATATATGTATGAAATTTTAGGACCATATGAAGTTCACCATTTTCAAAACTCTTAATTATACATTTTTACTAACAATAGTTTTAAAAAATGTATTGATTTATGACTAAATAATTTGTTTTTATACTCTAATTGAAATGATAAAATTTGTCTTGTAGTATTCGATAACAAAAATCAAAAAATACATATTTCAAATGGCTTGAACAAACTATGGAAAAATGTTTTCTTTTGTTTGGAACATTACAATCTACTACATATTATAAGTAATTTTAAGATATTAAATGTATAAAAAAAATAAATAATATTAACCTTAATAGAATAATTATTATTATTTAACGCATATAATCAACTATATTATGCTTGCATTTAGACTCTTCTTTTTTGCATTTTCTTAAAATTCAAGTAACTTAAAAATTATAAAGCTATCTTAAGTAATTTTTAAATTGTTGTAAGCGTTTAAAAAGTCATATTAGTAAAAAAAAAGAAAACTTAGTATAAATATTTCTTCCATGTTATTATTTTCAACTTTGGAATATACTATGAATTTAGAAATAAATATGTTTCAATTTGATTTGTAAATTATTATGCGTTATGTTTCGTTTGAAATGTTCAATTTTTAACGAATCCATACTAAAACATTATGTTTGTCTAATCAAAACTTATAACCTATTTACATATAAATTGTAACAATGTCTTACTTACATTCGGAAATATTATATTAATTATTTTACTTATTTTAAATAATTAAAATAATTTTTTTTTATATAATATATATTTATATGTGCAACAAATATCGATGAATTATAATTAAAAAAATATCTGGACTAAATAATTAATTATGCTTTATATATGTCACAATATTTTTTAAATATTATGGTGAACGGGAAATTTTAATTATTATTACATCCTTCTCAATAAATAATTTTTTGTAAGTATTATTCATAATTGGTAACAAATATTATATTAAATGTGCCCAAATTTTTTTTTGTAAAAAAAAATATCTTTATTTTTTAACAGAAATGCTAAAATATAATAAAAATTGCTATACTACATTGGCTTTTTAATGCAATTATCGTAATATTAATTAAATTAACTACATATTTTTACTATTATTTTCATGATTCAGATTATATTTACATTTTATACATATTTTAAAGGGGTTTTTTGTTTTTTGGTTAAACACAAATATTATATCATCAAATTTAATTATTTTATTTTATATTAGAAGTAATACAGCAAATCTATCAGTATCTAAAAGTTTTATTAAATTCACTTACATTCTTATCCGCATAATTGCGAAATACGTTCATATTAAAAGCTCAAATTTATGTTATAAAAAAAACTGTATAAATAAGGTTAGTTATGTACGTTCTGTAGTCCTCTATTCGTATATAAATTTTCGGCTTAACGAAAAACAAACACAATAAATTTGTGAAACTTTTACTATACAATTCCTGAAACTAATTAAATAGGATAGTTATTACGTGAAAATGCACTCTTTTAAAATTATATATAATTTATTAATTTTATGATGTGTGCATAGCTTCGAGACACGGATAAAATAAAATATTTATTGTGATAAGTCATTTTAGTTAAAATTCGGATATTCAGCCCACAGTTTTCTGTTGTTTATTTTTAATTTTTACAGTGATAAGCCATTTTAGTTAAAATTCGGATATTCAGCCCACAGTTTTCTGTTGTTTATTTTTAATTTTTACAGTGATAAGCCATTTTAGTTAAAATTCGGATATTCAGCCCACAGTTTTCTGTTGTTTATTTTTAATTTTTACAGTGATAAGCCATTTTAGTTAAAATTCGGATATTCAGCCCACAGTTTTCTGTTGTTTATTTTTAATTTTTACAGTGATAAGCCATTTTAGTTAAAATTCGGATATTCAGCCCACAGTTTTCTGTTGTTTATTTTTAATTTTTACAGTAGATCATTTGTAAAAAAAGCTTCTATTTTAATAATTCAAACTTATATGTTTTTTTTGTATATAAATAATTATAATTTTTTGTTGTCTCTCTATTTTGCTTTTACTTTCATGCCGCCACATAATAACATAATAAAAAAATCGAATTCATATTATAAAATATAAAACATCCGATTTTTCTTTATTGGCTTTCAAATTTTTTAACTTAAAAATGTTCTTGTTTTTAATTTGATATAATTACAATAAATCAAAATTTTCATTAAATAAAATTACTAAAAAAAATAAGCAGAAGATCCTTGAAGCCTGTATCACTGTTAAGGTATGGTTCTTCTTTATACCGTAATACAAATATAGTAATAATTTTTTTTTTTAATAAAATTGTTTTAAAACAAATCTGATTCTTAAAAAAATATATTTAAAATTTATTTTAATTCTAATTTTCAATTTTCAGTTTTGTTTAATTTTAACGTAAAATTTGTTTTCTTTGCAAGTTATTTTAAATATTACTTAACATATCCTAAAATTTATTATTTTTTTGTTAAACAATTAGTTTGTAGTAGGTGCATGTATTATTTTATTATTGCAATAATTTTTCATATGGTTTCATATGTTTTATTAACAATTTCGTAAATTTTGTTTTGTAGAATTAGTAAATTAATTTACAATTGTACCGGCAATTATGAAAATCCGGAATGTAAAATAAATGACAAATTTACAAAAATATATAAAATAAGACATTAGTATAAATTTATGTTACTTAAATGATATTAAGGTCAACGACTCAAAATTTTCTGCATATTTGTGATTTGAACTAAACTGAAAAATGGAGATGTAGCAGCTTTCTACAGCAGGAGCGATCGCGCCTCCTCTTAAAAACTCGGTGATTGTTATTCAGGATTACTTCAGAAGTGATTGGTGTCCCTGTACAATTTTTATTGCTGCACAAATGATGGCACGCATGTTAATATGTATTTCGCTTAGTTTATAAGCCAAATGCATATTATTTTAATGTTGTTATACAAAATTTTTCTTTGACCTACAGGAATGGGTTGTAAAACGATATTACTTAAATATTTCGTTGAAATTTATATTTTAATATCAAATAAATCACTTGCATGTTAATTATTCTTTAAATATCATCTTTAAAAAGTTATATATTCTAATTTTTTATTATGTATTTTTTATAATGATATTCTCATATTAAAATTTTGTTTTATGAACAAACACTTTTAAGAAATATATAAATAAAACACCCATGTAAAAATATGTTCTTCTTTGCGTAATATATATATAATATCTAATAACACTAATTCTATATATTATATTAACAGCACCCTTTAATAATAATTTTTTGTGTTTCTTATATGTGATATTTGCAATAAATTTATTATAAAATAGAATTCTAATTTACAAAAGATTCTAATTTATCTTCACATTATTTTTATAACAAAATATACAGAATTCTTTATCAACGGATGGTATGAAGGAAGATTTTAGTGATTTGCCACCAAATCAACGTCGTAAAAAACTACAAGCTAAAATACAAGAACTACAACAAAAAATTGCTCAAGAAACTGCAGCACGTGATGGTCTAATGAAAATGAAAGTTGTCTATGAAACAAATTCAAGCTTAGGTAATCCAATGACAGTAGAAGGTCAATTAAATGAATCAGAACATAAATTGGAAAAACTGAAACAAGATTTAAAAAAATATCAAGGTTATTTAGAAACTGCAAATTGTGCACAAATTGCAAATAATAGTCCACAACAAACACATAGAAATATACAAAATGGACATAGGGTATCTAGGTGAGCAATACTTTAATTAATTGAGAAAATTATGTTATTTTAAAAGAGTGATTATTTCTTCTGATTTTTATAGACATTCCAATGGTAGTGGTGAAAATGAAGATGGTGAAGATCATCCCGATGATGCTGGAAGCTTAAGCAGGTCAGATTCAGAGGATAATATGGCGCAAATTCAAAACGGGCTTAATATTAATAATAACGGGTACACACAGTATTGCCATCAAATATATGCAAACATTTCTCAAACTTTTAACTT
Source organism: Empis livida (assembly GCA_963932195.1). NCBI lineage: Eukaryota > Metazoa > Arthropoda > Insecta > Diptera > Empididae > Empis > Empis livida. The sequence goes on from OZ010647.1 coordinate 4,476,321, forward strand.
TTGAATCTTTTTTCTTTTAAATATTTAGATAATTTTTAGTTGCGTTAAATACAAAATAAATATTTCATGAAATGTCTATTTCCTATATTTTATGCTTCTTCGTACTTTGCGTAAAAATTGCAACACCGGCTAGTTCAAGATTAATTAAAAGACTCATAAATTAATTTTATTAGCGCAACTGAAAATGTATCACCTATTTTTAACATTACTATTTAAATTTTTATTTAACAATATATTTTTAATCTTATACGCATGAAATACCTAACACGTTTTTTTTAAAATAAATTTATTCCTTTAAGCCGAAAGAGTGATATATCCTTGCATGAATTAGTATTTTTTTCGGGTTTATATCTCATTATCGACAATGAATTTAGTTATAGTAATTTTTTTTTCTTTGTTCTGAATAAATTAGCAGTTCGGCAAGTCCTGAAAGCGGACTAGGTACATCACATACTTCATTACCCGGTTCCGGTCAAGGTAGTGCTAATGAAAATGCAGTTGGTGAGGATGCATATTTTGAAGCGGATGCATTACAACCTTTGGGTACATGTAGAGCGCTTTATCAATTTGAAGGTAAATTTTATATCATTTATGTAATGACCGTCTAAGGAAAACGAGTTTTTTGTGCCGCTATTTTCACGAATTTGATTAGATTATTTAGTTTTCCAGAGATAGGAAAATTGAAAATCTTTTAAATTTAAATTTTTATTTTTTAGCAACAAGTGATGGAAGCATTCCAATGTTTGAAGGTGAAGAATTACAAGTGATAGAATTAGATCAAGGTGATGGTTGGACTCGAGTCCGTCGACTAAATGGTCCCAATGGCTGGGATGAAGGATTTGTGCCAACAAGTTATATTGAAAGTACACTTTTTGCATAAAATAAAAATATTGACATACAGTCGACAAAAAATACATCAAAACACAGTAAACAATTCTGTCTTTTTAATTGTATGTGTTTATAAATCATCGATTCTTAAGATTCATAATAATATATTAACAGATAAAAAATCAACAAACTATAAAAAAAAAAATATTTATTAAAAAACATTTTTAATATATATATATTAAAATCACTAACATTCATTCTTTTTCATAAAATGCTAAATATTTAAAAACGTTTATAAATTAATTTATAATATGCTTATATATTTTAAACTTTAATATATGCAAAGTCTCACTATAAAAAGAATACACAATTTATTAAATAAAAATGTAAAATATGCTGAAAATAATTAAAATAAGTTTTCAATAAAAGTGTAAGTAGACTTCTTTAAAAACTAACAAAAAAAATAGACAAATAGAAAAGTCTTGGTAATAAATTTAATTACTTCCTAAGCATTTAACCATCAGTTTCATTTATTAAAATCTCTCACATAATTTTTTATTAATAGTTTCGAATTATTGGTGAATTTTTAAAATAAAAAAGCCAAAAATTAGAAGAATGAAATAAAAAATTTAGCAGAAATTTTATATTTCAAAGCTGTGACATTAATTAATTATGATCAAAAAAAAATTGTTCACTCTACTCTTCTTACCTATTTTTTTTTAATGAAGCTTGTGAAAAATTGACGATTTAAGAATAATTATAATTTAATAAAATAATAAAAATTGGCAATCAAATTTACTCTAGATGTGCGTATATTGAACCGATAAATTTTTAAAAAATAAAAAATTTTCCTTTTAATTTATATTTAGGATGAAGTTGCGCTTATTTTTTAAATAAATAAAATGAAAATTTATAAAATTAAATAAATATTTATAATAAAATATATTAATTTAATTTCAAATTTCTATATTTTTACATACATATTACTAATATTTTATGTATATTATATATAAATGTCCAATTTGTATAGTCAAATATTATATTAGCTTAGCTTTTCGTATGAAAAGTATAAAATGATTTTTTTTTTAATATATATAATTTTATTTCATTATTTACAAAAATATTATATGTTCGTTTTTAAGTTTATATAAATTTTTTATGAACTAATTTTATAATTTTTCTTATATATATATATGAAAATAAAATATGTTTAAGGTATGAACAATAAATTATAATAAAAATGAAATTGTATATTTTTTGTTTCATCAAATTTTATTTTATTTCTGACTTATTTAATATTAATTAATATTTCTGAATCTGTTTTTATGGCATAAGAAATTAGTTTTTGTATACAAGAATTAGAAGCATGCGAGAAATCATAAATTGTTATAACAAATTTTTGTCAACAATTTATCATAAAATTATGTACATATTTTATATCATTTATGAAATCAGAGTCGTCAGAGTTATATCGAAAAATTGTCGATAAATATTTGTTGAAAATTAGTGGTTGCACACCGTACAATGACCACTTAACCAACTACTCATCGGTTAAAATTAATTTAACAAAATTAATAAAATGTGTTTTTCAGGAAAATAAAATTTTTATATATCCGTTTTTTGTGAGTTGCATTTTAAAAAAAAAATATTTGAAAGTGATTTTAATTCTCTCACTTCTAAGTGTGAGTTAAATTGACGTTTAGAAAATTTTTGGTAAGTATATTAAAAATTCCAGTCGGAAAATTATTGGTACCTAGATTAATCCAACCTTTTATAATTTTAGATTAAACATATTTCCTTAATTATGGATGTTCCAGTTTTGTTGGATATGCCGTTAGCAGAATTTGGAGCTTCAGAAATAAAACTTCGAAAATATTTAAGAATCTATAAATATTTCTACAGAATCTCATGTGATGTCAGATATCTACTCAAATATTTGAATTTGCAAATTCGAAGAAAAATTCACTTCCAATTAAAACAGTTATTGACAAAAAAATTCCAATTAAAACAATTATTGACAAAACTTTTCCAATTAATTACATTCGTGTGCAATAGAATCGAGAATGCATTTATTTAGGTATTTGGTTAATCGATTCGATTGAAATGGTTGAATTATATATAATTTTTCATTTTGTTGAGAAAACAAATTTGTTTAAATTAGAAATTCAATATAATTTGAAATAAATAAAAAATTATTTTATATTCTTTGCATAATATTTTTATTCATTAACGCTAGCAATGCACAAACAAGCATTAATTCCGCCAAAACCAAAAGAATTTTTCAGGGCAATTAACCTATTAGTCCTATTCCATTTTTGTGCTTTTAGGATAATATCTAAACTGATTTCACTATCGATATGTTCAATATTTATTGAAGGCGGAAGTAATTCTTCTTGGCATGCTTTAATAACAAATAGTGCCTCTAAATTTCCAGAAGCGCCTAATAAATGACCATGAGCACCTTTTGTTGATGATACTTTCACTTTTTGTTCACCAAATATTTTATTTATTGCTGCAGCTTCAATTTTATCTCCAGTTGGTGTCGAAGTTGCATGAGCATTGATATAACTAATTTCGTTTGGTTCTAGTTGGGCTTCTTTTAGTGCACCTTTCATAGCTAAAATTGCTCCAGCGCCGTCTTTGCTAGGCGAAGTCATATGATGCGCATCCCCTGACAAACCGTATCCTAAAATTTCTGCGTATATACAAGCTCCACGTGCTTTTGCTCTATTGTATTCTTCTAAAACTAAAATAGCTGCACCTTCACCCATCACGAAACCATCTCGCTTTGTATCAAAAGGTCTCGAGGCCTTGCCTGGATCGTCGTTAAACGTTGTGCTGAGAGCTCTTAATCTGCAAAATCCAGCTATTGATAAAGGATCTATACAAGATTCGGAGCTACCAGATAACATAATATCAGCATCTCCGTATTTTATAAACCGAAATGCATCTCCTATAGCATGAGCTCCAGTTGCACATGCTGTAGACACAGAATGATTTGGCCCTTGTAAACCATAACGCATACTAATATGCCCGCATGCCATATTAGGAAGAATTCTAGGAATAAAATAGGGCGAAACGCGATTATAGCCTACGGTTAGCTTCTGATGTGAATTGTAGACATCAGATAAATTAAACATACCCATTCCAACACAAACACCAGTCCGTTCTTTTAAAATATCTGGTAAGGGGTTAAGTTTGGCAGAATCTAATGCCTCATTAGAAGCCAAAAGAGCAAGTACTGTAGCTGGACTCATACATTTCAAGTCATTTTTAGAAAAACTATCTAAATTTAAAGTTTTCTTGTCAATAAGTGCAGCTACCTGACATGGTAATCCTTTGTAACTTTCATCCAGTTTTGAAGTAGCACTTTCTCCCTTTATTAACTTTTGCCACGAATTGTCTACATTATTACCAAGTGGTGTAATTGCTCCTAATCCGGTCACTACTACCCTTCTATGTCCGGTTGCTTCAATTCCGGAACTACAATAATTAGATTTAAGCAAAACTGTGATTCCTCTTAAATAGTTACGTTTGTTATTACATTGCTTTCTAAAATTAATAATTATTTGATTCGTAAGTAAATTTGTCGTTGTCATTTTAATAAATGAAAAATTTGTTAACTTATTTATTTATTTATTTATATACATAACATATTAGTAATAATTTAGTACATAATAATAACTTTTTTGATTCTGTATGTAATATTTACGTCAGTAAAGATACCGACCTCCTAACATTTCGCTAAACAACAAATTTGTCGCTCTGCAGTTTAAATTTATGATCCACTATACCAATTAAATTTCAATGTTTTAATTAAACAATTAGATTTTAAATGAATCGCTCATGATATCGCCAGTTTGTTGATAAAAATTATATTTTCAGTTTTTTTATCAAAAAAAGAGAATTGACTTGACACACGATTTTTGATAAAGTCAATAAATTACAGTAGAAAGTAAATAATTTGTAGTCACACATAAAATGAAAATCTAAATTTTACTAAACAAGTGTCATCACTAAGCAGTAGAGTTCTAGCTAGAGCACGCAGGATGAAGAGTCAATGTAATCTACGACAAGTTTCAAATTGTAAAGATTTTTTCTCACTTTTGAAGAGCATGAAAAACAATAACAGCGCTTCAGTTTTTTCACCGATGTTATATAGTTACTTTTCGTGTTACACTAAAATTAAAAATTATCTTGCAAGCATACTCATATATGTGCAAAATTAGAATTAATTCTTATTTTTTTATAAAAGATTCTGCAATTTTTCAGAGCAACTGGAATTTCTAAAAAAAAACACATTGTATACAATTGATTGACTTGATTAAATTTTAATACAATAAGTATTCGAAAGAGCATCGTTTTGTTCCTATTTGAACGGTTAGTGGCGCCTCCGAGTGAATGAAAATTGAATTATGTTCAAAGTAATTGGGTCTATTCGGACCTGCAGTTATATTTAAAAAGTTTGTTAAAGGTTTACCAACTAAGATCGTCATCGTGGTCGTTGTTTTTTTTTTTTTTTTTGAACTGTGAACGGTTGTTTCCAACAAATAATTTTTAAAAGATATATTTATAGCTTCAGTTGATTTATTGTAGTTCAAAATATTTAGAAAAAATTTTTTTTTTTAATAATTGTTTGTAATGGCTGCAAGAGTTGAAGATAAACCTAGTGATATTCCGGAGAAATTATATGATGCATCTACAGGAACAACTTACAAAAGGCAGCGATTTTTTGGCAAGGTAAAAATAATTCTATACAAATTTTATAATATAATAAATTAAAATTGGTAAACATTTAGGGTGGGTTTGCTAAATGCTACGAAATTATCGATGCTACAACAGATGAAGTTTACGCTGGTAAAATTGTATCTAAAAAGTTAATGATGAAGCATAATCAAAAGGAGAAAATGACACAAGAAATTTCAATTCATAAGAGTTTAAGTCACAAAAATGTCGTTAAATTTCATAGTTTTTTCGATGATAGTTTCAATGTTTACATTGTTCTTGAATTGTGCAAAAAAAGGGTAATAGTATCTCAAAAGGATAATATTAATATTGTAATGTTAATTTTGATTTTATAGTCCATGATGGAACTTCATAAACGTAGAAAAGTTATAACTGAGTATGAATGTCGTTATTACACCTATCAGATTATTGAGGGAGTAAAGTATTTACATCAGAATCGTATAATTCATCGTGATTTAAAGCTTGGTAACTTATTTTTAAATGATGATCTTCACGTAAAAATTGGAGATTTTGGATTAGCAACCCGCATTGAATATGATGGTACATAGCTATTTAAAAAATGATTGTAATAAATTAATAGCGTTTAAAATTTAAATTGAAGGTGAGAGAAAGAAAACTTTATGTGGAACACCAAATTATATTGCACCAGAAATATTAAATAAAAAAGGGCATTCTTATGAAGTTGATATTTGGTCAATTGGATGCGTTATGTATACATTGTTAGTTGGTCAACCGCCCTTTGAAACTAAAAGCTTAAAAGATACATACAGTAAAATAAAAAAGTGTGAATACAGGTAAAAAATGATATAAAAAATTAAAACTATCTCTTTATATGTTTGATTTCAGAGTACCCACATATTTGCATAAATCTGCAGCAGAAATGATAATTGCGATGTTGCAATCAAATCCAGAAAAACGTCCCACAATTAGTCAGCTATTATTATTTGAATTTATTAGTGGTAGTCCCGTCCCAATGAGCTTACCAAGTTCATGTCTAACAATGGCGCCAAGACCTGATTTAGAGAATCCTGATCGTGGCGGTCTTAGAAAACCACTAATTGAGATGAATAGAATGGGTATATGTTATTATATTAAAAAATCTACCTTAATATTTTAACTTCAATTTCTGCCATTATTATAAATAAGCACTAAGTTATTTTTTCTTCAATTCAATCCATTTTCTATTAATTTATTTAAAAATATTGGCATTTTATTTCGTCTTGACATCAATTTCGTTAAATATTTGTTTTATGTATTTAAAAAAATTACAAATTTTTTCCATAGTAGATGAAACAAGACTAGATTCAACATTCTTAAAAAATAATTTGCATGATGCCATTACTGCTTCTGGACAAATGTCGCGCCACAACATTGAATATCGTGCTGATATTGAAAATTTATATGAACAATTATCAAAACTGATTAATACAAAAGTAATGATCAATTTAATTTTGCATAATATATATTTATATATATAAATTTATAATATAATTTTTCAGCCTGTTAGAACCGCAGTAAACTTCGGTGATGAAAATACTGATCCAGCTGCTCAGCCATTGTTTTGGATATCGAAATGGGTTGACTATAGCGATAAATATGGTTTTGGATATCAGCTTTGTGACGAAGGAATGGGAGTAATGTTTAATGATACTACTAAGCTTATTATGCTGCCTAATGAAATGTTAGTTTGCTAAGTTACAAATTGTTACATTATATTTGAGTGTTTTTTTTTTTATTTAGAAACGTTCATTTTATTGATAAGGATGGCAAAGAGTCATATATGACTATAAAAGATTATCCTATGGTATTAGAAAAAAAAATGAAACTCCTTTCTTATTTCAAGAGATACATGACTGAACATTTAGTTAAAGCAGGAGCAGGAAATGTAGTTTTGGAAATAGATTCTATATCAAGAATACCCCATCTACATTCGTGGTTTAGAACAACATGTGCTGTTGTAATGCATCTTACTAATGGTTCTGTTCAAGTAATTATTATTTACACTACATAATATGTATAGATATGTTGCATATAATTTTTTGTTTAGTTAAATTTTTCAGATCATATGAAAATTATTCTTTGTCCACGAATGAGTGCAGTTACTTATATGGATAGCGAAAAAAATTTTAGAACATTCCGATTTTCCACAATCGCTGAACACGGTTGCTCTAAGGATCTATATCAAAAAATCCGCTACGCTCATGAGAAACTAAAAAAACTTCTTGAGAAACTGTCTTAAATATTGTGTTCGTAATTTAAAAGATACAAAATATTTTGTTTCTTCAAGATGCCAATATAAGATTGTATGTTCGTATAAAATTAATCTTTAAATTAAGTTAATACAAAAAGTTAAAAAAATATCTAAATTTCTTTATCAAAAAACCGGATAAATTCATGTTAGTTTATTCATTTTTTTTTTTATTAAATTTGTGTTCTATCTCAGTTTATTTAGGTTTAACAGTTAATTATAGTTTTGTCACAATTCTACATTAAATAAATAATTTTGAAAAAAAAAAAAACGATTTATTAATTCAATTAAAAATCATTAATTTCTACTAAATTTCGGATTGCAAATATCTTTGTTTTAATTAATCTTGAACAGAAATTATTAATCAAATGAAATATTACTCAAAATTTAGATTTTATAGACAATTTTTAATTATACATAATAAAAAAGATTCAGAACCCAAAACAATTTTCTAATTCATAATTTAATAACCATTTATTTAAAATGTTAGTATTAATCGATTTCCATATATGGATTGGTGCAATTTCTTTAATAATTTTTTTAGACTAGCCGTAGTTCATATTAGTACTATGAGATGTTTGAAAATTATTACTTAAATTTTTTTGTCGGGTAAAATTATTTTCTTGGCACCATTCAACAAAATCATCAATAAGTACAGGCCAAGCTCCTTCAGAATCATAATTTGACATGTTATCATCAATATGGGCTGCAAAATCTAATAATAAATTCCATGTATCCTTAGGTATAGATCTTCTGTGTTTTTCCTATAAATATGAGGTTAGTTTAATAATACGGAAATAAGAATTTTGGTACCGTCAAAAATTTACACCATAGATCTAAAAATTTGAAACGATCCTGTAAAACAATTTTCCAGTATTCAATTGCCATTTCTAAATCTAAACTTTTTTGACCTGGATCTTTTGCATAATTAAAAGTAAATTGATAAAAATCCTTAAATTTTGGCAAATCATTTAACTCATTCTCCAAAATCGGTAGTTTTGTTTTAAATTTTTCCATACTATCTACACCTAAGCAGCTTAACCCATTTACAAATTCATCTTTCGTAAATTCACACTGTGTTTCTGCTCGAAATTTCCACGCGATTATAAGAACCACTTTCGATTCTGGGTTCAACTGCAAGTCCTCCAAAAACCGTATAACACCTTCGAAATTTATTTTCCCTGGATCACACGGATCTTTATATCTATTAAATAGTGCTTCAATTTTCTTGCGATCAAGTTCACGGTTTAAATAGAAATCTGAATTTTGGAAGTAATTATCACTTGCCAAATCCAATTTCCAATCATTATGTGTTAAACAAAATATAGCTGTTTGCTCGCCAGTTTGTGTCAAAGATATAAATTTTCGTACTTTATCTTTTTGCGTAGGCTTCAGCTTGTTCTAAAATATGTAAATTTCATGATGCATAGTATTAAATTAATAAATTGGAAATATTTACCATATTTCAATTTCAATATAATTTTTTTTATCAAAACACAATTTTTGACAACCTACTAAACAGTTGACTTTTCATAAATTAATTGTCATTTTTGATTTTTCCCCTGCAAAAAATAGATCAATTCACACAATGTTCTTACAAAACGAGTCATCTGACGGAATAATTCGTAAATATAAAAAAAACCAAATGTAACGGGATACATTTTATTACGTTATTCCATTTCAATAATATCTTAATAATAATTTTAAGCAAATAATTATAGAATAATTCTTTTTTTAAATATCATATAAAATAATTATATCACGAGTTAGTTTAGGTAAATATCGGCTAAGCTTAGCGTCTGAAGTAATAACGGTACCTATTTCGAAAAACTTTTTACATTCAGCTAAACTTTTGACATATAAAGGAATCAATCGGTAATTTTTTATAACTTATTGGAAGAAAACTCTTCCAAAAACTTGGCATAGATTTACAATATTGGCGAAAATACTAAAGATAAATTGAGAGCATCCATCAATGGAGGTATTAAAGTAATGTCACTCAATTTCAAGCCATTAACTTTTACGTTCTCTATAATAAAATTTATCTTATATTTTTTTTAGCGTAAAACATTTAGTTCCAAAACTCCAACGGGAAATATTGTGTCTAATTGGTAAACAAAACGGTGTTATGATGTACAATTTATTTATTAATTAATTCAATACATATTTCATTTGTTAACTCTGGATAGAGCTCTGTAATAATAGCATCAAACGCGCAATACATTAAATGTTTATTTAATGCGGGAGACTGCAAAATGCGAAGCAATTTTCCAGAACCAATGAAAGTAGTTTCCATACACTGTATCGCCTTTTTTTGTCTTTCCAACAACTCAGCTGGTGTATATTCTAAATGTTTTTCTTCGAATAACTGAACTTCTAGTAATTTAATTAGAACTGCTAATCGTGGTTGGTACAGTCCAATTGCTAATAGTTTATTGATTATTTGGCATAACACAATGTCAACCATTTTTTGAGACCAGGATATTACGGAGTATAGCACCTTTACATAAGTACTGTGTAAGTTCAATATTTTACTAGCTAAAATAAAAATATTATATTGAGTGCTTAGTTATTAGAGTTTATCGACTTGTTAAAAATTTATAAATGTGGAGGAATATAATTTACACAAAAATTCAAGTACAAATGGTATATACGTAAATTAATACACAATCCCCGTCGATTTATTTTACTATGGCATTGAGATACATGTATTTCACAAATCCATAAATTTGTTATGGTAAATAAAATTCGTTTCATGCTGAAACATTCCTTTTGTTAACTTTTTATATAAATAACTATTCTTTGCAAAAATACGTATAACTTAATATTTTAAAAAAAAAAGTTTAAATTTATCTGTTAAATTGTTATGTAAAACTTACCAATATAAAGTGCAGCCTTTGAAGGTCCGGTTGTGTAAAATGAAATGTATGATGAAACTAAAAACTTTTTGGAAACTTTATCCAAGCTAAATAAATTCCCGAAAATAATACTGTTATCAGTGCAGTATTTTTTTTTCTTTCTGCTTTGTATTTCATTTATCATGATAATATCTTCACCAACATCGGTACTATTCAATGGATAAAACATAATTAGTACAAAAAAAGCAATTATAAATTAAAAGTTAAAATCTTTTATAAATAGTAATAATTAATTATAATTATTTTTTTTAGGTTTAAAATGTGAAAAACTACATCTTTTAAGTGAATATTAAAAAACATACTAATTAGTACTTTCACAAATTAATATTTACCTTTGCTCCAAAGATTGTAAGAAGGTTAATAAAAACGTATCTAAGTTCTGACCGCGTTCCCTTCTTAGTTTCTGAGTTACAGAATTGTAAATAGTAGGATTAGGCTGAATCTGAAATATAAATACATAAACATTTCGTTTTTTTTCTCCAAGAACATGTTTGTTATGGTTATCACATTTGGTTCTGCCAATGCATCCCAAACAGTTGGAATTTCAATCGCTTCATATGACGCCCCGTCAATAGTTCCTTTAAAAGCTCCTTTTATTCGGGATCGTATACGGGAAACACCCCAATTTTGGTCTTCATTTCTACAAAATAATAATTTATTAAATATTATATCAGTTGTAGCATATACAATAAATAGTAAGTTTACATTCTTTAAGATAATTTAGTTTGAAATTATTACAAAATAACATTACAGTTTTTATTTTGTAATCATTTTACATTTTTGAAATTGCAGTTTTTATTTTGTAATCATTTCACAGTAAGTTATCGAATAATATTTAATAGGCTAATTTGGTATTAACAAAAAATATTAGCAATATTATAAATTATTAGACCTAATTAATAGCTTGATGGGCAAACAATTCTATTCAAATAAAACTAGTTTCGAAAACTAGAATAGGGCTAGTTATAATTTTGAGGAGCGGTTACTTAAATACTATTATAATATCTACACTAATTAAAAAATATTACTTGTAATCATCGATAAATTCAATTTGTCGGCTGCCGTATATGAACTTAAAATATTCTGGTGTTTTGATAAAAGATTTTCTCCATTTTCCTTCTAGTAAATTTTTCACATATTCATGAGCTTCTGTTAGAGATACGACATTAGTATCGTTTTTAAATTCATTTAAATTAATCATTTTTTCATAGTCTTGTAACAATTTTTCAGATTCTTGATATAACGCCGATAATTTCGCCGGGTCAGTTATTGCATTTGAATCCTGAAGTTCTTTGTTCAAATTGTCTATAATAAAGGAAGTATACAAAGTTAATTAGACTGAAATATATCGTATAACTAACTAACCAACATCTAAATAGAAACGTAATAAATCTACAACTCCATGTTTTTTAAGATACTGCATGAAGCAATATAATTTTTTACTTTCGGTTAAAACCGTCGGGTCTTTATCAGAAATATTTTCGACGATTGTTTTACTTCTTTCAACAAATTTTTTCAGAAATTCAACTTTCCAATTGTTGTCTTTTATTTTACTGAATTTTTCATTTGGTGTTTTATTCAGAACATGTATTATCATTAGATTTAATAAATTTGGATCCGACAGTACATCCATGAACGGCAACAAAACCCAACATGCGATTAGTTCACGAATTAAACTAAAAAATATTTTGCTATCGAAATTTTCGCTATGAAATATTTTTGGTATTAGGCATTTTGCCACAGCACGTAAATAATCCTTTTCTGCTTGTCTACTACACACGGCAGGGTGTATCGGGTAATCTTTAACGATGAAACTATTTGGCATTTTGTCCATTGAAACTCCATCTTGAAGCATTACTTCTACAGTATCAATATGATGAAATAATATTGGACATATTTTTTTCGTTATAAACTGAGGGCCGTCAATTTGACTAATTCTTTCAATGAGATGAGTAGCAGCTTGTTTTAAATTGTATTTTAATGTTTGGACGAAATCATTATCATGCGATAATAACACAAACCAACTTTGTATAAAGCTGCTAATAATTTTTGAAAACAGCTGTAAAAATACATTGAGAGTTACGAATAAATTCTTAACAAATTAGACACACACGGTATCTAGGCGCATTCATGATATGGTTTTTATTTTACCGGCATCGCGATAGTAAAGAGTATATAGTTCCAACCAAACTCAACTAAACTGAAATAAAATAGCACTAAAATAATTACTTATATTGTAAAAATACAATAAAGGATTAAAATAAATTTTACAAAAGAAAACTCTATAAAGTAAGGTCTTCCAACTACAAAATATTAAAAATCACTAATCTAAGTAGATAACTCGTTTTTTAAATTTCCATTAACATTAACGTATAAGTCATAATATAAGAAGTAGATCACTTTTTTCTTAATTTACATTAACATTAACGTATGTCAATATGAAAAACAATTTCCTTTAATTTAAATGCGAATATGAAACCAGTTTTCTATAATTTAAATAACATGCGAATAGCAAAACCAAATTCTAGTATCTACTTATAACTATTATTTCATAGATTTCTCTAATTATTAATTTTCCACTGAGTACTTATTATATATAGAGAATTTGGGATATACTTGGAATCTTGGAAACGAACAACATACAAAAATATTATATGTGTTTCCTTTTTAATTTCTATTATATCCGATATTTATAAAATTTAATTAACCGTTTCCACGAGGCGCCTATTAAAATAAGAACACCTAACTTACGCTTTCAACAGCTTCATCAAGAGTATCATCTATTAATAATTTTGCCCATGGATTGTCATTGCGCCCGTTGCTAATATGCCTTTTACATTGTTTGATTTTACAGATGTCGCATTCTAGTATGGTATTCCTGATCTGCAAAATGATTTTATTTATTAATATATTTGGCAAACGCTAGAACACTCGGTAGGATTTTATGTTTGGGATTAAACATACTTAAATTTTTTTTTACTATGTCAGTTAGAATTGGACAAGTTTCTAGTTAAACTATATTTTTTAAAAAAGTATTGATTTACGTACATGAGAGTTGGGCCGAGCAAAAAAGCTTTGTCCTTTGTATACCAGAGCTTCCACTGTAGTCGTATATGATAATGAAATTATTGATAATGCAAAACCCAATCCTAATGAAATTATTATCATCAGTGCCAAAAATAATCTTGAAAATAATATAGTTAGTTTTTTTTTAAATAACTGTGTTATAAAATTTACCTTGATAACGCTGAACTAATAACAACTGCGCCAAGACATAAAATTAAAATCCGACGAACTACATTGTCTTTTAATACATTTTTCCCAAACAAAAATATGCCAGACTTCATTTTTCTCTGTTTTCACAGCTGACAATTTATAGTAGAATTAATTCTATTTACTATGTTCAAAGTATTGATTTTGTAATACGACGTGATATATACGAATCTCTTACGTGATATATACGAATCACTTACGTGATATAATTTATGGAGGGCTGAACTCGTTCTAATGTTCATCGCAATTGACGATTGAGGTGCTTTTCGCAAACTCCACGAAACTAATGGAATACATTAAGTACATTCTTTTATTTTTGCTCTTGTTATTTGTGTTTTAAGTTCAAACTTGAGAATAATCAACGCCATTGTTTTTTTTTACTGGACAATAAGGCCATTTCAACTCAACCATTTTATTTCAGTGTTTTCACTATATTTTTTGTTACTAAACCGATAACCCTCGACATCATTTTACTGACTACATGTACATCATAGTCGCCAAGCGAAAGCTCTGAAATGAGAAGGAAAAGAAAATACAACCAAATTTGACAGCTCTCCAATAACTGACAGCAAAATTGATGTAAGAAAAGAAACTCTGAAAATCGAATACAGTTTGTGGGGGCAAAACTATATAAATTATTGTTTTATAGCTCAGCATCTCCTTTTCTATATATTTATTCTAAGTTATGAACAAAAATCTGAATCGAAGTAATTTCTAGGATACTTAGACGTTGGACAGTTTAGGTATAAAAATTAAAGATAGATATAATTTACAATTGAGAAAAATTAATTTTAAAGAAAAAGAAGAACAAAATTCGAAAGTAATAAATAAATGACATCATATACTCACAAATGCAGTGGTAATTTATTGAAATTAATGTTTTATCCATTTCAAAAATTGTGTTTATTCCCAAAAACAGATACTGAAAAAGTGGGTTCAGACGAAAAAAATAGACAATGGCAAAGAGAATTTTTAATGGACCGCTTGCGAAGTCATCATCCGCAACATAAAGTAATTTTTCAAATAAAAATTGTGCCAATTAACTTTTGTATAGAATTACTTTTGTATTAAACTTTGGTTTAGAATTGCGTTGGTGGTCACTATTTAAAGTTAGGCTTTTTATACAACATAATATAGTACTGAACAAAAGTGAAATTTTAAAAATATATACTTAATTAATCTATTTAAAAAAACAAGTTATATTTCCATTTCAAAATTATACGATATTGATTAAAAATTAAACCATCCTAAATAGATAGATCTTTTAATATATTGTTTAAAAAATATAACCAGTAATAATATATTATTAGTAATAACTTCATTATTTTTTTTATGTGTAGCTAAATTACCTAGAGCTATCCAAAGCAATAAGAATGTCTATGCTTGAAAAACGATATGCATTGGATGGTGTGGAAAAATCGAATTTACAAAAATGTTTGGATAGTATGCAACATTGCATAAAAGTAACTACACGCCAAGGATTAGTAGAAAGATTAGAGAGTCTCTCAAGGCAATTGGGTTTAAAATTTATGGAAGACTCGTCAGGTTTATTTATATCTTCTGATATGTTTTTCTTGGAAATTATACTTGATTCAAATGGAATGCTAACTGATGTTAAAGTTCACCACGAGTGTAAAATAGAACAACAATCATGCAGTGAACTGGTTACATGTTTACTTAAGGGTGATTTTGCAGATTTTACAAACCAACTTGAAGGATTATCTTCTATATATCAATTAAATGCGGAACCGAAAGTGAAAAGCAAAGCATTTGTAGCTTTACAAGCAGTAGAAACTGATTTGTATAATTTATTTAAATGGCAAAGTTTAAATAAAGATATGCCGACACTTTTAAAGGAATCTCCTGTAGGAATTGTGCAAAAGCGGCGTGGAGGTCATGCAATGAAATTGACATATTTTATATCATCATATAATTTACTTAGCTTAAAAAGTAAAACCATGCTGCCGTTAACTATGGAACTTCTTAAAAATAATGACATCGGAATGAATGTTTCTGTACATTTAGAAGCTTCTTCCGCAAATAAATTACAAATAGTACCTAGTGTTACGTTTTCAAAAGACAATTTTCCAATATATTCACAATTATCCCAGAATAATTCAACTTTATTACCTGCCACTTTTGTTCTAAGACTTAATGAACCATTGCCAGTTTGCAATTCGCTTCTAACTGCTATGGGACAAACAGAAGATTCTGGTACGGTTTCCGGATCTATTTTGCATTTAACGGTTCAAGTAGCATCAAAAGGGATAATAAAGAAATCTTCTAAAGAATTATTTGTCTCACTACCAGATCAAAATCATTGTTATTTTTTTACTGAAAACAAAAATATGCATGTAGGTTTATTTCCAATAATTATAATTTTTTTTTATATTCAATTTATATTGTAGGGTTCAATAATTACAAGCGTTCCATTTACTGAACCGTCACAAGTTCCCAAAATGCTATCAGCTCTCAAGCAACAAGCTCTTTTTTACACATTTCTAGCGAGTTGTGTGCGAACCGATGGAAAATTATGCAGTAACTAGTTTCATTATGTATATTAAATAATAGAATAATTCCTTTTATTTATAGATTTAGCAAACACTACAATGCTTGAAGTAAATGCAATATCATTACATAAAATTTCTGTAGCCTTACAACATTCAAACGAAGACTCACTAGTTTCAGTTGAATTCGAATTCAAAGATATATCAAATATTAATGTCAAGTTATTTGCGGTTGCATGTACAAGTAATTACGAAATTTTTAATCAGAAACTAACAAAAATTGCTGCAGCAACTTTATCAATTCCGTTAACAATTCGATATTTGTTAAAACTATGGAAAAACGAGCAAGACCAATCTTGTAATTCAGAAAATGGAAAATTTGATTTAAGTGGTTCGAACAGTGAACCAAATGTAAATAATAATAGGACTGGAAACCGTTGTGTAAATTTCAGGGATACCTCAATTAAATATGAAAGAAATAATGGAAACAGCAATGAAAATAATAGTAATTCAGATAATTTGTTCTCAAGTCCCACCTTCTTCAACACCGCTCCTGTAACAATGACATCAGCCGATTTATTTTCTGAAACAAATATATTAAATACTTCATCTCCAAATTTAATTGGAATTAAAACAGAACAAATAAAAGATTTTACGTCTGCATCTTTACAGCAAGAGGATTTTTGTAGGAGCCCAAAGAGTAATAAAATACCAGTTAGTTCCATAAGTAATTTGGAAATCAGTGTCTTCAACTCTTTGGGCAAACAAAAAAATTTACAAACAACAAATTTTAATATTTCAAATTCTGATTCTTCTTTAGTTTCTGATCTACGATTTGAGGTCAGCAATTTTACAAAAAATGTTGAACCCCACGAAAAAAAATCATTAGAACATAAGAATACCGTGAGTATAACACCAGTGTTGACGAATATCATAACTAACAATGAAACTACTAATGGCACACAAATTAATGAGAAAGATAAGCGATTAGAGATTGAAATTATTCCAATACTACCAAACGCAGCAAAACAATCGATTACAGTTATGTCACTAAATCATTCTAGCAATCCAAAAGTCCAAACTACTGTTAAAAAAAAAAGTGATGACAATCACCACCACAAAGGTGACAAAAAACGGAGAAGAAAAGATAACTTTTCTTCAGCACGTAACAAAATCGGATTGAAATTAATTGAGCTAACAGATTCAGTGGAAAATATGACTGCAAAGAACTCGAATAGTAATAAAAAAATTATTAACAAAAGCTTATTGCATACGTCCAAGCAGAGAAATTCTACATCTTTGGCTAGTGGATCTGGTGGTAAACCAAATCTAACAACTTTGAAAAGTGCTACAATTTCAGCCAAATGTGCGGTTTTGTCAAACAAATCACAAAAACGAAAAACAGAAAGAAAAGATATTTCTGAGGAAATAACTCCGTTTGCGGTAGCAGTGGAGAATCGATTCGTCAATCTTGAATCGACTGAAAGTGAATTAATCAACGGAATATCAACGTATACCAAAGATATTCCCAAGAATATATTTCAATTAAAAATACGAAAACATGGAAATCTTAGCACTGTAATTAATAAGTTACAAAAAGCGCATAATACTGGTAATGCATTAGATAATTTTGATCACCAAAAAAATTGCCATATATCACAAAACCACGGAAATAATATTACAAATTCCAATGAGGACTGTGCTAATTCAAAGTATATGATAAAACCTAGCGTGAACGAAATGAAGTTGACAATCAATAAAACAAGGACTACAGAAAGTTTAAAACGAGAAACACTTTTAAATAATCAGCTCCAGAAAACATTGCCACCCTCATCATTAAATATATGCAAATTTCGTGCGCAATCGCCTAATAAAAAACATACCGGATTAAAACCCGGTGTTTCATCTGGTCCTGCTAGTAGGCATAATGCATATAATAAAATAACGTTTTATAAATCCCATTCTTCAGAGTGTTTACCATTAAATAAGGATGAAACCGGTCTTACATCTGCATATATGGGAAATGGTTTATCAAAAAGTTCAAATAACTTACACACATCCTCTCCATCGGGAAAAAATTTTGAAAAAGAGAAAAACTCTCTAAAAACTAAATTGAATTCATCTAAAACATCTGAAAAATATTCTAATGCTGCTCGAATCAATTCTACAGATGCTACTAAAAATTTTCATCAACAAATTTCACCTAAAGTTAAAAATGCTATGGAAGGTTTAATTAAAACATTAAATACAAATTTTCAAATTCCAAAACTGTCAACAAAATCATCTACTTCTGATGATCATCCATCTAAATTTAATAAATCAATATTTAACTTATCCGATGTTAACAGTATGCATATACCACAACATGATACAAATCCTAGTATTGTAATAGCGGACATTCCTCAAATAAAAAACTTTTGCAATGATACTAACGAGTACAAAAATATTGGAAAATCAGAAAAAGATTATTTTAATAATAATCGTTGTAAAATGTTAAATAAATTTTCCAAATTACACTATTCTAAAATTTCAGATAATTCGGATGAAATTACTAAACCGAGGAATCAATCGAGTTTTATATCAGAAATTAACTGTTTAAGAAATACAACAGATAATAAAATGAAAACTGAATATTCTGCTGAAATTAATAAAGCATATGACAAAAGTAACTCCGTACAAAAAAGTTTTTATCAGCCACCACAAGCTTTGTCGATGCATATTATAAAAACACCAATGTCATCTTCATCTGTTCCTTTCCAAACTTCCTTATTAAATTCAACATGTATTGAGGACGATTTAATGGACGAAGCCCTTATAGGAATTGGAAGTAAATGACGAAAAATATTCTTTTATCAGTTAATTTAATATTATGATTTAGAAATTTTAAATCGTACAATAAAACTTATATATAAGAAATAAAAATTTTCAACTTAAGTAAATTTAGAATTGTTATATATATATTTAGTTTCCCATTTGCACGAGCGGGTTTTATGCAATCAAATTTTATGTAGAGAACAGCCTGTTTTTAATTTGCATTTAGAAAATGTTTTTTTTCTAATTAGCAATAAACTTTTATTTTTTCTTTTGTGTTGAGGGTTTTGAATAAGACGCTTCCCTAAACGTAAAGTTAGTTAATATATTTAACGCAATTCTTAATAGGTTTTGCTTATTAATATTAGTGTTTTACAATATTGAATTCAATCAATCTTTCCTTTTAATATGGTAGGATGTCAATTTTTGTATATATTCCTCTAAAGAACATTTTTTAGCAAAAACATCACAAATTATATTATTATATACTTTTTCTTCGTAGTCAATATCTTGTGCTAAAAGTGCTCCGATCTCATCAAAACTTGGATATTCACCATTTTCGAGCATTTCAAATGGAGGATAATATAATTTGTCCAGTAACTTATATGTTTGTTGGTTATGTAACTTGGCATGACCTTTTAAGATCAAAGAGTTATTTATTTGAAAGTCTTCTTCCTGGCTTGTGTCTGTAAGTACTAAGCGCATAACTTGTTCATCCTTTAAAATTTCAGTTATTTTAGCATATATTAATTTATCATAAACTGAATCTAAAAATGAATATGTGGCATCCCTTGTCCATCGTAATCCTGCTGGCCTGATATGAGATAAACAACCGCGTAACGTTTGTTTACTTAATTCTGCAAATTCCATTGGCAAATATTGAATATACTTTGCGCTTACTTTAAAAACCGTACCATAATCAAAAAAGCATACTCTTACTCTCCCATCATTTAAAATTCCAAGAATTTCTGCTCGATGCCAAGTTTCTTCATACAGTGCAGCACATATTTGTCCGGGTATAATACTAGATGACTTCATTAATAAATGCTGTTCTGAATTTCTATAAAAATTCTGTAATTCTCTCATCATTTCATCTAATTCGTTATTCGGTTTAGCAATATGAAACCAAAATTTATATGGATTATGTACTTCGGTAACAAATATTGGAAATACATCGCCAGCTTTTAATTCAGTTGGAATTTCTAAACGTTTTATTTTGTAACGAAACTTAACACTGTTTATTGGAAAGTCAAGCAAAAATATATCATGATCTTCTTTGAAATCAGGTACGGCATCTTCGGTTGTACATTTTCTACTGGATTCACTTTCTATATAATGTTCTTTATTTAATTTTACACTAGATTCATTTTCTATATTACTATTACTTATGATTATTGGATTTATATTCTTATTTGCTGCGAAATTTTCAAATTTTAATGTATTTTGGCTGGGTTTATATTGTGATAGTCTTTGTACCGGTGGAGTAAAATAACTTTCGTTAACTCTAATATTTTTTCGGATAGATTTTAGGTTATCCATGTGTTGAGTCTTCTCTGATGACACAACAGAAACTACTGGAATTCGACCACGAGTTAATAGAATTGTGTCTGAAATGGAGTCCAAAAATTGGTCTATGGTACGAAATCCAAATTGCCGGAAAGGAATGGGATGTCCCATTGTGGTTTTATAATCCTTTTCAAGGTTTTCAATAGTCATTTTAACCGGACACGATCTAACAAGAGACTTTAAAACATTTCTTGTTTCTTCCAGTGAAATGGAACCATAGGCCATTTTTATTGAAGTAGGCCTTTTATTATTGAAAATAAATCAAAAAGAACTCAAGCTTTTTATTATTGAAACAAACAATCTGATTCTGAGTGATTGCTGAATGCTGGTAGTGGGTGAGGGAGGCTAAATCAGCTTATGACACTCATGACAACACATGAGCAGTGTTGCCACTTCTATTACTATAGTATCCTTAATAATCTACTACTATCGATTATAAACTACTTACCTCCTTGCCAAAAACTACGAAAACTACTATTGTTCTCTTTTATAAATCGAATAATTCACATTTAATTCTTATTTAAATCCAACAATTATGCTGGTAAAGACGAATAAATTGTAATACATTTAGTTATAATTCTTAATAATTGATTCTTGGTATAAGAACATTTTAAATACAACATTAGTTTGATTTAAAATGTGTTGTCAGAACCACAGAACTGTTTTAATTCCCACACTCCCTATAGTAGTAATCCTAGTGGCGAGAATATATAAAATTTCAAGGGTGGCTCCATCTATGACCAAAACAAATTGTAAAACCAGCAAATTTATGCACTATGCATAATTAATAATATCCTTATAAATGCCATCTCCAATGCCTACGTTTTTGTAATACTTTAAATTTTGAATAATTTGCACATATGGAAAACATTGTATTTATCTCCTATTCTGTCTTTGTCGAACCACTTGAAAAAAATCAAATCAAAATTGTTGAAAAACTAATTTTTTTACTTTTTTAAGTTTGTAAAAGTTAATCTTTAATCTTGGCATTGGGGAGGGGACTTACATTGAGCAATTGACATAATTTGAAAATACGTATTTCCTATGTCGTTGCTGATTGCCTGTCAGTAGATTTTGACGTGTTAATTTGGCTTTCCTAATATTAATTAAAATTTTATTTAAAAATGATTAAATTCGGTATATAATGCAAAATTTAACATAAATTTTAAAGTGACGAAAATAAACCGGTAATAATTGTTTGACATAATAAATTTTCTAGGTGAATGTCGGGTTTTTTTTTCTTAAAGTGAATTTACATTAACAAAAAAAAATATGGTTAGCTCTTTTTTTTATATGTGTCTTTGTCTTTTTGAAGTGAAATTAAAAATAATTAATGCAAATTTTACAAATCGTAGAAATTGTTTAAGTGTATTAAAATATTTAATTTAAAAATTGAAAAATATTCAACAGTGGAAATTTAATAATTTTTTAAACCTTATTTTGAAAAAAACAACGTGTTATAATAAGTGTTTAATTTGAATTTTAAGAATTACTAGATCATCCATTTCACATAGAACATCAAAAGTCAGTGATAATTTTAGTTTCTTTGTAAATATATTGACTTCAAAAACTTTGTATTTTTTATATGTAATTTATGCTTTTATTATTAAAAGTTAAATTATTAAAAGAATTTAAAATATTAAGTACTAAAATTTTTTACTGAATTTTCGGAATATAATCTACTTTATATGACGAAAATTATATCGTCGTCAATTTATGTTTAAAAATAAAACTAAAGTAAGACTTATAAATCCGCTGGATTTTTATTAAAATATATAAATGTCTAAATTTTTCGACGTAAACATGTTTTTGCCAATTTAGTTTTATTAGTTTTTAGCCCTCTTCATGATCATAATTTTTAATATTTCAATTATCTTTTGCAAACTAATAATAAAAAAAATAAATTTAGAAAATGGTAGTATTAATACTATATGTACATAAATTTAATTTTTAATAAACATATATTTTTTGACCTAATCTATTAATGTAATATTCAATATCACCATTAGCGTTTGTTACATAAATATTTGGATTGGCGGTAGTTAATTGATTATTTAATAAGGGCTTATTATTATATTCTGATGCACGAACAGGTTTCCAATTAATTCGTGTTGCATCATAGTTATTTTTTATTTTGTTTACAATTTTACCAGATCGTGTATATGGCTCAGAAATTTTGGTTGCACGGTTATAATTATTTTGAAAATTTAAATTATTATTTTGTAATTTTATAGGATTTTCCATTAATTTCAAATTGTGTTCATTTGGTATTCTTTCCGTTACACGAAAAGTATCCGTTTCTTGAAATAAACCTTCCAATACACTGCTAATAATATATTTAAAATTGTTTGTATCCTTTTTAATATAAATATTCGGTTCATTTGATTCTAAATTTTTGAATAAATTTAAAATATATAAGATATTTTGAAAAATAATCTTAGTTTCTTACCTTCATCGTTTGTTTTAACATTGGTATTCGATTCTCCATTAAAAAATTTCAAGAGGCCCCCTTTGTGGTTATTCAGATAATATAAAAGATCGTTCTTGTGCAAAAAAAAATATATATTGATATTATATATTTATAATAAGTAAATCATACAATTACCTGATTTGCTGGACATTCTGGATACTCTGTATAACACTGATTAAAATTATCTGAGAGACCAATTAAAATTGCTTTACTATAAAGTAGATTGGATGAAGTTGCAGGCAAATAATATATTATACTAAAAAAATATATTTATTAAATTATTTATTTAATATTTATATTCCAATTTCTACTTTTTTAATAGCGATGGTAATAAAAAAAATGAAAATTCAGATTTGGATTTTTGTTGAGAAATAAAATCACATAGAAGCTTAGCAACACATTGTAAATCATCATTTCTTGAAATATCTTGTAAAGCTTCAATTACATTTGTTCCTAAGGTTGAGTCACTGTTCGTAATACTTTTCTCTTTAGTTCTTCTAATATTAAACTTGTTCTGGATAATATGTTGACGTTTTGATTGTATATTATTAAAACCATATTCTTGCTCATTCATTAAATCCTTTTTAATTTGTAAATTACTATCTGGTGTTGAATGAACAATACTATGAATAAAATTGTGGTTTAATCTATATAAATTATATTTTTAATTAGCATTGAATATTGTTTATTTAATTATAAGATTAAATTATACTTTTTTCTATCTAATTTCTGTTCACCATAAGTTTTGCTATATTTTCCATTGGCAATTTGCTCTCTACAAGAAATTATATGTTATTATATAAATGATACAAACAAATATAAGAAATATAATTAACTTTTCATCTGGAAATATTATCGTACTTTGTAGGCACATGCAAAAATATGAATGAAATATTATTGCAATAGCTATTATAAATTTCAAACAAGCACTCATCTTAGAATGTCCTAAACTTAAAATATGTATAATAAGAACGGAATATGTATTTATTTTTTTTGGTACTGACAACGAGAATGATTTTTTAACACTGTTGTAATAAACTTTTTTAATATTTTCAACAGAGATGAATATTTGAACTAGATATGAGACATTTTGTCGCCTACGTGGTACGATTAATAAGTCGTATAAAGGTGAAAGTTTATATATATTATTTATTTGAACTTAATTTTTATTTTGCGGACTATTAAATATGGGAAAACATGTTTTTAACAGTACTCACTATAGATAGATATAAAATTAATAGTAGTTGAAGAAACGAAAGTTATTCATTTTTGTATGAAAGCATCGATTTCGAGTAACCAAAAAAAGTAATTTCACATTTTTATCCATAAATTTGCAAATTAACTTGTTTGTTAATAATAAGACTAATAATAAGAGATTTTTTCAAACAGCGGATTTAACGATTTTAAATCAATTATTATTAAAATATTTATATTTATGTAGTGATTCGATGGAAAAATATTATAAAGGGGCTATTAAGGATATAAGAATACCTTACATTGACTTTTCAGATTACTCAGTTTTAAACGAATACCATTAATAAAAAATGCAGTTAAATGTAATTCCAGGACAACAAATAACTCGCTTTAAAAGCCATTATCTTATTAGTGCAATTAAAGTTTGCAACAAATAACAGGACAACAAATAACTCGCTTTAAAAGCCATTATCTTATTAGTGCAATTAAAAGCCATTATCTTATTAGTGCAATTAAAGATGGAATACATATAAAATTAGTTGGTCCAAATTATATTCATATTTAAATTTAATTTTTGTATAGTTCAATCATTTGTTACAGAATTCTTTAAAATATTAACTAATATAGATACATTTTAAACTTGCTAAATTAAAAATATTTTCAATATCTTTTTTTAAGATTATTAGAATACCAGAAATAGTTTTATAATTTTCTAATCAAAAAACATATTAAATTTTTTAGTAAACTTTGATACCATTTCATTATCGTTTATGTAGGCTAACATTCTGAGTAGCAATCTAATATATGAGACATTGAAATTTTTTTTCTGCACTTTAAACAATTACTTTTCTATAGAAAATTTTTCATTATTCCCAGTGCTGGCTTGTGATCTTATTTAAGACCAGGAAATTCTTGCATTTCGGCACATTTCTTTTTTTTTTTCAAAATCAATAAAGGTTTTTCATTTTTAACTCATTCATTCTTCTTTAAAAATACTTTTTTTATAGCAATTTAAGTAAATCATAATAGATTTAAATTGCAAATAATTGTTTTAAATAAATTTAATTCTTTTTTAAGAGTTTCTTGCGAGAAAAAAAATCCTATCATAGTGTGTTAGGCACGCTATGATAGGATTGTTACAAAAAATTTAAGAATTCATTATCAGATGGAGATAAAATTAAGTTTAAGATAACCGCATAATACTAAAGTGCAACAGTATTTCTTTATTGTTATTATTTCCAATTTTTGTCCGGTATTTTTACTATTTAATCTCAGCTTTTTTCACAATGACTGTGTAGCTAATATACACCAGCACATTTCCGGAAATTCTCGGTACATTGTTAGGCCAGTCCAGCACTGGGTATTACATTATTAACTGCCATTGTCTGGTATAAATACCATAGATTATAAGAAGGACCTTGATGTGAGAATAATATATAATATTCTCATAACAAGTGAGAATATTATATTATATTATTCTGATGTGAGAATAATATAATAATATAATTGTACAATAATATTCCCTAGGTATTACTGTACAATAACAAAAATAGTGTAGGTAAACCATGACTACCTTAATAGTATGTAAAATGGATTCTTTTTGAAATTATTATTTTAGGTAAATGTCGAAATCGTACTCATATCTGTTCTCATATCTGTAACATGAATAAAAAGTTCTCAATGATTATACATAGATATAACTAATAAAATATATGTTAATATCTTTTCTTATTGCACTACATAAAAAATAAATTTCTTATCAATAAAAAGCCTCAAAGGTTTTCTTAGACTTACTAATCACAAAAAGATAAGTAATATTAACACATGTTTCAGATAAAATATTAAATAAATATTGGCATGAAAATAATTTTATAGATTATTTTTAATCGAAATTATTACAGAAATTATTACTAAATGCTTTCTACACTATTTAGTTTAAAAAAAATCTTTGTAAGAGTTCGTATAATTAATTAATTTATAGCGTTTTAAGCTTTAAAGTTATTTGTACATATTTCTTATTATTTTATCAAAATGAAAAAAAAAATTGAATGGGCTCCAATTTTCGTTCCAATGAAACGAAGACTTCAAACTTTTGCCGCTGCAATATGGATATTCTTAATGCTTTTTGGCGAATTATTTAGTTTATTAACTTTAATATTAATAGTGGTAAATATAATAAAAAAAAATTGTTTCTCCAAATTATATCAAATAGTACTTTGTTAACTATTTAGTTTAAAAAAATCTTTTTTAGGAGCTTATTAGATAAATTAGTTTATAGCGTTTTGAGTTTTAAACTTATTTGTACATGATTATTTGTTACCATCTACCTTTCCACTTTCTGCTTCCCTTACCAAAATCATGAAAATAAATAATAAAAAAAAACAAACGAAAATAAAAATATGGAAACATTTTTAAATTTTTAGATTTTCGGAAATATTCACATCAAGTTTCTTCTTATAATCTATGGTATTTATTGCTATTTGGATCGGGATGCAGTCGCCCATGGTGCTAAAAGTTCAGGGTAACATTTTTAGATTTTAATAGTAATATTTCTGAATATACACAGTAAAATATTTTGGTTAGAATAAATTGGATACGTGACAATTTTTATTGGAATTATTTTCGGGATTACTTTCCTGTAAATTTAGTTAAAACCGTAGATTTACCCCCAAATACAAATTATTTATTTGCCGTTTTTCCTCATGGTATTCTGAGGTAAATCAATATTATATTAAAAATGTGTTGAGTTCTCAAGTATTCGTTTTAATTTTTCAGTTGTGGAGTATTTGGAAATTTTGTTTCAAATGCTCCAAACTTTAGGAAGCTATTTCCTGGTATACAAACAAAAGTTTTAACCTTAAATATGCATTTTAAAGTGCCAATTTGGCGAGAATTATTATTTTCGTGGGGATTAGCACCAGCATCTGCAGAGTGTATTCAAAAAATTCTTTCTGCACCAACTGAACCTAATTATTCATATAATACTTGCAAACAATATACTTCAACTGCAGCTGTAATTGTTGTTGGCGGAGCAAAAGAAGCTTTTAATGCCCGTCCTAATAACTACCAACTTGTGATTAAAAACAGAAAAGGATTTATTAAACTTGCTATTAAAACAGGGTAATAATAGTTTAGATAATTTCAAAAATAAAATAATAGAAATATATTTTAGGTCTCCTATAGTTCCAGTTTTTTCATTTGGAGAAGTAGATATATTTGAACAAGAATCACGACCAATTGGATCTTTAGTAAGAAAATTTCAACAATTTATACAAACAAAGACCGGAATTGCACCAGCTATATTTAGCGGTCGTGGATTTCTACAATATTCATTTGGTTTAATTCCACAAAGAAGGCCTATTACAACAGTTGGTAACTATATATTATATCACTTTTACACTCCATACTTAATTTATATATTTCAATTAAAATTTGTTAGTTGGTGCTCCAATTATTGTTAAAAAGATGGTAGATCCAACATCGGAAGAAATTGATAAAGTTCATACTAAGTTTATGATGGCACTAGGGGAATTATTTAACAATAATAAGGAAAAGTATTTACAGAATTCGGAAAATATTGAACTTATAATGGAATAAATGAATCAACGTATTTATATTTAATTAAATTCTAAAAAATTGAATTAAGAATATAAATTAATAAAATTAAATTATGTATTAACATTCTTTTATTCATTATCTTATAATTATTACTAGAATATATTTACTACTTTTGTTGCTACTATATTTGCTATGTTATCAGTTTTGTTTGATTGCTATCGAAGAAACTGAAATCAGATATTTTACAGTGAAGATGTCTTTATGAGTTTATTTTCATTCCATTACGGTTTAATTCGCTTTTTTGTAGACATTTAGAGTAACAATTGATATTTGTGGCTTATATAGGATTAGGTGTTTGCGGTCTATACAATTTTAGTTTAGTTAAGTCGTGGTTTTCCTAATTTGAATAAAAAGATTACCAAAAACCAATCAAATATGCAATTTTTCGCCCCTGGGGTATGATTTTTCCTGGATATTTTTACCGCCAATTACATTAGTTCAAATCATAATAAATTTAAATATTCAATCTGGTACTGTTATTTAAATATTTATTAACTTTGTATTTTAGTTTAAACCAGAGAGTTCTATAGTATAGCCATCAGAGAGATCTATAGTTCGAATATCATTCTTAAAAAAATGATATACGCGGTTCAGCGTAAGAGTTCTGCTGCTCTCTAAAACAAATCGATTATATTCTACTAATTAGCAAATTAATTAATTTAAATGCAGTATAAAATACTGAATACGATCTTTATAACTATGTTTTCACTTTAAATTTATTTTAAATTAAATTAAAATTATAATATATTTGTTAAATGTCAACAGACTATAAATTATATATATATAATTTAAATTTTTATTATAGATTAAAACATAAAAATAATGGTTGTCCACACTAAAACTTATTATATAATAAAATAATTATATATATTTTGTTTTGTTTTAATAGGCTGCTAAGGTAAAGTACGGAATTTATGCTTTTAATTTTCAATATCCTCAATTAAAATGGATTGCAAAAGAACTAAAAACAACTATTGAAGAGAAAAAACGTGATAATGTTATAGTTATAGATTTGGATGATCTTGGATTAAAAGACAAATCAGGTATATAAATATTTTAATATAAAAAAGTTTAACTTTAAAATATTATTTAAATTAGATTCAGTTGCTACTTTTAATGCTTTACGAAAAGTCCTAAATGAAAAAATTCAAAATTTAACAAAAACTGGAGGAAAAGTTATAGAGAAAAAACCAGTAACTGCTCTTGAGCTTTGGCAAAATGAATCCAAACCTACTAAAGCAGATCCCAAAGCTAATAAAAAACCGCCTCCAGCAAAAGGTGGGAATGCGGGAAAGAAAACAGATTGCCTTATCCAGAATATTAAATATAAAACTGGAGTTGCAAATATAATCTCACATTTACGGGGCAGAGCAAATTTTACGGAACAGGTAAGTCTCATATTCAAACAAATTAAATAATTATATTAATTTTTTGATTTGAATGTGATTTTTCGAATACTAAATTAATTCTAAATGACGATTTATTGGGATTTCTATTATCAGTTACGTTCATAGTTTATAAAAAAATTATTGAAATAGGTCTGAATTGATCTATTCTATTGCAAATTCATTCTGTATTAAACACAATTATGTTAAAAAGGTCTGATTGGAATTTGTAATGATAGGTTGTGTTATGTTTTCTTGGTGAAATAATTAAATACAAGAAATATACAACAGCTAAATCCAATAACGAAATTTATATGACTGGTACGTTTATTACTGGTAAAGTAATAATAAATGGTCATCGGTATTTCCAATGGATCACCGTTTAAAATAATTCGGTTGTGTAATATTCTATTATAATTTCTAACTACTATTTTTTTATGGATTCTGAACCAAAAACTTTCAGAAGCTAATGGTTTTAGTGAGATATTTCATTTTTGAGATAACCAGAAGTGTTCTCTGATATACGGTTTGCTATTTAACGCATTTTTTTCCTCGTGAAAGTTATTCGTAGAAGCCAGATTTCCAAATTATAGGAAAAGGAAAAGTCTTTGGTATGATAATACATTTAAGATTTTTGATAAAACCTTTGAAATTACTATTTATTCTGAAAATATAAACTTAGCACGGTTTTAAATCTGAAACACATTAAATTTATTATTTATATTAATTATATTTAATTTTTATTTTTAAACTATATTCCAAAATAATTATTAAAAGACGGAAAAAATTGAAGATGGACCTGAGTTTGGAATGGATTTATATATAGTCTTACTAGGGTGCACAGATGTACAGGTTTATTTTAATTTATTGGAGTAAGTAGCGCAATTGAATTATATTATATGCACCTTAATAATATTTACTGTATCAAAATAATTTTTGCGGTTTAATATTATTTCCGCAAGATTAAAGATATTAAAATAAAATTTGTGATAAGTGGTTCGGTATTTTATGATAAATTCCTCTACTTATAGGTGTAAATAACTTATAAAGTAAAACCAACCGTAGACAACAAACTAGCTTCTTTATGTCAATTTATAGATGAAACTTGTCTAAAATTTTACTATCACCAGTGTATAGTCGAGTATTTGGCATAACAGCATGGTAACGGCGATTTTAAATCCTGTCGTCAATGATTTTTCCTTAGCAGAATGTTGAAAAAATGTTACTATGTGGTATCCGACTTAAAGAATTTTCTATTCTAATGTTTTATTTATCAGAAAGAATACAGTCTATTACGTGATTTTTTGGTCTGCACGTTTCTTCTGAAAAGAACATTATTGTGTTATTTCTTTAATATCTAATAGCATTTCTAAAGTTACACCTCCCAGCGTGAATACATTAGTACATCACTCTATATATAATACAGTACCTACTTATCATTGTATTTATGTGGTGAAAGCCACATATTATGTGGTGAGTTTAGTGTAAAGGAAACTTTTACGATCATCATTTGGCTTAAGAAAACTTATACAAATCTATAAATGCTCTCTTAAAATTATAAACATGCCAGTCTGTTATTCGCTTTTCCCCAGCTCGGTTCAGCCGATATTTTTTAATGAATATTATTGTTAAGGAACTAAGTATTCTTTCTATTATTTTATAGTATCACTAAATCCTTATCCTTATCCAGGAGTGTTTAAATTTAATATTGTTGCTCATTAAAACAGTTTAAAATATTGCTATTACCAGTTAAAATTGAATTCAATGTAAAAATACGAGTTAAACCAGAAAACCAAAAATATAGTATCAAACAAATTCTAAAAAATAAAACTTTTCCCTTATTGATATTTTTTCTTGTATAACCTAGCACTCGCTGCTCCCCTTCCATACTTCTATTATTAGCACTATAAAAATATGTGTTTAAAGTGTTCACACTATATACATGAATTTGATTTAAAAATATTTTGCAGAAATAAATTCAACTTGATGGCAATAATATATTTTTACAATTTATGGGAAGAAATGGACATTGATAATGAAATAAATTCTTTACAAGATTCTGATTTAACAAAAAATATAAATATATCTACTCAATATATTCGCTCACTATCAAAATTTATGTCAAACAAATATAGAAACAATATTTATAACGAATTTTGTTGGTACTTATATGATTTAGAATTTAAAAGAATAGAATACGAAAAGTATCTTGATAATTTGATAGAAATAGATGTTACAGAAAACGAATCTCCAGATTTAGCTTTAAGTGCAATTGATAATTTACAAATTCCAATCACGGCTCCAGATGAAATAATTCCTTTAATATATTTAAATAGTTTAATAAATTTAGCAAGTGAAAATTCAATTGAAAATGACACTAACGATAATATTAGTTTAGAAAAATTCCAAGATATTTACTACATAAATAGAAATGATCAAACTTCCATATTTATTCATAATGATAATCGTTTAATGAAAATAATGTATGCTTCAGAATTAGAAGAATGTAATTATGAGAATTTAATAAATTTTGCAAAAACTGTAAGCTTAGCTTATAATATTGAACTTAGTTCGGATAACATTAATTATGAACATACAAGTAATGCAGATATTTTCTATTTAAAAATTGAAAATGATGACTGTTTTTTTGTTAAAAAATTTAACAAAGATGTTTTTTTCCAAAAAGTTGATACATTATTTTATAATTTCCATGAAATAATATATTCAATTATGGGAAGAGATAGATCAATTTCTGGCCAAAGCAAAGAAAACTTTAATAACAAATGTGAAAAAATCTATCTTATGCCAAATAAAGTATGTTTTCGGGATTTCTGTTATTTTATTGCACCGGAAATGGATGATAATATGATAATTAGTAAAATTAGTTCAATAATAACAATTAACATTGCAAATATAAATATTGAATATTTATTATCGCTTAATTTTATACGAACTGTAGCATTAAAAAATCAATTAAATGATATTATTAAAAAATCAATAATATATAATACGATTAATGAAATTAATCAAATGAAAGAATTAGAAAATAATGATTCAAATAATGATTTTAATAATAAACAGATTGTTTATAATTTAGGTGATATTTATGAACAATTATTTTTTTATGAATATTATTATAGATCAGATTGTATAAATGTTAAATGTTATAGTGAAAAATGGAAAGATGGTCGAATATATATGAGAATAAATACAACAGTATTTGGAAATAATATATTTTATAATAGAAATATATTAAGTAACAAAAATAATGTTATACGAATAAATGCAAAATGTGGAATATTAATAGATTTAAATTATAAAAATGATGCAATGGATTGTTATGAAGTGTTCATTACATGGCCAAATATATTATACATTAGAGCATTTTACTGTAATGAAGAAATTATGAAATTGGAACAAAATTCTGCAAAAATATATAATAAAGAACTAAAAAGACAATACATTGATGATGGTACAATAGTGATATTTTATGATAATAATTTAGTTACTATACTTAGACCAAATGGAACAATTTATTGTACGAGTATTATAACTAAAAAATTAGAAGAAGATTGTGTTCAACCAAGTTACTTAGATGATGTCTATAATAAATATTATGACGATATAGATTATATTAAAAAATTTGATGATATTTTAGATTCAAATAATTATTCAATAACTACTTCTGATGGCATTAATTTTGAAATTGAAAATAATATAATTGTATTTTATGATTTTATATAATTTAATTAATATTAACACCTTAATTGGTTATATTTTTTATTTTTTTCAGAAACAAAAATTTCGTACTTTTTTAATATTTGAATGGATAGATTATACAATAGGTACTATATTTGTACACCGAGAGGATGACGTAAAACTTGTTTATACAGAAGAATACTTAGAGTGTAATTATCCTGATGGAACCGTCTTAAAATCATATGTAATACCAAAAATTCTTTTCGATTTTGGTAAGTACATTAAGTACATGGCCAAATATATTGATTAAATTATTCAGTGACATTCCAATGCTGTATTAATTTTATATTTTCCATGTGCTTCAAGATGATGAGGCTGAAGAAGAATACAGTGATGAAAATATATCATATGAAGTTGTTATGCCAATACTTGACAAAGTAAATAGTTAAATTTAAATTTAAAAATAAAATATAAGTATAATTTTGTGTTGAATTTAAATCAATAGATTTTCGATTATGTAGCTGGCGAAGGTTTCACTAATTGTGAGGTTGGTTATATTATGCAACAAATAAATTATGCCCAAATTGAAGTTTCAAATAATACGATACAAATTAAATGTCCAGAACAAGTTAACATAATTTTTGATGATGGAAATATTAAAATTAAATTAGAAGAAAAAATTTGTATAATTTATAATAAGATTATGTGTACTATTTGCAGTGCCAATTATATAAAAGACATATGGTAATATAGCAATTTTAATAAATATTAATTTTATTATTTTATAATAAATTCAAAATTTTAATTTTACAATATTTAATAATTTAATAATAATTTCACTAACTTTATTAATATTATCGGTATGGTTTTAATTATAATGATATTTTCAATTATTTTAATATAATTTTACTATTTATATTTCTAATTTTAATTATTTGTAATAATCTTAGTTACTTGCATGATTAGTCAGCTTAATTTCTAATTTTAAAGAAAGATTTTAAAAAGAATTATAGCTACAATTCTATTCTTATTTATTTACAGCAAATTTAAAATAAATTACAACTTTAATGCTAATGGTACACCAGTATTTCAGTTAGATGAAAAAGGAAGATTAATTGAAATATTAACTAACAATAGTTTTCACTTACTTACGAACAAGAATAGTGAAACTGGAAATATTACAAAGTCGAAAATTTTAAATTACAAATCTTATGGAGGTAAAACATCATTATAAATAGTACCTCGTTAATATTAAATCCTGAAATACTTTCAAAAAAATCTCGTTTTTTAATCATATTTTATAGGACTTCTTTGCCTTTTAAAAAATATATTTTTAAATTTTTACGTGGCTTATTTTATTCCAGGTACTGAAAATATAACAACAAGTGATGATCACATGGCTGATTTCCAATCAGTAAATTATAAAAATAAACCATATATTTACAATGATGATGAGGATGAATTTCAATGTTTATTAGCTCCTTTAGAAAAATATGAAAATGTCTTTAAAATGCCTATTGATAATGTTGAAAATTTGAAAAGATTTGAAAAATCTTACTTTACCTTTAAAATTCCTGAAATTCCTGAAATTTGTCCGCCAATTT
Organism: Empis livida; assembly: GCA_963932195.1. NCBI lineage: Eukaryota > Metazoa > Arthropoda > Insecta > Diptera > Empididae > Empis > Empis livida. The sequence continues at coordinate 4,511,188 of OZ010647.1, forward strand.
TTAGTTGTCTGTAAGACAAAATTTCTTCATTTTTGATTGAAATTTAATTGTCATACAAAAAATAAATCTTAAATAATTAAATTTAATTCTTTTTTTTTTAGTACTGATGAAACCGATAAGTTTACAAAAGATTGTTTTCCAGTTTTCACTTTTAGGTATGTAATATAATTTAAAATAAACACCTATAATTTTCATAAGTGTCTTATTTTGCCAGCGCTCTATTAAAAGAATGCATATTCATAGGATTACCAGAAAACATTACCCAACCTGCTGAAAGTGAACAAGCTATTGCATTTACTGATTATCAAGATATAATTTCGTAAGTAAATTATAATTTTATTTTTACTTTTAATTAAAATCACATAATATTTTTAATATAAAAAATTATTTAAGTACGAGAAACAGCTCAAAACAATGCTCAGATATTAGTTTAATACCACATAAGAAGCAATGCAAGCCATATTATTTAAGCACGATATATAACGCTAAAAAATGTTCGGACACAAGTTTAGTACAACCGAAAAAACCCTGTACCGGAGTTTCATTAGAAAATAATAAACAATATAAACCATTTTTAGCAAATAATGAGAAAACTGTTGAAGACTTACTAGAAAATATTACTGAACCTTCATTTGAAAATAGTAAACAATTTGGTGAAGTAGAAGACGATATTCAATTTATTGATTTCCAAGATATTATATATACGTAAGTAAATTATTTAGTTAGTTTTTCTTGACAATTATTTATATTCAATCATACAATACTTTTTACACCAGTTTTACAATATTATCTAAAATATATCAGAAACCAATATTATTTACAATTTACTAGTTTCTCAACTCAAATATTAAACATTAAAACTATATCTTAGACAAAAACATGAAATTTTTATGAGAAAAATATAAATAGCTACTTAAATAATCATATTTAAGATTTAATTTTTTATTAACATTTAATTAAGCTACTTTACTTTTTATAACTATCTATAGTGCCGTTGACTATTTAGAAAAACAATGTGAATTAAATCGTCAGAAAATGCTCGGAGAAAAGAAAAAAGCATTACAATCTAAATTAATGAATTATAAAGTACAGAAATTTGGAATAGATATTTTACAAAAATTGGTGCTGTGTAATGTTTATCCACAATATTTTGATTTTGTTTTAAATAATGATATAAATGATCCAAATATTGATTTGGTTGAGTTATACCTAAAAACTAAAATAAATATTAAATAAATATAATTAATATATCATATTTTTATTTATTTATTTTTAAATTAATATAGTCTTAAATCTTTAATAATATAGTGTTTTTTTTTGTAAGCAGTCAAACTTTCAGTTAAATAATAATTTACAGTCAACTAATTTGCAGTAAATGCTATAAGCATTTTTTTTTGTAATTATAAGATAAATGTATATAATTTTTAGATCTTGTATTCTAGTAATCTAAGTAATCTAAACAATATTTTCTTATGATCAAAGCCATCATTTATTATGATCAAATTATATTGTTAAGTCTATGAAAAAAATAAATAGTGCTATCATAATTAAAAACAAAATAACAAGATTTTCAAAGAATTTAAATTCTTTTAGGAATAATTGGTTGAAGGAACAGACTTACGATATTGTCATTTATAAAAGTACTTAAACAAAAATATTGAAGTGGATAGTACGCTTACAGTTAGTACCCTTATAGACGGTTGGCTATCCAAACCAATAAACTTAAATGTCAAGTATGTTGATTTTTGGGCGAAAAACTTCTTATTTACTCATAGCTTTTATCGTTAGTTGCAAGATATTCATATATTTTTTTTCAATTATGTAATTGAGGGATCCCCACTGCAGTAAAATTTTCCTAAAGGTCTTTCTTTGCTCGATGTAACATTTTTGTAAAGGAAAATGTCATTTCCCGATGTACTAACTTATATTATTTGAATTAGAATGGAATATGAATAAGCGTCAAAATTGTATTCCGGTCTGTAAGTAGCTTCACAGCATATGTTTATATTAAATTTGTATTGTCAAATTTTGAGAAAATATATTTTTATTAGTATAAATATAAAAAAAAAACAAAAAAAAACTTAGTTAAGGAGTTTTAAAATGGAAATCAAAAAGGAAATTGTTTATAATATTCATGATGGTCTGCTTAAATATTTTGGGCATTCAGATTTTAAAAGTGAGCTGCAGGAAAAAATAATTAGAACATTTTTGGAAGGTATAAATTTATATTTCCTTTAATATTGTAATATAAATATTTTTGACAATTGACTATAATTTTATAATTCGAAAAGTGAACAGAAAAATATGCCAAAAGTGGAAATTATTATGTGAATGAAATGAAATTGTGAAAAATGTCTGTCATTTATTACAATATTCAAACACAAAATTGCTTTATGTAAAGAATTTCAAAATAATAAACTCCAAGCAATTTAAAAAAAATTTGTTATTAAGTTGGTTAAATTCGTTAGTGCTATTCAAACAAATTTCTGATATTTCTGAGATATTATTTTAGACGTGATCCACAGTTTAATTATATTGTTATTTCGACTACAAATAACAAAAAAATTGCCTCAGAAGATGCACATTTTGTTAATTTTTTCTGAAGTTATCTATTAACCATTTAAAACGGTTTAAGAATAAAAAAAATCAGGAACAAAATTTTATCAATTTTTCGTAAACTAGAGTAGCACTGAACTGCTGATAATACGAAGATGGCTATGCTATATATTTATTTTAATACATTATATCTAAAAATATTAAAATTTTAGACGACTCCAATGTACGGTACACAAATATTGTTGACATACAAGTAACTATAGAAAATATAGAATTTAAGATAAATAGAAAATTTAGTATTATGGCTAAAATAAAATAACGTATAAATTTCTTATCCTTAAGCTCATCTTTAATTAAAAATAATATCAATACGAGCCATAACATATTATTTTATTATATATTTAGGTAAGAAAGATGTATTTGTATCAATGCCAACTGGCTCTGGAAAATCTCTATGTTTCCAATTACCAGGAATATTATATGAAAATAAAGTTACAATAGTAATATCACCATTACTAGCTCTTATTAAAGATCAAATTGATCATTTGAGTAAATTAAATATTGAAGCGAATTCCCTGAATTCCAAGATGACAGAAAAAGAGAAGCAGAAAATTATAAATGATTTAAAAAGCATAAAGCCGAATACAAAATTTTTATATATAACGCCTGAACAAGCAGCTACTAAATCTTTCAATCATGTATTTGATTCAATGATAAAATATAATAAAATATGTATTGTTGCAGTTGATGAAGCACATTGCGTAAGTCAGTGGGGACACGATTTTCGACCAGATTATTTAAAGTTAGGGGAATTAAGACAAAAATATCCAAATATACCATGGATAGCATTAACCGCGACTGCATCGGAAATAGTTACTAAAGATATAATTAAAAGTTTAAAACTAAAAGATCCTATTGCGAAATTTAAAACGCCAAGTTTTCGACATAATCTTTTTTACGATGTTGTGTTCAAAAATTCTATACAAGATGATTTTATACATCTCAGAGATTTTGTTAAGCATTGCTTAAGGGGCCCAAGCCAAAATGAGAGTTTGAACGATGTAAAAAAATCATGCGGTATAATATATAGTCGAACACGGGAAAATGTTGAACGCATAGCATACTGTTTATCAAATTTAGGAATAAAAGCAGTTGCATATCATGCTGGTCTTAAACCAGACGAGCGTCATCAGGTCCAGGAAGATTGGATGATGGGAAAATATGATGTAATAAGCGCTACAGTAAGCTTTGGAATGGGTGTTGATAAAGCGTGTGTAAGATTTGTGGTTCATTGGGATGTACCACAAAATATAGCTAGCTATTACCAAGAATCTGGTAGAGCAGGTAGAGATGGTAAACGTTCACATTGTAGAATTTATTACTGCAGAAATGATGTTAAAACAATTAACTTTTTGTTACAATCAGCTGTAAATAAATCTTCTTCAAATAAAAGTCGTCTTGCTCAAGCCCAACAATGCCTTAAGAATTTTCAAAAAATTGTAGATTATTGCGAAAATATTAAATGTAGACATACATTATTTTCACAATATTTTGGAGATCCAATTCCCGATTGCAATAAACACTGTGATGTGTGTGCAAATAAAGAAAAAATTACTAAGGCGCTAGAAGTTTTCCATAAATTGTCAATGGAATCACATTTCAAATCAGATATTTCATTGCAGGATACGGAGGACTTATATGAAGGTATGAATTGCAATTTATTTTTCTTATATTTAAAATAAAATGATCCAAATTTAATCATGAGTGTATCAACAATGTTACTAAAAATTCCGATTTTGAAAAAAAAAAATCTATTTCTTTAATAGAAATATACAGTTTTTAATCTAATGAGATTGAAATTTTAACGTGGTATATAATAAATAAATAATTTTAGGTGGTCGCCCAGGTATAAATAATAGCATGTTGTATTTTGATAATAGCGATAATGAAAACGAAACAAAGGAAGCGTCAAATTTTAAAGCAGAATCAAAGGCTTTAATTCAGAGGCAATTCGCGCTAAGAAAGGCTGCTTCAAACCTAGAAATGCAGCCAACGGCACAGTTGTGTCGTGTAAAATTCGCTCATTCTACAGATGTGAAAGTGAAAGGTTTAACTATATCAATCAGAGAAAGTTACCTTTCCGCAATAGCAGATACACTGAAGTCTAACTATGAAAATTGCCAAAATATTAGTTCAATATCCTATAAGTATGCTGACTTTGAAGAAATTGGAAAATTAATTGAATACTCTTGCTTCACTTCAAATAAAGCGTTAAGCTTATATCGTCGAAGCATTGCCAAAGAAGTAAGTAGCACTAAATCATTAAATAGAAATAAATTAATTTAAAGGAAAAAAAAGTAAATATAAATTTAATATTAAACATATACATACCTTACTTTTTCATACTAGTTCAGTACAATTGCTACTACAAAATTGACATTGCCACTACAAAATTTTTGTCTTATCACATAATTAGAGTAAACAACTAAGTTTTTAGATATTTAAAAATTTATTTAAATATTTTGTAGTTATCTTCGATAAAAAAGGATACCATGAATAATTTGTTGTTCCCAAATATTGAAACTTATGTTCCAAAACAACATAATGTGATTGGAGGTGATGTAGAACACTTTAAGAGGAAAATACGTACTGTAACATTGGCAGAAAAAAAGAAATTTAAAAGGGAAAATATCAAACAAACTGAAATAACCAAATTTTTTAATAATTATGTTGACGAATATTCACCTGAACGGCAGGGTTTAAATTTAGCTGATAGTTTGAATAACACTGAAAATATGATAGAAGAAAATTTTGAGATGGTTGTTAATAATACTCCTAATCTACAAAATAAATCTGCTGATGTTGTACCTCAAAAAAGGCATCGAAGTTCCTCAATTATAGAAGATAAAATTAAATGTAAAACTGAGATTGTGTTAAAAAAAGAGGATTGTGATGATAAAGAATACAATGTAATTGATGATAAGATGAAATGTAATAACATAGAAGAAGTTGATAAATTGTTAGATGTAAATAAAATTGATGGAAGTAGACGGGAGAGCTCGAAAGAATCTCAGCTATTCTCTAAAATTCAAACCGAGAGTGTGATTAACGATTTAAAAAATAATTTACAAACAAAAGAAATAACACAAAGTTCAAAAATTGTAAAACGTCTCAATGAATCTTCCCCTGAAAATCAAATTAGTAAAAAGATTAAAACAGATTTAGGAACTAATCACGTTACGAAAAACTCAAAAGACTTAAAAACTGAGTTAGCAGATATTGTTATACAATGCCTTATGCCATATTATAAAAAGAAGCAAATCAGTAGCAAAGAGTTGTTTAAAAATATTGCTAGAAGCATTTCTCATTGTTTTTACAACAAAAATTTTAGTAAGTAAATACTTAAATTTAATATTAATATGAACTGTTTTTTAATTAACGCGGGACAAGTTATTGTCCCGCGTTAATTTGTTGTTATATTTACATATTCAATTACAAACAATTTGTGAATATTGATATTACAGATTCAAAAACAAAATATTCGTTAATATTAATATAATTATTATTAATTTTTAATAAATATTCGCAACTAAATAAAAATAATATTAATATATTTTGTTGATAAATATTCATTAAACATATATACTAGTTTTTTTTTTAATTCTAAATTTAATTTAGTTATTTTTATTTCCAGACAAAGCTGAAATTAAATTATACATTTCCAATGTACTGAATGACGCTCCTATTATTAAAAATAATGATGATATTAAGTCAGTTGTAAAAATATTATCTACTAAAATAAAATTATAAAATAAATTATCTTAAAATTACATAAAAAAATAATAAAATATAAATAAATATTTTTAATAATAATTTATATATAATAATAATAACAAAAGATAAAACTTAATTGGAAAATTAATTAGCATTTTAGCTAAAACTTACTTAAAATTAATATGATAACAGAAAGAATTTTGGAAAAATATTAGAAATTAAATTACAAGTTGTATAAAGACAAATAGCTTTTGCGAGCTACAATAACTAACATGTTATTACTTGTAATTTACAATAACATGTTATCAGATATTATAATAGGTTATTTGTGCATGTGAATAGCGGCGATAAAACGGCAAGATTTCTAATTCGGCACCACGTACAGCTTAAATAGACCTTTATTTTATGGTTAAAATAAAGGTCTATGACAGAACGCCAACTGTTTTAGTTGAAGTAAAGTAACACCTATGTGACAATCTACAATGACTATGGTTAAAATAAAGGTCTTTTCCAATGTTGGCGGTAAACTATTTAATAATTTATAATCAATAGTATACCATCATAAATTTAATAATTTGGTTATATATAAATTAATATAGAAATAATATCACATCAATAAAAAAATATTTGTTTAGTGCTGTTAATACAAAATACAAAAAAAACATGTAACTTCGACTATTTTTTAACATTGCTTAACTTTTTTGTGTGTCAACGCCAGCTTTAGATTTGAGTTTGTTATATGTATTGTTTTCCTTAGTACAACTTTTTTTAGTCAAAGTTTAAAGTTATAACAAGCATTGGAAAAGATCTTAAAGTTGACAACTTCATGTTTTGCGCTTTTTCCCTTCATGTTTCATCGTAAATCAGCATAGATTGTGTTTGTCGTATTATAAAGTCACAACTCATCTATTGGAAGTTTCTTTTAATTTTTCGTATTCTGATTGGTGAAAATGTTTAATCTTGGATTTGTTTGAATTGAATTGCACTAGAATAGTAAATCAAATTAAGAATTAAAAGTTTAATTTTATTAACAAACTTTCTATTGTTTTTGAGTTTAAAATATGTTATTTTTATAAACCGGAAAGTAGGAAAATTTTAGTGTAGATTTTTAGACTTAAATATAATGTATATAGTAATTATATTTGCAATTTTGAATTCTGCTTGTGTGACAGAATCATTAAAATCCTATCCAATTACTACATTAATAAATGCAAAATGGCCTCAAACACCTCTTTACTTAGAGATAGTCGAATATTTGGCGGATGAAAATCCCAGTTTATATTGGGAGTTTATTGAGAAAATGGGAAATTTGGACGATTCTTTAGAAAGTATAGGTAAGCTTAGTAATATATACTGAAATTAATAGAAATAAATATGTTATCCCAGAACTAGATTCGAAAGCATATATCAAATCAATTGAAATATCTAAAAATTTAATTGGTGAAAGGAAAACATCTCTCCTAAAATTAGCAATATCTATGCATACATTAACTCCTAGAATTCAGACGTATATACAAATTGCAAAGCCGTACTATGAAAGAGGAAGTTGTAATGATTCTAACTTTGCTGTGATAAATGATGAGGTTATATGTTCGGTGGAAGTTTTAGCTTCTAAAATCAATATCGTGGAACCAGCAGAGAATGTTGAAATATACTCTTTTGATCACGTTTTCCCTGGATCTGAAAATAAATCCTTATCTGTCATTCTCTATGGAGATATTGGTACTTCTAAATATATGTTATTTCACAAATATTTAAAAAATGAAGCAAGTAAAGGAAATATTCAATACATTTCACGACATTTCTTAAAGGTTTAATATTGATATTTAATCAGCATAGAATTTATTTTAATTTTTTGTAAACAATAGGATGTTTCTGACAAAAAGGTACGTCTCTCTGGTTATGGTGTTGAATTACATTTAAAGTCAACAGAATATAAAAGTCAAGATGACTCTCATCACCAACAAGACGAATCGTCCAACTTTCTAGAAATTGAACCTGTTGTAGAGGGATTTGATTTTCAGTTTTTGAAGTAAATATTCTTAATACAATTTGGTAGCTATATAATTATAGTAATTAGATTAATTTTTATAGATTACATTATCCTGATCTCGAATATTCTTTGCAACGTTTCCGAAATAATTTGATGGAAAAAAGTGAAGAATTAGCTCCTCTAAAAGCCTGGGAATTCCAAGACCTGGGACTTCAAGCCGCACAGAGAATTTCGGAAATTCAAGGAGAAGAATCTTTACATATTTTACAGTACACAGTACAAAACTTCCCAACACAAGTAATACATTTTTTATTAGACAATTCTGAAAATTCTGTAATTTTAAAAAAGTACTGCTAGAAATTTAATTATCGAAATAGTAATCGTTATTATCTATTACCTTTTGACAATTAACCATTATACTGCGTATACTATTGCAATAGAAACTTGTGTGTTTGTGGAAGCAAATTATCAAGTAATTTTCAGAACTCTGCAAATATTCTGGCCATGGCTCTCTACTGATTATTCCAGTTTAAACCATGTCTTCTTGAGAGTATCGAATAAGTAGGATTTCTCTTTGTCAGTAGGGATTTAATACAGAAATTCATTTTTCTTGTGTTTTAAATTTTATTTATATATGCTTGTTACACATTTTTTAAAATTTTTTTTTAATAACTTGTGAACGACTGTTTTTTATTTATACCATTTACTATTTACACAATTAATTATTTTTATTTATAGGCTAAATCTTTGGTTTTACAAAAAGTCTCTTCAAATTTTAAAAATGAAATGAAACATAATATTGAAGTTTTTGGAAGAAGCTTAAACTTACAACCTCCGGATGCAGCTTTATTTATTAATGGCTTATTTTTTGACGTTGATACTTTAGATTTAAGTACTTTACTAGAAAATTTACGATCTGAAATTAGAGTGCTTGATAATTTACATAAAAATAGTAAGACTTACATCCATATTTCAAAATATGTAGTGTTCCATTCTTTTTTATATTTAGAAATAAGTGGAAAAGTTGCTTCATCGCTCTTAGCACTGGATTTATCTAGTTCATCAACCAAGGAATTTGCAATTGACATTCGAGATACAGCTATAATGTGGATAAATGATATAGAAAACGACATACAATATAATCGATGGCCTTCAAGTGTAATGGATTTACTTAGACCAACTTTTCCAGGAATGTTACGTAACATAAGAAAAAATGTTTTTAATTTAGTAAGAAATTTTTGTTTAATATTTGTCAAAACAAAACTATATATAATGAAATCAGGTTCTAGTTATAGATCCTCTCACATCAAACTCTAGAGGGCTATTAAAATTATCGGAAAGTTTCATAATTCATTTAGCACCAATAAGAGTTGGCTTGGTTTTCGATTCTAGAAACGTGAACGAGACGTCTAAGGAGAGTTATAGAGCAATTTTCTGTGCTTTTAACTATATAACACAAACTAAGGATGCTAAATCTGCTCTTAGTTTTCTCACAGATGTATGTAAATATTAAAGCTATTTGAATTTTTCTAGTATTTTTTTTATATAGATCTACGCAACTGTAATGAATGATATAACGTACAAAGACATTAAACTACAGTTAAAGAAGTCATTTAATATGCTAACACTTGTTGAAATAGACGATATAGTTAGTGAAGACTCTGATTATGATTATGGACGAAAATTATCAAAAGATTTTATTGAACGATTAAATTTTAGAAATTCACCGCAAGCTCTACTTAATGGTGTGCCTATTCAACAAAATGTATTAAATGTTGACGATTTTGAAGAAGCGGTATTTACTGAAGTTATGCAACAAACACCTATTTTGCAAAAAAGTATTTATCGCGGCGATTTTAATGATGGTGATATACCAATAGATTTTCTAATGGAACAACCGCATGTAATGCCAAGGTAAAAAAAATATTCTTTATTTAAAATATAGCTTCCATAAATATATAAAAGTTAATCAAATACAAATTTTCAATTTTGTTATATGAAATTTCATTGCTATTTGTTTGTTTATCCAATGGCTTAGGGGTTAAAGACATTGGATAAACTTATATATATATCTAATACAACAAATGGTAGTGTACGACATTGTGTCGTAAGTAAATTTTGTTAATTTCATCAATATTTTAGATTTTTTGTTATATTAATATAGAAAACATCAAATTTATTGTTAAAGGATAAATTAGAATTACTTAAAATGTCGCTAATTAATTATAGATCTATATATAAAATATTTTTAATTTGCTGCATAATATACAGTTTATATTATGTTTTAGGCTTAATCAGCGAATACTTTCTACTGAAAACCCAAAATTCTTAGATTTCTCCGGATTAGCACAAGATATTAACAACATCAATGTATTATCACATTTAAATAATCGAGATATGACAGCAACTCTTCTAGAAAATATAAAGTATTTCAGTAGCAAATATTCGGATTCATTAATTGGAAAAAATATTCATTACTTGACTATTTGGGTTGTTGCTGATTTAAATCTGGAAAATGGGAAAAATTTATTGAAGAATGCTTTGCAATATATGGTAACAATAATTTTTTACATTAAACAACATACATAAGATACACCAATTATAAGTGTAGACTTAATTTTAATGAAGCACTAAATATCATTAAATTTTTAGTAGGTTTATTAATTAACTCAGAAATATATAAATTCCTAGATGTGCCAATAAATAATAATTATCTTTTTATATTCAGAATTCGGTAAAAAATGTTAGAGTTGCTTTTATACCAAATGTGGATGGACAAGCTGTTTTAGAACAAGATAACATCAATAAAGTAATATGGGCGGCATCTCAAGCTTTAAATGGAGTAGAAGCTACAAATTATGCTATTAATTATCTAGAAAGCGATTCTAATATTAATAAGCAAATTCCAGTAAAACATATTTTTTTTTAAATTCTAATAAACAAATTTTAAAATTAATTTCCTAATATATAGAACGCAGTAAACGAGATGTTATCATCCACTGAGTTACATTTGAAAATGCTGCGTATATATTCTCAGCGAGTTTTAAACTTAAAACGATCGGAAAGTGCAATTGTTGCTAATGGCAAATTTTATGGACCTCTATTAGTAGACGAGACTTTTACAATTGATGATTTCGGTCTGATAGAAAGATGTAACAACCTTAACTACGTAGATAAAATAGTTGACATAATAAAATCTTCAACGGAAGGTATGTTTAAGATTCAGATTGGTTGTTCAATGTAAATAATTTCTTTCTTCATTCAAAATACCCTTCGTATTTAAGATTTCGATATAAACAGTGATGTTTTATTGCAATTATTTGCAAGTCTTGTGCCTCGGCAATCCAAAAGCAGATTTACTATACCATCAGATACTAAACAGAATTATACGGTAGTTAAACTAGACCCAAAAAAAAGTAGTGAACCTTTTTTCAATATCATTGCCATTTTGGACCCCGCTTCCAGGGGAGCTCAAAAACTTTCATCTTATTTGATTTTATTAAGAAATGTTATAAATTGTAATATGCGTGTATATTTCTGCGCTGTTGAACAACATAGTGATATGCCAGTGAAAAAGTAATGCATTACATTGATTTGCATAATAATTTAATAATATTATTATATTTTAGTTTTTATCGTTTTGTTGTCGAACCCGAAGTACTTTTTAATGCAGATGGAACTTTAGCTTCTGGTCCTATCGCAAAATTTATAAATTTGCCAGCAACTCCTCTGTTAACTCAGAACTTGCAAGTAATTGAGCTCTTGTATAAGTTATTTCAAATTTTTTATTTGCTTTAAAATAGGTACCTGAAAATTGGTTGGTTGAACCAATGCGATCTGTATATGATTTGGATAATATAAAATTAGTAGATGTTGGCGGACCTGTTCATAGTGAATTTGAATTGGAGTATTTACTTCTAGAAGGGCATTGTTTCGATTCCAATACAGGAGCACCACCACGAGGTCTTCAAATAACACTAGGAACAAAACAAAATCCCACATTAATGGATACAATTGTTATGGCTAATCTGGGTTATTTCCAGGTAAAAGCAAACCCTGGTATATGGGAATTGAGATTGCGCCAAGGAAAAAGCTTTAACATATATGATATTACAAGGTAAGTAAGAACAATTTATTATAAAATATAAATTTCGATTTGTTTTCAATAATGTATATTATAATGAAGAGCTTTTAAACAATTTCGGACTTTGGCATAAATATTTAACTATCTATCTTTTACTAGACTAATAAAAACCAATGATATAATATATAATTAGAAATTGTTGATCATTGGTCCTTCTCGTATTTTAACTTTCAGCTCTAAATCAATATTTTCGTATCAATTATGTAACTTGTTATTTTCTACGTAGTTATTATTTTCGAACTCAATTTCTCAATAAAGATTAGATTCTGCCTTCTTTTTATATACGCACTTTCCATGTGTTTTATTTATTACTCGTTTTTTTATTTATTACGCGTTTCTATTGCTAGGTCATAAATTTGTTCTGTCGAAATATTGATTTGCTCTTCGAATCTTGAGGTGAAAACTAATGGTACTCAAGTATATGATTTTTGTAGAAATGATTTTAATTTCCATAAAAATTATAAATAATTTCTAGGAATTCAATTTTAATAATTTTTGTTCTAAATTAATTACGTCGATACTTAGGGGAATTATTAATGAGAGTTACAGCTATGCTATATCGTATGAACAATAAAATATAATTTTTGCAAATACTTTATTTTTACTTGCAGCGTGGAAGGACCTAATACAGTGTTTGAGAATAACTCTGCGAAAATCATTTTAAATTCCTTACGGTCACATGTTATTAAATTAAAAGTTAGTAAAAAACCAGAGATGGCTAAAGTAGATTTGTTAGGGGAAGATACCGACTTAAATACTGGTATTTGGAATTCTATAACTAGTTCTTTTGGCGGTGGAAAAGATACCACCGAAACAGAAACAATAAATATTTTTTCTGTTGCATCTGGTCATCTCTACGAAAGGCTGTTACGTATAATGATGTTGTCAGTATTAAAACATACTAAGGTACTGCCATATTATTGAATATTTTATGTTTGAAATTCAACTGTTTATTCCTAAATTATTTTTTCTAGGCTCCTGTCAAGTTTTGGTTCCTTAAAAATTATTTATCCCCGCAGTTTACTGACTTTTTACCTGCCATGTCAAAAAAATATGATTTCCAGTTTGAATTAGTTCAATACAAATGGCCAAGATGGTTGCATCAACAAACTGAAAAACAAAGAACAATTTGGGGTTATAAAATACTGTTTTTGGATGTCCTTTTTCCATTGGATGTTAAAAAAATAATATTTGTCGATGCAGACGCTGTAATATATTGTTGCTTATTACTATTATTAGAATATTGTTCAGTTTCCTTTTTATAGATTGTACGTGCAAATATTAAAGAATTAAATGACTTAGACTTAAATGATGCTCCATATGCATACACACCATTCTGTGATTCTAGAAAAGAAATGGAAGGGTTTCGATTTTGGAAACAAGGTTATTGGCGAAATCATTTAATGGGCCGCAGATATCATATATCTGCAATATATGTGGTAGATTTAAAGAGATTTAGGAAAATAGCAGCAGGGGACAGATTACGTGGACAATACCAAGCTCTGAGTCAAGATCCAAATAGTTTATCCAACTTAGATCAAGATTTACCAAATAATATGATACATCAAGTAGCAATAAAATCATTACCGGACGAATGGTTGTGGTGTCAAACATGGTGCAGTGATGATTCGTTTAAAAAAGCTAAAGTTATTGATTTATGTAATAATCCTTTAACTAAAGAAGCCAAACTTACTGCAGCCCAAAGAATCGTGCCCGAATGGAAAACCTATGACTTAGAACTGAAAAATCTAATGAGCAGTGTCTTAGACCATGAAATGGAGCATGTTGAAAATAATGATATAGAAAATAATTATGATAAAATTAAACATTCTGAATTGTGATTACGTATTTACAAAAAAATAATAGTATCTTTTTCTAAAAACTTCCATAGGTGCCTATTTTATTTATTTTATCATTTAATATAAATGATTTATTGAACTATCGCCAGCGCCTAATTAATAGTCTTAAAGTATTAACTAATAACTTTTTTTTCTAGAATAAATTTTATGATTACCTTTTATAGATTTTGTACGGTTTTTGGTTGAGATTTCTATATTAATACAGGGCACAGTAAAGAATTTAGTCGCTACTCAAGCAATGCAGATGGCAAGCGTGAACTAGACTGCCGACAACAAAAATTTAATTAAACGTTGAAGAAGTAAATAAATACTTAAATTCTTTTCAAATTATTTACGAAATTAATAATAGTCATTCATTATAATCAAAACTAGCCTGAATGATTTCACCGAACTAAAAAACTTTTATAACATGAAAATATGTTAACTACGATAACTCTAACCGCTGCGTTTTTTCTGATTTTTAAAAAATTCACACTAGTTGCCAATCTGCGTTGTCAGCTGTAGTCGGAATTTTTCATCAACTTCTAGCTTGATTTAAAACAAATGTGTAAAAATTAGATAATTCGAGCTAAACTGGTAAAACTAGTTTTCACAAGAATTTGAGAAAATTGGAGTTCTCGGTGTAGGACCAATTATGTAACAAGGTATTTTAACTTAAAATTGATTAAAAAATTGAAACCATTCTTTTTTTTTTTTTTAATTTTTGAGTATAGCTGCATGTTTAAGTATAAGTACAATATTTAAATAACCCATAAAATTAATATTTAAGACTTAAAATGGTTTACTTTGCGAACTAAACCCAAGTCCAACTCCACGCATAGTGTGAGTTACTTGGCGGGCTACTTCATATTGCTGTTCCATACTACTGAACATTGCTTCCCGTTCTTGAACATGTTCATTTGTAGTTGTTTCAATTTTAGTTTGATTCTCATCATTTAATTTCGGTGCAGATTTAATCCCCATTAACCGCATAAATTTTGACGCTACTTTACCATCAGAATCCTGAGCAAATTTTGCACCCCCCCATTTGCTTGCAGCCGTCTCTTCGTCTTTTTTATTTGCCCAAAGTAATTTCCTCTTTTGAACTTGTTCAGCAAATTTATTAGGATTTATTACTGATGGGTTATAATAACTTGGGAGCTTAATACCAATTTCTTGTTGTTCAGGGGTTTTTAAAGGTGCTGGGATATTACATGGCGATGTTAGTAATGAATTACTTACAGTTGGGACTATATTTTGAACATTATTTTTGTGTTCCTTGGTATCTATATTTTTATGGATTTC
Source organism: Empis livida (assembly GCA_963932195.1). Classification (NCBI taxonomy): domain Eukaryota; kingdom Metazoa; phylum Arthropoda; class Insecta; order Diptera; family Empididae; genus Empis; species Empis livida. Next base: position 4,526,798 of record OZ010647.1, read on the forward strand.
TGATTCATTGGTGGATACCGCAGTTTCTTTACATTTTCTAATAGAATCTTTGTCATTATAATCTCTCTTTTCTCGTGGAGACGTTGAATGTCGACGACGATGTTTGTCTTTAAAGTGTCGATCATCCGCAGTTTCGCGTTTTTCTCTTCGATATTTTTCATAACGTCTATGGTGACTATGATGTTCGCGATGTTTGAAATTATAATCACTAGTTTTTGTTTCACGTTCATTGTCCTTAGATTTTTCTTTATGACGTTCGGTTCTATGACTGTTGCCTTCTTTCTTCCGATCTTTGGCTTTCTCATCGTCATAAGAGTGATGCTAAATTGTATATAAAATATCTAATAAATTATATTTTCATAAAATGATTATTATTTAAATCAATCTAATATTTTAATGATTATTATTCAGTCCATAGAACGAATAGAAAAAATATAATAACCATAGAATTTTTCGAATATTATATTATAAAAAATAATAGAAAAAAAGAATATGTTTTTCCAACAAAATAATAAAACCAATAATAAGTAGAACAACTTTTCTGGCATTCTGAATAACCTAAACTAAAAGGTTTTAATATTTCGACTAGAAAAGTCAGAAAAAAGTGAATTCATATCTAAATCGCGAAAGGGTTATCTAATACATATATTAAATATTATAAAAAAATGTTAATTGCATAAATGTAATTATCAAGAATAAAAACCAACCTGTTTTCTTTCTTTTGCTTCGTGTTTGCAGCTTCTCTGACTAAAACTATTTTGGTTGGTAGATTGTGTACTGCTCTGAAAATAAAATAGTAATATAAAGAATTTATTTACTATACCCTTAACGATTTATTTGGAAGGAATATTAAACGTTGAAGTTTAAGGATTCCGAAAAAAGCCGATATGTGGCCCGTATATATTCAAAATTTTGTTGGTAGAAAATTCTGGTATCAATAAACTGACGTCAAAACCTTGAGAATGTAAGAGTCAGCATCAACTTAAGGTGTCGAAATGCTGTCAAATTAAGGTGTCGAAAAGATTTTTTTCATTCTATGAATTGAGTTCAGCCTTTCTATATCCATTATTCCACAAAACTACTTCAATATAATTTCACACGTGTTTAGTAGTAAAATAGAAGATTTGTCTTAAAAATGCGACTTTAACTTATTGTGCTTTTATGTAAAACGTTTTGCAAAAGTGATTCAAACCATTTTTTCATTCTATGTCTTCTATTATTTCATGATTGTTTTATTTATTTAGAACGGTTTTGCGCCCTTGAACTTTTATGATTTTGTAATTGTACGGTGTTCATTAAATAATATAGGACTAAACGCTTTCGCCCTTCGACAAGCTTGCTTTACTTTTACATAATATTTGAGTTTATTCTTGACCATAAGATTAGCGCTCATTGAACTTAGTAAAATTGCTTAAGATACTGTATTAATTTTAGTTTTTCTTATTATAATGAAATTTTTTATCCAATACAATTTATTATCTATTAATAATGAAAAAGGGTTGTTTATAAAACTTTAATTGTACGGTATTTATTAAAAGAGCCGTTTATTTTGAAAGCGGGGCAATATTAATTTAATAGTTTTATCTGCAAGTGTATATATCTAAAATTAACATCTCATATTATAATTATGGGTATTCTGAAGACATTCTGTGTATACTGTAATGAAGCATAAAAAAGAAGTATTTTGTAGTTGCCTTACTTTCATCGAATATCGAAAATCGTTAAATCTATTATTTAGCTTTTCAAACAACTTTACCTCAATTCTTACTCTAATTCTATGGTGGTTCTCCGCAAAAGCTATATTGGGCGGTTGGCTGGATGCTATACGAAAACTGGCAGCCAGTAAAAATACATGGGTGGCCATCTTTTTATACATGTCGGCAGTTATCAAAACGCACCTCACCTTATACAAAAATGGTCATAAGGACTTTCCTTTGCAGAGTTTAATTTGTTTTGCAAAAATGGATTTGCAAAACAATTAGCAAGAGCTTAAATTTTCAAAAAGGTTGAATTTGACGTATCAAACCTGTTTATTTTCATATTATCATTTAAATATAGTATCATACAATTATAATTATATATACTATATGCGTTTGTAAGTATAATACAGTAATATGAAGTTGATCTTCGCTATTCGTGTTATATTATATATATATATAGTGTATATTACCTTTTTATCTCTGGAAGAAGTTGCTTTTTTTCGCTCAACACCAAATTCGGTCAATCTCTGGTTATCAATTTTGTAGGCATCCTAAAGAATGTGCAACTATTAAGAAATAGCAATTCTGTTATTTACTTATATTATATTTATTTTAATATGCATCTATTTTTATGTTATGATTAATTTTGGGCTCGAAAATAGACTTTGGGGTTTTAATAGGTTATATTAATTGTTGAATACTTCTAAAGTGAAATTTAGAAACGAAAAAAAGGTTCTGGTTCTAGAAAATTACTCTCACAATTTTTCTTGAAAGAGAACATATCGCAATCTAAATGCACATATAAATTGTATATCATTAGTATCCAAAAATAGAGAATCTTCAAAACATACATAAATATTTATTCCGTAGAAAAAAACTCAAAATTCCCCGTACATTTTGAAAAAAATTACCTATTCCCAATCATTGGTTTAAGTTCTTTTTGTTTTAATAATTTCTTAAATTTTAAGGAATTTGAAAATACAAAAACTTGGAATTTACTTTAAAGTATATAGTAGATACTAGAATTTAATATTTCAGTATATACAATATATTTAAAAGTATTTGGAAGTATAAAAACTATAATCAATATCCGGTTGGTTTCAAGTACATTGAACAGAAATATAACAAAAATAAAAATAAAAACAGAATACTATGTACAAAATTAATAAATTATTTTTATAATTGCTGAAAATGCGGTAATAGTAGAATTAGAAATGCACTTGATGGTAATTGGTACTTGTAGTCGATTTTCAAAGTTTTTGTAATTGGTACTTGTAGTCGATTTTCAAAGTTTTGCAAAACTGAAACATGTCAGGTCTATTATGCTTTGTAATGTATTATATATAATATAAAACCAATTACACTTAAGAACTATTATTTACAGTTAGTCTAAAAATATACAATTTAGAAAAGCATTCCATTTCATTATCACCACTTTATACATCAGTAAAAGGATTTATAATACAGCCAGTGACATCGAAAAAAAATCAATGCGATTCGTGTCGTAGTTAAATTTATGTTCTAGAAATTTATTTACCGGTTTATATTTGCGCTCAGAGCCTTCAGAACGGCTATCTTTCTCATCATCGCTATTATAGTTGACCAAAAAATTCATAATAAAAACTTTTTCTTTGAATTATAATTTAAATCAAAATAATTCCGTATTTTTACAAATATGCAAAAGCAAATTAACAATATAACACAGTTTTTGACGGGTGGTGTGCAATTCAGTATATATTTGACAATACAAAAGTACCTGTAAAACAAAGCGCCAATTCATGCTATTGCCAACGAATTGCAATATATGGAAGTAGCATTAATAAAAAAACATTGAACGTTGAAGCCTTTCCGGTAACTGTAAATTTCTTCTAAACAAAAAGTTTAATTTAACTGATTTGGGTAATGACGTGTCTATATATTTGACGTGAAGCATAATTTTTATTTTTGTTTAATTATGGTGGCGTTATTCATTTTTTATATACTTTAGTTGGTTTGTAATATCCTTGGCACGTAGATGACATATAGTTCCGCTGTACTCTCCCCTTAATAGCTCAGTACTCACTCGATGATGACTCGGTCCCTATACTCGTCTATGTTAATCCTTCTAGTACATCGACTAATTCAACCTGGTTAATGAGATTTATCTAATAGAGTGGTTTTATTCTACCTGCCCCCTACATGTTGTATAGAAACTGTCACTGCAAGTTACGTAATCTTTTTTGTAAAAATGAAAACGAAAATGTTGACAGTGAAAACGAAATTTCTTCTCTTCATCTCCGATCCCTTTACACTGTAATATGGTACATAGCACTAGCCGTACAGTACACCTTGTTTTCTTAGATTAATATGATCCGTCTCAATGTCTGGCTTTTGCCTTATTCATTATCAAGAACTATTTTGTTTTCTTTTGGCCCCAGAATATGGCCACAGAACAGTTTCGTGTTAATGCAGTTGTTTAATTACAGCCATTCAAGAGTATCCTTAATGTTTTCTCCATGTGTTTAATAGTTTTTTTTAGTGTGGTATACGAAATGCCTTCTTGAATTCACACAGGATTTGCTCCGCTTCCCACCAGTTTGTGAATTGCTGACCAAATGATTCTTAATTCATTGCAATTTGCCAGTATGTTAAGGTTTATTCTATATTATTTTAACGGCTTGCATTTGTTTGATAACGCTTATAGGTCACTTGGCTGTCTTAACATATAATTATTTCCTTATTTGGCTAGCTCTCGTTGGCTAGAATATTGTGATGTAGTTGTTTAGAGCTAGATTCGTGGTCTGACTATAAAACTAGCCCTCCGGAGTCCCTCCTGAGTGTAGTAACCAAACTATTTTTGGGAAAGGGATTACTAAATCCTAAATCTTTGGGAATAAGATTATCCTCACCGTATACTTTACATTAAAATTTCAGTTTATGTTTTTATTTCTGTGGTGAAGGATTACCAAAACATTACAACTGAATGTTTTCCTCAAACTTTGGTATTCGCATCAGCTTCAAAAGAAAACTAGCAAGAAAATAAGAAGCTGTAGTTTCCTTTGTAAAACATTATTCTAATCTCAATAGGCCGATTTACACTTATATGCAGTTCATGTTAACACGACATTATCACTTCTTGTTCACATTTGTATTTACTAATTGTTGTCACTTTTGTATGCGTAAAATATTCAATTATTATCATTACGAATTCTGTATTCAAAAAAATTATTCTGAACCCAACATGTTTTTTATTCTTTTTAATGTTTGTGTGTGTAACAACTCGTGCATCACTTAAACTTTCTGTTTCTCGATGCAACACAAATATCCCCTCCATAAAACTAGTTTTTAGACTTGAAAGGAAGACTACAAAGTCAAGTATAAATACATGTGTGAACTCACAAAATAGTTGAGCTCTTTATATCATAAGAAATTACGAACAAGTTTTCTTAAATTTGCCCTGCTGTAAATTTGTAATTACATATGAGAATAGTTTTTTGCCAAAGCTCCACAAAAATATAAAAGTTTGGGAAACATTTAATGAAATTATTATTTATATTCGCTACGTTTTGCGGATGTGTAGTTTATAGGGATAAAAAAATTTCTTATGGGATAAGCTGGTGCTGGTAGCCCTACAGTCAATTTGAGTCGTCAAAAACAAAAAAATTAATTAATAAATCCATATCTAAATCAAATACAATTGTTGCAGTGCTACATAAGTTCTAGTTACACCATCCAGCAAGTTCGTGCATAGTGTTTTGTCTCTTTGTTTCGTCCCTATACAAAGGAAACTACAGCTTCTTACTTCAGTGAATGGGAAATACGAAAAATATACTTTGTTAAATACAAACCAAGAGATCTTTTATTAAGTTTTTGATATATTTTTTTACGTCATTAATAAGTAGACGTTTCAAGACAATAATAAGTGATAATTTTTTAAGTTTTCTGGTTTGTTGAATAATCTCAAAATTGATAGAAATAACAAAAAAGCAGCTGCTCAGCCCTCATCTGAGGGCCAGCCGCCGCGCAAAAAAGGACGTAGATCTGCTCATTCAGAAACTGGTGAGACTTTAAATTGTCTCATATTATATTAAAAAATCTACTAACTCTTTAGAATAAAATATTTTTCCCCCCCCAATGTATTTTTCATCGGAAAGAAACGTCAACTTTCTCCGCCTCGGCAAATCAATTTGGTACATCAGCGATTAAAGGATCTTCATCAACCGATAACAAAATGCAGCAATCTGTGTCGAACCATCAACAATCTGCATCAGGCAACTCAGGTGAAACTGAGTCTACAAGCGAATCAAATGGACATTTTACGAATGAAGGAGGGCATTTAGAAAAAAATGGATCAGCACGCAATGGCTTTAATCAATTTACTAAATCAACCCTAGATAAAACGAATCAAGATATAGTACGATTAATCGGGCAATATTTAAAAAATATTGGCTTAGATAAAACTGCTGATGTATTAATGCAAGAATCTGGGTGCTATCTGGAACATCCCTCTGCTACAAAATTTAGGCAACATGTATTATCTGGTGATTGGACAAAAGCTGACAATGACCTTAAGGTAATTTCATTTATTTAACATATATAATTGGTATTTGAATTTGTATACGTAACAAAAGAAAATAACTATAAAACTCATTAATTGCCAAAAATCTTTCTAACTTAAACACGAGTTGAACTTAATAACTCTGGGTTGTACTTATTAACAATAAATAACTGAAGTCAAACCAGTGAATTAAATTAAAAGCTATATGTTAAAAAAAATGTCATTGAACAAATGACAAGACTTTTTAGGTATAAACGTAAAAATTTGACCCTAAAATAGTTTATAACAGAGTATCTCAGATATTTATATATGTAAAAATTAAAATTGTTATACGGGCCATTATTATTGCACACATTCATCTTAGAGTTGGATTCGATTTTTTGGTCTAAAGAATGTTTTTCGATTAGCCCTTGTATATACAGACGGGCTAAATTCCAATTATGTAATGATTGCAGATGTTATTAAAATATTAATAATTAATGCTATTTATTTCTTTAACTTTTTTATTTAAAATTTCTTTTAAAGTTTCTTATTAGAATGTCAATGTCATTGGCATGTCTTGTGTGTCATACCAGCATTAGTGTGTCATTAGCAGTAATACATGAACAATTCACAATAAATTTGTGATAATACTCGACTGTCTGAATATGATATGACACCTAAGATGTCTTGCGATAATACGGATTTTATGACTTACGAAAATATGCATCTATTTAATCCATTGAGTTCTAAACGATGAATTATCAAAATCTTTCATATCAAGAAATTAACCTATTGGTAGAAGAATATTGTCAATTATCTTAACCAGATTTTGTACACTGGTGTAGATTTACTCGGTAGATAGATTGATTTTATTATTATACTTCCCATGTAGTATGGTTAGTTCCCCGTTATAGTGTGATGTACATCATATTCCAACAGAAGCCGTTTGTTGCTGTTTCTGTAAAAGTTCGCTAGGTTCTTTCTGTCTGACATAGGTTATAAGGTGAGCAAATGATGATAACCTGCACAAATAACGATCTGCGCAGGTGTCTACTGTAATATTTTAATAAATATGTAAGACCTTTTTTGAAAGAATATACTACCTCTGAGTTTTACGAGAGTCTCAGATTCGCAGAAAGATTAAAAGAATAATGTTGCTATATAAGCAATACTTCAGGGAAATTCTTTACCTACATTCCTTTGAAAAAATGTTCATTACATACATTTGTGTGCCAGTCGAATACTTCTGTTATCTGTTTGGGAGATAGTTATCAAAAACTCAACGGCTGAGTTTTGTTTGTTTACCCTTTGACTTCAAATAGTTTTTATTGATAAGAGCATATTTTAGAATCATTTTTGAAAAATTAAAAAAAAATATATAAACAAATTCAGTCAACTTTTATCCACTATCCATTGTCAAGTAAGTTCCGTAAAAAGATTTATAACAATAAATTTGAGGCTCTCTATGTTTTAAAGTACGTCTCATATAACGTTTTCAAACACAGTTCTGAAACTAAAATTGAGGTACCTTACTGATTAAATTTAAAAAAAATGCAGATTCCGTGTTTTAATTTAACTAATTTTATTTTTATTCGTAATTTACATTATGTTAAACATACAAAGTTTCTCAAATTGAGCTCCATCTCATACAAGTAAATATTATTTGTTCAATTGTTTTTATTCTGTTATTTGTTCGCAAATACTCTCTGATTTGATTTGGTATTCCTTTGCCTTTATTATAATTAAATTTGAATATACTAGCTTCTTCATCTTAACATATTAACACCTTAGTAGCAATGGTAAATGGTTTCTACTATTTCGTTGACTGGTTGAAACTAAGATCTGACTGGTCATTGAACCAGTATACTCAGTTTCGGCCAAAGAGAGCTGTGGTCTCTGAACGGGACCACCCAGTGCAAACTAATTCCCACTAGCTTTACTTTACACCTCATATAATCTTGTTGCAATGTAAATTGAAGCTTTAAAATGTTATGTAGATTTTCTCAATACGTAAGTTAATTAAATTTATGTATTCACTAGTGGAATGATAAGAATAAATATTGTTTTTAATTTACAATGCAGGAATTGCAGCCAATTATTGAAAAAAAGAATTCTAACTTTGTCGAAATGAAATTTTTAATCTTGGAACAAAAATACCTTGAATTACTAGAAGATGGTCGGCCTTATGATGCATTGCATGTATTACGGAATGAATTAACACCATTGCAACATAATATTAGCCGTGTCCATCAATTATCTTCTTATATGATGTGTTCAAATAATCACGATCTCTATCAAAGAGCTAATTGGGAAGGTAAGGGAGTTGTGTCGCGTTCTCAAGTCATGGAACGATTGCAAAGCTTTTTACCGTCCTCTGTTATGTTACCACCTCGAAGACTTGAATCACTTTTAAATCAAGCGGTTGTATTACAATCAGATAAATGTGTTTGCCACGGAATTGCATGGGATACAAATTTACATAACATCTCGCTTCTGTCTGATCATAGTTGCACAATGGATGGTTTCCCTATGCAAACTTTGCAAGTTCTTACTGATCATTGTGACGAAGTGTGGTTTTGCAAATTCTCACCAGATGGTTTAAAATTAGCAACTGGCAGTAAAGATTTCACAGTTATAATATGGGATGTAGATCCACATAAATTAATTTTAAACAGCAGACGTTCTTTAGATATACAATTTCAGCATGGCGTATCATTTGTAGATTGGAGTCCAGATTCCAAGCTTTTGCTTGTCGGTGGTCCAGAAGATTGTCCTGAAATTTGTGTTTGGAATGTTGAGGAAGCAAAATTGGTTATAAAAATGTCGCATGCAATGGATGACAGCTTATCTTGTGGAGCATTCAACAAAGACGGAACACGATTTGTTTGTGGCGGTGTCCGTGGACAGTTCTATCTGTGCGATTTAAATGGAACTGTACTTGAAAGCTGGGAGGGTGTGCGAGTTAATTGTTTAGCTTTCCGATCTGATAATAAAACCGTTTTAGCTGCCGATACACATCACCGTATTAGAGGGTAATTTTCATCCTTTGTACTTAATATTATAAGCATATTTTAGTAAACAAATGTTTTTTAATTTATGAAGATATATTTTCGATAATCCCCGGTCCGACTTCAAGTTAATTCATGAACAACATCCAATTATGACATTTAGCATTAATTCAGAAGATCGTTTGGCATTGCTTAATATTGCTACTCAAGGACTACATTTATGGGATCTAGAAGATAAATGTTTAATAAGACGTTTTCAGGGCGTAAGCCAAGGAAATTTTACAATTTATTCATGTTTTGGTGGTGTACGTGAAAGTTATGTAGCTAGCGGCAGTGAAGATTATAAAGTTTATATATGGCATATTAAAAGAGAGGAGCCACTAGCTAAACTTGTGGGACACACCAAAACAGTTAACTGTGTTTCGTGGAACCCGGCGTTTCCATCACTTTTAGCGTCAGCCTCTGACGATGGTACAGTTAGAATTTGGGGGCCAAAACCATTACAGCAAAGTAATAACTCGGAAAGTGATGAATGTTCATCTTGCTCTTCTTCATCATCGTGGAATATGACTTCATAAAAAATTTAAATAACAATACATATAGAATTTTATTACGTATATATATATATATATATATATATATATATATATATATATATATACATATATATATATATATACATATATATATATATACATATATATATATATGTATATATATATATATATGTATATATATATATATATATATATATATATATATATATATATATATATATATGTATATATATATATATGTATATATATATATATGTATATATATATATATATATATATATGTATTTATATATAATATATATGTATATATATATATATTATTTCTTTTGTTTATATAATAAATAATAATATATGTTGTGACACTTTGTAATGAGAAAATTTTCAATTAATTATAATAAAATAGGAATGTAACCTAGAATTTAAGATCATAACCATATTAATTAAATTTCAAAACATTTTGTCAAGTCGGAATATTTCTGTAATTTTGAAATAATTTAATAATATTATTTTCTTTATATAGAGGAACATAAATAATAAAAAATAATAGTTTGACATTAATACAAATGTGAACAGGAAATATAACATTTATTTGAAACTGTGGGTTCATTAAGCCACACAAATTACAAGTCCAAAAATGTATCTACAGAAATCATTAAAGGAATTACATCATTTTGGTGATTTGTAGAAAAGCTTAGTGTTGTTTTTTCTGTTTCAGCATAGCAATCATGATTTAATTAATCTGAATGATCTACGCTTCGATACATTATCAATTTGATATTAACAAAAATGACTACAGTAATAAAATGTGTGTACAAGTCAAATTCACCTTATTGGAACGTCAAATTCACCTTATTGCACTTGGAGTTTAAACTTCTACAAATCAAATTCACCTTATTGAAAATCAAATTAACCTTTTTATAAATCAAATTAAATTTTTTTGCAAATCAAATTCAACGTTTTTTGGAAATAAAATTCATCCTTTTAAAAAACCATTTTTCCAAAAAGAAGAATATTTACACTATCAAACAGCAGAATGATTAATATTTAATATTTATCCTTGGAATATCCTAGACATATTTACTATTTCCTTTCAAGTGACATTTTGAACATTTAAGAACTACAGTGGATATGTATCTATAAACATAATAAGTCATCGATAAAAGAATAAAATCGGTCTTCAAGGGAGAGGTTCTTAATTCCCACCACTTGTAAACAACCATACCGAGCGTAAGCTTTAATAATTTATCATTTATCTCGACTTGCAAAATCTCGCCAAAATATGCATTTATAATACCTTCTAAAAAAATTCGACTGGAAAAATGGAAGCAATTCATTGCTAACATAATATGTTGTTTTTTTAAAAGTATTCTTTAAAATTAATCGTTTTCCTATATAAAATATACGGTAGTAACCTTAAATATTTTATATAAACCGACAAAACAAAAAAGTTGGTTTACTCGAAATCACTTAGAATGGATAATGTGCGTTTTGGAATACGCCCAAATTGTTTATTAATCCACTTCAGATAGTTTTACAGCCAAGTTGGATTGAATTCGGACAGTAATCGTCAATTCGTTAACCGGATTAAATAAAACGTAGGCTAATTTGATAAGACTAATTACAGAGGTTCATGAAATAAAATAGTGGTATTCCTTTTGCTTATATGTACATATTTATAATAAAATAATCATTTTATTTAAATTTATAAATCATTTTAAATACGAGTATTTTTTTAAAAATACGTTAGCTTCCATAATGATTTTTCTTATACTTTTTGTATGAAAATTAAAAATTACTATATTTGCTTTTATTATTCATAAATAAATAAATAATTTTTTTTGCAATATTTGTCGCTTTAATTACATATACAGGTAATACTGCATTTTATTGTCCGAATTATATAAAATATACTTTAAGGTTTCATTTATTGATCTTTTTATTAGAATTAAATAATAATTTACATTTTACTTTATTTTATTTAAATAAAATAACAATAAATTACATTAAAACAAAATATTTGAAGTAAATTACAATTATTTTCTTCTTGTAGTTTAAATTATATCTTTCACTTTCCTTAAATGGTATAAATTACTAATTATTAATAAAACTATATTAACACAATAAATAATATATTTGGTAAAATGTTTAAATTCTCTAAGTATGAGTACAGCATTGCTGGGATAAATGTTTTGGAATTTGAACAGAACTAGACCGTCTGACACCTATAATGGAAAAACAAATTTGTTAAAAATAAATATTGTTATTTTATCAAAATAATAGTTTAAAATAATAATCTCCTTATTCCAGTTATCATAGGAATATATTTGGAAATCTTCCTGGTCGAAAATTATTACGTATTCTAGTTTTCGAGGTAATAGAAATCATTTTTGAGGGAATAAGTTTATTTGTATTCTAGAAATTAAATTTAAAATATTCACATACATGTAAAACATTTATAATCGTCATATTCTTTAGCTGATAATTTATTGTTAATTTTGGGAAATTGTACAGATTTTTCATCAGAGTTTGTAGAATTTTTAGAGGTGTCAGTTTCTTCTGAACTACTGACTTGTGGTTCTGAATGTGTATCATCTGATGGTGATTGAGTAATTTGTCTATAAAATGTAATTAATATATATTATTAATTTATATAAGCACAAATTTTTCTCAAACACAATTATCAATTAATTACAATTCATATTCTAATGCTTATAATATATACCTTTGAATTTCACACCTCGGTTTTTTAATTGGCTTACATATTTCATCATCGACAATGATATCTTCATCACTTTCATTATTGGCTTGATTCTTTTCAAAATAATTAATTTCTTCACATGAATCAGCTATGTATAACTCGTGAGTAGTAGATGGCAATTCAACTTTATTTTTCTCTAAAATAATGAACGCAGAAATATTTAAATTCTATTAGTTATTAAAGAAAATTTAAAGTTCACTTTACTGGGGAACAGTACAGGGTTGGAAGTGCAGTTAACATATTAATTTGAACGTACTCATTTTATATGGATTCCGGAAATATATTTCTTTGTACTAAACAAACTTTTTTAATGACAACAAGCTAATATCTTTTCATTGTTGTTACCAGAGCCTCAATCGTAATTTTTACCAAAAATACTTCTAAAAATATATTTCATAAAAAACAATTTAATACGTAAAGTGGTATGCAAAACTGGTATTAAAGCATTTCGCAACATAATGCCAGTTAGAATAAATCAGGGTACTGCCGCTGGATTTCCCCAATATTGGTTTTGAAAATCTAATTAGCTAAGTAAATATTCACCATAAATAACAACATTAATCGTGAAAAAAATCCCATTGGTATGAAAACTACTGCGTGGAATTTCTAATAGATATTTACATAAATTTATTTTTAATTTTCTTACTCCTACATTTAATATATTTTCGATTCTCAAAAATATATCATATTTCGGTTAATTTTTTCTTTTATTATTTTATTTATAGTTCCATAATATTTTAGTGATTTGTATTAATAGAAATGATAGCAGAGCGTAGAAATTTGTATAATATCAGAAAAGTTGAGCTATAGCCTAAGCAAAAACAAAAATTGAAAAACTTTATGATTTAGTTGGTTCCATCCCGTCTGAGGCAATGATGTACCGGTATTATTAATTTAAATAATGTAATTTTAAGTCTGAGGAAAATGTTAACGATTGAAGCTATTTGCTAAAAACAAATATTTCAATAATAAAACCATTAGTAATTAGTTGGTTGCAATTCGTATAAAATTTGTTTGTTTGTTCAGAATTCGTATAAAATTTGCATTGCAAGAGAATATTTGTATGAAAATTTTTTATTCAGCATTAAATTTATAACATTAAAATATACGTGCATTTAATGGTAGTTAATTTATAAACAAATAATATTACCATTGTTACACATATTGATTTCCCAAAAATTATTAGAATTTGAAACTCCATCTTCACTATCTATCGCTGTATAAGCATTTGCATCAATATTTCTTGCAGTTATGTCTGAACCAGAAACACATTCACAATTCACATCCATATCAGCTGCAGGTGGTTTATTTTCTTCCTTCATTTCATCCTATTTTGTTTTATAAAAAATATAAATTTATATAATTTACTTTTAATTGACACTAACTAATTATACAAAATACCATATCTTTTTCTGAATCGAAAGCAAATTTTCTACGACATATTGGACATGATCGACAAAATAAATTCTCCATAAAAAATAAATCTCGGCCGTATTTTCTTTTACGCACTTTAATTTTAAAACGTCCTTGTCTATTATTTTGAATTCTTTGAAATGTCTTCAAAAAAGATTATATTTATGATTTTTCAATAAAATTAAATATGTATAATAAATATAGAAAATACCTCCCAACGATTATTATTTGGTCTCATCACATTATCGGCATTTTGATACATATGAATATCAAAATTTCGTTCAACTCCACAACTTAACTTATACAGTCTATCAAGTTCTGTCAAAAAATGTGAATTCCAATCTTCTGGTGATAATTGAATTCCACATACTGGACAAAATTCCGTTATATATCCACGATTCTGTTTGGAAGATGTATGAAATTCTAGAATTAAGAAAATAAATTTTATTCCATTGCTGTTTATCGAATATCTTATTTATAAATCTATTAATTCCCCAAGTTTATTTAGTTATTATAATATATAGGTATTACAAAACTGTGTTGCTCGACTGGGGAGCATAGGGCCTTCAGTGCAGATTTTATGTTGTTAAAGTTTCTTAATATTTTTTATTAAAATTTGGACCGACTAATTTTATATAGATTCCGCAACTAAATTTTTTTATAGTGAAATGATATTTAGTCTAATCTTAAAATTAGATTTTATTGTAATCTTTTAACTGGTAGTCATTTAAAGCTAAATAAACTTCAACCAACATCATTGTCTCGTTCTGGAAGCATAAATATATCTACTGGTCACCGCCGGACTATATTATGTTATAATAATTAATTAAACACTCAAATTACATTTTCATTAACTTGAATAAGAATTCCAATTTCAAGGAAAGCACAGAAAGATTGCGTGATCCTATTCCTTGAAGAAAATTATTTTCTAAAAGTATCACTATGAAGAAATTAAAATGAAAGAAACTTATAACTCATTTAAATTTGTTGCATAACTTCCTACATCGTTTGCCCTACACTCATAAATCTAAAACGATGTGATCGGTTGACAATACTTAAAATATTTGTATTGCTACATACTATCGATTCAATAAGTCTAATAATTTCTACACTTAATATTAAATCATAAATCCAATAAAATATATGAAAACAATTAATAGATGGTGCAGAATTGCAACAATAGAAGCTACAAATCCACATATATTATTCAGATAACTTATAATCGTTTATCTCTACTTAATATTTATTTATTTTCTTAAGAACATCTTTCTATAATCGAAATATTTTCGGCTCCTATTAAAATTTGTTATATAAAAACTAGAGCATCCAAAACTAGAGCATCGGGGAAACCCGATCATTTTCTGAAACCGAAAATCGGGATAAATTAAGCAAAATTTTCCGGAAGAAATGTGTCGGTTCTGGATGCTCTAATAAAAACAATTTGAGTTTATTATTCTCTTTTGTGAAGTGAAGTCAAAGTGATCGAATATTGAAAAATTTGCAGGCAGCATTCAATTTAAGCGAAGCTTGACAAATAAATAACAAATAAGTACAATTAATTAACAATATAAAATACGCCAATTAATTGACAATTTTATCCATTTTATCTAATATTAATTCATTTATCTAAATACTTTTATCTTCCAATATATTGATGTTTTTTCATAAAAATACAAATTTCTTGAAATAAATATTTCTTATATCCTAAATTATGTTATATATAGTAACATATTTAATGAAAATTATAAATATTTATGACAAGAAATTGGTATTTTTATGGAAAACAATGTTTTAACTCAACTATTCCAACCAATAAACAAAAATATTATAATGGAAACACAAATATTTAAAGATTGTTAACAAGCTGAATCCATATGGCGAAAATAAAAAATTCTGAATTTCAAAGAAAATAGATTCAATAAATTTGATTTTATCAAATTAATGTAAATTTAACTTTGAATATATTACAGATACAGATATTTTATTTTTAGATTAAATTGTGATATTAACAAAATTAAGCATTTAAGAAAATAACCCTATTTTTAACCGAAATAAAAACCAACTTTCGAAAATTTTATATAAAAGAATGGTACAATTTTGGACAGGAAATAATACAAAACCTGAAAAAGTGATTGAATAAAGAAAGTCAAAGGTAAAATTGTTATAATCATATAATATTCCGTGTAATCGCACTTCTGTTTACTGTATTAAACGTGATTTTTACTCAATTAAAACGTCAGTAAAAAAAAAACATTAGGTTTGTGTTTTAAAAACTGACTTTAACATTCACGTCTTCCGCTTCTGCGGAGAAATAAAAGACGTTATTTCCAATTTTTCAAACTCAATCCATCATATTAAATATTAATATATTAAATTTTTTTGGGGATATATTAAGCAAGGTATTAGTTTTTTGTCAAAATGGTCCTTTTTAATGACATATATTTTAACTTGTTGATATTATACGTCATTTGCAATATAATTTTATTATACAACTGCAATAAACTGAGAAAATATATCACAATTATGGAAATTCTACAAAAATTATGTTACTACATACTTATAAACATCATATTTTGTTTATTAAATGTCAATCTGGAATATAATATTAGCTAACCAAAATATTAACTGAAAATTTTAATCTAAACTAAATATTCCAACTATGGTTTATTCATTTAGTTTCTATATTACATAATAAAATCTATTACTCACGGCGTTTGTCATTTGCTTCTGAATTATTTTTTGCATTAGCATCTTTTTCATTGTCATAGTCCTGATGTCCTTCTAATGAATCCTGTGATGTACATGTCGGACTCGTAGAAGTTGTACGAAAAGATTCCGAACCGCTAAATAAATTCTAATTTCAAATATGTTAAATTTATGTATTTTAGAAAGTTTAATATAGAATTGAATAATCTAGAAGATAGATATACTATATAGTAATAACTTACTTGGTCTATGGGTATTCCTATATATTTTGGCGGTGTAAATGCTGAAGAAAATTGCAAATTTGATAGCATTGTCTCTGACATTAATCTTTCATTAGCGAAAAAATTACCGGTTGAACTATTCGCTAATAATGCTGGATTAAACGATTGTAAAAGTTGAGGTGGAAAATTATGAAGTAGATGTGTACCATAACTACCCATTATTGACATATTATGAAATTGTTTTGCATCTGGTATCTTGAAAAAAAAAATATATATCTTCAATGAATAATAATCGTAATAATAAATTTGAAATATTAATAATAATTATTGTATTTTCTGGATGTAATGTAACACCTGAAACTAAATAACCAATATTAAAAGTTTGTGTTAAAAAAAATCTAATTATTGTATTTTCTGGATGTAGTCATAAATTAATTTAATTTTAATTTTTATAGAACAGTAAATTGCTAAATTATTTTATACCTAAAATCAATTAGATTTTTTTTAAAACACACTTTTAATATTGGTTATTTAGTTTCAGGTGTTACATAAAAAAAAAAAAAGTTTAAGAAAAAGTAATTTTCGTACGAAGAGTGATGTTCAGATTGAAGATCAATCAAATTGTAAAATTTTTAATCTCAGTTCAGGAATTAATTTAAAGAAATATCTTTTGAGAAGCCATTTTAAATTGATCAACTTAGTGTGAATAGTGTGATATTAATTACTACAATCTATAAAAAGCCACTCTAAAACCGAAACTACAATCTCAAATTGCGATAATTCCAGTGCATTTTTTATGCTGTTTAAAAGTCAACTTTTATATTTTGTTTCGGAAAACGGAAATACATTTCTATTATTTTTTTTAACTTTATTACGGCCATTACAAAAAAACGTGTCCCATCTCGACTCCATTTATATCAGGTTCCATTTAGCAGGAGTGTGGCAAGGTATTTACCCAGGTCGTCGGTCGATCACTAGATGAGCTGTTATATATTTACCACTTTCTTAAAAAAATTTTGTAATTCGTAATGTAATTTGCATCTTCGAAACACAATGATTAGGTGATTAAGCAAACAAAGTAAAACAGGTACCAGTGGCACTTGCTTAAATTTAAACGCAATGAAAAATCCATAAAATTTTCAATTATGGCAATAAATTTCTACGTTTTCTGATACGGAAATGAATCGGTTACATTGGTAGCTAAACCCAGGTTACAATAAATAAAATATAAACATGTAGCAATCATATTGGCCGAAACGACAAGTCGACAAGTGCATAAAAGGGTGCACTACAGATAAAACCCATAAAAAGGGTTATGAATCAAGGAAAATCAGGGTTAAATTAAACAAAAAATTTAATTTTCCAATAAAACGAACGGTAACTTATTATATTTTCAAAAAATTTAAATAATTCAAAAAAATAACTGAAAATTTTATTTAAAAATTACTCAAAAAAATAACTTTTTTACCAAAAAAAAAATATTAACTCATTCTACTTTTTGCATTATTTAAATCAGTTGCAATTTGGTCGTCGGTCGATCATAGTTAAAAAAATTCTTCTCGGCAGTAATTAAGTTTTTTTGTTTGTGATTAAATGTGATATTAAATTGTAGTGATTATAAAAAATTGGTTTTCAAATTTAATATCATTTAATTTAATTGTAAAATGTAAATTTTATTAATTATTTCATTAATTATTTAAAGTGCGTAATTTTTTGTGTTCATTATTATTTCCTTGTGTTTAGCTGCGGTTTAGAAAAAAAATAGAAAATTACTTAATATTAAAAAAGCTCAAATAAAAGGAAATAAACGTATCTCTTTAAATTAAAATTCTTCATCAATAGATATATACGCTTTTTCTATTAAGGATTTTGTAAAAATTAAATGGAATATTTGTATGGTCTAGATAGAAGATAAAAGAGTGCCATTGGTGTTTTGGGGAATATATGGATCAACAAAAATAATTAGTTAACTCAGTTAACTAACTATTTCAGCGTTTTCTTTTTTTAAATATTAAAAATTAATAATTTATTAATGGTTTTGAATACAAATAAGTTTTATGGTGAAATTAGAAATGTAGGTGATATAAAAAAGGCGTTAAATGCTATTTTGTTAAAAAAGTGTATTTTTTTTTGTAAAATAATTAAAATTATAAAAAAAAATTATCTAAAAAAAAGTGAAAACGTCGAATGTTACATTCACAATACATTTCCAATTTCACCACAAAATTTATTTGTATTCAAAACACTTTAATATCAAAATTAAATAAGAATATCCAAATTAGATAAGAAGGATGACATCTTTTTACACATACAACATCAAAGGTAAAATTTTAATTTTATTATTATTTTATTGAATTTACGGATATAAATCTTATAAGCAATATTCTTGCTAAATTTTAATGATTTTTTTTTGCTAAATTTTACTGATTTTTATGCTAAATTTTACTGATTTAACAATTGGCTAAACTTAAACTATATAAAAATTCATAAAAAGTTGCATTACAAATAAAACCTAAACAAAAACTACAAAGGTGCATGTATACCTTTTCGAGTAACATAAAGGTATAAATAATTCCTGCGAATACGGGTTAAAAAAAAAAGTAAAAAAAAAATGAAAATAGCTACTGTTATTTATGTAAACTGCAATTGCAATAATGCAATTGCAGTTAACGTGTTTATTTTAACAATTTAGGTATTTTGGACTGGATATGGTGAGTTTTAAAAATTAATTTTCATAAGTCACCATCTCCAGCACACGTTTAATTTCAAATCTTACAAAAATTTGATTATAGGCGTATGGTGGAGATGGTGACTTGAATAAATCATCATCTCCACCATACGCCTAAACCAAAGGGGGGTTTAGGCGTATGGTGGCCACACTGAATCCATTTCTAATGGATTCAGTGTGTCCGCAAACTTTATATTTATACATTATATTACGCTTATCGTTAATACAAAGCAAAAAAACGTTTCTAACGTAATTTTTTCAAAAAGTGGTTTTTGTGAGCTTTCAAACTAGACCACTTATTATATAAAATATTTATTTACCAATGTAGATATTATATCTAAACATATATATAAAAATAATCATTCTATAATTTAAAATGTATTTTTAATAATAAAATTTAGGCAATGAAATAATTTTTATAACCAAAAATTACACTTTTTTTTTATTATATAAATATCAAAATAAAGTCAAAATCATTTTAACATGGTCAGATTATTAAATTGACAAGTCAATAGATTGTCGTATTGTAAAGAAATTCAACAATAAACTGAGTTAAATGTGTCATTTTATTTGTAAAATTGCATTTTATACATATTTAACGTTTTTTTAAGATTCATTTTATAAAATTTTACAATACTGTATTGGTAAAGATTTTCTCAGCAATAGGATAGAGCTATATAAAGATATATAATATATATTTGAAGCATATTAAATAAAAAAATCTAAGTAACTAAAAATTATTCAAACAAAATCACCTGTCAGAAAGTACTAAACCATATATATTGGTTGTTTTTTTTTTCTTGTAAAAATTTCCAAATAAAAAATTCATTGAATTCAATAAAAGAATATTTTGGTGTAATTTCCAAATTATAACACAATGGTGTCACTGCAAAGTCGAACTATCTTGTGTGATAAAATATCCGAGACAAACAACTTACAATGACTATTGTTGCCAAAGGATTAACAAAAACATGCTATATACTAGCATAAAAACAATATACGCTTTGGCATGTGTAAAATTTGTATAAATTGCTTCCACAATCAAATCACAGTAGAATAGGGTTTTTTTTTTAAAACAAAATAATTGAGATTAATGTTTTCAATTTGTGTATAGTTATTTGATTTGTTGTTAGCAAATTGCTGCTAGAATTGTAGTATTTTTCTTATTTTAACTGCTGAGATACTAAAATAGATACCACGGGCGGAAATCGAACTCATTACCTATACTACACCGTAGCATAGAGCACTAGAACTACCAATAATCAATTGTTAAATCACAAGTTATTTCGTTTCAATGTTTAATTTCATCACATTTCCTGAATTAAAGGCAATTGATTCAGGAAATGTGATGAAATTAGTCAATATTGTGACAATCAATAATTAATTAATATATAATCTAAATTAATTATTAAGTGAATTCTATTTTATCATAATATAAAAAGAATTTATTAAATAAAAAAATTATTAAAACATAGAATATACTAAACTAAGTTGAATTGATGACAATTTATTTACCAAAACTTTGTTATAATTTGTTGTTATGCAAATGTTAGTCTATGTAAATATGCAGTAGTTTTAAAAAATAATTATTTGTAATTGTAGATTCAATAGTAACTAATTCGACATAATAAGAATTTTAAATGATTTTTGAGAGACATAAAACTATGATCTACTAGAAAAATCAGCTACAAATAAATTCAACTAATAAGCATAAATTCTATTAAATGTATTGGTTAAAAAATAGTTACCCTATTTAACTGTGTTGGAAATTGTAAAAAAATATGCCGAAAGTGCATTCAAAAATATTAGTATATATAGATAAATATATAGAGATATATATAGTTATATATTTAGAAATATAAAATAAATTTAAACAATATTAAAACATTTTGGTTTTTCTATTCCTTTATATTACATTCTTGAATAATTTATACAGCGGCTTAAATTTCAAGATATGATCGAAACCGAAAAATGGATACCACATATATGTACATAATAAATATATATTTTATTGTGGAAATGTCTCAATGATTTCAAGTTTCAAAAAAAAAATTTCAAAAAAAAAAAACAAGAAGCATATTAAAAATTGTGAACATTATAAATGTTTGTCGATTTATTACTCAAACAAATTGATTTTCATATTTTTATATGAAACCGAACTGTTATCTTAAAATGTATTTAAGATAATATAAAATATATAGATACATATATATATAAAAACAATATGTAATGAAAAAAAAAAAAAATATTGCATTGTTTTGAAACATTAAATTATTTATTTATGTATTTTTTTATTATTGTAATAAAGTTTTTTTAGTTACATATTTTTATAGTTACTATAGTAACAAAGAAAAGATATTTATTATTAAATTATATATTAATTTGCTGTTATATTCTACACGGAATTATATTACCAACAAAGTTAAATAAATTTATATAATTGTTAAACTAGTCAACATTGATAGTTAATATAGAAGTTAGAATAATATGTGTAAGAGAATACCATTTACAAATCAAAATATCTTAATAAAGAAATCAATAGAGTTTTTATAGTATAAACATTGAATTCAAGTTAGGCTTGTCAAGTTTTTTTGTACCATTAAACTGACCGTTAATAGAAAATATGATCGTACAGATAAATTAATATTTACACATATTATGGACAATTGTCATCATTTAAATAATTTAAATAATAATTATAATTAATTTACAAATACAATTCTAAATATTTTTCTATTTTGAAATATTCGTAAAATATAAAGAAATATCAAAAACATAAAAGTTATTTAAATAAACTCATAATCTTAATTTACAGATTAATACTAAATAGTTGATTAAATTGTGACTTTCACACTCAAAATTTAAATATGAATTTTCTTAAAAATCAATTCTACAAAATTTGGTCTATTTAGCCGGCAGACAGATGGACATCATACTAAAAATTTGTTAATTTATATTTGCTCAGGCATTATAAAACCAGGTAATTAGGCATTATTAGTCTTATCTTTTATGTACAAATTTTGATAATTTAAATTTAGCATCATAAGAATACCTCTCTTACAGTAAGAGTCTTAAAATATGTTTACGTAACCATTTGCACAAATATTGTTAATTGGTTAATTAAATTATTACTCTTGCAAGGTATCATATACGAAAAGCTTTAAACTATGGTATTTTAAGGCATTTAATATTTCCATAACAATATTTTAAAAAGTCATTTAATACTTATTAAAAATATGTTTTGAGTAAAAACTATAAGATAACCATATAAAATTATTCCAAATCATAGCAAGAAATCATATAATTTCAATGTACAATAAAATTGCAGCACAGTATATTTGCAATATTCCGGTATTATGCTTAAGGCATAAGCCAAATTGGGAATTGCAAGATCGAAGTGTAAAATTTATTGAAAATATAAAGAGAATACTATTCTGGCAAAAAATGCAATTGATAAGCAGAAATAAAAATTGAATTGAAAATATTTAATGATATTTTAAACCATAAATATTTCATATGGAAATTTAGGAACAGATGAAATTAAAGCTCTAATAAATCCAATAATAGAATAATCATAACCAATATTACTTATTCATTTAATATAGATTTTTGTGGTACACAAATGAAAATTTTGATATTTTATAGATTTTTGCATTTGTAGTATTCGTATCGTTGAATCTTTGTTTTGAATGAAATGGTCAGATTGGAAAGATCTCTTAATTATTTTTTTTTACATTGCACAAAACACAACAAAAATTAAAAGAATTATTTATATTTTTAAGTGTAGACCAGAAACATGTGTATAGTATGAAAAAAATTCACTTTAATTTGAATATATTATTTTATTATCATATCATTCCATCGCCCAGCAAGAATTATCATACAATATACATTCCATAGTTTACATTCAATTCTTGTGTAATACCATCAGTGGCCAGTCGATATCAGAAATCACATTAATACCGACTTTAGTGGTTTATTTCTAACTACTAGGCATAAAAAAAATTATTTCCAGCAAAAGGATATTTTTATTTGATTGAAATTTTGTTTTCTAAAATTTTCTCTTTAAATATGCATATTCTATGAATGATATTTTTTGAGAATTTAATGTACGTTTTCTAAGATTTTTCTATGTGAATTGAAAATATTACGAAACGTTCATTAAAAATATGAATATCAATTACAGAAGATATTTTAATTTTAAAGATAATAATTCAAATTTGTTTCTAGAAAGTAAATTTATTTGTTTAATCATTCAATAGTTTTTCCTTGTAAAATAAAATTTATCATTTCACAAAATACTAAATTGCAAAGCTGATCTCGAAACGACATGACAAAACTTCTTGCAACAACAAGTCATTATCACTTAGAAAAAATATTACCGCAGAGGCTCTTTAAATGTGGCTGAATAAAAATCTTTAAATGGTATCAAGCTACTAAAAGACCACTAAAATCTAAAGAAATTATCAAAAACTGAGAATAAGGGATATGTGAAAATTTATGAAACATATTTAGATATAATTGTCTGAAACAATCTTATCATAGCGAAGATATTTGAAACAATCATTTCTTCTATAACATCCTATGGTAGCTCAGCATTGACGATACCCTTGCATATACTATGTTATAATTCGTCCTTATGGTCACTCTAGTAAAAAATTACATTTTTGTTTTTAAATTAAATCAAATTTTAATGTTAACTTATTTTTATTTCAAGGTTTTGATATTTCAAAATGAATTTCAAACCTTACAAATTTTTTAATTGAACCTTCATGTTTTTATCAACACATTTCAGCAATTTTTGGATTAAGTACGTATTTAAAATATCTCTATGTACCTAAATATTTATCTAAATAATCAAAAGGCTTTAATTGCCGAATAAATAATGTGTTATAATATTTTATTAGTGGCATAAAAAGTATTTATTTTAAATCAAAAAATGCTATTTATTGTTAAAATTGATAAAATAATACATAATGTAATGGGAATAGCTAAAATTACATTAAATTTAATTTTTCAGTACAAATCAAATAATTTAGCTAAATGTATATATTAAAAGAACATGTGGTTGCAGGCCTATTTGCGTTAAGAAATGTTATTCCTATTTCGGTATAAATTCTATAGAGATTTTTTTTTTTTTACAAATCTGTCGAAATTACAGGAAAAATTTTTACATAAAACTAAAAATTTACTTTACCCTTCACTATAAATATTTTCGATCAAAGTTAACATCTACAAGTTAACATCTCCAATACCATAAACGGAATTAAATTCTAATAGATAAATACTACAAGTTGTTATCTAAAAAATATCATGACATAAAATGAATAAACAATGGATAGTTTAATAAGTAAATTACTTAACAGAAGGATATTGGCACATAAAAGTTTTGGTTATTAATACAACACATTGGTTTATTTAGATATACATTGATCTGTAAGGATCAATGTGGCTGAATAAAAATTTATTATGATCTAAGTTTGGGAATCAAATTTTATTCTTGAATTTAGCAAAATAATGTTTGGCATAATAACATCACAATTGTGTACAAACTCTGTTGAACTCACACAAATTTCTAATTCTACTTTTATAACTTTTTTCAAAACGATTATCTCTAAATCCAATTAATTGTATTAAGGTTTCTAAAGGACTTATAATCACTTCAAATTTTTAAACAAACAACAAAAAAAAAATGAATCCTTTTCGTATTTGAATAAAATAGGAAAATTATTTAAATCAGATATATTTCTAGCAAGTTTTCATATAATTGGGTGCCACAATCTTTTCTAAATATGGTGGTAATAAAAGTGAATTGGAACAATAAATCGTGTTAAAAGCTTGAAAGCTTCAAAATATAACCTCTATTCTTCAACTGTTATTATATTAGGAACATTAAATTGCCTTAACTACTTTAGGTCTTCTAATACAAAATATAAAGCTTTAATTTACCGCGTATATCAGGCTTCACCAAAATTATTACTTATAGTCTTCTTGAATTGTCTTGAAGGTTCAGGAGCCTGTTTTGTTTATAATTTATTTACTTGTTTTGGGAGACATCCATTTGTGTTCCTTGTCAGGAAATATTAATAATTGAAGACTGGCACAATAAAAGTAGATGACTTATTTCGCAATTAATATAGCAATAATATGAATATTTTATTATATTATAGATTTTCCAAGGATTTTCAAAACTGTCCTTTCCAATCTTACTAATTATATACCAAAATTATGGATTATCTAAATTGAGGACTATCATTCATAACAATTAATTTTTAACTGCTTGAAATTATTTAATTATCCATATAATTTAAATATACCATTTTCAGTTTAAATTCAACGTTTTTCAAAGCCAAATGCAACGTATTAAGAAACCTAAATTTTCACTTGATAAAAAATATAACAAATAAACGGTTAAACGGTTAATTGAAAAAAACTACTTTAATAACCGTTTCTTCTAGAAATTATTTGGTTGACTTATTTAACTTTTATATATCTAATATTTTTTTATTATTCAACTTCCATTATTTTGAATTACGTCGACGGAACAATCACGTAAGTCAAGGATGGCCAGTTCATATTTGCGGTCCTTTATGTAATGTTCACACTTTTCAGTTTTATGTTAAGATTTATCAAAAAACATTTCTATAAAGTGAAATAAGTAGCTTTTATGTTAAAAATAATTTATTGTGTTTTTAGATACTTGTTGAGGAATAACAGGCAGAACAAAAAAATATGCTACTTCATAATTTGAATATTGAAAGATTCAGTAGAATAAAATTAGTTATTATTTTGAACTATAATTTGAAAATTTTTAATCAGTACCATTTAGTAAAAAAAAGAGCAGTTAAATTTGAAAATCGATTTCAGATAATAATATATTTGGCATTTGCGCGCGTGAAAAATATTCAAGTGTATTTTATATATGGCAAGTGTTTGCAAAAAATCCACTTTGTGTAAGTGTAAGACATATTTAAGAATATTTATTGTTCGTTAAATCGGATTAGAGGTTGTGTCTAGTCTTGATTTTTTTTTTTTTGCAAATTAATACTAAATTTATTTAATATTAATAACTCCTTCCTATTAAAGCAATCAAAAATAATTTTACAAGGTTTTATTATTATTCTTTAAAAATTATGTCAATAATATTTTTTCAAAAGTACATACATAACTTTTTCTAATTTGAATATTTGAACATAAATTACATAATTTATACTAAAATTGGTAGAGAAAAAAAATTGAAGCTTCACATTATGCTATTATGATTTAATTAATCAAATTATTGCCAAGATTTTAAATTCTGTATATAGGAATGCTCTAAATAACATCACCTGCTGATTCTACAGGAATTTCTTCACTCTTTTGAGCATAAATATATATATATATAAAAAAAAAACCAATTTAAAGATATGCTATGAAAATCAGTTAACTATCCAGTTAGCAAAAATATGATTCAAAAGAAAAATCTGTGTATATCTATAATTCTTTATTTTACGCGCATTCATTTATTATGCGCATAGTTAAGATTTACCAACTAAATGCTTTAATATTTCCAATTGATTTAAAAAAAAAATATGTATACAATTTATGTTTAGAATCTTTAAAAAGACCTTTTAACTTCTCGATTACATAAAACAATATTTTATTAAAAGTATATTTCATATAATTTAACTTTTTATATTATAATTTTTTGAAAACATTAAAAAGCTTATTAAATTTATTATGTTTGCCAAACATAAAAGATATAAATTTTTGATTTTAAGGTGTGTCAAGTATATATATGTTGAAAATTGGGAAAATTAATAACTTACTCTATGTTGCATAGGTCTTTGGTTTCTTAAAACTTCGTGTAATCCTGATGCAGCTTCAGATAGTACAACTAAAGCATGATTTGGTATTTGATTTTGACTAAATGTACTGTTATCCATAATTAATTTTTATTCGGTTTTTTTTAATCACTTAATTTATGAAATATTTAAATTATTGTTTTTGTTAACATATTTTTTTTTTTAAATTTTATATCAAACTATTAATTTTTTTTAGTGTTAATATCACAAAAGTAGAAAATATAATTAAACTATATATGCCTAAATATACTAAATATTTTAATTAAATAATTAATATTTTAAATATTTATAATTTAAATTTATTTATTGCACCAAAATAATATTATAAAACATTAATTTCAAAATAATATATATATTTTTTTTAATTACGTGGACCCAGAATACATCATCATCTATAAGGTTGAAAAGTAACTGATGAACAAAAATTATTTTATTTTAGTTCATGATTCGTTATGATATCAAAGTGCCGCACCTTTAATAAAACACCAATCAAAATCATTTATAATTCTATTGGATAATTTCAACCAATTAGAATAAATGTTGTATTTTAACTTTTGATTGGTTAATAAAAATTTTGTTTGTAAAACAAGCATAAAAATATTTTTTTATGCTTCTGCTTGTGAGATAAAAGCTTTTTATTTGATAGCTTTTATGCTTTTTACCTTTAAATTTGTATCTTTTTATAATATATTTTATATTTTGTGTAATAATTTTTGTGCAAATTTGGTTTGTTGCTCAATTAATTCATATATAAATTTGAACCCAGAATAAGCAGATGTAAAATAAGTTCTAAAATGATGGTTAAGCATCATCATTAAATTTAATTTTAAAAATTTAATATAGTTAGTACAGTTGAATTTTAATAAATAAAATTTAATGTTATGGTTGAAGTGTTTAGTTTAGATAGAAGAATTATCAAACAATTTCACTAAAAGTTAGTTCCACAAGAAGTATGACTGTTTATCTGTATAGTAAATAAGTACAGTACACTCGCAGTTATATGAACTAAATAAAACCATTCGTCCTTTATATTAATGAAAATGTTCATAAGAAATGTTCTTAAGGAAGTGATATTCAATTTTTACAAAACACGATAACTAAATTTTAAGATACTTATTCATTTCCATTGGTAAACATTATCATATTTTCCAAAATACCCCTTTATTTGGTATTGGCATACAACAAAGTATTGGATTTTGAAAAATTTTAAATGTGGATGCTTAGCGAGGTTGTATGTTTAGATTTTTTTGGTTTTTATTATGTTCATTTTTTACAACTAAGGTTTTTCATCTAATTGTTAGAGTCTAGTTAATGTAAAATAATTTTGTGTACATATTATCTGATATTTATAATGTTAATATAAATGCGAGTGCACTGTATATAAAATTTCGTGCGGTGTATAATCGATTAAATTCTATAAGGTTAGAGAAAAAATGCTCATCTATCAGGATTTTATGGTTTATATACATTTTTAATATTTTCTCACTTGTAAAGCAATTTTTTAACATTTAGCCTTATTTATAGAATTAAATTCGAGTAGGTAATTAATGGTCGATAAGTTATCAGTTATATTATCAGTAATATAATAAATACTATAATACCCGAACAGCTTTGATTTGAAATATATATCTTTATAAGGTAATTAAGGGCAAAATATTGAATCATACTCCCATTTGTAATTAAAGTCATCAATTTATCAATATAACTATTATTGATGAACCATAATTTAAATAAATACTGAAATATAAAATAAGCTTATTCTAATTGTGGGCAGTAAGTTTTCGGGAAAAGATTAATATAAAAAAAAAATCAATAAGGAGATATTGTTTTTGCACCTGGGTGACTTACAATACAGTTACGTCCCCGAACAAAAGTTCAACTTCTCAATACATAAATTAATAGGAATTTGTTTTTATTAAAATGAAAGTTTACTTAAGATTTAAAGACCTATAATATTTTAAAATGAAAAATGTTATTCATTCAACATACAACATTTATTTGTAATTATAATTAAATATTTTCAAATTTATTTTCGTTACTGAAATCGTGGTATTTGCAAGTGGGTGGTCGAATGATGCTGTAAAATCCATATAAGTATATTTTGAAGTGTTAAAATCTGACAATATAAGCGTAAAAATAACTTACCTTATTTTTATGCATTTGAGATTATAATATGTTATCAGATATTTATAACTAAATATCTGATAACATATTATAATTGCCGTTGCAAATAAACCTTATTTGCATAAATAATTTGTTGATTAATGATCTGTAATATTTGATATAAAAGTATGTTTTGAAAATAGGATTTAATTACTGCCACCTACTTTTAAATAGGTGGACAGTATAAATTGTGTTTTACCCCATCTAGTGGCAAATGGTGACAAATGTTGATTGCAGATGCTACCACATTGTGTTAAGTAGTTAAACTAAAAATATTCAAATAGCAAAAAGGTGCGTTTAGAAGATAAAGAATTTTATCTTCTAAACGCACCTATTTTAATCCGAACGAGTTTTAAGAGGCCGGTAAAAGTTTTTCATAACTTTTATCTCTACAAGATACAAATTTTTACATTTAGAATGAATAATGAAGGATGTGCACACTTCACAGAGAAATCAGAATTGGAATTCTTGGTGGAGTTTGTTTTCATGGCGATTTCACGCTGATAAAATATATGCTACAGACTAGCTATAAAACCAAAATAAGTATTTATATTTTAAGATGTTGTGCAAAGAGGGGAAGTTAAGTTTATTCTGCTTTGCTGGAACGTTTTTTGTAATATTGTTATTATTGGTTCCTCAACTTTACTTTAGTATAGTTCCAAATAAATGGGAGATCATTTTAAGTGAAATGTTATTATTTTTTATTTTGATAAACATATTTTTAAGGTTAATATTAGAAGGGCTTAGTTACCAGGTAAGATTTATTATCTTTGAAATTTTTATATTAAACTTTTTGCTTTTTTTTTTTTAAAATAGATTGGAATTAGAGCGTCTTTATTAGGTTTCATATTAATATCAAGTTTAATGGTTATCTTCAATGCCACAAAAACATGGAAAAGTTTTGGAATTTACGGAGTCTTTATGGCGATTTTTCATTTTTCAGAATATTTGGCGATAGCATGGTCAAATCCTAAAGCATTATCTACAGATTCATTTATTCTAAATCATTCGCCACAATATGCCATTGCAGCGGTTGCGAGTTGGCTAGAGTTTATTCTTGAAGCTGTTTTTTTTCCTGGTAATTTTAAATAATTTCTTGCACATTTTATTGGATTGAATTTAAAAATAATTCCCAGATATTAAACAATATTACATTTTTTGGGCTATTGGTATTACACTGTGTATTTTTGGTGAATTAATGCGCAAATTAGCAATGATAACAGCAAAAACCAGTTTTAATCACTTGGTAAGCGATGTGAACTATGTACAGTATTTAGATATTGCTCAAAATATATGTATTAATAGGTACAATATGTAAAAAATGAAAATCACAAATTAATCACTCATGGGATATACAGTATTGTGAGACACCCATCATATGTGGGGTGGTTTTGGTGGTCAGTTGGGACGCAGGTTTGTAATCGTTGGTTTATTAACAAAATATATGTTTATATGTAATATTACAGATTCTTCTTATGAATCCTGTGTGCATTGTACTGTATGCTGTTGTAAGTTGGAAATTTTTCAACGATAGAATATATTTAGAAGAAATAACACTTATAAAATTTTTTGGATCTGCTTATTGTGAATATCAAAGGAGAGTTCCAACTGGATTACCTTTAATAAAAGGATATCAAATAGAAACAAGTTTATTTCAGTAATTTTTTTTTGTGGTGCAGTTTTATATAATTATACAACAATTGAGCTAAATGTCAATTCCTAATGTGTGAAGTATATATATAAGATATTTGGACATTTGCTCTATAGCCTATACTAACTACTAACAATATTTCATACTGATCGATTCAGTGTATTTGGACCATTCAAATCAATAGGAAATATACATAACGGAAAAAGCTTTTATTATTACAGTATAGCTTGTTTTTTTAAACTCAGTCCATGAATGTGAGTAAAAATTATAAATTATGTTTGTACATAATTTGAAGAAAGTGTGAGGCAGAATCATGAATGGTCTTAGTTTAAAAAATAGTTTGTGCGACTGAAATAATTATGCGATTCTTTTTTATTCAAAATACAATTTTTCGCCTCTTTTAAATAATGTAAATATACTATAAATCTTTTTAAAAAAAAAGTGTTTTTTAAAACTTTAAATGTTTATTACAATAGTCATATTATTTGTCGTGTACAAAATGAAATTGGATCACTAGCTCTTTCGTGCTGACAACTAAATACGACTCTGCTATAATATTACCACTAGAAAATGGATTTTAAAATTAAATTCAGATCCCTATCAAGTGTCGAAGAGTAAGTTTTGTTGCAGGTAATTTTAAACGCGACTTGTAGAATGATCTAAATATAAATTTGAAAACAAAAGTATTAAATTTTAAATTTAAATCTTTCGCACAATTACAAAATTGATATAGTAAATTATTCACCTTTGGTATCATCGACTATATTGATAGATAATATATTTATTACTAAATTATTGTTATTGCATTGATAAAAATAATATTTTTTTTAAATCTTTTTTTTAAAAATACATATTTTTGTTTTCTAATATATTTGTATATTTTTACATACATATTTTTATTATTATAAATAATCAGTTAAGTTTATTCGACCTGGTTTGGTTATATATTTGTTTATCGAATTTGTATCCTTCTATTTTATGACCTGTACACCTACATCTAAAAGAGAAAACTCCTTAAATCTTAAAATTAAAAATAATTATCAAATCTTGTTATCAAATATTCCTAGATTACAATTTTTTATTAAAGAAAATATTATAGAAATAATTTATTAAATACTTTTTAGAAGTTTTATTTTTAAATAGTTTGTAAAGTAGTTGGGTTTTCGCTATTGCTTTTCTACTCTAGATAAATTTATTCGCAAGAAAATGTAGAAGTCAACTGTAACTTAGATTCAGTTGGTATTATGACGGTATTTAGAAAAATCAAAACTGAAAGAAATTTTCGGATTAATTTTGGTACAGTAATATAACTAAAATTGGACCTGCGCGTGTAATATTGATTTTTAAATTTAGAGCGTAACATATGAAGTTTAAAGAAGTTATTAATCGTGTATCAAACAGGTAGAAATATCTCAAATTTTGTTTATACATAGTTAAAATAAGTATTTATTGTTGATAGAAAAATTGAAAAATGAATTCTTCATTTGAAATGGATTATTCAGAGAAGAATTTTGATTTAGATCATCGAACAAAAGAATTTAAAAATGATAAGGAGCAAATGGACATCTTAGTACTATTTATTAATGATATTCTGAGCAATGCCAAACTTGAAGCTGAAAGAAAGATGGAAATAAAGGTATAATATAACTCAGAAATTCTAAAACAAATAACACAACTTTTCAAAGATAATTATTTAACTAGTAACATGAGAATATTGGTTTTAAAATTGTATATAATGTAAATATAAAATTGGTATCACTATATATTATATGGATATAATATATATACATATATGTATATTGTATATATATATATAATAATAATTACATTTATATATATATACATATATATAAATCAGTGCTTCTTAAACATTACGTTTTGTTTTAAGTTCTTCCTTTTCTCTGGTTATTCGAAATCTGGTGTTCTAAAAATATTTTGTCCAATAAATATTGTGAAAAAGGATAGTTCTCCTAACGAAAAGCCACATCAGGCAAAAGGACATTAATTTAGTAAATGGATATTTAATAAGATAAATATCTTCTACTAGTTATGTACTAAATATAATAATTACATTTGTTGCTTACAGTTTAGATTTCATTAAATTTGACCTGCGAAGATAGTGCGTTTCTCTATACCTTAATAATATCTTAACACACTAAGTTCCTCCTAGGTTATTCAAACACTTGTTAAGTCAGAACTTCTAAATTAAAAATGTTCCTTTTGGGCGAAAATGTTGTAGATGGAGGTGAATTGTTTTCTTGACACCCAATGAGGTCATTCAGATTCAGAGTTTTAAATTCAAATACATATTAAATAACAATTTCTAAAGTATAACAAATATTATAAGAGTACATATAACAATTATTATAAAGTATAACAGATATTGACGATGTAATTTTTGTATAAATTTAGCATGGTTTTCTTAAGATTTTCTTATGGCTGGTACAACGAATTAACACTTTTCTATTTAATTTTTCAGTTTCAGTTACTCCGTTCTGTATATTGCAGATATGATCGATTCAATCTCATTTAAAAATTCTTTTTAGTTATTTTTATTAGTTTGCCAATTAAGCACTTATTTTGTTTTTTTTATGTACAAAATATTATGCAACGTTTTCAACATTAAACTTTGTAATAATAATTGTG
The DNA here is from genome assembly GCA_963932195.1 of Empis livida. Lineage (NCBI taxonomy): Eukaryota > Metazoa > Arthropoda > Insecta > Diptera > Empididae > Empis > Empis livida. Next base: position 4,560,712 of record OZ010647.1, read on the forward strand.
TTGTCTTTATTTTTTTCAGGGCCAACAGTCGAAATCATCTAGATCAAGTAAAACTGGAAACCCCAATTTTATGTTTAGTGTAGTCATAAGTTGTTTAATGATTTTTTTTCGAATAAGAGTTATTTTTTTAATTTAATATAATATTGTTGTTTATAAATTGTCCTAAATTGTTTGTTTATATTTTTTTTTTTTTTTAAATGTTATTTCTATAATTTTAATTTATTGTTTTTACCAAGAAAATAACACCAGTAACTTCACATCATTACACCGCAAAATAACATTCCACAAAAACTAGTAATTGTACAATGACAGAAGAAATGATAAATAATAGATTCTACGAAAAATTATATGAAGTGTTGATAATTAAAATAACTTTTTTTTTTCTACCTTTGCTGGCTCTATTGTCGCTTAATGTTTAATACAAAAATGTTTAGTATAAAATCATTTTCATCAGGAATGAAATAGAAACTGATATTGAAAAAAGAACTCATAAATAACATGTAAGAGAATTATCATTTAAATTGGAGATGATGCTAAATAATTTGACTTTTACCCTATTATTTAAATTAGGATTAAACTCATACTAGTATTTAAAATAATCTCAAATTTAAATGATAATTCTCTAACATGTTATTTATGATTTTTTAAAGTCATCATTTTTTTGTATTCAACTTGCAAAATATTATAGAGTAAAAATAAAATTAAAATTAGCCAACTACTGCATCATATTTGATGGATTTATCTCTTGTTTCCATATTTTTGAGAGCAGCTTACGGTTCTGTAGGAGTTCTGGAGTTCAATTTCAAATATATGCTCTAGAAATGGTGATATTAACAAAATTTTATTATGATGATATTATAACCCAATATTTTAAGTGAAATTTAAAAAATTAATTTTTTACTAACTTTTCCACACATATTGAAATTACTAGATTTACAATGTTGTATGTACAATTTAAGAAGAATAAAAATTAAAGACAATTATATTTTTTTTTTACATTTTATATATATTTTTTTAAATTTTTATTATACCAATTATAATTCAACATCATCCTAATTTATAATTTAATTCCATATAAATATATATAAATTTTAAAATGGATACTTTACAGATTCATTGGCTTCAGCATTCAGAAATGGTAGAATGGCAAATCGAGCAAGAGGTTTTATGATACGTATGTATGATGTTATATGTAATTGTGCAAATACAGCAAAGACACCAGGTCAACGATTTAATTTGAAATCGAATAATAATAATTGAAACAACCACCTGATTCAAATTTAATGAAAAAGTTCAACTATTTTTAAAAAAAAAAACAACTTAAAAATAAGTTTAAATTATAATTTGAGTTAAGTAAATATTGTTTAAACATATTATAACATACTATTATCATATAGTATGTAACTTATTTATTGAATTACAAATTTTTATATATGAATTATACCGCCAAATCTAAATCAATAATTTAGATATCTTATTCCATTTTATACAGCCATATTATAATCTTTATACATACTTCACAAATTTTTTATAATACTCTACAAATTTATTACAAATTTCTCTTCGATGAAATTTAATGATACGTACTTTTATAAGCAAGTAATTGCTTATTTTTATATATACTTTCGTTAGTTTTATATATGGATTATAATTTTAAAATATATTATACTGTAAGAAAATATAACTTTTTAAATGAAATTTTATAAATTATCACTTGAGTCTTAAGAAATATTGCATTGACTAAAAATTAAATGTAGTGCACAAATAAAAAACCGACCTTTTTAATATCGAATTGCTTCATTTTTACCACATTTTGATATTTCTGTTAAAACTTACCATAATTTTCAAATACGAATACTTAATTTTTTTACAGAAGATTAATTAGATATCACTAATAATCCTTTTTATATTTTACATCAAGTTCCTATCGAGCTCTATTAAATTTATACAAATTTTTATTATTTATTTACAGAAAATTAAATTCTAATTTTATTTTTTGTATCTGGAAAGTTTAAAATTAAGAAAGAACACTGCAACTTATTTAACAAGCTAATAATTACTAGATATTACGGTATGGGTACTGTCAATGTAAATATAAATATGCTTATCTATTATATTTTGAATATAGGTGTAGATATTTCTAGCTAATTTAGTAGCTAGAAGTTTTAACCATACCATTGTTTAAAAATATTTTAATTAAGTTTATGTTGAATATACGATACAGATTTTGTAGTTCCATAAATATGTTACATACACAGCAATATTTAAAATGTATGATAAGAACAATTTTCCATTAATTAATTTACAATAAAAATATCTTAAAATTAAGTTTGATTTTCAATAAATAAATTCAATTTTTATTTTTATAGACTTAAAAAAATGTTGATCTAAAATGTGATTATATTTAAATATGATAATATTTATATAACTCACAATACAACCTGTGATTGCAGAAGATCATGAATGTGATCCGCAGCTTTACGCATTCATCCTATATGATTCTTTCCTTCATTTATTTCATTTAACTTTTTGTCAAGTAGAGCCAAGATCGGTACGCATATTCAACAGAATCAATGGATTATTAAACAGATTCTAAAAAAGTGTAGTTATCAAGCCAATAAAAGGTATCAAAGTTTATGGAATTATTAATATACAAAGAGCTGCTGATTATATTAGATTTTAAATTTACATGAAACCAATACTAATTTGTAGTCGGGTGTTAACGCTCGGCGCTCTATTGTGAACCTAAATACCTAACATATGTATCTGAAAAATTTAGTAATAAATGAAGGTACTAAACCTTTAATTTGTTTTCGGCTAGTGAATCTTTATTCTTCATTGGCCGACTTCTATTTCATATATAATCAACGCTGGTGTTCCTATAGGTTCTATTCTTTCCCAATTCTTAATTTTATTAATGATATCCCATTTCTTGCTCAGTTCGATTCATAAGCTTTGCTTTAATGGCAGTATGCTGGATTATAAGTCTTAATATCCCAATTCTGATGTTTGTCAACAGCAGCCATAACTGAAAAAATATTGTGAAGAGAAAAATAATAAAACTTTCGCCAGTTGGTACATTGTTGCATGATCACCCTGCTATAATTGCTTTAATCCACTTTTCTCAAATGAACTTTTAATCAAAATTTCGTAGATCTTCTCAAAACTTTATAATAAATCCACATTGGTAAGATACTGGAATCTAGATGATAAAGTTCAACACAATTAAAATAATTGTTAAAATATAATTTAAAATGGTAACTATGACACAAAAGTTGAGAGGTAATAAAGAGGAATCCAAAGAAATAGGCTGAAAGTAATATACAAAGTTACATACATAGTATCCTATTTACTTACTAAAAACTATGTAACCCAGCTTGTAAAATTAATTTTAATATTCTTGTTCACATATAATTTATATCGACTCATAATTTTGTTGATTAATAACATATCTGGTTTTAATTACTGCTAGAAAGCCAGTGAATGTTAACGGCTTTCTGAGCAACAATCAAAATTATATATGTAATTCGAGTACCCTATATTTAAGTTCATCATGTAAAAAAAATATAAAAATTTAATTTAATAATCATAACCTTAGTTTATATTTCACAAGTTGTAAGCAGTATATTTATCTGCACCTCATCAACTGCTAATATTTTTACTTAGATAGAAAATGAAATCTCCAAATAAAAGAAAGAAGTGTGAAAGGTAATGCTTCTAAAATTAGGAAAAAATTAGTGACATTTAATGCGTATTGTATAGTTGATGTAATTTCTGTACATAAAATTTCTTTATTTTATGTTATCCATAAAAAGTCCTTAAATATATTTGCAGCTTTTAAAGTACTTTTATACATACATTTGATCTTTGTACCATATTTTTAAAAGTAATTTATTAGAAGTTTACTTATGATATAATCCGGGCAATTAAAGAGCTAATGTTCACAACATCTTCTACAAATCGATGCCCATCGGTGTTTTATATTCCTGTAGATCTGTATCTTCCAAAAACATTTTGTGTCTTTTCATCTCAATTTAAACACCTTCATTCAATTTAGCAACAAAGAACCTCGCTATAAAAATACGACAATTTTAAAAATGTGTAATTTTAAATTCGGTCTTCATAGGGTTTATCCCGGTTACAATCCTCTCTGGAAATTCGCAGCCATTATGCGCACTGTTATTCCATCATGATCAGGCACTATGGTACCTTAGCAAATATAATATTATTTGGTATGTTAACTTTTAAAATTACTTCTTAATTTTAACATTGTGAAAGCTTCCATCTATTGTGCATATTCTTGTTATTATTCCACAAAAACATATTCATTAAATAATACCAGGTCTAATTTTGTATATAAAACATATTCATTAAATAATTTTTTATATGTTTACAGCAATCTGGAAATAAAAATGTGATAAAAATTAGTTTTTAGTATTGCATAAACCTTAGGGTGAAATATTAATATATATGAGAGCTTCTATAGTAGCTTTAGTAATGCAAATTTCATGAATTATATTTAGTTTTGGTGCCAAAAGTAAAATATACAAAAGAATAAGCAGATGACTTAGGCCTATTAATATATTATCGGTAGAGTTACTCCTTTAGTAAAAGCCCTTTTATATAAGAAGTTAGGAAGGTTTTAATATTATAATTGTTTTAAGTCATATTTATGTCAAAAACGAGAAGAACAAAAATACATAATCGGTTCGTAAACCATTAATATTTTCTTGTGGAGCAAGATTATTGTTGAGAGCATTATTTTTCTTAAAATAAATTACAAAGTTACTTACTAAATTAATTTTCCTTATGATATATGAGTTAATAATTTTGAAAATAATTCTACGAATACATACAACAATATTATAAAAATTAAAACAAAATTTTAGCAAAACAAAAGTAAATAAATTAAAAGTAATTAGCAATAAATAAATTGGCACAAAAAAAATTTAATGGTACATCAAGAACTAAATATATTTCTAAGCATAGTGACAATATTTAGTGAATTATATTTGGTTTTAAAAATCGTAATATCCGTTAGTACGTAAAGGGTTTCTAATGTTATGATTAAGACTGGCAAGTTACTTACGTGTAAGATAGACAAAGTTTGCCATAGATAATAAATAATTTGTCAACTTTGTTAAATTTTACAATTTCATTGATCCCCCATTTTAGGGGGATCAATGAAATTGTATTCGTTAGTTTTTTTTTCAGTAACTATTTTTTAAAGTACGTAAAAGGATGACATGAAAGGGGTGCAAAGAATTGAGGATCCAACTACCGCAGTTCACAAAGAAATAGGTTTTTTTGTTGAATTAATAACGAACTTACGACTCCGATTCTTTTAACATTTGATTGTATCATAAAATTTAAACATTAACATTAATCAACACAACACAATCACAAATAACTTGATTAATTATGTAATATAGAAAACATTAAATAATATTTGTTATAAATAATAGTTTTCTTTGTACTACTCAGAGGTTATTTTAAATAATTTTTTATATACATATATTAATTTCAAATATTATGCTGAATTTAAATTATAAAGAATTTATTGAAATTCATTTAAATTAAACTATAATTCAAAATTGGAAGTATCTTTCAATTTTTAATTACACAATATTTACAATTATAATTTAATATTTATTTTACAATATTATTTATATAAATTTTAGGCTATAAGAAAACAGATTGAAAATTAAATTAAATTTAGTTTTAAATTATTATTTTACACTAAATTAATTAATACAAATATAGGTTAGGTACTTGAATTAATTCAGTGGTCTGCAGACAGAGAGCGATCTAAAATGTGCACTGTATTTCGATTAATTTGAAAAAAAAGTATTTTAAAATTTTTTTAAGGAAACACAATTCAACTGAACAACTTTTACGTCTAATATAATTATTTCAGTGTGATATTAGTTTTGTTAGAATCAAATATAAACTGTAACAGTTTCACTAATTCTCTTATATTGTTACTTTCTAACAGAATATAGTATCTACATATATTACTGATATACCTAATTGTATATTTAGCAATATTGAATTCAAATGCGCAAGCATAAATGAAAAAAAAATAATAACTTATATGTAAAATTACATTGTGAAGCAAAAAATTAAGATCTCAAACGTATATGCAATTGGAAAAATAAATCTGTATACTAATACAATATTGTGTATCATTTTTTTACTGGTATATTTATGTGAAAATATTTTGTTCTTAACTTTATTAATAAAATAAAATTATCACGCCCCTTTTAATAATTTGCAAACGCCTAGCTTTCAGTTAATTTTACTACAATAAAATGCAGTTAGCTAACGGGTGTATATATTTATATATTAACGCCGAATATAAACATAAAATTAATTATAATTTTAGAAAAGTATATTAAGAAATATAAAATGCATCGCATGCATACTTTACTCATATACATATACATATACATATACATATACATATACATATACATATACATATACATATACATATACATATACATATACATATACATATACATATACATATACATATACATATACATATACATATACATATACATATACATATACATATACATATACATATACATATACATATACATATACATATACATATACATATACATATACATATACATATACATATACATATACATATACATATACATATACATATACATATACATATACATATACATATACATATACATATACATATACATATACATATACATATACATATACATATACATATACATATACATATACATATACATATACATTTACATATACATATACATATACATATACATATACATATACATATACATATACATATACATATACATATACATATACATATACATATACATATATACATATACATATACATATACATATACATATACATATACATTTACATATTCATATACATATACATATACATATACATATACATATACATATACATATACATATACATATACATATACATATACATATACATATACATATACATATACATATACATATACATATATACATATACATATACATATACATATACATTTACATATACATATACATATACATATACATATACATATACATATACATATACATATACATATACATATACATATACATATACATATACATATACATATACATATACATATACATATACATATACATATACATATACATATACATATACATATAACATATACATATACATATACATATACATATACATATACATATACATATACATATACATTTACATATACATATA